>JANUYF010000003.1:200646446-201906946 GCA_026167975.1 Phrynosoma blainvillii
TGAGAGTAACCATACATAGTTCTTAATTAAGGGTGGGTGGGTTGGGTTGCTCAGTTGAAGCTCTAAAATGGCTGCCGCCACGTGGCAGCGCAGAGTTATATAGAACAAACTCCCATGCGAAGTCTCGCGAGAGTACAATCACCGCAAGACTTCCCAAGCCCCCAGCAAGCATTGTGATTGGGCCAAGTATGCAGGTACCCAGAGTTCCCTGCGTGCTTGGCCAATCAGGCCTCTCATGTCCTTATATAGCTAGCGTAACAAGAAACCCCTCCCAACTCATCAGGGGGTGTCTTTGCACTGGCACAAAGGACCCGAGACAGGCCACAACTTTTATTTTGCTGTACAGGGTCTATTTTCAAGTTTTACAATTAAACTCCCAAGTCTTTGTCATATGTGTGTGTGAAGGTGTAACCCACCCACATGGGTGGTCCTTCTCCACATGTGATAAAATATGTAAACAATGTCAACAACATCAACATCAAATTTTCAAAAATCCCTCCCTGCCGGAAATGATGTCATATTACATCATATGATGTCATCAAACAATGACATCATTCATTTAATTACATATGTCACTTCCTATTAATTTAACTTTTGCCAAATTTCCACCAGTTAAGTTTAATTAGCCAGATTAATTTTCCTGTGGGACGGGGGTCATTACCCACCACAAGAGGGGGTCAGCCTAGCTAGGCATCCCCTCTCCCCCCCCCCCCCCAACCACTTTTCTGATCTGTTCAGAGAGTGCCTGAACATAAATCTCCAAACTTCAGCGGAGAAGTGGACCCTATCCCCCCTGTACAGATGAGGCCTATCCAATATAATTCCCAAATGTTTGATTATGAAAATGCCAAGTCTTGATAACTGCTTGGCCATTGAACGATTTAGCCACCATTGAGCACTGTTAATGGTGGCATCTTTGCGAGCTCCAGGCCTTGGCAGCAGCTTAGTCCATAGTAATATGATTCCAGGTGCTATTTTTCTAATTTCCTGCAGGTTTTTCACTCTCTGCTTCGCCAACTGAAGGCAAGGGACTTTCATGAAAGTGTATGACTAAAAATGTGGGTAAGACCTTGACAGCTGGATGATCCAAGGAAGCAGCACTGCCCACATCATACCCCTGCGGCCAAACCATTGAATAGCGCTGACGTTCGCCAGGCCCAAATTAGTATCGCACCGGTGCTCAAGAAGGTGGCGTTCTGCTCAGAAGACTAGACTGTGGCCCACAATCCAAATCTTGCCATGGAAAAAGCCAGCTGAAATGCAAGTAAAGGAAATTAGTATAGTTGATTGGGGTTCTTGTTTCCAGAAGGCCTAACATAGGACTTAAATGCCCTGGAATGCCACCTGCCAATTCTGCAGATATCAGCATCACTTAAACCGTGTGTGGCCGCCGCTGTTGCTGCGCCGATGCAGAAGGAGTGAGAAGAAAAATAAGCATGAGGCAACTTAGCTCACCTTAGTGTCTCCTTCAACACCGCCCTAAATTGAAATTGAGTTAAGGGCATGCCAGATATGTGAAGAAACAGATAACCTGCCACTTGAGGTAACTGGTCATTGCTAACATTGGACAAATTTGCCCACTAGGCACTTTGACTAAGAAGATAAACTGACCTTTCGCCAACTGATCAGTTTTGGAGCGCCTAATGCAAATCTGAATCCCCTGTTCTGTAATGATAACATCCAAAATTAAAAGTGCCCTACCAGACTGATCATTGCGAGATCCTGGCACAATCTCACGGATTCTTAAAGCTGCAAAGAACGCAATGTTGAATACTGCCTTGAATAAAGCCACTTCCTCAGGTGAATAACATGTATCAACTAGTTGTTCCCACAACTTAGCCAGGACTGAGCCTGTTATAGGCCACAATGAATCCTTTACTACAGGGGATTCTCTGGACCAACCTTCCACAGCTCTCTTCACCCTAAAGTCTGTGGTAGGATCAAAACAACCCCTTGCCCTGGAATGAAAAGCCAGGGCAGCCAGCCTGCCCCTAATAGTAACAGCTGACAGACCTGCATGCCTGAGGTGTACTATGAAATGCAGGACCAAATCAACCTTAATAGGCCAGTCTGCTACCTCCCCAATTTCCAATAAGAATTGGTTAAAAGCATTCAAAGCTATCTGGTAGGACTTGCGTGTGGATGGGGAGATGGAATGTAGAATCGCCCTGTGAATTTCTAGTCTCCAAGGCTCCATAGCAAAGCTGGTACCTCTATCAGGTTTGGTGATGCCTTAGGAGCCAGCTGCCAGAACCTGGAGAACAGAAAATGAGAAAGGATGTCCACCAAAGGGTTAAGCACACCAGGAACATGCTGAGCATGGAATAAAACATTAGAGTTCAAACACTGCAAGACCATTGCCCTCACCAATCACATGACTCTGGGGGACTTAGAAGACTGAGAATTTGCTACCTTTGCAGATGGTCATTTGCAGATGGTCATGTTAGCGAATTGGCTTGCCCACAGGTACACAGCCACCACAATAGGAAAAAGTTCCAGAAATGTCAGGTCTCTGGTCAAACCCCATTCAATCCAAGCAGAAGGCCACACCTCTGCAACCCACTGGCCATTCCAATAAACACCAAAGCCATGGGCGTCAGCGGCATCAGAATGCACCTGAAAATCTGCCCTTAGCAGCATTTCAAATCTCCAAAATGAGATACCATTGAATTGCTCAAAGAAGGAGTCCTAAACCTTCAAGTCTTCACAAATCCCCCTTGTGATCCTAATATGATGGTGTGGTGCAAATACCCCTACAGTAGCCCTATATAATTGTGCACAGAATGCGTGTCCCAGAACTATTACCTTACAGGCGAAGTTTAGCAGTCCTGTAAGAGATTGAAATTCATGAAATGTAGCTTTTTGCTTCTCTAGCATCAGTCTAACCCAGGGGTAGGCAACCTAAGGCCCAGGGGCCGGATGCGCCCCCCTCCCGAGGCTTTTGGACCGGCCCCAGGCCTGTCCTGACACTGCCCCCTGCCACTGCCGCCGCCCACCATGATGATATTGATTATTGTTGTTATTATTTGTTCTTGGGGTTTTCTTGGCAAAATCTCCACAGGGGTTTTGCCATGGCTTTTCTGGGGCTGAGAAAGTGTGTATGCATATATATTTTTTATTTTTTATTTTTTAAAACTGTTTACATATTTATTTATTTATTTATATATATATTGTGCTTCGCCCCCCCCCCCCCCCCAATTGTTTGAGGGACAGCAATCCAGCCCCCAGCTCAAAAAGGTTGCCTACCCCTGGTCTAACCTGTTGTTTCATAGCCACCTATTTGTCATTCGGTAATCGAAAATCCCAGCTACAGTGTCTAACTCGATACCTAAAAAGGTAAGCCACGTGTCGGGCCCTTCAGGTTTTTTCCTCAGCTAAAGGAACTCTCAACTCTGACATCAATTCTTGAAAATCAGATAAAGTATCCTTACATTGAGAGGAATTGGGATTTCCCGCAATCAAAAAGTCATCTAAATAATGGGTTATGGCCCTATTACCTGACCACTTAACAGCACACCAATGAAGAAAGGTGCTAGAAGTCTCGAAAGCTGAACAAGAAATCAAGCACCCCATTGGCATGGCTTTATCAAAGTAATACTTTCCTTCAAACTGAAACCCTAGGAGGTCAAAATCATCTGGGTGTACAGGGAGCAAGCTGAAGGCGGATTTTATATCGCACTTCGCTAAGAGGGCTCCCCTGCCTGAATTCCTAAGAATCTTGACCGCTGAGTCAAACGATGCATACTTAACAGACATAAGCTCAGGATCAATTGCATCATTCACAGAGTCACCCTTCAGGTAAGACATGTTGTGAATCAACCTAAATTCCCCAGGAGCTTTCTTGGGTACTACACCCAAAGGAGATAAACGAAGGGTGGGAATGGGCAACTGATCATGAGGTCCTGAAATCCTTCCAGCAACTATCTCTTTTGCCAGCTTGTCCCGTACAATATGTGGCAATTCCCTCATGGAATGAGCATTGGGTGCATAGCGATGAACCCTAGAACCTGTGTAAGGGATGTGAAAGTCCAAGGAGAAACCATGAAATAAATAGGATGCAGCCTCCTTATTTGGGTATGCCCTCAACCACACCACTATTGCATCTAACTTAACTGGTGATGGAACCTTTTCCTCCTGGTGATACCGGCTGGGGGGCACCTCCCACTCCTGACCGCTTACCTCTACTACAGGAAGCACTGGGGTGACCATCCCCGCAAGTGTTACACTTGTGGTCAAACCTGCAGGGCTGCCTCTTTCACTTGCCTGTGTTAAAGTCCCGCATAAGCCAAATTGCTTTCTTTCCACCGTGGCAGGCCTCGCATTCTGCCCTCTTGGCTGAGTAACCATGGGAACAAACCCATTGTCACACCTGCTAAAAGGGGAGGCCTCCACCATTACATCAGCCCATAATTCAGACAGGGAGCGATCTTGGGCAGCTCTCATTCTAAACTGCTCATCATATTGCAACCAAGGTGCATCCCTCGCATTATGATGGCAGTTGGTGTAAGCATTTATCATGATCTCCTGATATTTAGAAAAGTCAGGAGACCTAAGGGGCTCTTTTTCCTCTATGCCTCCCCTGTAAATAGTGAAACCCATAATCCAATTAACAAAATTGTGCTCCAGCTTAGGGCGTTTGAGTGCCTGAAACTCTTTTGGAAGGCTAAAGATGATTCCATCCTTTACCATGATCCTTGGTTCAGGATCCCTAAAAGTGAGAGTAAATAAATCAATATAATCTCCCTTCCATATTATTTCTTTAGTGGAAAGAGGAAGGTGTGAATCAAGGGGTGTAGACATCCCAGCATAAGGAATGGATTCAGAATGTGCAGTTACTCCTGATAACACAGGAGCACCTAAAGAGGACACTGCAGAGGTGTCGCTAGCCAAAGCAATTGGCTGACCATCCTGCACCCTAGGGTCAGGCACCTGTGAAACTGCAGGTGCCTGCACAGGTGCATGCGAAGCTGCAGGTGCATGCACAGGTGCATGCGAAGCTGCAGGGGTGGGGCGTTCCAAACCCTCACCCTGGCTAACCTGGCCACCTGGATCCCATACCGAGGTGAGCCAATTTGTCTGTGAAGGATTAGTAGGAGACAAACCTGAAATTGAAGGTTGCTGGGAAGCATCACCAGTCAGCTGCAGATGTCCCCCGAAGTGTGGCCCCGCAACAGCTCGGGTGTCGGGCAGAGACGAAGCAACCACTGCCTGATCTCTCCTCTGCATATCACGGGTTTTCTCCACTGCACCAACACCTGGAAGAACCACTCCTTGCAAGAGGTTATAAAGATCTGCCACAGTGGGCTTCTCAGAAACAGGGGCAGCAGCACCCTGAATCTCCACACCAGGAACCCTTTTCAGAAGTTCCCATACATTGGCTATAGTGGGTTGCCCCGCCTCTATAGCCAAAACCACAGAAGGACCCAGTGTAGCAGGAATGACCTGAGAGTCAGGTGCAGAAGGAGAGAGCAGTACTTCTGTGTCAGGGTTACCAGAAGTGCTGGCAATAGGGCTGGCGGATGTAGTCTGTATCCCCTTCTGGGCAAGCTGATTACAGACCGCAACACAGGCCTGTACAGTCTTGCCCAGTTGGGCAAGCTGAGCAGCAATCTCATCATCTCTGCTGGTAGACTGAGAAGGCCTCTTCGAAACAGAGTGACTAGAGCCGGGCACAGCCAAAGCTGTGCTCCTTTTAGATTGAACCTTACTTCAGGGCATCACTCCCCCAGTGGATGTAACATGGGTCCTAAGCACAATCACCCAACCTAGGATGATTATCACCAGGCCAAAGGCCGCCCTTCCCCAAGTCTCAACAAGAGACGCAGATAGCCAGGAAGCATTGTTGGCAACAACCAACCGGGGGGGGGGGTGTCCACCAAGGGTCCTATTAGTCACCCTGCCTGAAGATAATAATTGCCTTCCCACACACTCACCACTGTGGAGAGGTGTAAAACCCTCTTGAACCAGGGATGGGGTCCCGACCTTACCAGACCGGGGTAGCAGGGGTGCCGCTGGGCCTGAGATCGAGCACCGGGTCCACGCACCTGGTGAAGAGGACGCCAACGGCAGCACCCACCTCGGATAAGGCTCTCCGAGTGTTGGAGATGTGGAGGCCCCTTCAGCCCTGAGGGGACAGGCCCGAAGGCCTCACTCAGCCTAGACCTCAAACCAGGCAGGGAGACTCGAATGAAGAACTCCCACCGTGAATAGATGGAGTAAATAAACAGCAAAAGCCGATTGCAACCAAGCTAAGAAAATTGCTAGGCCAAAGCCAAGCCAAAAGCCAGAGCACAGAGCAGAGTGAAGTGACTCGCTCAGTTGAAGCTCTAAAATGGCTGCTGCCACGTCGCAGTGCAGAGTTATATAGAACAAACTCCCATGGGAACAGCATTTCCAGGATGGCTGGTGAAAGGAAGCAATCTTCTGATCTCTGCTACATTTACATCATGCAAATCAACACAAAGACACCCCCCGACGAGTGTCAAGCCCCCAGCAAGCATTGAGATTGGGCCAAGCGCACAGGTACCCAGAGTTCCCTGCGCGCTTGCCCAATCAGGCCTCTCATGTCCTTATATGGCCAGTGCAACAAGAAACCCCTCCTGACTCATCGGGGGGTGTCTTTGTGTTGATTTGTGTGATGTAAATGTAGCAGAGATCAGAAGATTGCTTCCTTTCACCAGCCATCCTGGAAATGCTGTTTCCATGAAGACACAATTTTAAATCCAAAGTAAAGCTTTATTGTTGCATAGTAAAAACAGAAAAGAACTATGTACAATCCATCTTGCAGATATTAAAGACCATAGGATCACAACTTCTTGTTGTTCAGTTGAAAGCAAGGCAAGTTCTTAACAAAGGAGAACAAAGAAGCCCTTGGCCCAACCCATAACTCCACCTCCTGGGTGGCAACCTACATAATGATAGGATGATCCGCTGTATCCCAGCCTCTAGACCAGTCCCTAGCTGTGTGTCACTCCCCATGTGACTTGGTTCTCATGCAAACCAGATGAGCTCATATGTTTACCTTTCAGTATCCTGTTTCCCAGGCTCAACGTCCTTGCCTTTATTGTTCAGTGTGAGATTTTTTTTAGCTTTACATCACCTGCAGGCTGAGTCCTCTTTGTTTGCTCCCAGAAGATATTTTTCACACACATCTCTACATTTCTACTTTGACTGCATATCCCATCCATATTCCAACAAATATGAGCATTAAAGTCACCTCCTACAATCACCCAAGGGTGAGGGATAAAGAGTTTATTTCTTCTTATATTTGGTATTAGTTAATTAGGCATTGTAAGCCTATGGTATTAGAAGCAGAAGAACCAGGAGCCAGTTGAAATGTAAGGTAAAAAGATAAAGCATTTGTCTTTTTTTTTCTTTATCTTTTGTTCATAACTATAGCAAACACTCCCTAACACACCAGCAACATCTTGGAAAATCCAACATTGAAAATGTAAAAAGTCAGGATGCAGAGTAACGTATTGCTGCATATGCCCAGACTCTTTTTTTCAGCTAGTGCTCCTGTCCATGGCAATAGTAGTGCGACTTATGAATGGGAGAAGATGGGAAAAAGACACTTGCAATAACCACAGGCAAGTTAGCTGAGGGAGTGATGCCTCAGCAATAGACGTGCTCATACAAGGGGGTATCATAAAGTTTTAATTATCACCTTTTTAAAAAAAATAATATAATGTTTGTTTTGATTATAGTTGTTAACTTTATGTAGTCACTATCCAGATTTACATATTTTCCCAGTGTTTCTTGACCCTCTGAATACCATTATTGTAGAAGTCTGCCGATTGCGCCTTAAACCACTCTTCCCTTTCATGAATGGCATCATTTGTGTTGTCGAATCAGTGACCTCGCAATGGATTTTTCATTTCTGGGAACAAGAAAAAGTCACTTGGTGATGATGACACTGACAAAATTTCATTAATATACCATAATAACATCCGGGTGATAATTATTATTTTACTATACCCCCTTGTACTTCTCCATTTTACACTTTAGCTGATTCTGGCACAAGCTGTAACAAAAATAAAGGACACAATGAGTTGATTTTCTCAAAATCATGCACTTAAGGACCAATGATGACACTGACAAAACTTCATCAATATACCATAAAAACTTCTGGGTGATAATTATCAGAGATACTATATACATAAAATAAATCTATGAGACAAGAAGAGTGGGCAGGGCACTTTGGGAAACAACTATTCAGTGTGCCAATACCGTCATAAGCATTAGGAAGAAAAAAAGAAATGAAGTATAGCTAGAGTGAATTCAGTTCCTTTTTGTGTCTACCTCTGTGTGAACTGTGTGGCTGTTACACAACACAATTTTATGAAATCCCTTGGAAAATTCAATATTTGCTCTCTTTAAGCAGTTTCTAATGCATGGTCTGTGCCCATGAAAGGTGATTACTAGACCAGGAAAATGCAGTGCTCTCACCCTTAATATGGCAATCTCATTTCTCAAGAGTAAAATGGCAGTTCATCCTCCATCTCTTCTGCTTGTTAGCATTTTCAAACCTTCTTTGTTGTTTATGGATCACAGTGAACTGTTTCACTCTCCCATTTCTCTGTTAAAAATAAATGTAAGAGCCTCAGTTCTTGTCACTTTGCTCCCTCTCACTCATTTAACTGTATTCATAGCCCAACCAATCTCAAGGAATCAAGGCAAGTTGCACTGTGTGTGTCAATATGTACACAAAGATACACATATTTCAGTTTAAAACACGAATAAACAAAATAAGAGCTCCCCTCCTATTGTTCCTAAAAGAAGCACAGCAAAATATTTAGCAATGCACATGTTAAGAAAATTATTTCACAACATTAAAGATATTGGTTGTACAAAAGAAGTAAAATGGGTTTGGTGGGAGGCATGACATTGAGGAAGTATAACATTTCTGCAAGCATATCCAATTTTCATTCTAATTCATTAACATTAATTGTTTGTTTACCTATCCTGTTGACATTCCTTTTCTTGGAATATTTTAAACACTGCAGTTTTGCAGGTCTAAGGCTGGATCCATAAGTACTGTACTGCACTGCACTGGCTAATCAGAGTAGCTGCTCAGAACAGCAAAAATATACAAGTGCCTGCTATGCCAACAACTGTGTGCCAATACAATTGTTGCCAGATGCAGCAATCACAAAAGCCAGAGTCAGCTCACAGTGTTTGCTGAGAAGCAGTAATGACTTCACCTTACCTGTTTGTCATTTGAAGGCCTATTTTAGGAATTGTAGAGTTAGGTGTGTTGGCTCCCTCATGTGTATCTGAGATCATGATAGAACAGTTACACTCCAGTTATAACCAAGATCCATGAGTCACCTTGAGTCTCTATATTGGCAGAAAGGTGGGATATGAATAAAATCATCATCATCATCATCATCATCATCATCATCATCATCATCATCATCACCATCACCATCATCATCATCTAAAGTGGGTGCTACAATCCATCACTTCAGACTGCTCAAGTAAAGCTTATACATTCCAAGATTTCAGGTAATGGATCAAATAAAAAAAGCCCTTTTCCTTCACATGCTAACTGTTCTAGAATTGAGTTTTCTTGTTTTATTTTCTTTGCTTTGCTTTGCTGGTAGAGGGGTGACATGTATGTTTTTCCCCTTTATTTTTCTTCCTTAAATATACATATGTATAAAATTTAATGCCACCTTTGTTATTATCACATTATTGGGAAAGGTAAGTCTAAAAAGAGTGAACTGTATAATATTATATGCCATTTTTTTTCTTTCAAAGTGATATAAAGCACACATTAACTCACATATTGCTAATAGTGAACACAGTTGTACAAGTAACTAGTAACTACCTTAGGGCCTTTACAGACTGCCAGAAATAGTGCAAATTGAGGACACTTTAACTGTCCTGGTTCAGTGCTAGGGAGTCATGGGAATTGTAGTTTTTTCTGAGACATTGAGCCTTTTCTGTCGGAGAGCTCTGGTGCCACAATAAACTACAGTTCCCATGATTCCTTAGCACTGAGGCAGGATAGTTAAAGTGGCCTCAATTTGCACTATTTTAGTCCAATTTTCTAGTGTTCAGTCACTCTTCACATTAAGGGAGCAATAGGCTTGGAAGAGTCCCAAAATTTACAAAATTACATTTTTGTGATTTGGAAGGAAACAAATCCCAAATGGTGGTGGTGGGAGAACCTAGTAGTCACTGAACATTTTTATTTTTTTATTAAAGAGATTTATGTCCCACTTTCTTCGAAAATGGGGTTGACATGCATGCACAGTGGCTGTAAACTCACTGAGGGGGGGGGGGATGGAATGGGATATCTTGCAAGAAAACATGGCAGCCTGGAAAGCTATGAGGATACTTGAGACTCTAATATGTCACAGCAGGCCAAACATGTCAGTTCATACTATGCTGGAACAACGTAGAGAGAAGCTTGGCCACTGGAATGGATGAGCAGGACTTGAACCTCAAGCTTTCTCTTCTAATTGAAGATTCCATTTAGGATGCTTAGATGTTTTGGATGTACTTTCTCATGCCAAGGACTGTGGTATCATTTTAAAGGACTGGACAGGACATGAAATTTACCAACACAGCCTTGAGTGACTTCATTACAAAAAACTTGGGAAGAAATGGAATTTGAATTTCCATGCCTAGCAAAAGCAAAATGAATATGCTTTGTTGATAAAGAAAGGCACAGGAACAAAAGGGATAGGCATGGTTGACACTGAAATGAAATGCAGATCCATTTTATACATAATACATTGATGACATTTTCAAAGAGCTGTTCATCCCCCTCTCATCTCAGTGCAGATACAGTCAATGTGACCTTGCATGCTGCATATATTCCACCTACATTAGCAAAGCCTGCCCAGGTGCAATTTGTCCTCTGTGTTATCTTTTCCTTTTTTTCCTTTTTCTTTATGTGCACACACACTGCATTTTTTAGGGCTGGCATGAATTCCTGTGACTTGCACGATTTATTGGAGGGGGGGGCATTTCCCAAAAAGCTGCTCTTTGAATTGATCTCCATGTGACCTCACACATTGATTGAATGACTCCATGTATGGGACACACATAAACCAGATGCCCTTGTTCAGGCTGCAGTCTACACTGCATTCCTATGCATGTTTAAAAGGGAGGAAGCCCAATGAGGCTTCTTTCTAAGTAAATGTGCCTATGATCCGTACTATGTGAAATGTCCTTAGTTCAACTGGCTTCTACGTTTTATCTGTTAAATCACATCATTCTTTCCATTTCAGATGGATCCTGAAATAGGCTTTAAATATTCTGTGCAATGTCCTCTTATCTCCTCTACTTTGGTTTAAATGAATTAAGGAACAAGGTTGCAATTGTGCATACATTTGAGCAAAAGGGACCCAACAGTACTTATTTTTAAACAAGAATAATAAAATCATGCTACACAATTGGTAATATGAGTGGTTCCCTCTCCCCATTTGATCCCCAGTGCAAACATATTGGCTTCCAATGATTAAGGGGTGTTGCAGACCAGCCTAAAGGCCGGCCTGGGGGTGGTGTTGGGGCAGAGCAGCTGGCCGCCCCAACCCCAGCCCGATGCTATCCTGACACCATGCACCTATATGTATGGTGTGTGTCGTCAGGATGCCCTCCCAGCATGCTGCACTGAAAGGGCATGGGAGAGCCGTGGCACTGGCTCTTAGGGCAGCCTTTTGCCGCCCCTAAAAGGAGCAGCATTTTCCGCTCTTTTAGGGGCAACAAAAGGAAAGATTGGGGCTGCGGCATGCAGTTGCTGCGGCCCTGATCCACTGCTAGCAGGGGTGGCTCAGAGCCATCGATCTGCATAGCCCCTAAGTTAAGTCAATAATGGCTAATGACTAAAGGCCTCAGCAGATGACTAATAGAGCCGTCTTGGAGGCAGGGAAGAGGAGGGGCAGCCACACACTCGGCATCCCTTCCTCCTCCTGAGGTTGCCCTCAGACCCGCTGGCCCTCCGCACGGCCAGCGCTCCGAGGGCAACCTACCGCCACAGCGTCCGGACATGCTGCAGCGGAAAAGTCAGCAAAAGTGCGCCGCAAGCTTTTGCGGCGCACTTTTGCTGACTTATGAAAGGAGCGCTATTTTAGCACTCCTTTCAGGGATGACGAAGGTGCGCTGCAGGATCGAGGCGTGGGGATGCCTCGGTCTCACGGCGCACCTTCCCACGGTGGCCCCGTGCCGCCAGTCTGCTTAGGCCCTAAATTTCATTGTTATAACTAGTGTCTCATTGGCTAGCATCCTACTGGGGTAAATGACCTATACAATGAACTGTGTATGAATGATTTGGCAACCTCCTTGCTTGTGCAAATGTGAGAGTGCTGCAAAGGTGATAGTGATGACAAGAAGAGAACACAGTTGCTTCTGAGCCAACTATTATATGAATTTAGAGGACCATCTGTCATGACCACTTATCTTTTGAAAACTATTATTCTTGTATGACAGCACCATAGGCCTTTCAATTCCACTGCGGTACCACTTTGTGACAGTTCCACCCTCAATCACCTGACTTATTTCCGTTCAATGGCACCTATGGGTGGAATGGACTCACCACTCCAACCTTCTCAAGGGACTTAACCCAAACTATCTTTTTAAATGTTGGTAGCATGTTTCTTTATGAGAATTCCAGACAAGCTTGAAGAATATATCACTAGTGTGAGATGGTTAATACAGTTGATTCTTCACAGTCTTGCTTTACTTGTTACACATTGTTACAGTTATAATTTCTTGTACTTATACTTGGTAGTTACATTAATTCCACAACAAAGCCAACTCTTCAGGATATTATGTTTCATACACTTGCTTATTGGTTGTGCTTCACTTTTTACTTTAAACACTTCTCTTCAGAGAACACTCCTTAGTTATCCCAGGACCCGCTCAGTACTCCTTTGGATACTTTGTATAAGCTATTTCTAAACAAGGCTCTTTACATCCCTCAGGATACTTTATAACAGTAACTCTCCCTCAGAGTTCTGCTCTTTTCTGGGTCCCTCACTAGCAGACCCTAACTCTAACTGTCACTAATTGACTTCAACTATTCTATTCATCCCCTCCTAACTTCTGTCTGATTGGCTGGTGCATGCCCCATCCCAACTGGATGTTGCCAGGGCTTCTCTCACCTTGCCAAACTCTACCTTTTCTCCTCACCATCTTAAAAACCAGTGCTACTTTCTCTTTCTCTTCTTTACTCCTTCTATTCTTTACTTTCCAGAAATATTGCCACCACTGCCGCCCCGGCAAAATTCTGCCAGCAGACCAATAGCATCTTAGGCATTTCTTCCCTCTGAGTCTTGTAATTCAGAACTCCTAGAATATATAATTACCACACTCATGAATTCAAATACTGTTTTGAGGGACCAAAGTGTTTTACCTGTATTTTCTCAGCAATCAAGGCTTTCCACTTCTGTCTGTGGCAAACCACTTCTTCTAAAATCTAGGGCCTCTTACATAGATGGAATAAGTAAAGTCTGTGTACATTGTACTGTTTCCTTGGATCCCAACCATTAGTGGAAGTAAGCTCTGCAAAGGTATCCAAGTATGATATGCCAAAAGGCATACAAATGTATGTGTGGGACAAGGAGGTTTTTATAGTTAATGTGATGCTGAAACAAGATGAGAAAAGGCAGTGAAATTCTAATACATGCTGTGAAAATTATCCCTAATAAGATATCTCTATGTGGTACAGCCAACCAGTGACTGTTACTCTGGGCAGTTTACCCTGTTGCTATGTTCCCTGATCCTTATGATTACACTTGCTGGCTAGTAACACTTCCAGCTATCATTTATCATATCATTATTTGGCAAGTTCTTCACTGTTCCAAATGAATGGGCAAGCCAGCCAAGCAGGAAGCCACTATGTTCTTCTCTCTTCCTCAAAGCATGGAAAGTTACTTTTAGGAAGAATGAAAACTGTCCCTAAATGAACAATTGTAGCATGATCTCTGGGTCCCAGAGTTTCACCCTGCCACTGTTCAGTTAACAGATGGCTTCTTCTTGAATGCACAGGCAATCTTCTAAGAAGTTGATCTGAGTTCTGGGTTAAGACCAGAGCTGTCAATGCATCCAGCAGTCATGCTATGCAGAGATATTTCCTCCTCTTCCCCTTCTGATAGAAAGAGAGCAAATGGTGTTTCAGAAGTCAACAGCTGCCCTGACTGGAACTAAATAGAAGAGGAAAAGGACTAAAAGGGAAGATGAAGAAGGAATGACCAATAGTAGCATCAGAGTATGAGTGAAGGGAAGCCAGAAAAGTTTTTTTTTCTAGAATTGTAATAAAGCATTCATAACTCAGGAAGCCACTTTATTCCAAGATAGACCCAGTGGTCCACCTGTCTCAGTACTGTCTACACAGAATGGCAGTGGCTTTCCCAAGTTTCTGATTGGGATTTATCCTAGCCTGAACTGACCAGGAAAAGCCAGGCATTGGACCTGTAAACTAGAGAGATGTGAAACAATAGTTGCTGCCAGAGATGCTTCTGGTCTCCTGCCAATGATACTTTCTGCAATACCTAAAGCATTACTGCTCTAGTTTTCTCTAAATAAGGCCAACATCACACTGCATGTTGTACTGCTCTGAGCAGTACAGAACCATACATTTGATTTTTTTTTAAAAATGGAGAAGAATTCACTTCAGTTTGTTGCTAAGGCAGGAGTAATACCCTCCCTCCCCAAAAAATGAACAATGGAATGTTCTTATTATAATGAAAAATATGATGTGTTTATTTTTGGTCCCCTGTGACAGCAACACTAACGCATTGCTCCATAGGCCTCATAATGAGGAACAGAAGGAATTACTTGTGAAAGAAATGTTTCAAGCTGCTCATTTTGATGGCAAAACCATTTGCTTTCAGAGCAAGGGAATATGTATGGAGAAAACTGTCTACTTCTGGTGTGTGCCAATTTCAAATCTTTTGAGTCATAAGTATGTGCCTTCCAAGTACTGCATCAGTTTGTGATTTTTTAAAACAAAAAATAACAATGAAAATATGGATTTCTGTTTATATGTCATTTCCCTGATCTTGCATATTTGGACCTACATGATACAGTGGAATATCATTGAATAATTGCATGTCAGATGGATATATGTTGGTCAACACAACCTGACTGAGTGATGATTTATCCTGAGCAAGGCAGCATCTCTAGCATGGAATCATTTAATGGCTGGGGGTGGGGATAGGGGTGGACACCTGAGCAGTATTGGACTGTATTCTTGATTAGAGGAATATTCATTTCCCTGAGTGCCACCTGGTAAATGCATACCTAGTGGGGGGTCTGATAGAACAATCTTACTTTTCTCCTTTCCACATATCAAAACTACATCCAGATGCTGGTCAGTCACCCTACCAGCCTTTCCCAGGCACCAAATGTTTTTGTAGGTACTCACCTATATTGCAAATGCTATCTTCCTCATATGAGAAGGGATGCTGCATAATAAGGTACAGGATATCTCCTTCCACAATGGTCTACATTTACATATGCTGGTAGAACCTAGATTTTGTCAGCATATGTCACCAACAGACTCTGACTTTTGTAGGTGAATACAATCATTAGTATGTAGTTTCTAATCTAAAAAGTACACTGCAAACCTAGGAGAAATGCTATCTGAAGGAGAGTGGGGATTTTTTTTTAACCAGAGATGAGAGAACTATCAGAATTTCCAAATACAGGGGATTTTGAGGGTTGTAGAATGAAAAAGTAACTTTTCTAATTTCCAGTTCATATCTGCCATCTCCAGGAGATGAGAACTGGTTCAGCTTTCTCAAAGAATGCAGAGAAATTTCTCATCCATTCTAATGCACATATCTACAATGTGTCCAGAGGTGAGTGATCAAGAGGATCAAGGATCTGGAAACCATGCCTTATGAGGAATGACTTAGGGAGCTGGGTATGCTTAACGTGGAGAAGAAAAGACTGAGTGGTGACATGATAGCTATCTTTAAATATATGAAGGGATGTCATGTAAAAGATGGACCCAGCTTGTTTTATGCTGATCCACAGACAAGGAACATAAAACATTGAATTCAAACTACAAAAGAGAATATTCCACCTAAACACCAGGAAGAAGTGCTTTGTCTCTCCCCCCACCCCACACCTCCACCACTGTAAGAGCAGAAGTTATTCTAAGTATTGTAGTTGTGTATTTCAGCATGGCATTAGTTCAATCTAGATGGCCCTTGTGGTTTCTTCCAATGCCAAGATTCTATGAATCTGCAATAGAGGTGAATTGTACAACCCTACACAAGTTGTTGAACTGTTCATTTCTGGTTGGCATAGCCAAAATTGTGAGGTATGCTGGAAACTTCAGTCCAATAATCACTAGAAAGAGAAACAATTCCTACTTTTGTCTATAGCAGGGTAAGTAAAATATAGCTCTGGGGCTGCACATTGTCTCCACGAATGTTTTTATGACCCTCTACACCTCGAGTATCCTTACAATAACCTTTTTTGTGGAGAGAGAGAGAGAGAACAAATTACTGCTCCTGGAAGCCCCCAATTGCCACAATTTATCTTTCAAATATATGCCTTTCTTCTATTGGAGTCTCTTCTGTAAGGCCCCACTCTATGTGTAACATCAAAGAATATGCATTTCTGAGAAGCAGAGGTGGACCTCTGGACACTTGGGGAGGATTGCTTTACTTTTTTTGATAGTGCCTCAGTGTTCTTTGCCTCAGAAAGTTCTATGAAATTCATAGGGTCACCATGAGTTAACAGGTGACTCAAAGGCACATACATAGTTCTGGTGGCCCCTGGAGGCTCCCATGGTATAAAAGTGTCCCATGGAGCTGTTGCAGCAGTTCACCCTGATTGACAGGGTCGATTAATCCAGACCAAAATATAACTTTAGCACATTATTTGGACCAATATCCTTCATATTGAAATTTTCCTGCCCTTTCTATTTCAAAAGACCTTCCTACTCTGGGATCTAAAGCAAAGCATTTGATTGGTGAGATAGGCCCCACTTTGACAGAAGGGGGGCATATAAGAACAAAACAAAACAAAACAAAACAAAAAACTAAACTAAACTAAAATAAAATAAAATAAAATGAAAATTGTTTGAAACACATTCTGGTGCTAATAACTGGCAGAGACCTATTTAGAATTTTTTTAAGGGACATTCATTTTCTCTGCCCAGCTTCATCATCTATGGATTCTGATGTGCATTTCCCTAATTTGGTAATGATGAGGCAATCCTGCATGTATCAGCCTCATCTCCTTAACAAATATACAAAGGCAAAGGGATAAAGGCTGAGACTGAGACTAAGGGCCTTTACAGACTGCCAGAAATAATGCAACCTCATCCCCTGTCCCCTTATCTGTTGGAGTTCCTCAGGGCTCTGTTCTGGGTCCCCTTTTGTTTTCCATATACACACTTTCCCTTGGTAAACTCATCTCTTCATTTGGCTTCTCTTACCATCTGTATGCCGATGATACCCAGCTGTACCTCTCCGTTCCTAAACTCTCATCAGAGCTAGAACAGCAAGTGTCATCTTGTTTAACAGCTGTCTCACACTGGATGTGCCATCGGCGTCTGAAGCTCAATATGTCTAAAACTGAGCTTCTCGTTTTTCCACCTAAGCCCACCCTTCACTATACCTTTTCTGTTTTAGTTAACAACATTTCTATTCAGCCGGTCCAGGAAGCCCGCAGTCTTGGTTTCATCTTTGACTCTTCCTTGTCATTTATTCCCCAGATCCAGACTACAGCTAAGGTCTGTAGATTTTTTCTGTATAACATTGCCAAAATCCGCCCATATCTCTCAGCCTCTACTGCAAAAACACTGGTCCATGCCCTAGTGGTATCGCGTCTAGACTACTGTAATCTTCTCCTGGCAGGGCTTCCTCTCTCCCACCTCCACCCATTAATCTCTGTTCAGCATTCAGCTGCACGCATTATTTCACTTGCTCGCCGTTATGATCATGTCTCCCCTCTGTTATCTTCCCTCCACTGGCTCCCTTTTCCTTTCCGCATCAGGTATAAACTTTTGTTACTCACCTTTAAAGCCCTGCATGGGCTGGCTCCTCCTTATTTAACTGATCTCCTCTCTCCCTACATCCCTACCCGCTATCTTCGTTCTGGCAGTCAAAGTCTCCTGGCTCAACCCAGGATTTCCTCTGCCCCGTCCCGGATCCGTCCATTCTTTCTTGCTGCCCCTCATTCTTGGAACCGTCTTCCTCTGCATGTACGGCTCATCACCTCCCTAACCAGTTTTAAGACTGAATTGAAAACCATATTGTTTAGGGAAGCGTTCTCAGGGATTTTGTGATTGTTATCTGGCTGTTTGATAATCTGGCAATTGTTCTGATAATGTTAATTGTGTAGTGATTTGTTTGATATTGATCTTTTAATTTTCTTTCCTCTATATGGTAATTTGTTTATCTATTTATTTTATTTCTTAGAGTGTACGCCGTGGGCAGGCTTTTTTATATTTGTAACTTTTTTACTTTGTACAGCGCTGTGTATAATTACAGCGCTCTAGAAATAAAGTTTAATAATAATAATAATAATAATAATAATAATAACTTGAGTCCACTTTAACTGTCCTGGCTCAGTGCTAGGGAATCATGGGAACTGTAGTTATTGTGGCACTAGAGCTCTCTGACAGAGAAGGCTCAATGTCTCAGAAAAAATACAATTCCCATGATTCCCTAGCAGTGAGCCAGGGCAGTTAATGTGGACTAAAGTTGCATTATTTCTGGAAGTCTGTAAAGGCCTTAAGGGAGAGAAAAAGTGAGCAAGTGAGAGAGAGAATGAGAATTATTTGAAACAGGCCTGATAACAAGAAACATTCCATTGATCACCATATGAATGTGAATGTTTCATCTCTTTGCCCCCCAAGTAGTGTGTCTAGGAGAGGGGCAGATGAGGGGTGGGTGGAACTGCTTCATTTATTTGCAAAATGATTGTTTAAAAGCTTGGCATCCACTTATTTTATGATGCGTAATGGTTTTTTTAAAAAAAGAGGGAGGAAGAAAGAAAAACCAGCAACATATATATATGTTATCATATATGTTGCTGGTTTTTCTTTCTTTTTCTTATATATATATATAAGTTTCTTCTATAACTGAGCTGAGCAGTCACAAAACATTTCTCAGCATTCTGGCACCTGCATGAGGCCGTGACTTATGAATATGCTAATGAGACTGCAACCAGAACTGGCACTGGTTCAGCCCTTGCACATAATTAATGTGTGAGCTACCAACACCGTGATGAAACCTAATGTATGGAGTCATATTTGGACTGATTCCTTTCGTTCCAGGACTATCCTGCTTCTTCTTTTTTAAGGAGCAAAAGAATCATACAGCAATATTATCCACACATTATATTAAAAAAAACCCCACAAACCAGATGTTCACCCAAATATACACCCGTATGTTGTTTTACATCAACATAACTGCCTCTTAAGGCTCTCTTGGCTTTACTACATAAACATATCACCATTTCTTTCCAAAAGAAAGCATCCTTCATTCTATATATGTTTATTTGAAAGATGGTGCACATACATTTATAACTTGATGACTTCAACTTCATGTAGCAAGTTCAATGTGTAAAATGGGCTATTTCAAATGTAAGACTCAACCCCAACTTCTGTTTCATACATTCATTGTATAAGGGACCATCATGTGCACACACAGAGAGACCCCATTTTTCCACCACATTGCATTAGTGTTCTGAATATATGGATAGGGATATAGCCTTGAATAATCCTAAGTGAGATGTCCATCAATGGAAATCAGTTTACACAGGGCTAGCTAGCTAAATGCTTATTGATGACCTGAGGCAGAGTTGCACATGGTGAACAAATCAGGGTGTGAAGTACTTTATTTGGGGGCAGAGGCAGAATATCTCTCTCTCTCTCTCTCACACACACACACACATACACACACTTTCCCCTCAAATTGGACAGTTAATATACAATTCAGTAAGAACAACATGCTGTCCTTTTGTGACACCCAAATACTGTATGTTGTTTATGAAAGTAGCCACACTTCATTTAATAGCAGGGTCAGTCCTGAGTTTACATAAACTATTGCCAGTCATCAAGGCCTCACCTGTACATGAATTTTCATCACTCAGTGACAGTAACATCATGCTGTGTGATCTGAATGTGCATTCCTGGAAACATAATCTGAAAGAGCATTTCTAATTCCTGAGGCACAAACTGTTATTGAACTGCAACAATGCAGATAAGGGTACAGTATCTCCTCAATCATAGGATGACAGTATATTGGATGACAGTATTGGGGGCATAGTTATCAAATTTGCAGATGACACCAAATTAGGAGGAGTAGCTAATACCCCAGAAGACAAGATCAAAATTCAAAATGACTTGAACAGATTAGAAAGCTGGGCCAAAGCTAACAAAATGAAATTCAACACAGAGAGATGTAAGGTACTGCACTTAGGGCGGAAAAATGAAAAGAACAAATATATGATGGGGGACACCTGGCTGAATGAGACTACGTGTGAAAGGGATCTAGGAGTCCAGGTAGACCACAAGTTGAACATGAGTCAACAGTGTGATGCAGCAGCTAAAAAGGCCAATGCAATTTTAGGCTGCATCAATATAGTGTCTAGATCAAGAGAAGTAATAGTGCCACTCTATTCTGCTTTGGTCGGGTATCACCTGGAATACTGTGTCCAGTTCTGGGCACCACAATTCAAAAAGGATGTGGATGTCGAGAAACTGGAGCATGTCCAAAGTAGGGCAATTAAAATGGTGAAGGGTCTGGAAACCAAGCCCTATGAGGAATGACTTAGGGAGCTGGGGGTGTTTAGCCTGGAGAAGAGAAGATTAAGATGTGATATGATAGCCTTTTTTAAATATTTGAAGGGATGTCATATTGAGGAGGGAACAAGCTTGTTTTCTGCTGCTCCGGAGACTAGGACCTGGAACAATGGGTGCAAGCTTCAGGAAAAGAGATTCTACCTCAACATTAGGAGGAACTTCCTGACAGAAAGGGCTGTTCAACAGTGGAACACACTCCCTTGAAGTGTGGTGGAGTCTCTTTCCTTGGAGGTCTTCAAGCAGAGGCTGGATGGCCATCTTCTGGGGATGCTTTAATTGGGAGTTCCTGCATGGCAGGGGGTTTGGACTGGATGGCCCTTGTGGTCTCTTCCAACTTGATGATTCTATGATTCTATGATTCTAGTGCATTTCAGTCGAGGCAATTTGAATATTTACCTGTCAATCAGTAAGTGTGCAGCCACAAAGTGTACAGAAATAAAGTGATATACTGTGCTTTGCAGAAGTGACACTCCCCCTTCCTCCAATTTCTTCACATCATGTTGTGTTGCAACCTAGAAGTGATATGGATTTACAACAACAACAACAACAATTTTTATTTTGGTCATGGACCAGTAAAAAATAATATAATATAAAATATATAAAAATAAATAAATAAAAATAATGAATAATAATGTACAATCATTAAGGAACTAGATACAGAAGCAAGAGAAATCAGAGTTGATCTCCACCATCTAGCTTCTAACATCAATTGTTACCAATCATCTGAGAGTGTATTTTACATATAATGTAATACAATTTTGCTACTTTAAATATAACGGTTTGATTTTTACAGTCCAGCAAATAGCTTAGATAAAAAACAGTATGTCCAGGACATTTGGTTAGAAGAAGGGTGATCAGCTGATGGCAAATGCCCTTGCAAAAATGACAATACAAATGTATGTGAGCTATAATTTCTGTTGTTCCAGTTTCACAAGGACAAAGTCGAAATTCATGGAGGATTTTCCTAAATTTCCCTTCCTGGTGGGAGAACATTGAAACGAGTTAGTGTTAGCACTCTCCTGAATTTATGCACTGTAATGTAATATAAATAAGAAGCAGAGTAGGAAACCAACATTTGTTTTTTGTTTTTTTGTGTGTGGGTTTTTCGGGCTGCGTGGCCATGTTCTAGAAGAGTTTCTTTCTAGAACATGGCCACACAGCCCGAACCCCCCCCCCCAAAAAAAAAAACTATGGATGCCAGCCATGAAAGCCTATTTACAAATTTACAAATGAGTAATTAGATATGGAAGCAGTTTCAATCTGACCTTCAATGTCTAGAATCCTTTGCCTTACAACTGATTTTGCTTGGTCTAGTCCTAGCTTTAAGGTGTTATTGCTAGAGAGTCCAAGAAGACACAGTTTCATATGGATAGCTGTAATCCAAGAAGATTTATGGTTGTCAACCAAAATTAACTGGGACAGTCTGCCAGGGCTGTTATGTATTTTAAGCCAATAAGTAAAGATGCTTATCCACAAACTGGATTCAATTTTCCTGACTCCTACTTCCCTATGTAACATGGCATTGGGCACACAGTGGGCAACCTGAAATATACCTGAAATATACTCCTCAGAAACTTTGTTTGGACCCTTTCAAGTGTGATCATATTGTTGCTAGGTCCTAATTGGGCTCCATATAACAGTTGGGTTCAAACTTTGGCTGTAAAGAGCTTAATTGCTTCAGGAATGAACTGTGCTCCTTTAGTGAAGAAATAGTTTTGAATAGCTGTAGCAGATCTTTGTGCATTCCTGGAAACATAATCTGAATGAGCATTTCTAATTTCTGAGGTTTGGAAGACTATCCCCAAATATTTAAAGATCTTAACCTGCTCAATAGGCTGTCCATCCAAAAACTAACTTCTCTGTTTAGGATTTTTTGAAAAGGTAAGGATTTACGTATGCAAAGGAATCTTGTAGCACCTTTGAGACTAATTGAAACAAAGAAATGGATAGCATGATCTTTCATACACTTGTGCCTACTTCCTTGGATCCATGCATCTGAGGAAGTAGACTCAAGTCTATGAAATTTCATACTACTAGCTTCTTCCTTTCAATTAGACTAAAAGATGCTTCAAGATGCCTTTGCATACTGATTTCCCAGACTAATACATCTATGTTTTTGATTTCTACCACCATTGATTTAAGTGGAGTTGTTACCATTTCATGTAGTATGAGGTATTGGAAAGGTGCACAATATTTTTAATTGTGCATAAAAGTTTAGAAAACAAAAAGAAACTGGCATTTATTAGTTGCATAATTATTTGCCCTCTTTTCTGTTACACAACCAAGTGCTCCCAGAAGTCATCTAAAGAGTTGAATGAATTCCACCAAAGTTCAGTTCCAGTGCCACATGATCACACATCAAATACACCTGTTTCTGGGTGGCTTTATATTTTGTTAGGAGTTTATTACATGGGGACCCATGTGCTTCCATCCTGAAAATGATTAAAGTGTCCACATCCCGGAAAAGCACAAGAATGTGCAATTGATTTTCATACGCAGAAAACAACCAAGTGTTAAAAGCTCATTACTAATGTGAGAAAGTGGGTAGAAAACAACCAAGTGTTAAAAGCCCATTACTAATGTGAGAAAGTGGTTGATTTTCAGACAGATGTGGATAAATCCCATTGATGGTTTGGAAAAAATTTTTTGCACATGTGCACAGCAGCAGTAGTTGTGTCACCAGAACTGATGATTAAAACTGTCATTTCCAAGTGCATACACATACAGAGAGAAGGGAAGACAGTGAGGAAAGCGGTCTTTGCCCCAAAAGTTGTTTTAGAGAGGAGGAAGGATGAGGTTTCCATTTGCAAACTCCCAAAAACAGCAGAAACTGCTCACACACACACACACACACACACACAAGCTCCAGAGGGAAGGGAAAGTAGAGAGGAAAATACTCTTTGCCCCAGAAGCTGTTTTCAACTGGGCATGACAAAGCTAAGAAGTAAACTCACCCCAAAGTAAAAAGAACAGAACATTACCCAAAAGAAGTAGGAAAGGAAAGAGAAAACTTCTCTCTCTCCCTCCCTCTCTTTTGCTCCTTCCCTGAGCAGCTGTTCCTTTCAGAGCTAATGGGGTTAATGGGGAGGTTAGAGGAGGAGGAGACATTCGAGACGTGCATGATTGTGTGTGTGCGCGAATGTGTGTGTGTGTATGTGCCTGCTTAAGTTTTAAGATCCTGGCTGAAGCATAAAAGGTTACATCCCTCTCGGTAGAACAAAGCAGCAAAGAACCCTGGGAAATCTTTCAACAAGCACAAAAATGGGGAGAATCCCACAAATAGCTTTCACACTGCAGCAATTGTGCAAAAAAAGTGAATTTGTGAATGAAATGGAAATGAAAACATGGTATTATCCCGAAAATGACTACTCCCTGATTCATGTCACTTTCTGTTCAGATTCCAAGTGATTTGCAGGTAGGGTCATCTGAAAACTAATTGTGCAATTGTGCCTAATACCCTGGATAATCCTGGGTTCTGTCCAGTTTAAACTTCCTATTTTTCCCATGTGATAAAGTCCTTAGAGAGCATATCTAAACAAATGAATCAGGAAGACAAAAGAGCAATCCAAAAAAAATCTATGTTAATTTTATGCAGAAACACCCATCAGTGTGGGATTACTTTTATAAAAATAAAACTATGAACATTCCTAAAACATTTAAAATGGAAAGAATTGTGATTCTGCCTAGAGAAGATCATCTGCCAAAATTGAATAACCAGGTAAGGAGGGCATTAGTCAGAAAAACAACCAAATTTTCAATGACACCAGTGAAGTAACTGGAGTGACCCACAGCTAAGAAGCATGAAATATCATGGAACAACTATCACCTGGATGCTCCACAAAGTTGGGCTTCATGGGAAAGTGGTGAGAAGGAAGGTATTGCTGAAACAAACCCATATCAATGGCTATTTTGAGGTTACACAGGAATTGTGAGTTACATAGCAAATGTGTGAGAAATGGTTCTCTTGTCTCATGAGGCAAAAGCTCAACCTTTTCTCTTGCCACAAAACACAGTGGTAAGTACTCTATTAGGGACGTAGGCATGCAGAAGCATCTTTTATGTGTGCAGATAGCCTGCAGCACTTGGTATTTCCTTCCTTCTTCTCCAGTATCCAAAGACGCACACCCCTTAACTGAAAAGCCTTTGAAGCCACCCCACGCAAACATTCCATGCCTCACAGTGAGCAGATAAGAGAAGCATCTGGCTGCATCCCCATAGTCAGATACAAAGTGATGTGGCCTCTGAAGGACCCACAAATATCAGTACTTGTGTTATCATTTCACAAATTGCTATAGGGACAGAACCAGGTGCTTCTTCAATCCTGCTTGCTCACTGTAAAGCATGGACTGGAATGATTGTGCAGGACAGCTTCAGAGGCTTTTCAATAGGTTGTGTTTATTGGGGTGGGGTGGTTTAATTATTAAACATTCCATCTCTTTTCCAGCATAGCAATCAAGACAGCTCACAGCCATTTTAAAACACAACACAATTTAAAACTAACAGAAGTTTAAACACAATTAAACCAAATTTCTATTTTAAAAAACAGAAGATAAAATACAAATTAAAAGCAATTTAAAAACTTTTAAAAAATAATAGAAAGACACCACACATACTCATTGAAAGCTTCATCTGTCTATAAACCAAATGCCTGCACTAATTAAAAAAAAGTGTTTAGTTGTCAGTGGAATGGCATCAGGGAGAGGACCAGTGGGCTCTCTTAGGGAAGTGATTTGTGCAACTTTGGAGCAGCCAGAATAGCTTCAGCTGCTTCCTGTGTCCTCACCAAACATGACTTCCACAATACATCTTAAAGGCTCATATAGGCTGATATAGGGAGATAGTTGATAAAGGGAAATAGTTGATAAAGTATAGATAGTTGTCCACACTGATCTAGTACTAACCAACATATGTCAACAGATATGGAAAACAAAATGATGGCCAACAGATTGGAAGCAATCACTATACATCCCCATCCACAAAAAAGGAGACACAAGAGACTGCACCAACTATAGGACCATAGCTCTAATCTCCCATGCAAACAAAATTATGCTAAAAATTCTGCAACGTAGGGCCTCGGCAGATGGCTAATTGAGCCGTCTTCCGGGCCCGGAAGAGGAGGGGCAGCCGCACAAGCGGCGCCCCTTCCTCTTCCTGAGGTCGCCCTCGGAGTCGCCGGCCGTCCACACTGCCGGCGCTCCGGGGATGACCTCACGCCTCGGCGACCGGACGCGCCACGGCGTTTGAGTCAGGGAAAGTGTGCCCGCCACTTTTAGGGCGCACTTTCCCTGACATCTAAAAGGAGCGCCAATTTGGTGCTCCTTTTAGAGTCGCCGAAGGAGCGCCGCGGTGTGGCTGCCATGGCCCCGCAGCGCTCCGGACCAGGGCGTCCTGGATGCTCTGGTCTGCATCCCCTGATAGACTCCAACCACACATGGAGAGAGAAATCCCAGAGGTCCAAGCAGGGTTCAGGAAAGGAAGAGGCATCAGGGATAACATTGCAAATATGTGATGGCTAATGGAACATAGTAGGGAATTCCAAAAGAAAATCAGCATGTGCTTTATAGAGTACAGCAAAGCTTTTGACTGCATAGATCATGAAAGGCTATGGAACACCCTTAAAGACATGGGAATGCCAACACATCTGATAATCCTATGAGGAATCTGTACTCAGGACAAGAGGCTATTGTCAGAACAGAACACGGAGAAACAGGATGGTTACCAATTGGCAAAGGGGTCAGACAAGGCTGCATCGTATCACCCTACCTATTCAGCTTATATGCAGATCATATTGTAAGGAAAGCAGGCTTGGACATGGAAGAAGGAGGAGTGAAAATAGGAGGAAGAAATATCAACAATCTGAGATATGCTGAAAACACCATGATACTAGCAGAAAATCTCACAGACCTGGAACACCTACCAAGGAAAATCAAAGAAGAAAGTGCAAAGGCAGGCTTACTGTTGAACATAAAGAAAACAAAAATAATGACCAGAGAGAACTTACACACATTCAAACTAGGCAATGAGGAAATAGAAATAGTAAAAGAGTTCTCATATCTGAGATCAAACATTGATCAGAACAGGGACTGCAGCCAGGAAATCAGGAGATTAAGAATGGGGAGGGCAGCTATGAAAGAACTAGAAAAGATCTTAAAATGCAAAGATATATGGGCTTAAGCAGACGGCTTAAAAGGCCATCTTGGGGGCAGGGAAGGGGAAGGGCAGCCGCATGCTTGGCACCCCAACCCCCTCCCGAGGTCGTCCTCGGAGCATCCGGCCCTCCGCACGGCCAGCGCTCCGAGGAGGACCTCCTGCGGTAGCCTTTCCATGCGCTGCAGCGGAAAAGTCAGCTAAAGTGCGACGCAGCCTTTTGTGGCACACTTTCGCTGGCTTGTGAAAGGAGCACTAATTTAGCACTCCTTTCAGGGGCGGCGAAGGGGCGCCACAGGATCAAGGCATGGGGATGCCTCGGTCCTGCGGTGCAGCTTCCCAGGGCGGCCCACGGCCTCCCGTCTGCTTAGCCCCATACAACTCAGCACAAAAGTCAGAATCATACAAGCCACTGTATTCCCTATTACCATGTATGGATGTGAGAGCTGGACAGTCAAGGAAGAAGATAGGAGGAAAATCAACACATTTGAGATGTGGTGCTGGAGAAGAGTGCTGAGGATTCCATGGACAGCCAAAAGGACAAGCAAATGGGTCCTAGAGCAGATCAAGCCAGAGATATCCCTAGATGACAAGATGACATGTCATACTTTGAACACATGATGAGAAGCCATGCATTCTTGGAAAAGGCAATGATATTAGGAAAGGTGGAGGGAAGTAGAAAGAGAGGAAGGCCACATGCTTGATGGATGGACTTTATTAAAGAGACCACAAATATGAAGAGCTGGGCAGAGCAGTAGAAGACAGAAGGGCCTGGAGATGTCTCATCCATAGGATCGCTGTGGGCCGAGACCAATGTGAAGACAGTTAACAACAAAAAGGGAGATAGTCTCTCAGATAGCCTGGATGAAAACCATGCAGGATTCTAAAAAAAATATAAAAAAATATGATATCCAGTGCTTTGAATACAGGTTGAGTCTCCCTTATCTGGAAATCTGAAACATTCCAAAAACCAAAACATTTTTTTTATAGGCAGCTGAGGCCTTGACTGCATGGTCTAAAAGGCCCATTCCCCCAATTCCCCACTCTGGTATCGTCTGGTTTGATGCAAACAGTCCAGACAATGTCTGGCACATTCCACACCAGAACTGAGGTATAACAGCCTTAATTTTTTTTAAAAAAACCTATCTACATTTAATTATACCTCTATGTGTTCTCCATGGCAGCAGTCTGCACTGGTGAGCATGTTCTAACCTGTCTGCATGGATGTCTGGTTATGACCTCAGAGGTGAGCAAGCTGTGGCAGTGATGGATGCACCAGGCAGCTCAGTGGGATGTCCATGCAGACAGCCACTGCAGTGTGGGAATGGAGGGCAAGGTAATGGGGCAGGTCAGTGCAACTATAGGGCCAGGATATTCTGGGCTGTTGGCCAGTGTAGACAAGGCCTCAGACAGTGACACTTCCCCTCCCCCCGATGGTTCAGTGTACACAAACTTTGTTTCATGCACAAAATTATTAAAAAATATTGTATGTAATTAGGTGTATACAAAACACAAATTAATTTCATATTTAGACTTGGGTCCCATTTCCATGATATTTCATTATGTACATATATTCAAATTCAACAACAACAATTCCAAAGTCCAAAACACCTCTAGGCACAAACATTTTCAATAAGGGAGACTCAAACTGTGTATATGTAGAAAAAAAAATACACAAACACATGTGTGCGTGCACACAAACACACATGTGTGTGCATGCACGCACACACACAGATTCACACACATGTGGTGCAGTGTAGCATGTCAACATGGATATAGTTACACTACACTAGGCAATGTTGGATTGCAGCCTTGATGTGACATAAGGCTAACAGTGCTCCTTACCTTCACAGTGATAAAAAGGGATATTGACATTTATTTGTACTTAGGTTTAAAAAAATGTTTCCTCACAGCACAATTTTCTCTTGGTATTTGAAAGTGTTGAAGTGTTGCAGAGGAATCAATATGCAGAGCAAATAACTAAATAAATAATCCCTTTTTCTGGAAGAAAATGAAGGAGATTGCACAAAATCCCACATGTTCTTCTTGTAATGACAATCCTCATAATAGTAAATTTTGGAATATTAAGATATGGGGAGAATATTGCAAAGACGTATTTGTTTTCTCCAAAGGAGAAAGAAAACGGTCATAATTGTTCATCTTTGCATACCAGGACAAGTAGTTGAGGATTTGCATGCCAAGATGAGAAAACAATTCCCTGTCAGGGATGATGGGAGTTGTAGCTCTTCACCTCTGGCTCTAACTCACCACCTTGTTATGCAGCAGAGCTGACCAGCTTTGATCAGTGGTTGATGCTTCTTTCCCAAGCAGCAGAGTTTCAGAGAATAGGCTGAAGACCCTGACAAACTCTCCAAGCCTTCTCACTCTTCTTCCTGAGATGTCTTCAAATTTCTCCAGGATTCCTCTGGCTCTTGTATCTTCCCTCAAGACACCAGACAACTCAGTAGTCTTATATAAAAGATCTACTTTATTCTACTATATATAAATACTATATGCCCTACAAATCACAATCTCTACACTTCACAATATCTCCAAAACTACTCCACCAAAATACTCCACAATATGCATTGGCAAACATTGCACTTATAGCCATTGTTAGTCACCACCCACTAGTCAGTTTCCACCCAGTGGGTGTGTACATTCATTTTGATTGGTTTACATAGATCATCTCATACTTGAGACCAACCCAAGTATTTCATCATTTTACCTTGACTACTTAATGAATCTCAGGTGTTTGCAATCTATAACAGGTGTTTTCAATATACACTCTATAACTTTGTCCTTGGCTCTCAAGGCTTCCAAATTACATTATCCTCTTCACCTGTGTAGCTTCATGATTGCTCCTGCTTAATCACTGTGACTTTCACATACACATTTTATTTCTATTACTGTAAGTCCCATGTTGCTTTTTCCTTAACATTCCCATGATGAAGCAGGGTGAAAGTGCTTGTTATAAAGTCCCTTTTTCCTCAGAAGAAGCTGGGAAACCCATCAGGTTTGAAGACAAGATAAATCAAGTCAAATGCTGGGCAATACTCATGGAAAATTGTTTCAGACTTCATGGGGATTGGGACTAGTTCAAAGTTTGTATTCCAACAAGGCAATAGCCCTTAACACACAGCCAAGGTGTGTGAGACTGAACAGAGTGGTTTCTAATCAATAACCTTAGAGGAGCATGAACAATTTTGTTTTCTTTAGGGTAATAATAAATAATAATAATAAAATTTATTTATACCCCACCCCTCTGTTAAAACAATTGGGGCGGCTTACAACAGTTAAAGTTACAGCAAATACAGACCAAACCCCAGGACCCTACCCTTCCCCCATTAAAAAGGTATTAAACTACACATATTAAAAATTAACATAAAATCTCAAGAAAAAAAAATAATTAAAGCAAACAGACAAATACAAGCCGTGAGCAAGCAAGAGCAGAAAGAGGTAAGGAGACACTACTCCTGAGGCCGGGTAGAGAAAACAGGGGTCTCAAATTGCATGCTAGACAAATAATGCTCAGTGTAACCCTTAGGCTGTCTGGTTCCCTCCCAATGTTTCTATGAAATGAATAAAGATTGGGAGGTGAGAGGCAGGAAAGAGGGAATACAGTGTTATGAATTATGGTTCTAGCTTTCAACATAAAATGATTTACCAGGGCCTTCCTGTCATGGTGTCAGCTGATCCAAAAGAACAGAAAAACCTTGAATTGTTTTAATTCATACCACCTATTTTTGTACCTATTATCTAATACAAATAAACAAAGGGTCTCCCACTACTAAAGATCCCAATACCTAACCATTTGAAATTCTTCTCATAGTTTACCCAAGCTAAAATGTATGACTTGTTTGAAATAGATCACCCACAATTCAACAAAGGATGATGAACGCACACCTTTTATATGTAAGGACATCATTGTCATTAGGAATAGAGAATAGCTTCAGGCAATGGATGCAGAATGTTGTTGAATTCTATTAACTCTTTAATTTATTAACATTATGTCTACATTGCCAAACTCCAAATATAACCTTTACACAAAAACCTATACAGCTTTGTGCCTGAAATTTGGTCAGCTTCATTTTTCCAGAAAGTGGGGGGTGGGGTGGATAATTCCCTGATTATTTTGTTTGTTTGTTTGCTTGCTTGCTTGCTTCAGTTCTGGAAAGCATCAGATATCCCTATTTATAAACAAACAAACAAATGAAAGATTCAAATAGGGGTGGAAAAAGCTACTAGCTCTGTGGAAAGACAGAATAGAAATCCCAACACATGTATGCTGAATATGACCGCCCAACTCACTGGGTCATCCAGGTTGCAGGAGAGGGAGCTGGCAGAACTGTGGTGTCTTCCTGGCATGCTCAGGAGGCTGGTAGATGTGCTGAGGCATCTCGGCACCCCCGGATTGGCTGAGCCGGCCAGGCAGGGGCAGGAGTTCAGGTGCAGTACAGGGACCACAAGTCCCAGCAGGCTGTGTAGCCAGAGGTCCCTCCCCATCTGGCTGATTGGTGGAGAGGCCAAGGAGGGGTGGGACTTTGGCCTGGCACCAGCCTCATTGGCCAATGGGCCAATTAAGGCCATGTGGTTGGGGTAGCCAGTGCCATTTTTAGCCAGAGCTCAAAGAGTTCTTCCCTCCATCCCAGCCTTGGTGGATTCAAGGTTGTCACAACTTTTTGGGGCAGTAGCATGGGCCACGGGTCTGGTGAGCATGGTTTCCTGGGCTGCGTAGCATAGAATTGGGAATCCCTAAGGGACCCAAGGGTGCTGGGAGTGGAGAGTTGTTGATAGTGTGGGGGCAAGTCCTGAACAGTGTCCCCTGCTGACAAAGGGGCTAAGAGGTGGATTTGAGACCAGTTGGTCACCCCTTCTGTCATCCAGAAGCCCAGCCGTGACTGGGCCTTTGGGTTCATTGAACAACAGATGGGTTGGGCAATGACAGATCCAAGCCCATGCATTCAGGCCAACCCCTCCCTGTTAGCTGTATTCAATAAAGTTCTTGCCTTTTTCTGCCAGTTGCATGTCATGTCATTCATTTGGTGTTGGCTTCCCCTTCCCCTGCTAAGTGTCATTCTGCCTGTAAATATAACCTAATCTGTGTTTGAACAGATTTCCTTTACTTTACTTCCCTTCTCTTTTTCCTTTTCTTTTTCCTCTTTTGTTTCCTTTCATTTTATCTAACAGTTATTTGTTGTTGTTGTTGTTATGTGCTTTCAAGTCATTTCCAACTTTTGGTGACCCAAAGGTGAACCTATCATGTTTCTGGAGCTGAGAATATTAGACTTGCCTAAGGTCACAAGGACCAGTACGGATGGCCTGAAAGGTGTGGCACAGAGCCATCCCTGTGAGCAGTGGATCGGGGCCACGGCAACCACACACTATGGCCCCGATCCTCCCCTTTGCCACCCCTAAAAGGAGCAGCAAAATGCCACGTGGCAACAGGATGATGTCAGGGTGGAATTGAGGCAGCCAGTGTGCAGCTGCCCCACCCAAACTCCACCCCCAGGCTGGCCCTTTGTGCCAGTCTGCATCAGCCCTTAGTGGGTTTCCACAAATGAACAGAGGATCAAACTCAGCATGATAGCTCAACATTCAAATCACTACATCATGATGGCTCTCCTAATGGCTATAGCATGTCTATTTTTCCTGTATTAAAGGAAAATATATAAAGATTTTCCAAAGCAGGCCTCTACTTCTCAAACAAAGGGGTTTTTGACTGAAACAGTTGGCTAACATTTTGAAGTATGAAGCTAGGATCCATTAACTAAACCACATTTATATAGTATCTTAAAGTACACTTTTCAAATGTGCAAATTTTTCAGATCTCTCCACAGTCCCCTATAAATGTGTCAATTCCAGAGTTGGGACTGTATCCAAAGAATGAATTGGGGAAAGCCCACCAAAACATGCACCTGATATGATTCCTGTAGAGACCACTGGGGTGGCTTCCAGAGAAAGGCTATAGTTAATCCATCCTGGGATGGATTTCAAATGAGCTCTTTCGAGCATTGAATCTCATCTCAAACTAGGTTCAGAACTCTGGATAGATCCTTTAGAGTCTGGAATAAAATTTAACATCTCCCTAATATTAATATCACAGACTGCCCATGCTTAAGTAAAACCAGTGCTGAGAACATAGGATGGTGTTCTGTATTAAATCATGTATTAGATCAACAGTATTGCCAACTCTGATTGACAACAGTTCTCCAGGATTTCAGGCACAACACTTTGCCTAACCTCCTTGCTATTCCCTGGTGGTCTTCCATAAATGAGACTCAATCCAGTTTACCTTGTAAAATCAAAATCAAAGTCAAGTGATTTCATGATGATATAATTCTTAACACATTCCATTTGAAAGGAATATCAAATAGCTTAAAGCATCATGTGGAGAAATAAAACTATTAGTTCCTCAGATCAGTTTTGGTGTGAAGCAAGCCTCTCTTAGGAATGCTAAATACATATGTCCAAACTGAAATGGTTATTTTTTTGGTCACGATGGAAGAAGCCCTGGTAGTGATTTTCAGAGCTTGGCTACTGAAGATTGTTCTAATGGTTTTTTTTTTTTGCCAGGCCCTTGCCCACAATAGATAGATAGATAGATAGATAGCCAACACTACATATGTGAGTGCACATATACATGCACAAACATTTGCACATAGTGTCCTTCAAAACACTAAATACAGAGAGAGGGGACATTGATCATGTGAATCTCTCCTGTTGTCTGTTTTGCACAGCTCCTGTTTGAAAGACACATTGAAAATAATTTATGTATCATATGAAATAATATTAATAAGGGGATGGGAAAAGGGAAATAAGGCTTTTTCTTAATTAGAAGTAAAGAATGAAGGATGTTGAGGGAAGGTGGCCCTTTTCTCCTGCTTCCTCCCCTAAACCCCCCGAAAACTATAATTGTAAATGATTTTCTATTCTAGATCAAATGTTCAATTCCTATCACTTGCTTTATGTTCAGATTTACAATCCTTTCATACTTTGTAAAGATCTCCAGCTTTATTTTTACTCCTGTTCATAGGACATCATTAATTAATTTCACCTGATTTGTTTAAATCTCTAGATTTAATGGGGCACCATTTAATTGAAATTTAATTTGACATGGCTTAATAATAGCAACACTCAGCCTGTGCTGAGACACTATCATAGGTATACATGTGAGGAAGAGAAGGGTATAAAGGCAAGGTTAAGTTAAATAACAAGGTGTACTTTCTATCAGAGGTTCACATATTTATTTCAGAATGTAATCTCAACTGATATGGTTTCATAATCAGAGCAACAGGAGGCAATAGTTAACAATAATGTTGACATTTTAAGGTCAATGATATAATCAGGCATTTGCTGAAACAAGAGAAACTACAGAGGTAAGAAACAACCCAACACAATCCTTGTCCTTTCCCTGATACTTGATATGCACCTTTAACATAGAAGGTCTGTTGACATTAAAAATGCCTTTTCACTCATGCTTTTTACAGTGCCTAAGATCTCAAATAAATCATCACCTGCACCACAAACATATATATTCCACTTTTCCAAGAGCAAGGGGAAATTATTTAGTGGGATTAGAATTTCTCAAATCTCCTAGACAGAATGACCACTGGTCATGCTAGCTTGAGGAATCCAGAACTTCTAGTCCAAAAAAAGGGGGAGTAAATTTCAGACTTTGCATGAGATTTCTATATGCAGCTATGTTAGTCACATAGCATCTGCACAACTAGTCATTGCCCAAATGACGGCGAGCAATAATCCACTAATCTTCAAGTAACAGTTGTTATCTGTTCCTGTTCTTTCTTAGACTATTGTGCTCATTTTTGGTTTATGGAAAAGGAAGCCAATGGATACATCTGTGTGAAGCTGCCAAAGCAAGGACATCCCTGATACTGGGAATAATGAAGCATCTACTTCAGGCAACTGATTCAGAGTGTCATGAAATTCTATTAACCCTTTAATTTATTATCATTCTGTCTACATTGTCACTAAGAGAGAAATGTGTTTGATTGGTTATACACTTGACATAGCAAACTAACTTGATTAACCTTTGATTCTGTACATCTTGACGTGACATAAAGGACATTCTCTACTTCAGCTCATGACAAAATGGTTAAAAACAAAAAGTCTCAATTAGCAATTGATGGGACTTGTTAGAATCATTTTGCCTATTATACCTATAGTACTAATTTAAAGTTGAACCCACTGCACCATAAAGTTCCAAATAGTATATTCTCCATGAGACATGGTTTGGGGGCATTAAAAAATATAGCAGACCTGGTGTTTGCACTACCTTTCAAACAGTTCAGCATTTGGAATTAGAACAAGGATGGAAATGGCATCATCAGGTGTACATGGAAAAGATGTGGTGTGTGTCTGTACACATTTTCTTCCTTGTAGAATTAAGAATTATGCATTTTATTATATCTTGAATACCAATGTGAGTTATATCAAGATGAAGAACAGAATTCCAGTTTTACTTGTACTATTTTAACAGAAAATTCAGAAGCACCCACAAGCTGTCCATTAAAAGAAAGAGAAGAAACACTCCTTTTAATTCAAACAGAGGCTTTGCATATGACTCCTGTAAGCAATAACACAGAAAGGCTAATAAACTACTACAGTGTAAGGCAAAGGCACTACAGTCCAAAGAAAACTATGATTTTCATTTTAATAACTTAGTAAACAAAGACATCTAAAAGGCATGATAGAAGAAAGGTTGGATAGGTGGGTGGACAAAAAGAAGGAAGGAAGAAGTAAGGACTGTTCGACAGTGGAACACACTCCCTTGGAGTGTGGTGGAGTCTCCTTCCTTGGAGGTCTTTAAGCAGAGGCTGGATGGCCATCTGTCGGGAATGCTTTAATTGGGAGTTCCTGCATGGCAGGGGGTTGGACTGGATGGCCCTTGTGGTCTCTTCCAACTCTATAATTCTATGATTCTATCATTCTATGATTCTAAGAAAAACTACAAATACTCCAATTATGTATTATACAAAAAAAAAAAAAACCCTCCTCCTCCACATGTTAGTTTATTAATACAACATTGCATAAGATTTTTTTTAAAACTACTTTTACTGTAAAAAAATTCTTATAAGGTTCTATATACCTCAAGTTAAAAGCAAGCAGGGGTCATTACATCATAGTTGCACTGGCACAACTCCAAAGCCAGAAGGAGATGCACCAATCTTCAGTGTGTGTGTGTTTTAATGACACATCTTGATTACATCATTGCTCTCTTTATTCTTTCCAATCTCAGTGCTGCCTTCAGGATATTCTGCATCTTGATCTGCATCATGCCCTAGTGTCATTTCCTCACAATGAGCCATCTCACCCACCTTCCCTCCTCCAGGGGAAAAAATAAACAACAGCAGGCTAGTTCTGCTATTTTATGTAAGCCCCAGAAAATGTGGGCTTTCATGGAGAAACTATAGCTCAGCAAAACAATGCATTATTATTTTTTCCATTCAGAAGATCTCAATTTCTGTGCCGATGGTATCTCCAGTTAAAAGATAGTGAGAAAAATTTCTGTTTGTGTCTTGATGTATATTAAAGCCACTGATGAAGAAGCCAGCAGAACTTCAAAAGCTTGCATTATGTATCTTGTGCATTTTGGCTAGCCAATATAGGTATCTCTCCTTTTCAGATTTTGCATTGTGTCCTGAGTGTTGCTATCACTGAAGGTAGACAATAAAAGACTAGGGCCTTGTTCCCACTATGATTTAAAGTGAATGGCTGATTGGGTTATATGACTGTTGTTCCCACTTGAAACTAGTTCCAATCCTATTGAGCTTGGTTTCAATCACAATGAAGTGAAGCAAACACAAAAAACCCGCTGTTTCCTGACACTAGTTCTTTGGCAGTTTTTTTAAAAAAAGAATTGATTCCAAAGCATGTTCAACAAGTGGGAATGATCTAAATCACATCATTCTGGAGTGAAGGGACCAATGACAGAGGGGTGCTCCTCAGTTTTTGGGAAATCAGCCATTCCCCCCCCCCCCCTTGTGCTTGTGGTGTGACCTATGGGCACATGATATATTTTTTAGAAATAAAAAATTGACAGAATATGCGATCCATCATATTTGCAACTATTTGAAATTATGAGTGGACTGCAGCTCAGCAAGGCAAGTAGTTGCAAAACCAAGAAAAAATAGTTCCTAAGCAGGGCTGCTCAAAAGGAAAATGGTGTGCTTGAGCTGCCTGAGTTGCTGAGGGGCAGAGGAGGTCTCAGTTGCTAAAGTTACCTCACTCGGTGCCTGGAACGGCCCTGTCTCACCGTGTTGTTGCTTGATACGCATTTTGAAGCAGCACAAACTAATGGGAATAATAATCATACCAAAAAAAGAAGCAATTACAAGGGAATAATGAAAAGATCACCTTTCATAGTGGGAAAGATGGACCTTTTGGAATTGATTCATTGAAACAGAGCAAAGGCGAATCACAAACTGGTTTAAATGTAAGTGGGAATAAGCCCTAGAAAGACAAAATAGTTGACCTTTCACACAGTTTCTTATATTGTTATTCAGCTCTGGCTCAGAATAAACTCTGCTGTTTGTTACAGTAGTGATTGCTATGTAGGTAATTGTTGGGGAATTACATGTAGGTCAGGTCTTAGCAGGATGCAAAGATGGAGCTGTTGCTTGAATAAGAATAGTAAGTAAGCACGCCTGAATTCACATTTTTTAAAATGAAAATATCAATTTCAGATACCCCAAGTATAGCAACAGGGTGAAATGTATCTTGTCTCTGGCTACATCCACACTGCAGAAATAATCTGGTCTGACACCACTTTAACTGCCATGGCTCAATGCTACGGTACTTAAAGTGGTGTCATACCAGATTATTTTTGCAGTGTGGATGAAGCCTCAGATATCCATATATCTCTGAACTTTCACTGAAGAAAATAACTTGCATAAAAATATTTTGAAAAAAATGTCCATGGCTCTTTTTAGAAATGCATGGATTAGAAAAAGGCTACCAAAAGAAAGAAATAAAGAAAGGAGGGAGGGAAGGAAGGAAGGAAGGAAGGAAGGAAGGAAGGAAGGAAGGAAGATTTTTAAAATCCGGAAAGAAATATGCATGCATTTCCATGAAGGAGAGGGGAAGTTCAGTTTGGAACTGGGGCAGAATAAGAGTGCTGGTGGGATTCCAAGAAAAGAAACACAAATTAAACTAGGAAATTTTCATAACTGTGCACGTGAGTTGTAGAAAGGCTCTCTATCCTCACATGCTGGTTCCAGAAAAGCAAGTCGTCAGATATATCTGCACTGAAGAAATAATGCAGTTTAACACCACTTTCACTGCCATGCCTCTATCCTACAGAATCCTGAGATTAGCAGTTTGTTGATGCACCTGCACTCTTTGGCAAAGAAGGCTAAAGATTTTGTGAAATGACAAATCTCTGGATTCCAAAGGATAGAGCATAAAGCCTTTAAAGTCCATCAAACTTCATTATGTCTACAGTGTAGATGTACCCTCAGAGGGCTTGGTTGTTGGCATTTGGTTTTGAAAGAGTTCCATGGTAGTAAGCTCTCTTGATCAAGTTGCTGAATTTAGATGTCTGTAAATATCCCTGGATGGAGCTCAGGTCCAAAAGCTAGTTTAAAAAGAGATCCAGAAGAATCCGGTGAATTAGATTAAAACAGATTAGGGAAGGTAGAACATGTTGGAATTTGGCAGATCAGGGAAATTATCTGGTTGGTACAAGTGAACTTGGGAAGCATCCAAACTGTGCCAGATACCTTTACATGCTGCCTCCCCTTATCTAATTTGTTTCCATTAGGCCTTTTAGTTTTGTCTCTATCATCCCCTTGTTGTGTTCCATTCTCTGCTCCTCTGTCAAACTGTCATTACTAGGTTTGCTTGCTACAACGTAAAGAACAATAACAAAGGGCAAGCAGAGTCAAACATACATTTTTTATTCTATTTTATTGGCATTATATTTTCTACTGTATCCCATACTGTTTTCTCATACTGGTTTACCATTTTATCCCAGTATACCTTATCAATCCACCCCATTGGAACAATATACACTTAATTAATTAATTAATTATAGTATCACATATCCTATTTTTTTTATATAAATGACATGAAGAACTCAACATCCCTACTACTACTACTACTTCAAGTACTACTACTTCTTTAAGTTTTTATTCCTATTTTAACTGTCATTATCCAGTAGTTACCAGTAGAGTACTGTATACCAGTACAGAGAAATAATAAATGATCAGGTATAAAGCATATTTACATAGTTGTGGGAATGAAATGGAATGAAATAGGATCAAGAAAGATGCAAATCATGGCCCTTGCCCTAAATTTTCAAAAGGCTGCATCATGTGATGCAGGCATTGCAGATCTTTATCATGGTAAAGATTACATTACTTGTGTATTCACTTCTGAAATTGTTTACACACATGGTTCTGTAACTGTCTCTGTAAGAAAGTGTGTTAGATGCTCCACTTCTACATAGCCTAGAAATAGAGATCTGTAAGCTTACCACCATTTGTGCTAATAGAAGAACACATTAAACTTTATCACACGAGGTTTGTAAGGTGCCACAACCGTGTTAGTCTGGGAAACACTAACATACCAGGTTGGGGACAGTCATTATCACACATCCCTTCCAAATCATCATGGTGCTGCTTCTGTACTAGCCATTATTTTCCACACACCAGCCTCCATAGCCCTGTCTTCCTGCCCTATGCCCTTCTCAGCACGTCTTTCAGTCTCCACTAATTTTTATCATTTAAAATATTGCACTAGCGTGGCAATCCATTAAATAAAAAACAAGAGAAATTGGGGGGGGGGGGATGAAGAAAAAGCATGCTTGAGAATGATGAGTGGGAGGGGGAAGTGGGAGGAACTTATCACACATGCATCAACAATGGAAAAGCAGCATGACTAGGAGGCATTGATAGGTTTTATCGATCAATGAGAAGGAGTGCACCACCAATAGATGGACTACAGACCAGCTACTGGAAAGACACAACATCATGTGATAAGGTACGGCGACAGAAACTACTATCCTGCTCTAATTCCACTTTTCCAGCCTCATGTGATAAAGTCCAAGTCCATAGTGATAAATCATCACCATCAACATCATCATCCTGAAACTCATAGCTATAAGCTGGTCACAATCAATACAATAAAGTCACTTAACTTTCACTATGGTTATTTTATATTATAAGCCCCAAGGATAATGATATACAATCTATTTTTCACCCAATATGTCAAACCACATTGGTCTTCCCCAAAAGACTGAACTAATAGATATGTCTAAAATGTCACTGAGGTCAGCAATTTTCCTAGATATTGTGGAATCATTTTTAAGCCTTTTACATACATAGGGCCTTTGCAGACTGCCAGAAATAGTGCAAATTGAGTCCACTTTAAATTGAGGCACTGCCCTGGCTCAGTGCTAGGGAATTATGGGAACTGTAATTTATTGTGGCACCAGAGCTCTCTGACAGAGAAGGCTCAATGTCTTAGGAAAAAAAATACAATTCCCATGATTCCCTAGCACTGAGCCAGGGCAGTGCCTCATTTTAAAGTGGACTCAATTTGCACTATTTCTGGCAGTCTGCAAAGGCCCTAAGTTTTCAAGACTGCATTTTCTTTAAGCCATTGTGATGAGCTTATTACATAGACTCAGAGGAAATATATACATGCCTCCCACACTGTAAACAAATAGTGGAGCTCATTTCATTCGTTGATGTTATTCTTATTTTTACCAACATTTCTATCCTATCTTTACAGGCAATCATGTAACTGAACAATAATTCACTAAAATTCATTAAAATAATAAATTTATCCTTTAAATTAAATCTGAAAACATGGTGACAATTTTAACTAGGTGAGTTTGTTCCTCAATGGCAACAGGGATATGTCTTCTTTCTCCACCCCACCCCCTTAATGCAAAAAGGCCCACTACAATAAAGAAATGGAACAAAGAAACATTAGAAATATGCTTTGTATGTTCATCAACATTTTCAATTTTTGCTTTTGCAATATAAATTCGAGGAAGATTTAAATAAATCTCAAGGGTTGTTGGGAAAGATGAATTGTCAGGGTACCCCCACCCATTATTGATGTACCAAGTTCTATTTCTTTTACTCATCATCATCATTATCCTCATTATCATTGCCATCACCATCCTTTAGTCCAGCTACACTCATATAATTGGTTCTAAGCTATATTACTTGCACTTAGATATTATTGAAATCTAAGTGGATTAAGTTAAATTCTATTGTTTTCAATTCACATGTGGCGAACATAGGATACATTTATTTCATAGGGTCCTAAGTGTGCCCAATCCACAGTGACTCTGACCCATGGGTGGCAATAAAACTAGAAAAAAGAAGAAAATAAAAAGAAATATGATTGAATAATCAATACAATAATTGATAGAAGTTAGAAATGTAAGCTCAAGATTCCTCCAACAATAGTGAACTTATATTTTAAATACAGCCACAGGTGCTTATCATGGATTGTGTTTTGAGGGAGACTTCATGTGAAATATTATCCTCTGGTACACCTACTAACATTAATAGTAATACAGCTGTCCACTGCTATCTATGGGTGATCCTTTTGGACCCCCTGCGAATAGCAAAAAACACGGGAACTCAAGTCCCATTCTTTTCAATGGGCGCACACTCTTGTTTGTGCCACTGCATGCATAAGTGCCCATTGAAAAAGCTGGGGCTTGCCATCTGCAGAAGCTCAAACCACAGATGGCAAGCCCACAGTTGGCATGGACACACTGTACAAAGAACTCACACTGTGATTCTCCATACAGAGAAACACATGACATAGCCCTCTGTCATCATCTACCCAGGAAATATAACAAAAAAAAAAAAAATCTACTTTACAAAGGTTTATGAGCTTTAAAGAATTACACAACATGAAATTCTCTTTCCAAATTGGGGTTCCAGTTCAAGCTTGGGACAACAATAAGGCAACATATCAGACCCATATTCTTTAAACTACTCAGATTCAGGCACCTGAAGGGTAAGTCCATGCAAGATCAAACTGAACATAAGTTGAATAGATGGAGAAAATAAAGCAGTTTCCAACCACTTTGCAGGTGGAGCATTTAGATGATGCACACCTCCAAAGTGGGTGGAAACCAGACTGAAGTTGTGCTCTGGAGCTAAAAAATGGAATAAACAGAACCCAAGATAGTTGAACTTAGCATGGGAGATGCACATCTTTGTGCCTCTATGTAAACAAGTCAAGGCAAGTGCAGTTGTGACAAAGCAAATAAATAAAAGTGCAACAACTCCTATTGATGTAATTATAATATACACAAACCAGACAGTCCAACAGGGGTGAAAGTGAAGGGGGCATACAGGAGGGAAGCCTCCATGATTGTGCTTTACCAATGTATCACTTGCACACCAATACACTGTTGCCATATACAGGTGAAGCATTACACACATACAAATGTGTGGCTGATCAAAAGGGCAGCCAGACAATGGGATGGCATCTGGGTGGATGTGGCAGGTACTTGGGGGTTGCTGGTAGTGTGTTCATGTGATGGTGCACATGTATGGTGGGGAGGCAACAACAACAAAAAATTACAAGTAGTGTGTCTTGATGCTGTGCCATGCTGTCAGGCCTTGGAAGTGGTTTGTGTGGGCAGTGGGGTTTTAACCTGCTTTGGGAAAAAGCAGGATCAAGCCACTTTTTTCTGCCCATCTGTTCTGGCACATTGTACCAAATCTCATCATAGTTAGACCCATGGAAGAGGATAAATCCAAGCTGGGTCAGGAACAGGGCTTCCCCTAGTTCTTTAGAGATGTTCTGGAAGTTGATGAAGCTGGCCAAACTGGATCTCATGAGCTTGGGAGCAAATCTTCTATGGAGCAGCTGCAGAGCTTTTTCTCTGGGAGAGTGTTTACCTTCTCAGTGGATGAATGGCTGTTCCTTAACATTTTGTCACTGTATCCTTCCTTGGGAGTCTTCCCAGGATGAGGCAAATCCAAAAGACCCTCCACACTTTGATTGATTCTTTCTCCAATCCCAGGGCTACAGAAAACCAGTTTTGATATCTGGATTGACCCACCACCACCACCTGCTGATTTCCTTGGTTCTAGGTGACTGATCATCTGGATAGCTGATATCATTCTTCTTGACACCTGCAGGTTCCCCTGTCTGTGAGAAGCAGCAGATGAGGAGGATGGAAATGTGGCTGTCCCTGGCACCAACACTCCTTCCTCCCTCATACACAAGTTCAACTCATATACAATTCAGAGTTAGACATGTCAGGAAATGTCATGGATGTGACCACAAGATGGAGCTGTAAGCTTGGTAATGTAAGTGGTTAAGCTCCAGTGGCAGGTGTGCGTGAGTCAGCATCTGGAAGTATGCATACCTGGGATGCCTGATGCAAGAGGCATTGGCAATCATCTATAAAAGGGAGATGGGAATTATCTCCAGTGTGGGTTTGTTGTGTATGGTTGTTGGCAGAGCAGTTTGTTGGAGTGGTGCATAGTTGCAAGTATTTGAGACGGCTGTCCAATACTCTGTATGTATATATTGTACATAGTGCAACTAAAGATTAAAGCCCTCATGTTGAGTGAAGGCTGGCCTTGCTGCTGTCTTTATTTGGAAGAAAGCCAGAGCTCAAGGCCGTGTGCTGCTGTGAAGGAATTATTCCTTCTCTGCCAGAAGTCCTTTTGCAGACAACCCTCTGGAATCCTTCTCCTGGTGTCCTGTTGATGTGGAACAACTCTGCAGGTGGTCGTGGTGGACACTGTGTCTTTCTACGCCCCAACAGTCTCCTCAGTCCCATAAAAATGCTATATAGTGGGCAGGGCTGTGATGAAGCATAGGATAAAATATGTTGGAAGGAGACAGAGAGGAACACAGTTGGCCCTCCACATGTGTGGCTTTGACTATTTGTGTTTTTGATTAATATGGTCAGTATAGGAATCTCTAGGTCCTCCAGCACAACAGTGCCAGAAGTTGACCATAGAGTTATGCTGGAGAACCTAGAAGTTCCTAGAGAAAACACTTCTCTAGGCATTTGTAGGTCCCCCAACATGATTTTATGATCAACCTCTGGCAGATGTTGACCACAGAGAGGCACTGGAGGACCTGGAGATTCCTAGAGGGATGTTCTCTTAGGTAAAAAGAATAGTGGTTTTTATTATTATTATTATTTGCGGATTTTCCACATTCATGAGGGTCCTTCACCCCTAACCCCAACAAATGTGGAGGGACCATTCATTGTATCTGGAAATTGTATGGGGCACCTTCCAGGACAAAAACCTTCCAGAATCATGATCTGTTTTAAATTAAACACACACTCACAATGTTGGTTTAATAGGAGAAAATATTTTAAAGTACCTGCCTATTTAAAATCAAACCCTTTCCTAAAGGAATTCTGTAGTCAAAACATGTTCCCCTTCTTACAGCAACCTTGTAAGATAGGTTAGGCTAAGAGAGAGTGTCTAGCCTAAGATAACCTAACCTTTGAGAGTTAGCAAAAAATACATCTGGGCTTTCTTGTTCTAAATCTTGAACCACTAAACCACACAGGCAGATCTCCTAGTTTAAGTTTAGGTGAGTGAATCCCTAATCCGACTAAGGGAAAATATATGGGACGGAAGATGACAATGTAATGCCAGGCTATGCACTGACAGTGACACATTGACCCTGTGCCCATATGAGGAATGAATATAGACACAAGAAGTGTGCAAACTGTTATATGCATAGCTTCTTTATTTTAGGGATGTGAATCTTACATTTTATTTTTGTAGCCAAAAACAAATAATTTAACTATTTTTCTCATTAATTCAAGAAAATCCTCAAATACTGTGCAGTTTTCAATAGCTAATTGTAGTTTGGGGTGTGTGTGTGTGCGCGCGCATGTGTGTGTGCGTGTGCATGTGCGTGGGCATGTTTGAGATCCTTCAAGTTGCCTGTTGACTGATGGTGGGTATGAATTGCATAGGATTTTCTTAGGCAAAGAATACTCAGAGGTAGTTTTGCCAATTTATTCCTCTGCAATATAACATACTGCACCTGGTATTTGTTGGCTGTCTCCCATGAAAGTACAAAGCAGGGATGACCATGCTTGGCTTCTAAGATCAGGTGAGATCTGGTGCCTTTGGGGTATATAGACATGAGCAGGAAATGTTCTTTTCTGTTCTTTTTTCAAAAAAAAAAAATACATACAGAATGAGACTCAAACTGCAATGATTCTCATCTACCATGGATTTCTCCTCACTAAATTTTCTCCAACACCCAGAGTTTGAACATTTGAAGATTAATGAATAATATTTCCATCCCTACCCTGTATAACTTTCTAGAAACTGTGCACAAAACAGAGCTCCACTCTTTGAATTTACAAAGGGAGGTAATGCGTGTACAATTATGTTACAGCTTTGGTCTGTTTGCATGGGTTGAGAGGGTAGCCTGGTTTCACATTGTTACACACAAAAACACATGCATTCACCCGTTTTCCTTGGAATGTATGAAGGGGAGAGAAAACATTGTATATGTTCCTCCATCCCACAACCAAAAGGTAACAGAATATCAAATGCATATGCTTTGAAGCCTTACATTGAGGCTGTAGCTACCAGACACAAATACACATGCTAGATCCATGCTGTTTATTAGCACAATTGTCATAATCTTACTGGCATATCATAACCTAACAAGCAAGCAGCATTTGCACATGTGGAAGTATAAAAGTCTTTTGTAATATATGAAGACATAAAACCCTGTTTCTTCAGGTAGCAACTGCTGTGGAAAAGGAAAATTATTCATCCTTCTTCAGCTTCTTATATTTACACTTTCATTTCAGTACCTTTGCTTTACTTTTGGCATTACTTGATTTACTTCCAAGGTTACCGAATGACTTGTGGAGCTATAAAGGAAGGCACACAGGATGCAAATAAAAGGCAGCTATACAGTTCCTTCCAGTCCTAAGTGCCTCTACATAAAATCCAAGTCATGCTTTACTGTTATAGATTGTCCAAAAGATCTAAAGCTGGAGAAATCAATACATTTGGCAAATGTCTACCCTTTTAATAAATCAAAGGTTTTCTGCTGATTGGCATATTTTTATTTTATTTTATTATTATTTTTTCATAGGCATGAGAGAGAACAACTTACTACAACATATGAATATATTATTTTCTTTATGTAAAGGTTGCAATCTGTACCTGGTAACAAGAAACCTGGACTCAGAAATTCAGAAGCCAAGGCAATTTTAATCTATGATTGTATGAATATAAAACAATGTAGTCAAAATATGCTTTTGGCTTTGGGGGTGGGTGGGAGAACATATTTTGTAATTCTAGAAAATCTATCTCAGGCAAGCTCTGGTCTAGTTCTCACAAAGAATAGCAGCAGAAGAGTACTGTACCATTTCACTCTGGTGAACCTGTATCATCAAATGATGGAATGTTCCTGAATTTTAAATTTTCTGCACATGCACACAAAAGTTGTATCAAATGCTGAACAGATGCTGGATAGACAGAAAGGCTGCATATCCTAGGCTGACAGAGTGCATTCTGTTATTAAGACTCAGAGAGAGCTACTGTTGAATGGTACATAAAACACACAGGAAGGTGAATCTAGTAGGGCTATGTATTGCATTTAGAGTTTAGCTTTTGGGAATAAATTTGGGATTCATCCAAACTGAAGCAAGAATCACTTCAAGGCAAAGCAGGGTCCCACCAAGGTTTAGGAGGGATGAAAAATCAAGAGACTGGGTCTCCAGAAACAGAAATATTGCCCTCCCCAAGCTTCCATACCCATGACAGGGAAAGAAGGGGCCTGTGCTATTGTGTCCTACAGTTCCTGCTTGCAACCAGGGAATAATTTTAGCAGGGCTATCTGTTTTAATGTATAATCACACAGATACCTTGGAACTGCTTTTAAAGTGAGGAGGGCCGCAACAATAACAGGCAAGTTGCTATTAATTTTGACTATTTATAGATATGTTTTAATAGAACAATGCAAACATAAAACATTGCTTTACAACAGTCATCATCATCATGATCATTATCATTATCCAACTGAAGATGTTAACTGAATAGCATGAAACCAATAGCAAGATAATGACAATTCAGTACACTTCTGATTAGTAGTTCCTGAGGAGGCTTAACTACATAGGAGTCTTGGTAGTCCAAATTTGTCTAATTTTGTAGAAGGAGAGGCTAAGCTTCTTCAGCCCAGTGTGTGTGTGGGGGGGGGGGAGAGGTTGATCACCTTGCCCCCTTGTTTGAGGGTGCATGTGGTCACAGGGGTGAGGTGGGGAGAGATGTAGAAACCTTTAAGAGGTTGTGCCTATCTTTTTACTTTGTTTTGTTCCTGTGTGTCTCCAATAGGAAAGGTGGGTGAGCATTCAAGGCTTTTACTAATGGCTAGATAGGTATTTCATCTTTACCTGGAAGATAACTTTGCTCCCTGCTGCTTGTTCAGGGATGGCATCTGCTCCTCAAGCAAATATCAGGAGTTCCACCAGATTCTTGCAATCTGAACTGAACTTTGCCATCACTTTTTCCTTGCCCTTCAGTAAAGGGATAGCAGGGCACCATCTTCCTGATGAAGGTGAGACCTGCTGGCAACATCCATGCATACACTACAGGCAGCCAGAAATCATAGCTGAAGATAGGGAGAGATGGAAAGAAGTCTGCAGTCTTCTGGACTGCTGTTTAATGTAATCCCCATTGATGAAGAAATAATAAGAAAGTATAAGGAAGGAACTCTATATTCTTTTCCTGAAAAAATAGAAAAGATGGAGCATTCTGGAGGCTTTATAAAGTGGGTATAGTTTTATGGTTGCATCACACACTATTCTAACATTATGTGTGTATGTATGCACACATGAATAAAAAAAACACAGAAAATTGCCATTAAGGGGGGGGGGAGAGATCTTCTTTTAATTTGCATTCAGCTTTAATTGCTTGCCCTTCTATAAACACTTAAGTATAGAAATAGATATGCAACACAATCATCCAACCATTCCATTAATGTTTAAGCATTTGAAGTAGTTGTGATTTTGCTTCTGTCAAAGCAGAAAATGAGCCAATATGCCTGAAAACTATTTTTCATTTATAATATACTCTCCGCATGTATCCTTCTGAATTTGTTCTGGTTTCTCTCCTTACCAATAATGGGAATGAAAGGGGACAGAGAGATTGAATAAAACCAAAATAAAAGTGCAAAGTTTGAACAACTTGCATAAAAACTCCATTTGTCCTTCTAACACACTCTCTCTCTCTCCATATATATATATATATATATATATATATATATATGCTATTTATGTATTCTTGGAAGTTGCCCACAATATGCTGTGGAGGGAGGAAATCTCTTTTTAGTTCACTGCAACATAACTTTCTGCAACTATCCTTCTGAAAAGTTCTCCCTCTCAGTAATTTCTGTATGTGTCTTTCTCTAAAAATTCACTCCTACAAACACTAAAACAGAGAGCGAGATAAATAATCCCACTTTTAAACACCCCAAATTGTAAAGGTATTTGTATCTTCTTGTTGCCTAGATCTATCTCTGAAATTTGGAATCCTTCATCCCCTCAGAAAGGGTAACTAGGTTGCAAAGGTTATACAAATCTTCCATTAAAAAAAAAAACTTACATAAAATTCTATCCACCTTACTTTTTCTTTCTTTGTTTTAGTAGGCTTTTTCACTCATGTGAGGCTGCTGTTGCCACAAATTTAAATTCAAATGTAAAGCAAAAGAAAAGCAAAAGCATTATCACTGCTTGTTGATTTTTTTCATGATAGCCAATGAAATAGCAATGAGCTTTAGAATTTCTAAAGCTGTGATTTCAACCCATGTCTAATCCAGTGACTTCACAAGTAGTTCAAACTATTTTCCAAATCACCAAAGCAGGTTCTTAAACAAAATCTGGTGGTTACTGAACATTCCTTGTCCCCTAACAAGGACAGTTAGATAAAGGTTTTCCAAGATACTGGACAGGTCAATGGAAGCTGACTTTTTCTGAGTAAAATTCTCCCAGACTTCTTTTTTGATTCTCTTGCTCAAATTTTTGATTCTCTTGCTCAAAAAGTGAGTCTTATAGGGGACAATAGGGGACAATTTACAGGACCTTGAATGGTTGCTTCTCTATTAAATCCTATTTGATGTATGGCCTGCATCTACAAATAGTTTCCAGGGAATGCTAGGCCTCTGTTGTAATGAAGCCCTTTGAGGAAATCTGTCTCAGATGGCATTGACTATGGGGATCTTAGTTTGGAGATGTCAGGCTCTAGAGACTCCCAGCAATAGAACTCAGATGATAAAGTCAATGTTTGAGACCAAACTGAATATCAGGATGCTGAAAATTGGAGAAACTTTATTTTGTTTTATTATCTATGCATATTGCTATATCACAAAAATCAAAGCCATCTTTCAGTTTTGGAAAGCATATCTTAAATGCACTGGATCCCTAAAAGGGAATTATGAGAGACTTTCAAATGCAGTCTTACACAATATAATCTGCTGAAATCCTTCCTAAATACACTGTGGTAAATATATCCATTGTGTGTTGAAAACCAGAAAGCCTATCCAATTAAGGAAGAATTCCCATTTAGTGTCAAAGAAATGTACCCCAAATTAATTGCTCCAGATTCTCAACAATTTAGTTGGATATGTCATGTCAACCAAATCCCTGATGTTCCACAAAACTCTGTGGAAATATTTCATATCTTCTAATAATGTGCTGTTTAAATATTTCTTCGCATACACATGCTTTCGCTTTCCATACACAAACTGTATAATGGCTACAGAGAATAGCTGGGACTTGTGGGTGTTCACCAGGTCTGTGCCATCAAAGAAAGCTGAATTGGGAAACTACTACCAGCTTTAGTATTTTGAAACCATAAACATCATTAGATTTGTTGGTAGAAAGGTGGTAGCTAATTTCAAAGAAGAAGAAGAGGAGGAGGAGGAGGAGATTTCTGCTTCTACTAGGCAGAAGTCATTGTCATCATTAGCAAGACTAATGCTATCATCATCATCATCATCATCGTCATCATCATCATCATCAAAACAAAATGCAAATCTACCCCACACCAAATATCTAAATAGCTCCTCTAGTAATATCAAAAAAGTCAGTCATTTTTTTCTTATTATCAAATTATTTTTATGGCACTTAGCTAATTTCCACATTCCCTGATTCCTACCACATGCCTGCCTGTAATAGGAATAATTTGCATTAACAGTTCCACATTTCCCACAACATATTTTTATGTGATGGATGCTATTTCTGGCCCTAAATGCTAGTTTAAAATAACTGCATCAATTTTATTTCATGTTAGATAGTATAACATATTTCATCCTATTACTGAAGATAAAATCTGTATAAGTAATTCTTGACTATAGAGCTCTTTTCTGTTTGTTTTTTTTAAATTTATATATCTCAAGGGATGATAAAGTATGGTACTTTTGTGCCATTATAGTTTTTCCAGATTAACTCATGTCCTCCTCAAATTACATCTAATTGGGGCAAGTCTCTGAAAGAACATTCAGTATGCTTTATTTGTAGAGACTGGAGAAAAGGAGGAGGCATACAACATTTACTCTTTTAACTGCTTATGGGAAAAAAAGGTAACATATCTCTACAACTTCCAAAATTGGCTCATTTAGTAATGTATTCCCAACCAAATACAATTTAAAATTCTACTCAGATTATAAACCCATGGATGAATATGTCTTTAATTGTGTGTATATTGTTGTTATAATAATATTATTTTATTTATTTATATCCTGCCTTTTCCCAGAACTGGCACTCAGAAGAGAATCAGTGCTGTGTATGTTGGACTAGGACACTGGGAGACCAGGGATCAAATCCTTGCTCTATATTGGAAACTCATTGGATGACCTTGGGTAAGTCACACTGTCTCAACCTCAGAGGAAGTAATGGTAACACACACACACACACACACACACACACACACTGAACAAATTCTGTCCAGAAAAATTCTTGGTAGGTTCACCTTAAGGTTGCCATAAACCAGAAATGACTTGGAGGCACACAACAACAAATAGATATTATAGAAGTAAAATAAAAGAAGACTAGAGAAAGAAATTTAAAAACTCAGTCCCAAGTTTTAAAAATTGCATGCAAAATAGTTTGTTGTCTTATATCTGGAAGGTCCATTCTAATATAAATCTATAGTAAGTCAGAAAAAAGAACATAGAACAGAGCAACTCAAATACTGGCATCTCTAAAATAATAAATGATGGGCTGAATCATAATGGAAGGATAGTGCAACAGACAAAATGTTTTACTCCCCTTATTCTTTAAAATGCAAGCAACAGAGGGAAATATTTCTATTAGTTCCAGTAGTATATTTCACACTATAGGGTTGTTGGTGGTGTCAGCTGGATATATTTAATGCCACACTATCCTAAGCAAACCTTATTTGATTTTGCAAGGTAAGCAGGGTCAGGCCTGGTTAGCACTTGCATGGGAGAATAACAGGAAATTCTTGAAATCAGCAACAGGTTCCTATGTCCCAGGACTTTGATAGGATTGGAGAGCTTCTCAGACATCATCTCTCTCTCTCTCTCTCTTTCTCTCCAAGCCTATGTGTCTGATATCAGAGGAGTGAGAGACACATGTCTTTCTACAGGTACAGAAAGTAGTGGCTGGTAGCCCCCATGCTGATGGGATTATAAATGCACTCCAATGTTAAATTTGAACTTTAAAAGAGATCTTCCACATTCTGAGCCTGTTTTAGCAATAAAGTTTAGACCAGGGGTAGGCAACCTTTCCCCTTTAAGGGCCGAGGGACTTCAGCTCCCAGAAGCCTCAGCCATGTTGGCCAATAGTTCCATGTTGGCCAATAGCTCCTGGGATTCTGGGAGCTGAAGTCCCTCAGCCCTCAAAGGGGAAAGGTTGCCTACCCCTGGTTTAGACTAAACCCTGAAATGGATTCACTGTCCCACTGCCATGGGATCACTCATTCATCACTGGGGACAAGAAGGTCAAGGACATTATCACACAAGGCTTTCAAACCACAATTAAAGTTGGAGAATGTCTTCTTTGAAAATACTTGCCACACAGTGTCATCTCTGTCTCACCATAGCTGTCACTTTGAAGAATTATTAAAGTGTCCTTTTCATTAATGTAGAAAACTCACCAGTAAGCTCTCAATTGTGCTCTTTGCAGATATGAAATATCCCTTCTGAAGCAGTTTTGATTCTAGGACTCATGTGGTTTCAGTGTCCCTCCCCCATTGCTGTTCCCAAGTAGGCTTATTTCCTCCCCCCCCCCCCCCATTTCTCTCCTTTTCATTCTTTTTTTAAAAAATCATATTAACATAACTCTGGAATTGTGTTAAAAATAAAAATTAAAAAACCCTAAAAGCACACTGGATAGGGGATAGGACAGGAAGGTCCTGTTGAAGGAGGAGTGCAGAAGAGGTACAGAAGGTGGAGTGCAGAAGAGAATGTGAAGGACTGTTGGTGACAAAAACAGCTCCTTTGCTCTATTGCAGAGTCATGAAATATTTGAATGCTCCCATACTGATATTTTTCCATTATCTTTTACTAATATGATTGTGGTAAGAACAAAGCTTGAGTGATAATGTCCCAGGACCACAACCCCCAAGCATCTTTTTAAAGTGTGAATTTTACAGCCGTGTTGCCCCTTCCCTGCCAAATCACACAGAAGGGTCCCCAAATGTGTGAAAATAACCAAATGTTCTCATCTCTCAGAACCAATCCAACCACAAATACTGTACCTCTTTTTTGCTGGAGTCTCTTTCACAGTGGAAATAGAAAGTGATGCAACGCCACTTATAGATGCTGTAATGTGAAAAGCCTTGAAGAAAAAAACAGAGTACTGTGGTATGCTGAGGTGTGAGCTTTCCCCAGCAATCTGGGAGGAATTGGCTCTTAGCCTCCACACTGTTGCCTACTCCAGGTATAGCCCCAGGAGATTGTCACAGGAATAGTCGGATTTCCAAGTAATCTTATAATTTTCTGTGTCATTTATAGTCCTCCAGGTTGTCTACAGTCCCCACCACTGTTACTAGAAACTCTGTGTTATATTAATGCAATGGATTCAGAAAAATGAATCTCTTTTCTGATACTTGGCTGCTAAGGTATTCTTGGGGTGTTCTTGATCCTCCTCCACATATATCAATCATACCTTGCCAGTTACTTAAAATTATATGAGTTAGAACAATAAATAGCACAGAAATTTCAAGGAAATGTTTTGCCAATGCATTCAATATAATTTATTCTGCACTAAGAGATAACCACCAGTGACAATCAGGGGCCACTTGATATACTAAATATAAATAGTTATTCTTATATAAATTATTTAGTATAGCAGAAACTGTAAAAAAAACACACAACCATATTATATGTATCTGGGTTCCATCCAGCTGATGTATCTGATGCCATTAATTCTGAGTTTTGACTGCTACTTTTATATCCTTATGCTTCCCCATATTTTTCAATCAGATAAAATCTCCCTCAAAGATTTCTTTTATTTTTGATTAATCATAAAAATAACCAAATCACTGGCATATAACCCTGTTATGTTGCACAGTTCTAGATACTGCAGCTACATTTCTAATTGAAACTATCAGGGGTGAAATACACAGAGGAAAAATAGTTAGTGAAAGAAGTTATAATTGATAGTTTCCTCTTTGAATAATAACAAATAGATATATTAACACTCTCCATTTGTCATGATCTTAGTCTTAGTTGACTGTCAATTAAGAGGAACAGTCCTTGACTTATGAATTGGATATGATACAGGGGTCAACCTTCTCAATAAAATGCATTTGATAAAATGTACTTTCTATGATGGAAATTCAGTTTCTAATCTGTAGATGACTTTCTTGTTGCTCAACACTAGACACTTATTTGAGACTGATGGACATTTTCCTTTGTGCTTTCTGTGTTTCAGAAGGCTGAAAAAAAATAAGTAAAGCTTCAAAAAGCAGAAATCAATTTGTATTTCCATAACCAAAAGAAAGTTCAAACAGTATTTGATTCATTCTGAATAGTCCTCCTAAAATCATTTTTTTCTTTTAAAAACCAAAGAAGGAAAATTCAGAAACTGGTAGCTTTTTTCAGGACTGGTAAAGATTAATTGCAAGATTCATTTCTATCAACAAAGCACCAGGTTAAATTTCATAGAAGATCCTGTCCCCCATACAGGAAACATTTCCCTTCATACAGGCAACAAACACTTAAGTATACATTGTATTACAAGAATGTACGTTGTTTTTTGTGGACTGAAGAGCATTTGAAAATATTCAGAAGATGGTTGAAAAATATTTTTTTTTGAGTGATAACAAACTCTGATGAGAAGAATCTTCAACTGACCAGAATGTTTACAGTTCAGGAGTTATTCTGTGCAAAAATTCAATGTATTGAGCAAAAACCAGACTTTTCTGCATCAAAAAAGTATTTTATTGCAGAAATATTATTTCCTGAGCAGAAAAAAATAGGCAGAAAGGGGATTTATTCTTTGCAGAAATAAATGTGGGAAAAAGGATTTCTGTGCAAAAGGGGGGGGGGGGTGTTATTCTTTGCAAAATTCACAGATTTCCTGCACAGAAAATATTGTTTTCTGTGCAGGAAGCAGTATTTTCTATGTAATTTCCTGTGCAGAAAATGCTCTTTCCAATAGTAATATAGCACAAAATAAATTCTGAATTCTGAATAGTCTTCAAAAACTGTGGGGTTTTTTCCTGACTATCTGACAGAAAGAAGAAAATATATTTGTTACTTCCTTCCAGAAGAAACTTATTATTTTTACATACACTCCTAATGCAAACAGATATAGGCTCACATATGTAGGCTGATGATTGCAGTATGAACTGGCCATGTGTTTGTAAGAAGGACCTGTCAGAGATCAGCCACCTCAGATGAGACCAAGCTTCACTTAGGGGGGATACAAACAGGACAAAAGGGGCAGCATAGAGCTGCTCCTTTTAGGCTGGATCAGGGCCATGACAAACAGATGCCCAGCCCCAATCCAGCCAGTTTCTGCCAAAGAGCCAGCTTTTCACTTGGAAGAGCCAGCTCTGGGGCAAGTGGTATCTAAATGCCATGCCCCCAAGTGGGAGAGAAGCCAGCCAGTGTGTAATCGCCAGTCCGGCTTATCTCCCACTTGAGGTCATGGTGCATCTAAACACCACACCCCCAAGCCATCCCCAAGTCTGTCAGTTTCAGCCCTAAAAGTTCAACTAGATGATCCTTCTAGTAACCCTACTGAAATAAATTACTGAAATTAGCCATTAGCAACTTAAATTTCTCCCCCTGAAGCCCTAATAAACACCAGATCAGCCCTAAGGGCAGACTCCTTCCCATATATTCTGGCCAAGTACCAACAAAGAGGCCCCCTACCCTTTTGCTGTGCCGTTTGAAGACCAATTATATACTATATTAGTGAGCTTCTTTATTTTAGTATGCACTTGTGTGATGTACTTAATCTTTTTTTTTATGTGTATCCTGTGCCATTTATTTCTGTGGACAATCCTATCATATTCTCTCTAGAGATAAGACAAAGATGGTAGCACAACATTCCCTTTCCACTTTTACCTCATCACCTGTAATTTTATAAGATTTATCTATGCCCATTTTTCCTCCTATATTAAAATATCCTCAATGATTAAGAATCTTATTTTCATATGGAATGTACTGTGATTCACTGACTATATTAGTTGCCCTCTTCTGTAACTTTTCAGGCTCTGAGACTGAGATAATTTTTGCCAACTACACAAATATGTACAGTGCTGTTCAAAATCACTGTTAATGGAAGATTGACCTGGGTGAGTACCGCTACTCTCTTCTGATTCAGTAATGTGTGGGAGATTACAGAGGTAGCTTTGAATACCTTCACATCCTTTGGATTTCTGGCAGTGAATCTAATGTTTACTTGGAAGAGGGACAACAATTTTTCATCAGTAAGTGTCTCCTCACAATAAATAAATCTGAGTTTCCACATTGTGCAGTGCTGATTTTTGTTTCCTTGTTTGTACACAGCCATATTAGTGTGTTCAGGTTTTGCAGTACATTCTGACATCCTTTTGAGAGTCTTCATCCTTTTTCCTTTAGGATGCTTCCTGGCTACGTAAGCTGATTTAAATGAGTTCTTGGTTTCCCCAGTTTTACTGGTAAAGTATAACCTGACCTAAGCAAGTTAATAGTTGTCAACATTTACTGAATTAAAATGGCATTTGGACTTCTTAGCATCATAGGGGGAGAAAGTGAGATCTGACTGGGGCTTTTTGATCTTGCAAAAAGAGTGGAAAAAAAAACTCTCTGTGGTTGGCATTTTAAATGAGATGTCTCAATATGTCAAAACACCCTTTGTCATCAAGGGTGTAGGGATGTAAAACATGAAAATATGTTTTATATCCCTACTGGAATTTTGAGATCTGCCAGCCAGAACCAACATTGGTCTATGCAGGCAGACAGGCACTTAGAAGTAAAAATAAATAAATATTGAAAATATGAACTGAGTTGAATTCATTGTATCTCAGAAGAATCCATGAAAAGTCTCAACTCAGATATTACTTATTTTAGCTATGTAACTAAGGGCCTTTGCAGACTGCTAGAAATAGTGCAAATTGAGTCCACTTTAAGGGTTAGGGTTAGGGAATCATGGGAACTGTATTTTATTGTGGCACCAGAGCGCTCTGACAGAGAAGGCTCAATGTCTCAGAAAAAAGAACCAATTCCCATGATTACCTAGCTCTAACCCTAACCCTTAAAGTGGACTCAATTTGCACTATTTCTGGCAGTCTGCAACCCCCCTTTGACAATTTAAGGGTATCCTATAGCACATATATAACATGCACATGCACACACACATTTCCCACCTCTACACAGCTCTTTAGTTATTTCTTGCTATTGTTAAACAACTGCCACTAAAAAAAAAAAAAAAAAAAAAAAAAAAAACCACAAAAAACTAGGAATGTGAAAAGCACTCATAATAATAATAATAATAATAATAATAATAATAATAATAATAATAATTTCTATCCTGCTCCTCTGCCGAAGCAATCAGGGCGGCTTGCAACATGTTTGTACTTCTCCAATTCATATATGTATTCTCACTACATCTTTTGTTTCTGTCAGATTGACCACCTTTATTTTAATTCCCATGTGGAAATTTTCCATACAGATTTTCCTTATCGCACACATTTTCATTTTTATTCTCCCCAGTGACTAAAATGTGTTTATGAATGTTTCTCAGTTGTATGGATTTTTATCCATTTGTATTTTAACATATACCCATGGTTTTTCATGTATTTTATTTCTCCAGAACACACCACAAATGTGTAAACTTCTGAAGCAAGTTCAGCTTTGTCCCACATCTCCAAAGAGTTAGAAATTGATGACTTTCACAAAAACCCTAGTTTCAGTTCAGTTCTTTTCCATCCATTTTGTGATAGACCACTTTTACCTTTCCTAACTATTTTCTTCTGGATGCAGCAGTATGGGTTTTATTATCCCACCTTTCACTCTAGTTGTGATATTGTTCCCCTATTGTACCTTTCTTAGGGGACCTAACCCAAGCTTTCCTTTTTAAAAGTTAGTAGTGTGTTTCTGCTATAAGGTTCCAGACAAGACTTTGTTGAAACAATTAATAATTTTTTTTTATTTGAAAGTTTATTTGCACAAGGTATCACTGTCATGAGACAGTTAAAATGTTTAATACTTCATGGTCTTTCTTTGCTGGTTTCATGTAGTTACATTTACATTAACTTCACAACACTTGGTTTTATACAAGTGTTTATGGTTTGTACTTTCCTTTTACTTTAATCACTTTTCTCTTGAGAACAGTATTCCCTTTTCCCCAGGATCCACACAGAGTATTTCCTTTGGGGCACTACCCTAAACCTATTTCCAAAGCAGCTACCAAGACTAATTATATCCCTCATGATATCTCACATCAACTCCTCCTAGGAGTTCTACTGTTGTACTGATTCCCTCACTCATGGACCCCAATTCTAAGCCTGCACCCCCAACTCCAGCTGTAACCTAAACTCTAACCCCCACAAAAGGATTCTACCTGTCCTTTTATACACTCCCAGCTTGAATCCAATTGACTGATGTCTGCTTCATCCCTATCAAATCAGCCAGGGATCACCCCTGTTGAAAAACAATATCAGGATTTATCAGTATATCCTGGTCTACTTTCTACCGGAGTTAGTTCATTATGTTCCATTCTCACTTCACTTTATACTGACTTTCTGATAGTCCAGCTTGATTTATTTTATACTCCAATAAACCTGGCCAATAACCTTAATAAAAAAAATTACACATGTCATACTATTCCTGGCAACAAAGCTTTCCCATAAAAAATGAAAGCTGAAATTTTGCTGAACCTAACTTGAAGACTCCTGTTGCACAACTCCTTCAAACATTTCCCTTCAGAACGTGGAATATATCAGCCAGACAATATAACAGTGCAATCAAGGGGCTGCTGGACAAATCATATAATTTCTAAGAAGTCACCTGAACCATGATTTTAGGCACAGAGTGGTGGATATTATGAGCAAAAAAATGTCCTCTGTGTCTTTGCAATTTACAACACAAAACAAAACCACAAATAACACAACAAACTTTTTATTTTATTGTGGCACCAATAAACCCTTGTTTTGGTTCCCCCCCCCCCACACACACACACACATTCTCCACAACAGGAACTGGATTCTATTTCTGTTGGTGGTTGTTTTTTGTTTGTTTGTTTTGTTTTGTTTTTAATGGAAGTAATGTTTACTGTCAACAAAAGTGCAGCTGGGTTATTCTTACCATTTGTCTTCCTTGATGTTGTTTTGATGTTTCTAGTTGACAAAGGGCCTTTACAGACTGCCAGAAATAATGCAGCTTGAGGCCACTTTAACTGTCCTGGCTCAGTGTTAAGAAATCATGGGAACTGTAGTTTATTGTGGCACCAGAGCTCTCTGACAGAGAAGGCTCAATGTCCCAGAAAAAAATATATAATTCCTGTGATTCCCTAGCACTGAGCCAGGACAGTTAAAGTGGCCTCAAGCTGCATTATTTTTGGCAGTCTGTAAAGGCCCAAAGTCTGGGGACAAATGGTCTAGTGGTATTTTTTGCTTGAAAGCACATTGCATCCTGATTTTGTGTGGTTTACAATATGTGTGTGTGTGTCTGTGTGTCCCTCTAATCATTCTGATGCTTCCCTTTCATTATTATTTTCAAGAACAGTTAGTTTCTTTACAATTTTAAACAATGACTACCAGTTCCTTTCACAATGCCAGCTTGGACTTTTAAATATCTTAGGATCTATGTACTTAAAGGACTGTTTCTTTCTGTACCTAAATGTATATTAAGTTCTTCATTGAATAACATCCTTTAGGATTCTCCTACCATCTTAGGTGAGGTACTGACGAGTCTTCTCAGTGGTGGCCCAATTGGGAAATATTCACTTCAGAAAGGTTTATCTCACACCAGCCCTATCATCCTTCCTTTAGAGCTACAGACATTTTTTAAAACTATTTTCCTGAATTTCTAACATTTTATTTTAAACCTGTTGATGTTTTAATGCTGCTTTAATAAATCTATAACAATTGTTCCTATTGCTTTTATAAGCTTTTGTGGCTCAGAATATCAATGGAGAGTCATATTACAATATTTGTTGAAAAAAGGAAAAATAAATGAAGGACTTGTCATCCAGGGACAGTGGGTACACCTAGTAGGCATCCCTGCACATTTCTCAGATATGGTTATGAAGTTCTTTCTTCCCATTCTCAACAATGTAAATAATGATAAGGTATTTCACAGAGGACTTCTATTGGGCATGTTACCTGATTAGTGTATTTTTACTGGATTTCAGTTTATACATTTGATAGGATGAATACTTGACAAATGAATTTCTCAGAGTGCTGCAGTTGTTTACAATGAAAAGAATAAAAATGGGGGAAGAAAGCTCTTTATCTCTTTTCCTACCTAGAATAAAATGATTAAGTTAATGCACATGATGTATAGGAAGAGACTTGGACTCAGGCTGTCCACTGGAATCCAGATGTAAAAGTTACCACTGAAAACTAGATTGAATCTTGCTTATGACCTTCCTGGAACCTAATAGTTGGCTACCTTTAGAAATAGGGATTAGGAACTCATGAAAAATGTTAGCCATGATTGAGGGCTTAAACATGCCCAGTGCATATTTATTTTAAGAACAAATGCACAACTCACAGTGTTGTCAGTGAAGGACTGATGTGGAGGAGCATACAATACAAAATATATTAGCCAGCATCCTCTTACATCCTCTGATCCTGACAGGAACATCTCCTTCTTTTCTTCCCAGTGTCTTCCTTTTTCTACATCATCTTCATTATTTGGCTTTCCACTGTCTCTGCAGAATGTGCTTCTGCCAAGCTCAGCTTTTTGGCGCTGGAAAAATAACAGGTTGGCTCCTTGCCTTTAAAAAGAAATGTGATCAAACCATGTAGAACTGCAGCTTTTCTTTTCCCATTAAAACACAGAGGGAGAGAGACTGAGAAAGAAACAGAGACCTACCACATTTCTATACTAAACTCTTATAGTGCTGCTATTCCACTATTACTGCCCTTTCCACCTCCTGTTGCATTCTGAGGCTTTTAGTTCAGTAAGGTCTAAGAGTTCCCTGGCTGAGAATTCTAAATGCCCCTCCTCAAACTGCAAATCCCAGAATGCAACAGAAGGAACCCAGATCACTAATAGTGGAATACCAGCACTATAAGAGTGTAGTGCGGAAAAGTGGTTGGACATTCTATTTTAAGTAAAAACAATGACATCATTTCTTTTCATGAAAATAAGAGCAACATCATCTTTAGTCAGTAGGAAAACAAGATCTGTGACAGGACTGTAAAACCTATAATTAATTAATAAAAGCATTTACAATACATTTTTTTTTACATCCTTCCTTCTATGGGTGGACACAGTCAGGCCAGAAATAAAGTCAAAACAAGGGTGTTTTGTTTGCAGAAGTACAAGGAAAGGAAAGGAAATAAACCTCTTCCATCCACCACTCATCCATATCTACAATAATCCAATGAGGACTGAACATGCTTATAGGCCACAGTAATCTGAGTGTTCATTAGGAAGAAGAAAAATGAAAAACATGTGTGGAGAAACATGAGCAGAATATAATGTTGGGGACAGCCAATAGGAATCAGGCTGAAAAAAGGTGGGGGTTGCTCTGATGAGCAACTATAAAGGGAGGAAGAGCCAGTGATTTGGCTGAGAGTATGTCAAAGCTTGCTGAGGTAAGATGTTGTTTTAGAACTTCCAGGATGTGCAGTTAGGATTAAGGGGTTCTGTTTGGATGGGATTCAAACCAGGAAGAGAACTTTAGAAGGGACAGGAGAAGTTTAGCATTAAAGAGTGTGTCAATATCCTGTGGGATGTACAGCCAGGAAAGCTGGGGAAAATATTAGAAGTCGCCTGAGGAGTGGATATAAAAAGAGCTGAGCTGTGTGTATTAAGAGTGTAACAGGTAACTTGTAAAGTTAATACCTAAGGAAGCTGGATGTAGGTTCTGTGGGAACAAAGTCAGTGCAGGAATGTAAATATAGAGAGTAAGGGAAAGTAACCAAGTTGTAACAACTGAAGTAATTCATAAACTGTAATATAACCTTGAGAACCATCCACTAAGGTTACAGTAATAAGTTCTGAATGTAAATAAAGTTTGTTTCTTTGTGTTCAATCAAGAGTGGCATGAAGTAATTTACAGTGAACAACAAACATGCTATCATATATATTAAAATGATACCAAAAGTAATAAGAACAACTGTTATTAAAGACACTTCAGTTAGTGTCACATATAAATTTGTGACAAGTGGTTGGGATTTAAAAAGATCCATTGTGCTTTCATCAGGGAGAGATCCAGTGGAATGGAGTCTCCACATATAAAGTGGTGGTAGTGGTGAGATAGTTGGCCACACTATGGCTGAAAAAATGGAATGGGATGTGCTATAGAAGGGTATTGCTAGTTTATGGGAACATTGAACAGGAACATTGCACGCTGCTACATTCTGCTGCAAATGCAACTTGTTCTCCATTAATCTGAAAATGGCATGCTTGTGGTACAAAACACAGATTCCTCCTATTGACTTTATTTTTACATGAATAACCACAACAAATCGTAGGGAAGAAGATTAGATAGAAATGACCCCACATGTAAACTATGTGACTTCCTCCTTCCTCCTTTAGAGAGGTCACTTTCTTATAAATATAAAAAATAAGCTAAAATGTAGACTTATACCACAAAAAGAATGAAGCTATCCTTTTAAAGATTATAATCATTATAATTTCAGTATAATTATAACTTCGGGGGGTTGCAGACTGCCAGAAATAGTGTGAATTCAGTCCACTTTTAGGGTTAGGGTTAGAGTTAGGAAACCATGGGAACTGTATTTTATTGTGGCATCAGAGTTGTCTGTCAGAGAAGGCTCAATGTCTCAGAAAAATAACAGTTCCCATGATTCCCTAGCACTAACCCTAACCCTAAAAGTGGACTGAATTCACACTATTTCTGGCAGTCTGCAACCCCCCTTCCTCACTGGGAAAAAAATGATTCCATAAAGCTTGTTTGTTTGTTGTAAAACATTTCTATAGTGCCTTTCATTTTTAAAAAAATCAGAGACTAAATTGACAAAAATAAAAACATTAGCATCTGTTATATTAATTCATTTAAAAACTCAGGGAAAGTGATGACATTTACCATCAGCAAGAATCCAGAAAAAGAATGAGTAAAGAGCAGGGATGGAACAGATAGTCAATTTTCTGACTGGAATTGAAATTTGGAGTTCCCCTCTCCTCAGCAACATCTATGGGAAGAAAAATGGCACCCAGTATATTCCCACAATTTTACAGGAACCCTTTGTAAATTGTGCAGTTTGAGGAAATGTGTTGTTTTCCAAGAGAAAAATAACTTAGTTTTTTTTTTTTTTTTTTTGCCATAGAACACTACACAAAATAAAACATTTAAAAATTCTGTACAAACTCAGAATTATATATTAAATTCTTGTCTTTCTCTCTGTTCTGTTTCTCTGTTTGTTCTGTGAATAATGTACTGCATTTTGGTGGCTGTAGGTCCTGTTTTAAAGCTGCACATTTAAAGTTATGAAAAATGTAAAGCTGTGCATCATTCAATATTCTTCTCCATCTTTTTGGAAAAAAAGCATTCCAGAAAACTATGTTGCTTTCTGGGAAGCTTCATAGCTTTCTTCAGAAAGTTCTACAATTTCCCATAACTGTAGAAATAAGTTCCTAAATGACTCTTGTTGTGTGCCTTCAAATCATTTCCATCTTGTAGTGACACTAAGGTGATCCTACCATGGAGTTTTCTTGACAAGAATCATCCAGAGAGGGGTTGTGTTCAAACCCTGATCTCCAGAGTTGAAGTCCAGGGCTGAAATCACTACACCATACTGGCTCTCCCTCTTGATACTATAGGGAAAAAAAATGACTGCTTTTTTGACATCTCTCAGGAATGAGAAATTCAAAGGTTAATATCCCTGATAAAGAATTATTATTATTATTATTATTATTATTATTAAACTTTATTTCTAGAGCGCTGTAATTATACACAGCGCTGTACAAAGTAAAAAAGTTACAAATATAAAAAAAGCCTGCCCACGGCGTACACTCTAAGAAATAAAATAAAATAAATAAATAAACAAATTACCATATAGAGGAAAGAAAATTAAAAGATCAATATCAAACAAATCACAACACAATTAACAAGTAAAAATAGATCTTGACTTGATAGCAGAGATGTCAGCACTCTAGGCCTACCTATTCTCAGTGGGCAGACTGAAGCATATGATGAGTGCCACCATAGAGAAGGCTATTCATTACTTGTTACTTTCAAGATCTCCTTATGTCAATATCTGTTAGCTGATGGTCATGGCTGTCTTTTTTTTTTTTTAAGTGCATGTACAGCAAACAAAATTAACAAGTGGAAGTGAAGCATGCTGTTTAATTAAGGGGCTTAAAAATGAAAGTTTTAAGTTAATGGCCTAAAATAATTGGCCAACTTCATAAAAATATTTACAGAACAGGGGAAACATTTTGTTCTGTCTCCTGGAATATAACCATAGCAACCAAACCTATAAAACAACTACACAAATTACCGGTAATACATTTTGAACCAATTCAAATTGTCTGTTGGACAAAAATCAGGACTATTTGAAAGGAATATTCTGGGATCACTTACTTCAGCTGAAGAATCTGGCCATTTAAATAAATTTAACTTCCATGGGTATATTAATTGCACTGAAGAATGAGAGACAAAACAGGTTAGTCAAAACTTTTTATTAGATGATATTTTCTTTTCTTTTTTAATGTAAGATTTGCAAAATAATATACAGTGCACTATAGGAACAGTTTTCCAGTCATATGGGTGAAATAATTTCTATGTAAATGCCTTCCCGTAGCTCTATAGTGTCTGTATAGGTATGTTCACACAGGCCAATTAGAATTAAATGTATAGGTGATGTGTATGCAAACAATTGGTTGACCATTCTTTGGAATATTCATTCCTGCAATATCAAATCAAAGATTATTTTAGTCAAGTATCATCTTATATTATACTTCTAATTATCATAAGAGGGTTCAATAGCCACCATAGCAGCACCTGTCTACTAAAGTAGGGATGAGATAATATGGGGGGAGTTTGGAAGTATTATTCCCCACACTATAGACACAGAGCTGCTCTCAGGTGACTAAAAGTAGCATGACATGTATTATTGGAAGTATTATTCCCCACACCATAGACACAGAGCTGCTCTCAGGTGACTAAAAGTAGCATGACATGTATTATTGGAAGTATTATTCCCCACACCATAGACACAGAGCTGCTCTCAGGTGACTAAAAGTAGCATGACATCACATCTAGTTCCAGGAATTGGTCAAAATCTCTAAGGCAGGAGAACAAAGTTTGTTTGTGGGAGGTTCGAGAATAGTGGAGGAATCAGGTGAAATCAAAACTACCAGTACTTGTGGTGGCTTTAAAGTAATGTTCACAGTCATTGAATTGGAAAGAGTTGTGGGCTTCAGGGATCTTTGGGGGCACAAACTGACCCCTTTATAAATAAGAGGAGAATCTAACTCAGTTTGTTCTATTCAGTGTGAAATGTTTAACAATAACAACGCAAAAGCAAATTCAAAAGCATATGCACTTCATTGTCTCTATAATGGTGTTTTGTTTTGTTTTTGACATATATTAATTTACACAAATATGGAGGTTGTGATCTGGGTGGTTTGCAATAACACTGTAGCATTGTCTAGAGCAGACCTGCACAACATACAGCCCAGAGGGCTGTTGCAGCCCACCAAATGATTTCAGGCAGCCCACAAGAATGTTGAAGAATTTCAAGGCTCCTCCACTGCTTGGCTTCCTCCTGAGAAGAGTATCATGCAGAGGAGGAGGAGGAAGGGTGGGTGCTTGCCCTGTAAGGCTCTTCCACCATTGGCTTTTTCCTGAAGAGGATGGGCAGAGGAGGAGAAGGAGGACGGGCCAAAGCTTGCTCTGCAAGTTTTTTCTACTGCTTAGCTTTCTCCTGAGGAGAAGGCTGGGGGGGGGGGGGGGGAGGATGAAGACAGACAAATGCTTGCACCTCAAGGCTTCTCCACTGCCTGGCTTTCTCCCAAGGAGAAGGTCAGGCAGCAGAGAAGGAGGATGGTGGAACACTTGACCTACAAGGCTCTCCCACTGCTTGAATTTCTCCCCAGGAGGAGGAGGAAGAGGGACAAATGTTCACCCTGCAAGGCTCCTCCTTTGCCTGGCTTTCTTCTGAGGAAGAGAGGCAAGTGCTCACTCCTTAAGGCTCCTCCATCACTCGGAATTCTCTTGAGGAGAAGTCCAGGCAGAGGAGGAGAAGGACAGGTAAAGCTCCTCTGCTGCTCGCATTTCTGAGGAGAGGGCTGAGCAGAGGAAGATAAGGATGGAATTAATATTATTAATTAATAGCAAATAACATTATAAATTAATTAATACAGTTGCCCCCCCCCCCCCCCACATTTGTAGGTTTGACATTTGTGATATTGGTTATTTGTGAATGTTAAACCCTGAACTCCTCTCACACTGGAAAGGCTAGAGAAAAGCATCTCCAAAACCTTCTCAAGGTGAGAGGGGCCAGAGGAAGGGAACACTCCATTCCCCAAGCCCCTTCCAGCCTGGAAACTGAGGATATTTGTGATTTTTCCACATTCATGGGGTTGTTGTTCCCCTAACCCCCACAAATGTGGAGGGCTGGCTGTATTTAATTAAAACCTATCTGTGGCTCAAAGAAGTTTCACCTATTTTAATGTTGGCCCCTACATACTGCCAAGTTTACATGGTCTACAGCTTGGGTTGAAGTTCAGACAGTAGTTAGTAACACTCCTGTGTTAGCATACCTGACATACCCCACACTGTATGTGGAGCTTCTATATTTTCTTTAATATCTGGAGCCAGGCATGTTCTTAAGAGGGCACAATGCCCTTTGGAACACCAGGAAGCATTCTCATGGGAAGGACACTTAGGCATGAAGACATATAAAGGACCCAGATAATAACAAGAGAAAAGTTAAATGGGTTTGCTGAGAGGAAAGCTAAATAGGTTTGCTGAATGCTCCATTCTCTCCTCAGGCTTTCTGCATATCATCTTGCACTGAAAACAAAGGTAAAGGTGATATCACAGCCAGGCTTTCACCAAACCAATAGATATATATATAGGGGATTATAATTAGCTCAAATGGAATTGACTGTGTTAATTAGGAACCTTTTTGCCAGTGTATACCAGGTTAGAAGATATACAGAAATCCAGAGGCAACTCCAAGTTACAAATTTTATTTAAAAGAGAAAAATCCACATGCCAACACACACACATACAACACACATACACACACACATACACACATACACACACACACACACTTCCACTAGGAACAGGGAACAAAGAGTTAAATTGAAATAGAAAAGGCTTAGAAGGGAAACATACAACTTGGATGTTGATATCTCCTTCTTATTCTGATGTTAAGATGGTCAATAGAGAATCATTTGCTCTCTTGACAGAGAAGCGATGAGGGACATCTCAGGCAGCACTTCTGCCTTGGAATAATGAGCCAATGGACAAAAGAAAAGCTTTTGTATTGAAAAGAATTGTGACCCCTGGGCAAAAGGGACCAGGGCTTGCATGGACTAGATTAAAGTAGTCTTTAATATGCCTTTGAAGTTTGGTTTTCCCGGAAAGGAGGAAGGAAAGGTGTGAATTCTTATACAGAATGACCAGATGGATGGATTCACTTCTTCCCATGCCAGAAACCAATTTAGTTTATTACCTCCTTTTTGTGTGTGGGAACATCTCCTGTTGGGTGATTGCAGAAAAATGCTGGCCTTGCGGACATGCAGTGCTTGAGATAATGGAGGCTTGGGTCATACCAGAGGATGCCCACCTTATCACTTAACATCAATAGGGGTCCTTTATTCTAGTATCTGAGGGGTATAACAATTGTGAATAAGACCATACTTCCTACCTACCTCTGCCATGTTTCCAGTCAAATTTCCTATCCATTTATTTTGAGGTTGTCCAAAATCCAATCAATGTTTTTGTTAATTCATAATTAATGCCATCAACCATTCTGGAATCACTTTTTTGATTCCCTGGGAAGACCGTCATGTCTTTAATACTGTTTTAAGGGGGTGGGTTGGGGTATGAATTTTGTTGTATGGGGTTTTAACTGATGTAAGCCGCTTAGATTGTTTTCATTTAAGCGGGGTATAAATAAATATTATTATATTATTATTATTTGTTACAATGTAACAAAAATAGCACCTAGCACCCCTCAAATCTAGCATCTCAGGTATAAATATCAGTCCCAAATCTAGCCTCCTCATACACAGTGTGCACAGAGAGTTTCTTCCATTTACTGCATCACTCACAGACATCATTTGAGCTACACCCTGCTTTCTAAAGTTTCTTATTCAGGATAGATAAATATTACTCCTCTACAACTCTAAGCCTCCACTATCCAATTTCCATAACTCCATTTCAGCTAACTCTGTATGGTGTTACTGTTTGGGTTACTATTGTGTGTTTAATTGCACTCTTGCATATTTCTAAATAAAAAAATATTTAGATATGGATATGGAGTCCCCAAGCACCAGCAGTTAGTACTGGTATAAATAAGTGGAAATTATATTCAAGTTACCCAGCCTCTCACAAGCCTCCTTGAGCTAAGCAATTCTTCAGTAAACCCCCTACACACACACACACACACACACACACACACACACACACACACCTTTTCTGGTAACAGTACAATATTTTGGTATCATTCTCTAGACATCTTGGACTCAATATGATCTGTATACTCAATAACACCAGTGACAGCAGTGTACAGATCATATTGAGTCCAAGCTGTCTGAAGAACAAGTTGTAGAATAAAATGGCAGATTACTATATTTTGCACAGAAATTTATTGGCTTGGAAGTTGAATATGTCAGCATTGGAAAATGGGAAAATATTCTTCACCACAACTGAAGATAGCAACCTAGCTTATGGGTCACAGAATAGGTCACACAAGTGCCTTTCATTTACTTGCTGTAAGTGCAACTCCACCACCACCCAACAACCAACTTTACCTTGCCTGGTGGCAAACCTAAATTAGATGGATCCTGGGATGTGTTTCTCTTAGTTCACATAGGTTGACAGTGACAGATCTCCTAAGGCCCCTATGAGTAGTGGAAGTATTTACTATTTCAAGTGTGTAATTAAGGAAGGTACAAAGAGATGGTGGTTTATCTTTTGTAGCAACCACTGTAAAAACTGTTTGTTCAACTGAACACTGTTACAAACTCATGTTGAGAATTTCATGCTTAACATGTGTTGGTTTGCAGTGATGGACATTCAAGGACATTTGGAGATGGAGTGTATGTGTGCATATATACCCCCATCCTCACCTCATCCCTATGTGCAAGTTGGTGGACACCTGTGTACAGCTACAGCAATATATATAGTCAAATTGAATCCATACACCTGTTAATTTTCTACTTCACATGGCTCTAAGGTCATTCCCATTTTCTAATTTGATTTACTGCTAGGCTGGACTGTGAAGTTGTATTATTCATCTTGGTCATCTGCAAACTGATTGTTAATCACCTAGAGTGAATTCACCACATTTATCATGCATGTATACTTTATTTTTCTTCCATTCTTTTACCAGCTCTTGATTGAATTTAGTCCCATTTTTCACTACACAGGAAGACAGGCCAGGAACATGAATTAAGCATCCTTATACAAAAGTCTCTGTCAGAATTTGGATGTTTTGATCTAGTTCCTAACCAACTAAACAAAATCCAAACCTAGAACAACTTTCTTCCAAACATCTCTGCTTTGGTACTGGCACACTACTTTACTTTAAAGGCCACAAGCTCCTGTCTCCACAGACTGCCTCAAGTTCATGTGAGGCATCTAACAGAGTTAATGTTGAAACCTTTTGACTGAATGGAGTCAACAGTTTCTACACCCACCTCTTAGCATGTGTCGTGTCTATCACTTTTCCTTAATGCTCTTGATGATGATGATGAGCCAGGATGCTTTAGATAAAATGTAGCTGAAATGTTCTAGAAACTACTTTCATCATTGTTACTTTGCAGTTAATGACATATTTCTTGAAATATCATAACATCACGAGGTTTGCTTTTTTTAAAAAAATTGATTTCCCTTACATAGGGACCACCATTAAAATATTTCCATTTGCTATATGTGTACATAAACACCAGCCTTATGAAGGTCCCCCACTGAGTCAAGTCAATAAGAAATCCCCTTCTTGGAAGATGACAAATGGTTTCTGACAATGACTTTATTAAGGTAGACATGGTATCTGTGTGCTCTCTTGTCATTTATTCTTAATATCATTTCCTATTCCTCTTGGGAGATTTCTAGTACAGATAACTTTTTTGAAATGTATCACTCATTACAAAGCCACCCCGAACAATGTGTTCTCATTGATGTTGTGAACAATTCTGTAACTTTTTATTGTAAGAATTCCTTTTTTTTTGGGGGGGGGGGACCCTTTGAAATGAACAAAATAGTTTAAATTGGGGGGATACCCTCAGAATGTCCCAAGAAGCCATCCTGGTCCACAAAAGTAATGTAAAGAAGTAATGTTTTAATGTAATTCATCATACTGAAAATTAATTATGTTAATGGGTATTGTTTGCTTTTTATATGAATATTGTTATCCCCTGATTACCGCAACAGCAGCATGAGTTTCCATGTTCTGTGGATGTATGCAAACCCTCTTTGTTGATTCTCAGTATAAAGCACCTCCTGTAACAAAATGAATGGAGTCTAGGTGTTGTTGTGGTTTTAAATAACAGTTTTGGGTCTAGTGAATAAAAACACCATGAAAAAAAAAACCAAACTTCTGAACATTCAAACCAGTTCTATCCTCTCAGCTTTAATGTTTGACTATATATATATATATATATATATATATATATATCCATAATCATTTTATACATTGCATGTTAAGCTTAGACATTATTTCACCAGTGCTAGTTAAGTTTCAGAAAGTTACCATGACAAAACAGTCTGACAGCTTGGCTTCACTACCACTTATTCAGATGTCTAAAGATAATTGAGATTTCTCATTACTTACAGTGATGCTGCTGAAGTTCACCATTTCATAGTTTCAGAATATCAACCAAACTAGTGTAAAATGTTTGCCTTCAACAAGGGACAAGGATTAAATATTCAATATGAAGCCATATTTGTTGCTCTTGAGTTCTTTCCTATCTAAAACTAGACTTCTCCAAGTAACTAAAGACTTCTTTCACCCTCCCTTTTCATTTATATAGCCTGCTGGGTATGGCAATTGTGGTGGAAATTATAAAATTCCATTGTCCCTAGCATTCTGGATGCTTGTACAACTGAAGTGTATTTCCCTGAGCTGTCTTGTGTATCTTAACTGTGTTTTTTGAAGGAATGGGTGGAAGATTTTGTGGGATGTATAAGAGGGAATAACTACAGTTAAGTTGAATTCCATATTGAGACAGAGGATTGCCCACTGACATGTGGTCTTTCAGAGAGATATGTCATATAGCCATAAGTCAAGAATGATGGACCACAAGCATAGCTTGCCTGATGTCAAAGTCCCACAGAAAGCCAGAACTGCCAATTTGGGATGGAGGCAAAATAACTATGGTAGTTTCTATTTGTCTACATTTCTTAACTTGTTAGAAATGTTGAACAGGTTTGCACAATCTGTAACACATCTAGCCAGATGCATAGCTGCCACTGGCCATATATGGAGCTGATAGTAAGCCATGTCTTGCTAAACTTTTGTATTTTTTTCACCCATCCAAACAAAGAGTTGTCCACTGCATCTTGATTTCATTTGCCTTCCTGGGTTAAAATCTGTCAAAGCTTTCAAACCTATTAAAATGTCCATCCGATAATGGACACTGGTGCTCCTCTGTTGGTTTCTTCAATGTAGGTTTTTGTTTTGTTTTTTGTTTTTTGTTTTGTTTGTTTTGTTTTTTGTTTTTTTGGTAGGGGATGGGATAAATGGGACAATGGAAAAATTTCTATTTAAGCAATTACTATTTTCTACAGCTCTTTTAGCCCAAGGTTGGCTGAATACTTTCTGTTGCATGAATAATATGGAATCTCTTTCCATTCCACATATGGAAGCCAAATTATCTGACTGAGAATTGAATTTTATTTCAGCACTGGTAAGAGGACAGCCAAATGACTAAACTGAGGCTACTCTATAATACTGTAATACTGTGGAATTACTATGAAATGACATGACTCATTGAAAAACACAGAATTACACACACACACATTTTTGGAAAGGTGAAAGCCAGGAGGAAAAGAGGAATACTGTACTACAGGTGGATACATTCATTAATGGAGGCTGCAGCTCTGAGTTTGCAAGACCTGAGCAGGGGGATTGATGATCAAGATTTTTTGAATCTTGCATTCATAGGTTCACCATTAGTCAAAACCAAATGATCAAGAAAAAGTAAAAACAACAAAATGGTGGCAACTTCCATTGAATATATGAACAGCAAGCTAGCTTAAGGGGACAAGAAGGCAGGATGAATTGTTTGCTTCACTTTCTACTGTCCTTGAACTTTTAGAAGCTAAAATTCTTTCTATTCCAAATATGAAGACATTTGAAAATTTTGGGGGGGTTTGTTAAACAACCAACCAAAAATATGTGCATGTGTGTGTACATGTCTGTACTGACCAAAGTAGTAGTAATAATAATAATAGTTTTTATATTTACCGCCTCTCTCTACAGATCGAGTTGGGATTACACTATAAAATGTAGAACAAAATACAAAAATACAATATATAAAAACATAACATTTTGATAATCAACAAATAAATACAATAAAATGAAATATAATGCAATACAATACAGTACAATAAAAATCCAATACAATGAATAATCAAACATCATTCATTGCCCAGGAGGTCATATTAGATAATACTTATTTAACTTTCAGATTCATTGAGGGGATCAAATGGATAGGCCTGCCAGAATCAACTAATAGAGATATTTCAATCAAGGGAAGAACTATGTTGTAGCTGTCTGCAATGTAAATGCTAAAGATCAGGGGTCAGCAAACTATGCCCCACAGGCCGAACCTGGCCCATCGAGGCCTTGTAACCGGCATGTGGCCAGTCCTGCCACCGCCGCTGCCACCACCACCACCTTTCTGTCTCGTGTGTGTGCGGCCTCCTCCTCTGCCCTCTGCCTCCTCCGCCCTCCTCCTCCACCTCCTCCGCCTCCTCTGCCTCCTCCTCTGCCTCTTCCTCCACTCTCTTCCTCCTCCGCCCTCCACCTCTTCCTCTGCCTCTGCTTCCACCTCCTCCTCTTCCCTCTGCCTCCTCCACCCTCCTCCTCCTCCTCCTCCTCCGCCCTCCGCCTCTTCCTCCACTTCCTCCTCCCCCATCTGCCTCTTCCTCTGCCCTCCTCCTCCTCCGCTCTCTGTGGCAGGGAGATTTCTTCAGAGGGGGTTTGCCATAGCCTTCCTCAGAGGCTGAGAGAGAGAGAGGTTGGTTCGCGGGGGGGGGGGGGAGGTTGCCATTGCTATTGCCTCCCTTGTTGTTGTTATTATTGTTGTTGTGTGGCTTCAAGTCGTTTCTGACTTATGGAGACCCTATCCTGGGGTTTTCTTGGCCAAATTTCTTCAGAGGGAGTTTGCCATAGCCTTCCTCTGAGGCTGAGAGAATGTGACTTGGCCAAAGTGGATTTGCATAGCCAAGCAGAAATTCGAGACCATCTCTCCAGCCTCCAGCCTCAGACACGTGCTTCACTCATGCCACCCCTGCACTTGTTGTTTCATTTAAGGTAGCATTTTTAATTGTGGGTGATGATAATGATGATGATGATGATGATGATGATTTCTTGGGGTTTTCCTGGCAAAATTTCTATTATTAATTTTTGTTGTGTTGATGCTGATTTGGTGCTGTTTTCTTGGGCTTTTCTTGGCAAATTTTTTTCAGAGAGGGTTTGCCATAGCCTTCCTCTGAGGCTGAGAGAGTGTGACTTGGCTAAAGTGGGTTTGCATAACCAAGCAGGGATTCGAGGCCAGCTCTCCAGACTCCAGACTCAGACACATGCTTCACTCATGCCACCCCTGCGCTTGTTTGTTTCATTTAAGGTAGCATATTTAATTGTTGATGATGATAATGATGATGATAATGTTGATGATGATGATGATGATGATGATGATGATTATTTCTTGGGGTTTTATTGGCAAAATTTATATTATTAATTGTTGTTGTGTTGATGCTGATTTGGTGCTGTTTTCTTGGGGTTTTCTTAGCAAAATTTCTTCAGAGAGTGTTTGCCATAGACTTCCTCTGAGGCTGAGAGAATGTGATTTGGCCAAGTGGTTTTTTAAATATTGTATATGTTCCCCTTTTGTTTTTTTACTTCAAAATATGATGTGTGCAGTGTATGTAGGAATTATTTTTATTTATTTATTTATTTATTTACTTCGGCCCTCCAATAGTCTGAGGGAGAGCGACCCGGCCCCCAGCTCAAAAAGTTTGCCTACCCCTGCTAAAGATAAAGAGCCTGTTAGCAGGGGCGGTATGTTGGGAAATTTGTCAACCCTAAAATAGCACTATCATGAACCTTATTCAGTGGACACAATAGTGGTGGTGGTTCACTAGCTCCCCACACCCCCTTGCTCTACATCCTTCACTGTCCTTACATAAAGAACAACTTTCTGAAAAAGAGTAGCTTCACTATGTTTTGACATTTTAATTTTGAATTGTGAAAGGAATCTTTAGGCATACTTTTAAAACATCTGTTTAAGGTGTTGAACCTATTTGAGGGACATGTTTTTTCAAGGTTCATTTGGGGTGAGGAGGGAAACATGGCAAGGGAGAAAATATGCTCTCCCTCCCCAATTTTATTTTCCCATTACTGAATAGGACAATGGCGAAATGTATAGATTTTAAGTTCATTATTTTTAATAGTAAAAACTCAAAGTCCTGGGCCTCAATAGATACATCTATACTGTTCAAAATTATATAAGGTTATATTTTTAAACTTGCTACTTCCTACTTTCTAGAGCTGTCTGCTTTAAGCTCACAATGAGTTAAATATTTATAATACGGTGACCAAATGATCTGGAGAAAGTGAATAATGCAAAAACCAACTAATTCCTCTCCTCTATAAAGCACAATCCCACAATAATGTACTGTGGAACTGATAAGCAGCAGATTTAAGAAACATCTGCATCTCATTTTTCACATATACAAAATCTGAATATCAACACCACTCAGGCCCAAATCATATTGCTAATGCCAAGCAGAATAAACTCACTGAAAAAGTGGAATACACCTATGTGATGGCTCACCATTCAGCCACTGATTCTGTGGTTTATTTGAGTGGTGACTAACCACAAGATTTCATTCACAGTCAGTGCCACCAATATAAACTTTTAGTTTAGCACTGAGATGTCCTAATACTACAATGCTAAACTAAGGGTTAAACTGGTGCTGTTGTACTTTAGCTCAAATTTCTATGAGCAGGGACACCACTGATCAGTATTATAAATAAATATTAATATTATTTGTTGTTGCTTTAATAGCAGCAAAATTAAACATCATGGTTCATGATTCTCAGTTTTAAGGGATTTCAACATGGAAGCAGTGTTATAAAGCTCTAGATGCAGTGATGGGGGCTATGTTGTTAATATGTTTCTGAAATAAAACTTCTGTGTCAGAATCCAATTTAATCTGTCATGAGTTATGTGTATGGTTGGGTTAATTAGCTATTCATTTACTAATATAGGAGTATTATTTTATAATCATATAGCATGTGCATTGTGGGTATGGGGAATGATGAGAAATGTAGTGTTGGGGAAGAATTTTGATGGTGGTTTATAGTGAAGATAATTGTTTGGTTCAGGAATACACAGATATGTGGGGGTTTGGTTTCCCAGAGGAGAAAATATGTAGAGGGGAAACCAAAAGTATGTAAAGGGGACTGGGTGATTAGACCAAGAAGGATGGTGCATGAATATGCATTTATTTATGGGTGAATCATAGCCAAGTTTGCAAAGTTTTAGGGTGGGAAGTTGGAAACATGGAGTTTGTGTTTGAGGATGATAGCAGTTCTGTCTCCAAATGTCTGCATGCTAACATCTAAAATTACTGGAATAAAGTTCTTCGTCTTTGAAATACAAAAGGTTGGTTAACTAAACCGTGAGGACAAAGGGCATATCTTGATTATCTGAAATAAAGGAGAGAATTAGATGTGATATGATTATGGTCCCCCTCCCCTTTTCTTTCTTTCTTTCTTTCTTTCTTTCTTTCTTTCTAGTATAGCAAATATTGGCAGGGTCTATAAATACAGTGAGTCAACTGGCCTGGCAGATGGAACTGGAAGTCAAATCTTTCTCCTATGATCTTCTCAAAGTAAATTTGCTCTTACTTCCTAACCTTCTGTTTGACTAGATTCAGCAGACATCTTGGTGAAGTGGTCACATTAAAAAAAAAAAAAGTGATGACAGGGTTCCTGAAACTATAAAATCTGTATGGAAATGTGTGGAATTGCAATAGGTGGAGCTATCATGATCAGCTGTTTCTGCTGGATTCACCACTTCTAGACAACTCTTAAAGGAGCCCTGGGATATTTTTCTTATGACCAACCTAAGACCTTCTTCAGTCTCAGCTAGCAAACAGTCCTGGAAATGCACCTCTCCACTGGTCACATGCACTATCTAATTTAAAAAACTGTGAAGGCTTTAGTTCAGACTTTAAAGATGCTGAATCATATCCAAAATAGGTTCAGTACCTTCGGTAGCTATGCAAAACTTGGAGTGAATTTATCAACACACTTATACTGAAGACAGGGGTAGGCAACCTTTCCCCTTTAAGGGCCAAGGGACTTCAGCTCCCAGAATCCCAGGAGCTATTGGCCAACATGGGACTATTGGCCAACATGGCTGAGGCTTCTGGGAGCTGAAGTCCCTCGGCCCTTAAAGGGGAAAGGTTGCCTACCCCTGTACTGAAGACATCAACCACCACTCTTATAACCTAGATACCATCTACTGTTTACTTCTATTCACTATTATAGACTCAGAACATATTGAAACATATGTAACAGGGTTGTCAATTTTATTGCAGGTCCAAGCAATGGAGACTTTGAAGCATTTGAAATTATTTGATGGTGAAAAACCATGCATTATCAGTTTCTCTGCACATTTCTGGTTCTCAGACCACAAACTACACCACTGGTTGTCTGCCAGACCTGTGCAGAAATGTGTATTTTCTATCAAACTATTTTGCCCTTTGCCTTTTTCTTCACAACATACAAGGTCAAAATGCTATTGCTTTGAAGGATGTGTATTTATTAAAAATAAAATGCCAGGAGAAAACGAGAGATTTTATACCATTCAGATTAGATATCTAAGGCTTGAAACCTTAGATATCTAATCTAAGGGCAAAAAGTGCCACCTTTGGGCTGTTCTGGGGGTGTGGCGTGCAGATGATGAATGCCTCTGGATCAGTAGGAAGATGCTCCAAGGCCAGCTAATACAGCCCAAACCTGGCCACAAAAGGAATGGGTGGGAAAACTGCTCCTTGCCAGTAGTTTGTCCTGGACCATGGCAGTGGCTGGCCTCAGGAATCCAGTAGCTGTGGTCCTGCGTTCCATGTCGCTCAGGGTTCAATTGGCACTTGAGTGGCCAGAGGCTTCTCTAAGCTACCAGTCTGCATGACCCCTTTGATATCTGGATATATATCCATACGTTCCATACATACTCTATTACCTATTGAGCTCTCAAACAAAGTTAAAAAAAAAAGTATATTTCTAGAACAAGGAAAAGCAAAGAAACAGCATAATGTGATTTCTACTCTGACTGTTATATTTTGTAACAAAAAGTTCATATCAAATAGAAGGCAGGGTTCCAAGAGTTTTATTAGTTACATGGATGAAGGAATTTCAGAGATTGCAGCATGTTATGCAAGCTTCACCAACTGATATCCACTCTGGCACATAACTGTTAAAGAAACAAGAAGACTGTCCTTTTTTAATATGGCCACCCTAGTTAAATATAACATAATAGAGTTTATGATCAGAACATTTAGGATTTCTTTTTAATTTTTTTAAAGTCAATGTTTGGAAAGGGTTTATTTCTCTAACACTGATATGTAACATACTGATAAGAAAAACAGCTTCTACATCTCCCTGGGCCTTAGCTATGATTTAGCTCATTACATTAGCACAAAGAAAGCAGGAAATAAATTATCAAAGTGCATTCAGGCATGGCTAGAGATTTGATAGCACCTACCCTGTAGAAGATCTATCATTCTGGAAAGGTCCTGCATATTGAAGGGACAAGCTTCAATGGAATTAAATTCCTAAAATAGAGGCACTCTGTTTTCTGAGGCTTAATATCAGATGCAAGGAGATCTGTCATAAATGCAAAGTGTTATTGGTCATAGCTGTTTCTTTTCCTAGGCAATCAGTATCTTTAATTTGTGCCTCATAAATGAGGCAAGTTAGCAAGCATAAGGAAGCAGTCATTCATGCTTTAGAGCTTATGAAGATAGCTTCTACAGAGCACTAAACCTGTTGACTTAATCTATGAGGGTCGTAATGCATGTGTGTTTGAGAGAGAAAGAAAGAGAGAAAGAGAGAGAATCTGAAAATGTGAACTGAAATCTACACTGATCAATGCCAGTCTTATGCATTTGCTGGACAGATGTTTAACTAAACTTTCACTAAATGCTCAGGGTAGAGATTGGCACTCTGCCTTCACAAAAATAAAACAAAACCCTAACCTGCTTAGCAAAACAACAGTCATACAAAAGGATATGGATTATTCCAAAATATCAATATTTTGTGTGTGTGTGTGCTACCAATTAAATCCCCCCTCCCCCATGGGGCATGTGGTGTGACAGCGGCATTGGGGTGGAGTCGGGGCAGCCGGCATGTACAGTATGTGTATTGTGTACAGTACAGACTGGGGCAGCCGGTCTGTACGGGGCCGAAGTTCATTGGGAAGGAGACATAGTGAATACTGCTTAACACAAACCAGTCTGATCTCTTTTGCTCTTCATTTTTGTGCTATCTTGTAGATGCACAGATAATTGGAAATATTACTAAGCTCTTGAAATATACGTTGGAATCCTCTATCATGGTGTAAGTTACATAATTTTATGTATACTTGCCTGTGTACTAGAGGCACTAAAAACAACAACACCCTGTTAGTGAATTGCAAAGATGGACAATGGAAGATCAGCAAGAATGATCTGATGTGCATTGGCACTTTCCAGCTGGTGTTGTGATGCACAAAAGGACCAATGCACAAGGGTGCATCTGCCACTTAGATGGCTGACCTAGGTAGTAACACAATAACAGCCCTTTACTAGGTACAGATATTATAGAACTGTCCAGTTCTAACTCCATCTATATGACTCATCTATTCTTCTAAGAGTATAACACAAATTCTATGTTGTGCTTCAGTTCAACTCTATCACCTCTGTCTCTGTCTTGCATTCATTTTGAGTACACCTCTTCTACATCTCTCTGGCAGTGAAATATATGATGCAATCCATACATGGTCCAAATATTTTGTCTTTGGATGTAAATCCCATTTCCCTGTAATGAGGACTAAATCTGTTCTTTGTGTTTCCTATAATTTTCCAGTCCCCACCACCAGGTATAGTGGGCCTTTGGTATCTGCTGTAGTTTGGTTCCAGGACTCTCTGTGGATCCCAAAATCCATGGATGCTCAGGTCCCATTAAATACAGTGGCAGAGTAAAATGCTGCCTTATATAAAATGATAAAATGAAGCTTTGCTTTTTGGAATCTATTTATATAGTAAAATTTCCAAGCCATGGATGGCTGAATCCATGGATAAAGAATCTGTGAATATGGAGGGCAGGCTATACACATCTATTCTGTCCCATTTCCATACCAATTCATGCATATTTTAAGCACTAAAATTGTATGCTTGTGTGTGTTAATTTGCATATGTAGAAAACTATGTCCTTTTTTTGTCTATGTGTTTTGACCAATACACAAATTTGTGCAGGGCATTTCCCCACTTTAAGATGTGGTGCTAGGATATTAGTATGCAAGTTTCCAAGTATATTGAGGGGGTTGAATGGTAAAAGGTACCGTAATAACTATATTTTAATTAACTAAATTGGATTACATTAAAATGTGAACAAAATTAGTGTGTCTACCATCCTAATCTATAAATCCAAAACTACAGAAAATGAAAAAGTAAAGGAGTAAAGAACATCCGAATGCCAATCTCAGATACAAAACTGTTCTTTACAGGACACTACTTTTGGTTACTTGACTAAGCAGCCAATAAAATCACTACTGCAGCAGGGCAGTCTAACTTTTTTTTTTTAAAAAAAAAATAATTATTAGTTAAAATAACACTTATACATAATGTGACATGACATAACATAATCTAGACACTTCCTAAATACAAATACATACTCACTCTATAACTCTGTTAGGCAAGAAGCTATTTTGATCCTAATGTATACACCTTTGTAAAATCTTCTTTAGTCTATTTGCCAATATTAACATGAAAATTTTATAATCTTGGTTTAAAAGAGAAATTTATCTCTAATTCCTGGGTTCCCTCACATCTTTACCTTCTTTGGGGATGAGTGCTATATCTGCCATATTTTATGATTTTGGATTGTTTCCTATAAATACCTCATTCAATGTATTTTGTAACTGTCCTATTATTTCTTCTTTTAATTTCTTGTAATACATTCCTGTTAATTTGTCCAGGCCTGGCGTTTTTTTTCAATTTTCAATTTCTTAAGCACTTCTGGCATTTCTATAATTGTGATCTCTTGATTTAACATTTGAAGTTTTTACTCATTGATTTTTGGAATGTTTCATTTGTCTAAGAAAGTCTACATCTTTTCTTTCTTATGATCTGACATCATTTTATCATTGTATACATTTACAAAATACCTTGAGATGACCTTTGATTTTTTTTAACTTATCTCCAATTTAGAGCCATTGTTGATTTCCAATATCTGTCTTTTGTCTCTTTCCCTCCTTAGTTTATATTCTAACCACTTCCCTGTTTTATTTGTGCATTCAAAAATGTTTGTGCCTTCCATATCTTAACTCTTTTTTCTATTTCTGCATTCATCTCTACCTGTATTTCCCCTGTAATAAATTAATTTCCTGATTTATTGTTTGTATAGTGATTTTAATGAAGGGCAGTGTAAGATTTTAAAGTGATGTAGAAATAATCACTAATAGTCAGAATTCTTTCCACACTGTGATTAGGGATACCAAAAATATTCATGATTTGCCATTCAAAACAAAAGCAATGGGGTATGCACTTTTAAAAGCTAGAGACAATATTAAAGGTTTTTTGTTTGTTTTTACAGCTCACACATTTTTAAAACAAGAATGCAAATAACAGACACTGATGGAGAGGGTAATAATAATTCATATATTTTTTCTTAACAATAAACACTTCCTTCACTAATGAAAACTGTTACTTTCAAATGTATGTTTGTCTCGGAAGGAAATCCAATATTCACATTCTGTCCATCCAACATAATAGTATTTTCAGAGTAGCCATTTTTTTATTGCAGAAAAGGACAAGTGGGCTAAACTCTTATATCATGGTACAATTCTAGTCATCTATCCATATTTCCCTCTTTCCTATGCTCCTCTCTCACATACAAACAGCCAGACATTTGCATTTCTAAAATTAGAAATTGGAAACTAGAATTTTTTTCTTTTAAAAAAAACCCTCCATAATACTTATTAAATACTATATCTATATTGAACTTTCATTATATGTTATGAGTTAGGAATCAGATTTTTTAATATTACAGTTGGGTCTGTGTAAGGGAGGGAGTATGAGCAATTCATTTGCATACATTCTTATGCAGTTTTCAGTTTTCCTGAGTGATATTAGCATCCCCCCCCCCCCAATCTGTGTGACTCAGGGCAAGATTGTCAATGGTTCTTTGGTGCAAATGATCCGGGCATCAATAAAAAAGTGCTTGCCAGGTAGGACAGCAGTTGTTGTAGTAAACTAGCACTGGCTGGTTGAGCTGAGGTTTGGCTCAGTTTGGATTTTTCTTGGCAATTGCCTTGGTTTGACTTCCTCTTGGCAGTGCTTACCCTCTCCCTGGCCTCTGCTCCACCTCGTCATGCCCCAGAGCCAACATGCATGCCCACATGTATAGCAAGTATGACCAGCATTGCTGGAACAATTTTGCCTTTACTGCTTCAACACCTTTGCTTGGACTCTGGTAGCATTTGCCCACTGAAGGAGGATCATGAGAAATGAACAAAGAAAGAGGCTAGGTAAGAAAAAAACCCAATTACATCAAAAGCGAAGGAAAATTGGAAGGGAGTTTCCATCTGGACAGCAGTTCCCATTCCACTGGTGGGGCAAAGGGGAGAGAGCAAGCATGCAAACTGACACCTGGAGAGGGAGAAAAGAAAAGAGAAAAGGAGAAAACATTGTTAAACTAGTTGCCACACTAGAGGCACGTGAGGAGGTTATTTTAAACAGATTCCTCTTGTCTTTCAATGCCGGTTTCTTCCCTAATTCCTATCTTACTTTCCCAAACATATTGTAACCACCAGTATTTCCTCTTCCTTTCTCCCATCACCTTTTGACAAAGAAGTGAGATGGAGACTTGAGTGACACTTGCAAAAGATTTGGAGAAAATCTGGCCAGGCTAGTGGCTGTCTGAAGGCCTACTCTGTGACAATGCAGATAAAGAAATTATTCTTCTCCAGCATCATTGTTTGTGGAGATGTTTTGACTAGCTAGAGGTCTGTTACATTTGGCCTCCAAGAAGACAATACAAATAACTTAATAGCCCATTGTGGACAATTTGCCTAACACTTGGCAGATAAAATGGTTGAGACACATTCTGACTTGGATACCATAGTTACATATTTCCCTAATATACACGTTTATTGTTCAATAAAAATGAATTATTTTCAATTTGTGTGGCCCAAGGATGTGGATAGGATCCTTAGTGATGTGAGAGCCATCACATGTGTTCTAGACTCTTACCCTTCTTGACTCATTTAAAGGAACAGAAGGAGACTAGCTGAGTAGTGAAGGGAGTAGTCAGTGCCCCTTACAAGGATTCTAACATGTTAAAGGAGGCAATGGTAGGGTTTCTGATAGAAAACCCTTCCCTGAATCCCTCTATAATACATAATTATTGGCCAGGGTCCAACATTCATTTCTGGGCAAGATAGTGGAGTGTGTGATAGCCTCCCAGTTCCAGAGGTGCATGCATGAAATGGATTATCATGATCATGATCAAGTTCAATGTAGTTTCAACCTTGGTCATGAGAGACCTTACTGTAGGATCTTTATTATAAACTGGACAGGGTGAGTGTGCTCTTTTTGGGCCTGTAAGACCTCTCAGCAGCTTTCAGTACCACCAGCCATTATGTCTTTTTGGGTCATATCACTGGGATGGGACTTAGAGGAACTTTTTGGGAGGGGAAAATCACTCTCTTTCCGATTTCATTATTTTTTCCATTCTGCCAGTGAGCATCCTCCATTGATCCTGCCCTTAATTTATGATTTGATAAACACATGCCATCAAGCTTTGTTTGAAGAAAATACCATGTTTTGCATTGTCTTTTCACTCCCAATTACAATAACAACACCAAAATAGATTCAAGAAAAAAATGCATTTATCAATTAAAACCACCACATTGATATATCAACTAAAATATTTTAATTAAAACTGTGATTAATTTTATGATTAGAGCAAGTCTAGCCTATAGCCATGTTGGGATATGCAGACAGGCAGGATCTAGTGTACACACACTCAGAGTTGATGCATGTGGGCAGGAACACCCAGAAGATGGTCTTTTGTGAAGAGTCTTGCTCCAGACGAGACAGGAAAAATCCTCCCACACACAGGCTGCTGCTTTCAGCTTGGAGAAATGAATGGCTGGACAGCGAAATTTCACTCAATGGGGGCTTTAATCTTTGTTGCAAATATTTACAAAGAGTATCAGACATCCATCTTGAATACTCACAGCTATACAGACCAACAAAGTGCTTCACCAACCATAACTAATCAACAACGAAGATTATGTCCCTCTCCAATATATAGGTGGTCTTAAGAACATGTGACAGCCATGCACTAATGAAACCTGACTGGTTTCATCCCCAGTGCTTGTTGCAACAGGCACCCCATGATGCATACCTGGTTGGTCTCACCTAATGTGCATGTTGCATCAGACCTCCCATGATGCACAGCTTTCCAAATCTGACTCATGCTCCTGCCACTTGAACTGTAGTAACCCTTTTACCATTGCTACAGTTCCTTTCAGTGGCCACATCCATGTCATTTTCCAGACCAGGGTGCCACATAGTCTTGACAAGCCATTATAAGAATAACTATGCAAATGATGGTAGGTTGTTCATGGCAGATTTTTAAATGAATATAGAAGATACAAGCTTAAAATGAAGCAGGTAAAATCATAGATGAACAGCAGATCTCAGGAGTAAGAAGAGTTCATTTCTCTTCCTCAAAGTTCATTAATACTTTGTGGAAGAAGAATAAAGAAAATGCCTCTCACACTTGACCTCACAGTAAGTTACAAGTAAAGAGTTACTTAAATTTTGAGAGTTGAGGAGGAATTCAAGGCTGCTAAGAAAAAGCAATGATAATATAAGAGAGCTCAAAATATGGAAAGCTAAGAGAAAATCTGCCTTGAAACAGTGGCTACAAAACAGAGCTGAAATAGAAGAAGTCAATGAAATGTCTTCTCCCTGTTTTGACAATTTGTTTGGAGGAGCAAGGTCTGTAACAATTGAGAAAACATTCATCCATTTCAAATAAGAGCAGGGAGAGTGGTGACAATACTTCTTGTCTTCCATACTCTCATGTGCTTTCATTATATTTTCAAGTAGCCCAAACAAAATGGACTTGTAATGATGCATGCTGCCTATATAACACTTTTGCTGAAAGCATTCTGGAAAAAGTTCTAATTTCTAACATCTATACAAAACAAAAGATTAGGGAAAGAAGCACCTCTGAACCATTAGATCAAAACTTGCAAGTATCGGTTCATAGAACTAACCCCCTTTCCCCAGAAAAAAAGAAACTTTTTAAAAACAAAAGTTAATTTTAATTGTATTCATTAAAGCTCTATTACACCATGCTTCAGGGGTTGTTGTTCTTTTAACAAAAGCTATATGGATAATAATAATGTTTTGCTTGGATGGATTTCATGCAACCATACTTGAAACACTGTGCAACATAGATGGAGCTTTCTGAATTACTGTGCAAATACATGTGTATCACAGTTGTTTATAGGAAATTTGCTGATTAGAGCTCCATATATGTGTAGGAATATATATGGGGTTAGGCTAAATGACACACACACACAAGCTGCTAGGGATATCCAAGTCAGATTGTACAAGCCAACAACTTTTTAAAGGGTGATTAATTATTCCCAGAGGATTCAAGTTTGACAACATTAGAGCAGATGTGGAAATTGCCCTTGCCCTTTTCAGATATACAGCTATACCCCAATCCTTCAGAACAGAAGTTTATACACATAAGGGGGCTGTAGAGGAGAGATCATCTATTCTTCAAGATCATCCAGCAACATTAGATTTTGCCAGCATACTGTATACTTGGTAGAAAGAGTATTCAAAATATACACTTCTTGGCATTGCATATTGTGCCAAAAAGTTGGATGGAAGGATTTTAGAGTGAACTGGAAAAGTATAACATGTATATATTTGTATATTGCATACTGACACAGATTGGTAGATCCCATGTGTGACATGGTCAATGGCTATGCTTGCATCAGCAGGAAGTGTAGTCCCATGAGACCACTCACAGACAATTCTGGTGAACAAGCAGGCTGTAACTGTGGAAAACAAGGAAGAAAAATGAAGAGCATAATAGTAATGTATACTGCAGAGGCTATGTTGTGTGGGTTTGCAAAATTGAAGAATAAATAGCAGATAATGATAATAATAAGCCTGAGGATAAGGCATAAGGATCTGTGGTAATTGTACTAGTAAATGCAATTCATAGTAAAAACAGACAAATTAACTCTGGGACATTTATAACACATAAATGTAATGCAGCAACTCTTCCAGGAAGAAATTCATTTCACAAGTGTCAAAAATTATTTAAACCATTATCACAATTTAGAGCTGTAGTTAAGAAAAGGCACACAAAATCATAGACTGAATAGGAAGAGAGATAATAAAAATTAAAAGAAATACCATACTTAAAAAAGAAATAGTTTCTGTTTACCTCTTTTGTACAAGAGCACTACATTGTTCCTGTTATTCACCCATTATTTTCCCCTTTTTTTTAAATAAATAAGAAGAGCTTTATCGCTCCAAGATAGCAAACAGCACAAGGTAGAGATAATATAATTCAGGAGTATTATGAAGTAAACATGTTACATTTATTTTCTTTGGGTGACCTAAATGAAAAGTTTCTGAATTATAAAAGTGTTGAGAAAGTGAGATAAGGTTGAATAACATTCAAAACATATGCAATAATCCTGGGAGTGAGAGTCTGAAGTGTGAGAAGAGGGAGAGAGAGTGTGAAAAGGAGGTAATTTGGGCATAAATTAATTTACTGTGGTGGAAGTAAACACCAACTCAGATGCCAGCTACAGGCAATGAGACACATAATAACAATGACTACTGAAACTGAATGAATAAAACAGAAAATTTGTGAATCAAAGGGAGATTCTAAAGCATATAGCCTCATGTCAGAGGAAATGAGATATATACTGCATTTCCCCTGTCATGGAAAACATCCAGAAAAATTTCCTGTCCAGAAAATGCTGTTTTATGTGCTAAACAACAATGCACTTGCCCAGAGTAAGTCTTGAATTGCAAAACAACTCCATGGTTTTTGGAGACTTTTTTGCAGTGGAGGAAAAAAAATGTGAAGAATACATACTGTTCGCTTCATGAAGAAAATTACACTTGTTACTTCCTGTTTGCGGACTTGGAATCCACAGTCTTACTCCTTTGTAGATGGCAAATGGGGAGGAAAAATGTGAAGAGTACTCACTGCTTGTTTCATGAAGAAAATTACACTTGTCCTCCCTGTTTGCGGACTTGGAGTCTGCAGTTTCACTCCTTTGTGGATGGCAAGTGGGGAGGGAGAAAATGATGTGCATGCAGGAGCACAAGCCCATTTTGACCAATAGGCTTTGAATATTTGTCTTTTTTCCAATTTGCCGGGGTGGTGGTGGTGGTCTGGATCAGATCCCGTGGAAATTGGGAGGGTTGACTGTAGTTTTTAAAAATCACTGCAAAGTAGTCCAATGTATTTTTATTATTCATAAGTCTTCTTTCTTTTATAACCCTTCATTGGAAATGAGGGTTAAACAGGGAAGGGAGGGTGCTGGCCAATAGTTTCTCTTCATCCTGGAGAGAGGTGACTAGTAGAGTGCCACAAGGTTCTGTCTTGGCCCTGTGCTATTCAGTGACTTGGATAAAGGACTAGAGAGCATGCTAATTAAATTTACAGATGATACCAAACTGGGAGGTGTTGCCAATTCTCCAGAAGACAGGATACAAATTCAAAATGACCTTGACAGATTAGGATGCTAGGGTAAAGCTAACAAGATTAATTTTAACAGGAAGAAATGTAAGGCCTTACACTTAGGCAGAAAAAAATGAAATGCACAGATATAGGATGGGAGACACTTGGCTAGAAAACAGTTCATGTGAAAGGGATCTAGAAGTCTTAGTAAACCACAAGTAGAACACGTTCAGTTTCCTGATGAGTGTTTTCATGCAGCTTTCATTCTCCAGTTTCCTTTGACTGTTATTTGCACTGCATCTTATGTAGGACATAGGAAATGTTTACAGTACAGGGATTCTGCAGTGTTATCAATGCAACCTTGATGCAGTACAGAGCACAGAGCTAAGAGAAACAAATAGACAGACAGAAAAATTTCTAAAGTCTCATCTAGAGTCCCAGTTGATTATCTAGTCTGATTTCGAATCATAGGCAATCATGGACAGTCATTTTAAAATACAATTTTCAGGCAATTGGCTACTTCAACACTGAATTGTGTATTGGATTGCACCTGCAACACTATATGTGTGATGTAATGTCTAAAGTCATGTACTGGAAGGTTGCATCAGTGAAGTGTATATAAAGCTGAACTTAATGTAAACAAGTGTGGGTTATAGTTGTGGCGTCATGGATAGTCAGTGCAGTTGATGTCAGTGAGTATTTGTGAGAGTTCTAGTATAGCTCTGTGTTGCTATGAGCTGCTAAGGAGGAAGTCAGAGTGTTTACTTCCATCCTAGAACTCTGTTCTGCATTTGTATATAGCCACTCCTATCCTCTGTAAATAAACCCTTCACCATTAACTGTCCAGTTTCTGGTTCCTGATTTCTAAGTATCTCAAGATCTGGCAGAGATACTGCAAATCACATTCCCACTTCAGCATGAAAAAAATGGAAGGAAGGAAGAAAAGATGGAGAGAGAGATTGAGAGAGAGAGAGAGAGAGAGAGGAAGGAAGGGGGGAGGGAGGGAGAGAGGATTTCAGTGCAGTTCTCCTCAGTGCCAGTGTGGCTGCATACACACGCCTCCATTGGGAACAGCATGAGCTTGCCATTTGCGGATGCTCAAATCTGTGGATGGCAAGTCTGAGGATACCGAAGTCCCACTGTACCACTGTATTCTGCTTTAGTCAGGCCTCACCTGGGATACTATGTCCAGTAATAGGCACCTCAATTCAAGAAGGATGTTGGCAAGCTGGAACATGACCAGAGGAGCGCTACCAAAATGGTGAAAAATCTGGAAGCCATGCCCTGTGAGAAGTAGCTTAGGGACCTGGGAATCTTTAGTCTTAATAAAAGAAGATTAAGAGGGGACATGAAATCATGTTTAAATATTTGAAGAGATGTCATATCAAAAGAGAAAAGTCTTGTTTTCCATGGCTCCACAGACTAGGATAATGGATTCAAATGACAGGAAAAGAGATTCTTCTTAAATCTCAAGAGGACCTTACTGATGGTCAGAGCTGCTTCACAGTGGAACACTCTCCCTCAGAATGTGGTAGAGTCTCCTTCTTTGGAGGGTTTTAAACAGAGACTGATTGGCCATCTTTCAGAGGTGCTTTGATTGTGAGTTCCTGCATGGCAGTGTGTTGAACTGGATGGACCTTGTGGTCTTTTCCAACTCTATGATTGTATATACAGTGGAAATTATGTCAATAACACTTCTGCATCAGATTGCAAGGATGTGTTTTTCTCCAAGTACAAAATTTTTTGGATATTTTTTGTTCATATGTTTTATTCAATTGTACACTTTTGCACACATATGATAACCAAACATCTATGGTGAAGCATTGAATAGCTGTCCCACATGTAGAATTTTGCTGCAACTGGCCATTCCCCAACCCCCAGACCTACAATAGGGCTTCTGCACACACACACACACACCCCACACACAACTGCCATTTTGTTCTTGGTGAAAGCAGTGAAGGAATCAGAAAATCATATGACTATGTCCCCATAGCCAGATGCAAAATTACCTTCCACTGAAGTCTGCTGGAGTCTCAGCAGAAGATATATTCATTTTCTCTCTGACTGCAATAAGCAGCCCTGTAGGTACAAGCATAAATGTCACACCTGCAGAGGTAATCACCCAGGCTCTTCCTGTTTTAGGGGGAGGAAGGCAGGGATTGGAGGTTCCTCTCAACCATCTACAGCAGGAGGGAAAAGTGCCAACACCAATTAAGCTGGATGTTTTGGCGGCTTGGCTGTGGATTTACCCGAACAGGGATTCCGCTTTGCACCTAATGCACGTTTGGTGTGGGATTTGCCAGAGATTGTCAGGGAGAAGCTGGCTAAAGAGTTGGCAGCTGGTAGGATATCTGGGCCCCATCTGCACCTGCCAATGCTGACTTTAAGGTTGTCGCTTTTGGGTGTTATACCCAAGGAGGCGCCCGGTGAGTTCCGTTTAATTCACAATTTGTCATATCCCAAAGGGGAATCTGTTAATGATGCCATTGATCCAGCTTTGGCATCAGTGAAATATGCATCATTCGTCGCAGCAGTGCAAATGGTACGGGCTTTAGGTAAGGGTGCCCTATTGGCCAAGTGTGATATAAAACATGCTTTTAGGCTTTTGCCAATACACCCTGATGATTTTGACCTATTGGGCTTTCAATTTGAAGGGATGTACTACTTTGATAAAGCAATGCCAATGGGGTGTTCTATTTCTTGCTCGGCCTTTGAAAAATTTAGTATATTTTTGCACTGGTGTGCCATCAAGAGGTCAGGAAATCATAGTATTACTCATTATTTGGATGACTTCTTGTCTGCGGGAGTTCCAGGGTCTTCAAAGTGTGTGGATACCTTCTCGGCATTTCAGATGTTGATGGCTGAGATGGGAGTGCCCTTAGCAGAGGAAAAGATGGAGGGTCCTGGCTCCCATCTTACTTTTTTGGACATCCAATTAGACACAGTTGAGGGATTTTCTCGCCTTCCTATAGGGAAAGTTGAGGCAATGAGACAACAGGTAAGGCTTATGAATAGTAGATCTAAGGCCACGCTTCGTGATTTTCAATCCCTGACAGGCTTGTTAAATTTTGCTTGTAAGGTTATTGTTCCTGGTCGAGCATTTCTTCTGGGAGAAACCTTTTAGAGCCTCAAAGAGCGAGACTCTCTACGACCTCCCAGAGGGCCTTTTCCATCCTTGCCCCCAGAGTCTGGAATGGCCTGCCGGATGAGATCCATCAATTAACATCTTTGGACAGTTTTAAAAAAGCTGTCAAGACGGATCTCTTCCGGCAGGCCTTTCCAGATTAAATGACCCAGCCCTGGCCAGTTCCCTCCTTCTTTCAATCCGGGCTCCTCTTTAAAAGTAGCAAGAAGATTACCTGCTACGATTTCTTTTAATTGCTAATTGTTAAATTTTAATTCATTTATATTGTTTGATGTTTTAATTGTATCATTATTTAATACTGTTTTAAGGGGGGGAGGATATTTTGTTACTGTAATTTGTTTTAACTTGTAAACTGCCTGGATTGGACAACCATTGGGTGGTATAGAAATAAATTTTATTATTATTATTATTTAGTGCTCACTTGAACCATGCTACTAAAGGGGTTTCTGTCCTGCATCACCATATTAGGATTACTAGTGGCATAAGAGCGGATTTGAAGGTTTGGGAGTCATTTTTGGATCAATTTAACAGAGTCTCCTTTTGGCGGTCAGAAATTCTTTTAAAGGCGGACCTCCAAGTACACCCTGATACCTCTGGTGCACACGGTTTTGGCCTTTATTGGAAAGGTCAGTGGCAGCTGAGAGATGGCCACAAGATTGGGTGAATAAGGGTTAGATAGGTGATCTCACTTTTCTCAAACTCTTCCCTATTGTGGTTGCAGTTCATTTATGGCCAGTTCAATTTGAAATGAAACTGTTTGGTTTTGATGTGACAACCAAGCAGTGGTTCATGCGGTGAACTCCCAAACCTCCAAATCCTTGAGGGTGATGGCATTGGTTAGATCAATGGTTACTCAATGTTTGAGGTACAATGTGTTGTTTCAGGCTCGCCATGTACTGGGTTTACTAAATCCTTTTAGTAACCCTGGATGCCCTTTTCCTTTTCAGTTTTACAGGTTTTGTCAACTCGCCCTGGAGGCAGCAGCTCAACCACTGGAGGTACCGAAACATCTGTGGAGCCTTGGAGATTAGAGATTGACAGGGCGATTCTCCAGTCCGTCACTCCATTGACATGCAAGTCGTATCAGCTCGCAATGTGAGCTTTTAGACTGTTTCTATCTTTAGTGGGAGAGATTGAGGTTTGGCCCTTGAGGGTGGAGGTGGTGTTACATTTTGCTGTTCACCTTAGGCAGTCAGGTTTGTCCCTGGTCACTATTAGGGGGAGGTTAGCGGCTCTGTGTTTTTATTCTAGAGCGGGGGGCTTTACAGACCCTACTGTGGACTTTAGACTTCATAGGGCTTTGGAGGGATGGGCTAGGGAGCTTCCTGCGGCACGCGACAATCGCTTGCCGGTAACTGGACCAGTTCTCATTCAGATCTGGCAGTCCCTTCCAAACGTGTGTTCTTCAACCGAGGAGGTTGTTCTTTTTAGGTCTGCTTTTTCTTTTCTTTTTTTATAAAAGTTTATTTTATTAGGTCTGCTTTTTCTTTGGCCTTTTTGCGGCCACTAGAATTAGCGAAATTGTCCCTAGCTCCCGCTCCGATACTACTGGCAGGCCACTTTGTTTGTCTGATGTTCTATTTGTAGACCAGGGCACTCACATTTGTTTTAGTCGTTCTAAAACTGAACAGTTGGCCAAGGGCCAAACTGTTGTCTTGTCAAGAGCAACAGGAGGACAGATTTGTCCTGTTTCCACTTTGTCTGACTATCTCAGACTTCGCCCCTTTGGCCCTGGCTACTTGTTCCTTCATGTCTCAGGCCTTTCGTTGACCCAGTTTCAATTTCGAGCTGTGCTACGGGAGGCTTTGTGGCGTGCAAATTTGCCAGTGGCCCAATTTTCTTCACATTCTTTCAGAATAGGGGCAGTGACTGCTGCTGCGCTAATGGACTGATGCCGCAATTCGACAGATTGGGTGTTGGCGGTCTAGGGCCTTCAAGTCCTACATTTGCCCTTAGCGACACAGTTTGGAATTGAAATGGTTATTTGTATTAGTTGTTTGGTTTACTTGGCTTACATTTTTTTCCATTTTAATCAGGCAATGATCTCGGAGTTGCTTGGATCCTTGGGCACAGCCTCATGTTTTGGGCCAAACGCCATGTCCTGCAATCGCGTCACGATCAGAACCTAGGGATTCAAGAGATCCGGAGGGTGTGTTGGTTTGGAAGGAGAGGCATGCTGTGGGGAGCTCTTCTGCCACACATCATTGAGCTTTCAGCAACCTTTCCACCACCCAAGATTCTTCTAGTGCACTTGGGCGAAAATGATTTGGTTCAAACTCCTTGTCGTAATTTGGCCAAACAGATATTAAAGGACATGTAGGATATCAAGCGAAGGTTCCCACAATCCATGGTAATGTGGACCAAGTTCTTGCCCCACCACGCTTGGGTAGGAGCAAGGAAGAACTCTGTGATCAACGCGGCCTGGCGTTGGCTGAATAGGACTGTTGCTAAGAAGTTTGGGGAGTCTGGGATTGTGATTGTGGAGCATAATGAAATTCAGGTTGATAAGCCACATCTGTACAGGGATGACGGGGTCCATCTCTCCCCTATGGGTTCTGATGTATACTTGGAGTCCATTACTCATCATTTGGAATGAGCTCTCCTGGGGGGGGAGGGGATGCCAAGCTAGGCTGGCCCCCTCCTGTGGTGGGCAGGGAAACCCCCCCCCAGGGATAATTCAGTTAATCAGAATTACCAAATTTGAATCAATTTAATCAGGACGAAGAGTTATTTGGGTTAACAAAATTTTCCTATGATGTCACCAACTAATTTGAGGACGTCATAGCTAGGTAACGTCATGGGATAACGTCATGCTATGATGTCATTTCTGGTTGGGGGGAGATGCTTTATTTGGCTATGCATTGAATTGGAACTTGCTGTTATTGACACATGTTGCAAAGGGTTTGGTTTAACGTGCCAGCAAATTTAATATATACATGGACACATGTGTCAAGAACAGTTTAAATTATGGTTAATGCAAATTGTTAACGAAATGGTTTATGACCCTGTACAGATAAATAAAGTTGTGGCCAATTTATCACCCATGAAGAGGCGTACGGTGTCATGCCCTCCCTCCATTACCATCTGATGTCATCTGGGGGAGAGACACTAGGCCCAGCACCATCGGACCTAAAATAATAAGAAGAGCCCTCCCTCCATTACCATCCGATGTCATCTGGGGGAGAGACACTAAGCCCAGCACCACCCGGCCTAAAATAAGAAGAAGAGCCCTCCCTCCATTACCATCCGATGTCATCTGGGGGAGAGACACTAAGCCCAGCACCACCCGGCCTAAAATAAGAAGACCCCTTACTTCTTAAAGGATGGGTGGGATTCGGAATTTTATGTTCTGTTTAATATATCTGTATGGAAATTATAATGTTGTAAGCCGCCCCGATTGCTCTGCAGAGGAGCAGGATATAAATAAATAAATTATTATTATTATTAATTATTTGTGCCGGTGCAACTGCACAGCTTTTGAAAACTATCCTCTTTGGAGATGTGAGATGCTGCAAATAATTTGCCTAGTCTTGCATTTTCTAACACATGCAAATCTTTGTTTTTAATATGCGTCTCTTGAATACAAATTATATCTTTCTTTTGTTTAGTTAAATAATGTATGATTCTGTTTCTTTTTGCTTTCGAATTCAAACCATTAACATTCCATGAAATTATGTCATAAGACATTTTTTCCTTTGGTTATTGATATCTGTAACTTAATTTCTTACCCTTTCTAAGTCTAAGATTAGTTTGAATATAACGTTTTTTTTCTTTTACTTTTCCTCTTTTCCCTTGTTCTTCTTCTATCTTTTCTTCTGGTGTTTTACTTAAACCTACTTCTTCCTGATAATCTTTTTGATTTTTCCCCTTTAAACTCTCTAATTGGTTTATTTTTTCTATTCCTTCTTCTTCTTCTTCTTCTTCTTCTTCTTCTGACACTTCTGAATCTATTGTACTATTTCTACTATTTTCCAATTCTGTTTTATTGTATTTCTTTTGTTTCCTGATTTTGCTTGGGCCTGCTTTTTTTTCTTCCTTCTCTAATTTTCCTTCCAACTTTTTTTTTCTCCATTCTATTTTCATATTCTTTCTCTTTAGGTTTTTCTTCCTGCTTAATTCCTTCTAGAAATTCTTCAGCTTTCCACTTTGTATCTATTAACCATCTTTTTGTTCATATTGTAAATCTTACTCCTTCTATTCTACCCCACCTATACTTTATGTTATTCTGTTTCAAATAATCTGTTATTTTCTGATATTCTTTCCTTTTTCTCAGTATCTGGGGTGGAATATCTTTGAATATTTGTACTTCGTGGTCCTCTATATAGCATTTTTTTCCATAATTTCTTGCCAAATATAAATTTCTCACTCTCTTTCTAACAAAATAGATATTTATATCCCGTGGTAACCATCTATTAGATGCAATCCATGAGTTGACTCTGAACAATTTATCTATCTCTCCATCAAGCTGTTCAATAGGCCAATCAATAAATTGTGCTAACGCTGGTATTATATGAGCTTCTAAGTCTTCATTATATTTTTCCGGTAGACCTCTTATTTTTATTGCTTTTCCTTTAAGTTTTAGCTCTAAAGAAATTTTCTGATTATCTTCCTGATTCTGTATTTCTTCTAACAATGTTGTTTTTTTTCTAAGTCCACTGTTCTCTCCTCTATTTCTACAACTTTTGTTCGTATCTCTCTTGTTTCTGATGTTATTATATGTATATTTTGTTTAAATTCCTGTAATTCTCTTTGAAGTTCAATTTTCATTTGTGCTTTCATTTCCTTGATTTCTGCCCTTATTTCTGCACGTATTTCTCCCTGATATCAGCTCTTAATTTCCTTATTTCTTCTAATAAAGTATCTTGTATTCCTATATCTGTTGTTTTTCTATCAGATGATGCGTTATTATTTTCTCCCTCCTCCTATAAAAGTTTGTGTGAGTCAACACCGGTTGCCATTTTTTCCCCAACTAAAGAAGAATATATCTCTAACTTAACTACTGATTTTCTCAAATGCAAATAGGATACAGTGTCTAGTAAGCTTTCTTCAGTTAAAAGTAAATTACTATTAACTGGTTTTGTTTTTTTATTTCACAAAATTACCTATTCCTTAATTCAAGAATAACTATATATATATATATATTCTTTTCCTTCACTGTAGCTATTACTATAAACTAAAAAGAGCTAAGCAATTATTTTACCTTATCTGTTAAATTATACAGCTTTAATGGACCCAATATATGTAGTCAAATAAATTCCTTAATTTCCTAATATACTCTTATTTTTCTAATTTTCTTTTCCCCTCTTTTTCTTTCCCCCTGCTTAACAATTGCAAGAGATATTGTATAGGGAAGCCGGGGTTTTGAAATCTCCGTCACCTCGCATTTAGTTACTCAGTCAAGCTCTCTCTCAACCTCCGCCCTCCCAGTGCAGGCGCTGGCGTGGATGAGAAAGGAGCAGTGTTTTAAGCTCTCTGCCCGGCGCTTGGTCTTCCTGGCTCTCTCTCTCTCTCGCTCTCTCTCTCTCTCAACCTCCGCCCTCCCAGTGCAGGCGCTAGCGTGGAAGAGAAAGGAGCGGTGTTTTAAGCTCTCTGCCCGGCGCTTGGTCTTCCTGGCTCTCTCTCTCTCTCTCTCTCTCTCTCTCTCAACCTCCGCCCTCCCAGTGCAGGCGCTGGCGTGGAAGAGAAAGGAGCGGTGTTTTAAGCTCTCTGCCCGGCGCTTGGTCTTCCTGGCTCTCTCTCTCTCTCTCTCTCTCTCTCTCTCAACCTCCGCCCTCCCAGTGCAGGCGCTGGCGTGGAAGAGAAAGGAGCGGTGTTTTAAGCTCTCTGCCCGGCACTTGGTCTTCCTGTCTCTCTCTCTCTCTCTCTCTCTCTCAACCTCCGCCCTCCCAGTGCAGGCGCTGGCGTGGACGAGAAAGGAGCGGTGTTTTAAGCTCTCTGCCCGGCGCTTGGTCTTCCTGGCTCTCTCTCTATCTCTCTCTCTCTCTCAACCTCTGCCCTCCTAGTGCAGGGGCTGGTGTGGACGAGAAAGGAGCGGTGTTTTAAGCTCTCTGCCCGGCGCTTGGTCTTCCTGGCTCTCTCTCTATCTCTCTCTCTCTCTCAACCTCTGCCCTCCTAGTGCAGGCGCTGGCGTGGAAGAGAAAGGAGCGGTGTTTTAAGCTCTCTGCCAGGCGCTTGGTCTTCCTGGCTCTCTCTCTATCTCTCTCTCTCTCTCAACCTCCGCCCTCCTAGTGCAGGTGCTGGCATGAAAGAGAAAGGAGCAATGTTTTAAGCTCTCTGCCTGGCGCTTGGTCTTCCTGGCTCTCTCTCTCTCTCTCTCTCTCTCAACCTCCGCCCTCCCAGTGCAGGCGCTGGCGCGGAAGAGAAAGGAGCGGTGTTTTAAGCTCTCTGCCCGGCGCTTGGTCTTCCTGGCTCTTTCTCTCTCTCTCTCTCTCTCAACCTCCTCCCTCCCAGTGCAGGTGCTGGCGTGGAAGAGAAAGGAGTGGTGTTTTAAGCTCTCTGCCCGGCGCTTGGTCTTCCTGGCTCTCTCTCTCTCTCTCTCAACCTCTGCCCTCCTAGTGCAGGCGCTGGCGTGGACGAGAAAGGAGCGGTGTTTTAAGCTCTCTGCCCGGCGCTTGGTCTTCCTGGCTCTCTCTCTCTCTCTCTCTCTCTCTCTCTCTCTCTCAACCTCCGCCCTCCTAGTGCAGGCGCTGCGAAAACTATCCTCTTTGGGACTTATTCTGCACAAAACTCACCAGTCATTTTTGTACAGAGAACAGCACTTTCTGCATGGCAAATATTATGTTTGTACAAAGATATTGTTTTCTGCACAGAAAATGTTTTCTGCTCAATAAAATCACATGTAAGCTTTGTGAAGAATGAGTCCCAAACTGCCAAGATTCTGCTTAATCCAGGGCCTAATCTGTGCTGCAGAATTAATGCAGTTTGAAAATACTTTAACTGCCATGGCTCCATCTTATGGAATCCTAGGGTTTGTAGTTTGCACTGGTAGCAGAGCTCTCTGAGAGATGACTAGATATCTTAGAACACAATAAATCCTGGAATTCTATAACATCAAGCCATGGCAGTTAAAATCGTGTCAAACAGCATTATTTTTGCAGTGCAGGTTAGACTCAAGATTCTCCTCATCAGAGTTTCCTGACATTCAAGACACCCCACTTTAAAAAGAATATTATATCCATTCCAAGTGCTGGGACACACTTCTCTGAAGAAATCTCAAAGTGAAAGGGAAGCTGTGTTACTCATAGGGAATATGCAGATTCCTATTGCATTAAGTTGTTCAGCAGCAAATACAATTTAGTTTACACATGGACAGAGATGATGGATTGGATGAAGAACACCTCTTATTCTTAACTGATGGAAAACATGAAAGGGTCAGCTAGGCACATCAGGTAACAGGGCCTGAGCCATCCAAATGTCTTCTTCAAAGAGGTTCAGTAATATTGATCTCAGCAATATGTGAAAGTGTAAATTATTTGTAAGAATGTGAGTGAGAAGTCACTATTTTATTTTATTTTTATTTTTATTCGAAGGGATAAAGGATACTGGAATTAATTAGCTAAAAAATGAACATATTAACAAAAGAACAAATCAATGAATGCTTTAACTGCAATAAGTAGAAATACCAAGGATTCAGACTGAAATCTTAAAGCTCAGAATATCTGAGAACAGGCAGAAGTTGCCTAATGGTAAAAATGGTACACTGCCAATGTTTAGATGCATTTTCATCATGACTCCATTGATGAAAATATTTTTTTTTTAAAAAAAAAATCAGTTTTAGTTACACAAAGTAAAATACTTATATTTTACACCTAGAGTTGTTCCAGAAAGAATGGCTTAGAAAGGTAACGTCTGACAGCTATTCTTAGAGATGCAATACATCTATCATTATGGTCCCAGCCTTTCAGGTGAGTTGAGTTTCCAATAGCAAAATATATAATGTCAATATTGTTTGCCACCGTGCCAGAGAAACCTCTAAACTGAGTGTGTGGTACTGATTAATCTCCCACTAATACTTAAGTTAGTAAGTTGGAAACAGCTAAAGATATATCATCACTTCTACCAGAAAAAGACTGGTGTCTTGCCAGCTGTTCAAATTTCTATGTTTATGTTGGTACTCTTTCTGATTAAATTGCTCACATAGGTTAGCTAATAAGTCTTTCACTATGAAATATTTAAATCTGGCTTAGGCCCAGAATACAAATATATACAAAATAGCTTCTTCTATAACCTGAGCCAAATTGGCTGTTAAATAAGAAGAAGTAAAAGAGGAAAGAGGAATGGCAGAGGAGTGATTTTGGTCTGATTCTTGAGCAGCAGGTCTCATTGAATCCACCGGGGCTTGTAGAACATTTCATGGACTCGACTAAAAACGTACAAATTAAAATGATATGAAATACTTTTTTCTGAGTTGTTATACTGAGCAGTATTTTATGAAATGAATAACAAATATGTTGAAATATCTAATAATGTAAAATCTAAAATCATAAATGGTAATATTTGGTGGCCAGGAGAGAGTGTTTAGCTCTTCCTGTAAACACATATTTCCATGCACAAAACTGGTGGTACAGTTAGATAATGGCCAGAATCCTCCACAGGTTGGCAGAACATCAGTCTCTGCCAAGAATGGGCCACCTTGCCCCTGTACACACAAATCTACTTGCTTGCAATTGCCAATGTAATTTACTGATGGGAGGGACAGTCAGACAGCATTGACATCTCTTTTTATCGCTAAATACACAAAGAAGAGAGTGATCCCCTGAACTTCTTCCTTTCCTAGAAAGATGACATCTGTTGTGCAGACATACTAACTACATATGGAACTAACAAGATGGCTTTTTTCATCTTATTGAGTGGGATTTTTTAGACTGTATTACTTCAGTTTCCCCAAAATATAATTAATCAGTCCTGGAAGATTGGGAGTCATCCTGCTCATTTTATTGAATGAGTTCTCAGGACACCTTTGGTCTTTGTCATTTCCAGAAGTCATCTTCCCACACCTGGATTTAGGGTTTGGAGGGTAGAAGTGATTCATAAGGAAATATAGCTCTCCCTCCCTCGGTTTTACCTTTTTATTTTGTTTCCCACTTCTGATAATCTCCTCTAAGTTTTCTATTACCATTCAGACACTGAATACTGAATTAGGAAAACCATGTTTGCACCCCATCAGATGCTCAGTTGGGTGCCTCCTTATTATTTATATAGGATTATTTTAAACCTTAAAAATCATTCTAGTTTTATTTTAAAATGTCACAGAAAACATTGATCAGAGAGGGTCTTAGCGTCTGGAGAAGGAGCAAGGAACTGCCCCTCCCACCCTTCCTGAAGCTACAAAAAGTCCTCCTTTAGCCTTGAGAGGGTGTCACCGTCCGGAGAAGGGGTAAGGAACAGCCCCTCCCACCCTTCCAGAAGTTGCTAAAAGTCCTCTGCAAGCCTTGAGAGGGTCTTAGCGTCTGGAGAAGGAGCAAGGAACTGCCCCTCCCACCCTTCCTGAAGCTACAAAAAGTCCTCCTTTAGCCTTGAGAGGGTGTCACCGTCCGGAGAAGGGGTAAGGAACAGCCCCTCCCACCCTTCCAGAAGTTGCTAAAAGTCCTCTGCAAGCCTTGAGAGGGTCTTAGCGTCTGGAGAAGGAGCAAGGAACTGCCCCTCCCACCCTTCCTGAAGCTACAAAAAGTCCTCCTTTAGCCTTGAGAGGGTGTCACCGTCCGGAGAAGGGGTAAGGAACAGCCCCTCCCACCCTTCCAGAAGTTGCTAAAAGTCCTCTGCAAGCCTTGAGAGGGTCTTAGCGTCTGGAGAAGGAGCAAGGAACTGCCCCTCCCACCCTTCCTGAAGCTACAAAAGGCCTTGTTGGGGCCTGGACTCACAGGATTGTAAAAGGCCATTTATTTTTATTATTATTATCATTATTATTATTATTTTTAGTTAACATTTTTAAATATTATTTTAATATTTCTAATTATTACTTAATTATATTTAAATACTTTTTATTATTTTTAATTGATATTCATAATTGTTATTTTAATTGATACCTATAGTTGGCTCCAAGTATTTACTAATTCTTACTTTGATCAGTGGTAAACTAGAATCCTTGCCTGCTCTTGTGTTAAAATTACCAACTTTGTTAAGATAGTCAAGCTGTGTTAAGGTGTTAGACATCCCAATAATAATTGAAAATATGGGAATTAAGAATGGGACTAAGCAGAAAAGGAGATTAGCAAAAAAAGAAGGTTGCCCAAATGTCAAAAGGCTTAAGAAACCTGCTAAAAATATAGCAGTGAGCCCAATGAATTTAGAACTGTTGGAAGCTGCCTCTACCATGAAACAACTTAAGATGGAAGAGTTATTTCTTCCAAAAGACAATGAGAAATCTAGTTCTGATACATCCCTACTTTCCTTACAGGAAGAACCTGCCCCAAACTCTGAAAAAGATCTCGACATCAATCATATGAATGATCTAGATACTGTTGCCAGAAATTGTTTACTCACTGCCAGGACAGTAATTGCTATTTTCGAAAAACTATCAAGTATAGACCAGAAACTTGATAGTTTAAAAGACCTTATGACCAAATCTAAATATCCATTAAACTCAGGAGTGTCACTCAATAACAAAAATCCTAAACAAATCCAAAATAATACTAAAGATAGGAATAGCAATAAGCCAGTGCTACTACAAAATAGCATAGCACTATTAGTGTTCAATAACCACCAAAATTACGCTAGATGGCATAATAAATTGGCCATACTAAATTCACTTTCATCGCTTCTCCGCCAACATCTGCAGTATAAGGACCTACTTGGAATTGATTGGCTCCCTTCGTATAATAACTATAAGAGAATTGTCTTGCGGTTCAAAAATTCCAGAATCCCTTCTCTGATACTAGAAAATAGGAAGACATTTAAGGAATTTCTCATTACACCAACCTGTGTTTATTCTAATCCCAATATACAACCGCTGTTTAAGATCAGGTTAAGAAATAAAGCCTCCTACCAGGAAGTCAACCCAAATGAGGATGCTAGGAGGACAATTCCATTTCCCGAGATTCCTCCCGAGGAAGATGGAAAACTAGTTGAATTATTTGGCTCTCTTTCTGACGAGGAACAAAATCGAATATTAAACAGACTTGATGTTGTTAAAAACATGCTCATGTCTGTAACCAAGGCAACCAAGACAATTGAAGCCTTACTATCTCCCGACTGTACCATACCGGACCCCATGTCTCAATCCAAAAATAGCTGTAAACGGCGTTTGGATGAGGTTGAGGATGATGACGATTTAATTCCTTTAATGTACATGTCACCTAAATGTGCATCGGACCGCTTGGCGGATCCTCTAATTCCCCTAACTCAAACTTCTTTTAATCATATGATAGGGAACCAAAATGAGTCCTTGCAAACAATAACACTGAATTCCCTTAGATCTGTCAAAAATGCTCAATCCCCAATGAATAAGAAAAGAAGAGGTCCCAAACTAAGTCCCCACATAGCAAAAATATCTAAACATAATTTACCAGATGATTTAACCAATGTATGCAATGGAAATATAATAACCAATGAATTCCAAACCCCCATACAACAGAAACAGCCTGTAAGAATCCTAGATAATTGACACTTAAATGACCTGTCCCTTCTATCCATCATCTCATGGAATGTAGCAGGTTGGAAGCCCAGATGTAAGAACCCTACCTTTATTCCATTTATAAATAAACATACCATAATTCTTCTCCAGGAAACGTGGTTATCTGAAGACATAGATTTAGAGGGTTATAAATTCACAGGTCTAAATGCTACCCCTGGCAAAGGTATCGGGAGACTATGTGGCGGTCTAGGGATACTAATTTCCCTGACACTTAAGGCCCAAATAGTTAAGTCATCTGTATGGGAGCAGTACGCCCAACCAGCTCTTTTGAGGCTTAAGAACAACTTGATATACTTGATTAACATCTATATTCCCCCATTCCAAGGTCAGGCTAAGATAGAAGGTGTATGGAATAGACTTAATACCTATATTAAAGACCTGATGCTTGAGGAGCCATCAGCAAGCTTTATTGTTGCAGGGGACTTTAATGCCAGAATAGGCTACGATGATGACACCCTGTATATCAAATATAATTGCCAACCTCCCTCCCCTAAAATTATCTCACCGATACTGAGTCGCAAATCCAAAGATCCGTTTTGTGATTTTAAGGGCTTTTGCTTAGCCCGCACTTTTGACGAATTAAATTTAACCATTCTAAACGGGAGTTTTAAGGATGATCACCCTGCCGAATACACACATTGGGCAGGCACTAGACCTTCGGTAATTGATTACATAGGGGTTTCTTCAAATTTAATTCCTCTCATTGTCAAGTTCACTATTGTTAGCAGACCAGAGAGTGATCACTTCCCTGTTTTTTTAAGTTTAAAATTTCATGACAGCTTTATTTTGCCTCTTGATAAGATCTCAATTCTTACCAATGAGGTTAGTTTAACTCGCACTAAATGGTCCCTTCAATTGTCCGATACTCTTACCAATTTCCTCTCCAGTGATTCAATTAAGCTACTTTCCTCCAAGATAGTGGATTCTAATTCAGATTCTGAAATATTGATCACCTATAATTCATTAATTAGTCATCTACAACCATTATTAACTATTACGAGGAATAATTCTGTTAGATACAACTCGCTACGACATCAAACTTGGTTTGATCAAGAATGTAAAGAACAATGGGCACACCTCAAATATCTCTTCAAACAGTATAAAACTAACCCGATACAAGTTTCTGTATCCGAACTTCTGTTTCAGAAGAAAAGATACAAACTGCTAGTAAGACACAAGAAAAAGGGTGCCATGATAGACTCTTGGAATAGATTAATAATGACAGCTAGTGCAAACAATTCCAACCTATTTTGGAAAGAGGTTGCTCCCTCGTTTAACATAAATTTGAATAATACTACTGCACCGATCCCAGCTCAAGTATGGGAAAACTATTTTGCTAATCTTTATGATACTACTGAAAACAATTCTGACTCGTTAGCCTCCGATCTTACAACGGAGGTTTTGTCTAAACCTCATTGGCCCCCAGTTTCGCATTCAGAGATCAAAAGTCTCATTACTCAACTTAAACCTGCTCGTGCCCCCGGTGCCGATTTCATAACTGGAGAAGTACTCAAAAACAATCTTGATTGGTGGGTTCCGGTCCTTTCTAAATTGTTTATGGCTATTGATAGATCTGCTATTATTCCAAAAGATTGGGGTCTGGCCATTATCATTCCAATATATAAAAAAGGCAATAGAACTGATCCCTCCAATTTTCGTCCGATTAGTCTTCTGAGTCTTGTGAGTAAACTTTACGCAAAACATCTTTTAAATAAGTTTCTAGATTGGATGGAGTCTGAGGATATTTTGTCGCTAGAGCAGGCAGGTTTTCGGCCTGGACGATCTACTATCGACCATGCTCTGATATTACAATACCTTGTTGAAAAATATCAACATCAGGGACAACCATTATATGCGGCATTTATAGACTTTAAGTCCGCTTTTGATACAGTCAGTAGATCTAGATTATGGGAGAAATTGGGGAGCACTAATATAGACAAACGACTTCTATTACTCCTTATAAAGATTCATGAGAATTCCAATATCAAGATTAGATGCAGTCCCCAAGGACATGTTTCTGAAACAATTTCTGTTAAGATGGGAGTAAGACAAGGTTGTGTTTTGGCCCCCACTTTATTTAATTTTTACATCAATTCTCTTGTCTCTACTATGGGTAATCTTTCTTTTCATCCTCCCAAACTGGCCAACAAACATATTAATTCATTGCTTTATGCCGATGATGTCGTTATTTTCTCGCTATCCCCTATTGGACTTAAAAGAGCTTTAAATTCGTTAGTACAGTTCTGTAAAGAGGAGAAATTGATAATTAACCCATTGAAAACGAAGATCCTTATTTTTGCCCATCGTCCTAAATGAATGAAATGGACACTCGATAGATATCAAATAGAGCAGGTAAGGACATACAAATATTTAGGAATCGTCTTTCAAAATTCAGGTAGGAGAACAGCACATTCAGAACTTGTTATCAGCAATGCCCAAAGAACCACAATGGCTATCCTGAGATTCTTTTTTAATAAAGGAGCTCAGCATATTCCATCAGCTATTAAACTATTCAATGCCAAGGTTCGCCCTCAACTTCTATACGGAGCTCAACTGGGTCCATACAGTAACATCAATGCAATTGAATCCGTACAAACTAAATTCCTTAGGAAGATCTTTCAGGTTGCCTCCTGTGTACCGAATGCTGTTCTCAGAAGGGAGGCTGGGGCTATCAAATTAGAATCTAGTCTGTGGATAAATATACTCATGTACTGGCAAAAATTGCATAAAACCCCCCGAGGTTTAACCAATCTAATTTTCTCAGATCCGTTTAATTCTCCATGGGAAATCTCAATTTGTAAGAAAATAGATGAGTTGGGGCTTAATAAATATGAAATCTTAAAGCTCAATATTGACAGAGCAAAGTCTGTTATTAAGCAAAAAATCTTAGAAGTAGAAAGACATAAGGATTTCGCTTCTCTATCTAAATACGCTCTGTCTAGCAATCAAACTGTGGTCCCTTCCCTAGCACCATATCTTACTTATGTTACCCTTCCGAAGTTTAGAAGGGCTTTAACCTTGGCACGGTTCAACATGCTGCCCACGGCCATGCTGGAAGGTAGATTTAAAAAAATCCCCTTAGAATCTCGCTTATGTCCATGCGGTTCGGGCGCTGTGGAGACTAACGAACATGTTTTGTTATATTGTCAATTCTACAGGGATATTCGACATCAATTAATCAGCCCGATATTGTGTATTTCCCCCAACAAGTCCGATACCTCCCATTTACTATCCTTATTAAACAGCACTGATCCAACAACAATTCACAAGGTGGCTAAATTCTATTATATTGTTTGTAAATTGCGTCCCCATATGGCAAATGGATGCCCCAATACTGTAAATGGAAATTAAGTGGAATTAGTATATCTACATTTGAATGTATTGTATTTCTCTGTTATTATTTTGATACGATATTGTATTGTACTAATCTGTTTATACTTTTATACTGGTCAATGACCGAATAAAATTATTACAATATTACAATTGATCAGTGCTTTGTTTTTAGCTGACAACAGGCATTGAGGCTGTTCAGAAGGGATTTGTTATCTCACTTTTTCCTCTGATCCCATAGTAAGATGCTTGCTAACTTGACTTTTCCTGTAATACCGATGGAAAAGGACACTCTAGGCATAACTCACCCTCTAGAATGTGAAAACCTGATGCAGAGGAATTGAACTGCAAGTTGTTTCTGCCTCCAGAAGATGGCACTTTCCCTGAAAATGAGAAGTAGTACATGGCCAAAGTAGTTGTTGGGCTCTCTCCTCAACAAGACTTGAGTGATGCTGAAGAGGCATTCTATTCTTTGAAGTCCAAGAAGAGAAAAGGAGCAGTTGAGAAGTCAATTTCCCTCAAACAGGAAGCATGAATAGTCACACACCTAGCATTCAGAGTCAGCCAGCTATAAATCTTCCAACAGCTGGTAGGAGTCCTCATTGCCTTGTTGTTATTGTTGTTGTTAGCTCCCCTCAAGTCAACCTCGACTTATTGTAACCCTGTGGATGAGACATCTCCAAGCCCCCCCCCCCCCCCCATCCTCAGCTTCTCTGTTTAGGGTCTGCAAGCTCAGGCCTGTGTCCTCTCAGATTAACCCTATCCACATAGTATGTGGTCTTCTCTTTCTGCTGCCTTCCATCTTTCCTAGCATTATTTTCTTTTCTAATGATTCAGTTTTGCTCATGATGTGGCCAAAATATGAAAGCTTCAATTTAGTCATCTTGGCTTCCAGAGAGAGTTCAGGCCAGTCTGTTCTAGAACCCATTTGTATGTCTTGGACCTCACAGTATCCTCAACAATCTTCTCCAACACCACATCTCAAATAAGTCAATTTTCTTCCTATTGCCTTTTTTTACTGTCACCTCTCACATCCATACATGGTGATGGGAAATATGATGGCTTGGATGATCCTCATTTTAGTGTTCAATGTTATGTCTCTACATTGTATGATCTTGTCCAGTTCCTTATAGCAGTCCTAATCCTCTTCTCATTTCTTTTATCCAAGGTATGGGATCAATATTTTATCCAAGGTATGGGAACTCTTTGACTATTTCAATTTTCTCATTGTCTAGGATAAATTCTCATAGACTTTCCATGGTCATTATTTTTGTTTTATTTTATTTTATTTTTTATGTTAATCATTAATTATAATAGGATGATAGTATACAGCTTGCCTGACTTCTTTGCCAATTGGGAACCATTTTGTTTCTCTGTGTTCTGCCCTAACAGTAGCCTCTTGCCCTGAGTACAGGTTTCACATCAGGACAATCAGATGCTGTGGCACTCAAGAGAAAGCCATAACTTTTCATGATCTATTCAACCAAAAGCTTTACTGTAATATATAAAGCACATGCAGATTTTCTTCTGGGATCCCCTTGTGGGCTCCATTATCCAATATATGTTTTCAATATGATTCCTAGTCCCTCTTCCTTTTCTGAATCCAGTTCCTTGTACCTCAAGGATTTCTTGCTCCATATATGATAGGATTCTTTGCTGCAGAATTTTAAGCCTGGGTTTGCTTATATGGGAAATTGGGACTATATGTACTGCATATGGGAAATTGGGACTGTATGTACTGCAGTCTTTTATGCCTCATTTTTTTGTGAATGGGGATGTATAGGGATCACTTCCAGTTTGTGGGCCACTGCTGTGTCTTCCATATTTATTGATAAGTTTTAATTAAAACTAAGCTTGATTCTATCTCTGTGCCTACAATTACTCATTTCCCCATTGTCTACAATTATTCATTCTCCTTAACTGGCAATACTCTTGGTATTTGTATGTTTCTTGGGATTATTGATCTGCACTGGCTACATTCCACAACTCCTTGTTTGTTTTGTTTTGTATTTTTGGCTCTAGTTATTTGAACTATTGGCTTTGTGCAATGACTTCTGGACCACTTGAGACCTTTCCCATGTACCTTTCTTCAACTTCCATGAAATTCCTGGAATTTCTGTGCATGTTCTGGACTGGACTGGCTTACTTGCACTTTTTTCCTCTACAATATTTTTTGATTGGACACGTGATCGCTGTAGAAATAGGGAAATTGCTTCCTCTTCAGTAGATGGCTGTAGATGATTATTATTATTTCTTCTTCTTCTTCTTCTTTTATGATTTGCCTTTTGCTGAAACCAGATAAAATATTCCCTGAAATGCTATTGGAAAGGGAACATCATTGGGAATTATTTCCACCAAACTGTCTCAACTCTTCCCCTGATGCAGACAATGTGTTTCTTTTTGATCAAGACATTTGTGGTAAATAGTTATTATGGTTGTAATTTTGTATAGCCCAGTGTAGGTATTATACACATGCAACTACACTGTTGTTGTCCATTCAGTGCCACCCTGACTTCTTGTAGAGCTGCTGAACCACTACCTCCAAGGCCATTCATGTTGGGGTATGCAGACAGCAGGAATCTAGCATACACACATGCAGAGTAGATGCATGTAGGCAGGAACACCCAGAAGCTGGTCTTCTGTAAAGAGTCTGCTCCAGACAGCACAGAAAAAATCCTCCCACATGCAGCTGCTGCTTTCAGCTTGGAGGAAGGAATAGCTCCACAGTGAAGCTTCTCTCAGAGAGACCTTTAATCTTTGTTGCAAATATTTACAAAGATATATAGAGTATCAGATGTCTGTCTTGAATACTCACAGCTATAGAGAGTAACAAAGTGCTTTGCCAATCACCAACCACAACTAACCAACAACAGAGATTCTGACTCTCTTCCATATATAGGTGATCCTCTTGAGAACATGTGACACCATGCACTAGTGAAACCTGTCTGGTTTCATCCGAGTACCTGTTGCATCAGGACTGTTTTAGAAGTCATTGCACAAAGCCAATAGTTCTATAGTTCAGGACTGTTGCATCAAACCTCCCATGATGCATACCTGGCTTATCCCATCCACTGTGCATGTTGCATCAGGCTTCCCATGATGCACAGCTCACCTAATGCTGACTCATGCACCTGCCACTTGAACTGTAGTAACCTATTATTACTGCTCCAGTTCCTCTCAGTGGCCACATCCATGATCCATGTTATTATCGAAACCAGGGTGCCTCATGGCCTTGACAATTCTGTGTCTGATAGGGGGGTAGGATCAGAGAAGCATCTGGCTAAGCCCCTATAGCCAAATGAAGAATTGTTACACAATTTATATAATTTACTGATATCTGCTGGGCTATTTCAAAGTGCTCAGAAAAGAATGTAAATATTTTCCCGTTCGAACAATGGGAGAAATCCTGGACCAAAAGATTAAAATATTATCTCAGTTATGAATTGAAAGAAAACTTCCACAAGATGCAATTTTGTTGGTATCTAACTCCAGCAAAATTGGCAAAGATGCAGAAAGGAGTTAGTAGTCAATGCTGGAAGTGCAAAGAGGAAAAAGGTACCTTTATACATGCTTGGTGGAATAGTACAACCGCCAGAAAATATTGGAAGAATATACATAAGATAACTAAACAAATTATTCCGGTTAAAGGTGAGATGGATCCTAAGTTTTATTTGTTAGGTATGGTCGGAAACGATGCTTTAGAAAGAGAGTATGGTAAGCTTATATTCTATATAACAACTTCGGCTAGGATGACATTTGCAGCAAAATGGAAATGTGAAAAGACACCGACTATGGAAGAGTGGTTGAGAAAATTAACTGATTTGGTTGTCATAGATAAATTAACTTCTCGTTCAAGAGGAGAATCGTGGACTAGACAGAAAAAAGCCTGGGAGCCAGTTATGAAATTCTTAGAAAATAGTGAATACTGTGAACTGTTGGTTAAAACTCTGTAATTTCTTTAGTGTACTTTTTTTTTTTTTAAATAATCTATAGATAAAATGATGAGGATAAGAATGTTTTTTCTTTTTACGGTTTAAATAGGCATGGGACTGTTTCACTGTGCTATTCTGTGTAACTAAACAATGAAGGGAATGCGAAATATAGGACAAGACTTTCTTTAAACTTTTTTTTTTTTTTAGAAGAAGATAAGTGTTGGAGTTGGGATAATATGAGGATGTTATAAGCTACTGAGTCAAAGTTCAGGAAGTATTTTTTATTTTTTATTTTTGCTTATTGTCTTGCGATATAGATATAGATATATGTGTATGTGTTTTTGTGTATGTGTTTTATGTTATGTATTGTGATTTGTTTATGTTTTTTAATACTGAATAAAGTATTTATAAAGTCAAAAAAAGAAAAGAAAAGAAAAGAATGTAAACATTTCACATTCATTAATGAGGATATAATCAAACACTTGTCCAATTCACCCTCCCCACTATCAAGAAGATGCTAGTCATGGAATGGAGTTTCAGCAACTCTATAGTAAGTCTGGTATGGGCTTTGGTCATTGTAAATGGATCTATCTGTCAACCCACCCCCAAAATATGCAGGTATACTGTATACATGGGTATAAGATTGACTGACACCTGTATATGCCACCAATAGATGCCAGTCACTGAGTATGCAGAAGCTGGCATACAAATGGCAGCAATAATCTATAAAACAACATAATCCAGCTATGAAAGAACTAGAAAAGATCCTAAAATGTAAACATTTTTACACCTGAGAACAAAAGTTAGAATTGTACAAGTCATTGTATTCCTGGGCGGTAGATAACAACAACAGCAACAAACTGGTCTGTATTCAATAAAAATAGATAGTGCATTAACCTACGTAAATGCCACCTCAGTCTACCTTAAGAGACATCAGATGATTCACATTAAGGTGGTCCATTCCATGGATGGTTGAGTTCCAAGGAGAATGATGTTTCCACCCTCTATCACCAGTGAGAGAGGCTGCAACCTTCAAAACAAGAACCCTGACAAAAGCCCTTGTTACAGCCTCACTCACTGGTGGAACATGGTGGAAACATTATCCTCCTTGTGTAGTCATCTACAGTTGAATGGACCTCTTTTATCTAATCCAGTGGTTGACATTTAAGGTGGCGGGGGTATAGGGAGGTCAGGCCAGGAGATGTTACTTAGCTGTTGTGTGCCTTCAAGTCATTTCTGACTTATGACAAACATAAGGTGAACCTGTCATGGGATCTTCTTGCAAGATTTGTTCAGAGGTGTTTTCACCTTTGCCTTCCTCTGAGGCTAAAAAAATGTGAGTTGCTGAAGGTCACCCAATAGTTCTCCATGGCTGAATGGGGATTCAAATCCTGGTTTCCAGAGTCACAGTCCATTGTTCAAACCACTACACCACACTGGTTCTCCGTTATGTCTCCATAAATAAGTAGTTGATTTAGGATTCTAGTGAGTATCCCCTTGAAGTTCCCAAGGAACTATATGATCTGACTCCCTTGTTTATTAATTTTCAACTTTCTCCATCTCTATCTCTAACACACACACACACACACACACACACACACACACACATCATATACACAATGTGAAGAATATTCACTAAGTTACAATGAAATAGATAAATTGAAAATCCCTGGGAGAATTCTTACTTCTTGTCTGAGTCAAGACGATGACCTCCCTTTTTTTGGTCTTGGTTTCCATGAGTTACACAAGAAATCTCGGTAGAAAACTGGGCTGTATCCTCTGGGATTTACATCCCTAACATATTCACATGACATGCAAATCTTCAATTATTTCATTTTCATGTCCAAAAATGAATAATTTCAAAATTATCTCATTTGGGGGCAAGATTATAACCTTTGTACAACCTTTTTTGTGCATACACGTGTGTTAAAAATACAATTATTTTCATCATCAACAAGAGGTAGTGTCTCAACACATCGAGACACCTGATTAGAGAAAATTAATGTCATAAGTATTTGAGACTTTTGTTTTAGACTAAGTATTTCAGACTTTTTGTTTTCTTTTTTAAAAATCATTTGTAGCAAAAAAAGGTATTTCTCCAACTAATGCAGGGGTAGGCAACCTTTCTCCTTTAAGGGCCGAGGGACTTCAGCTCCCAGAAGCCTCAGCCATGTTGGCCGATAGTCTCATGTTGGCCAATAGCTCCTGGGATTCTGGGAGCTGAAGTCCCTCAGCCCTTAAAGGGGGAAGGTTGCCTACCCCTGAACTAATGGATGTTCCTGAGCATAGGAGGAGGAGAGAGGAGGAGGGGGGAGGCGGAGGTGGAAGAGGAGGAGGAGATTTTTCTTTGTCTCCTCCCATAAATGAATTTTTATTTGAACAGCCCTGAAATGTGAAAAAATCTTATGACATTAACTTTCTCTGATCAGGTGTCTCAATGTGTTGCGACACTGCCTCTTGTTGATGATGAAAATATTTGTATTTTTAACACACATGTATGCACACACATACATTGTAAGGACATGTAGTTCAGCTGTATTCTGACTGATAAATGTAGCTTCAAGGGAACAGGCCATTTAAAAACATGCTCAATAAATTCATGTCTATTCAAAGAACCACCCCAAGCAATAAGGTATAAAAAAGAATGACACTAATAATATTAAAGGTGAATTGGAAATTGTTAAAGAAGCTTCCAAAATTGATGAGTATATAAAAAAAATAAATTTCAATATACTTCATTACTTTGTGACTCAAAACAATAAAGGAAAAATTCTCCTTTTTTTGAAAACCTGAAGCCTCTGATGGAGGATTGGTTTGCCTTTTGAACAGCTTTCTTCTCTATATTTTTCTCTGGCTTCTATGAGCTGTTACCAGGGTAACAAAGTCTATAGTCCACTTCTGTACTTCATGGATTGTTCTGAAAGTTGATAAAGTAATGTCACTTTCCTTTAATGAAGTTCTATCCAAGCTTTCAGAACAGAAGCCATGCATTCACATCATATTGAGCATGCTAAGTTGAAAATTTGCCAAAGATGTGCTACTTCAGAAGACCATTGTCATATGCTTTACATAGTATAGCTGCCTTACCTCAGAGTGGAAATATAGAGATGCAGTCACACTTTTTAAAAATGCTGCTACCTGTTAAAAATCTACAAAAGATCCATACCTTTATTGGTCAACTGAAATGCACAAAAATATATCATGCATGCTTCCATCAAGCAAAAGTTGTTTAAAAATCATACAGGAGAAGAATGGAGATCATGATACATATTTAAAACTCCCTGCATATATAAAGAAGTTAAATTTTACAGTCATTTGTTTTCTACATGAAGGCTGCAAATGTGACTATGGGCCTTTACAGACTGCCAAAAATAATGCAGCTTGATGCCACTTTAACTGTCCTGGCTCATTGCTAAGAAATCCTGGGAACTGTAGTTTATTGTGGCACCAGAGCCCTCTGACAGAGAAGGCTCAATGTCCCAGAGAAAATGCAATCCCCATGATTCCATGATAATCCAGAACAGTTAAAGTGGCCTCAAGCTGCATTATTTCTGGCCATCTGTAAAGGCCCTATGTCAAGATGAGTGTGATTTTTGGGCAAGTGACATAGATGTTGTGGTGGCCTTGCAAAAATCACTCATTTATTATGAAAATTGAGGTGCATTACATAAGAGTGAATAAAAAAGAGATTCCATCTAAACATTAGAAATATCTTCCTGACTGTAAGAGCCACCTGACAGTAGAATATGCTGCCTTGGAGTGTTGTGGAATCTTGGTCTTTGGAGATTTTTAAACAAAGGCTGGATGGCCATGTGTCAAGAATTTTTTGATTGTGTATTCTTGCATGGCAGGGAGGTTGGACTGGATGACTCTCGTAGTCTCTTCAAACTCTATGATTCTATGAGTGTAACATCTGTCCTATTACAACTTAGTATTACCCATTGTTTTGCTTTGGCTGCCCATTACACACTTGGCAAACTTCCTATTTATCAAGTTTACTGGGACTGTACTGTACTGGGGCTCTACCATTACCTCTTATTCCTCTTCCTCATTCTTCCTCTTCCTCTTCCTCTTCCTCTATTATGCTGCCTTCTTAGGACAATAAAAAGAGGGAATGGCAGTATAGCCATCCATCATGTGGTTAGAAACACATGATTCTCCAAACATTGCAGGGCTGCAATTCTCATCACTCTAGCCAGTGCACCAAATTCTGATAAATGATATGCACTGTTTTCCAACAAAATCTAGAAAGCTGCATTGTTCCTATCCCTGATATACAGACAGCTGGGAAGATGGATTCTTTACAACACATCTGATAGTCCTAATGCGAAATCTGTACTCAGGACAAGAGGTTACTATCAGAACAGAACACAGAGAGACAGAATGGTTCCCAGTTGGCAAAGGGGTAAGGCAAAGCTGCATTTTATCACCCTACCTGTTCAACTTATACATAGAACATATTGTAAGAAAAGCAGGCCTGAACACAGATGAAGGAGGAGTGAAAATAGGAGGAAAGAATAGCAACAATCTGAGATATGCTGATGACACCATAATACTTGGAGAGAACCTCACAGACCTGGACCAACTACGAAGGAAGATCAAGATAGAAAGTGCAAAGGCAGGCTTACTGCTGTATATAAAGAAAACAAAAATAATGACCACAGAGAACATGCATAAATTCAAACTGAACAATAAAGAAAAAGAAATTGTAAAAGAGTTCTCATACCTGAGATCAAACATTGATAGGAACAGGGACTGCAACCAGGAAACCAGAAGATTAAGAATGGGGAGAGTGGCTATGAAAGAACTAGAAAATTTCCTAAAATGTAAAGATATACAGCTGAACAGGAAAGTTACAAACCACTGTATTCTCTATTATCATGTATGGATGTGAGAGCTGGACAGTTAAGAAACAAGATAGGAAGAAAATCAATTCATTTGAGATGTGGTGTTGGAGAAGAGTGCTGAAGATGCCATGGAAAGCCAAAACAAACAAACAAACAAACAAACAACAACAACAACAAACAACAAACGAGTCCTAGAGCAGATCAAGCCAGAAATCTCACTGGAAGCCAAGATGACAACATGTAGGCTGTCATACTTTGTCCACATCATGAGAAGGCATGATTCATGTGTGGGGGGGGGACACAATAATGCTAGGACAGAGGGTAGGGAGTCTTGGAGGTGTCTCATCCACAGGTTTGCCGTGGATCAAGATTGACGCAGGGCCTTTGCAGACTGCCAGAAATAGTGCACATTAAATTGAGGCACTGCCCTGGCTCACTGCTAGGGAGTCATGGGAATTGTATTTTTTTCTGGGACATTGAACCTTCTCTGTCAGAGAGCTCTGGTGCCACAATAAATTACAGTTCCCATGATTCCCTAGCACTGAGCCAGGGCAGTGCCTCAATTTAATGTGCACTATTTCTGGCAGTCTGCAAAGGCCCTACGTTAACCACAACAATATAAAGATGGATTCACATTTATGGGGCACAAGTTTTACTGTCATCTAACTTGCCTCAAACCCACTCTTAGTGTTTTTGGTGTATACCATGATTGTAACCTCTGTTTTTGTTTGTTTGTTTGTTTGTTTGTTTTTGTGTTTCATTCATTTCATCCAAAGGCATTTCACAACCTGAATATCAGTTTGCCATTGCATACAAAAAAGTGTTATGAATGCTGTTCATGAGTATATTGTCACTTAAGAAAATTAAAAAAGGAAGTCTGCTAGATATCCTGCTAATCTGTGCAAGGCAAACATCCAACTGACAATGGAAAGCTAACTCAGCATTAAGCAACCATTATTCTTTTTCTTTTTTAAAAAGGATTACTTGGCTTCTTTTAATAGCAAACAAGTCCTACCTCTGAAACCTTCGTTGTTTAATGTTCCCTCAATGCAGCTGATTTCTGCATTGAAGTAAAATCTGTCCATCTTTCATTTTCAATTACTGACAATGCTTTGAAGTCCTTGCAAAAGTCACAAACATCATGCCATAGCTTGAGGGTGGAAATGGATTTTGGATCACACTACAAGGAATTACTGGAAAAGCAGTTAGTTTAATAGCAATCAGGATGCATCTTGGCAAGTGCTTTTCCTCTTCAAACTCACATGTATGCATTGAAAGGACAATAGAAATGCTTTGTTGGTTAGTAAGCAGACTTTTGAATCAAGTTGGAAATGTATGGTTGATAAATACATTCAGTAGAGTAGAAGAATGTTGAGGAATTCAGTCTAGTCCAGACTTCTCCAGGTAATGTATGAAAAGGATCTTTACTATGCTGTAAAACAGAACTAAAGGCCGATGCAGACCGGCACTATAGGCTGGCCTGGGGGTACAGTTGGAGTGGGGCGACTGCACACTGGCTACCCCAACTCTGCCCCGACTCTGCCTTGATGCCACGTGCCTGTCAGCATGGCATGCAGTATCAGGGTGTCCTTTTGGCACAGTGTGCATACACACTGTGCCAAAAGGGTGAAAAAGAGCCACAGCGGTGGCCCTAAGGATGACTTTTTGCCACTCTTTTGGGGGTGGCAAAAAGGAGGACCGGGCCTGTGGCATGTAGTTGTCATGGCTCCAGTCCTCCATTCCCAGGGGCGGCCAGAGCTGCCCCCAATGAGCCATCTGCATTGGCCCTAAGTAATTTTATGTGTATCAAAAATGGACCTGAGAAAATATAGTATGTATTTCAAGGGGATGGGGAAGGTTTTAAAACACAAATTTAAATACCTTTTAATAAAAGAACATTACAGAGCAAAACTCTGGGCAAAAGGAAAAGAAAAGAAAAGAAAAAGGAATATCAAATGAAGGTCCAATTGGGATAAATATTGATTTTATTCTGGTATCAAGGTAAAAACATAGTTTTCAAAAAGGTGTGGCTCTTAAATGATTTTTATTAACAATTGGGACAGGTATATGGTTTTTAACTTATTAACCTTTGAAGCTGTTTTACTTGTTAAATTGCTTAATAAGATTTTACTCTGTTATTATTTTTGTTAATCTTAAATTCTAAATTATTCTTAAACCATTTAAATTGATTTTATTTGTGTTCTGCCTTGAGATCCCATGATATAGGACAGACAATGCATATTTTAATATAATAAATGAATACATTAAATCATACTGAAGACACATGGAAAGAATAATAGCAGAATCACCCATCCCTAATCCAGCATGCTTTACAAATTTAATCCTAGTGTCAGTCAATGATTTTCAATACTTTAATACTTCAAGGATTTTGCAAGATTTTGTCGGTCTTTTCCACAAATCAGTTTGGCTCAGCCTTACAAAAAATGTACCAGCATATTTAGCATTCAGAGGAAAGCTCAATTTTTTTGTGTGGTCTAAAATTGCCCTTCTCCATGTACCTTAGTTTACATGGTAAATTTAACTCTATTTTCTTCTTCATACTGTTCTGTAGCTCAATACTGGAGTATAGACCATTGTTGTAACTTTTGTTGTTCCTATTATTTTGGTGGGTATGTGAAAAATGTCTCCTAGATTAATTGCCTGAATGAGCATGATATATTAGGAGGGGAAAAGTAAGTTTATCTTAAACATAAGGAATTGGGGTGGGTGCCATGGGGCAGCTACATTTCTTCCTCAAGAATGTGCCTGGAAATAATAGCTATGATGTAGCATTATTCCTATGGAATTTATCATACAGGAGGCAAGTGTCCTCCTCCCATCATCCAATTGCTATTAAATCCCATGAATATCATGTAATAACAGGATGATTTTCAGATAACATCCCTCAGTGTTACCATTATCCCACTATTATCCTAGGAATAAAGTGGCAAAATCATGTCGCTTTTTATTCATGGGATTTTATTCATGGGATGACACATTCTACTTGACATAAGGATGTGCATATCTATAAATTTCATATCTGTGGATCTTCTCCTTACGGATATCATCAATGCATCCTTCAGGGAAGGACATGTTCCATCTTGTTTAAAGGAAGCGGCTGTTAGGCCGCTTCTGAAAAAAACCTTCCCTGGACCCCCTGGATATGAAGAGTTATAGGCCTGTGTCATTGCTGCCATTTTTGAGCAAGGTGATCGAGAGGGCATTTGCTCTTCAACTCCAGGCAGTCTTGGATGAAACCGATTATCTAGACCCATTTCAAACCGGTTTCAGGACAGGCTTTGGGGTTGAGACTGCCATGGTTGCTTTGACCGACGATCTGCGCCTGAGCATCGACAGGGGTAGTGTGACCCTGTTGGTGCTCCTAGACCTCTCAGCGGCTTTCGACACAATAGATCACGGCATCCTCTTGGGCCGCCTGAAGGGGTTAGGTATCGGGGGCACTGCTTTGCAGTGGTTCGGGTCCTTCCTCTCGGGTCGGTCCCAGAGGGTGCTGCTCGGGGACTGTAGCTCCAGTAAGAGAGACCTCACTTGTGGGGTCCCTCAGGGAGCTATTTTGTCCCCGATATTATTTAACATCTACATGAAGCCGCTGGGTGAGATAATACGGAGTTATGGTGCTGGGTGTTATCAGTACGCTGATGACACCCAAATCTATTTCTCCGTGTCTCGTTCGTTGGCCTCGAATTCCAATGGCATCTCTTCTCTCAATTAATGTCTTGGGGCGGTAATGGGCTGGATGAGGAAAAAGAGATTGAAATTGAATCCAGACAAGACGGAGGTGCTCACGGTAGCGGCCCCGAAACCAAGAATTGGGTTGCAACCTCCAGTCCTGGATGGGGTCACACTCTCCTCCAGTGACTGTGTTCGCAGTTTGGGGGTGCTCCTTGACTCATCGCTCCTGATGACTAATCAGGTGAATGCGATGGTCAGGAGCATCTGCTATCAGCTTCGGCTGATACGCCAGCTGCGCCCTTTTCTGGAAGTAAGGGATCTCGAGACTGTGGTGCACGCGTTGGTAACCTCCCGCCTCGACTTCTGTAATGCACTCTACATGGGGCTACCCTTGTGCCTGGTTTGGAAACTTCAACTAGTACAGAATATGGTGGCCAGGCTTGTATCAGGAACATCTCGGAGGGACCACATTACTCCGGTTCTGAGGTCCCTCCAATGGCTGCCTATGAGTTTCTGGACCCAGTACAAGGTGTTGGTTATCACCTTTAAAACCCTAAATAGCTTGGGTCTAAACTATATCAGGGACCGCCTTCTTCCGTACAATCCTCCTCGTGCACTTTGGTCCTCCGGGAGGAACTTGCTGCAACCTCAGAAATCGAGGCTTGCAGCTACCTCCCGGAGGGCTTTTTCAGTTGTTGCCCCTAGGCTCTGGAATGGCCTGCCGGACGAGATCCGTCTATTAACATCTTTAGACAGCTTTAAAAAGGCTGTCAAGACGGATCTCTTCTGGCAGGCCTTTCCGGACTAGTTATCTTCCTTAGACGAGCCATCCCCCCTTGGATAACTATTCCTGAACAACTGATGTTCCTCACTTGGCTCCATCATTGATGGAAGGAACATTGAGTCAGGCTTTTAGTTAATTCTGGTATTAGGTTTTAATTATTGTTTGATGTTTTAAATAATTTGATTTAATACTGTTTTAAGGGGGGGTGGGGGTGTCCTTTGTATTATATGTTTTATTGGACTGTACTTTTAAACTTGTAAGCCACCCGGATTGGTGTACCATTGGGCGGGATATAAATTATTATTATTATTATTATTATTATTATTATTATTCTGCTTTTGCCATCTCCATATCTGGTCTGTGCCTGGTTCTGTCAACTTTCTGGACTATTTTTATTTTTTTAACAAGATGATATCTGCCCATTTTTTTTTTTTTTTTAAAATGTGTGTATACCTGACAATGTATTTTAAAACATTGACATTTATTTATTTGTTTCTTTTATTGGATATGTTACCTTTCTCCCAGAGTGGGATCTAAGAAGGATCACAAAAGTAATTAGCATTGTGTAAGAATATTACCTCATTTGCTAAAACATCTTTAAGAAGTGCACTTTCCCTATGTGCATTTTTTTTCAAATATGAAAGCTGATGCCTATCAACATAAGTCTAGTATCAAATTATTTCCACTTAATCAGTAGTCTCAGTCCAAGAAGATAAACTCATAGACTATCAGATTTAAAGGTGATTTCTCATCCATTCCTTGTCCAAAATACAAAGAAATTGCACTGGCCTGCTAAAAGCAAATGTTCTCAATATTTAATTATTTAAAAAAAAATCAACATCATCAGCAACAACTTTATCTTGAAGTTAAACCCACGCTCACCTGATAATTATTTATTGTTCTACAACCATTTCAAAAGTAATTGTTTGCTTGTTTTCCTGAACACTTATTCCAATTAAGACATGGGCTGCTTTTTCAGCTGCTTGGATGTTTCCTTGAAAGCTGAGACTAAAATCTAGAAATATGAGACCCATCAATCCATTGATGTGGAAGCTACAAGCTGTGTATTGCTTCTAGAGAAGTTTTGTGAGGAACATGTCTGTGTGTGTATGCATGTACAGAGATTAATGTTTTTTAAAAAATATAATAGATTTCCTATTATTTTATGCATAAATGTATTTTTTTTTCTTTTAAAAAGGAGGCTGCCCAACTCACTGGGCTGGCCTGGTTGCCACTAGGGAGGAAACTGGGAGCCAGCGTGCCTGTCCCTGGCCAACTGTATCCCAGCAGCCACTGCGGTGGGGCTGCTGGAGCTCTCATTGGCCAGCTGGGCAGATGGAGTACTTCCAGCCTTGGTGTTGGGACTGTGATATCTGGTATGCTCTGGGGCAGGAAGTGCCATCCTATTGGTGGACGGCTGGAAAAGAGGGGGCTGCAAATTGACCGGGAGACTGGAAGGGATGGTGGCTTCTGGGCCTCTGGAAATCTGATTAGCTGATGGGCCTATTTAAGGCCATGTGGTGCCAGAGGTCCCACCTGTCTTCAGTGCGAACTTTACGCAGATACATGACATCCCGCCCCCAGGAGAAAAGCTCCCTATTCACCCATGATGATGGCTCTCCACTGACACATTTTCAGGTGGTGTTAGGTGCTTCGTAAGGCATTGCAGCATGAGGGGCTGACACCAGAAGACTTTGGGGATCACTCGTTCTGCATTGGGGCAGCTACTACAGCTGCAGGTGGTGGACCCTATAAAAAAAACTAGGTTGGTGGAATTCCAGGGTATATGCAGGCTACATCTGTCCAGGAAAGGACTCTTGTGCATGTGTCTCTTACAGGGATACAGCTGGCTAGGGTCGGCAGAAGGTGGCCCTAGATTAGGACTGGCCTTCTGTGGTGGTGGCATAGGTTTTGGATCTGGTGAGTGTTGATTTACAGTGCTGCAGAGCACTGTATCAGAGGTTTATCAGGGACCTGGGGAGGCTGGGTGCATGCAGTGTTGCCATTGCGGGGGCAACACTGGAACAGCATTCCCCGGAGACAAAGGAGTTGCTAACTAGGGATAAACCAGTTTCCTGAGTTGCAAATGGGTGAGTAACTGGTTACCCCCTTTGTCATCCTGAGGCTTGGCCATGACCAAGCATAATTGGTTAATGATCAAGTCAGGGATTGATTGATGCCAGATCCAGACCTCATGCACTTTCGGGCCAACCCTACCTGTAAGCTGTTTTAATAAAGTTGTGGCCTTTTCCTCCAGCTGAGTGTGTGGTGTCTTCACTCACGGCACCTCTCCTTCATGGCAAAGTTCTAAGTTGCGTAAAATTGCCCAAAAGTATTGGTCAGATGGGGAGGGGGTATGTTTATTTTATTTATTTATTTTTGAAATAAAATATGTGAAGATTTTTATTCCTGGCAGGATGAGTCACTTAATTTTAAGATGTTGTGTTGCATGTCTCAGTAGAAAGACTAGGGAGAGGATGACCTGAGAAAAAGAGCCATGCTGAGTGCTGAGCTGTGCATTGGAAATATGACCACAGAGAAGCATCAACAGAACAAAAACCTGGAAAGCATGTATTCACATCAAAACAATAAAAGGAGACTGGGGCCTAAGAAGATGGCCCGTTTAAGCTGACTTCCAGCTGGCTTCAGAGAGTGGCATTTATACACCGTATGCTTTGAAGCTGACTGGCTGCCCACATGTGGGCTGGCTTCCGGGCACTCCAGGGCCAAGGCATTTATACACTGCACAGCCCCGGAGCACCTGGAAGCTGGCTTCTGTAGTGGCAAAGCTTCCTTGAAGCCTGCCCCCAAAGGAGCAGCTCTTTGCTGCTCCTTTTTTGGCTGGCTTCAAAGTAGATTGGGGCTGTGATATGTGTTCACTGTGGCCCCAATGTGGCTTTATTAGGGATAGCTTCAAGCCGCCCCTTCCCACCCATCTGTTCAGCCCCTTAGATCCAAAACACATTGCAGAAATAATCCAGTTTCAGACCATTTTAACTGCCTTGGCTCAGTGCTAGGGAATCCTGGGAACTGTAATTTGGAAAAAAAAGGAGACTGAGAGGTGACATAGAAGTCAGCTTGTTTTCTGCTACTCTAGAGACTAGAATATGAACCAATTCAAATTACAGGAAATGAGATTCCATTCAAACATTAGAAATAATTTTTGTGTTTGTTTTTTATTGTAAGGGCTGTTCAACAATGGAATAGATTGCTTCAGAGGGTGGTAGATGCTCCATCTTTGGAGGTCTTAAAACAGCTTGGATAGCTTTCATGAGTTTTGTGTATTGTTGCATTTCACAGGGATGACTCTTGTGACCCCTTCCAAGTTTACAATTCAATGGGCTCTATTAGACAATCAAATGTACAGTTTAAATGTGAAATTTGAATGCAAAAAATGCATATTTGTAAATGCACACACATTTTTATGCTTTAACAATTCTGGAAGGAAAACTATGCTATTGTCTCTTCTCTCTACCCTTGCTGTGCCCTATATAATGTGTGAAATGGCCCTTAAACAATATCAGCAAGCAGTTGGCTATTATTTTGCTCTTTTAACTCATGCTTGTCCTCTATATGCTCAGCTAATGCAGCCTAAATTTTGAAATGCTTGCCTTTTTAAAAAAAAAAATTACAAAATTATTTTCTTCTCTCCTGTGAAAAAAATCTGCTGTTCTTTCTTTTTATGTACAAATGTCATCCAGTACATAGTGCTCCCACCAAATTTGCCAAGCATTAAATAGTTGGAAAATATGCACCTTTAGAAATACTTTGATAGTACAAAACACACCAGGAGCAAATGTTCAGGGACTCTTTATTCTTCTGTGCCTGGATTTATTACCAATGTTTTGCTTGGATTTAGCCCAAGTCTCTTCAAGATAAAGTTTGCACACAAATCAAAGTGACTTCAGAGTTCAGCACTTTGGTCCACTACAACCTCATGTTTATTCCAATGGTTCTTTTATGCAAGCTGAGGGAGACTTCCTGCAAACTATATTCCAGGAATCCAATTAGTAATGCCACTAAAATACACACTTGAGGCAAAAGTTATTTCTGAAGAAGGTGGATAATCTTATTGCACATACTAAATTTTTGAAAGAAAGGTACAGAGGAACAATACATATCTCAATAATTGTTGTTGGATGCTTTTATCTCATTTACAATTTATGGCAACCCTAAGGCAAATCTATCATGGTGTTTTCCTGGCAAGATTTTTTCAGTGGGGGTTTCATTTTACCTTCCTCTGAGGCCGAGAGAGTGTTACTTACTCAAGATCACCCAGTAGGTTTCCATGGCTCATCATAGATTCAAATTCTGGTCTCCAGAGTTATACTTCAATGCTCAAACCACTACTTCATGCTTAATTCTCCTCACATTAATTCTCCAATCCAAATACAGTACTCTACACAATGTCCTGGCAACTTAATTTGATAATATCAGGGGTTGTATTTAATAGAAAGGTGAAATCTGTGAATGATCATACATATCTACTTCTTTAATAACTGAGGAGAAATAAGGCTGCCTGACTCACTGGGCCAGCCTTGTTGCTGCTGCAAGGGACAAGCTGCCTGCTGGAGAAGCAGCCCATCTGTCATGAAATAGACAGCAGCACCTTTAGACAACCAACCAGTCAGTTTAATTAAAGAATTAACAGAACTTTATTGGAAGATCCATAGGTCAGACCTGACTATCAGACGTTTTAGCTGAGACTGAAAAAATCCCCCCCTACAGTTAGTGAAAAGAATGTGCAAAAGCCCGCGCTCTCAACCCCTCCTTCCTTTTCCCAAACATCTCGTCCGTTCCCAGCCAGCCGAGCCAGCCACTCAAGGTCACTTGATAAAGCACCTGCACTCTAACATTACTAACCCATCTTCCCATCATCCCCACACTATATTACATATCTGATAGAATATTAACAGGATTCTAACAGTCTGCCCCCCTAAAAACAGAACCCCCCCCCCAAAGGAAAAAAATGAAAGAAACATCAAGCAACTGAAGACAAGGAAGGCTTGTCTGGATAGCGTTCATGAAAATGAGCAATCAAATCAGGAGCATTGACATGACCAGCAGACACCCATTCAGAATGGTCAACAGGAAAGTGTTTCCACCGTATCAGGTATTGCAGCCTGCCTCGATGAACCCGAGAGTCCAGAATCTTTGAAACTTCAAAGTGTTGATGTCCATCAACCATCAAAGGCAGGGGTGGTGAGTCAACGGGTTTCCAGGGGTCAACCGCACAATCAGGTTTCAACAAACTGAAATGAAAAACTGGATGAAGATGACGATAGGTCTTAGGAAGAATCAATTCAGCAGTAACATCATTAACAAGTCTCTTAACTGGAAAAGGGCCCACAAATTTTGGGCCTAGCTTCTTGGAAGGAAACTTAGACCTCAAGTTTTTGGTGGAAAGGTAAACCATATCACCAGGCTTAATATCCCAACCTTTTGCCCTCTTTTTGTCAGCCTGATTTTTATACTGTTTTTTAGCTTCGTGCAAAGCTTTGACAATGGTGGGCCAAGCCCCTCTGACTTTGTCAGCCCACTGGGTCACCTGAACCGGGTCAGTTTTATTTATAGGCAGGGCAGGGAGGAGCTTAGGTTCAAAACCATAGTTAATCGAAAAGGGAGAGCTCCCAGTGCTGCTGTGTACTGCACTATTGAAAGCAACCTCGGCATGTGGAAGTAAATCAAACCAGTCATCTTGCAGGTAGTTAGTATAAGAACGCAGGTATCTCTGGAGACTTTGGTTAGTCTTCTCACTTTGACCGTCAGTCTCCGGGTGAAAAGCCGTGCTAAGGGCCAATTGAACCCCCAATTTGTCTTGTAGCACCCTCCAAAATTTAGAAGTAAACGAACTGCCCCTATCGGAGATTATTCGGTCTGGAAGGCCATGGAGTCTATATATGTGCGCTATGAACAGATCAGCTAATTTGGGGGCTGAAGGCATCCCCTTGCAGGCCACATAATGTGTTTGTTTGGAAAACAAATCTACCACCACCCAAATAGTGTCTCGGCCCTTGCTAGGAGGCAAGTCTGTTATAAAATCCATAGCAATGTGTTTCCAAGGTCCTTCTGGTGTAGGCAGAGGTTGAAGTAGTCCTCTAGGCTTGCCCACTCTTGGTTTGGCTCTAGCGCAAACCGGGCAACTTTTAACATAAGCCTCTACATCTGTACGAATTCCATCCCACCAGTAGGTGCTGCGGATCTTGTGCCAAGTTTTTAAATATCCCCAATGTCCTGCTGCCTTAGAGTCATGGTATATCTGAAGGATGTCTTTTCTTAAGGAAGCAGGAACATAGATCTTTGAATTCCACACCCATAAGTCTTGTGCATTTTTAGACAGTTGGTTTTTATGTTGTTGTAGCCACTCATCGGTTTCTGCCCCCTGCTGGATTTTTAGCAACAGGTCATCTAATGGTGGTGGTGAGTCACCCTGTGAAGGGGGTTGAACTATAGCCTTGGCTCTACTGCGTGTGATTACCGCCAAACCCAACTGTTCTCGGGAAAAGATGGTCTCAAGAGGAACCGCCTCTTTTCCCCCATGCTGTGGCAATCTGGATAATGCGTCTGCTAAAATGTTTTGACGGCCCGGGAAAAACTTTAACTTGAAGTTATATTTATAAAAGTCTTTAGCCCATCTCCTTTGCTTGGGGCTCAGTTTGCGAGGAGTCTGTAATGCTTCTAAGTTTCTGTGATCAGTCCATACCTCAAAAGGGTGTGCCGCCCCCTCGAGGAATTGTCTCCAGCTTTCTAGGGCATGCTTAACTGCATAAGCTTCTTTTTCCCAGCACGGCCAAGATAATTGGGGCCCCTGGAACTTTTTGGACAGGTAGGCACAAGGTCTAAGCTTATCTTTATCATCTTTTTGTAGCAGGACCGCCCCCATAGCAAAGTCACTGGCATCAACTTGAACCACAAAGGGTTTGGTTGGGTCTGGGTGAATTAAAATAGGTTCAGAGCTAAACAACATCTTCAGTTGTTCAAAAGCCCTCTGGCATTTTTCAGACCATTGAATCGGAGTGGAGGGCTTAGGAGGCTTGGACGCAACCCCCTCCCCACTTTTGGGCGTATCTTTAGTCTTGAGTAAGTCTGTAATGGGCAATGCAATCTTAGCAAAGTCAGGAATGAACTCTCTGTAGAAATTTGCAAAGCCCAGGAACTTTTGTACATCTTTCCTATTTCTCGGGGGTGCCCAGTCTAACACTGTTTGTACTTTAGCTGGATCCATTTCTAAGCCCTGGTTAGACACTCGGTACCCCAAGAAATCTAGTCTCTCGGTGTGAAAGTGACATTTGGACAGTTTCACATATAGTTGGTTATCCCACAGTCTTTTGAGTACCTCTCGCACCAATTTAACATGACTGTCTAAGTCCTTAGAATAAATGAGCACATCGTCCAAGTATACCAGAACACCTTCAAAAAGCAAATCATGCAGTACTTCATTTATATGCCTCATAAAAATCCCGGGAGCCCCCGACAGTCCAAAAGGAAGGACCAAGTACTCAAATGCCCCCAAAGGGCAGTTGAAAGCAGTCTTATATTCATCTCCCTCCTTAATCCTAACTCGATGATAAGCATCTCTCAAGTCCAATTTTGTAAAGAGTTTGCCCGTGCCCAGTCTCCCCAACATGTCTTTCATTAGGGGCAAAGGGTACTTGTTGGTGTTGCAAATCCCATTTAGATTGCGATAGTCTACCACCAGTCGCAAAGAGCCATCTTTTTTTTCCCTAAAAAATACAGGAGCAGCAAATGTAGAAGTAGAGGGTCGAATGAACCCTCGAGCCAAGTTCTTTTCTATATAGTCTTTCAAGGTGGCCAGCTCTTTGGGGGTCATTGAATACAGCTTGGGTTTAGGAAGGGGTGCCCCTGGCAATATTTCAATAGCACAGTCTGTTTCTCGGTGCGGAGGCAACACATCACACTCTCTCTCTTCAAACACCCCTTTTAAATCTCGATAAACCGGAGGGATGACTGGCGACCCCTCCCCGCCGTGCCCAATGTCTCTGTCTCTGGGCAGCCCTTCCAAGTGAGTAGCTGCGTCTTTCTCTATTTGTCCGGGAAGCGCCACCGTGGGGAGAAGAGGGGGGAGCACCATCCCGTGGGCAAGGCAATGGTTTGCACAATCCGGATCATTAAAAATTAGCTGTCTCTCCCTCCAGCGCAACTCTGGGTTGTGATGGTGTAGCCAGTCTATGCCCAACATTAGGTGGTAATTATAAGTATTACCCACCACCAACTGGAGCTGTTCCCAATGGTCTGCTATCCCTAGCCACACCGGAGCAGTTTTTCTTTCTGCAGCACGGCCCCCCATCAGAGACCCATCCATCTGAACAAAGGGAATGGGCTCTCTCAGAGGGTGGGTGGCTATGTTCAAACTGTCTATTACTGCAGGGTTTATTAAGCACCTCGTACACCCACAGTCAATGGCTGCGATTAATTGCATAGCTTTTTTCTTGGGCCCCACCATCAAAGTCACTGATACAGACAACAGGGGAATGCCCCCACTCACCATCCTTTTGCGGCTCTCTGTTCCCACAGCCCGCCTTTCGCCGCTTCCTAAGGCAGGCTCTGGAAGTTTAAAGGCTCCCCTCCTGAGCTGGTAAAACTGTCTGAGTCGTCTGAGTCTGTCCAGATCTCCTGTTCTTTGGGCTCTTCTACTTTCAGGCTGTGCTCAGTAGAGGATTTTCTTTTCGGCTGACTCTTTTCCTTCTTGGAGCCTCTGCCGGGGGGGGGGGCCCTGAGAGGAGCCGGTCTTTCCCTCCTGGGCCATGTCCGGGCAAGCAGCAATTAAGTGCCCCTTTTGGCCGCATTTTAAGCATAGACCTAACCGGCGCCGTCTCTCCCTCTCAGTCTCTGCTGTGCCGGTAGGAAGTTTCCCCTTGTGGGCTTGGCTTCGGCCCCCCTTCGCTTTGGTCTCTTGGGTTTGTCTTTGATCTAACATCTTCACTTCATGTAAGATGGCTTCCGCTTCTCCCGCCACCCTGATCCATTCCATAGCTGTGAGGGGTTTTCCCCTCATCAACACCCATTTGGCTATCTCTGGGCGCAGTCCATCTTTAAAATATTGGATCTGCATTCCCCCCGGGCAGTCCGGCACTTGGGCCACCAGCCTTCTGAATTCTGCCGCATATGCAGCCACCGTCATGGAACCTTGTTTTAAAACTTTTAGTTCAGCCAGGGCAGTGGTGGCCTGGAAAGGGTCTTCAAATCTAGTCCTAAGGGCCCTCATAAATTCGTCTAGGTTCCCCAGCTCCGGCGCTTGTCGATCGTAGAGCTGCACCAGCCAGCGGGCCGCCTCCCCCCGCAGATGCCTTGCCACACACTTCACCTTGGCTGATTCCGAAGGGAAAACCGGGCCCCACTCCTCCATATGATCTGCCACTTGTGATAAGAAATAAGGCAACGTTTGGGAATCCCCATCGAACTTGACCCCCATCTTCTTAGCCTGTGCCTCGGGAGCCCTCGGCTGCGGGGGGACTGCTGGTGGGGGCCCTGGGGGCAAGGCTTCTTCTTCCCCTGCTCCCATCGCTTGGGGTTGCCCACCTGGGGCTGGGGCTCGGGCAGCTCCTGCTCCTGCACCCTCTACTCTCTCTCCAGCAATCTGTTGGAGGAGTTCTAGCATCGTGGTCATGGTGTCTCGCATCCCCTCCACCTCAGATTTCAGCTGTTGTACCTGCATCTCCACGTCGGTCTCCTCTCCCGAGGACAGCTGTAGTGGTTGCGTGAACCCGGTGTTCCAATCCGACCACCTCGCCGCCCGCCGGCGTTCTCTTGTGTGCACGGGGGCCACCGGAGCACCGAACCATCTCCCAGGCACTAGTGGGGTCTGTGGCAATTGTGACCCTCCGGTCTTTGGCACCGCTCCGGTTCCTCTGTCCTCCGGCCATGGTTCCTCTCCATCCTCTGGGGTTTGGCCCTCTTTGGAGGACATCTCCGTTTTTGCCTCCATCTCTCCAGGAGCAGGAACAAAATACCAAAAATAAAGTTGAACTTGGGGTGAGTCTCAGCTAACTGTCATGAAATAGACAGCAGCACCTTTAGACAACCAACCAGTCAGTTTAATTAAAGAATTAACAGAACTTTATTGGAAGATCCATAGGTCAGACCTGACTATCAGACGTTTTAGCTGAGACTGAAAAAATCCCCCCCTACAGTTAGTGAAAAGAATGTGCAAAAGCCCGCGCTCTCAACCCCTCCTTCCTTTTCCCAAACATCTCGTCCGTTCCCAGCCAGCCGAGCCAGCCACTCAAGGTCACTTGATAAAGCACCTGCACTCTAACATTACTAACCCATCTTCCCATCATCCCCACACTATATTACATATCTGATAGAATATTAACAGGATTCTAACACCATCCCTGGTGAAGCCCCAGCAGGCTTTGTGCCAGGCTAGCTGGATCAGGATTGGCCAGCAGGGCAAAAAGGGGTGGTATTTTCTCCTCCGGTTTCAGGACTACAATTCCTAGAGCTGGGGTTAGAAGTGCCTCCCAATTGGGTGGTGTCACAGGCAGGTGGCACCTGTGATTGGTGGGCAGGCTGGGAGGGGTGCTCTTTCCAGCCCCTGATTGGTCCTTGGGCCTATTTAAGGCCACGTGGCATCTGAAGCTGGCACTGTTCCAGCTTGGCTCCCCTACAGTGAGGACATGCCAAGTGAAGACTGGGGAGGGGGGCAGACCAGTGGTGGTGGGTATAGGGGAGTGATAGCTGTAGTGGTGGCTATGCAGCAGCAAAGCAGTGGCACCAGCAACAATAGCCCAGCTACCCCAGCAGCAGCGGCACTAGCAGCAGCGGCGGTAAAGCCATTTGCTGCATTAGTGACCACTATAGTAGCAGAGGCAGCTCAGCCACCCCAGCAGAACTGGCAGGGCAGCAGCTTGTCGCTCTACAGCCTGCTCACCCCCTTTTTTCAGCTTTTCTTATTGGATACTCTAAGCCAGCCACCAGCCATGCCTCCCAAGAGGTCCAAGCAGGGGTCAGGGTCTGCCCGCCCTACTACCTGGGGCCAGGCAGGCCAAGCCAGAAAGTCCTGGGTGGTCTTGGGCCTCCAGAACAAAATGAAAGCAGCCCTCTGCACCACCGGCAGTTGGAGATGCTCTGGGTCCCCCTCCATCACTGAGTGTTGATGTGGAGGTAGGTTTAACCTGCACCATCACAGCCCTAATTGTGCAGGTGGGCAAGGTCAGTTCACCACCTGCATGGGAGTGTGGCTGGGCCAAGAAGAGAGGGTGGGTGCACTAAGACTCCTCCATTAGCAGCTCCAACTTGAGCAACTCATCCAGCAGCTCCTCCAGTTCTGCTGCAAGTTCCTCCACCACCAGCTCCATGGCCAGTTTGACTCCCAGCGCTTCATCTGTGGGTGACAAGCACAAGAGTTGGAAGCAGAAGCATGCCGCCAAGAAAAAACAAAACAAAACAAAACAAAACAAAACAAAACAAGAAGGCTCACAGCAAAGGGTCCAAGGGCTCAAAAATGGAGATGGAGAGTTCTCTGGTTCATCCTTGGGCAGGGACGGCTACTGGTTAGGAGTAGCGTTGGTCCCACGTATGTCTTCTTGGGCCATCAGGTGCAGGTCCAAGTGCTCACGATAACAAGGTGTGTGGGTGGATCAACAGGCCTCTGAGTTTCCTATATTTTCAAGTGGGGAATACCCGCCTGGCTTCCACCTATCCAAAAGTGTCAGGAAACAGATCCTCAGAGGATGTTCTTCTTGTTGAGGTCAAAGGGGGAGGAGGCTGGGGACATCACATTCACAAAGAAAGCAATAAATAAATAAATAAATAAATAAATAAATAAATAAATAAATAAAATCAAGGCCCAGCTGGGGGAGCGTTCTTTTGTCAACTGGGTGGAGGGTTTGGAGGTTTACATGGGGGTTGCCATGTACTATCCCAAGCGAGCCTGGCACCTGATAAATCACATGCTCACTGTCCTTGGGGCCATGTTCATGGTGGGGTAGGGTGGGGTGGGGTGGGGGAGGCAACAGCCACTGCTTACAACACAGCCTTCTGCCAGAGAGTCTTCCAGAGAGATGGGACCTCATCAAAAGTGACATCTGGTTGTCCACATGCCAGAACAAGGGGATCTTCCAAATGAATGGGAAAAAAGACCCTTGTAGGCTCATTTGTTGGGAATTCAACACAGGAAAATGTGTTTGCCCCCAGTGCATGTTTTGAACATTGCTGTGAGCTTTTCATGGGCCCATATACCAAACTTGTGTATTTCTATCTGGTGAGCTCCCAGCAGCCCTTTCGATCAGGTCACCCCATCCCGGCATCCTCCAGCAAAAAGGATGGAGCCCCCAGCTCTGAGACTGGAGGGTTGGATGGTCTGAAATGAATATGCTGAGGCTGCCCAGCCACCTTTTGACCTTGCCCCAATTCCAGTGTACTCCGAGGCCTTGATTCCCCTGCTACACAGCCAACCCTTCAAAGAAGAAGCCTCTCTCCTTGCAAAGGGCTTAACACACTTTCAGAATACTGGCGATGAGCCCTCACAGAGCCCCAGATGCCCGGCACCTCAAATCGGTCCAGGAAATGTCCCAAATCCTCAAGGCTAAGATTCAGAAAGAGTGTGAAGCTGACAGGGGGGCTGGCCTCACTGCCCATGCTCCTCACTGCCTATGCCCAACTTGAAGGTGTCCCCCTAGGGGTGGTGCCCAAGAAAGCTCTGGGGGAATTTCAATTTATTCACTACTTGTCCATCTCCCGGGGTCATCTGTCAATGATGATATCCTCCCAAAGTTTTGCTCTGTTCTCTATGCCTCCTTTGACCATGTAATCTGATTGGTCAGTTCTTGCAGGTGGAGGCCCTTCTGGCAAAGTGTGACATTCAGTCAGCATTCCAACTGCTCCCTGTCCATCCTGATGATTTTTGTCTCCTGGGTTTCAAATTTGAGGGCCAGTGGTATTTTGACAAGGCCATGCCAATGGGTTGCTCAGTCAACTGTACTGCCTTTGGGACCTTCAGCTCCTGCCTCACATGGGAGGTCAAGTGCAGGGCCACCTCCCCCTTGGTCACCCACTACCTTGATGACTTCTTATTCATGGGTGAGGCTGGAAGTGATGGTTGTGCTAAGCTTTTGGCCACACTCCAAGCCCTGGGCACTGAGCTGGGTGTCCCCTTAGAGCAGTGTTTCTCCATTATTTTCTGTCACGCCCCCCCTAGGAAAGAAGAAAACATTTTGCGCCCCCCCGCGCGATCACATGGGCGGGTTTGGCCAATCAGGATAGAGCTACTGGGGCTGTGCTGGGACAATCTCCCTCTCCCCAGCTGTAACGGGACCCCCTTTATGGAGCCTCGCGCCCCCCCTGGGGGGCCCGCCCCACTATTTGAGAACCGCTGCCTTAGAGGCTGAAAAGATGGAGTGCCCAGCAACATCCCTAACTTACCTTTTAAAACAGCTAGACTTGGTGGTTGGTGTTTCTTGCCTGCCTGAGAACAAGCTACAGCCCCTCCACCCAAAAATACAGGGCACTCTCATGGTCTAAAAGAGATCCAGGCCATTTTGGGTCACCTCCATTTCTCATGCAGGTTGATTTCTCTGGGCAGCACCTTTTGCACTTGATTAGCCAGGATCACTATGGGGGTAAAGGTGCCTCACCATCACATCTGTCTCACCAAGGGCATCAAACAGGACCTTACTTTGTGGGAAAAGTTCCTCAGAGATTACAATGGCAGCGACCATGGGATTTGGGTCATTCAGATGATGCTGGGAGCCTGGGCTTTGGAGTTTTCTTTCAGGGACACTGGTGTGCCCAGCGCTGGCCTGCTCACTGGGTTCAGGGAGGGATCTTCATGGCCTCATTTTCCTTGAGCTGTTTCCCATTGTGGTGGTGGTTCACATTTCGGGGGATGCCTTTGCCAACAAGGTGGTGTGATTTTCGTATGACAACCAGGTGGTTGTCAAGATCCTCAGCCGCCAAAGCTCCAGCTCTGAGAGAGTCATGTTTCTGATCTGTCATTTTGTACTTTGCTGTCTCCGCAATAACAACACATTCAAGGCCCATTTTATGCTGGGCCTCCAAAATAACATTGCAGACTCTCTCTCTCTCATTTCCAGGAGGCCAGGTTTTTCCAGCTTGTGCCTGGAGCAGACCCATTGCTCACTCCCTTCTGGGAGGAACTGTGGGGGCTGTGATGCAGGGTGCTGTCTTCACTGGCTCCAGCCACACTTCAAGTCTACAAAAGAGCTATCTTCAAGCTGTCTGCCTTTTTTGTGGCATCAGGCCTCCGGGCCCACTGGCCACTACAGTCCAGCACTGTGCTTCGATTCCTGGTTTGGTTGAGGGAGGCTGGGATTGCACCCTGGACCATGTCATTCCACTTGGCTGGGATCTTTTTATTTTCCAAGATTGAGGGGTTTCAGGACCCTTGTACATCCTTCCTTGTCAGAAGGACATTAGAGGGATGGAGAAGGATGGGACATTCAGGGTGGGCTAGCTCATGCCATCATCTAAGTCAGAGAACACCAAGCAGACACTGCAGAGAAGGAATGTTTCTTTTGCCAGAAATACTGTTCATATAGTTCTCCACGGGTCCAAATGTGACCAGTATGGCAGGGGATCCTCCATTGTGCTGCGAAGGCTCCATGGCACCCATTTGTGCCCAGTACAGACTTTACGCAAATATGTGGCATCCTGCCCCCAGAACAAAGGCCCTCTGTTCACACACATTGATGGTTTGCCGCTGACACAATTTCAGGTAGTGTCAGTGCTGTGATTCATCTTGCCACATGAGGGGCTGCCGTCCAAGGACTTTGGGAGTCATTCATTCCACATTGGGGTTGCTACCATGGGATGCAGATTGCCAGTGGACTCTATAAAAAGACTGGGCAGATAGAAATCCAGGGCTTATGCGGTATGGATTCTTGTTCAGGACTCTCTTAAGGGTGGGACAACAGCTGGTTAGGGTTGGCAGAAGGTGGGAAGGTGGGAACAACCTTCAGTGGTAGTAGCATAGGTTTTGGATTTGGTGGGCATGGTTTCCAGGGCTGTGTAGCACTGGATCAGTAGTCCAATGGGGACCCAGGGGTCCTGGGAATGTGGTGGTGTTGCCATTGTGGGGGCAACACCAATTCAGCATCCCCCTCTGACAAGGAACAGAGATGCGAATATGCGATCAACTGGTTACCTGAGATGCAGATGGGCTTTTAACCAGTCACTGCCTTTGTCATCCCAAAGCTTGGCTATGACCAAGTAAATGGGTCCATTGAGCAATTGATGACAGATCCAGACCTTATACTTTGCAAGCTACCCTACATTACAGCTTTTGTCAATAAAGTTGTGGCTTTTTCCTTCCAATTGAGATATGTTGTGGTCTTTCTTGTGGCGACTTTCCTCCGTGGCAAATAGGGCCCCCTGACTCACTGGGCTGGCCTTGTTGCCACTGCAGGGGATGAGCCACTGGCTGGAGAAGCAGCCTGGTCCCGGTGAAGCCCCAGCAGGCCTTGTGCCAGGATTGCCGGGCCAGGATTGGCCAACAGGGCAAAAGGGGGAAGTATTTCCTTCCCCGACACCGGGACTACAATTCCCAGAGGGCCCTGGGGGTGGAAGTTCCTCCCAATTGGGCAGTGTCACAGGCAGGCAGCATCTGTGATTCCAGCTCAGCTCTTCCCACCCTCTCTCCCTCTAGTTGGGAAAAGGGGTATGATGTCACAACATTATACAGGTGGTAGCAGGGCTTGGATCTGGTGGGCATGGTTTCCAGGGCTGCATAGCACCAGATCAGGAGTCCAACGAGGACCTGGGGGTGCTGGAAGTGTGGCGGTGTTATCATTGAGGGGGCAACACCAATTCAGTGTCTCCCAATGACAAGGGGCAGGGATGTAAATATGCAATCAACCAGTTACATGACATGTGGATGGACTTTAACTAGTCATCCCCTTTGTCATCCCGAAGCTTCGCTGTGACCAAGCAAATGGGTTCATCGATCAATCAGGGAGTGATTGATGACAGATCCAGACCTCATATTTTGCAAGCTAACCCTACATTACAGCTATTGTCAATAAAGTTGTGGCCTTTGCCTTCCAATTGAGATGTGTTGTGGTTTTTCTTGTGGTGACTCCCTGCCATGGCAACTATATGCTGTACTTCAGTGGTGGAACATGAGCAGCCCTTAGCTCCGAGTATTCTCAGGAATCATGCAGAACTCGAATCATTTACTTTACAAATATATAATTATATCAAACCATCACCTTATGCTTGGAATTATATGGTATGATAAGGAACCATTCATAACTAAGCAGTGGTGGAATGATGCTGTTTATAAAGCACACACAACCACCATCCCAATATATCCATCCAGCCAAAGATTTGAGATCTTCAGAGGAAGTCTTATTGATTATTCCATGAATCAATGTTGACATTTAACATCTCAAAATATCCTTCTCAGTAATAGCACCCAGTAATAGCACCCAGACTGCAAAGACTCTCCCATGTCTAAGGGTTGGTGAGTTTCAAATGCCTTCTGGAAATGCATTTGTTTACATACACTTTTCCTGACTTGTAATGCCTCTGATACTGCTTTTTTTTTATGAATTGGTTTTATTTATGCAATCCAAATCAGGGTTTACAGAGCATTTGGAGAAAGTCACTGATTAATTTCATTATATTATATTATGTAGAATGTACACATGATAAATTATTCTATACATAATGTTGTCTAATGCCATGGTTCAGAAGGAATGGAGATCTCTAGTGGGAAATCAGAAGTACCTTACCAAACTACAAACCCACAATTTTGTAGGAATGAGCCAAGACTGTTAATGTGGCATCAAATTATGTAATGCCTCAACATGGTGTGCCATAATGTTGCTTCTTCTTCCAGACATCCAAATCCAGTTTGGCAGCCAGATTTCCTCCTTACTTGGAGCAGCTTTGTCCATGATAGCTGGACAATGATGTACTTTTTGAGAAAAATGTGATCTATTCATTTGTTATTTTCATGGTTGCATTCAAACATTGTTATATTTTTATTGAGTTAATGTTTGCTAACAAATGTTATTGTTATTCAAAATGAAAATATTCACCTTTGTCAATAGTGAATCTCCTTTCCATTGCAGAGGATTAATTCTATATTAAGTCATGTACTCCAGTGTGTGTTCTAACTGGGGTGATGGAGCTGGAGGGAGTACTACCCCTTGAGCCATACTGCCCACTAAACAAAAACCAAACAAACAAAACAACACTATGCCCACCTCTAAAGGGTGTGATGTGCCTGGGAATGATGTGGGGGGAAATATTAGAGGGGTCACTCACCCATTCTAGGAACATTTGAGAGGCATTAACCTTAGAGCCATACTGCCTAGCCCCCCCCCCCCCCAAAAAAAAAGAAACCCACCGTGTGTAGCTCTGTCTAGGGGGCTGATCCTAGAGCCATACTGCCCACTCAAATGCTAGCAAATGGAGTTGCTAGCATTAGAGAGTGTGGAGACAGTAACCAACAAGGAGGAGGAGGAGGTGGAGGCAGCAAGTCAACATCAAGAGAGGGGTGTGACAGTGAAAGTACTGGAGGAAGACATTGGTGAAACCACCCCTTCCCTACCCCAACAAGTGCAATAACTCCCCAACTGACATGCCCCATTGCTGGAACAAGTGCATCATCTTCTAGTAATCTAGCATGTGATATAATGAAGTAATTAGTCATTTAACAGCATGATTACTTGACCATCCTATGTAGTGTATTAGCAGGATTAAATCTAAGAACTTCTGTTATGTTATTTGGAAAGTCTACCCTCATAACTCTTTCCAGTAAGATAGAATGGACATTATAGTCTATAGCATTTGGAACACATCTGTTGCAATCATAATTCTCTGTTGTTGTTGTTGTTGTTGTTTAATTTCAACACTGATTTATTCCACAGGTACACCTCTGCAAGGGAGGCAGTCTGTTCTTTGGCAGGCCACAATGATGACAAGAGGAACTGCTTTTTCCTCTTTTGCCTGGTAGGAGAGGATGAAGCAGACAATGCAATCTCAGAGCAAGTTGAATGTATTATTTGTTTTTCATTCTTTTCTAATAAAACTTGCTTATAATTTTATAATTTGATGATTTATCACTCCTTATGCAAATGTTCTATGTTATAACAAATAATACAAGTCCCTCTAACTAATGTTGTGAAATCATAATTAAAACTCATATCCATTAAATATTCATTAAATCCTAAATAATGTTGTTATCAGCCCAGGAATGTTTTTATTTTTAGCAATTATAAAAAATAATAATAATGTGATAACTAAATTAACCTTATTCACACATTTCTCATTCTTTCGATTCTCTCTCTCTCGCTCTCTCTAGTAAATGTTGCTATGGAGCACCAGAAGGCACAATATGCTGCAATAGACCACCATCTGTGTTCTGTGGAGAGCACAGTGGAACAAATTGCTATGTCAGTAGACCATTGCCACAGGAGTGTCTTGTTCTGCCACTGCTCAACCCCCTGTTTTGGTTTGTGTGTGCATGCATTTATATATCTTTTTTTCTGAAATGTAAAACTTATGTTTTCAAATAATTATATGTGTATAGATATATATTTTGTAAAAAAAATATTTTCTATATTAAAATTTATATTCCTTTAATTGATATATTCCCATGTTAATCAAATATACAAATAACCTTAGTTAATACAGTATGGAATTTATTTAATAATATTCTCCTCTTCAAGTTTTTACAAATAATGATCAACATCATTGGAATTTTGGCCTTCACCCACATTTCTCCAGCATGTTGTAGCTGTTTGTGTACTAGACAAGGACACTAGGAGACCAGGGTTTGAATCCTTACTCAGCTGTGGAAACCCACTGGCTAATCTTGAACAAGCCACACTCTCTCAGCTTCAGAGGAAGGCAATATCAAACCCCCTCTGAACAATTTTGCCAAGAAAACTCCACAATAAGGTTACCATAAGTCAGAAATCATTTGAAGCCACAAAACAACAATAACAATAAAACTTCATAAGCAACATAAAAGCAACTTCTTACTTCAACTTCCGGTTGGCTATGGTGGACCGATGAGACATCTCTTGAGTTGGGGGTTACCCACAGAGAAGATTTCTCACCCAATGCAGCTTGAATGCTGCCTTAGGCAGTCAAATTACCCCACTCCCCCACCCCGTAAGGGGAGCTCAGAGGGGGATTTCAGTGGTAAGGTGGGAAAAAGGACTTTAAGATCCTTACTCAGATGAAAGGATGTGGCGTAATGGAGGAATTATCCAGCTGTGTTGTGGTTGCTGCTTGGAGCAGCCAGGAATGCCACCAATTTTTAAATTAGTTTTTAATTTAGGAGTTATTGTGACACTTTGAAGCAGGTCTGAATTCTTTGATTGCTATTAAAAACTGATTGTATATATTTGGAAACCCCAAGAAGACATTGATATAGCTGGTTTATTTGAATTCAAATAGAGTAGATTAAGTTTGAGAGAACAAATAAGACAAGAAGAGATAACCAACAATTAAAATGTGGCTATAAATCAACCAGGTCAAACAAAACAATTAAAAGGCTTAGGGCCTAAGCAGACTGCCAGAAATAGTGCACATTAAATTGAGGCACTGCCCTGGCTTAGTGCTAAGGAATCATGGGAACTGTAATTTATTGTGGCACCAGAGCTCTCTGACAGAGAAGGCTCAATTTCCCAGAAAAAAAAAATACAATTCCCATGACTCCCTAGCACTGAGCCAGGGCAGTGCCTCAATTTAATGTGCACTATTTCTGGCAGTCTGCTTAGGCCTTTAAAAGCTTAAGAGGACATTGGGAAGGAAAGTGTTTGCTTGCTTCTAACTTGATTTTGGCTGAGTGTTCACTCCCCAAATTGTACTACTCATGAGATCATCTTTGTGCAGGTCTTGAGCTCTTGAGGAGTAGGAGTCCTAGAAATGTGCTGACCCTGAAATGAAAAAGAGGAGCCTTCTGAGACTTGTAGTCATTAATTCATTAACTTTAATGGACCCTATGGACTTACAAAGCCTTCTGTACCTTTTTTCTTCTTTCCCTGCTCTTCTTATAGGAAAGAAGGATTAATGGACTATTGTAATTATTGTAATTATAGAAATGAACTATTGAATTATTGAAACGGAGACACCACTGATCATAAAGGGAAAATGAAATAAGGCCCCCAATTTGATGTTGCTTTTTGTATCCAATTTAATCAGTTAATTATGTTATGGTTATTGATTTGATCCATTGTTTTATCAACTAGGAAGATCATATATTGGTTTCTTGATATTAGAACTGTATAGTATAAATAACAGTTTAAGCTAAGAATTATAGAGATTTATACAGCTGATTTTAGAATTTGAGTCTTTGGGTTGGGTGGAATTGTATAAGCTGAGCAATTCTGGAATAAGTAGTATCAACATAAGTAATATCTTAGTAATGTCAATAGTTACAAGAAACCAATCTGCAAAACCTCAGACATTACAACAGAGATAGACATCACTGGAACAGGCTAAGATGCCTAACCCAAATCTATTGCTGTTGGAAGAGATAAAAAAAATGAGAACTGATTTAGGTAAATAGATAGATGACTTAAAGCGAGGAATGAATTACTTTAAGACTGAGATCAAAAAAAGAACTTAAATCAGAATTAAAAGCAATAAATTGTTCTGTTGATAAGGTATCAGCATAATTTTCCAAGAAAAAGTTAGAGAGTAGATAGGAACAATTTGAAGGAAAATTAATGGAAATTCAATGTCAACAGGAGATACAGTTAGAGGAAAAGATGGTGAATGAGATGAAACAACATAGGAAAGATGTTTAAAATTAAGAGGGGCACCAGAGTAGGAGAAAGAGGATCTTTATGTAGATCTGATCCCCATTTTGCCATATTATGTAGGGAAAGAAGATTGTCTCTTTGAAATGGATGTGGATAGGCTCTTCAGACTGAATTCTAGAAAAGTTGAACAGAGGAATATTGAAACAACAAAAGGATCACCCCTTAAGAATTAAAGACCAAGAAACACAAATTTTCAAAAATATGCCTTCAGGGGTCTTGAAGAAAAGGAAAACTAATGCTTTACTGATGAGCCAGCTGTTGGAGAGTAAGGTGAATTATAGATGGCTATTTCCTGAAGGATTAATTTTTTGGTTTAACAAATAGAAATAGGAAATTAGAACGGTCCAGGATGCAAAGAGGTTTTTGGAAGAAAATGGAAACAAGTTTAGAACAGAAAGAAAACTTAAATTTAAAAGATGTACAAAAAGTTGAAAAGGAACCTAGAGGTCAAACAAATAAGGATGAAGGAAATAAAGCACTAAATAAAAAAGAGAGAGGAACCAAGGAAGGAAGGCTTGGAGGAAATAACTATTGATAGATTTAATAATGGGAAAGGAGGAAAGGAAAAAAGAAGAAAAGCATAAATCTATCTGAATTAGGAACTAGGGAAGGGAACTATAAAGAACAAGTACAGCTGAGGAAGAAGAAGAAAATATTAATATTGAAGAAAGTTTAAGAGGTTATTCTGAGGAAGAAAGTATAGACTCAGATAACGATGAATAGACATATTAAAGCCCTATCTTGGAATGTAAAAGGATTAAACAATGTGATTAAAAATATTTCATTACTTGTCAAAATTGAATAATGATATAACTTGTTTAGAAGAAATTAAGATCAAAAGAGAGAATAGTAACTATTTTAAGAATACAAACTTAGGCTGTGAGCATGTCTCAGCACCCTCCAATAAAGAAAGGGGATGGTTCTCTATATCAAAACTAAATACGAGCTTTAGGAAATACTCAATGACTCACAGGGTCACTATATTGGTGTGCAGATGGATATAGTGGGTGAAAAAACTCTAGTTCTAGGAATATATGCCCCAACAGAAAATAAAGGAAAATGTAATAGAGAATTGATCAATAAAATACCAGGCTTAAATCATGACTCTGTGATTTTAATAGATGATTTTAATGGGGTTATAGAACTGCAGCTAGACAGAATCACAGAAAAACAGATAAAACATAACCAAGGGAAATTGCCCAAAGCTTTTTTCTAATATGATGGATATTTTTTTGTTAGGTGATGTATGGAAAGTCAAATATGATCAACCAAGAGAATATAACTTTTTCTCAGAGCCACATAACTCTTGGGCAAGGTTGGACATGTTTTTGATTTTGGTTAATGTAACCATGAAAGTAAATTCAGTTGAAGTGAAGCCTAATTTGATGTCAAACCATAATCCCATATTAATGGAAATGGGATATAAGAAAAAAGGACTTTAAATGAAGATTGAATGAGCTATAATTGAAGAATGCAAAAGTGGTAAAAGAGGTTAAAGAACAGTGAAAGAGTCTAGAAAATAAAACACAGGACACTAGTATGGGAATTATTTGGGAAGGCTCCAAGGCAATGATGAGGGGTTCTTTATTTTATTTTATTTTTAAAAAGGGAGTGAACAGAAAAAAAGAAAAGAAAACTGCAGAGATGGATAACTTACAAAAGGATTTAAATGATAAAAAGCCTTGACTAAAGATACATCCCTCAAATAACATATATTAGAGGAAATTAAGAACGTTGAAAAACAAATATAATTAATAATGACAGAAGAAATTAGTAAAAAATGAAATATAGTCAGCAAAAATACTTTGAGTTTGGTAACAAACGAGGAAAATTTCTGGCATACAAATTAAGGAAATATAAGGAAAATAAAGCAATTATGAAATTGAGATGAGGTGAAGGCATCTGTGTAGATCAGGATGATTTGAAACAAATTATGTCGGAATTCTATGATAAGAGTGATAATATTAAGATAGGCAAAATAAGAAACTAAAACCTTTAACTATTCAGCTACTTAATGAAGAACAAAGAGATATATTAAATAGCAAAATAACAATATAGGAAGGCCAAGAAGTGATTAAAAGAGCTAAGGCCAAGAAGTGATTAAGAGCCACAGGGCCATATGGTTCCTCCGGAGAGTATTATAAAACATTTGTAAATCAGCTTGCAAATCCATCAATGGAAACTATGAATAGAATTTAAGAAGGCAATATTCCTAAGACCTGACTGGAAGCTCATATCACTCTATTTCTGAAAGAAGATAAAGATAAACTTGAACAACAACAACAACAACAACAACAACAACAACAAAATTAGACTGATTTTCCTCTTGAATAATGATTATAAAATCTTTGTATCATGATTTGAAACAATGTATCATGGTTAAAAGACTCAAAAAGGTTTTAGCCAACTGGATAGGAACTGACCAGAGGGGCTTCTTACCTAATAGAAACATTAAAGATAACGTATGATCTATATTATTAAATTTGTATTAAATTTGGTCAAACACCATGAAAAAAAAATATAGATCATAAATTAGCTCTTGTCTTTATAGATTTCAAAAAAGCATTCAAAAATGTCAATTGGCTATTTCTTTTGAAAGTATTAATGAAAATTGATGTGTAAAATAGATTTCAAAAATGGATAGAAGCAATCTATCAAAAACAGATGGCAAAAGTTATGATTAATGGAGAAATGACACGAACTGTATATATCCATAAAGTCACTAGACAGTGATGTCCTCTCATTTATTATTGTGCTAGAAATCTTATTGATATTTATTACAGAGGACAAAGAGATAGAAAGTGTTAAAATTAATGGAAGAGAACATAAAGTGTGAGCCTTTGCAAATGATCTCCTAATTACTTTAGCAAATCCAGTTAATAATGTAGAATTAGCATTACAGAAATTGGAAGATTATCCTGTGGTTTCTGGTTTACATATAAATAATGATAAATTATCAACAATAGCATTGAATGTAAACAAGGAAGAAAAACTGATCTTAAGAAAAAAATTCTAATCTGCAATTAGCTAAATCAGTTAAATATCTGGGAGTAATTGTAACTTAAAAAATATTGACCTGTTAAAAAAGAATTATGTTAAAACATGGTTAGGAGTTAAGAAAGACATGGACAGGTGGACCAAACTGCAAACGTCTTGGCTGGGAAAGATCTCCACTGTTAAGATGAGTACACTGCCTAAATTGATGTTTTTGTTTCAGGACATCCCAATTATTATAAATGTCACTCTGCTTAATTTATGGCATAGAGATTTGTCAAAATTCTTATGTGAGGGGAAGAAACCTAGTGTCAAATGAAAGTTATGTTTAATAGGATCAAAAGAGGGGGTCTTGCTTTGCCCAATTTCAAGTTAAACTACGAGGCAGTTTATTTTGATTGGTTACAGGAATGGATCATGTTAGAGAATCAAGATGTTTTGGATTTGAAGGGGGCAGGAAACAGGTTTGGATGGTATGCATATCTATTTTATGATAAGAAAAAAGTCAACTAGGATTTTAGTAACCATTTTATGAGGAAGGCTTTATTTAAAGTGTGGCAGAAATATAAAACTAGGATTTGTCAAAGTATTCCTGAATGGGACTCTCCAAATGATGCTTTTTTCAGAGAAACCAGAGTTGCTAAGAATAAATGGTTAACATATAAAGAATTAACTAAAGTAGATATGGATGCCAAGAAAATAAGATGTAAATTACAACAAGAATTAGAGGAAGAGGGCTATTATGGTAGTTGGTTCATTTATAAACACTTAGGGAAAGATTCATCTATGATATTGCAACCTTTGGTATTGCCAATGCTGAACAGGAATTTGATAATATAATGAAATCAAAAGATACTCATAAAATATCATAATACTATAAGCTTCTTTTGAAATGGGATCAGGAACAGGATGTCATTAAGAATAGTGTGGTTAAATGGTCCCAAGATTTGAAGCAAAATATAATAATAATAATAATAATAATAATAATAATAATAATAATAATTTATTTTTATCCCGCCCCTCTGTGTAACGCAACCAGGGCAGCTTACAATATTAAAATATACAATACATCCTATAATCCCATCCACCCCTTAAAATACTATTAAACAATAACAATTTAAAGCAGACTTAAAAGGCTATTGCAAGTAAACAAATAAACAATAACTGCAGAAGAGTTGGGAAGCATGTTGGGCTATCTTTTGATGGCCAGGGTATCTATTCAGGAAAGCCCTGCTGGAAGATATCCGTCTTAACAGCCTTTTTAAATACACCTTTGGAACAGTGGGGAAAAACTTGTGGTAAGAGATTAAAATATACTCTAAGTTATGATTTAAGAGAGAACCTTTATAAAATGCAACACAGGTGGCACTTAACACCTGTAAGAATAGCCAAGATGTATAAAACAGCTAGCAATAAGTGTTGGAAATGTGTGAAAGCCACTGGATCATTTATACATGTCTGGTGGGAATGTAAAGAGACTAAAAATATTGGATGACTATACATGGATTAGTTATAGAGATTTTGAGATGTAATTTGAATTTTGATCCCATATTATACTTATTAAGCATGATTACTAATGATTTAGTTGAAAAGAAATATGGTAAGCTTTTGTTTTATATGATTATGGCAGCCCGCATATTATTCATGAGTATTTGGAAGAAAAAGGAATGCCCTGACAGTAAAGATTGGGTGAATAAGTTAATAGACTACATTGAGATAGATAAACTTACCTGTTTGTTGAGAAGAGATTCCTGAGAGAATGTAGGAGGGACTGGGACCCACTGAAAAATTGCCTACAAAAAGAAAGGTGAGAATTAGGATATATGAGAATATTATTATTTTTATAGAGGTACAAGCAACAAACAAAATAGTAATATGAAAGAGGCAATTAGGATGGAACTAAATAATGAAATATATAAAGAATATATAAAGAATTATCTAAAGAACCCACTCTAACACTATCAGTGGTTGGAGAAGATAGATAGGATAATGGTCAATTGAGTTGATTAATTAAAGGAAAAAAAGATCAGAACAAAGTCCAGAAAGTCAGTGTGCCAAGTAATGTTTTGTTTTAGTTGTAGGTGAAGGGAGATGGTGTGGTTATATTGATTGGTTTTGTATGATTGTTGTGTTTATGGTTATTGTAATATGATGTTTGTGTTTTTTATATTATCAATAAAGTTTACAAAATTATTTTAAGTAACTTCTCAATTCATACAGATGTAGATGATGAAAGTTATCAGTTTCACTATGGCTCTGCAGCATTTGTGTTATGATCAGAATTATTCACAATTAGTAGTGGGAATATCAGTCATAGTTAAAAGATTATTTATCTCTTTGAATAGTTTCCTCAGTCATCCATTTAGACTTTTCGTTTTTGATGGGGTATAGAGAGTATTTTCTATAATTTTCCTTGAAAATCTCCCTGGCTTCGGACCACAATTCTGGTTCCTTGTCATTTAGACTTAGTATTTATCCTGTTCTTGAAAAGCTGGGGGATAAGCCCAGATTGCATACAGGCTGCATACAGGCTACATGGGAGAATGTGGTAAGACTCGTCTTTGAAGTTAACTGTGGAAATGTACTCCTGGCCACAGCTGAAACCTGGGCATCCAGACTCAGATTCGAATCCAGGATCACACCCAAGCTGCAAACCTGAGATGTCAGGGGGAGTGTAACCCCATCCAGCACAGGCTCAATCCCTGTTCCCTGATCTGCCTTCTGATTGACCAGGCATGCCTCTGTCTTGCCTGGATAAATGTTCAAGTTGTTCATCCTCATCCAGTCCATTACATACAGCAAACACTGGTTTAGTGTAGAGATAGCTTCCTTGGAGTCAGATGGAAAGGAGAGATAGCATTGAATATTATCAGCATACTGATGACACTGAAACTCCAGACTCCAGATAGCCTCTTTCAGCAGTTTCATATAGATATTGAACAGCAGGGCAACAGAATTGAACCCTGAGGGACATCACAGGGTGGCCAGGGTGTCAAACAGGTGTCCTCCAGCACAACCTTCTGGGTTCACCCTTCCAGGAAGGATCAAAGCCACTGCAAGACAGTGCCCCCAAGCCCAGTGTTATCCCAGAGAGGTGACCCAGAAGGATATCATGGTTGAGGGTATCCAAAGCCACTGAGTGGTCCAACAGAAACAACAGGGACACACTCTGTGGCTCCACTCTGTGGGAAGGGACAGATAGGAGCAATTGTGTCCACCACCCTGGCCATTTCCCTGTTCAGATCAGCCAGGGCTTCAACAGGACTCTGAGTTCCAGTGAGTCTAAACCTCACTAGATAATGATCTGTTCATGACAACAGAACTACTGAAAATTCTTCCAACCCAGATCATCAACATCATGTCCTGCACAAAAAACTAGGTCATGAGTGTGTCTGGCAGCATATGTTGCACCAGATGCTACTTGGGACAGAGCCATGGTCATCATAGTGGACATGAAGTCCTGAGGTGCTCCCGACAGAGCAGCCTCCACATGGATATGATTGTCTCCCAGAACAACCAGCTGAGGACACTCTAACAACACTGTTGAGACCAACTCAGCCAGCTCAGTAAGAGAGACTGTTGGGCAGTGGGGGCAGCGGTACACCAACAGAATCCTTATTCATCCCAGCCACCAACCTTTAAATAGACACACATATATCCAGCAAACTGTGAGACACTGCACCTAGTAAAGAGATGGAATCCTCATAGACCACTGAAACTCCACCTCCCTACCCTCCCAGGCCTTGGCTGCTGCTTCACAGAAAACCAGGTGGACAAAGCTGGAAGAGATTACCCCTCCCCCCAGCTTAATTCAGTCAGATCTCCATGATACAAGCCAGGTCAGTTAGTAGAGCAAATATGTTTTTTTTTTTTTCAAATGACCTTTTAAATTATATAGCAGTGTTTGCCAGGTTGAATTTTGACATGATGGTGGACTGTGTGCTTTTTAAACTTCACTCTATTTGTTAATATTAGATGTGAATTATCTGTGCCACAATATAATCCTGGCCTAATTTTTCCAGAAAAAATGGATCTTCACCATCTTTTATTTGATTACTATATTGGTCATCGGGTGATGCCCATGTCACCAGAAGTCATCCCTTAGGCTGTTTGAAAAACATGTTTGTATTGAGCTAACTATTGGCCTCACCAAACTATTGACCTCATGGGCTTTATTTCTTGATCTTACAGTGTTTGATTCTGCTCTGTTTCCTATTATTGTATTCCAATTGCCCACAATTAATAACATAATTATCAAAATAACAGTCTCCTTTCAGTGTGTGATCTCCTTTCAGGCTCCTTTATGGACATATATGGAGAATCTGGTCTTCATCAGAAGCTGTTTGAGTGTCTCCCTTCCTGGGTATCTTATCTTCTGGCAATATCTCTTGTTTCATTCTGGATTTTCTCATCATAATATTTTCAAGCTAAAGGGCTTCAAAAGTGGCTTATCAATACCATATTCTGTCCTGTACTAGCTCCTTTCAAGTTAGCTATATTAGCTATAGTATCACTGCCATTTCCTCTGACATATCCTCTACCAGTGTTATCCTCTTCTACTGCTTCTGCCCAGTAGATGCCTGACACTTTAGTATGGTTCTTCAGCAAAAGCCTGTCTGATGTGGGAGAACCTATCAGCAGTGCTCCCATCAGCATAGTCTCTTACCTCATAGGAACACCAACCTCCTTAAAAAATAGTGTCATGGTGGTGGGGAACTAGTTAGTTATTACTCATTAATGAAGGCCCCTAGATAAATTGTAGAAAACTTCCTTTGCTTGAAGAAGATTTGACAGAAGTTGTCTTGACTCTTATCCAATGGGGTGAATTGCCTTTCCTTAGTTTCAGGTCTAAACCCTGACATTGTCCAGTGTGCCTAGAAAAAGAATTCCATCTTATATTGTGGAGATTTGTTGCGCATCAATATATTTGAAGCATGGGGCTAGATAAAACTATGGACTGAGTTGATATAACAGTCTTCATTCTTCATATCTATTCACTTAAGAAAGATTGGTACTTTTCATTCCAACCAAATGTTATATTTAAGCTGACTGGAGGATTTGCCACACTGCAATGCTATTTCTCATAATCAGAGTCTGTCTTTTAAACTTAGTGGATCTCATGAAGACATTTACAAATATATTTCTTTGAATTCAACCTGGTATCAATCAATTAAATGAAGTGCCAACAAAAATTTAATCTTATTTCCCAACAGTTAACTCAATACACAGATAAATTATGCTGACAAATAATTTCTTTGTTACTTTGTTTTAGAAAATCCCTCAGATAAATGATCTTCACACTAACATGAAGATTACTCTTCAGAGAGGAGAAGCATGGGAGAAGATATGAAACATTTCTCCCAAATGAACCATTAATTTTTCTTCATATAAACAAGCATGGCAAGACTCCTAATTATTTAACAGAATATATCTGGAACTTTACATTTCCTCAAGGTAATATTCATTTATAGTACAATTATCTGAATTATTAACTATTTCATTTATAGACAAACTATTGTATATGTTGTATTTTATTCAATAAAGAAGACCCATGGTATACTTTCAAAGATAAAGTAAATGATATGGGAGGCTGGGGGAGAGGAGACTTATTTTCTGACATACATATTTGTAAATAAAAATAAAAGTCCAAGAAACAAAAGATGCAAGCATTTTTGTGTTTGTGGAACTAGTTTCACATTTAGAGTTGTTCTATATTTATTATAAAGGTCATTCATGTTCATAGCTCAAGGTGAGTAACAATAATTTGATGCAAATACTGAGAGAGAGATATTTAAGAAAACTGAATCCTATTTCATTGCAAATTCACCATATGATAGGCAAGTGGCTGTGAATCTTTGTTCTAAAAATTTGTATGGAGATAACTATAAAATGTATCATAATTCAGGATCAGCCACAAGGCAGAAAGCAAGAGAAACAAGCAAAAAGGTATTCCCCCCCCCAAAAAAAAATATTTTGAATGTCCTAGACCTATTATAGAGTGATGGCCAAGTATATTTCTCTTTGAAACATGATTTTAAGTCACATATGCTTTCATGCCCCGTAATTTTACAATCTAGGGTTTGTGATGCACAGCTATTGAAATTAAACCCCACTAAATTGAGACATGAAATTTTGAGTAAACAGTCATGGTACCACAGTATATATGATGGAAATAGCATTAACTAAGGAAAGGCAATTAACCCCATTGGACAAGAGTCAAGACAGCTCCTGTCAAATAATATCAATAGAAAAACAAAAAAGTAAATAGGATATGCAGAGAGCCTGATTCATGTATACAGCTTATAAAGCAACAATGGCAAAGCTTTCAAAATTTAATACTTCTGTATAAGACAGAATGTGGCCAAGCCCTGTTTCACTCACTGTGACATGACAACATTAGTGTCTAAAACAATTTTCAAAGCACTACAAATGAGAACACAACAACAAGCTACACTTTCCAAAACATTGGCCATCATGTAAAAGTTTAGCTCCAGGCAATGACATTGTGGGCCCTTTTGCAATTGGCAGAGTGTCAGTTCCAAACCTATTTTGGGTAGGATTCTTACAACCCACATAGATTTGGAATGCTCCTGAAGCTTGCTATTGTATATATAGTTGACAAAGGAATTTTGCCCCTATCTTCTATAAATGAGAAGCTCACAATTTAAATCTCAGATCTGCTATGAACATTGCTAGAGTGCCTTGAGCTGTTATTCTTTCAGCCAATTCTCCCCTCTCTTACTGCAATTGTAAATTGAAAATAACAGCTTGAGGCTTCTTTTACAGAGTTGTGGCTAGGATTTTTTAATTTATGCTAGGGAATATATACTCAGAATTTCCATCCTAAAATGCCTGCCATATTTATAATATGGGGAAAACTTGAATAAGATTAAAATAATCAACAATCTAATTGTTTAATAGCTGACAGAAAGGTAAAAGAATTTAATACAATCAAACCAACTGGCTTGAAAGTGATTGCTGGAACAAATGGGTCTTTAGAGAGAGTGAAAATTCATTAGAGTCTCAGATGGATCTCTAGTGACAGAGGGGGGTTGCAGACTATCAAAAATAGTGTGAATTCAGTCCACTTTTAGGGTTAGGGTTAAGGTTAGGGAATCATGGGAACTGAATTTTATTGTGGCACTAGAGTTCTCTGACAAAGAAGGTTCAATGTCTCAGAAAAATAACAATTCCCATGATTCCCTAGCACTAACCCTAACCCTAAAAGTGAAATGAATTCACACTATTTTTGACAGTCTGCAACCCCCCAGAGTTATATCATCTGGCCTGGATAGTCTCCATTTTCCTGCTGGTGAGAAAGGTGAGGCACACACATGACAGTCTTTTCAATTGATTTCAGGCAGACTCATATGGAAAGTGGTAGTCCTTTTGGTAAACTGGACCCAAGCAATTCAGAACATTTGGTTGGATATGGTGTGCATCTTTACCTGTTCAAATACATTCCTGGGATGGCTATGAACATGGAAGTAACCTGTGCTGAAGTTCTGACGAAGTAAGTTATTTTGCAGAGGATATTAGTGATATTTTAGCTTTAATGCTAAAACACCCCACTCCCATCTTTTTCACTTTTATATTAATCTAAGTGATCAGAGTTTCTGTGGACCACTAAAAGAAACAAAATAATGTAGGTAGGCAATGCAACCAAACTACAGGTCCTGCCACTGTTACCTACAGCTATACACTGAATATATACTTTCTGTCAGCATACTACTGGTTGCTTCTGTGCTTTATCACATTATCCTGCTCAATATTTTTTTCCTACTGTGGATCCACATAATGTCTCCCTTGATACCAAAGGAGTACAAGATTGTTATTGAAACAGCACTTTCAGGAGCATTGTTGAAAGCATGCACACTATTTCCCTGTGCAGGATGTGGAAATGACTGTGAGAAGAAGAGAGAAGTTCTAGTGCAAATATTAAATAAGAAAAAATGTGTAAAAAAAAAACCAAGGGATTGTTTAGCAAGATCCCTCTAGTCTGGTGTTTTTTGTAAGGATATTTGGTAGACAACAATAGGGAGCTTAAGATAAAAACTGGAGTAATCACTCCAGATGTTCATAGTAAGGTAAACAGAAAACTTAGATATATTGTGTCAAGAGATCCAAGGACAGTTAATCTGTATTTGGTTACAATTTATTTATTTTTTATTAAAATATTTATTCCTGCCCTACATCAAGGATCTCAGGATGACTTACAAGAGCCCATAAAGCTGCGACTCATGCTAGCAGCCATTAGTACTAGAGATGAAGTTGACAGGGCTGCCTCCTTCTTAGAGAAAGGGAAAAACATGTTCTTTGAAGAACAAGAAGGAATCTCAACAAGTAGGAGGACAACAATAAGGCCTGAAATATAGAAGGAAAACCACCACAAACAAGCTATTGAACTTTCTGCCTTCCACTGATTACCTGACATACACATCAAAATCTTTTTAACTTCCAACATTTTCACTAATGGAAGAAATCATTGTGGTGTTTTATTGTTGTAAACCACCCCGATTGCATTTGAAAAGGGCGGGATATAAATAAATTTTATTATTATTATTATTATTATTATTATTATTATTATTAAATCATGAAAAAGTAGCTCTTTCCACCATGTATTGCAATGCATCAGAATACTGAGGTTTCTTTTTAAAAAAAAACAACAAAAAACTTTATTTATATATAGAAAGAAAATATATAACAAATAACAGACAAACAAAAAACCAATCATTACAAACATGCATACCTATACCTAGCATACCTATACACATTATGCATATCCAACAGTCCATATTTAGGTCTATACAAACATCATATTTATCCATCCATATCCCAGTTACCACCTCACATACAATAAACCAAATAGAAAAGAAAAGAAGAAGACTTCCTGAGCTTCGACTCGAGTGCTCAATTTACCCATTCCTATTTTCATCTTTGTCGCTTTTTTTTTTTTTTTTTTGGTTTTTTTTAGTTCATGCCCATTTATTTATCCCATCTGGAACTCTCTTATTGGAAAAGAGGCTTCCATCCTGTTATTCTTTTTCAATATAGCCTAATGCACTGAGACCCTTCCAAATAAATAAATAAATAAATAAATAAATAAATAAAAAATTAGTCCATTAACCTGCGAACAGGGTCTCATATTCGCTGTTCTTCAAAAAATTGGTAAGAGGTTCCGAAATTTCCTTCTGTCTGTTCCAATGTTTCCCTGAATACTGAGGTTCCTTTTAGATATTATTATTATTATTATTATTATTATTATTATTATTATTACCAATAGACCAATAAAATTCATGATCATATATGCTGGAAATAATTGTTATTTATTAGTTTTTCTTGTTGTGTGCCTTCTAGTCATTTTCAACTTATGGTGACCCATCTAAGGCAATTCCATCATGGGGTTTCCTTGGCAAGATATGTTCAGAAAAGGTTTGCCTTCCCCTGAGGCTGAGAGCATGTGACTTGCCCAAAGTCACCCAGTGGTTTACATGGCTGAATGGGGGATCAAACCCTAATCTCCAGAGTCACAGTCCAACACTCAAACCACTAGGCCACACTCTCTACTATATAATTTGTCTATAACAGATTATGAAATAGGTGATTAATAAATTCAGTGATTTCATTTTCAGGTTATTAAGTGATTTATCATTCATTATTCATTATTTTATTTATTTATATCCTGCCTTCCTCCTGGTTTATGGACTCAAGGCAGCTAACAAAATTTAAAACAGTCTAAGTTAAAACAGTATAAAACATTAAAAATGCAAAGTTTAAAAAATTGAAATAATTTCAAAAGATCAAAAACATTAGATTATTAAAATTTAAAATTTAAAACTCTTTAAAAAACCCTCTTATATAACCATATACAGTACCCATATAAGTGTGCAAAAGCCTGGTGGCATAAAATGATTTTATCTGCTGCTAGAATGTGAGAAAGAAAGCAGGATGAAACCAGCCTGGCCTCTCTAGAGAGGGATTCCAGAGCTTGGAAGCAGCCATTGAGAAGTCTCTCTCTCTCTTGTTCCCATCAAATGAGCCTGGGAAGGTGGTAGGACAGAGAGGAGGGCAATCACAGTGTTCTAGTGGGTTCATAAAAGGAGATATGGCCATTCAAATAGCCTGAACTCAAGCCATTTAGGGCCTTATAGGTCAGAACCAGCACTTTGAATTGCGCCCAGAAACAGACCAGCAGCAACAGAGCTGTTGAAAAGGGAGTTGTGTGCTCCCTATAACCAGCTCCAGTTAACAAACTGGCTTCAGCTTTTTGGGCCAACTGAAGTTTCTGAGCACTTTTCAAAGGCAGTCCCACATAGAACACATTATAGTAATCCAAATGAGATGTAAGCAAGACATGTACCACTGTGGCCAGATCTGACTTCTCCAGGAATGGGCACAAATGCATTCCTGGTCACTGCTGATACCTGGGTCTCCAAGCTCAGTGCTGAATCCAGAAGTACCCCAGACTGAGAAATGGTTTTCAGGGGGAATGTAACCCCATCTAACACATGCTGAATCCTTATTCCCATACCTGTCTTTTCACTGACCAGGAGCACCTCTGTCTTGTCTGGATTAAGCTTCAGTTTGTTTGCTCTCATCCAGTCAATTACAGCTGCCAGACACCAATTTAGGACAGGACCAGCTTCCTTGGAATTAGGTGGAAAGGAGTGATAGAGCTGGGTATCATTAGCATACTGATGACACCTTACTCCAAAACTCCAGACTACCTCTCCCAGCAGTTTCATTTATATATTAAATAGCATAAGGGACAACACTGAACCCCGAGGGACTCCACAGGCCAATGACCAAGGAGTTGAAAAGGAATCTTCCAGCACCACCATCTGAGAATGCCCCTCCAGCAAAGTATGGAGCCACTGAAGAACAGTGCCTCCAAACCCCATCCCAAAGAAGTGACTCAGAAGGATACCATGGTTGATTCCAAGCTGTTATCAAAAGACTCTGAGATGTCCAGATTTCAGTTTCAAATTGATCCTAAATAATGATTTAACAGGTTGGTGGATGTGTAATTCTGATTGCCAGTGAAGCACACATGATATCCTGTTTTCTGCACTGAGACTGTGATTTCCTTGTTATTAAGAGAAGTGAGGTGAATTTAAAATGTAACCCTCTCCCAGTGACCTGGCTGAAGATCAATTGATGGAAGAGCTGCTTTAACCTCACCTCCACCCCAGTGATCCTATTCAACATCACAAGAGTAGGGAGAGGTTAAGACCTTCCTTAGAATTTCTAGGAATGGGGAGGAGAATGTAACCTTGTCCCCATCCTAGAAATCTTACTCACAATTGTTAGGATATGAGTGAGGTTGAAGCTGGACTCCTCCCACCATAATATATATATATATATATATATATATATAGAGAGAGAGAGAGAGAGAGAGAGAGAGTATGTGCAAATGTAACAAGAAGCTATGAAAACTGGGAGGCTAAAACACCAGTCCTCCTTCCAGAAATGTTCTCCCCTCTACAAGTAGTTCATTTTTATATGCTGGACAAAAGACTGATTTTGCTGATGAGCAAACTATTATTCTTTTTTCTGACTTTCTGTTTAATATTTCCCCTGAGGTAATTTTCACTTACCACTTCAACTCCAAGATGTGCCATGATCATAACCTCATCAACCTCTTTAAAATCAAGTCACCTGATTGTAAGCACAGCATGCTGCTAAGAATTTTCTTTACCTTTTTTATTAATGTGCCAAAATGGAAGGGACAAAGGGTTAATTTAAGAAATCATAGATTTTTAAATCAGTAAATAGGGAATAAACACCAAGTAATCATAGAATCATAGAATCATAGAATCATAGAATCATAGAGTTGGAAGAGACCACAAGGGCCATCCAGTCCAACCCCCTGCCATGCAGGAACTCCCAATCAAAGCATCCCCGACAGATGGCCATCCAGCCTCTGCTTAAAGACCTCCAAGGAAGGAGACTCCACTACTCTTCGAGGGAGTGTGTTCCACTGTCGAACCGCCCTTACTGTCAGGAAGTTCCTCCTAATGTTGAGGTGGAATCTCTTTTCTTGCAGCTTGCATCCATTGTTTCGGGTCCTAGTCTCTGGAGCAGCAGAAAACAAGCTTGTTCCCTCCTCGATATGACATCCCTTCAAATATTTAAACACGGCTATCATATCACCTCTCAGCCTTCTCTTCTCCAGGCTAAACATCCCCAGCTCCCTAAGTCGTTCCTCATAGGGCTTGGTTTCCAGACCCTTCACCATTTTAGTTGCTCTCCTTTGGACACGCTCCAATTTCTCCACATCCTTTTTGAATTGTGGTGCCCAGAACTGGACACAGTATTCCAGGTGAGGCCGGACCAAAGCAGAATATAGTGGCACTATTACTTCTCTTGATCTAGACACTATACTTCTACTGATGCAGCCTAAAATTGCATTGGCCTTTTTAGCTGCTGCATCGCACTGTTCACTCATGTTCAACTTGTGGTCCACCTGGATTCCTAGATCCCTTTCACATGTAGTCTCATTCAGCCAAGTGTCCCCCATCGTATATCTGTACTTTTCGTTTTTCCGCCCTAAGTGCAGTACCTTACATTTCTCTGTGTTGAATTTCATTTTGTTAGCTTTGGCCCAACTTTCTAGTCTGCTCAAGTCATTTTGAATTTTGATCCTGTCCTCTGGGGTATTAGCTACTCCTCCTAATTTGGTGTCATCTGCAAATTTGATAACTATGCCCCCAATACCGTCATCCAAGTCATTAATAAAGATATTGAATAGCACTGGGCCCAGGACAGAGCCCTGTGGCACCCCACTGGTCACTTCTTTCCAGGTTGAAAAGGAGCCATTGTTGAGCACCCTTTGTGTTCGACCAGATAACCAATTACAAATCCATGTAACAGTTACTTTGTCTAGCCCACATTTTACCAACTTGCTTGCAAGAATGTCATGGGGAACCTTGTCAAAGGCCTTACTGAAATCAAGATATACTATATCCACAGCATTCCCTTCATCTACCAAGCTGGTAATTTTATCAAAAAAAGAGATCAGATTTGTCTGGCATGACCTGTTTCTCTGAAACCCATGTTGACTTTTTGTGATTATGAAATTATCTTCCAGATGTTCACAGACTCTCTGTTTAATGATCTGCTCCAGAATCTTTCCGGGTATTGATGTCAGACTAACTGGACGATAATTGTTGGGATCCTCTTTTTTCCCCTTTTTGAAGATGGGGACAACATTTGCCCTCCTCCAGTCCGCTGGGACCTCTCCTGTTTTCCAGGAATTCTCAAAGATTATTGCCAATGGTTCTGATATTACATTTGCCAGTTCTTTTAATACCCTTGGATGTAATTCATCTGGTCCTGGAGACTTATATTCATCTAGATTAACCAGATGTTTCTGTACTATCTCTTTACTTATTCTGTGATGAAATTCTCCTATTCTGTCCTCTGCTCCATTATCCTCAAGTTGAGCACCCTTTGCCTTTTCTGAGAAGACTGAAGCAAAGAAGGTGTTGAGTAATTCTGCCTTTTCTCTGTCCCCTGTTAACTTTTTGCCATCTTCTCCACACAGTGGCCCTACCATTTCCTTCTTTTTCCTTTTGCTACTGACATACCCCCAAAAGCCCTTTTTATTGTTCTTAACCGCTCCAGCAAGCCTGATTTCATTCTGCGCTTTAGCTTTTCTGACTTTAACCCTACACGTGCTAGCTATTTGTTTGAATTCCTCTTTTGTGATTTCCCCATTTTTCCATTTCTTATACATGTTCCGTTTAAAACATAGTTCAGTTGCAAGTTCCTTAGTCATCCATCCTGGTTTCTTGAGACACCTCCCATTCTTCCTCCTCATTGGCACGGTTTGAAATTGTGCCTTCAGTATCTCCCTTTTGAGAAACTCCCATCCGTCTTGAACTCCCTTCTCTTTTAGTATTCCTGTCCATGGGATCACCCTCAGTATTTCTCTAAGTTTAGTAAAATCAGCTTTCCTAAAGTCTAGAATGCGTGTCTGACTATGCCTGGCTTCTCCTTTCCACTGTATAATAAACTCCAGGAGGACATGATCACTCCCGCCTAAGGATCCAACCACTTGCACCCCATTAACTAGGTCTTCCCTGTTAGTTAGGATCAGATCCAAAATAGCTGACTCCCTCGTTGCCTCTTCCACCTTTTGAACAATGAAATTGTCTTCGAGGCAAGTGAGGAATTTGCTAGACCTCAAGGATTTTGCCGAGTTTGACTTCCAGCAAATATCCGGATAGTTGAAGTCACCCATCACTACTATATTTCTCCTTTCTGAGTGTGTGGTCATCTGTTCTAGAAAGGCATCATCCAGTTCTTCTGCCTGAGTCGGGGGTCTGTAGTAGACTCCCACAATAACATCCCTGTTGTTTCTTTCCCCTTTAATTTTTATCCAAATGCTCTCCACCTGGCTTCCAGGATTGTTGTCCTGGATTTCTTCACTGGTGTAAATATCCCTGACATATAATGCTATTCCTCCTCCCCTCCTGTTTGGCCTGTTTCTCTTGAAGAGGTTATACCCCTGTATTTTTACATTCCAATCATGAGACTCATCCCACCAGGTTTCAGTGATGCCTATTATATCATATTTGCTTTGTTGCGCTAGGAGTTCAATGCTTAATATTTGTTCAATGCTTAAATAACAACAGCACTCTGGACAAAATTATCCTAACTTAATTTAAAAAAAAAAAAAAGACAAAATCCTCCTTTTTCCTTCTGAAACTTTCTGAATATTAATATTATCCTTGACGGTTTTATCCCTCAAAGGCTCCCTCCCCTACAATATCCTCCACAATCAAAATTTGCACCAGCACAAAGGACACGATACACTCTTTTTGGGTTTAAACAGGTCACAACTTTTATTTTCTGCTGTACAGGGTCTAAATTACAAGATTTACAATTAAACTCCCAACACTTGGTCATATGTGTGTGTGAAGGTGTAAACCCACCCAGATGGGTGGTCCTTCGCCACATGTGACAAAGTATGTAAACAAATAACAACAACAAATTTACAAACCCCCTCCCTGCCAGAAATGATGTCAATATTTGATGACGTCATGCATTTAATTGCATACGTCACTTCCTTTAATTTAACCATTGCCAAATTTACCCCAATTAAATTTAATTAGCCAGATTAATTTTTCTGTGGGGTGGGGGTCATTACCCACCCCCTTGTGAATACAAACAAATTTCCAAATATACAGACCCTAACCCCTAAGTTGTGACAAAGCAAATGATAACATAAAATAACACATGAGTTATTATTATCATATGACCCATACCCAACAATCTCGTTATACATTGATCTCAGCGAAGGCGAAAAACCCAGGGTAATAACCCTGGGGAAAAATTCCCTCCCGGCCCCCGAAGGTGACCAGCCTAAGCCTGAGAGTAAGAGGGGTTGCAGTCTGCCAGAAATAGTGCAAATTGAGTCCACTTTTAGGGTTAGGGTTAGGGAATCATGGGGACTGTAGTTTATTGTGGCACCAGAGCTCTCTGACAGAGAAGGCTCAATGTCCCAGAAAAAAAATTCCCATGATTCCCTAACCCTAACCCTAAAAGTGGACTCAATTTGCACTATTTCTGGCAGTCTGCAACCCCCCTAACTTAACATAATTCTTTAATTAAGGGTGGGTGGGTTGGGTTGCTCAGTTCAAGCTCTAAAATAGCTGCTGCCATGTGGCAGCACAGAGCTATAAAGAAAAAACTCTCGTGGGAAGTCTTGAGAGAATAAATCACTGTGAGACTTCCTTAACTCAAACAAGCAACATGATTGGGCCAAGCGCGCAGGTACCCAGAAGCCCCTGCGTGCTTGACCAATCAGGCCTCTCATGTCCTTATATGGCCAGCGCAACAAGAAACCCCTCCTGACACATCAGGGGGTGTCTTTGTATGGGAATTGACCAGGAAAAGATCATTTTATGTGGTGTCACCCTGGTTATGGCCATATCTCTTCAGACTTTTATCCTTGGTTCTAACTCTGTTGTCCCTTTTGGTACCAACTGAGCTCTCCCTTCCTCCACTTGCCTAGATGCCTGGACTGGGGTTCTGTGGGAACACTATATTAGTTTCAAAATAGTTGTGCAAGTTGTGTGTGTTCAAAACAGTTGTGCAAGTTGTGAGAGCTGGGAATCAGTAAGTGAGGAATAAACACCAAGTAATATTTGTTCAATGCTTAAATAACAATAGCACTCTGGACAAATTTGTCCTAGCTCTCTCTCTCTCAATCTCTCTCTCTCTCTCTCTCTCTCTCTCTCTCTCTATATATATATATATATATATATATGAAAAAAGACAAAATCCTCCTTTTTCCTTCTGAACCTTTCTGAATATTAATATTATCCTTGGAGTTCTTGGAGGTTGTATTAATGCAGCTCCTGGTGCAGCCAACATTTTACCAATGATTGTAGCCCTCTCATTTATGAGTTAGTGATTGGTGAACTAACTGAAAGCTATTGTGGTGTTGATGCATGTTGCACAATTGGTTCTATAACTCTAGAGTTATTCTATTGGATCCCCTCAAAGTAAAATTCAGGAGATTATCACATTGTATTTAAAGTGACTTATCTCCGACGGGATACAGTTGCGTAGAATGTTAAAATTTGTTGTTATTGGATGTAGCTGTGGCTGGGCACATGCAGTCCGTATGTAGCCCAGATCTCAGTTGTGCTTATCCAATGGATTTTCAAAAATGGCAAGCTTCCATTTTTGAAAAGCTGTAGGATAAGCATGGCTGGGGTTTGGGCTGCATACGAGTTGCACTTGCCCAGCTTCAGTTGCATGCAATAACACCCAGTTTTAAAATTAAACGCAACTATATCCCATCAAAGATAAGTCTCATTTTAAAATTAAATGTGGATGTATCTCATCAGGGGATAAATCACTTTAAATACAGTGCTATAATTGCCTCAGTTTGGATCACACCTTGCTTGTTGACTTTGGTATATATGTGAGCCACATAAAATTCATTGATATGATGTGGAATCCAGGTGGACCACAAGTTGAACATGAGTCAACAGTGTGATGCAGCAGCTAAAAAGGCCAATGCAATTTTAGGCTGCATCAGTAGAAGTATAGTGTCTAGATCAAGAGAAGTAATAGTGCCACTTTATTCTGCTTTGGTCCGGCCTCACCTGGAATACTGTGTCCAGTTCTGGGCACCACAATTCAAAAAGGATGTGGAGAAATTGGAGCGTGTCCAAAGGAGGGCAACTAAAATGGTGAAGGGTCTGGAAACCAAGCCCTATGAGGAACGACTTAGGGAGCTGGGGATGTTTAGCCTGGAGAAGAGAAGGCTGAGAGGTGATATGATAGCCGTGTTTAAATATTTGAAGGGATGTCATATCGAGGAGGGAACAAGCTTGTTTTCTGCTGCTCCAGAGACTAGGACCCGAAACAATGGATGCAAGCTGCAAGAAAAGAGATTCCACCTCAACATTAGGAGGAACTTCCTGACAGTAAGGGCGGTTCGACAGTGGAACACACTCCCTCGGAGAGTAGTGGAGTCTCCTTCCTTGGAGGTCTTTAAGCAGAGGCTGGATGGCCATCTGTCAGGGATGCTTTGATTGGGAGTTCCTGCATGGCAGGGGGTTGGACTGGATGGCCCTTGTGGTCTCTTCCAACTCTATGATTCTATGATTCTATGATTCTATGATTCTATGTTTCATAGGTTCAGATGAGGGAAACATGCACACAGACTGAATAAATAACAGCTTGTAAAATATAGAGAACAAAAAAAATTAACATTAAAAAGAAATGAAAGATACAATCTTTTCTTTAAAATATTTCATGGCAAGTAAGGGCTTCATTGTCTTTCACATAAATCATGATAATTAAAAATGGATTATAACAACATTACATCATACAATGTTTTATCATAAAGATCAATACAGTACAATGATGCCATTTCATGAGGGTCATCAACAGGCAAACAAATACTTCTGCCTGTTCATCCTTGAATTATTCCCTTCAGAAAACAATACATCTTCTTTCTTCACTGTTTCATGTTGAATAAGAAAATTAAACTGAGGGATCATAAAAAATGCATTCTTAATTAAAAATCTGTCATTATACTAAAGTCTTCTCATGAGTAGTTATGTCATAAGATCTCACTCTAAGTCATACTACAGCAGACCAAGAGTAGGCAAAGTGTGTCCCAAGCCATTTATTTTAATCCTATGGGTAACCACATCATATAACCTTCTACAACTGGGGAACTGTTGGGGGAGGGAGTTGCCCCAAAATGGACAACAGTGTTCCAAAACATATAGAGAATGTTGTTACCCATTTTATCATGTTCGGGAGCTCATAGAGGCATTTCTTCGGCCTATAGGAGTTGTGTGTTTTTTTGCCCAGAACAGGAGAAAGACACCCCCCCCCCTGACGCATCGGTACCCATAAAAAGGGCACTGATGCTTGATTGGCTAGGCAGTCCTGAAGGCCCGCCTTTGCCAGACAGGTTAGCCAATCAAAATGGAGGTCTCACTCCCTGGTCTCGCGAAAGTTCAAATCTAGCAAGACTATGAGTGAGATTTCAGGGGGCTATTTAGCCCCACGCTGCCACGTGTGGGCAGCCATTTTAGAATTGCAGATGAGCAAGGTGCTCGTCTGCTTTGCTGGCTTCTGGTTGGCTTTGTGGGCTCCTGGGCTTCTCGGCCTGCAGAGCGGCCTAGCCCCTGTTGGAGCAGGAAGAGCGGGGAGCGGAGCGTGGTTTGGAAACAAGCCGCGGCGCTCCGTTTCTCCCCAGGAAAAGGAATTGGGCCCGGCCTCAGCACCCAGGCCGCGGCGCTGTTTCAGCCATGGAGCCTAGTGGCGGCCTAGTCCTCCTCAGGGGAGCCTGAGGAAGGGGCTTTCGGAAGCGGAGTGGAGCGTGGCTTTAATAATAAAGACATTAAAAAAAAAAAACTGTGGCTCCTTCCGTTGGGGATTATGGGCTAGGCGCTGCCTCGAGTGGCTGCGGGCTGGAGACCTAGGTGGCCTATTGTGGGGGCCAGTTGGGTGGCGCTAATTAGTGCAGATAAAAAAAAAACCCAAGAGGGACAGGCCCCGAGGGAGCGGACGGCCTTGGGATACAGGGCCCGTTTCCCCCCTCCCAGTTGGAAAATTAAGGCAAACAGTGGTCGGAGGTGCCTGGCAGTAACGCCCCCTCCCCTTTTCCCCTGCACTAATGCCCCCCCCTCCCATACATTCACTTTAATAATTTACAGGCCTTGCTGGCCAATTCAGTTAAGAGTTTGAAGTGGGATATTGGCACCCACTGTTGGGAGTCTGAGGTAAAGACCTCTTCCGATTTGGTGGACAGCATTTAATTAAGGCCATATTACCTGTGAGGTATATGGCCCTGCTTTGGGCTTTACCTGTAAACCCCCCCTCTCCCATTCAGGAGTGGGAGTTATTTTGGGTTTATTGATTAAAACAATAATAATAATAATAATAATAATAATAATAATAATAATAATAATAATAATAATTTAATTAGTGGTTGCATGAGGGGTTAGTCCCATTTGGGTCACGCTAACCTCGGCATATTTAAATTTGAGGTTTGAGTCACGGCCTTAATAATTTTGGGTGAGACACTAGGGTCCTCTGTGGGGAGTATGAGGTCTGGGCCTCCTCTGACCTGAGTGGCCAGCCTATAGTTAAGGTGGCATTTCATGATGGGGGCATCTGCTATTGATATAATTTTATTTAGGGCATGCCTGTACTTCTGCTAGGGTGCATTAGGCCACAGGCCTTGGGTTTGGGTGTCCCTAGTGGAATCTGTTTGGGGCTCATGGCAGCCTGGTTGTCCTGCCTTTAGTGCAGGCTGTGTTTGTTTGGGGACACGTGCCTTTGATTTATATGGCCCTACTTTGGGCTTTACCTGTAAACCCCCCCCCCCAGTCAAAGGTGGGAGTTTTCTTGGGTGAGGATGATTGAAAATAATAATAATAATAATAATAATAATAATAATAATAATAATAATAATAATATAATAATAATAATAATAATAATAATAATAATAATAATAATTCATATTATTTTACTTGGTGGTAGCCTAAGGGGTTAGTTCCATCAGGAACACGCTAACCTCGTCCTATTTAAATTTGAGGTTTGAGTAATTAAGTAGCTTAAAGCAATAATAATAATAATAATAATAATAATTAATTATTCGCCCCTTAGAGGTCAATAGTAATTGCAGGATCATTCATTTAAGGGTATAGCTTTAAAAAAGAACACTATATCCTGTTCATATTAGTTGGAGGCTTTAATATTCCTTTGGACAATAATGGCATGCAGTAAGGCCCAGTGTAAACAGAGCACAGCATCTGCTGTCCCTAAGAATGGCCAGTCTGTGCCTAAATGGGCTTATTATCTAAAAAATTAGGGATGATGAGATTGCTGCACATTTGGCCCAGATTGGTCACACAAGGGAGGCAAGTGCAGCGGTCTCTGAGCAGTTAGCTTAACAGGGGCCACGGGGGGGGGGACTAATATGGAGGCACAGGCTAGTTCGTCTTAGGCTATGGATCGAGGTGTATGTGCACAGCTGATTCAGGAGCAACCGGCTAAGGCACATACGACACCTCTGGCGGACATGGTACGTGGTTCCCCTACTACCACAGCTATGGAGGTTGGGCATCCAACCATAGCTGGTTTATTGGAGCTTGTAAAGAAAGTTCCTGGTGTGGGACAACAGGGTGCAGCTGCCCCTGTGTTGGATCAACCCACTTGGCAGATATATTGAACTTAGTTCAAAAGGTGTTTGTGTCAGGTAAAGGCAATGGGACGGACTCCTGAATCTGTGGAGGCTTACAGCAGAGATATGGCAACTTGTTCGGAGAAACATCTTAACACACGAGCTGCTTCTGTGACGCTCGCGTAGGGAGCTCTGCAAGCATCGGCTGATGCTTCACACCATGTGAGGATCTCAGGTTTGGTGCATGCTTTTAATTTGGTGGCATTATAGCCCTCTTCAGTGGTGGGCATAATGGGCGGAGTTACAAAATTGAGCACCCTACATTTGCAATGGTGGCGGCACCCTGGACAAATCCTGGGCTAGCTCAAGTTCAGGATTTTAGGGTGCAGGACAACCAAAATCTGGCTCATATGGTAGGTAATGCAAAAGGAAATGCACTGTTGGGAGCTTTGGGGCATTTCTGGGGCAGACAGGGTGGTTGTCTGTAATCCCTATGTGGGTATCTCCATGCCCCTTGGATCACACCTTCCCTTTGCTACTAAGGAGAGAATATGGAACAGTGAGTACATTGAATTAATTACGCTCACTGTCTGGGGTCCCATGCTGAGGATCATGGTTAGGTTGGGGTGGTTTTTGCCCTACCAAAAAGAATTTCAGTCTCATGATCGCCCTAAGCTTGAAAGGAATTTTGTGGACTGAATTAAGGGTTTTACCATATGCAGGTGTGTTATTGATGTGAAAGAACCTGATAGATCTCCGGAATTCTACATAGATGAGGATATAATGATTATGGCAGACACAAAGTGCCAATTAATTCTAGGGGGGTCCGCCTAGCTGCTATAGAATGAGCATTTCAGCAATGCAGGTAAGTGGTGGAGGCAACCCTGCAGGTTTGACAATAAATGTAATGCCTGCAGAGGTAATCACCTAGGATCATCTGGTAGAGTGTGTGAGGCTTCAAGGGAGGCTGATGAGATGCAAAACTGAGGCCACACTACACAAATTTCAATCCATTACAGGTTAATTATACTTTGTGTGTGAGGTCATAGTGACTGGGGCACGGTTGTAAATTGTCACTAGAGGTCTGATGGCCTGTCTCCCCATCACCACATCAGAATTAATTCTCAGACGAGGGAGGATTTATCGATCTGGGAATCAATTTTGGATCATTTAATGGTGTGTTCTTGTGGGGAGATCTGAAATGCTCTTATGGGCAGAGTTTCAGGTACACTCCGATGCTGGTGGGGCACACGGTTTTGGGGTACATTCCTAACAGTAAGTGGGAGTTTCAGGGATGGCCTCAATCTTGGGTTGATAATGGGTGGACACAGGACCTCAGTTTCTTAGGATTTTCTATCGTGATGATCCATTGCTGGCAGGACCAATTACAAATAATACGGTGTGGTTCTGATGTGATAACTAAAAATGTAGTCTACTTAGAGATCTCCCAGACCTCTAAATCTGCTAAGGTATTAACACTGGTTAAGAATATAGTGGCACAATGTTTGAAGTTTAATGTTTTAAGCTCAATATATTCTTGATTGACTAAATATTTTGGAGGAATTCCTTTCACGTTTTCAGTTTTGCAGATTCCGTCAACTGGCTCCCGAGGCAGCTGCTTGACCACGAGAGGTACCAGTGCATCTTTGGAGATTTGGACAATAGAAATCAACAAGGCGACTTTCCAGTCCATTGCCCCTTGGACAAGCAAGTCGTATCAGCTTGCGTTTTGAGCATAGGGATGTTTCTTCTTAAATGTCAGGGAGGTAGAGGGTTGGCCCTTGAGGGTGAAGGTTATCATCCATTTTCCAGGCCACCTTAGGCAAGTAGGTTTATCTCCAGTGCCAGTGAGGTCCGGATGGCAGTGCTGTCATTTTATTTAAAGCCAGAGTTTAATGACCCCACTGCTAAATTTTGAGTTCATAGGGCTTTGAGGGATGGGCTAGGGAGTCCATATGTTACGGGATAACTGTTTGCCATTATCAGGTATAATACTGATTAAGTTTGGCAATATCTCCCGTCAACATGTTTCACACCAGAAGATGTGACATTGCTTAGCAGCAATTTTATTGGTCTTTTCTGCTGCCTTGGTAATTAGTGAAATTGTCCCTGGTTTTCTAAGGATGAATCTGACTAGATTCTTTCATCTTTGGATGACCATATTTCTGAACAGGAGATTCATTTGACTGTTCGGTGGCAAAGACTGATCAATTGCGGATTGGGTCAATCTGTAATTTGGTTTAGGGCACCTGACAGCCATATTTGCTCAGTGTTGACTGTGTCAGAGTGCCTTGGAATAAGGCCAAGAGTAACGGGATATGTATTTTTTACATATCTCTGGCCTTCAGTTATCACAGTTTCAATTTTAGACGGGACTGCTGGAGGCTTTGAGACATATTGGTTGTGCCAGTGGCACAATTTTATTTCATTATTTTAGGATTTGGACAGTGACGGCTGCTGCAGTACTTGGTTAAGCAATATTTCATGTTACAAACTTGGCTGAGGGCATTTTAGGGCTGTTAAGTCTTATGTGTGCACTTGATACAAACTACATTTTTATTTCACTGACATGTTTCCTATTGTATTTAGCAGATTTGAATAGCAGGGACATATGGATGCTGGGACACAGCTTAGTGTCTGGGGCTGAACGGGACTTCAGTGATGATACGACCATGGGATTGTGAGATGTTGGAACTGTGAGGTGGTTTGGTAGCAGAGGAATGCTGCTGGGGACTCTACTACCTAGACATTGAACAGTTGGAGTCTTTTACACACCCCAAGATCTTACTAGTTCAATTACAAGAAACTGATTTTGTAAAACTGACGGCTTTACAATTAGCAAAAAAGTATTGTTGCTGGAATGCAAGAGGTGAAGCGAAGGATCCCAAATTAATGTGCTCATGTGATCAAAGTTGTTCCTTCTGTGATCTTGGTCGCACTCGACGTTGGCAGCTTAGAGCTGTGGTCAAGACCTGGGGGGGGGGGGAATGGGAGTTGTTATTGTTGAGTAGAAGGAATTCAGGTTTTATGCCACACTTGTACAGGGCTGATGGAGTCTATCTCTCCTCGGTGGGAAATGACGTATTTGACTTCTCTGGAGTCATACATTAAAAGAGTGATGGGGGGGGAGGGGATGCCAAGCTAGGCTGGCCCCCTCCTGTGGCAGGCAGGGACCCCCCCCCTCGGGGAATAATTAGGTTAATTGGGTTAATAAAAAATTCTAAATTCGGTATATGGCATTAGGTTAACCACATTTCTATGATGTCATTTTAACCGTGGATGATGTCATAATGTTATGACGTCATAAGAATCCTTATGATGTCATATCCAGTTGGGGGAGGGATTATTTATTGTTGTGATATCCTGCATAAACTAATGGACTTGATGCATGCCGTGTTAGAAACAATTAATTCATAGCACTTGCACTTAACTACATGTATGCATGCATCAAGAACAAATTCTTGTTTAAGAAAACTGTTAGTAATTTTTAATTGATTAATTGAATTGATTAACTGTTAGTTAATTTTTTAATTGTTTAATTGATTGCAATTAAAACCCTGTACAAAATAAAAGTTGTGGCCAATGATTTACCCAAAATACTCGTGTTCAGTGTCCTTTGTGCCAATGCAACTGATTGTTTCTTTCCTTGGAAAAACAAAGTCTTGTAGAGATCTCCAAAGGGTTAGTTAAAAATCCTGACAATTTGGTGAAATGGTCAATAGCATTCCACTGAGAAATGCTTGGTGAGGCTGTAGTAGCTCTTTGGAGGCAGAGGGGATAAGAACCCTTCCATGAGGCAATTGCCCTCGTCTGCACTAGAAAAAAGTGGTTAGGCATGTTTTCAATGCATAGACATCAAGACCAAAGCAGTCACAAAATATAATTCTGGCCTGGAAAAAGCATCTCGAATCCAAAGTGGGTTGAAATCCCACTGCCCACACATCCTGCTCCCAAGGAAGCCTGAATGCACACAGCCCAACTACGTGGTATGGTGTCAAGCCATACCACTGGATAAATATTTTTTTCACCTCCCTACCATGCATGAGCACTGCTGCACAAACACCCTGCCCATGATTGCCTGCTACCTAGATGCTATCCCATTGGATGTCCATCCCTTTGATCAGGCACACAATCTCACCTTCAATACTGGTACAGGGCATCAGAGCATCAGTGTGCCCAGTAAAACACTGGCTAAGCACAATCATGCCCTCCCTACATGCCCCCTTCACCCCATGCCTCCTCTTGGATTGTCTAGCTTGTGTATGCTGTATTTATATCTATTGGAGGTGTCCCACTTTCACTTTTTCTCATTGCAACTCCGACTGCTTGGATATGCCAACTCCCTTTTTTTCTTTTTCTTTTTTTTTTACTGTGCATATCCACCAGTGTGTTTATATGCAGCTTTAGGGTTAGGGCTTGGATAGAACTGTTCTCATGTTGGGGTGTTCATATGCAAGGACAAAGGTACACATTTTCCAGCTTGAGTCAAAACATTGTGGCTCCTTTTTGCTCTGTTTTTTTGCCCCAGAGCATGGATTCAATCCAGTTTCCACCTGCTTTGGAGGTATGCATTGTCTATATGCCCTGTCTTCAAAGGAGGTAGAAACCACTTTATTTGGCCCATCTGTTTCACCCCTATGTTACTTTTACTATAGTAGTTTTTCAGTAGCATCACCATACAGAACTCTGCCAGAGTATTCACTCCCCATTTGAACACACACACACACAGAATACAAGCACTATATCCACAGTACCAGTACTCACAGTTTCACTACCCCCAAAATGTTCTCGCTATGTACTTTCTATTTCCTCCATCACAATTGTAAGGTATGCTTCTGATGAAAGTTGACCATACAGTCACACTATAAAACCTAGAAATACTTTGAGAGATGTTCTCTTTAGAAACTTCTCTCAGTACTCCAATATTGTCTCTATGGTCAGCTTGCACCAGAAGTAATTCATTACAATACGGTTCACTATTACCTATACTTTTGCATTTCTATGGAAAGTCTGGTAATATATCCCCCCCTTCATAGATATGGGTCTCTCTCTCTCTCTATCTATCTATCTATCTCTCTGTGGGTTTATGTAAACATAAACAAAAACACAGTATCACATGTGAGCTTCATAAGTATTCACCTCCTATCAGTGACATGTTTGAATAAGCAATGTCTCCAGGAGTCACATATGTAGTTGAATGGAATCTAGCCTTCAAGAAGAGATGTCTTTATTTGAAATAATGTAAGTAAGTTTAATGCCAAATGATCTAAGATTAAAGACACCTATTTCTGAAAGGTCCCAGAGCCTGCTGGAGAACACAAGTAAACAGTATTGTGACAATCAAGGAGCTAATCAAACAGGTCCAGGATAAAGTGCTGCAACAGACTCATTCAAAACTAGGTTAAATATCATATTATAAATTATGAACATCCCCAAGAGCACAGTTAAATCCATGATTACAAAAATGAAAAGGACATGTTGAACTCTGAGTCTGCTGAGAATTAATGTGCCACAATCTGGGCTTTATGGGAGAACTGTGAGAAGAAACCCATTGCTAAAAGAAAAACATCAAAAAAAGCTGCGGGGGGGGGGGGGGGGACCTTCCATGCAAGATACACAACAACCTTGTGAGTAAATGTTATTTGGTTTGATGAGACTAAAACTGAATTTTTTGGTTTTGTCACAAACTTCTATGCATGATACAAGTGAACAGTGCTCATTACTCTGATAGTCATCCAGAGGGTGAACGATATGTAAGGTGGTGATATGTTGTCAGGATGCCTTTCTTTATCATGGGCTGGGAAACTGGTCAAGGATGAGGAAGGCAAGATGGATGTAGCCAAATCAGTGCAATTCTAGTGAAAACATATTTAAGACTGCAAAAGACCTGGAACTGGGATAGAGGTTTACAACCCAGCAGCACAATAAAGCTAAATATAATAATATTGGTTTGAAAGCAAGAACCTGAAAACCTTAGACGAGTGATTCCTAAACTCTGGCTTTCCAGGTGTTTTGACCTTCAACTCCCAGAATCCCAAACCATTGGCCTAGATGGTTGAGGCTTCTGGGAACTGAAATCCAAAACAGCTGGAGGACCAGAGTTTGAGAATCACTTCCTTAGACTGATTATTAAAAGCATGGGCCTCAATCTAATTGTGTGTTAAGAGCTGAAAACTGTTGTTTGCCAATGGTCTTTATCCAATTTGAGAGAGGGAGAGCAATTTTGAGTAGGCAAAAAATCCAGGATACACTTACCCATGAATGTTCATAACTGTAATTGTTTCCAAAGACACTTCTACCTAATACTTTGTGTTTGTAGTTCATTAGTATTTAACATTTGTGCCACAGCAAAACTATTTTGTACCTTCACGGTGTTGGATGTCTTCTGTACATCAAATGGTAATGCCAGTTAAATAGGCATTAGTTCTAGATTGTAACACACAAACACAAATACAAACAAACACACACAGGCAAATTCTTCTTCAAAGCACTATATATTTTCATATTGAGTATAGATACTGTAGGGCTGGATCAAACATGTATCTAAAAGCCAAACATCCAAGCCAAACACCCACTCCTTCCAATTTGCACATGTTCTCTTTTTACAAAACTCCACCCTAGTCCCTGTAATTTCGTCTTTGGCAAAGTGCATCAGTCATTCATTATATAGTTTATGACAGAGCACTGGAAAGGCTGATGTGGAAAGTGGCAGTGTAAAAGCCAACCAATTAATCAATACAAGGCTTAGAACTGAATGGGGAAAGGAACTAATTTAGTTGTATTGTTTATCTCTAATCTTCAACAACTTGGAAGTATTCATTATGATCCAGCAGGAATCTGAATTATGGTGCCAATTTTTTGGGGGGAAAGATTATTGATTAAGACATAAAAATTGTTTATTTTTCTCTATATATCCTCTATTTCTCTATCTTTCTATCTATCTCAATTCTAAAGTAATAGCATGATGGTATTATAGCCAGACAAAAAGTACAGAAATATAAATAAATAAATATCAAGCATCTGATAACATTGAGATGTGGCAACAAAGTAACATTATTTACATATGTGTTTGTTTGCTACCCTAGATGTGGACCTGTCCTGGGAGGACAGTCAAAAACAATATGCTTAAATGTAGAAACATTTAATGACTGGGTAACTCTGGGGCTAAGCAGATGGCATAGCCACATGCCCCAACTCTTTCCCCAAAACGTCCTCGGAGCAGCTGGCCCTCCGCACAGCCGGCGCTCCGAGGATGCCCTCCCAATGCAGTGTCCACACACGCTGCAGCGGAAGAGTCACCGAGGGTGCACCGGCAGCCTTTTGTGGTGCACCTTTGGCGATTTGTGGAAGGAGCGGAATGGGGATGCCTCGGCCCTGATCCGCAGCTTCCTGAGGCGGCCCAGTGCCACCTGTCTGCTTCCCCCCTAAGTCTAAGGGACCAATCCCAATGTATACTGAGTCTAGAGGCAAATAGAACTCCAGAGTCAGGTTTCCATTGATAATAAGTTTTATTTAAAAGAGGAAATCAACACACACACACAAGCAAACAGCTACATTCACACACACGAGGACTAGAGAAATCAAAGGTGTTAGGTAGGAATAGAAATGAGACTTCACAAATGGTGATACTGCACCTGAATGGATCTCAACTCCAATTGCTGGCAGTCTGGGAATGGAATGAGGACTCAATCATTCTCTTGGCAAGCAGGGGGTGGCAGGCAATAGAGGTGCTAGCCTGGCAAAATAACAGATATTGTGCCTGCTTGCTGGATTAAGCCAAAGACTTGCTGAAAAGCCCTGATATTTATACCAAAAACATGCCTTGGTGTCACTTTAATATTATTTTCCAAGGTGGTATCACCAAGGTGTGAATGGAGAGCAGTAGACACACCAGGCAGAGAGGATTAGTGCACAGCATTGTTCAAGCATGTTTACCATATCTGTGGCCCTTTGCTCTCTAGGTTTGGGTCACCTCCTCCAGAATGTCTGGAATCAATCAACTCGGGGAGGGGGGGAGGGGGGAATGCACCACCTGCTTGCTATCCTACTTGTGGTGAGAGCTTTCTAGTCATGGCATCCACAAGTGGGGTTGTAGAAGGGTCACCCAGCCTATGTTTTATTACATTTCTGATTTCAAAAGAGGAGAGGTACTCATAGGCCTAATATGTCATGGCCAAAGGTAGTAGTATATTGACTTACATCCTTAGGTATGTAAGTCCTTAGATAAACCTGGAAATGGTACACAGTCCCTTGAAGCAATTTAGGGGGGAAGCAGACCAGGGCGTTGGGGATGCCCTGGGATGGTGCGCTGCGGGACCGCGGCAGCCGCACCGCGGTGCACCGTCGGCCCTCTGAAAGGAGCGGAAAATCAGCGCTCCTTTCAGAAGACAGAGAAAGTGCACCCTAAACGCGTCGGGCGCACTTTCCCTGGCTTTTCCACCGCAGCATGTGAGGACACTGCGGCGGGAGGTTGCCCTCGGCGCGCCGGCCATGTGGAGGGCCGGCAGCTCCAAGGGCAACCTCAGGAGGAGGAAGGGGCGCCACTCGTGCGGCTGCCCCTCCTCTTCCTTGCCTCGGAGACGACCCTATTGGTCGTCTGCCGAGGCCCTTACTTTTATGTTTGGTTGCTTAGGAAATAGAGTAATATATAAATAATATATTGGGGGGAAGCACACCAGGGCGTCGGGGACGCCCTGGGATGGAGCACCATGGGATCACAGCCTCCGCACTGTGGCGCTCCGGCGGCATCCCTGAAAGGAGCGCAAAAATAACACTCCTTTCAGAAATCAGGGAAAGTGCGCCCTAAACGCGTCGGGTGCACTTTCCCTGACTTTTCCGCCGCAGCGTGTCCGGATCCTGCAGCGGGAGGCTGCCCCCGGAGTGCCGGCCGTGTGGAGGGCTGGCTGCTCCGAGGGCAACCTCGGGAAGAGGAAGGGGCGCCACTCGTGCAGCTGCCCCTCCTCTTCCCTGCCTCCAAGACGACTGTATTAGTCGTCTGCCAAGGCCCTCACTTATATTCATTATGAATTAACAGGATTTTTATTTCAAGAGCAGGCAAACCTCAGTTAGATTAATAATAATAATAATAATAATAATAATAATAATAATATTTATGTATACCCCACCCCTCTGTTAAAAAATTACCACAGTTAAAAATTACATCAAAAATTAGAGACTAAAAGCCCCCAAACTTTACCCTCCCCCTTTAAAAAAATATTAAACTGCATATCTTAAAAATCGACATAAATCTCAAGAAGAATTAAGATAATTAAAACAATTTCAAACAAACAAACCCGTGGGCAAGCCAGAAAACTAAAAGTGGTAGGGAGGTGCAACTCCTGAGGCTGGGAATCTAATCAGCAAAGGCCTGCCAGAAGAGATCCATCTTCAAAGCCTTTTTAAAGCTGTTTAGCATTGTAATCTAATAAATCTCATTCGGCAGGCCATTCCATAATCTGGGGGCGATTACCGAGAATGCCCTCTGGGAGGTTGAAAACAGTCTAAATTTTATTGACTGGAGCAAATTCCTCCCAGAGGACCGGAGTGTGCGGGGGAGATTATATGAGAGGAGGTGGTCCTGAATATAGGTTGGACCCAAGCCATTTGGAGCTTTAAAGGTGATAACCAACACCTTATACTGGGCCCGGAAACTTATAGGCAGCCAGTGGAGAGACTTTAATACCAGAGTTATGTGGTCTCTCCTAGATGTTCCCGAGACCACTCTGGCTGCCATATTTTGTACAAATATCCCAGGCACCACCTGTGAAAAGATGGTTTCACAATGTATGGAATTTTGTCATGATGGGCAAAGCATCTATGCAAATTAGAGCTGCACTGGAACTAGACCTCCATTTCATATATGAGTTGCTTCTTAAGAAGAAATGTTTAGAGGGATCTCCTAAAATCAATCCAAATATTGATGTTAGAAAAAGTTATCAGTTTGGACTAGAAATCTCAGGCTTGCCAAATCAGCATGGTCATTCTGTCTAAGGGATCTGAAGACCACAAAATTGACTTTTGTGGGTATATTTTCAATGAATTTAATCCCTGAAGATTCTGAAAGGAGAAAATTTAAGTTAAAAAATGATGTTACATATAGGTGTTTTAATGTAATGCTGGTGAAAGAAGCATTGGTTTAATGCAGGGGTAGGCAACCTTTCCCCTTTAAGGGCCGAGGGACTTCAGCTCCCAGAATCTCAGGAGCTATTGGCCAACATGGGACTATTGGCCAACATGGCTGAGGCTTCTGGGAGCTTAAGTCCCTCGGCCCTTAAAGGGGAAAGGTTGCCTACCCCTGGTTTAATGTATTGCTCCACTGGAAATGAAAAAGCATATTCAAAAGGAGTGGGATAGATGGAATATTAGACCATGGAATCTATCTGTGAAGTGCAGAGAGCCTTCTTTAGACAATATAATCTTGCATTACTTGGACCTCATAACATGCTTTGGAGGTGAGGCACATGCCACTTTGGACTATTAGGGCCAGGAAAGGCAGCCACAATAACAAGAGGGAGAGATAAATGAGTGTTGCCATTGTTTCTAGCATTTTTGTCCAACAGAAAGAGCTACTGGCACCATTTTCCTGATGATACCACAAGACTCAAAGGAGAGTATAGACAAATCGGTAGTAAATCTCAAAATTAAGATGTTCTAAAATGATTTTCCCTCTTCTTTATATATATGAAAATTGTTGGGAATTTTGTTGTTGCTACTTTTGAACAGTTGTATTTTTTAAAGCAATGAAGAAAGAGATAATTCTCCAAAGACAGAGAGAAACTCTACCACAAGAGCAAACATTTTTTCTCCTACCTGTCCCACTGATAGAAGTGTCAGTGATGAAAAATCTATTTTCACTGTTAAGAAACAGGACTTCAAACTCCTCCCCTTCTCTCTTGTGAGTGTTCAACATCATGTTCAGTTTCTTTGAGGTAACACACAGTTTTCAACTCTAACTGAAAGTAATAGGAGGGGCAATTCAAAATATGTCACTGGCATATAAGCCTATAAAGCTGCCTTATGATGATGACAGTTGGGCCATGAAGCTCATAGTGGCAAACATGCAGCCCTGCATTTCTGCAATTATTCTCAGCTCCCCAAAAGGACAAAAGGCCAGCTACTACTCACAGATTTTGATGAATGGTTGAGCAACTTGAAACATGGTTACCCCCATGCTTCCCCTCCCAAGTATTGAAATTGGCTCAATGCCCAAGTTATCACCAGAGGAGAGCTCTATTTGCAACACCAAGTCAATGTGATATACCAAATACTGGGTTGTATAGCCTACCATTGAGCATTGGCCCAAACCTTACCAGAGTTGCCCACCCTAATCTAGACCAATGTTGTGAACAATGGATGAAAATAGAGGTCCATTGTTTCAGGACAAAAGCTATCTGACCCCTACTTGAACATGTCTGGGAACTTCTACATACAGTCAGGCCCATGTGCTTACCACAGAGTTACATAAAAATATTGAGTCCATTGCAACCCAAGTATCTCTAGCACATCATGAACTGGAAGGATTTTTGAGATGAGAATGATTTGCCATTTCACCTTTTTACCCCATCCCAGGTAGGATTGCTCCATATATTATTACATAACTGTGATGTCTGTGTAAGTAGGGGTTTACATTTCCATATTTGCAATTGCATTGCCAATACACAGCTCAAATAGAAATGCTGACTAAACTAGGCCAAGTCTGGTGTTGATTTACCAAGAATACTATTACACACACACACACACACACACACACACACACTTCATGATCTACAAAACAAAAAAGAAAGGTCTTACTAATTAATAATGCTGGCCTCCACCACTGAAATCTTGGAATACATTAAATGGTCAAAGTTCAGGGAACCCAGATGCAGAGAATAATGGAACTTATTGTTTGGAACTTATTCTAGACAAAAAAAAAATGTATACAATATTTTTGGTGCAGGAAACAGCATTTTCTGTGAGGAAAGATGTTTGTTTTTGTACAAAAAAAAGTGTTAATGTTGCACAGAATAAGTCTCCAACTACAGCATTTTCTGGACAGGAGACATCATTTTCTGCATAGAAAATAACATATCTGCATAAAAAATACTGATTTTGGCACAGACAGTTCTGATGGGGGTGGTGGTGTCAATTTTGCACATAATGAGTTCCAGAATTCAAATAGTCTTTCAGATTTCCTCACAGCAGGAACAATATTGCTAAAATAATTCCTTGATTCCTTCAGAAGCAAATTAGTAAAGAATAATGTCCCTGGTAAATAATCTTGTCGGTGTGGATGATGGGTGCAGTGGCAGGTGATTTACCTCATTGCAGAGTATGTAGGATAAGGCTGGCTGCAGTCCTTCACAGCCCAGGCTTCTATATACCAAAACCTTGGTGCAGCTTCCTTCTTCAGCCATTCAGCGGTTCAGTAGCCATGAACACTCATGTTTGTAAATCCAATAAATAAATCTTTATTGTTGCAACTAATAGAACAGAAAATAACTATATACAGTCCATTTTGCTCATCACTGTTTGTGATCAGGCAAGAGAAAAGTTTATATCCCAAAAGCTTAAGCAGAACTCACACAGAGTCAGACAAAGGATTCTTGTGCCAACCCAGGTTTCCACCTACTTGAGCATAACCTTCCCCATTCATTGGATGTTCAGTGTTTCCCAGACTCTTAGTCCAGCCCCTGTTGTCTATGTCATTCCTCCTTGTGACCTGTTACTTGGCAACACAATGATGTAATCTGTTTATGTTCAACTCTTCTCCTTTCTCCCAACATTTCTCAGTGGGAATGATTTTGTCTACAAGACATCTGGTGCTAGACTGAGGCCTGTTTTTCTCGTGTCCTTTCTCACAGGAAATTTTCCACTCACACACATCTGAACATTTCCATACCATGACTACATGTCCCATAAAAAAATCCTGACAATCTGGTCTCTAAATTATTCAATCATGAATATTCTATTCAGTTTTGTTATTTTTGCACTATTTGTTCTGTCTTTCTTGGCTTGTACTGGGAACAGGGGAAAGAAATATGCAGGATAGTGATGTCTTCTGTAAACTGGAAGTCATTATAATTCTGTGATTTGATACACAACAGTAGTGAATCTACTTCTGGACGCAGTAAGATTTAATGTTTTGAATAGTTTCTCATGTGATTGCTCTGTTAATCATTTCTCTGAGATTTCCCACACATTTTCAAATGTATCTACATTTTTTTCAAAAGGGCTAGAAATAAAAGAGAGATAAAATTAGGGAAGTAATTTCTGTAATTACTGTATAACTGTAATGACTGTAAGTTTCATTCATTCATTCATTCATTCATTCTTTACATTACATTACATCAGGGGTAGGCAACCTGTCCCCTTTAAGGGCCGAGGGACTTCAGCTCCCAGAAGCCTCAGCCATGTTGGCCAATAGTCCCATGTTGGCCAATAGCTCCTGGGATTCTGGGAGCTGAAGTCCCTCTGCCCTTAAAGGGGAAAGGTTGCCTACCTCTGCATTACATTATTGTGGCATACTTACCACTATGTTTATTCTAGGACCAGCCCTTCTTTGCTCCATGTCTACACCTTAATCCAGGGATAGGCAACCTTTCCCCTTTAAGGGCCGAGGGACTGCAGCTCCCAGAATCCCACGAACTATTGGCCAACATGGGACTATTGGCCAACATGGCTGAGGCTTCTGGGAGCTGAAGTCCCTCGGCCCTTAAAGGGGAAAGGTTGCCTACCCCTGCCTTAATCCATTCATTTTCCCCTTCCTCTTTCTGTTATAGAGTACTTGGTGTTCATTTTATTTCTCCCCTCTATAAGTACCTATGCCCTTTCTTGCCCTGCTTTCCCTTAAAAAAAAAAAAAGGAAAGAAAAGAAAAAGAAAACATCCTGAAAAAAATATACAGAAAATCCTCTTAATTTTCCCTTGACTCTAATAGGACAGGTGATATTCTTTTTATCTCTGTATGACTTCTGTTTAGTGACATTTGTATATAATAAGCTTAATGTTTAACTCAAGAATGCCTAGAAGTGCACTAAAAGAGGCTGATAAGTTTTACTATTATGAGAGGCAAGGAAAAGCAATCAACATTCTAAATAGCATTGTCATTTGGTAAGTACATGATTGGACTTTGGAATAGGAAGTGAAGAATTAAAGCACTTACCTGCCCAGCTGACTTTAGAGAATGTCTTCTGGAATAAGTCATTTGAGGCTCTGAGGATGTCATTATCAAATTTCAAGTGTTTTCTCATGAATACTTACAATCTGTTTGTGAAAGTATTATGTAAATGTGGTACACACATGCCAACTGAAATGATCCTATGAGAACAATGTAGCCTGTCTTTATTACCTATGAACATACTGTCCAAATATAAATATATGAATACTTTACAAACTTCTAGATTGTTAATATTCTGATTATAACCACAAAAATTAGGGACAGACAAAAATGGTAAATGCAATTTTTCTCACTCTTTCATCAATTTATTCCATACCCTCCCTTCACACAAATTGTTTTGAAGTCTGCATAAAAACTCAAAAATATTTCTATATGTATTTCTCAAAATGGAAGGTTTGTTTATTTGCTTGTTTGACATGCCATTTTCAAATTACAGTGGACTTTACCCATCTACAGGGGTTCAGTTCCAGAACCCACTATTGATAGAGAAAATGTGGGTGCTCAAGCTCCATATTTTCAGTATTTGGCGCATCTATGGCTGCACATTTCATTTAGTCAAAACATATAATTATATTTGTTGTTGTTGTTGTTGTTGTTGTTGTTGTTGTTGTGTGCCTTCAAGTCCTTTCTGATTTATGGTGACCTTAAGACAAACCTCTCATGGAGTTTTCTTGGCAAGGTTTGCTCAGAGGAGGATTGTCATTGCTTTCCTCTGAGGCTAAGAGCATGTGTATTGTCAGTGGGTTTCATGGCCAAGTGAGGAATCAAACCCTGATCTCCAGAGTTGCAGTCCAACACTCAGACCACTACATTACACTGGCACTAGTCTCTTGATAAAATTACAATTTAAAACCCACATGTGATAAGGTAGAAATGATGTAGAAGGGAACAAGTTGAAAGAAAAACTGATACTGTTATTAAGACTGCCACTGCAACAATAGCAGCTGCTCCTGCTGATACTATTATGAATCTATATGATGGTAGAATTTTCCTATTCACAAATGAAAGAACAAAATATCTGCGAACAAGAATTATTTTATTTTTAAAATAAGTCTAATGTACAATTCAGTGAACTCGTTTGAAGCTCCATTGATTTCAATGGGAAAGTGTAGTACTGCCTTACATTTGCCCCATTTAAATCAATGGGGTTTAAAAGAGCTTACATTTGTTTGGTTCTTTTTCATTGTTAATAAATTATGGTGATTTGCAAGAATGAGTTATATATGATTCTCTAACCTTCAATAGTGTTAGCTAGTAGTTCTGATATTAGGAGGGTGAATGGCTTCAGATTTTAGTCTGAATGTTAAAGAGCTACCCAATGTGCTTAATCTTAATGTTTCAACTAAAATCTCAAGAAGATTCACTAATATTTTAATCATGAACCGCCACTGGTGTCAAAGCATTTCAGTCCATGTACTTGGATCCTTCAAATTTAAATTCACATGCAGTTTTCACAAAGCAGTTCAGTGCAAAAATTTCATTTTCTGACCTATCTTTTAGCACTGTAACTTGTCCTGTAAACATTTTCTAATGTATCTGGAAATTGAGGATCCAGAATACCTTATCAGACTTGTCTTGTGGCTACTCTTCTCTGGCCAGTGTGATTATTCACAATTCCAGGATCATATGTGGTTCTTCCCCCCCCCCCCCCATCTAAAAGGAGTGGGGCAAAAAGTGACCTGATATTCAAGCATTTAATTTAAGAAAGAAAAAGGATTGAAGTGGCTCTTGAAGGCAAAACTGATAGAGACCAGAAATAGACTAATCAACCAGTTTGTATTTGGAACCTGACTGACAGTGTATATGTGTGTGTGTTTGTCTGAATGTCATAGGGAGGGCAAGAGGATACACAGTACTGTTGGTACTTCCCTCCTCCCCCAAGAAAAGATTAGGTTGTTGTGGTTTCAGGAAATTGGTGACTATGCAATACATAATTCTGGCTTTCAGATTTCTTTCTAAGGAGTGTCTCAACACTGCAAGAGTGCTTTGAATAGTTCTTTTCAGGTTGTGATAAGTATCTAGTATTTCAAGTTGCCATGGTAAATAAATTGACTACAACTTTGTGTGGGTGTCTGCAGAAATGTATTTAAAAGATTTTGAAGCAAAAGATTTATTATGCGGGGGGGGGGGATATTTTCATTAGCTTTATATTTTTAGATATGACAGATCTCATTAACACCTTCATGAGGCATCATGCCACATCACAGGAAAAGTAGTACTGTAGTTGCAGTTTCAAAAATTACACCATAATCTTATACATGTATATTCAGAAGGAAGTCCTTTCAGTTCAGTGGGGCTTACATGCAGGTAAGATTGTGTCCTCAAATAGAAATCTGATGGGCAGGAGGAGGAACAGATCTACCAGTCAATGTAAACTATCATAAAATCAAATTCCTTGCTTGTCATTTGTGACTGGCATCTTTAATACATGGTTTTATCAAGGCTCTTCAATACCGATGCTTTGGGAGGAGGAATATTGAAGCAGTTTGTTGCAGGAATGATCCAGTGTTCAGTAATGTTTGCTAGCAGCTCATCCCAGAATTGGGAATTTGAGCTGTGTTTTGCTGAGACTGAGAGATCTAGGAAAGTTTGTCACTGGGAGCTTGCTTTGGAAATGCTAGATCTTCAAATCCTTTTGACTCTGACACACATTATCCATGATTGTGGTGCCAAGTAGGGATTGGAAGACCATTCAAAAACATTTGAAAAATGGTTAAAGTTTAATTTTAAGTGTGCAAAAACACTGCAATAACCCTGGATTGACAGCCATTATGCTGTTCAGGATTTATTCTATGCAAAATTTGTATATGAGATGAGGTTGGCATGTTCTGCTCAGGAAACGGTATTTTCTGTACAGAAAATAATATTGCTGTGCAAAAATATTGTTTTCTCTGGAAAAAAAAAGCTTCAGCACAAAACAACCATTCACTGAGACAAAACTTCTGTTCTGTCAAAAGAAATATCAAAGAATAGGGAGTGGATCTCTGCTAGAATGAGTCACACATCTGCAAACTCAATACTGCAGCTGAGCTGTACTCCCAGTTTCAGCCTGGAGCCTGGATGCCGGGTACCAGTGGTGGCTGGCAAACGTACTGCTATGACTGTATCTATTCCTAGAAATGTCTGACCTCTCCATGATGATGCATACCTTAGTTATATCCCATTTGATTTATAGTAACATATGCCATTGTGAGTTGCCTCTGAACAAGAAATTCAGCAGGTCCACAATTATGTGGCCACTTTATTGACTGGGCATAATCCCATGATGTGAAGGTGATGGCCAGTATCCCACCAATTCTTCACTGTGAGACTTGAACTTGGGACTCTCTTAAGTATCTCCTGCACTATAACTCTCTTTAGATACTAGACCTCTGGGTTTCCAGCTTGGCACCAACTATTCTTTGACAGCCACACACTCACTATCTAATGTGTCCCAAACTTAAAAGACTTTTCTCGATGTTGGTAGTGTTTTTAATGTACTTCTGAAATCACTTCAGACAGCTGCTTGTTGAAACAAAGCAAGACATTTATTTACAAGTCAGGCTGAATACAGTATCTCTTTTAGTGGATGGTGTTCAGAATGGATACGATGTATTGTAATGGAAAAACCAACTGTTGCAAATTAACTCCCAGTATCCATGGTTCTTTGCAGAGCTTGACACAGAATCAGGGGACCAAAAATAGATTGAAAGCATAGGTTTATTTATTGCTGGCAAGTCCCAACAGAATAAGCATTTCAGACCATTGGGCCAAGGATTGAGCCAAGATGGCTGTAGTTTTATGCACTCACAGACAAAGAAATTCAAAGCTGACATTCTATTGGATGCTCTAAACTTTAAACACACAGAATCCTGAGCAATGAGAATGCAGATTTCAGAATACAGATTTCCCCCCTTTAAAGCTTAATTCTTTAGTAATTATAGCTTTATCATTGTAATTTCATCATCATTATTACCATGCACATTTGTATCACTGAGGTCTCACCATTTCCTCTGGTGCCTGCAAGCCAAATACAGCACAAACTTGAACAAAAGGTTTTTTTCCTTCAAAGACTCAATCCTTTTGTCTTGCAAACCTCAGAACACAGGGCATAGGTAAACATTTTCAGCACCAGAAACATTATGACAATAATAATAATAATAATAATAATAAAAACTTGTGATCACCATTTGATTATCAAGCCACCAAAACCTTTTCAGATATTCCATCTTCTGATCTAGCATTTCAACACTTTACAAATCCATGCTATTCTTTTTTACTTTACCAGACCTATTTACATAATGGCAACAAGTGATGCTTAACCAAACTCAAAAAACACTTTCTTTGCTTTACAAGTAGTCCAGTGCAACTTGGAATTTATCTCAGTTTGGACAGCAAACAGAACCTTTTGCATTGTAATTCATCATTTGGATTACTTCTTAGTTTAAAATCATATGTTATCTTTTCACCAGATGTTCTGTAAATGGCTTCTGCCAGGCAAACTATTTCTCCCAGGTTCTCTTTTAATTTACTGACTCAGTGGATAATAGGAAATACCTGCCAGGGTTAAACCACTAGTTGTATAGGTTTTATTTCACCCCGGTCACTCCAGTCACTCACTTAGGGAGACCACATATAAACAGTCTTTGCTGTGACCGCTCTGCTTTACTAAGAGGAGCAGTATTTTCATTTAATGCCATTCAATCCACTAAAGAATCGAGGCATTCACAGGTCAAGATTGTTTCTATTTGGTCTGAAATATACAAACATCCTGGTCTCATCACCACAATATGTGTATAATTGTTGTAGTCTCCCACATTTATACAAATCCTGGGATGCCTTATGGAACCAGTGGCTTGGTCTTGTGCATCATGCCAATTTCTAACACATGTTGGGGATGTTGGGTTTTGTGTTTGGTGTGACAATATGTATTAACTTGTCATTTATGTTTTGTTTTTTCTCTCTGGTCACTGCATATATTTTAACTTTGTTTCAACCCATTAATCCCATTATAAAAATTACTTTTATTGGCCAACCCTTTTTGCTTGATTAGGGCATATGTGTGCAGGCCCAGTATGTTTGCTATTTCTGATATGTTGTTAATCAACTGGTGGAACCCATTTGAACTCTACTCTGGTTTCCCACATTTAACATCATTTAGCTTTTTCAGGAGGAATATCACTATGCAAATAACAAATAACATTCTACAATACATTTCTATTGTCTAAGGTCAAACTTTTCTAATTTCTAACTTTCTTCTTCTTTATCTTCGGGGATCTGGCTTGGCCTCCCTTTTTCTTCTGTTGTTGCATAGATTTGTCAGCTTCCGGTGTGATAGAAGCATGGGTCTTTCCCTCTCACCTCTGGTGTGTCTGCAGTATGAATTTAAGCTGAATCTTCTTAGTTTGATGTACCTCTGGGTATACTAACACACCTGCTCCTTTATCACAGTCCAATAAACCTGGAGCTTAAAATCAAATAATCTTTACAACTGGTCTTGTAGAAACTTGGAGTTTTCTTTAAAACCCAATTTTATGAATTGTTGGAAGACCTCTCCATTTTGGATTAAAAAAAAATCATTGTTGGTTCAAACATGTGTTTTTGGGCTGAACCAAAAATGGTTTTCATTTTAAATATATTGGTTCAGGGTTTGTAGGATTTTCCCCAGTTTTTGAACTTTTGAATCAATATGGACTTGCCCAATTGTTCTATATGCCCCCCCATGCTAATCAAAATCTGAGGAATTTCAGCCATATATCAAATAAAATAGGGCAGTCTATTATTATTTTTAATGCATCTAAATCTGAACAAAGTCAATGGAGAAGCTTACATCTGTTTAACCAATTGGGTCTTTAAAAAAATGTTGCTTCTATTTTTCCAGACAAGGCTGGATTATGAAAACAGTTTCAAAAACAAAACAAAACAAAACAAAACAAAAAAACCTTGATGCCTCTATATTGTATTTCAGGAGGCTTCCTGAGTCTCTATCTAGCACAAGTGAGGCATTTTAATAAGGACATTATTATTATTAAAAATACAGTCCATCCTCATGCAGAGGTTTATTTTAAAAAAAAAAAATCTTAAAGCTGAAAAAAAAAAAAAACCTAAAAACTCAAGACTGCCTTTTCCAGATGGGAACTGGCATGTGTTTGCATTATTGTTGTTTTTCCCATGCTAAGACTCTGGGCACTCAGGAGCAGTTCTATTTTATCAGGCTTCTTGAAGCTATGACTTCTTTTTTTCTGTACAAAGTATCATGGGCAGACAAAATAAGGAAAAACATGTCTAACAATTTCAAAGCTGGGGCTTTTGCAGTGTCTTTCTAATATTGCTTAGAAACTCCCCCCTTTTTCATTCCTTTTGTGACTTTACTGGGGGAGTTTAGTCACCAATGCAAAGGAAAAAAAAATCAAAAGGAAATCCAAAATTCTGTTATTTTAAAAACTCTTCATGACAATGGAAAATAAGTCTCTAATTGTTTCTAAAAAAAAAAAAAAAAAAAAAAAAAAAAAAAAAAAAAAACTAAAAAAAATCTTGTTAAAAATAATTTTCAGTACTGTTGTAAAAGCAAAACCAAAAAATAAATAAAATAAAAAACAAAATAAAAAAACAAAATCCAAAATCCTATTTTCAAAAGGGCTAATGGGAATTGTAGTATATTTTGGCTGAGGCAAACCACATTAACAATATTGATTTCTCCCTTCTGATTTTACTCTCTTCTCATTGGAATGCACAGATCATCTGACAAAAGATCAAATGACTCTTAGGGCAAGCCTCAGACAAGGGGGAAAAAAAACCTTTTAAAGTTCAGGATGGGAAAATGGGCTATTTCTGCAGGGAAAAATCTGAGGCATATCTTCTACAGCACCTCCAAAATGTATACTTGATGTCCCATCATTCTCATAAGAAATCTGGACTCCCAATTTTAAAAGTAAGTCTTTTCCCATTAGGGACACAGGACTTTCAGAGATGGTCAAAAACTCTCTCTTTTTTTGGCAGCATTAAAAATTTTCTGCTGTAAAATTGGCTTAAACAATTTACCTCCAGTGACACCCACAACTTGAACTTTTTGGACTGTCGTCTCTGAGGCACTCTCATCCGTAACTATAGACTTTTCTATTCCTGAATTCACAACAAATGAAATTTCTTGCCTTTCTACTCCTTTTAATCCAGTCCTTAGTTTCTGAAGAGCCTCTCTCTCTGCTAATCCATTGAATTTTCTCTGGGCTTTAGTAAGGGATGATGGTGGGGGATTCAGGCTGCTGTTTCCACACTCTCTAAAATCTCTCTTGCCTTGAGACAAATGGAATCCCAAGTATTTCACCCTCTGCATCTCCACTTCATAAATTTCTCCAGCTTTCTTTAATAACTGAGCCATGTTTAAAGTAGCACAATCCACTTGTTTTAACAGTTCTCATTTAATTTCTCTGGAACTTTGGCTCACAAAAAACATCTGTATCATGGTCTTATTCTGCTCTGGATCAAAAGGTGTAAACTCCCTGAAAGCTGCACACAGTCTCTATAGAAAAGCCCTTGAAGATTCTTCTGACCTTTGCTTTATTTCTATAATCTTAGACAAATCCACCATGGTTCTCTCTTGCTCCACCTCTCCCTGGAAGACTAGGCACTCTTCTCCACTGAAAGGAAAAGGAGTCTGTTTCCAGCAGATCTCTCTCAGTGGCAGTGAATTTCTTTCAGCTCTCTGCACAATTCTCTCTCCAATTTCCTCAAAAGTAGATCCTGGAGAGGGCTCAAACATAGTTTTTGAAGGCTGGTTACCTCCCATATTCCTCCCCTTTCTAAACAGATAAAAACAGACACAAAAGAAAAGGGAAATTGATTTTTTTAAACACCAATCACACAAAGTTGCAAAGTTGCTGGCCTGCACACCTGGACATTCAATAGACAAGAGCTATCCAGGTAGATACCTGATGGCATGTAACAGGAACCACAGCACCATTCACTCAAACACCAGTCGCACCAGATGGGCTTGTCTGCCACACAAACCCACAACCATTCACATGCCTGGTCTTGCCCCGTGTCAAGATCTGAAGTGGTCTGCCTCTCACACAGACACACCAACGTAAATACCAACATTCATACATGATGAGCTACTTCCCAGCTCCTGGTTTCCAATTTCTACCTGAAGTTGACCTTAGTTTCTGGGGTTTCACAGAGTCTTCCCCGGCCAGGAGAATTGCTATCTGCCAGAAACAAAAAGAGGGTGGCCTGGCCCTTTGTTAGTCCCCAATGGGCCCTTTCCGAGGTCCACTGACCCACTGACCAGTCTACCTGATACCTGACTACCTATTCCCAATTCTGCCTACCTATTTCCCAGTTTCTAACTTTACTACTCACCTGATCCAGAAGAGGCCTGCCTCTTTGTTTCCCCATCTATGTTTTCAAACTAAAATCTCTCGCATGGTCCTAGGCTGGAGTCTGCTTCCTGCCTCAGGCAGAAAGAAATTCCAGGTCTGCTCTTTCCAAAAATGTTGGAAATGTGCACATGAGCTTCAGTGGATCTCTCTCTACTGAAGCAGAAAACAGGTCCAGCAAAGAGGGAAAAATATCCTGACCTCTGATCTGCCTTGGCTTGCTCCAAAGAATCCGAGTCATGGCACCAAAATATGTAGTGGAAAAAACCAACTGTTGCAAATTAACTCCCAGTATCCATGGTTCTTTGCAGAGCTTGATGCAGAAACAGGGGACCAAAAATAAATTAAAAGCATAGGTTTATTTATTGCCGGCAAGTCCCAACAGAATTAGCATTTCAGATCATAGGGCCAAGGATGAGCCAAGATGGCCATAGTTTAATGCATTGACAGACAAAGAAATTCAAAGCTGACATTCTATTGGATGCTCTAAACTTTAAACACACAGAATCCTGAGCAATGAGAATACAGATTTCAGAATACATTATAATATGCTTAAGTTACCATGTTGCCATGCCAACCACATACTAAACTCTCTTATCAGTAAATAAGCTGGTGTGTACTAGGCAAAAGGTCCTTTTGCTCAAACAAGAGTAGCTGCCAATGATTTATTATGGCTCTCTGGCCCAAGCTGGCTCCTAATGAAGGTCTTTAATAGATCAGGTTACCAGATCTTGGGTCATCCTGTCTAAATAACCCTTTAGCATTCTTTGAGTTCAAACCTTCCAGCATCTTCCTTAGAGGCCCATTTCCCAGCATTCCCTTCACATGGCTGCTTAACCATTATTTTACTCTTATAATAGAACACATCTCTAATTTAGGCATATAAAACATTAATTAAAGAAATTATTCTGCCTCATTATAAATACTTTATTAGTTACACAGTTTAACAGTTTCTTTAGTTTGTTTTTGTAATTGTTTCTCTATAGCTTTATATTTGTTTCCTTACAGACTGAGTTCTCACAGAACTCTATTAAACTTTTGCATCATATAACCCTTCTGGTTACCTGTGACTCCACTAGTCACCAAAAAATATGACTGTTACAGGACACTGCAACAATTTAATTATGGACATTCTTCATCCCTTTCTTGGGTACCTAACCCCATTTTTAACTGTCCTCACAGCAGCCTAACCTAGCTTCAACAGCTCTTCACCTCTCAGGGGCATTCTAAACATCATCCACTTTCAAACCTTATTCTCCCTCTTATATAGTCACTCCTGGGATCAGCTCCTACCTTTTCCTGGCTTCACTCCCATTGGCTCCCAATTTGTACTTGTTGGTTCATGTTCTAGTCTCTGGAGCAGCAGAAAATAAGCCTGCTAGAAGGCTACATAGTCCATGCCTCTTTTTTAGTATGTCAGTCAATTTAAATGTATTGTAATATTATATTTTATCATGATTTTATTCATATAGCACTTCAATTGTGTTGTTGAATTGCTTAGGTATTGCAATGTACAGCTGTACTGTATGTACAGCACTGTGTAAATCTACAGCACTATATAAATAAAGCATAATAATAATAATAATAATAATAATAGTATGAAATATGGTGTTTCACACAGAATACCTGTTGGGGACGGAAATAAAGAGGTAGGCAAAAGAAAACAATTCATTATTCTGTTAAATAGGAACATTCTTATAATGGAACACTGTCAGAATCCATGTTTGGTTCTGCCATGGTATATGTATTTTGTAGGAGGGCGATCTGTATTGTTTTGGTATTGGGAGGAGGCATCTTGTACTGTGTGCATAGAAAGGGCATTGGTGTTGGGTTGAAGGATGGGCTGACCTAGGCGATGTAACATCAGTCCCTGGGTTGCTTGATAATGCTGTCTGCTTTTAGAAGGGGATGGAATGCAGGGGAGGTTTCCCTCCTCTTTTCTTTGTAGAATTGTAGGCTGTTAGAGCTTAGGAATGAAAATCAAGGGGATAGGGGGTGATAATGAAACCATTAGAGCTAGCTGATGGGAATGAATGTTTGTGTGCCAATATGTGGAGGTGGAGTTTTAATTTTGGGTTTTTTAATATTATGTTGGGGCCCAGAATCGGTCAGTTCCAACTTAAAACACTTTGCTAGTAGCTTCTATCCTGGTGCCTTCAATAAAGTCTTCTATTTTTCACCACAATGAGACTGTTTGTCTGTGCATTGGGAACTGAGTTCACTAGTTCTGACAAACACACACACTTTGAAAATTTGCAGGATTATTGGCTGCATCCATTTATATTCTGTGTGTCATTGTCATAAAAAAAATTAGACCAAAAAACCTGGAGAAATAGCTCAAGTTTTTGGCTTTACATACAAAAAATAGAAAGTCTGTTCTTGCACCTAATATTTTGAAATTTGTTATACTTGATCTTCCTTAAAAATTCAATTGAACCAGAAAAGTCTATCAGGATATAAAGAAATTATCAACACATTCCTTATATAAAAATAATAATCAACACTTCAAAGAACATTCTTAAAAATAACAAAATTTGGCTGCTTTTTGGTTTTCAATGGTAATCAACAGGTGACATGAAGATCTGGATTTCCATAGAAGGTTTGCATTTTGAACAGAGTCAAACTGAGTGGCCTTCAAACAAAGCCAACAGGACTGTTTTCCAAATTGTTGACTCTTGTGGTCAGTGCAAAGCCATAGTTACTGTTATTTTCAGATGTTTGTTGCTTGACCAGCTATTCCAGAAAATATGTTGAAGGGCAAAATATATATGTATGAAAATGAAAAAATAATATTGCTTCATAGCTCCTATAATAATGTCACTTTTATAAACCTGCCCAGTGAGAACTTGCAAACTTCTGAATTCATGCCTGAAAATCATACATCCAATCTAAATTGATGAAACAGAATCTGAGACCTCCTTACTATGAGATTCAAGCACCACTAACCAGTAATTTATATATATATATATATATATATATATATATATATATATACACACACACATATCAGTAATATATATATATATATATATATATATATATATATATATTCCCCATTGACAAGGTTGTCAAGTCATGTCTGACCATAAGGGACGGTGCTCATCTCTGTTACTAAGCTGAAGAGCCAGTGTTGTCAGAGACTAATCTGTGATCATGTAGCTGTTTATCTTCCCACTGTTTACCTTCCCACCTATTTATCTACTTGCATTTGCATGCTTTCGAACTGCTAGGTTGTCAGAAGCTGGGACTAGTGATGGGAGCTCACCCCATCATGCAGCACTCTGGCCTTGAACTGCTAACCTGCTGAGCTTGCAATCTAAAGAGTCAGCATCTTAACCACTCAATCCATCACATCCCTATATATATATATATATATATATATATATATATATATATATATATATTAGACTGCAACTCTATACTTGTTTCCTTTGGTGAAAGCCCCATAAAAAGCCCCATAAATAACTGTGGGTGTGGGACTTACTTTTGAACAGACATGCATGCCACTGTGCTCTCAGTTCTTTTCACTGTGGAATCTTTGTGACAGACAGATCCATAGGACAACCTCTGTTGTTGGGTTTTTTAATAGACCAATTATAATTAATCAAGCATGATTTCAAAAGATCACAGCAAAAGTTTTCGTAGTGTGGCTGTAGGCATTTTCATGTAAGATCACAATTTCAACTCTTAAATTTATTCATTGAACAAGCACAGTTAAAAAAGAATGAATCTGAAGCTCAGCAGTAGCTATTCTACTTGTGTCATTAAAAATGCAATTAAAACAAATCATACAGAAAGGCATTTTTAAAAATAAGGTATAAATTTTGCTTAAAGATAGACATTTTTTCTGCTATGATTTCCAGTATCTTGAATGACATAATTAATAGAATGATCTCAGATTTCACAACATTCATTTACTTTATTCCCCCTTCCCTGATAAATTTATTCTTCTTATATTTTGTACATTTTGGTGCAAATGGTGGCTAATTAGATTGATATATAGTAATGGAGGTTACAAAAGAGAACGCCTATATACATATTCTCCATTTTCCTCCCCTAACACTACTTACACAAGTAGATAGGGATACACTTGGTACACTTAGGATCAATGCTTAAATAACAAAGATTAATAATTCATCATTTAATAATGACTTAAGGGAGGCTACTTCCTCTTATGAAATGGCTAACTGCAGTGTTTCAAAGCCTGAGGCAATCATGCTGCTTGAAAATGATCTGGCCTATTGATCATAGTTACTGTTAGATACCATTGCCACATAAAATGTTAAGAAGAAGGATAGTCATAAGAAATGAACATAAATTCAAAACTAAACTGAGCACAAAAATGGATGTGGCATATTGTTTGTAAGACTAGTGTATAGCAGTAACCTTGGAGGCCCTGGATAATTTTATTTTCACAGTTCCCTGATTCCCTGGATGCTGCACCTGAAATCTTTTGAGTATATATAGGGGAAAATAAATGGAAAACTCTGGGCCTAAGCAGACTGCCAGAAATAGTGCACATTAAATTGAGGCACTGCCCTGGCTCAGTGCTAGGGAATCATGGGAACTGTAATTTATTGTGGCACCAGAGCTCTCTGACAGAGAAGGCTCAATGTCCCAGAAAAAAATACAATTCCCATGACTCCCTAGCACTGAGCCAGGGCAGTGCCTCAATTTAACGTGCACTATTTCTGGCAGTCTGCTTAGGCCTTTAGTCTCACAGAGAATGGTCCAGGAAGACTTCCTAGTTGCTGCCAATCCCAGCTAGCTTTGGTGAAAGAAAAAAAGGTCAGCAAGGAAAGCCTTTGGAACTTGGAGGACTGCTTTCATATCTCATTGCACACTGTCAGAAATATGGACTGTTTGTTTGTTTTTTTTAAAAAAGTGTTTTCCAATTGCATATCAAACAAGGGTTAGATTTTTGTAAAAAAAAAAAAAAAAGAAGAAGCATTTTACATATCTGGTTGTTCTTTGGAATGTCTTCACAAATTAGTTTGTAGATGAGTCTTCTGACTGATGCCTCTTCCAACCCAGAGATCTCCTGAGATGATGGCAGCAATAGCTTTTTTTTGGCTATGCTTTGAACTGGTGAATCAAATGGCAAGCTACCTGCTTCTCTTCAAGGCTCAAATCTAAACCACTTTCATCTTCACTATTCTTACTCTTGTCCTCCATCCTTTTTCTTGCCACTGATGCCCCTGGTGCTTGAAAAAAAAACCACAAGACAACCCTATTCACATTTGTGGTTAGGTTGCTGTGATGACAGTTAGACTTAATGATAGAAAACATTCCTGAAAGCCTCAAGGATCTTTACTAACAGTAGTTGCTCCCCCAAATTGTGGGAAAATTAAGGGTATCTCGGTCACTGTGTAGGTTAATTACTGATGGAGGACCACTCTGACTTTAACCCATGTCAGTTTCACATATATCTATGATCATCATGAGTCTACTTTACCCTTCTTCAGTATGTATCTAGAAATATCTACTGATCCATTTGAAAAACTATTCAGGTATTGCAGAGTTCACTTTCTTCAAGCTGGAAGGAGTGCACCTAGCATCACTCCTTCAATTGCTACTTTCCTCATGTGGAAAACAGAACATATCTGAGGATTAGCGTTTCCTGTTCACCTGGAGTTCTCCATGCAGTCAACATCATGCAAAAATCAAGGACTTTGGTCATGAAGGTCTCCATGCAAACATAACATTGTCCTCTTTAGACATATTTCCTTCTACATGAGAAAAAAAAAAACTTAAAAGGGCTAGTCTGCTCATGGGCTGAAAAAAGTGAGATAATTCCTGGAAATGTCTTGGAGCTCGAAATTGTTCTTTTTCACTGGGATGGCCACTCATCTCCCAGTAGTCCTGAGATCATCAGGCCACTGACAGCACTGGCCTTCATCTGTTCATTTGCTAATATATTAACAAAACTGTGGCCTACTAATGAGTCTGTACTAATAATAATAACATTTCTCAGTTTCAAATATTTATGAATATTTATGAATATTTATACAGCTGAGAGTAGAATGTATAATGTTTTTTTGTTTTGTTTGTTTTTTTGCTTCTCATCAATTTATAGAAGCCATGGAAGAGGTTCCTACCTCACCCTGATATGGACATTAGATTTCTGAAAATGCAAGACCTAACTATAGACTTAATTCTTATTCAGTACAGTACAGAATGAGTGAAGGTTCAAAGTGTTTCATTGGTATACTTTAAAGAATTCCTCATTTCTGAGAGCTTTACACATCTGTTCTCACTGAAAACCTTCAGGCCTTTATCTTGTCTGAAAGAGGTTAATTACTACTCCATTTAGAATGTTGTTTTTAAATCATTGGCTGTTGCTAGTCAAAAACAATTTATTTACTATAAAACAGGACACACAATAAGCCTGTATTTTTGTGCATCTGTCATAACGTCTCTGCCTCATACTCTTGTCTGTTCATCTAAACTCACATCTAAAAATGGACAGCCTAGTTTTGCTTGTTTTGTTTTGCTTTGTTTTTTGGCATGAAAAGCACCAGCTAGCAAAATGAAGTAGTCATTATCATACATAACTTGCTAAAACATTCCTACAAACTGTCTAAATATTGTAAAGAAATGTATTGTAAACATGGGAAGGAAGATAACCACCCCCGGACAAACATGCATAGCCATGGCTCAGAAAGATTTACAGCTTCCTTCTCAACTTGCTAATAAAAAAAATGAACTTGGTATTCAGTACAAATATAAATATATTTACTCAAAAGAAAATCCCACTGAGTTCAGTGGAACACATTCCTAGTAAATGTGCCTAATACTGTGTTTAACAAGGAATCTTATAGGAATTATTGATGATAGAGCTGTGCCAGGACTCCTGATTGAGCTTGCCTAGTGATTCTGGAATCCAGGTTGTGCTCTGATCTAATTGAAACTAATTTAGACCTAATCCAATCTGATTTGGAAATCTGAATCATATATATATATTGTCTGGTTTCCTAATAGCATCCCCAGAGATATCTAGTTCAACTCTCTATGAGTACATGAGTATGCTTAAGGGGTACATTTAAGTACCCCTGAAGATGACCATTGAACCACCTTTTAAAAACTTCCTGTGAAGAGATTCCACCATCTTTCAAAGAAGTCTGCACACTTCTAATAGCTCATATCATTGAGAAACTCTTTTGTTTAGTCAGAATTTACTTTCTTGTCATTTCACACATTTGACCCTGTTGGAATAGCAGTAGCTATTGAATTTGGTTTTTGATAAGAGGTATTCAATATTGGAAATGTATACATAATCAAACAGAAATAACTTGATTTTTTAAAAGAAAAGAAAAGAAACTCTAAATGTGTTAGGAAGAGAAAGTGACAGACTTCACTCTTGTAGAAAAAACATGCACAGGCAGCAAGTAAAGGGGACATATGGTCTTCGATGTCTCTACACTAATGCACAGAACACGGGAAATAAGCAAGATGAACTTGAACTCCTAGCACAATAAAACAAATATGATATAACAGGCATCACTGAAACCTGGTGGGATGAGTCTCACGATTGGAATGTAGAAATGCAGGGGTATAACCTTTTCAAGAGAAACAGGCCAAACAGGATGGGAGGAGGAATAGCATTATATGTCAGGGATATTTACACCAATGAAGAAATCCAGGACATCAATCCTGGAAGCCAGGTGGAGAGCATCTGGATAAAAATTAAAGGAGACGGAAACAACAGGGATGTTATTGTGGGAGTCTACTACAGACCCCCGACTCAGGCAGAGGAATTGGATGATGCCTTTCTAGAACAGATGACCACACACTCAGAAAGGAGAAACATAGTAGTGATGGGTGACTTCAACTATCCTGATATTTGCTGGAATTCAAACTCAGCAAAATCCTCAAGGTCTAGCAAATTCCTCACTTGCCTTGAAGACAATTTCATTGTCCAAAAGGTGGAAGAGGAAATAAGGGAGTCAGCTATTTTGAATCTGATCCTAACTAACAGGGAAGACCTAGTCAATGGGGTGCAAGTGGTTGGATCCTTAGGTGGGAGTTATTATGTTCTCCTGGAGTTTATTATACAGTGGAAAGGAGAAGCCAGGCATAGTCAGACATGCATTCTAGACTTTAGGAAAGCTGATTTTAGTAAACTCAGAGAAATATTGGGGGTGATCCCATGGTCAGGAATACTAAAAGAGAAGGGAGTTCAAGATGGATGGGAGTTTCTCAAAAGGGAGATACCGAAGGCACAATTTCAAAAAGTTCCAATGAGGAAGAAAAATGGGAGGTGCCTCAAGAAACCAGGATGGATGACTAAGGGCCTAAGCAGACTGGCAGAAATAGTGCACATTAAATTGAGGCACTGCCCTGGCTCAGTGCTAGGGAATCATGGGAACTGTAATTTATTGTGGCACCAGAGCTCTCTCACAGAGAAGGCTCAATGTCCCAGAAAAAAATACAGTTCCCATGATTCCCTATCACTGAGCCAGGGCAGTGCCTCAATTTAATGTGCACTATTTCTGCCAGTCTGCTTAGGCCTTAAGGAACTTTCAACTGAACTAAGTTTTAAATGGAACATGTATAAGAAATGGAAAAAGACGGAGGAAATGTCAAGTAAAATTATATGGGAAGCCAGTAAGGTGGTTATAAGAGGAGAATTTATTAAATTACAAGTGGAAGTAAGAAGAAAGGAAAAAGAAAAAGAACAAAAATTAAATGAAGAATTAAGATTAAAAGAGAATGAATGAAAATGACAGGAGATAAGCAACTGAAATGCAAAATTGAAAATTTAAGACAACTAAAAGAATTAGCAATTAAAGAAATAGAGACTAAAATGAGATATGTAAGACAAAAAAATTAAATTGGGAAATAAAGCAGGTAGACTGCTGGCAAATAGACTCAGTAGAGAAAAAGAAAAGAAAATTATAACAGAGATAAGCAATAATGGAGAGATAATTACAGATCAAGAAAATATTTAAAAATTATTTAAAGATTATTATGACAAAATGTATAGGAAATTAGAGACGAGGGAAAATGAAAAAGAGAAAGTGAAAAGATATTTGAGAGACCAGAAGACAAACAAAATAAATGAAGAGCAGGTAGAAAAGTTAAACCAAGCAATAACAACTAAAGAAATTACAGAGGTGATTGAGAAAGTGAAAATGAGAAAAGCTCCTGGCCCGGATAGATTTACGGCAATTTACTATCAAAAATTTGTCAACATTTTGGTAGATCCATTAAAAGAAATGATGAATAAGATAAAGGATGAAGGTATACCAGAGTCTTGGAAGGAAGCCTGGATATCATTAATCCCCAAAGAGGAAAGATCATGCCTAGAAATGAAGAACTTTAGACCAATATCCTTGACTAATATTGATTATAAAATTTTTACATCTGTCATAGCTAATAGGATGAAAGGATTATTGGATTCAATAATTCATGAGGATCAGAATGGATTCATGCCGAACAGACAAATTAAAAAGAATATGAGGATAGTGTTGAACATAATAGAACATTTCGAGATTAATAATGATAAAAAAAAATTAGCATTAGTATTGTTGGATGCAGAAAAAGCATTTGTCAGGGTTAATTGGTGTTTTATGTTAGAACTTATTAAGCTTATGGGAATGGGAGATACATTTAATAAATGGATACAGGAAATATACAAGGAACAAAGAGCTCTGATTGTAATAAACCAGGAAAAAACAGAAAAAAATATTGAAAGAGGTACTAGGCAAGGATGCCCTCTTTCACCTTTATTATTTTTATTAGTACTAGAAGTATTAAATAATAAAATAAGGGGTGATCCAGAAATTGATCTGTAAAACATCAAATATATAAGTTACAAGCATTTGCGGATGACGTATTTTTCTTTTTAGAAAATCCAAAAGAAAATATAAACAAACTAACTAGAGTTATAGAAGAATTTGGGGAGGTTGCAGGATTTAATATTAACAAAGATAACACGGTAATACTAAGAATATGAATGTAAGAGAAGAACTAGAGTTGGAAGAGATTTCAAAATTTAAGATTGAGAAAAAAGTAAAATATTTGGGGATATTTTTGACCAAAAGAAATATAGATCTATTTAAAAACAATTATCTGAAATGTTGGGAAGAGATTAAAAAAGATCTGATAAGATGGTCAGGAAAAAGACTATCATTTTTAGGTAGAATTGAAGCAATTAAAATGGTATTGTTACCAAAGTTAATGTTTTTATTTCAAAATCTACGTATAATAAGTGAGGAAAAATATTTAGATATTTGGCAAAAAGAAATGTTAAAATTTGTATGGGAAGGCAAGAAAGCTAGAATAGGGTGGAAATTGTTGACTGAAGAGAAAATAAAAGGTGGTTGCGGACTTCCAAATCTTAAATTATATTATAGGGCTTCTTGCCTTAATTGGATAGAGGAATGGGTTAGTTTAAAAAATGAAAGGTTATTAGAATTAGAGAACTCTAAATTGAGATTTGGTTTCACACCACTTTGTGAGAAACGCTTTATTAAAAACTTGGTTGAAGATAAAAGAACAATTCTATACGCATATCCTCTGTTGAACCTCCCCGCAGGAAGCTTTTTTTAAAAAGATCTAAAATGGAAAAAATACCCTGGTTGACATACAAGGATTTAATTAACTGGAAAGGAGAAATGGGAGACTCTTTGAAAATTAGAGAAGGATTAGGTAAAGAATTGCAAGACAACTGGTTTTTATATATGCAGATAAATGAAAGGTTTAAAGTCGATAAAAATACTGTAGGTATTTCAAATAGACAGAATGAATTAGATAAAATACTTTTTGATAAAAAAAAAAGGACATATTGGAAAATATTATAGAGTATTACAAGGTAGGAATTTGGAAAATGAAAAAATAAAACACTCCATGATAAAATGGGTGCAGGACATAGGGAAACCTATAGAATTAAACAAATGGGAAAAAGCTTGGTACGATACCAAAATTATATAATTCTGGAAAAGACCAATGTTGGAAATGTAATAAACCAAGAGCAAACTTTTATCACATGTGGTGGACATGTGCAGAAGCGCAAAAATATTGGTAAAAGATAAAGGAAGTAATATCAAAAATATACAAAGTGGAGATACCATTGGAATCAACTTTCTTTTTGTTAAATATGTTAGGTATACTAGAGAAAACATTTGAAAAAGATAAAAGACGAATTTTACTTTATATGATAACGACTGCTAGAATACTGTTTGCTGGAAAGTGGAAGCAAACAACCATTCCCACTATAAGTGAATGGAAAAAGAAGACTTGGGATGCGATGGAATCAGATATTTTGACTGGTCTATTAAATGATAAAGAGGAAGAGGAAGTGATTAGAGGTTGGACAGCTTTTAAGACATATTGTGATAAAGAAGGGTATGAATGAAAACAAATTATAAGGATAGATATGGGAAACATAAATATGATTGAATAATGATTGTAATTTGATAAAGATACTAGGAATGTTTAATGTATAAATATAGAAAGAAAAGAGATTTGTTTAGTAGAGGGGTAAAGGAAAATTGTTATGATATTAGGCAATTATACATTTATTTGGAAGAAGATAAAATTACTATGTAGTGTATGGAATCATGTCAAAAGTGTATGTAGGATATAAGTGTGTGAATGATAGATTTATGTGTATATAGAGGTGTGTGTGTGATTATATGTAGTACTATGTATTTGTAATTGTGAAATGCAATGTGTATTTTTTATTTTATTTTTTGGTTTTGTTTTTTGTTGTATATGTTATGATTATTAATTTAAAAAATGGAAAAATGGGGAAATCACCAAAGAGAAATTCAAACAAATAGCTAGCACGTGTAGGGGTAAAGTCAGAAAAGCTAAAGCGCAGAATGAACTCAGGCTTGCTAGAGAGGTTAAGAACAATAAAAGGGGCTTTTTTGAGTATGTCTGCAACAAAAGGAAGAAGAAGGAAATGGTAGGGCCACTGTGTGGGGAAGATGGCAAAAAGTTAACAGGGGACAGAGAAAAGGCAGAATGAAACTATGTGTGAAAGGGATCTAGGAGTCCAGGTAGACCACAAGTTGAACATGAGTCAACAATGCAATGCAGCAGCTAAAAAGGCCAATGCAATTTTAGGCTGCATCGATAGAAGTATAGTGATCAAGAGAAGTAATAGTGCCACTCTATTCTGCTTTGGTCAGGTCTCACCTGGAATACTGTGTCCAGTTCTGGGCACCACAATTCAAAAAGGATGTGGAAAAACTGGAATGTGTCCAAAGGAGAGCAACTAAAATGGTGAAAGATCTGGAAACCAGGCCCTGTGAGGAACAACTTAGGGAGCTGGGGATGTTTAGCCTGGAGAAGAGAAGGTTAAGAGGTGATATGATAGCCATGTTTAAATATTTGAAGGGATGTCATATTGAGGAGGGAACAAGCTTGTTTTCTGGTGCTCCAGAGACTAGGACCCAGAACAATGGGTGCAAGCTCCAGGAAAAGGGATCCCACCTCAACATTAGGAGGAACTTCCTGACAGTAAGGGCTGTTCGACAGTGGAACACACTCCATCGGAGTGTGGTGGAGTCTCCTTCCTTGGAAGTCTTTAAGCAGAGGCTTGATGGCCATCTGTCGGGGATGCTTTGATTGGGAGTTCCTGCATGGTAGGGGGTTGGACTGGATGGCCCTTGTGGTATCTTCCAACTCTATGATTCTATGATTCTATGAGATAGAAGAGTTTTGGGTCCTTCAGTCTTAAAAGTCTGGCTTTGAATTCCTGTAGTGGGTTTCTGATAGTGAATGTGGCTAGTGCAAATTATTCATAATTCATTTCAGTTCTGTTTTTGATAAGAAAATAAGAAAAACACATACATTTAATATAAATTGGACAGAAAAAAAATCAAATGAACATGAGAAAGTCTGACAGAGTAACACAGATTGATCTGTTATTTTTGTTGTGTGTCTTCAAGACATTTCCAATATATGGTGATTGTAAGGTGAACCTAACATAGGGTTTTCTTGGTGAGATTTGTTCATAGTTTTGCCTTTGCATTCCTCTGAGACTGAGGGGGGTTGCAGACTGCCAGAAATAATGCAAATTGAATCCACTTTTACGGTTAGGGTTAGGGTTAAGGAATCATGGGAACTGTATTTTATTCTGGCACCAGAGCTCTCTGACAGATAAGGCTCTATGTCTCAGAAAAAAACAACAACAATTCCCATGATTCCCTAGCACTAACCCTAACCCTTAAAGTGGACTCAATTTGCACTATTTCTGGCAGTCTGCAAAGGCCCTAACTAAAATGAACAGGGGAGATAGTACACATACACCAACAATTGCTTATCCCAACAATCCACAGCCATGTTGTCATTAGCTCTGCCACTTGATACATACATTACCATCCTCAAATGAGCCACAAAGTATTTCCTTCATATTGACTTTAATTTGGTGGTGCATTTAAAAAACAACAACAAACCTCTCCTGCCCAACAAGGCCAGCCCCATGCACATCACCACAATATAGCATAATACATGTAACACATCATCTGTCAGGGAACATTACATGCAGCATTTAAATCCCACCCAGGAAACCTCTGACTCAGTTAATAAGGCAATGATGGTGAAACTTTTAGGGCTGAGTGCCCAAACTAAAAAGCCTTCCGGCATCAGGTGTTACCCAGTACTAGGAGCAGGACTTCAGCCTTCCAGGGGTGGGACTTCTAGGGCAGGACTTCTTCCCCCTACCCTCCCAGGCCTTCAGCTGCCTCTCCAGAGACAGCTAAAGACCTGGGGTAAGGGGGGAAGAAGAGGAGCAGGCACATGGCTCCTCCTACTCCTACCCCCACCCTGTTCCCAGCCTTCAGCTGCCTCTAGAGAGGCAGCTGATGGCCAGGAATGGTCTGGAAGGAGATGAAAAAGGCATGCACCTCTTCCTCCTCCTCCCCACCCTCCATGTGGTGGGGAAAATAGCTTTGCTTGCCATCTGTGGCACACTTGCCATAGGTTCGCCGTCACGATAATAAGGCATTTAGGATGGGATCATATATTTCTGGCCTTGTGTCATGTATACTTTGAGATCAGAAGGGAAATTGTGGAAAATGGGCATTTTGCACATAAAAAGGGTCTCTTTTGCACAAAACAGCCTGCCTTGCAACTCATGGGGGAACGTGTGCATATTACTCTGCCTAGGACCCAAACAAGTACCTCACCTCAACAACAGTGTGGAACAACTAAACACTCTGCAAATATAGACAAAATAAGTAGGACTACTTGCTAAAATGCTTTTACTCCATGTGGAAATAACTCTGTCTTTTAATTGTCTGACAGTGTACAGTATTTTCCCCAGTGGTGGGAAACAGTGTATCCCACATACAAGATTGACACTTATCCCCATATGCAGATTGCTAAAGGTCAGCCAACTATTGCTGGCCTAACAGAAATACTTTTACCTTTCAGGATCTCAGCCACAATGCATGGAACAAAGACACAAAGCCATCCCTCACAAGAGAAAGGGACAGGGAACATTACTGCAGGGCCTTAAAGCCAGTAGTGAACAGCATCAGGTGCATCTGTATTGTAGAAATAAATAATGCAGTTTGACACCACTTTAATGAAATTAATGCAAATGTCATGGTGCCATTTTACAAAATCCTTTGAAAGGCAGGTTTGTGAGGCACCTGCACTCTTCCATAATTAGAAGAATTTTTGTTGCTCAGCCTTTAGCCCCTTAATGATACTTGAGCACAAGTTTAGGCAAATTGTAGCCCCACTATAACTCCCATTAGCCTGAGATAGTGTAGCCAATAGCAACGGCTGATGGGGGTTACAACCCAACATCTGAAGTCAATAATCTGCCAATCCCTGCTTGAACAAATTGCACTTAAACTGTTACCTGATTTAAAACCAATTTGATATCTCACCTCCTTATGACAAAGGATAACTATCAGGTACACCATACTTCCAATTTTTTTTTAATGTGACTCAATGATACAATCAGATGGCCTTTCTGGCAAACAGAAAGTTGTCATTATTTTTCCCCATTCAGTTGGTGAAATTCAACCCCTTGTCAGAGATGTTCACAATGAAATTGTGAACAATGTGTTTTTTCCCCACAGGTCTTGGGAAACTGTCAGACCATCCCAAAGGCTGAACTCCCCCCCCCACTGTCATGTGTTTCTGGCATGTGATATAAGTAATACGTTAAGTGGCATTTGCTTTCCACATTTGAGTGATGTACTATAATGACTTCTTCTTTTAAATAATGATGGAGAGCAAACTGTCATGGTAGCCATGGCAACCACAGCACTAGGTTTCTTTTGAGTTTGAGGGTATGTGAAGATGAAAACTGAGTGCTCTCTGCACCATTGTGTTTGGATTCAAGTTGCTTATAGAAAAATAATGCATTTAGGAAATTATTGACAAACTATGAGAACACATAGATAATTATAGTTCTTGTCCAGGAAAAAACAGTGGAAGGAAATTTGCAACAAAGTCTCTGAAACTGCCAGAACATTCATGAATCATTTATCTTTGCACTAAAGATGCTAATCTACCCATAATTTTGCAATGCAAGGCAAACTTACTAGTGCTTGAGTAAGACATAGGACCTTATCCCACGGGGCCAAAAGCAGCAAGAATCCACTAAGAATTAGGCGCTATAGTGCTATATCTTCCCGCGTGATTACACGACGTCGCTCAGAATCAGCTAACTATCAGGCGCTATAGTGCTATATTTTTCCGCGTGATTACACGACGTCGCTCAGAATCAGCTAAGAATCAGGCGCTATAGTGCTATATTTTTCCGCGTGATTACACGACGTCGCTCAGAATCCAGCAAGAAACTGCTCGGAATGCAGCATCATTCGCATTCTTTTGAATGTCGGTTTCAGCGGGCATTGCAATAGCGCGAGGTGATCCATAGCGCTATTATAGCGCTAGCGCCATATTTATAATAGCGCTATAGTACTGGAATGATGCTCATATCGCTTTCCTGCCACTTTTGAGACCAGCGTGGGATAAGGTCCATACTGAGATCAATCAGGCCTCATGGAATTTGAGCCTGCAAATTCCAGTCTGCATTTCAATTATGAATTTGAGTAGGGAGAGTCATGGGAACCACTGGGTGACTATGGGCAAGTCACGCTCTCTCAGGGGGGTTGCAGACTGCCAGAAATAGTGCAAATTGACTCCACTTTTAGGGTTAGGGTTAGTGCTAGGGAATCATGGGAATTGGTTTTTTTCTGAGACATTAAGCCTTCTCTGTCAGAGAGCTCTGGTGTCACAATAAAATACAGTTCCCATGATTCCTTAACCCTAACCCTAACCGTAAAAGTGGATTCAATTTGCATTATTTCTGGCAGTCTGCAACCCCCCTCAGTCTCAGAGGAATGCAAAGGCAAAACTATGAACAAATCTCACCAAGAAAACCCTATGTTAGGTTCACCTTACAATCACCATATATTGGAAATGTCTTGAAGACACACAACAAAAATAACAGATCAATCTGTGTTACTCTGTCAGACTTTCTCATGTTCATTTGATCCTATCACTGAGCCAGGGCAGTGCCTCAATTTAATGTGCACTATTTCTGCCAGTCTGCTTAGGCCTTAAGGAACTTTCAACTGAACTAAGTTTTAAATGGAACATGTATAAGAAATGGAAAAAGACGGAGGAAATGTCAAGTAAAATTATATGGGAAGCCAGTAAGGTGGTTATAAGAGGAGAATTTATTAAATTACAAGTGGAAGTAAGAAGAAAGGAAAAAGAAAAAGAACAAAAATTAAATGAAGAATTAAGATTAAAAGAGAATGAATGAAAATGACAGGAGATAAGCAACTGAAATGCAAAATTGAAAATTTAAGACAACTAAAAGAATTAGCAATTAAAGAAATAGAGACTAAAATGAGATATGTAAGACAAAAAAATTAAATTGGGAAATAAAGCAGGTAGACTGCTGGCAAATAGACTCAGTAGAGAAAAAGAAAAGAAAATTATAACAGAGATAAGCAATAATGGAGAGATAATTACAGATCAAGAAAATATTTAAAAATTATTTAAAGATTATTATGACAAAATGTATAGGAAATTAGAGACGAGGGAAAATGAAAAAGAGAAAGTGAAAAGATATTTGAGAGACCAGAAGACAAACAAAATAAATGAAGAGCAGGTAGAAAAGTTAAACCAAGCAATAACAACTAAAGAAATTACAGAGGTGATTGAGAAAGTGAAAATGAGAAAAGCTCCTGGCCCGGATAGATTTACGGCAATTTACTATCAAAAATTTGTCAACATTTTGGTAGATCCATTAAAAGAAATGATGAATAAGATAAAGGATGAAGGTATACCAGAGTCTTGGAAGGAAGCCTGGATATCATTAATCCCCAAAGAGGAAAGATCATGCCTAGAAATGAAGAACTTTAGACCAATATCCTTGACTAATATTGATTATAAAATTTTTACATCTGTCATAGCTAATAGGATGAAAGGATTATTGGATTCAATAATTCATGAGGATCAGAATGGATTCATGCCGAACAGACAAATTAAAAAGAATATGAGGATAGTGTTGAACATAATAGAACATTTCGAGATTAATAATGATAAAAAAAAATTAGCATTAGTATTGTTGGATGCAGAAAAAGCATTTGTCAGGGTTAATTGGTGTTTTATGTTAGAACTTATTAAGCTTATGGGAATGGGAGATACATTTAATAAATGGATACAGGAAATATACAAGGAACAAAGAGCTCTGATTGTAATAAACCAGGAAAAAACAGAAAAAAATATTGAAAGAGGTACTAGGCAAGGATGCCCTCTTTCACCTTTATTATTTTTATTAGTACTAGAAGTATTAAATAATAAAATAAGGGGTGATCCAGAAATTGATCTGTAAAACATCAAATATATAAGTTACAAGCATTTGCGGATGACGTATTTTTCTTTTTAGAAAATCCAAAAGAAAATATAAACAAACTAACTAGAGTTATAGAAGAATTTGGGGAGGTTGCAGGATTTAATATTAACAAAGATAACACGGTAATACTAAGAATATGAATGTAAGAGAAGAACTAGAGTTGGAAGAGATTTCAAAATTTAAGATTGAGAAAAAAGTAAAATATTTGGGGATATTTTTGACCAAAAGAAATATAGATCTATTTAAAAACAATTATCTGAAATGTTGGGAAGAGATTAAAAAAGATCTGATAAGATGGTCAGGAAAAAGACTATCATTTTTAGGTAGAATTGAAGCAATTAAAATGGTATTGTTACCAAAGTTAATGTTTTTATTTCAAAATCTACGTATAATAAGTGAGGAAAAATATTTAGATATTTGGCAAAAAGAAATGTTAAAATTTGTATGGGAAGGCAAGAAAGCTAGAATAGGGTGGAAATTGTTGACTGAAGAGAAAATAAAAGGTGGTTGCGGACTTCCAAATCTTAAATTATATTATAGGGCTTCTTGCCTTAATTGGATAGAGGAATGGGTTAGTTTAAAAAATGAAAGGTTATTAGAATTAGAGAACTCTAAATTGAGATTTGGTTTCACACCACTTTGTGAGAAACGCTTTATTAAAAACTTGGTTGAAGATAAAAGAACAATTCTATACGCATATCCTCTGTTGAACCTCCCCGCAGGAAGCTTTTTTTAAAAAGATCTAAAATGGAAAAAATACCCTGGTTGACATACAAGGATTTAATTAACTGGAAAGGAGAAATGGGAGACTCTTTGAAAATTAGAGAAGGATTAGGTAAAGAATTGCAAGACAACTGGTTTTTATATATGCAGATAAATGAAAGGTTTAAAGTCGATAAAAATACTGTAGGTATTTCAAATAGACAGAATGAATTAGATAAAATACTTTTTGATAAAAAAAAAAGGACATATTGGAAAATATTATAGAGTATTACAAGGTAGGAATTTGGAAAATGAAAAAATAAAACACTCCATGATAAAATGGGTGCAGGACATAGGGAAACCTATAGAATTAAACAAATGGGAAAAAGCTTGGTACGATACCAAAATTATATAATTCTGGAAAAGACCAATGTTGGAAATGTAATAAACCAAGAGCAAACTTTTATCACATGTGGTGGACATGTGCAGAAGCGCAAAAATATTGGTAAAAGATAAAGGAAGTAATATCAAAAATATACAAAGTGGAGATACCATTGGAATCAACTTTCTTTTTGTTAAATATGTTAGGTATACTAGAGAAAACATTTGAAAAAGATAAAAGACGAATTTTACTTTATATGATAACGACTGCTAGAATACTGTTTGCTGGAAAGTGGAAGCAAACAACCATTCCCACTATAAGTGAATGGAAAAAGAAGACTTGGGATGCGATGGAATCAGATATTTTGACTGGTCTATTAAATGATAAAGAGGAAGAGGAAGTGATTAGAGGTTGGACAGCTTTTAAGACATATTGTGATAAAGAAGGGTATGAATGAAAACAAATTATAAGGATAGATATGGGAAACATAAATATGATTGAATAATGATTGTAATTTGATAAAGATACTAGGAATGTTTAATGTATAAATATAGAAAGAAAAGAGATTTGTTTAGTAGAGGGGTAAAGGAAAATTGTTATGATATTAGGCAATTATACATTTATTTGGAAGAAGATAAAATTACTATGTAGTGTATGGAATCATGTCAAAAGTGTATGTAGGATATAAGTGTGTGAATGATAGATTTATGTGTATATAGAGGTGTGTGTGTGATTATATGTAGTACTATGTATTTGTAATTGTGAAATGCAATGTGTATTTTTTATTTTATTTTTTGGTTTTGTTTTTTGTTGTATATGTTATGATTATTAATTTAAAAAATGGAAAAATGGGGAAATCACCAAAGAGAAATTCAAACAAATAGCTAGCACGTGTAGGGGTAAAGTCAGAAAAGCTAAAGCGCAGAATGAACTCAGGCTTGCTAGAGAGGTTAAGAACAATAAAAGGGGCTTTTTTGAGTATGTCTGCAACAAAAGGAAGAAGAAGGAAATGGTAGGGCCACTGTGTGGGGAAGATGGCAAAAAGTTAACAGGGGACAGAGAAAAGGCAGAATGAAACTATGTGTGAAAGGGATCTAGGAGTCCAGGTAGACCACAAGTTGAACATGAGTCAACAATGCAATGCAGCAGCTAAAAAGGCCAATGCAATTTTAGGCTGCATCGATAGAAGTATAGTGATCAAGAGAAGTAATAGTGCCACTCTATTCTGCTTTGGTCAGGTCTCACCTGGAATACTGTGTCCAGTTCTGGGCACCACAATTCAAAAAGGATGTGGAAAAACTGGAATGTGTCCAAAGGAGAGCAACTAAAATGGTGAAAGATCTGGAAACCAGGCCCTGTGAGGAACAACTTAGGGAGCTGGGGATGTTTAGCCTGGAGAAGAGAAGGTTAAGAGGTGATATGATAGCCATGTTTAAATATTTGAAGGGATGTCATATTGAGGAGGGAACAAGCTTGTTTTCTGGTGCTCCAGAGACTAGGACCCAGAACAATGGGTGCAAGCTCCAGGAAAAGGGATCCCACCTCAACATTAGGAGGAACTTCCTGACAGTAAGGGCTGTTCGACAGTGGAACACACTCCATCGGAGTGTGGTGGAGTCTCCTTCCTTGGAAGTCTTTAAGCAGAGGCTTGATGGCCATCTGTCGGGGATGCTTTGATTGGGAGTTCCTGCATGGTAGGGGGTTGGACTGGATGGCCCTTGTGGTATCTTCCAACTCTATGATTCTATGATTCTATGAGATAGAAGAGTTTTGGGTCCTTCAGTCTTAAAAGTCTGGCTTTGAATTCCTGTAGTGGGTTTCTGATAGTGAATGTGGCTAGTGCAAATTATTCATAATTCATTTCAGTTCTGTTTTTGATAAGAAAATAAGAAAAACACATACATTTAATATAAATTGGACAGAAAAAAAATCAAATGAACATGAGAAAGTCTGACAGAGTAACACAGATTGATCTGTTATTTTTGTTGTGTGTCTTCAAGACATTTCCAATATATGGTGATTGTAAGGTGAACCTAACATAGGGTTTTCTTGGTGAGATTTGTTCATAGTTTTGCCTTTGCATTCCTCTGAGACTGAGGGGGGTTGCAGACTGCCAGAAATAATGCAAATTGAATCCACTTTTACGGTTAGGGTTAGGGTTAAGGAATCATGGGAACTGTATTTTATTGTGACACCAGAGCTCTCTGACAGAGAAGGCTTAATGTCTCAGAAAAAAACCAATTCCCATGATTCCCTAGCACTAACCCTAACCCTAAAAGTGGAGTCAATTTGCACTATTTCTGGCAGTCTGCAACCCCCCTGAGAGAGCGTGACTTGCCCATAGTCACCCAGTGGTTCCCATGACTCTCCCTACTCAAATTCATAATTGAAATGCAGACTGGAATTTGCAGGCTCAAATTCCATGAGGCCTGATTGATCTCAGTATGGACCTTATCCCACGCTGGTCTCAAAAGTGGCAGGAAAGCGATATGAGCATCATTCCAGTACTATAGCGCTATTATAAATATGGCGCTAGCGCTATAATAGCGCTATGGATCACCTCGCGCTATTGCAATGCCCGCTGAAACCGACATTCAAAAGAATGCGAATGATGCTGCATTCCGAGCAGTTTCTTGCTGGATTCTGAGCGACGTCGTGTAATCACGCGGAAAAATATAGCACTATAGCGCCTGATTCTTAGCTGATTCTGAGCGACGTCGTGTAATCACGCGGAAAAATATAGCACTATAGCGCCTGATAGTTAGCTGATTCTGAGCGACGTCGTGTAATCACGCGGGAAGATATAGCACTATAGCGCCTAATTCTTAGTGGATTCTTGCTGCTTTTGGCCCCGTGGGATAAGGTCCTATGTCTTACTCAAGCACTAGTAAGTTTGCCTTGCATTGCAAAATTATGGGTAGATTAGCATCTTTAGTGCAAAGATAAATGATTCATGAATGTTCTGGCAGTTTCAGAGACTTTGTTGCAAATTTCCTTCCACTGTTTTTTCCTGGACAAGAACTATAATTATCTATGTGTTCTCATAGTTTGTCAATAATTTCCTAAATGCATTATTTTTCTATAAGCAACTTGAATCCAAACACAATGGTGCAGAGAGCACTCAGTTTTCATCTTCACATACCCTCAAACTCAAAAGAAACCTAGTGCTGTGGTTGCCATGGCTACCATGACAGTTTGCTCTCCATCATTATTTAAAAGAAGAAGTCATTATAGTACATCACTCAAATGTGGAAAGCAAATGCCACTTAACGTATTACTTATATCACATGCCAGAAACACATGACAGTGGGGGGGGGAGTTCAGCCTTTGGGATGGTCTGACAGTTTCCCAAGACCTGTGGGGAAAAAACACATTGTTCACAATTTCATTGTGAACATCTCTGACAAGGGGTTGAATTTCACCAACTGAATGGGGAAAAATAATGACAACTTTCTGTTTGCCAGAAAGGCCATCTGATTGTATCATTGAGTCACATTAAAAAAAAATTGGAAGTATGGTGTACCTGATAGTTATCCTTTGTCATAAGGAGGTGAGATATCAAATTGGTTTTAAATCAGGTAACAGTTTAAGTGCAATTTGTTCAAGCAGGGATTGGCAGATTATTGACTTCAGATGTTGGGTTGTAACCCCCATCAGCCGTTGCTATTGGCTACACTATCTCAGGCTAATGGGAGTTATAGTGGGGCTACAATTTGCCTAAACTTGTGCTCAAGTATCATTAAGGGGCTAAAGGCTGAGCAACAAAAATTCTTCTAATTATGGAAGAGTGCAGGTGCCTCACAAACCTGCCTTTCAAAGGATTTTGTAAAATGGCACCATGACATTTGCATTAATTTCATTAAAGTGGTGTCAAACTGCATTATTTATTTCTACAATACAGATGCACCTGATGCTGTTCACTACTGGCTTTAAGGCCCTGCAGTAATGTTCCCTGTCCCTTTCTCTTGTGAGGGATGGCTTTGTGTCTTTGTTCCATGCATTGTGGCTGAGATCCTGAAAGGTAAAAGTATTTCTGTTAGGCCAGCAATAGTTGGCTGACCTTTAGCAATCTGCATATGGGGATAAGTGTCAATCTTGTATGTGGGATACACTGTTTCCCACCACTGGGGAAAATACTGTACACTGTCAGACAATTAAAAGACAGAGTTATTTCCACATGGAGTAAAAGCATTTTAGCAAGTAGTCCTACTTATTTTGTCTATATTTGCAGAGTGTTTAGTTGTTCCACACTGTTGTTGAGGTGAGGTACTTGTTTGGGTCCTAGGCAGAGTAATATGCACACGTTCCCCCATGAGTTGCAAGGCAGGCTGTTTTGTGCAAAAGAGACCCTTTTTATGTGCAAAATGCCCATTTTCCACAATTTCCCTTCTGATCTCAAAGTATACATGACACAAGGCCAGAAATATATGATCCCATCCTAAATGCCTTATTATCGTGACGGCGAACCTATGGCAAGTGTGCCACAGATGGCAAGCAAAGCTATTTTCCCCACCACATGGAGGGTGGGGAGGAGGAGGAAGAGGTGCATGCCTTTTTCATCTCCTTCCAGACCATTCCTGGCCATCAGCTGCCTCTCTAGAGGCAGCTGAAGGCTGGGAACAGGGTGGGGGTAGGAGTAGGAGGAGCCATGTGCCTGCTCCTCTTCTTCCCCCCTTACCCCAGGTCTTTAGCTGTCTCTGGAGAGGCAGCTGAAGGCCTGGGAGGGTAGGGGGAAGAAGTCCTGCCCTAGAAGTCCCACCCCTGGAAGGCTGAAGTCCTGCTCCTAGTACTGGGTAACACCTGATGCCGGAAGGCTTTTTAGTTTGGGCACTCAGCCCTAAAAGTTTCACCATCATTGCCTTATTAACTGAGTCAGAGGTTTCCTGGGTGGGATTTAAATGCTGCATGTAATGTTCCCTGACAGATGATGTGTTACATGTATTATGCTATATTGTGGTGATGTGCATGGGGCTGGCCTTGTTGGGCAGGAGAGGTTTGTTGTTGTTTTTTAAATGCACCACCAAATTAAAGTCAATATGAAGGAAATACTTTGTGGCTCATTTGAGGATGGTAATGTATGTATCAAGTGGCAGAGCTAATGACAACATGGCTGTGGATTGTTGGGATAAGCAATTGTTGGTGTATGTGTACTATCTCCCCTGTTCATTTTAGTTAGGGCCTTTGCAGACTGCCAGAAATAGTGCAAATTGAGTCCACTTTAAGGGTTAGGGTTAGTGCTAGGGAATCATGGGAATTGTTGTTGTTTTTTTCTGAGACATAGAGCCTTATCTGTCAGAGAGCTCTGGTGCCAGAATAAAATACACTTCCCATGATTCCCTAACCCTAACCCTTAAAGTGGACTCAATTTGCACTATTTCTAACAGTCTGCAAAGGCCCTTAGTATACCTTGAGTTTTTGCCCTTTTGCCATCATTTTACCAGTTGAGAATGTACTACAAGATTATCACTTCAGTTCTCCTTCTCCACACTGGAGAATACTTAAAGCATACACACATCAAACATAGACAAATATCTTGTGTATGATCGATTCTGATATCATGAATTAATAAAATGTTACAGGACAAAGAAATTTAACATACAGCCATTGACACATTGCTGTATGTGTGTTGCACTGAACATGTTTTTGTTTCAAATTAGAGCTGCAACTTCTCAAACAAGAGTTTATTGAGAAAAGCCATATCTCTTTGTCCAACCCTCACCCCCCAAAAAAAAGAAAGGAAGGAAGGAAACTTCAGTTTATCTAAATAGCCATTTTATTTATTTATTTATTTGGTTATATATCTCATTCCTTCTTCCCAACCCATAATACTCCATAAAGGCACTCCATCCTGGACATTATGGAGAAGGAAAAACATTGGTCAGGCTGTTAACATGGTTGCTGCCATTGGAACACAGCAATTTAAAGGTTGTGGGTGGTGGCCCAAAACAAAGAAACTATGGGTTGGGGCAGATAGGCAAGAAAGAGCTGACTGCATGGCCAACTCTGAAAGCAGGCTGTGACCGCAAGACCCAACCCACACTGCTAGGAACAGGGTTATCCCGGCTCCTTTTTGCTCTGGTCCAAAGGAACGGAGCATGACTTCGGGTCATGTTGGAGGTATGTGTTGTTTGAACAGTTCACCTACAAAGTGGCTGGAAGCAGCTTCTTTTTGTCTGTTCCAGGCCTATGTTTCTACCAGTGGCAATGAAGAAACCCACCTTAAGAAACTACTCAAGATTTTCTCCTTCAGATACTAAATTTCTTGCTACACAATTAGGGTAGAGAGTTTTGAGAAGAGGATTCCATTGTGATGTGTTTTGGAAAAATGTTTATGGTTTTAAATAGGTATCTATAGCAATAGCAGCTGGGACAAAAAAGGGAGGTCTAGGTTGAAAGGATCACAGATGTGGTCACTGTCACCAAATATGCTATACTTATGATATTCCTGCATACACTGTCGTATATTCCTGGTCCTTCAAATAGAGAATAGCCTTGACGGTAAGGAGAGATTATGATGCAAGTGCTCATTTATCTTGCTCTTGAGCAAGTGGTGCATAAAGAGCAATACCATGAGTTGACACTCTGGCTTATGACCTCCATGAGCCACAAATTCCTATTAGCAAAATGCAGGCAGGCATGACACACTACCATAAGTCAATTGCAGAGAGTAACTTCAGCACTGCAGAAATTAGCTTTTGTGGAAATTACAGTACATTGTGTGTCAGCAGTGCAATAATTTCAATTAAAAATGCTAATGATGGCATCCAGCTTGTCTACTAACAATGATACTCTCCCAAGAACAGAAGTCACTATATTGAGTGAATAAGTGAATTAATAAATAAATGGTTGGATGGACAAATGAAGTTATATGTGTACAATTTTTTCAGAGTGAGCTGCCATCAGATCAGCAGCACATCTCAGTACATCTGATATTTGATTTTGACATTAAAATGTGGTTCAGTGATAGCATTTGTCCTCCTTTGAGCTTTTGTGCTTCATTTTGTTCTATATAATGGGGTGCCTATATACAGAGAGAAGGACAGGGAGAGAGAGAGAGATTGGGGGGCATATTCATAATGTTACTGATATACAAATTTGTATTATTGTTATTGTTATTATTGCTAGCAGCTTCTGCTGTTGCTGCTGCTGTTTTATATAATTCATAATCCAGGTGGCTTGAAATATATTGAAACAAATAGAAATTAAAACTGTCTCTCCCTCCCTCTCTCCCTTCTTTCTTCTTTTATTTTAAAATATAATTAAACAAGTGAAAACTTCATAAACCCAATTGTTTTCAATTTCCCCCCTCCATTTTAACTGCCTTTATAGCACATAGCACATGGAATTAGTTATAAATCTTCTGAAAAAAATATAATATTTTATTTATTTATTTATTTATTTATTTGTTGCACATACCACAATGACTGGAAAATTGGTGGTGTCCTTGCAGATATCACTGTCCTATATGCTTATTATGATGCTGAATTTGGAGCCTAGTTCCTAGTTTATTTTTCAACAATATGCAATGACAGCTTCAAATAAGAGGGTGATGTGATGTGGTTCATGCACTATTGCAGTTTTACCTTCATCTCCATTTCCCCATCACTTGCAATGGAACCAGCCAGACTTCTGCAACCAACCAGACTTGTGCTGCCTGAATCTTATTTTGTCTTCTGTATAAATGACATAACCCATGGAGGTTTTCCTCTGTTCTTTCAGAGCATTAGACATGCCAAATTCCAGTGATTGTACTAACAATTTAAGGGCAACTAACAAATTTCCAGCACTACCAGTTGACTTGGCTGGTCTTGCAATGCTAGTGACTTTAAGGGCCTTTGCAGACTGCCAGAAACAGTGCAAATGGAATCCACTTTAACTGTCCTGGCTCAGTGCTAGGGAATCTTGGGAACTGTAGTTTATTGTGGCACCAGAGCTCTCTGACAGAGAAGGCTCATTGTCTGAGAAAAAAATCCAATTCCCATGATTCCCTAGCACTGAACCAGGGCAGTTAAAGTGGACTCAATTTGCAGTATTTCTAGCAGTCTGCAAGGGCCCTTTCATGTTTTTCCATTCAAATGGAAATGAATGCAACATGACTGGGATACGTTTTGATTCATTTTTAATTGATCTGTAAAATAAATACAATAAAATGTTGAGAAGCACAAAAATAAAAAGGATGGACGCATTTAAACAAAAACCCTATCTGAAAAGAATTCAAAGACAGAGTCGTGTTAGTCTGGGATATCAATATGAAAAGGGATCTTGTAGCACCTTTGAGACTAAACATGACAGAGATTGTAGCACAGGGGTCAGCAAACTACGGCCCACAGGCCGAACCCAGCCCGTCGAGGCCTTGTAACCGGCCCGTGGCCAGTCCTGCCGCCGCCGCTGCCTTTCTCTCTCTCTCTCTCTCACACACGTCTCTGGCCATCATTTTGTGTTCTAAGATGGTGGCCAGAGACGTGTGCGACCTTTCCCATCACGGGGCTTGCACACGCCTCCAGCCGCCATTTTGGAACACAAAATGATGGCCGGAGATACGTGTGAGCCAGCGAGTGTGCAGCCTCCTCCTTTGTCCTCTGCCTGCTCTGCCCTCCTCCTCCTCCTCCTCCTCTGCCCCTTCCTCTGCCTCTTCCTCCTCCTCCTCCTCCTCCTCCGCCCTCCTCCTCCTCCTCCACCCTCTGCTTCTTCCTCCTCCTCCTCCTCCTCCACCCTCTGATTCTTCCTCTGCCTCCTCCTCCTCCGCCCTCCAACTCTTCTTCCACCCTCCTCCTCCTCCACCCTCCGCCCTCTGCCTCTTTCTCTGCCTCCTCCTCCTCGGCCCTCCTCCTCTTCCAGACTCTCCAGACTCCAGCCTCAGACACGTGCTTCACCCATGCCACCCATGTGCTTGTTTGTTTCATTTAAGGTAGCATTTTTAATTGTTGATGATGATGATAATGATTATGATGATAATGATTATTATTATTTTTCTTGGGATTTTCCTGACAAAATTTCTATTATTAATTGTTGTTGTGTTGATGCTGATTTGTTGATGTTTTCTTGGGGTTTTCTTGATAAAATTTCTTCAAAGAGGGTTTGCCCTAGCCTTCCCCTGAGGCTAAGAGAGTGTGACTTGGCCAAAGTGGGTTTGCATAGCCAAGCAGGGATTTGAGGCCAGCTCTCCAGACTCCAGCCTCAGACACGTGCTTCACTGATGCCACCCCTGTGCTTGTTTGTTTCATTTAAGGTAGCATTTGTAATTGATTATTATTATTATTATTATTATTATTATTATTATTATTTCTTGGGGTTTTCTTAGCATATTTCTATTATTGTTGTTATGTTGATGCTGATTTGTTGCTGTTTTCTTGGGGTTTTCTTGGCAAAATTTCTTCAGAGAAAGTTTGCCATATACTTCCTCTGAGGCTGAGAGAGTGTGACTTGGCCAAAGTGGGTATGTAGGAATTATTATTTTATTTATTTATTTATTTATTTATTTATTTAATTTACTTCAGCCCTCCAATAGTCTGAAGGACAGTGACCTGGCCCCTGGCTCAAAAAGTTTCCCTACCCCTCTTGTAGCATAACCTTTCAAGACTTGTGCATCAAAGAAATAATCCGAGTCTATGGAAGTTTCTATTACAACATCTTTCACTTAGTTTCAAATGTGCTACAAGATCCCTTTGTATATCTATGTAGAAAGTTATTTTCTGAAATTCCATACAGTTTTTTGCTATGATATTATCACACACCTTTGATCTGGATTAATTTTTCTCTATTGTATGTATGTTCATGGTGCTGTGGAAGCTGCTCCAGTATGGTATAATTGTACTACAGTTGTACAACTATTGCAGTATTAATATGAATCATGTGATGATATGGAAATATTCTTAATGATATAGAGTAAATTAATGGATTCTGCTTCTTACCTTTCTTCTCATCTAAGGAAAGATTGGTTGAGCAAATCTACAAACTTCCATCGAGTTCAGCACTGTATATCCTGGGTTGTGGACACATGGAGATGCTTGTTAATATAGTGGGACACATAGGAAACTAAGCTTTCCAAAGTTCTCTAATATCTGAACATCTTTGACATCACCATAAACTTATTTTATACAGCAAACCACTTAAACATAAACTTATTTTGGACTTAACCCATAATATATGTGTATCCAACAGTGTCTGTGTATGCACACATACACACATGAAAGACTTACATAGTTGGAGGTGTGATTATAGACAAGAGAGGTCAGAGGGAAATTATATTAAGAAAGCATTGACACTGACAATCACATGATTATCACTGTCCATTCACAAAACAGTGGTTGATAACACAAACATTTGGCCACTATGTAAGCCAATTAACAGACATAATGGGATCAGAATCAATTATTTTGATTCAAATATCTGGCTATTGACTTGAACCACCTAATAAATTGTAACAGCAGTCAGTTAAGCAATCTCTTTTCCTGGCAAAGCCCCTCCCCCCACACACAACAGGTATAGAACAGGTATAGAAAATGGATATAGAGATGCAGGTTGTGGCAATTAAAGACTGCACCAACCGCTGAGCAGCACCAGCCTGCTGTCTGATGCTATCCAGCAAGAGGCTGCTCTCTGTGCTGCACTAGCATTCTGTTCCTAACAGCACACACTACACCTCCATGATTCCCAACTGACAGCTGAAGTGCACCACCAATGTCACATATTAGTGGATCCTTTGATTTTTAAACTGAAGAGACACCTGTCCAATGGTATAACAGTGTGGGGTTATTGACAAGTTTGTGGATACATTATTAAACCTTTCATGATTGCCACCATATCACGACAGGGGAAGACAGGAGAAATTCCAATTGGGCAGAGGATAGGGGGACGGTGGCCGTGGGAAGTCAAAATGACAGACTTGTGAATCTATTTTCCTTATTTGAAGCTGCAGCAACCTTTGAGACCAGATGTGTCACAGGGGTTCTCCTGTGGCTGAGAGTGTGTGACTTGGGTTCAAAACTGAAAGGGCACATCTAAGCACCTTGGCACCCAGGCATTCCAGGCATCTCCTGAGACTAAGAATGTGTGACTTGGGTTCGAAAGTGATAGGGCAGATCTAAGCACCTTGGCACCCAGGAATTCCAGGCGTCTCCTGAGACTAAGGACGTTATCACACGGGGGAAATCTGTTGGTTAATCCACACAAATCCCAAACAAAAACTGAATTTGTGCCTCACGATTTCACACGACGTCACACAGAAACTGGTCAGAAACTGGTATTGTCCGAGATCTTTTTAATTTCGGGAGTTTAGAGGAAATGCATTTCTGAAATTACAGTAATTTCACATTTACTGTAATGTGAAAAGCAAATACACATGGACAATTCTCTTTTAAAACCTGGAGGAGGGCCAAGAGGAGGAGGAGGAGGGGTCTCCAGGGAGGGAGAGTCCTGGGCTCCTTCTCAGTGCCAGGGAAGGGAAGGGAAAGGAAGGCAGCCCAGGACAAAAAAGTTTGGGAAGGAGGAGAAGTTTGGCATTTGGGATAGAGGGAAAAGGAAGGGAAAGAAGCTTCCCTCGCAGCAGCTGTGGGTGGATGTGGGTGCAAGTGTGGGGTGTGCTTGTGGAGCAACCTGGAGCTCCTTCTCACCATGAAGTTCTGCCCTGCAGGTCCTACAAAGGGGAAAGGCTTGTGGGGGGGCATGGGAGCTACCTCCAGTTTTCCCCTCTCGATCCCTCCCTTGTCTCGACTTGCCTTGCCTTGCCTTTCCTGCCTCCTCCTCCTCCTCCTCTGCTCTCTTGAGATGTCCTAACCCCAACAGAAGGGGGTTAGGACCTGTGCCGGAGGACATGACCCCAAATGTAGGACAGTCTGACATTTCCTCCTGGGAAATGCAGGACTCGCCCTGGAAAAGGAGGAGTCTTGTCACAAAACACACCCATTTCCAGTACATGTACGGGTTCTTTTCACTTGTGTATGAAAGTTAAAAACGTCTTTTTCACTTTTAACTTAATTCCGTTATTACTGTAATTACGTGTGAAAAGCTTTTGTGTAATTAAGCTCTATTTTCACTTTCTTTTCGGGATGCTTCATTTCCACTTTATTATCTCTTTAACAACGAAACTGGCCCATGTGTGATAACATCCTTAGAATGTGTTACTTGGGTTCAAAAGTGATGGGGAACATCAAAGCACCATGGCACACAGAAATAGGATCCATGGCCCTTTCCAGCAGACCACCAGGTGATGAGAGCAGCGTTTGGTATGGTGCCATGACAGAATGGTTCTTTTTTTTCTTAAATGAAAGGTCACTGACACAACAACATTGGAAGCAATGCACTCAAATTTCAGATGCATGTCATAAGCATGTGGTTACCCAGCATGAAGGAGAGGCACTCTGAATATGCTAAAAAAATTCATTATTTGTTTCTAACTCTCATACTCGAGGTTAGCTGTGGCAGTAACAAGAACTTCTAGAATTAGAGTCCTAATGAACCCTGGTTGAAATTAAGCCTTAACTATATAAAATAGGGAAAGTTAAGAAACTGCTTGTAATTTCATTATGAAAATAGGCAAATGACATTTTCTGATATTATTTGAAGATCAAGTATACAATTTAAATAAAGAGGATAATAATTAGAGAGCTGGTTGAATTTTTCAAAAGCAATATTCCCTTCTGCAAACAGAGAAATGTTATAATGAGGAAAAGGAACACTGAGTAAAATGATTAAAATATTTATAAATCTGCTGCTTTGGAACATTCTAGCTTTATGAAGTGGGAAGAAGTGTCCTTAATTTTGGCCTGAAACAGAGAGTAGGTATATGTGAATATGGTGATAGAAAAGCAAATACCATTTTTAAATGTTGCTCATTGCAAAAGCAATTGCAAAGAATGTGTCAGAAGAATGGGAGGGGGGGGGGGAGGCCACTTTTTGGACAGTCCCAAATTCATTCCTGTTCTACAAAGTTTTTTGTTTTACTTTCTTTGTTGTGATCATATGCTTTTTACATCAATTTGCTCTGAGTGCTGTCTTAGTAACAGGACAGCAAAGGCAAGATAGAGTTAAAAATAATAATAAGAATAAAACTTATGATGATGGTAATGATGATATTCATGATGAAGATGATAATTTGAAGGACCACATTCTCCTATATGAACTTGCTCATGTTTTGAGATCTTCTGATGAGGCTTTTCTCTCTGTCCCACAACCTTCACAGGTATACGTGATGGATAGAGAGAAGGGCTTCTCAGTATCTGCTCCCAGGCTCTGTAACTTTCTGCCCAGAGAGACTAGACTGGAATCATCTTGTTTGACTATGTTAGTTTTAACTGTTGGAAGAAACCTTGAATCTTGAGCTGGGGAAAAGGTGGGATATAAATAAATAAATTGAATGAGGGGGAGGGAGGGAGGGGAGGGGGAGGAGGACGGATGCCTATTTTCATGATTAAAGTGTTAGAAAAAAATAAAGGCTGTTCCAAACAGAGTGGCAGTTACTTTAATCATAAATAAATAATAAGATTAGGGCTGGTACATGTGGGCCATATGTTGTGGACCCAGAAATAATCCAGATTATTGTGTGCCTTCCAGTCATTTCCAATTTATGGCGACCTTTTCATAGGGTTTTCTTGGCAAGTTTTGTTCAGAGGGGGTTTGCCATTGCCATCCTCTAAGGCTGAGAGAGTATGACTTGCCCAAGGCGACATCAATTTAACTGTCTTGGCTCAGTGCTATGGAATTTGGGAAAATGTTATTTTGTGTGACATTGTGAGAGCTCTGGTGCCACAACAAACTACATTTCCCAGAATACCCAAGAACTGAGCCATAACAGTTTAAGTGGTGTCAACCTGGATTATTTCTACAGTGCAGATGCAGCCAAAGTCTGCCAGCCCCCAGTTCTACAGAGTTAGGCTGCCCTCTTTGTAGCTGCTTATATTGGAGAAAGCACCTGTGGAAAAGAAAGTCTATACAATTGGAAGGTCATTCTTGCTTACTCTGTAATCCTATTCACACTTTCCTAGGAACAGCCATAATATGATATAGCTTACTTCTGTCTATACATGCATGGACATGCACTGAAAGACAATACATCATTTGTAAGAACAGGTACAATTCTTCCATTTTGCTAACTTATGACAGTTACAGATATTATTTATCTAAGTATTTTGATATCATCATTAGAACAAGAATACTTCAAGGCACTTTTTATAACAAAATAATCATTTATAGATTATTTGCATGCCATGTCCACTCAAAGTGAAACTCACTATGTTTAGTAATGCTTAGTACCAGGTAGGCACACAATTTGTTAGAATTATGACATTTGCACAGGCTTGACAATTTTGCACTAGATCGACAAGTGCAAACTATTATACCTTGTGCTACCTAATCATATGTATTAAACAAACTGGAAAGGAAAAACATAAACAGAACTAAACTGGAAATAATCAGAAACCACAATTTGTGTAGTAAACAAAAGGAAGTTTTTTTTCCCAACAACAACAACAACCATTTAATGTAAACAGTACAATCAAACAAATAGTTCCAAAAAAAAAAGGAGGGACTAAAAACAACAGCAAAAATACTTTGGACAAAACACCTGTGACAGGAAAGAAAAATGAAAAAGTACAAAAATTATAGAATGTATCTTAATTACAAAAATAAATAAAAAAAGTGCATCATTCCAGAAGCTGGCATGTGATTTAGGAGACTGAATGTTGTCTGAATAATTGTTAACATACTCAATAAATGGTAAGCTAAAATGGAAAAAAAAGTTTTCAGTCATTTGTATATTATTCAACATTTTAGAGTAAGTAGTTAATTTCTCCATTGATAGGAATGTCCACACATTCCTATTCCACCTCAGTATTTGTTCAGAGCAGACTAGGAACTCCTTTGCAACTTGCAGCTAGGTCTACATTAATTGTGCACATACAGAAAAATGTCAACTCCATGTGCATTACTTGTTCAGCCCAATAATAAGTGAAACTTTTGCACAAACTCATTTTTAATAGTATGTATGGTATTTTAAATTAAAAATTAGTATTATGGAACTGTATTATTTAGATAGAAAAGTCTCATGAAATCACAACATAAAGTACTAAAATAATATATAGATATCAAGTTATACACAAGAATTATACATTCTCTAATGCTAAAGATTGTCCATTATGCAAATACTGTTTTAAAGAAGCAAAACTTTGGCCAAGATCCCATTGAGTCAAATGGATGGGAGTCGAAAGAGTTTGAACAGTTTGGCAATTTTATCTTCCATGTAATGGGATGACCAGGAACTTGTTGCACAAATAGAAGTCATAGGTTCAGAAAACAGATCACCATGAGCACAATGGCAATCATGATTCTGCTTTTCAGTGGTGGAGCTTCCCCTCTGCTGGCATGCAACTGTATCACAACCCTTGTCTGAAGGAGCATTCACTCATTCCAAAAGAAAAAAAATATTTCATTGCAGTATCTCTCTCACACACACACACAGAGAGAGAGAGAGAGAAAACACACACACACATACAAAAATACACACAAAGTTTTTCAAGTTCTTTCAAGTTGTCTTTTTTTCTTCATGGGAAGAGGAAGGGGGAAAAAAAAGTTCCTACATATTTTTTCCCAGCTCTGCCCTAAGGCCTTCACATCTATAAGTGGGAGTGATTGTGATACATGTCAGCATGTGTAGGATGATTTCTTACTGTCCTTGACAAAAAATTTACTCTTAAAAATTCACTAGGAGATTTCAAATTCAAATTGCAAATTCAAAGCAGGCAATTATCCTAAAAATCAGAAATTTAAAAATATGAGTCAAAAACCATTCCCATCTTAATTCTGAAGAATATAATGTGCCTAGTGGAGAATGGATTTTGATTTCCCCCCCCCCCCAACATACTTGATGTCCTGCTTATCAATTTTACCACTGGCAGAGCTGTATGACATGATTGGCAACAGAAAAATGGACTGGCCTTAACAGCAGTATGCTATGTGAATGTGCCTTTGGCCTTAGAGAATTTCTGTTACTAGTAATTCATATAGTAACACTTTCTTTTTGTATTGGAACATCTGCATTAACTTTATACTATCAGTATTATAAAGAATATAGTCTTTCTGAAAAAAAAATTCACTAGGAGAATAACATCCCAGTCTTCACAATGTTTCCTTGCATTTCAGTGGGATTTGCTTCCAGCTTGGACTGCTGCCTAACACTGTTGATAGTGAGCTTCCAAGCAAAGGAACACATTTCAGCTGTAGAATGAAAAGCCATCTGTAGGATGACCTACTGCTCATTTCTAATTCTTCCCAAGATTCCACAGCTTAAAAATGAGTTACTTTGAAACTTACAGCACTTTTTTTTTCTCTTGACACCATTAAAGTTACTAAATTATTTAATTTGTTATATCAATGCTTATTAAAATCTCTTAAACTTAACACACCTTGCAGGATTGTCTGGAGACTGCTAGCTAATAAATTATGTTTGACTTCATTTTTTCCCAAGCAATGCAATTAAAGTGATCTTTAATCAAAGTTAGCATAAATACATTTATAATTATTTAGATTCATAATGAACAAAATCCTCTCTTTGTTCCAATATTGTAAGAAATGCCCTTAAGAGCTGATGAATAATTCACTACCACCATCATTATTGTCATTTTCAGCAGCAGCAGCAGATTTTATAGAAAGCATCCTTCTTAGATGCCAGACAGTCCCAGATAGATCTTCAGTAATCAACTCTACTGCAATTCTGTCAAACATCTTCTTCCCTATTCTCTGCCATATCACTTTTCTCTTCCCATACCCCAGCACTGAAGAACTGTAGTTCTTGATTGCCTGTTATCAAAGAAATGTAGGTCATTTGTCTAGTACACATTCATAATTTGCTCTATTGTTTGGCTATCCATGTTAAGATGCTAAACTATTATGTGTTGGATGAAACCTGAAAATCTAATTACACTATTGGCAACAACTTTAAACCTATTCATAGTAACAGTTAAGGGTGGGTGATATATCATCTCATGAAGAGTATCTCAAGCTTTCTGCAGGAATAAAGGTAGCACTATTGCAAAAGACGTGACATTTTATGTAATTGGTACAAATGGCGAGTAACAAATTAAAGTTATGGGGTAATGGAGTAACAAGGTTGTATTGCTGCTGTTGCTATTGTTGCTGTTGTTAGGTGATGAGGATGAAGATGCTATTCCTATCCCCCCTTTCTCCCAAAATTAGGATTCAAGGTAGTTTACAATTTAAAAAGAGTGATACAGCTTAAAAAATAAAACACCAAAAGTGAATTTTAAAATGAAATTAAACTATTAATTAAAACAATTTAACCTTAAACTTAGAAAGCTAAAAGGTCATTAACAACAGTCCAGTTTAAACAATACAGCACCCTCAGCCTGTTTATTAAAACTTTCTCTTTCAAAGCCTGTCAGAATAATAATAATAAAAAATCTTTGCTTGCTGACAGAAGGACAGCAAGGTGGAGACCATTCTGGCATCCCTGGGAAGGGAGTTCCAGAATTTAGGGTTAATTACTCAGATAGCCTATCTACCATTCCCTCCAACCACAACTGTTCTTAAGGTGGGACTAAGAAAAGGGCTCATTCTAAATTATAAAATCCCCAAATTCTAAAAACGGAGGTGGAAGCTGCAATAAGAGAAATAGCAAAAAACAATTAACTAGGAATAGATGATATCCCAATTGAACTGTTGCAATACACACAGAGTCAACTCTAGTGATAACCAACATATAACCGGTATACAGTTAAGGAGCAGGTCAGGGAAAGTGGGTGAGGGGGGGGAGTGGCCTTGGTCCATAAGAGTACCATCGCTTTGACCAGGAGACCTATCTGGAAAATGGATCACATTGAGTGTATTTACCTGACCATGAAAGCTAGGGACAGTCTGGGGATTCTGTTGGTATACCATCCACCCCGTCGCTTAACAGACTCCCTGGCCGAGCTGACACAGCTGGTCTCAGAGCTGGTGCTGAAGTCCCCCAGACTCCTTGTTCTGGGGGAACTCAACATTCCCTTCAAGTCCAGCTTAGTAGATCTGAAAGGTGCAGCTCGGGAGTTCATGACTTCCATGACAGCCATGGGCCTGTCCCAATTAGTTCAGGGTCCTACACATTGTGCTGGTAATACACTCGATGTGGTCTTTTGTACAGATCAGGAACATCCGTGAGCAGAAGTGACTCAAATTTCTGCCCTGTTATGGACGGACGATTTTCTGGTCAAATCAGGACTCGAGGTCACTACCCATACCCCCTCGGGGGTGGAGGACCTATTAAAATGGTCCGCCCTCAAAGGCTGATGGAACCCAAAATGTTCCAAGAAGCCTTAGAGAGTTTTATGGTTGGGAACGACGGTGATCCTGTCGAAGCTCTGGTTGATACCTGGAACAACGATCTTACCAGAGCTGTGGACATTGGACGTTATCACACGTGGGCCACAAAGCGATAATAAACTGGAAATGACAAATTCCAAAAATAAACTGAAAATAAACCTTGATTCCGCAAATGTTTTTCACACGTAATTACCTTAATTGTGCAATTAAGGGAAGCTCCTGCTGAAACCGCATTTAACATTCACACACAAGTGAAAAAATCTTGTACATGTGTTAGAAATGATCTTCTAACACATGTGCACTATGGTCGCTGCGGCTGTCACTCACTGCGGCTGTCACTCGCCGCGGCTGTCACCCCTTCCCCAGGTCCTCCTCGGAGCACCGGCCATGCAGAGGGTCGGCTCTCCGAGGACGACCTGGGGAAGGGGTTGGGACACTACTCGTGCAGCTGCCCCTCCCCTTCCCTGCCCCAAGACGGCTCAATTAGCCATCTACTGAGGGGGAAGGAGACACTTACGCTGCCTCCAGGACCCCACGGAACCGTGGGAAAATGCGGGGAAATGCTTCCAAATGCGCATTTGCTTTTCACATTACAGCAAATTTACCTTAATTGCAAATTTACCTTAATTGTGCATTTGCATTTCCTCCAAACAACCGAATTTCAAATAGTCTCGGTTAACACCAGTTTCTGTCCACTTTCTGTCGAGTTTCTGTGCGACGTCGTGTGAAAACACGGAGCACTAATCCAGTTTCTGTTTGGGTTTTGTGTGGATTAATCAGCAGATTTGCCCCGTGTGATAACGTCCATTATCACTCCCGAGCATCCTTACCAACCCGCTTTGAATAAAAAAAACATGGTACATGGAAAATCTTCAGCAAATGAAGCAGGTTGTGCAATGACTGGAGCGCCGCTGGCGGAAACATCAACGTTTATCTGACCAGACACTCCTAAGAAACCATTTGGACTCTTATGGATAGCAATAGATGCAGCAAAGAAACTTTTCTATGCTGCACGTATTGCATCTGTAAAGTCCCATCCAGCAGAGCTGTTCAGGGTGGTAAAAGAATTAACACAATTGCCTCCCACCCTGAACTTATTATTGGAACCAACTAAAGCCTGCTGTGATGCTTTTAATGACTTTTTTATAGATAAAGGGCCTAAGCAGATGGGCCTCCGCATTCCTCGGCCCCGCAGCGCAGCTTCGCCACCCCAGGAAGGAGCGCTAAAATAGCGCTCCTTCCGCAAATAGTGCTCCTTCCGCAAATCGCCAAAGGTGCTCTGCAAAAGGCTGCCGGCGCACCTTCAGCGCCTTTTCCGCCGCAGCGTGTGTGGATGCTCCATCGATGTCTTCAGTGCTCTGACGATGTCTTCGGGAAAGGGTTGGGGCACCCAGTGTGGGGCTGCCCCTCCCCTTCCTTGACCTGAAGACAGCGCTTTGCGCCATCTGCTTCCCCCCAAAATCTCTCAGATAAGGGTTGATCTAGATGCTGGCATTATAACAGAACCAATAAGACAGATGTCCAGGGACTCTGTGGACTGTATTAAACTGGATCGATTTGAGTTTGTAAATACCAATGAAGTGGACAAGCTTCTTGGAAGTGTTAGGAAAATGACGTGCCCTCTCGATCCTTGCCCATCATGGCTGACCGCCCAGGGAGGAGATGCAGTAAAATCGTTGATACAGTGCATAATTAATACATGTCTCAGGGAGGGCAAATTTCCACCGAGCTTAAAATGAGCGGTAGTTAAACCACTCCTGAAAAAGCCCTCCCTTGACCCCCTGGTAAGAACCAACTATAGACCAGTCTCTTTATTACCATTTCTGGGCAAGGTGATCGAGAGGGCAGTCATCTTCCAACTCCAGGCAGTCTTGGATGAAGCCGATTATCTGGACCCATTTCAAACCGGCTTCAGGGCGGGATACAGAGTTGAGACTGCTATGGTTACCTTAGTCGATGACCTCCTTCTGTTGGTGCTCTTGGACATCTCAGCGGCATTTGATACCATAGACCATGATATCCTTTTGGGACACCTGAAGGAGTTAGGTATTGGGGGCAATGCGCTCCAGTAGCTCCAGTCCTACCTCTTGGGCAGATCCCAGATGGTGAGGCTGGGGGACAGTTGCTCCTCTGAAAGAGAGGTGACATCTGGTGTCCCGCAGGGTGCCATACTGTCCCCCATGCTGTTTAATATTTACATGAAGCCACTGGGAGAGATCATCCAGAGATATGGGGCACGGGGTTATCAATATGCTGATGACACCCAACTCTATTTCTCTATGTCTCCAACTGCTGTGGTGACTAAGGATGCCATCTCTCCTCTGGATGCCTGCCTTGGGTCGGTAATGGGCTGGATGAGGGAAAACAAACTCAAGTTGAATCCAGAGAAAACAGAGGTACTAGCGATAGGTACCCCCAGTCCGGGAAGGGAATTTTGTCATCCAGTCCTGGATGGGGTCACACTTCCCCTAAAGGACAAAATACACAGTTTGGGTATACTCCTGGACTCATCCCTGCAGTTGTCATCTCAAGTAGATACGATGGCCAGGAGTGCTTGGAACCAGCTTTGGCTGATTCGCCAACTGCGCTCCTACCTGGACCAAAGTAGTACTTGCCCTGGTAGTCTCTCTTTTGGACTTCTGTAACGTGCTCTACATGGGGCTACCTTTGTACCAAGTTCGGAAGCTTCAACTGGTCCAAAATGTGGCAGCCAGACTGGTCGCCGGAACATCTAGAGCGGACCACATTACACCGGTATTAAAAGCTCTTCACTGGCTGCTGATTAGCTTCCAGGTGCAATACAAAGTGTTGGTCATCACCTATAAAGCCCTACATGGTTTGGGTCCGAGTTACTTGAAGGAATGCCTCTCCCCACACAATCCGTCCCACACCCTCAGAACATCTGGGAAGAATTTACTAAATTACTGTAAAACTAAACTAATATCTACTTCCCAAAGATCATTCACGGCTGCGGCCCCCAAGTTATGGAATGGCCTGCCGGAACAGATTCATCTTATTTCCATGCTAGAAGCCTTTAAGAAGGCACTTAAGATGGAGCTCTTCCAACGGGCCTATCCACCTGACCTCCCTAACTGAACATAAGATTAGACATTACCATCTTATAAGGACCTCCTGGGTGAAAAAAGATTATATCACTCGTGGCATAGACCTGTATTGTAATTTTATTATTGTATTAATTATTGCTGTTATTTTATTGTTTTTACTGTTGGGTTTATTGTTTTTATTATTGTTCTTTTTATTACTGTTATGGTTTTATTGTTATGTTTTTCTTTTTTATTGATTGTACTACTGTACATTTTGTACATGCTATCTTTGTACTCCTGCTTCAATCCGTAGAGAGAGGTGGGAAATATAAATAAATTATATTATTATTATTATAGTATTATTATTATATGCCAACAGATATGGAAAACTATACTGTACTCTGTACTTCGGACAAGAGATTACTGTCAGAATAGAAAAAAATCTTATTTTTTCCATCGATTTATAAAGCAAATTATGAATTTATTAAAGCTCTAATAAAGCAACAACAACACAGTTTGTTTTCCTTCTATCTTCTTTCCTGACTGTCCAGCTCTCACATCCATACATGGTAATAGAGAATACAGTGGCTTGTATGATTCTGACTTTTGTGCTGTGTTGTATGACTTTGCATTTTAGAATCTTTTCTAGTTCTTTTATAGCCGCTCTCCACAGTCTTAATCTTCTCCTGATTTCCTGGCTGCATCCCAGGAAATGTTTGATCCCAGATATGAGAACTCTTTTACTATTTCTGTTTCCTCATCCATATTATTGGCCATGAACAGATACACAAAAACTTTCCATACACTGTTAACCAAGAGTAATAATGTGACGGCATTTTACAATCTACAACTCTTCAGAAAAACTTTGGCAGGGAACCTCACATTTTATAGCATTCTTTAAATAACCTTGAGCTAGAATGACTGGCTTTTGTCACGGTATTCTTTCATTAAATATTATTCCGACCACCTTTCCAATTAGTGTTTGATATCAGTTACCCAGAATTAATAGTGGACCTGTCTGTCATGTTTCTTCCCCTTAACACAATAACTATTTTGATTTATATTTCCAGATTTTTAATTATGTCTCATGAATAGTTCTTCACTTAACAATTCATAATAGAATATCATATATAGTTTTTAGATAGACGAGGAAGGAATTGCTCAGTAGCCTTTGAAGTAATTGTAATAAAACAAAAATTAAGTATTTTAGAATCCTCTCCATTCGCTGCACTCTGTTTCTCTTTCTCTCTCATACACACACTTTGTGTGTGTGTATGTGTGTGAGAGTTTTGTTTTAAAAAGGCAGTGATGCTGTCTTGGTTTACTTTTTTAAGAGCAGTGCTGAATGGCAAGGAATCTGATGTAACTGTAGACAGTGTGTATGTGTGTGTGTTACATGTAAATTTACGACAGCACCATGAATTTCATAGGATTTTCTTAGGCAAGGAATACTGAGAGGTGGTTTTGCCAGGTCCTTTCTCTGAAATATAGGGGTGAAACAGATGGGCTAAATAAAGTGGTTTCCACCTGCTTTGAAAGCAAGGAGTTTAGATGATGCACACATCCAAAGCAGGCAGAAGCTGGGTTGAAGCCATGGTCTAGGGCTATAAGCCTAAGCGAAAAGCCACCAGGATATTCCAACTTAGCCTAGAAATGATGCACCTTTGATCCTGCACATAAATGCCATGAGAACAGTTCTGAAGAAGCTATACATTCTAACCCTAATCATAAAGCTACATATAAACGCACTGGTGCAGATGCACATTTAAAAAGGATGGAGCCAGCATACCCAAGCAGTTGAGGAGGCAATGCTAAAAAGTGAAAGCATGACATCTCCAATGGATTTAAGTACAACCTACACAAATGGGGCATGGGGTGAAGGGGGCATGTGTGGGGGGGAACGATTGTGGTTTGCCAGTTTTTCTCTGGGCACACTGATACTCCGATGTCCTGTACCAATGGAGGGTAACAGGTAGAACTGTATGGTTGATCAAAGCGGCAGCTATCCAGTGGGATGACATCTAGGCAGCAAGAAGTCATATCCAAAAGGGTATGGATCTGCCAGAATAAAGGATATGAGGGGATGAGGATAATTGAGGTGCTGATATATTGGTATAGAGAAGCAGAGATGAATTGGAAGGAAACTATGATCCGAATGATATGCAATCAAGAGAACAGATGGACTATAGGAAGGTAATTTATGACCTTGTTTACTTCCTAGGATCAACCTTTGATGGCCAGCCAAGTAACACTTTCCCTTCCTGCGGCAGATGTGGGAGATAGCAGAGGTCGGGGGAAGCAGGCACCTGAAATAATCTTTTGATGTATCCCAAGGCTCTTGTATCATGAGTTGGGAAAGGGGATGGTTGGAAGAGAAAGGGTTTTAAAGGGTTCATTGTTCTGGGGAAACAGTTTGGACACTAACTTGTCTGTAGCAACCTCTATTTAGAAGTCCAGAATAAATTGTCAGTTAAACTCACTGCAATGTTTTCTTGGCTCTTCAAATCTTGGACAGCTGAACGTGGCAGGTGGTATATTTGTGTGATGGTGGGAAGGCAACAAAAATATTACACAGTGGTACAACTTAATGCCATGGCATACGGTCGGGCAATGTGCATTTTGGCCACCTTAGGAGTGGCTGGTGCTGACAGAGGGGGTTTGGCCCAATTCTGGAAAATGTAGGTTCCAGCTGCTTTTACTGCCTGTCTCTTCTGCCCCATAGTCCACAGCACCTTGTGTTCATTTATGACCTTCCATCCAAGTGTTACCCAATACCGACCCTACTTAGATTGCAAGATCAAGCAGGATCCAGTACCTTTAGGGTACTTAGTCCAACTGTAAGCAGTGATGTGTCTGAAATCTTTGCAAGGTTCCTTGAATGTGATGAGAAACCACTCTGCTCATACAGAAGCACTCTTTGGATAGTTTTCAAAGAAAATGATTCATTTGCTATGTGTCTTGGGAAAAGAGAGAATGAGAGATTGTAGTTTGAAGGAGTGTGTGAGAAGGGAGTATTTACCAAGGGAAAGAAAAGAAAAATGGGAACTCATTGGGGAGAGGAAGCAGTGTGCACATCTGTGTGTCTGTTGTTGTGAAATGCTCAGTAGTAGATTGTATCTTCCTGTATGAGCTGGTCCAGATTCTAAACTCAATAGGAGAGAAAAACAGCCATCCACCCTAAAAAACACCCTCTCATTTATGAACCTCATGAAATGGTAGAAATAAAGGAAGGTGCTCCTGAGCATATGCAGAACACATTTGCCTCATAACCTTTGTTCATACATTTGATGGCACAAGCTCACATAAAGCTCTCCAATCTTGTTTCTTCTCTCAGCTGGGGCAATTTATCACCTATGTGGGAGATCACCTAAAATTCCCCATGTGTCATCAGAGAACTGGTCACCTTCCTGTTTGCTTATCTTTCTGATGCTTCTTCCTGTTTGATTATCTACCTCTTTGTCAATGTTCTTTCCCAATTCAGTCCTAAGCAGCTGGAAATTATTCTTGGAGCCTTGCATTTTTACATCAACTAACTGTGGGGATGGATTCATCTCTAGAAACTTTTGGGTAGTAACAGCTATATATAATCTGACATCTCCTTAAAAGCATTCAATTTACATTATGCTTTATTTTTCTACATCTCCTGGGCCTTTGTAGGTGGTGTTCCCAGAAAAGAAGCAATGAATTACCTAGCTGAGTATTCACCTGGACTGCCACATTTCCTGAAGGAGATAAAAGAATTACAAGCTTTCATATATATTTTTTAAATGCAGCCCATAACAATTGCTGACAAGTGACCTTGGGAGGCTGACTCTAACCAGCACCTAGCTATAATATTTCAGAGGACATAAAGGAGTTCACCACCCCATCAAAAGATTTCCAGTGAACCAGGAAGCCTCTAGGTCACTTGGTTTATGACTATCTCAAAGAGATACATACAAGACGTAAGGAGAATGGCTTTGAAATGTGCATTCAGGGTTGAGTGAGTTTCAGGGAGACAACACAAATCAGAGGAGGGAATGGAGGGCAGATGCAGGGAAGAAATGGAAATAGAGACTAGCAAATGGTGTTCTGCAACATTAAGAAGCTGAGATCATAAAAAGGGCCTGTCAATTGAGCTATAGAGAAAGAAAAAAAAGGAGTGTGTGCCTTGAGTTTCTAGCAGTCTTTTTAGAACACCTTGACTTGTGAAAAGAAAGCAAGATGGCTATAAATGGGAACTTCAAAAGGCATCTTTCAGCCTATTAGTGCCATTGAGAACTCTTAGAAGACCAGTTTCAGCACAATCTTTGTATATTAAATAGACCAGAGCTTTCAAACAGGGCTGTTTTTTAATGCAATGGAAGAAGCCATAATATGTAGGTGCCTGAGCATTATTTGTATAGAAGAGAAATAATCTATAGAGAACCTAAAGACTTTGTTGGGACTGCAACTCTCATCAGGCCTAGCCAGCACAGCAAATGATGAAGGAACAGAAGAGTTTTAGTCCAACAATATCTAAGGAGCCATTGTTCCCTGCTCCTTGATCTAAAGGATTTGCAGTTCATTAATTGTGTTGATTTATATATATGACTGTTATCCAATAGGTTAATGCAAATGACAATATGCAAGATATGTGTTTCTGGTAATCCTGTAACATATGGGTTAAAACAAGACTATTTTTCTGAGCTTTACATATTTTAGCAATTGGCAGTGTTCCTATGGGATGTTAGACCTTTACTGCTCAAGCTTGCAGTTCTGGGACTTTTTAAAGGGGTCTAGGGTAATTGTTCTAGACATTAGATATAGGGAGGGCCTCACACATTGACATTACTGCATAGTTGTTACATCTTTTTGTTGGGATATATAAGGGATAGTAGTGAATCTCTGAATTATAGTAATTGTATTGATAAGGCAGAAACTGAACAATAACCAATCCCATGTCTACCCATGAGCACACAGATTCTAGAAGAAACAACATTAGTCTTGTTGTAAAATATATTAATATATCTTTACTTATAAATACTTGCTCATAATCAAACACATGGTCTAAAGAAAAATCAAAAAGAAAGAAAAAAATAACTGCAAGCTAGTGACACATGAAGTGTGTCAAACAATCAATGAATCAATAATCAAACAGTCAGGAAAAAAGTGAATTTGCAACCTCACAAATAGAATGCATGCAAAGATTTCTAAGTCTAATGCCTCTTCTCAATTATTTATGTACCTCTGATGTTTCATCTTGACTCACAGGTTTTCCAAGTAGAATCTTGGTAAAGGCTTAGTCAAAGTGTCAGCTGTCATTTCACTAGTTTGATATGAGATTGCTTTGATTACACCTTTCTCAGCCATCCAAGACACATTGTTGTATCTCATTCCAATATGCATGTTGTATGAAGTCATCTTCTCTGTTTGAGAAAGGCTAATTCATTTCTGGTTGTTTTCCACAACTTGAGTTGGTTTCTGTTCATTTATTCCAAAGTCAAAGAACAGTTTGTCCAGCCATAACTATTCTCTGTGTGCCTCTATTGTGTTATATATTCTGACTCTGTGGAACTACTACTTGCTGGTGGCTGGTCCAGGAAATAGAACTGTTTCCATGCAAAAGAAGAAATCACTGACAGATTGGTAGTCTGTAGCATTTTCTATCAAGTCTGCATCAATGTAACATATGAGGTTTGGATTACTGCTAACTAATAGTTTCACCTTAAAGTCTATAAGTTTGTATTATGCACCTTTTTTCCTTTTACTCCTGTTTAATCATTTATGGATTTGGTAGCATTCCTGCTGATAATACCTACAATAGAAGCTATGACTTGTGTTAATGGATGGATTCTGTGAAGTAGCCCTTACATTTTAGCTGGTTTAAGTCTCAATTATTTCACCATGCTTATATGTTAACACACTGATATCATGATAAAAGAAAGCTCTCACTAGGACTATCATATATTTCTCTACTATTCTACCATGCAACTTAAACATAGATTTAAAAGTCTTCAGAAACTTGCAGTTAAACAAAGTAACCATCTATGTTATAGGAGCCTGACTCACCGGGCTGGCCTGATTGCTAGGGGGGTTGTTTGCTTTGGAGAATTCGCCGCAGTCGCGGTAAGTCTTCGACCCAAGGGTCCTTCCTCTGCTTAAGCTCCTTGCTTGGAAGCTTTAAACAATCCTTAACAATTAACAAACTTTAAACAATTAACATCTTTGGACAGCTTTAAAAAGGCTATCAAGATGGATCTCTTCCGGCAGGCCTTTCCGGGCTAAATATCCTGGCCTCGGGTTCCCCCCCCCTCCTCAGCAGAACCTCTAGAACCCCTGTTTTCTTGGAAGAAAGTCACAGGGGTTATTATGATTACATTGTATTAATTTTAATTTTTGTTTTTATATTGCTAAATGGTTTTAATTATAATGTGGTTTAATAACGTTTTAAGGGGGAAGGGGAAATGTTGTTTTACGTCGTATGCTAATTTTTATGCTGTAAACCGCCCGGATTGGACTACCAATGGGCGGTATAAAAATAAAATTTATTTATTATTGCCATCTAGGGATATTTCTGGCTTGATCTGATCTAGGACACATTTGTTTGTCCTGTTGGCTGTCCATGGAATCCTCAGCAATCTTCTCCAGCACCACATCTCAAATGATTTGTTTTTCCTCCTATCTTCTTTCTTGACTGTCCAGTTCTCACATCCCATACATGGTAATAGGGAATACAATGGCTTGTATGATTCTGACTTTTGTGCTGTGTTGTATGTCTTTGCAAATTAGAATCTTTTCTAGTACTTTCATAGCCACCCTCCTCATTCTTAATTTGATCAATGCCTGATCGCAGACACCTAACAGCCAGCCAGCCAGCCGGAGACTCTAGAGGACTGTGAAGAAGCCTCTCTTTTCCCCCATTACACCAGGGTAAAGGCAGATGAGACAGCTGAGCAGGGAGTTGGGGTGTGGCCAGGAGGGGCTAGCCTTAAAAGTTTCAGTGGCAGCCTTGGAGTGAATTGGGAGTTGGGCGGTGAGCACTTGGCCCACCTTCTCCCCTCTCAGAACACCTAGTCCCAGTATTCTATCACCTCTTCCCAGGCTACAGTGGTGGCAGCGGAAGGGCTTGTGGGAATGGCCTCAACCCAACTGGGGTTTCAATTCCAACCACTGCTGCTTAGTTATAGCCTTCTAAGTATGCTCTGTTTACGAACACTAGGACTGTTAAAACAACCACCCAGATGGAAGGCAGTGAGGGAGAGCTAATCATGGTCTTATCGGGAGCAGAGATTCAGGTTGTGCAGGGAAAAGGAATGTACGGCGTCAACAGAATGGAATATTGTTACAAAAGAAGGTGGGCTCGATGTCTGAAAGTGATCCCCCCTTCAGTCCATTCTGTTACCCAAAGTAGGCTGGGGAGCTCTTATCAACCATGCTACAGAACCTTACCTTGCTTCTCTGCAATGCCAGGTCGATAAAGAACAAAACCCACATCATCCACAATTTGCTCATGGATGAAAAGGCTGACCTGGCTTGCTTCACGGAAACCTGGCTGGAGAGGATAGCACCATCATCTGGAATCAGCCTCTCCAATCCGGGTACTCCGTTAATGAGCAGGTAAGGGAAAGTGGGTGTGGGGGCGGAGTGTCTCTAGTCCACAGATATAATTTCACCCTGACCAGGATACCTATCCATAAAACAGACCACTTCGAGTGTGTGTACCTAAGCCTGGAAACCAGGGATAGCATAGGGATTCTGTTAGTATACCGTTCACCCCGTATTCTAATAGACTCCGTATTCAAGCTGACACAGCTGGTCTCGGACTTGCTGCTGGAGTCACCCAGACTTTTAGTTCTGGGTGACTTCAACATCCCATTCGAGACCAGTTTAACAGGTGCGGCTTGGCAGTTCATGGATTCCATGACAGACATGGGCCTATCCCAATTGGTTTCTGGACCAACACACTGTGCGGGTCACACTCTTGATGTGGTCTTTAGTACGGAACAGGCATATCCGTGGGTGGAGGTAGTGAGTCCCACCATACTGTCATGGACGGATAATTTCCTGGTTAAGATCAGATTTAGAGCCAATGTCTGCCCCACCGGGGGTGGAGGACCTATTAGAATGGTCAGCCCTCAGATGCTAATGAAGCCAATAGGTCTTCAGAAAGCCTTGGAGGGTTCCTTGGGTAGTAATGCTGGTGATTCTGTCAAAGCCCTAGTTGACACTTGGAACAACGACCTCACCAGGGCTATCAACATGATTGCTCCTAGGCATCCTTTCTAACCCATTTCAAATAAACAACCATGGTTCACAGATGAACTTAGGAAGATGAAGTGGGCTGGACAATGACTAGAGTGCACCTGGAGAAAAACTTGACTCTTATCTGATAAGACTCGCCATAGGAATTTTCTTTATTCCTATCGAGAGGCAATATGTGCAGCAAATAAATCTTTCTGTTCTACATGTATTTCTGTTTGCAGAGCCTCGCCCAGCAGAGCTGTTTAGGGTGGTGAGGGAAATGACACAAGTTCCACCTGTGAAGAACTCTCTACTTAACCCGACAGCAGCCTGCTGTAATGTATTTAATACCTACTTTGCAGATAAAATCTCTCAGATAAGAGCCGACTTGGATGCCGGGTTTATAGCAGAGTTGACTGATGAGGTGTCCAGTAAACCCGTTTCTGAGATTATGTTGGATCAATTTGAGCCAGTGAGTACTGATGACATGGACAAAAACCTTGGAAAAGTGAGGAAGATGGCATGCCCTCTTGACCTTTGCCCATCATGGCTGGTTGTCCAGGGGGGTGATGCATTGATGGCCTTTCTGAAGGAGACCATCAATGTGTCTCTTAGGGAAGGAGCTATGCCATCTTGCCTAAAGGAAGCGGTTGTGAGACCGCTCCTGAAGAAGCCTTCCCTGGACCCCCTGGATGTGAAAAATTACAGACCTGTTTCCCATTTGCCATTCCTGAGCAAGGTGATCAAGCGGGCCATTGCTTCTCAACTTCAAGTGATCTTGGATGAAACTGATTTTCTAGATCCATTTCAAACCAGCTTCAGACTGGGATTCGGGGTGGAGACTGCCATGGTTGCTCTGGTTGATGACCGCCAAAACATTGACAGGTAGACATGACCCAGTTGGTGCTTTTGGATCTCTCAGTGGCTTTGATATGATAGATCACGGCATCCTCTTGGAACACCTGGGAGAGTTAGGGATCGGAGGCACTATACTTCAGTGGTTCCATTCCTTCCTCTCGGGTAGATTCCAGAGGGTGATGCTCGGGGACAGTTGCTCATCAAAAATAGAGCTTAATTGTGGCATCCCTCAGGGCGCCATCCTGTCCTCGATGCTCTTTAATGTCTATATGAAGCCACTGGGAGAAATCATCCAGAGACATGGGGCAGGGGGTTATCAGTTTGCTGATGACACCCAAATATATTTCTCCATGTCTCGGTCATCAGCCACGGCAACAGATGGTATTTCTCCCCTCAATCACTGTCTTGTAGTGGTAATGGACTGGATGAGGAAAAATTGACTCAAACTGAATCCAGAGAAAACAGAGGTGCTTACAGTAGAGGCCCCTAAACCTGGTATTGGGTTGTAACCTCCAGTAATGGGTGGGGTCATGCTCTCCGCTAAGGACTGTGTTCACAATTTGGGTGTGCTCCTAGATTCGTCGCTTCACATGACTGATCAGGTGAATGCGACAGTCAGGAGTGTCTGCTATCAGCTTCGGCAAATACGCCAACTGCACCCTTACCTCAAGCAAAGGACCTAGAAACTGTAGTACATGCACTGGTAACCTCACGACTTGATTTCTGTAACACACTCTACATGGGGTTATCCTTATACCTAGTTCAGAAACTATAACAGGTACAAAATATTGCAGCCAGGTTAGTCACTGGGAAATCGAGAAGGGAGCATATCAATCCAATTTTGAAATCCCTTCACTGGCTGCCTATCAGTTTCCGAGCACAGTATAAGGCAGGGGTAGGCAACCTTTCCCCTTTAAGGGCCAAGGGACTTCGGCTCCCAGAATCCCAGGAGCTATTGGCCAACATGGGACTATTGGCCAATATGGCTGAGGCTTCTGGGAGCTGAAGTCCCTCAGCCCTTAAAGGGGAAAGGTTGCCTACCCCTGGTATAAGGTGTTGGTAATGACCTATAAAGCCCTACATGGCCTAGGTCCAACCTATCTAAGGGATTGTCTCCTCCCATATAATCCGCCCCACACTCTTAGTTCTTGTGGGAGGGATTTATTGCAACTAAGAAGATCTAGATTAACAGCATCTTCCCAGAGATCTTTCTCTGTCGCTGCTCCCAGTTTATGGAACACCTTGTCGGAGGAGATCCATCAAGCAACTAGCTTGGAGAATTTTTAAAAAGCTGTCAAAACGGATCTCTTCCAGCAGGCCTTCCCTGAATAGAACAAACTGCACCCAACATATTGTAGTGGAAAAACCAACTGTTGCAAATTAACTCCCAGGATCCATGGTTCTTTGTAGAGTTGGATGCAGAACAGGGGATCACAAAATAGTTTAAAAACATAGGTTTATTGCTGGCAAGTCCCAACAAAATTAGCATTCAGATCATTGGGCAAAGAACAAGCCGTAGTTTTATGCACTCAGAGACAAAGAAATTCAAAGCTGACATTCTATTGGATGCTCTAAATTTTAAACACACAAAATCCTGAGCAATGAGAATACAGATTTCAGGATATATCATTATATGCTTAAGTTACCATGTTGCCATGCCAACCACACAACAAAATCTCTTATCAGTAAATAAACTAGTGTGTACCAGGCAGAAGGCCCCTTTGCACAAACAAATGTAGCTGCCAATGATTTATTATGGCTCTCTGGCCCACGCTGGTTACTAATGAAGGTATTTAATGCATCAGGTTACCAGGCCTGAGGTCAAGCTGTATCTAAATAGCCCTCTAGCATTCTTTGAGTTTAAACCTTCCAGCATCTTCCTTAGAGTCCCACTTCCCAGAATCCCTTTCGCATGGCTGCTTGACCATTATTTTCTACACATGATAGCACATATCTCTAATTTAGGCATATAAAACATTAATTAAAGAAATTCTCCTGCCCTCCCTCTTTTTACTCTCTTTAATTGTTTTTATTGTCTTTATGTTTTTATGTTTTAGACCTTTTTTAGGGAATTCATTTTATATTACTGGTGTGAACTCACCAATTATTTTAAAATAAGCTTACTGTTATATGTAATTTTAAGGGGAGTAAGTTGTTTTATTATGTTATTACTGATTGTTATGGATTTGTTTTATATGCAATTGTTGTGAGCCGCCTTGATTGCCGAAAGGCAAAAGGCGGGATATAAAAATAAAGTTTATTATTTATTATTATTTATTATAACTCTTTTACTGTTTCTGTTTCCTCATTGGGAAGGTGACCAGGCAGACTTCAGCAGGAAGGGAAGAGGGTGTCTTTCCACCTCCCGTAGCCTCATATGCACAAACAGCCACACACATACACAAGCAAACACAAAAACGCACAATCAAACACAACCCTATCTTCCAGCCAGGCTGCGGGGGGACAGGACTGCTTGCTCCCTGCTCTGACTGGGAGGGAGAAGGCTGTATCACACAAACACACTCCTACCTTCCAGCCAGGCTGGGTGGGGGGGGGGGAGGCCCTGCCATGCAGAAATTCACAATCAAAACAGCCCTGACATATGACCATCCAGCCTCTGTTTAAAATCCTCCAAAGAAGGAGACACTGAGGGAGTGTCTTCTACTGTTAAACAGCTCTTACTGCCAGGAAGGTCTTCCTTATGTTGAAGTGGAACCTCTTTTCCTGTTGTTTGAATCCATTGCTCTGAGTCCTATTTTCTGGAGCAGCAGAAAATAAGCTTGCTCCAGCCTCAATATGGCACCCCTTCAAATACTTAAACAGTAACCGTTGTATCAGTCTTATGAAAATGTACAAGGTTTACACGCTACCTTAGGCACAAACCATAGGGAAATCAGTTATTACTTTTGAGTAAAACAGTCAAAGGATTGCATTGGGCCTCAAGACCACAGATTGCACTAGAGTAAGCCCCACTGAATGCAGTAGTAATAATTTGTTACAATTAAATGTGTTTTGCCTGGGATTGAAAAAACTTCCCCTTCAAAACATAAAACCACCACCCAGACAGACAGATACCTCACTATACATCAAAGCTCAGATTATTTTTTGCACTACAACTCCCAGAGTCCTCCAACTAACAGGGCCATGGTCATACTGGGGTGTTATGGGAGTTATAGCCCTAAAAGTAATTTCCCCAAACTCTGTTACAGATTGTCCTTATCTAACTCTGGAACATTGCACGGCTGTCCCATGTATACCCATACAATTCCATTTATGTGTAGCAGAGAGAAAAGCAAAATGGGACTGTGGGAAGGGTTGTTCGAATGAAAACTAGTGACACCACTCCTTTGGGTAGCTGTGTAGTATAGGGAGAGGCAGTATGGTGTAGTGGTTTGACTGTTAGACAAGGACACTGTGTAGTATAGGGAGAGGCAGTATGGTGTAGTGGTTTGACTGTTAGACAAGGACACTGTGTAGTATAGGGAGAGGCAGCATGGTGTAGTGGTTTGACTGTTAGACAAGGGACCTTATCACACGGGGTCTAAAGCAGTCCCATCCCCATCCCATTGCGCTTCTAGCAGCATCATCCCAGTATCATTCCGGTCACAGGAAATGTAATTCCCATTTAGACCAGGAATTCAAAAGAATGGGGATGATGCTGGATAATGCAGCATGATGCCACATTGGGACGGGGATGCGACGGGGATGTGACGGGGTTTCTCTGCGACGTCGTTTGATCACCCGGGGAAAGGAAGTGCGATGGGATGGGGATGCGACCGGGGTGCGACGGGGATGGGCGGGGTTTCTCTGCGACGTCATTTGATCACCCGGGGAAAGGAAGTGCGATGGGACGGGGATGCCACGGGGATGAGACTGCTTCAGACCCCCGTGTGATAAGGTCCAAGGACAGTCAGTATATGGGGGGCAGTATTGGGGGGCAGGGTTCAAATCTTTGCTTGACCATGGAAACTCACTGGGTGACCTTGAACAAGTCACACTCTCTCAGCCTCAGAGGGTGGCAAGGGCAAACCCCTCTGAAGAAATTCTGCTAAGAAAATCCTATGATAATGTCACTTTAGGAATTCCATAAGTCAGAAATGACTTGGAAGGCAAAAAACAACAGAGGGAAGTTCAGCAGGCATTGTTTTTATATTATTTTTGTCACACAACCAGACAACCAGCAATATCTGCTGAAATCCTCCAAAATTCAGCTCCAAAATTCAGGTTGAGGAAAGCATAAAACAGGCAACTTTCTCCCGCATCTTCCTTCTTTTCTCTCCTCCTGCCCCACCCCTTTTCCTCCTCCTCCTCACTTTGGAATTGCCTAGTCTTGGATGGAAGGAAAAAGTGATAAACAGTTTACTATCCAGGAAGTAAAACCAGGAAGTAAAAACTGATAACCATCTGCTACTGAACTGGGGGGTGAGCAAAAGAGAAAGTTTGGATTACAGATATAGCAGTCACTGAGGCAACAAAATAACAGGGTTCTCTGGCTTTCTTGCCACAGTTACATTTTGCTGGACTGGGAATTCTGGGGACTGTAGTGTCTCTCAAAAAAGTAAGTTTGCTAATGGGAATGGGCATAATGATCTGCTCCTGGTGGAAAGCAGTTGCAAAATTGGGAGCAGTCAGTATGGGGGGGGGGGGGCAGTAAGTCTCATTGAACTTTGAAAAAATGAATTCTGTTTTGCAAAATACACCCCAAATCTGCAACAGCAGGGTTGAACATCAAAGGCAGTTTAGTTTAGGAGTGAGTGGCATACTGGGAAATGAGGATTATGTATGAATAAACTCTAGAGCTTAGACTTGTTCTTTTGTTTTGCACCATGGGTCCTTTCCAAGCTCTTACTGCTGAAGGGGAGGAGCTCTGTGTGCTGTGACCTGGGAATGGGGGCCTGGATGTAGGGAAGACTGGGGAAAAGAAACAGAAGCCAGAGTACTTCTTAAAGGCTGGCAAGGCAGGAGGCAGGCAGGCAGGCAGCAGAGTGGCCTCATGACCACTGAGGGAGGAGGCACAATGCAGATGGAGCTGGATGCTCTGCTAGAGGCACCCCAGAGGCTTCCTTCCTTGCCAGAAAACAGTGGGACTGACAGAAGAGGGCAGGCAGGCAGGTGGGGAGAAGTCGTAGGAGCCTCCGTTGCCCACCTTGACTGCTGCTAGACCGCTCCCATTGTCAGCCTCCACATTGAGGAGGAAATAGCATCAGCAGCATGGAAAATTGCACACACCACTGTTCTTTCTTCCCGACTAGATGCAGGGGCTTTGCTGGGGAAAGGGTCATGGTGATATCCCATTTAGGTCACCTGGTGTGGTCCACACCCCCTGCAACCCCTAGTGATGCCACTGGTGGGTAGTACATGTATGGGGAACTGATTCATGGATCCTTTGTTCAGCCAATAGCTGGAAATTTTATGCACAGCTTAGTGCATAACAGGCAGAGCATAACAAAATGGATTTGTTGCATTCAGGCACAATGAATCAAATTTACACTGTTCCCTTAAGCACATCCCAGTCTTCAGATACTGCACTTTCTCTCTTCTGCTACATTAGCAGTATCTCTGCTGCAGGTACATATTTTAAAGCCCCACCAGGTAAAAACAATATATTTATAGAATATGAGGTTATCAATGGCTACTAGTCATGATGGATATATTCAGTGTTACAGCCAGAATTCTGTTAGTGACATCCACATGTATAGGTTTCCCGTACATGTGTATAGTTACTTTTTCAGATGGTGCAAGAGTTGGTATTTCCTTCCTCCTTTTGCAGCACCCAACTTCCTCTCCAACTTTCTGAAAAGACTCTGACACTGATCCACATGACCATTCAATGCTTTACAGTGAGCAGGAAGAATCAGAGAAATACCTAGTTAACTCCTTATTGCCAGATGCAAAATGATTGCAGCAACAATGAGTGAGACACCTGTTCATTCCCACTATGATATAAAGTGAATTACTGGTCAATTTATATGTGCGTTGTTCACACTTGAAACCATTTCAGACCTGACTGTGTTTGATCGAAGTCATGTTAAAGCAAGGCAAATGCCAATAAATATATTTTTTTAAATCACTCTATTTGAAGATGGATCAAAAAGTGGTTCTTTTGTGTCCAACAAGTGTGAACAACATTTGGATCAATTGCATCATACTGGAGCAGAGGGACTATATGGAAGTGGGTTGGCAACTGCCCAGAGAGGCACCACCAGTCACTGCCTCCTTCCCCCCAAAGGCTGCTTGGTGGGATCCTTCCTTGGCTTCCCCTGGAGTTGACAGCCCCTATCTTCTAAGCAGCAGGGTCCCTCCAGGGCTGGACGTCCCTTCCAGGAGTGCTTCTTGCACCTGTGCCAAGCTCCGCTGCCCATCCATCCCACCCAGAGCCCCTGCCCAGCAGCAGCACCCTCCCTGACCAACCCCACAACAAAGCCACGGCTGGCAGGAAGCAGGGTTGGCAGATACTCCGGCAGCCCCACTCCTCCTGCCATGGGACCTTTAGGGGCTCTGGGGCCACCACCTCCCCTATTTCTCTCACAGCTTCTCCTCGTGCTGCTGCTCCCACCATTGGACCCTTGGAGGGCTGCCCCCCATGACTGTAGAGGCCCCCCACTTGATTTGGGCACTGCAGCTGCCCACCGCACCTCCTGGACTCCCCTCCCCCAACTGCCCTAGAAAAGGAGGACTCCTGAGGGGGGCGGGAGAAAGGTGGAAGGAGAAGATTTGCCATTACCTTCCTCTGAGGCTGAGAGAGTATGACTTGGCCAAGCTTATCCAGTGGGATTTGAACCCTGCTCTCCAGTCGTAGTCTAGCACTCAGACCACTACACCACACTCATTCTTTTCTTGTATACCTTCATGTCATTTCTGACTTATGGTGACCCTGTCATGGGGTTTTATTGTCAAGTTTCTTCAGAAGGGGATTGTGTGAGTTGCTCAAGGTCACCCAGTGGGTTTACATGTCTGAGTGGTTATCTGAATCCTGGTGTCCAGAGTCATAGTCCAGCACTAAAACCATTGCACCACACTTGCCAAGGTTTGTTCAGAGGAAGTTTGCCACAGCCTTCTCTTGGTGTGGAAAATGAGGATTACTGAGGAGGGAGAGAAAGGTGCTGCAGCTGACCATTGCATCTCCTGGACTCCTCTGCCCCAACAGAGAACACACCCTGGAAAAGGAGGATGTCTGAGGAGATGAAGGAAGGCGGGAGGAGGAAGGCAGAAGGCAGGAAGGTCCTTCCCTCAGCTTCCTCTCCACCAGAGCTGTTGGATATCACCACCCCTGCCCGATGATTGGCCTTTTTCTTAAAAAGAAAAGCAGTTAGTGGGAATGAAAAGCATTTCAAAAAAAGACACAAATGCATGGAATTATTGAAATAATTTGCTTCTATAGTGGGAACTAGGCATTGGTATGAATTGATTCAGTGACCCAGTGTCAATGTGACTTGCAAGCCAGGTTAAATGCAAGTGAGAATGATCCCCTGGATGACCCTGGCCCATCTCAGTGGCAATGTTATCATTTTGTCCCTGGCTAGGAGGATGTTGCCAAGCTCTTTTCTGAATTTGCCTGTTTGATGTAAAGCATGGAATGGTCATGTGGGGAGGTTTCAGAGACTTTTCAGTAAGTTTTTTTTAGGGGGCTGTATGGGTCAGTACAACCTAGGGCCTTTGCAGACTGCCAGAAATAGTGCAAATTGAGTCCACTTTAACTGCCCTGACTCAGTGCTAGGGAATCATGGGAACTGTAGTTTCTTATGACACCAGAGCTCTCTGACAGAGAAGGCTCAATGTCCCAGAAAAAAATACAGGTCCCATGATTCCCTAGCACTGAGCCAGAGCAGTTAAAGTGGACTCAATTTGCACTATTTCTAGCAGTCAGCAAAGGCCCTCTACTTAGGGCTGATTCAGACCAACCAAAAGGGCCAGCCTAGGGGCGGAGTTGCCATCACATGGGGCATAAGGGTGCCCATTGGCACACTGTGGTGCTAAGGGCATTTTTTTGCTGTCCCAAAAAGGAGCGGCAAAAAGCCAGATTGGTGCTACAGTGTGTGGTTGTCATGGCCCTGATCCGGTGTCCCGATCTGGTGCTCCCTCTCCGGCACTCTGAGAGGGAAGCATTCATGAGGTTGCTCCTCCTCAGGATGCCACTTAATCCAATCATGAGAATCAGCTTTAGGGACTCTTGTATTAAATACAGGTAAATTTTTCTTTTGACTGTCTACTTTCCTATTTTAGATGGATTTATTTGCAACAATGAAGTAACTTTTGTTTTTTAACCTTACTAGAGTAACCTCCATATTTTTATTATGTTTTATCCCAGAGGCTCAGGGTGCAATGAGGCATGCTGTATATTCTGTTTAGTAGATGCCAATGATTTCCTACTCTATGCTCATCTACATCTTCTGCGGCACAAGGATGCTATTGCACTGATTTGTTGTGTAGGGATGTAATGAATATGGAGAGGAAAATGGGGTAATAAGAGATCCTTGCTGAAATCCAAGTCCCAATGGTAACTCATAATCCTGAGATCCTTTACAAGGAGAGGTAGTATTACATCTCTTCCCTCCATCCCTTGACTCACTGTTGTACTATGTTTCCTCCTGGGGAACAGCAAAAGATTGTACTGCTATATTCTGATAGTCACATGACTTCTAGTAGGGCTTTCTTGGAACCCCTGAGGTTCTTAAGGATGCTACATTATTGTGCTTCTGGCTATCAGAATATAGCAGAACAATACTTTGGTGCCTTGCACCCTCCCTCAAACTTTCCATAATCAAATACAAATAGAGTGAAGCAACAGTGGCTAAGCTGCCTTTAGCATTTGATTTATCTACAAGGGTTTTTTTGTTTGTTTTGTTTTTTTAAATCATAAGTAATTGATATCTGTTGGGCCTTGAGTAATTGTGGAGATTATTGCATTGCCTTTGCTCCCATGACAGAAGCAAGATGTAACTTTAATAAGGTGGATCTTATTGCATTTCCCTGTTGCCAGGCAGTATGCAGCCCATATGCAACCTGGGCTTCTGCCACAGCTTTTCAAGAATTAGAAAATTCTGTTCTTGAAAAGATATGGGAGAAACCCGGAGAAGCCCGGGTTACATCCCACATCTATCATGAAAGCAAAGGCAATGCAATAATCTTCTATTATGGCTTTAGCAGTAAAGACTTTATATCTATATATCTTCAGATCACCCATCACACACAAAAGACAAGGTAGAATCAAAGAAAACTGAACACTTGCAGAAATATGAAAAGGATTTTTTTTGGGGGGGGGAGGAGGAACTTTATGAAAAAGAAATATAATCCCCAAAATCAAATGAGAACTAAGCATGATTTATAGCCACATTATGATGATTGGTTATGGAAAGAGGAATAACAGAAGACCAAGATAATAGGGATGTAAGAATTATTGCAAATATTTTCATTCTTAATAATGAAGGCTATCTTTATAACATGAGAGACTCTATCAAAAAAAATGACAACTGGTGATTGTGATATTTTTCATATAGGGACTTTCTTGTGAATTTTTAAATGATAAAATAAAACATACATACCATAGGTTGTGCTCATCCACATTAACTTCATCTATTATTATTATTATTATTATTATTATTATTATTATTATTATTATGGAAGAGAAGGGCAGGCCAGCTCCATCGGGCCTAGCCTGAAAAAGAAGAAGGCCTTCCCTCCCTCCATCCACCATCATCCAAAGGGAGAGAAGGGCAGGCCAGCTCCATTGTGCCTAGTCACAGTATGAAGAAGGGCCCTCCCTCCAGTCCATCTGCCCAGTCCAGGGAGAGAAGAACCACTGGACCTGATCCCCTTACCCACTGCCATTCCCTTCTCCTTTTGGGTCATGTCTTTTTAGATTGTAAGCCTGAGGGCAGAGAAATGTATAATTAATCATTCGTAAGCCACTCTGAGAGCCTTTTGTCTGAAGAGTGGGGTATAAATATTCAAAATAATAATAATAATAATACAAAATTTGTACCAAAATGTTGGTGCAAAAGTGTCATAGGGCCTTTGCAGACTGCCAGAAATAATGCAGCTTGAGATCACTTTAACTGCCCTGGCTCAGTGCTAAGGAATCATGGAAATTGTAGTTTATTGTGGCACCAAAACTCTCCGACAGAGAAGGCTCAATGTCCCAGAGAAAAACTACAATTCCCATGATTCCCTAGCATTGAGCCAGGACAGTTAAAGTTGTCTCAAGCTGCATTATTTCTGGCATTCTCTAAAGGCCCTTAGATTGTGAAAAATCATGGAAAATATATTCAAACACCTTTAATCTTGACCAGAGAAAAATCTGAAATTATTAATCCATGTATGTTACAATAAAATAAGTGAAGATTTAAATCCCTGCCAGGAATGGAATAGAGTGTTGAGTAACATGTTTCACGGGTTATGTTGCAGGTCCCACTAGTACAAGTACAAACCTTGTTATAGCTTAAATGAAGTTCAATAAAAGAAGAAGAAAAAAGTTACATTGAATTAATCCTGACACCAGAAAGGAAACCCCATAGCAAAAATTTGTCATGACTTCTGAAAGATGTCCCATTTCATTACCATACCCATGGGCACACTGCCTCAGGTATACTTCACACATAAGGCTGAAAATACACAGATGTATGTGTCAAATGCTATTGTTCTGTGTGGCATCAACATATGAGCTCACTGGAGCAAAAGAAAAATGAGAGGTCATGGCTTACTCTTAATTTTCACTACAGATCATCAGTACAGAAATGGAAAAACAAAGCAACTAATTTCTGACTATCATGTGTGTGATGGGGCATCTTGAAGGTGAGATATAAAGCAGTGTTGTTGACCTTTCCACTGTTAAATTGGTTTCCGCTCTTATCTATTTTGCCTCTGTGTGATCAGAAAGAATCTGTGTATATCATTTTAGGGCATTATAGTGCAAGCCTTGACATGTTTACTTTGAAGTAAGTCTCATTGTATTCAGCTAGTCCCATCTTTTTTGCCAAAGGTGTCAAGAGTGTGCAGTGAGCTATCAGCTTTTAGTAATCATCCCCTGTTGTGGCTGGAACCTTATGGGTAATGCACTTGTAGGTTTTTTGTTTTGTTTTGTTTTTTGAATGACACTGAGTTGTATGCTTTCTCTTCTGTTCCCAATTACATTATCCTATCATTCCTTCAGATGACCTGTCTCAGTGCTTACAAGGAGGAAGGGAGAAATCAAGATGCAGCAGTATCTTACTCAGGGACTATTATATTGAGCACTATATGTGTACCAGGTTTTTGCTCTTTCTCTAGTTCCTTGCACCCCATGAAAGATCTATATACAGCAAAAGGAGAGATTAGAGACAGGTTAGACTGGTTAAACATGGCTTTTTCTATAACAGCACTCCAATAGTAGAACTCTCTCCCAAGGGAAATCAAGATGGTTCCATTCATATTGATCTCGCAACAAGCAGTCAAAACTATGCTACTTTATCAAGACCTTGACTTTTAAAAGTGTTTTAGTCTGTTTTAAAACAAAGTTTTTGGATCACTCCCTTTTTTTTTCCTCCTTTGATTTTTTATTTTTATTTTATACATCACTTCATGGTTCATTCCTTTCAGGTAGGAAATAGACCTATAATTGATTTCAATTATTATTCAGAATAAATAAATCTAACACATTGCTAGTCTTGGCTACTTTAAAAAGATAGTCAAGACATATCTCTTCTGGCAGGCCTTCCCAGACTAGCCTCTTAGTTGCTTCCCGTTAATTGCCCGTTTTGTTTTAATAATTAAAATGTACTTTTTATTATCAATGGGAGGGTTTATGAAATATGATGTTTTACTGTATTTTAATGCTGTTTTATTATTGTTAGCTGCTTCAATCTGTTTGGAGAGGCTGAACATAAATAAATATTATTATTATTATTATTATTATTATTATTAAATAAACAAAGGAGGGCAAACAAGAAAGTATGGTGACTTATTCTGTTTCTCAAAATCCTTGCAATATATATTACAGAACACAAGCAAAATGTGGGGATTGATTGCTTCTTTTCCTCTAGCCTGGAATATTACAAAGAAATGAATTAAACAAGTTGAAGTTTCACAAGCCCCCGATGTCTTTTTCTCCCCATTGTCTTCCTACTGACTGCAGAATATTATGGCTTGCCTTTGTCCTGTGTTTCAAAGATCTCTATGTGACTGGTACTCAATAAGCAAAAGATCACTTCTCTTCTTTGAAATGACAACTTCATATAAAAGATACATTTCACCACAGTCATTAATTTCCCCTTCTTCTGTGTTTGATTTTCCCTCAGTATTGTGCTTGAAGAAAACATAATGGAACTATTGAAGGCTTTGGTGATGTACCTTTAAGAAAGTTCAGAGCTAATTCACATCACAATGCTGACATGCTTACCTAGAATTTTAGAGGGAAGTGAAACATTACATAAAGAAAAGTAAGGAACCAGGTTGTTGTAGCTGATTATTGGTCACACATTCCCTTTATTTCTTGGTGTTTTTTTTTGTTTTTTGTTTTTTTAAATAAGCCAACTACTTCTTGGCTTTATCTCACATTACTTGTTATTCAGCAATACATCAACCCTATTGTGACCTTTTTTATAACATGGATAAAATATATTGAGGTGTATGAGATGTTCATGGACCTGACTTCTTCACATTATATGCAGAGAATTCAGGTTTATGAATATATCTTTTTTTTCAATATATCAAACATGATCTTGACACACAGAGGGCATCTCATCTTATCATCTTGTTTTTCTTGACCTTTCTTAGATGTTTTATATAAGCAGAAACCTTTAAATATGTTTGAAAATATTGCCTTCAGTCAAATTGGATGGGCAGACACAACACACACACATACTGGAAGCTTCAGTGGACTTATCAAATTGCTTCATCTTGAAGAAAAGCCCTCAAATTGAACTCAAAATCTGAACTTTAGGTTTAGTTTGGTGGCAATTTTATTTAATTTTTTTCTGCAAGAAATAACACCAAGCCACATGTATGTAAAATCTAGAAGTTGTGCTTCAGCAATACACAGATGTCCTCATGAATATATTTAATATGAGGTTCCAAACACATTGTATGCTATGCATGGCACTCCATAACTTCAAAGGCTTGTTGATTGATTTATACTGACTAATTTACACTGTGCTTATGCTATAAATCATTGACTTAAAATGTCTTAAAAGTAGACAGGAAAAAGTGGATCATAACTTTGAAATGAAATATAGAATGCAAGAGGCCAGAATTTTGTAGGATAATTAGTGACTTATTTAAAATAATATAGCAAGCAAACAAAACAAACAGAAAGTCCCTAAGTACTATCTTATAAGAAAGCATGAAATCCCAAGTGGTGACTGTAGCAGAATTAGTAATTTTGAAGAATGATGAAGAGTGAGGCTTGAGGTGATACTGTAGTGCTACTCCAGGTGCTGTCCCCAGACTAGTGCTTATCTGTGAAACATTGGCTTGCAGTCTGGAGTCAGTTTCTAGGAATGAAACAATTGTAATCAAATATGATACAAATATGTTACCAGTCTCTGTTACATCAGGGGAAAAAACAAATTGTTAGTCCCCATATAAGACAGGTTGAGAAGCACTGCTGTCCAGCATACTTCAGCATGATAAAAGAGATGCTATAGCCATATTTTCATGTGATACCCAGCAAACAAGACCTCAGATGTATATCATATTGCAAACATTTTTTACTCCTATTTGCCCCATCCTTTTGTCCTAATTATCAGTATTCCCAAGGGGGAAAATGTTTCTTCCTCTCACTCAAGACATCAAGTTGCACCTTCTGGGTCTTCTTTAATGGCAGCCCCATGTAAAGTGCGTTGTTGTTATTGTTGTGTACCTTCAAGTCATTTCCAATGCACCTATTCCTTCAAGGTACATAGGATGGCAATCTCATCCATAACAGGATTCCCAGACCTGAGAATCCATAGAACTTCCATCTGACTGGTATTCAGCTTCAGTTTATTTGTCCTAATCCAGTCCATTACACCATCCAGGTAGTGATTCAGCATCTTCACAACCCCACCTGACTCCAATGAAAAGAGTTGAATGTTTATCAGCATATTGATGGCACCAAACTCCAACCCTTGCCTCCTGCATATGACCTCATCTAGCAGTTTCATGTATATATTGAACAACAAGGGGGATAAAATTGAACCTGTGTCACCCCATAGCTTAATTGCCATGAACAGCAATCCCTCAGTGCTACTATCTAGAATTAGCCCTTCAAGTAGGAACCAAAACACTATAGAACATTGCCTCTGACTCCTATCTGCCAAAGTTGGTCCAGTAAGTTAGCATGATCAAAATGGCATCAAAAGTTAGTGAGAGATCCAGGGAGAACAACAGGGTATCACTGTCTCTGTCTTTACCCCAGAGTAGGTCATCAGTCAGAGCAACTAAGGCTGCTTCAGTACCATATCCTATCCTGAAACCAGACTGAAATTGCTCTAGATAATCATAAAATTATTTTATAATCCAGATAAGAATGCCTGAAGATGCCCAGCCACCACATGCTCAAGCATCTTGCCCCAAAAGGGGATGCTTGCAATAGGATGGTAGTTCCCATATACTTCTGAGTGCTTAAGGGTGAATGTATAGACCAGGGGTAGGCAACCTTTCCCCTTTAAGGGCCGAGGGACTTCAGCTCCCAGAATCCCAGGAGCTATTGGCCAACATGGGACTATTGGCCAACATGGCTGAGGCTTCTGGGAGCTGAAGTCCCTCGGCCCTTAAAGGGGAAAGCTTGCCTACCCCTGGTATAGACACTACATAATTAGAGCACTATGATTTGTCTTTAATTGCAATATTTCCATCCTATGGAATCCTGGGATTTGTATTTGGATGAGACACTAAAGTTCTCATCTCTAAATAACTCTCCCTAATCAGCAAATACCAGGATTCCATAGGGCCCATAATAACATAAGTGGATTTGCTTCATTTTGATAAACCCAGAATCTGGTTTGACTGACACCTGAATGGGTATGGCCTTGAGAGTTGTTCCAGTTACTGCTGAGCCTGTACTGACACTTTACTTTTTGTCCATCATCACAGTAAAAACAGAGTTACCAGAGAGCTCTGTAGGAAAAGTTTAATGTCAGTATGGCTTTTGATAGGTAGTCATGGAGATCAGACAAAACCATACCACTGAGATTTAATCTTGTTCTGATTTAATCATATGCTACTCTAATTTCAAGTAGCCTGGAGTCTTAGAAAGACTGATAAAAAGGAGGGAATCATCATCCACATATTACAATAATAAATAGCTGCTCTGATGAAGGCTGAAATCAAAGATTCTGTAACTGTTGTGGGATGATGTCAATGAATTTTAAAAGGGGTATTGTTAAAGACAATCTAAAGATATTCTTTTAAAAATTAGACAATACCACAGTTTCTCTTAAGTGTATGGTAAAGGACTATCAAACCGTAAAAAGCAAATGAATGACAGAATTGGGACTTCGTTTTATATTCTTCAGAATACCTCATCTAATTTCATCTACTCAGAAATATTTCTGAAGCCCCAAAAGAATAGAACGAGTTGCCATTGGGAATGGGCAGGGGAAATCAATATTGTCAACCTTATGCTATAGCTCAGTAGATGCAGCTTAAAACATAAATTTAAGTTAAATTAAGTATTAGTTTTAGTTTAGTTTTATCCATGCTTGTCTTGATTTGAGAAGATAGCCATGGTTATCCTCAAATTCTGGGAAAATGTGGAAGATAAATTCAAGCCACAGTACAATGACACTTTTATTGAGATTTTGCAGTTTAATATCTCATGGAATGATGGAATTAGAAGACAAGCTCAGCTCTCCTGCCTTGTGTCATTTGTGCTACTGTCTGCAAGCCTAGCGATGAAATTCTTTGTTAATTTCTTATTTGGAGGAAGCAACAAGTGATTCCACAATTTTGCTCTTGCTGTAATGAAATCCTGAAAAAAATGCACAGTTTTTGAAGAGTATTGGCAGTTTGCTTTTTATTCTGTGCAAAATTTGCATATGGTATTTTTGCACTGCAAACAACACTACGATTCCCAGCATACTCTGGGGCCAGAAGTGCCACTCCATTGGTAGTCAGTGGGAATCAGGGAGCCAGTAGATTGATTGGGAGGCCAGAAGGGATAGCAACTTTGGGACCTCTGGCAATCCAATTGGCTGATGGACCTATATAAGGCCATGTGGTGCCAGTTGGTGCCATTTTGATTGGCTCTCTCTTGGGGTAAGAGAATGCTGGGAAAAGAGAGGAGAATGCCACAGACAGCCCCGGTAGTGGCGTGAAGGCTGTGGACAGCCCAGTGGTAAGGAGGAAGCTACTGACAGCCCCAGCGGCAGCCATGGGCAGCCCTGGCAGAGGAGTGAAGGCTGCAGAAAGCCCTGATGGTGAGGGGAAGGCTTCGGATAGCCCCGGTGGCAAGGGAAAGCAGCAGATGGCCCTGACAGCAAAGGGGTAGGCCGAGACAGCCCCAGCGGTGTGGGGGAAGGCTGTCTGCAGCCCCAGCTGGGCCTCTATAAGTCACCAGATCCTGACCCCCCTGTCTTCGGCTCGGCAGCAGCTGTTGAGATCCAACCCCTTTGATAATGCCTCTGAAGGGGTCAAGGCAGAGGGTGGTGCCTGCCCACCCCACCATGAGGGGCCAGGCAGGTCAGCCCAGGAGATCCTGGGCAGACTTGGCCCCCAGGCCGCAGATGTGACATACTTCAGCCTCACCAGGGCCCATGGAGGATGTCATTGCGAACTTAACTTGTACCATAATGGCATTCATTGAGCAGGTTGGAAGTGTTAACACACCACCTGCCCCTGTGCTGCCTGCTCCCCAGACACTGTCTCTAGCCTCCCCTGTTGAGGGTGTGGGCGAGCGAAGTCACTCCTCACAGCACAGAAGAACACTTTGGGACACCTCTACCAGCAGCTCCAGTAGTTCATCCAGCAGTTAATCTATATCCAGTGACAGCTCCACCACCACCAGTTCTGAGGCCAGTGTGACTCCTGATGCATCAGTTGAGAACAGCAGGTATAAGGGACAGAAGTGTAAATGTTCTGCCAAGAAAAAGTAAAAAAAAAGATTAGTGCCAGGAGGTCCAAGAGGGCATGGAGTGGGGATGGTGAGTGCTTTGCTATGTCCCTGGTCAGGGATGACTATTGTTTTGGGGGGACCCTTGGTCCCATGCTTGCTTGCTTGGGCCATCAGATGCAGGGTCAGGTGCCTGGGTTTGCAGGGTGTGTGGGTGGATCACCAGGCAGCTGCCTTTCCCAAATTCTCACTAGGTGAGAACCCCCCAGGCCTTCACTGTCCAAGAAGGTTAGAAAACAGATCCTCCAGAGATATTATGTGGATGTTTTTACCCTGCTGAAACCCACAGGGAAGGAGGCTGGAGCCATCACCTCCAACAAAAAGTACAAAAAAGGGGCCAGGGTCCAACCAGTGGAGCATACATTCATCAATTGGGTTGAAAGTTTCAGGGTTTTCATGGACATGGACACCTCCAATAAAAAGTACAAGAAAGGGGCCAGGGTCCAACCAGTGGAGCATACATTCATCAATTGGGTTGAAGGTTTCAGGGTTTTCATGGACATGATTGTCATGTCCTATCCCGAGGGAGCCTGGCACCTGATCAATCACATGGGCAATGTTTGGAAAGCCAGGTCTGTTGGGGGAGAGGTTGTAGCCATTGCTTATAATACTGCCTTTCACCAGTGGGCATCCCAGAGCGACACTGACAGGTAGGATCTCATTGACAGTGACATTTGGCGGTCAAGGTGAACCTACATGCCAGGCCAAAAACTGACAGGCCTGCCAGGTGGACAGGCAAGAGGGATCCCCACAGACTTGTATGTTGGGAGTTCAATGTGGGCAAATGTATGTGGGCCCAGTGCAAGTTTGAGCACTGCTGTGAGCTATGCATGGGCCCGCACACCAAGCTGGTGTATTCTCAACCATCAGGCTCCCACCAGACCTTTCGGGCAGGACACCTCACCTCGGCAGCCTCCAGGAAAAAGGACAGAGCTGCCAGCTCTAATGCCGGAGGGTTGGGGGTCCAGTTGATATTGCCACAGCTGCCCAGTCTTGCTTCAATCTCACCCCCACCCCTATGCACTCTGAGAGCCTGATACCACTTCTACACAGCTACTCCTTCAAACAGGCAACTTCTTTTCTGGCAGAGGGCTTCAAACATAATAATAATAATAATAATAATAATAATAATAATAATAATAATAATTTTTATATCCCACCTCTCTGCAACGAAATCAGTTTCAGGATTCTGGCAATGGGTCCTCAAGTGGCTTCTGATGCTCAAAACCTGAAGTCTGTCCAGGACATACCTCAGGTCTTCAAGGCCAAGATCCTGAAGGAATGTGAGGCCGGCAGGGTTGCTGGCTCTTTCACCTCACCCCCCCATGTCCAACTGGAGAGTGTTTCCCCCTTGTGGGGGTACCCAAAAAGGCCCTGGGGGAATTCCACCTCATCCACCACCTGTCCTACCCCTGTGGAATGAAGGCAGGTTAGAGCCAGCCGTGATGACAACCAATCAGGGCTGCGCTGGCAACAGCCAATAGAATGTTGGGCTGTAAGAGGAAAAATTCCATTAGGAACAGTTGGAAGTCAGATTTAGGGTTTAGATTCCAGACAGTGAGGGTGTGGTGGAGAAGGCTCCACAGCGGAACAGGGGTAAGGTCCAGAAGAGAGGGGCCTAATACCCATACTAAACTCCAAGGGAGGGAGTTTGTAAAGAAAATACCCTGAGGGCTATTGATAGCCTTAGAGGCTGTTAAGAAATAGTGGTAAAGGTGCCCAAAGAAGGGCTAAGAGTGTCCTATGGGAGTAATTGAAAGTATTCCAAGGAAAGGAGTGTCTTAGAGTATTATTATTTGAAACTGTAACCAATTATAACAAGTGCAGCAAGACCAAGTGAAAAATTGTTACTTGCATTCTAAATAAAGTTTTGTGGTTACTTTATGAAACACGTAGGTACAGTATGAATGAATATCCATGCTACTAAACCTAATAATAATAATAATAATAATAATAATAATAATAATAATTCTAACCCACCCCTCTGCTAGGCAACTGGAGCGGGGTACAACATATTAAAACAGGCAACAGTTAAAAAACATTCCCTCAACCCTCTCCCCGCCCCCCCCTTAAAACTGAATTAAACAAGCAAAGATTAAAATACAATAGTACAATAAAATATAAAAATAGAATAAAAACAGGAAGCAGCAAAAATACACGGGAGAGGGGTAGCAGTCGCTCCGATTGGGCTGGGAGGTTATTCTGGGAAGGCCTGCCAGAAGAGATCCATCTTTACTGCTTTCCTAAAGGCAGCAAGGGTGGTAATAAGACGGATCTCGTCTGACAGGCCATTCCATAGTCTGGGAGTGGTTGTAGAGAAGGTCCTCTGGGAGGTCTGTGCCAGCCTGTTTTTCATAGGCTGCAGCAGATTCCTCCCAGAGGCCTGAAGGACGCGGGGGGATTGTACGGGAAGAGGCGGTCCCTGAGATAAGTTGGACCCAAGCCATGTAGGGCTTTAAAGGTTAAAACCAACACCTTGTACTGTGCCCAGAAACTAATTGGCAGCCAGTGGAGGGATTTAAGTACTGGTGTTATGTGCTCCCTCCTCAATGTTCCAGAGATTAACCTGGCTGCCATATTTTGCACCAGTTGCAGTTTCCGGGTTAGGCACAAGGGTAGCCCCATGTAGAGTGTGTAACAGTAATCCAGGCATGAGGTTACCAGAGCATGCACCACAGTTTCCAGATCCCTTATGTCCGGATAAGTGCACAGTTGGTGTATCAGCCGAAGCTGGTAACAGGCACTCCTGACTGTCGCATTCATCTGACTAGTCATGGGAAGCGACAAATCTAGGAGTACCCACAAACTACGAACACAGTCCTTAGAGGAGAGTGTGACACCATCCAGGACTGGAGACTGTATTCCCAAACCTGGTTTCGGGCCTGTGACTGTTAGTACCTCTGTTTTGTCTGGATTTAACTTCAATCTGTTTTTTTCTCATCCAATCCATTACCACTCTGAGACAGTCATTGAGAGGAGAGACACCATCTGAAGTCTGAGTCAATGATCTGGTCGTGGAGAAGTATATCTGGGTGTCATCAGCGTACTGATGACACCGCGTTCCATGCCTCCGAATGATCTCTCCCAGTGGCTTCATGTAGATGTTAAATAACATTGGGGACAGGATGGTGCCCTGGGGGACACCACAATTAAGCTCTATTTTAGAAGAGCAACTCTCCCTGAGCCTCACCCTCTGGGATCTACCCGAGAGAAAGGAACGGAACCACTGGAGGGCAGTGCCTCCAATTCCTAACTCTCTCAGGGGATCCAAGAGGATGGCATTATCTATTGTATCAGAGGCCGCTGAGAGGTCCAAGAGCACCAGCAGGGTCACACTACCCCTGTCGATGCCTAGGTGGAGGTCATCGGTCAGAGCAACCATGGCAGTCTCAACTCCATATCCTGTCCTGAAGCCGGTTTGAAATGGATCAAGATAATCGGTTTCATCCAAGACTGCCTGGAGTTGGGAAGCGACTGCCCTCTTGATCACCTTGTTCAATAAAGGGAGCAAGGAGACTGGTCTGTAATTATTTCTATCCAGGGGGTCTAGGGAAGTTTTTTTCAGGAGAGGCCTAACTGCCGCCTCCTTCAGACAGGATGGTACAGTACCTTCCCTGAAGGACGTGTTGATTATGTCCCAAAGGAGCACTTTCAATGCGTCCCTCCCCCCCCCCCAGATGACCAGCCAAGATGGACATGGATTGAGGGGGCAAGTCATCTTCCTCACCCTTCCCAGGAGCTTGTCCACATCATCAGTACTCACAGATTGAAATTGATCCAGTAAATTACCATCAATGGAGTTGCTGGACACATCGTCTACGGATTTTGCCAAAACGCTGGCGTCTAAGTCGGCTCTTATCTGAGAGATTTTATCTGCAAAGTAGGCGTTAAACACCTCACAGCAGGCCGTCGTTGGGTTAAGTAGGGGATTTGGCACAGTTGGAACCTTTGTCAGCTCCCCTACCACCCTAAACAGCTCTGCTGGGTGAGACTCTGCAGACACAATGCGTGCAGAACAGAACAATTTCCGCGCTGCATGCAAAGCCTCCTGATAGGAATCAAGATGTTTCCTATGGTGAGTTCTGTAGGATAAGAGTCGAGATTTCCACCACATGCACTCTAGTTGCTGTCCAGCCCGCTTCATCCTTATACAAGATCAGTTATACCAAAGAGTTTTAGAAAAGAAGGTTGGCAAAGGATTGGCTCTTTGTATAGGGTGGTGGCAGCTGCAGGATGAAAAGGGTCCATGGTGTGGCCATAAATGAAATGAAAGGAAAAGTGCACATGACATAAATTGATGGCCATGGTGGGATACAGCTGGAAGTGTGCTGAAAAGGTTGCTTAAAAATTGGTGTGAGAGGGTTCTGAGTTTGAGTTACTGGAAACCCAAAATTTAATCTGAACTTCAGAGAGAGAAGTTCAGAAGTTTGAAGTTAAAGTAAAGGTGTTAGTGACAGTAGGAGTGATCTCTGAGGTAATTGTCAGTGGTATTTTGTAGGAGATTACTTGGAAACTAATCACTCTGAAAAATGTGTTGGCCCCTCAGGTAATTTGCTGAGATAATTGTAGGGGCCTGTGGGGAAAAAAGGAGATAAAGCAACAGAGTGGGTGAAGTCACTCCATATCTGAATAAGTACCCAAGTAAGAGCACACTGGAAAATATCTTAGAAAAGTGATTTCTGAGGTAAAAATTTGGAGTAAAGTAGGAAACCACAGAATAACATCCTGGCCCAAAGAAAAGTATAAGGAGATGACAATGATTCCAGCTCTTTTGTTACTAAGCTGCTATTTATTTGTACTGTATTGTTTTCTTTTATTTAGTAGTCTAATCTTGCTATACTTTAATATACTTTTAAGGGGTGGGTGGGTTAGGGAAGGGGTTGTTTGTTTTAACTTGCAATGTTGTTTTAATCTGCCGTACGCCACCTCGATTGCACTGCAGAGAGGTGGCAGTATTATTATTGTTGTTGTTGTTGTTGTTGTTGTTGTTGTTGTTGTCATTATGATCCAAGTGTTACCTTAGTAAACAACTGAATAAAAAGTAATTAAGACTATTTCCTGAGGTAAAGGTTTTGGATAATAATAAGGAAATGCTATAAAAATGCCTCCTAAGAAAGTAAAACTCACTGGAACAGAAACAGAAGTGGTGGGAGAAGAACTGATATCAAGTTTGGACACCTCAGTATCCAAATCTCAGGGGAGTGTGGAGATTTGGAAAATTAAGGGGGAAATGGAATTAACCAGAGTTGAAAATGAAAAGCTTTTAAGAGAAAGGGAACAAGACCTTGAAAAGGAAAGAATAAGATTAAGACAAGCTGAATTGGAAAAAAGAGATAAAGAAAAAGAATAAGCATTAAGACAAGCAGAAATTGAAAATGAGAGAATTTTAAGAGAGAGGGAATTTGAAAGGGAAAAAATGGATCCTCAACTGAGATTGAGGCAAATGGGAGAGCCAGTTGCCTCAAATTGACATGAAGAGACTCCCAAGATACTACAAAGGGGATAACATTACTCCTTCTTCACAAATTTTGAGAGAACTTATGAAGAATTAAAGATAAAGGATGAGGAAAGAATGAGTTATTTAAGATCACAAATTTGTGGAGGATTATCTGACATATATGCTGAAATGAGGGTATAAGAGGCACAGGATTATAATTTGTTTAAAGAGATGGTAAAACAGAGATTTGGATTGACCCCAGAATACCATCAAAGGGACTTTAGAGGTTTAAAAAGAAAAGGAGATGAAACATATGCTCAGCTAGGATGTCGATTGGACTATCTATTAAAGAGTTGGATAAATAGATCGGAAGTGACTTTAAAAGAGGAATTGCAAAATTTAATTGGGTTGGAGCAATTTTACAATCTCATCCCTCAAGAATATGAATGGTTGGTACAAACTCGGAAGCCCCATACAGTGGCTAAAGCAGCCAAGATGATGGATTATTTAGTTTTAATAAGAAAAGAAGGGGCCAGAAAAATGTCGAAACCTGAGGTAAAATATCAGGGGAATGACAAAGAGAATTATAAAAACTGGCAAGCTTCAAAGGATAGATTTGGTGGTTAGAGAAGGACAACAAGGACAAACAAATGAGGCTGAAAGGAAAATTTTGGGGTTGAGAGAATAACTGACTCTGCAAGTTCACAAATACCAAAAGCTTGTTTATTTGTATTAACTGGCCAAGAAGAGATAAACTGTACCCATAGACAGAAACCTGAAGATCAGGTTGCCATGGAAACAAAAGAGTGACAGAAAGCCAGAGATTCAAATGAAACCGTTACATGGACAAAACCTGGTTGATACAAGAATGATGTTAGACCGGTTAGAGAATATGAAGAGCTCAATTAAAGAGAAAGACCTTTGAATTAAAAAATAAGTGAAAAGCTGTTACAAATTGAACAAAAGCTGGATGAAGTCTTAAAGGAGTGCAATGTTAATAGACTAGAATGTGAAGAACAGAAAAATAAAGATATTTATACATTCAAGGAAAAAGTAACTGGAGTCAGAAAACCAGTCTTCACAAGACCTTATGGAAGGGAAAACAGAGACAATTATTATCCTTGAAAAAAAGATTAGGTAGTTAAAAAAATACTATTTCAGATTTAGAGTGTGAGATTACTAAAATAAAAGTCATCTAAATATTTGATTGAAACGATATATAAGTATGAAAAAGATATTAATAGGCTACATGGATTGCTTGAGGATGCAAATGAAAAGTTTATACAGAATGGCAAAGAGAAAGCATAAACAAAGGACCAGATTCAACGAAACAGGAAAAGTAAAGACTTTTAACCAGAAAGTGAAGGTTGATTCTTTGGACGATGAAAAGAGAGAAGTTGGTCAAAAAACTGATACAGTGAAAATTCCTAAGAAGGACAATGGTGTAAATAAGATAATAGATTGGAAAACAAATATATTGTTGTTTGTCATTAGTATAATGGGAAAATTTTCAAACTTGTACTGAGAACGTAGAAGAAACATTTAGTGATAAATCTCCAATTTTTTTAGTGATAAATCTCCAATTTTCAATCCAGTAAAAGAGAGGGGTTAGAAAATTGAAAAAGTTTGTTAATGAGTTTAATAGGAGCATTTAAGGAATTTAAGATATATGATATTTAAAGTGTTGAGAATAAACTTTTGACATGGTTTGTATACGTAAGATCATTAAGATGTTAAATTTCTAAGAGGAGTATGGTAAGATTATAATAAAATAAATATTAAAGATATAATTATGAAAAAATATATATACATAAGCGGTATTGGTTGACAAAGTCAAAAAATACATGATTGGTAATCGTTAAGGATAAAATTGAAAGTGTCACTAAAGTGAATTGCCCTAACCTTTCACACTTCATAAGACATGTCATTTTATCTAATTCTGCCATTTCTACTAATTTTCCCATCCAATCTTGTATTTCTGGCATTAGGTTTTCTTTCAATTTTTGAGCAACTGATAGTCTTGCGGCTGCAATCATGTAATATAGTATTCTTTCCTTACCTTGGTTCAATCCCTCTTCAATCATACTCAATAAGTATAATTCTAATCTCATTTGAAGCTTAATATTTAATATCGCCTCAATTTTCTGATGTATAGAAATATGTTCTTCATCTCTAAAGCAATATGTAAAATGTTTGTTCAATGCCTACCAAAGGGTCTTCTAAAATGATGATCATATCATTGGCAAAACATTTCAATTTGTTTTTGTGGCCTTTGTATCTTGCTCCTTTGATCTTTATTTGCTCTCTAATTTTGTTAGCAATAATTTCTAATACAAGAATAAAGAAAAGTGGGAAGAGAGGACAGCCTTGCTACATTCCTTTGCTAATTGAAAGTTCTACAGGGTTTTTTTTTTCATCATTTACTATCAGTTGAACATGTTGTTTACTATATATCACCTTTATGTTTCCAAGAAAATTTTGGCCATCCCCATTATTTGTAAAATTTCCAACATAAATTCCCATCTAATATTGTCAAATGCTTGTTTGATGTTCATATTACAATATTCAATTATGTTTGTCCTTGTATTATTCCTTATGTGTCGTCCTGGTAAAAAAACATTCTGGTCTTCATGAATGATTTCCCCCAAAATGTTTTTAAATCTATTTGCAATGATTAGTGTATAGATTTTATAATCAATGTTTAAGAGGAAGATTGGTCTGTAGTTTGAAACATATCTGCTCACTATTAATGACATCTCATTTCTTCTTAGATTTTAATTTCTCAAGTAAAACACTGTGTAATTATTGATTCAGATTGCCTCATTCCTGTCCACTGTAGTTTGCTCACCCCAAGAATTGCAATGTTTATGTGTTCCATTTCTCGTTTTTTATGTGTAGCTTCCCTTGATTCATGTTTCTTATATTGCATCTTCTTATAATATGTGTTGTGTAGCTTCAAACTTTCCTTTAAGCTCTAAACATATCAAGAGCTGAATGTTCTTTTGGCCTGAATCCAGTAGCATCTTCAGCCATAGGCTGCAATAGAGGTACAGTGGACAAAATAGAAAGCTGGTGGAATCAAGCAAACCAATATGATACAGTTGTTTTTGGATATGAATGATATAGGAATGACACAGGTTGAAACTACACTGCAGAAATAAACAAATTTGATACAACTTTAAGTGCCATGATTCAATGATACACAATTATGTGATTTGTAGTTTGTTGTGGCACCAGAGTAGTCTCTCAAAACTACAATTCCCAGAATTTCATAGCACTGAGCCATGACAGCTAAAGTAGTGTCAAACTGGATTATTTCTGCAATGCAGATGGAGCCACAGAAAGAAACAGCATACTTGTGCTGGTGTTGCTCCATATAGTACTGATAGCATCATGTGCTTTAAAATAAAAACCTCAAAATGGTCTGGCTTGTTGATAGAATCATTATGAGTGACAGTGACAGGCACTACAATTAACTTAGTGCTAAGGTCATGTTCAAGGAAATCTTTAGATGGAGAAAGAAATCAGGGAGGCATCGGAAGGACATAATGTTGCAATAATAGGCAACTTCAACTATCTTCACATTGAATGAATAAACACACTCCTGTCATGACAAAGAGTTTAATTTTCTAGATATCCTAACCAGACATGAGATAACTCTATATTTAATCCTAAATAATTAAAGAACAGGAAGTGGAGATCAGAAAAAGAAACTTAGTTAATATGATGGTGGAATATGAGCAGTGGAGTCTTCAAAGATCTGTATCAGCAATAGTGCTTTTTAACTTGGTCATAGGGCTGAATAGTGAGGTAGTTAAGTTTACTATGGCACTATGTATAAGAACAAAATTGGAAAAACTGAGATAACAGGGTGGGGGGATTTACATTAAAAATGTAAAATTATGGGTATTAGGGCAAAGGAAATTCCCAGTTTTAAAGATACACTGAAGGTAAATGGCCAAGAAAATGATCTTGAGGTTGTGACAGATAGCTTCATGCATGCTTTGAAATAAATAAATAAATAAATAAATTCATGTAAGGCTCAATTAGAAAAGGAACTGAACTGCCAGCATATTTCTTTTTTATAAATCAATGGTGTAATCACACACGGAACAGTGTATGGTTCTGGTCATTGCTCCTAAAAAAAGGGTATTATACATCTGGGAAAGGTGCAAAAATGGCAATCAAAATGATCAAGACCCTGGATCAACTCCCATGAAAGAAAATCTATAATGCTTGTGGTTGTTTAGCATCAAAAAGGGGAAATAAGAGGAGACATGACAGAGATGAATAAAATTATTCATTGTGTGGGGGAAAAAATAAGATACTTTTATCTCATTTATCTATACAGATTTTCACTGAAACTAAAAAATGAATAGCTGAAGAAAGGCCAAATAAAATATTTCTTCATACATGGCATAGCTACTTTGGAACTGACTGACACAGGGAGCAGTTATTGTTGCTTACTGCTTTAAAAGGAGTTTGGATAAATTCATGGATGATATAAGAGCAATGTCTACCAGTTAAAGTTGCAATGTACACCATAATTTCCAATAACAAAGGTATCAAACCTCTGTAAATGTGAAACAGTCATGGGCCTAAATCCCATGGTTAGATGCATTTAGGGCCTTTGCAGACTGCCAGAAATAGTGCAAATTGAGTCCACTTTAAATTGAGGCACTGCCCTGGCTCAGTGCTAGGTAATTATGGGAACTGTAATTTATTGTGGCACCAGAGCTCTCTGACAGAGAATGCTCAATGTCTTAGAAAAAAAATAAAATTCCCATGATTCCCTAGCACTGAGCCAGGGCAGTGCCTCAATTTAAAGTGGACTCAATTTGCACTATTTCTGGCAGTCTGCAAAGGCCCAAAGGAGAGAAAATGAGACCAAGAGAAAGTAAGAATAGAATAATGTGAATTTTTTAAAATTAGCTTTGGAACTACAAATAATGCAGGCTGAAGGCAATTTTCATTGTATCTGCATCTATATTTAAATCTTAATTCCTATATGTAAAATCAATACATATATAGTTGAAGTCAGTAGTTCTGTGGGAATATAAAGGCTAATTCAGTCCATTAGAACAAACCATATAAAATGTACAACTCTACTCATACCTATTATATTTCTTAGAAATAAGAGTGTTGCTTCCCCCCCCCCTTTTTGATCTTAATTGTCAGGATATTTTTTTTTGTTTGTTTTGTTGTTTAAATAGAGGATAAAAAGAGTTTTGTTCTCCTTCCCACAGTGGACACACACACATGTACACACACATAGAGGTTATATATACAGAGAGAGTACAATATTATATTTGCCTACTCACAAGTAAGTCCCACAGAGGTCAACAGAGTTTTCTCCCACATAAGTATTAAAGGACTTCAGTATTAATTATTAAGGGCCTTTGCAGACTGTCAGAAATAGTGCAAATTGAGTCCACTTTAAGGGTTAGAGTTAGTGCTAGGGAATCATGGGAATTGGTTTTTTTCTGAGACATTGAGCCTTCTCTGTCAGAGAGCTCTGGTGCCACAATAAAATACACTTCCCATGATTCCCTAACCCTAACCCTATCCCTTAAAGTGGACTCAATTTGCACTATTTCTAGCAGTCTGCAAAGGCCCTAAGTTAACTGATTTACTTTAAGAGATAGGTGAATAAAATAGAATATTATGCTAATATACATTCATACTGAAGGCAATATCTGTCAGTTCATAACCTGTTCATTAACAACATGAGACATAGGTGATTACATCCATGTGTACATTAACACTTTATCTACCACTCGGTACTATTTAAAAATAGTATCCATCAGTGGCAATGCATTCACACAACTGTTGAACCCACTCATCAAATCTACTTTGGAAAAACTCAGATACCCTATGGTCCATTGTCTGATGTAGTGTTGTTAGCTTACAAAGTGGAGGTCTCAATTCAAAAAAGGGGAAAGTGTGCACCTGAATGTTTTCCCTTCTGTTACATACAGAGAGACAAAAAACATGTACATTTAAACTAAGATATATATTGATATTGAGATCAATGTTAATATAGATATATAAATAATTGAAGCTATTCAGTAGATTTCTGAAGTTAGAATCTGTATGTCCCTTCAGGACAAATAAAAATATTGTCATACTTAAGAAAGTTCAATAGGCCTAACACAAGTTCATGATAACAGATTCTTAACTTTGCTTCACATTGTTCAAAACTAAATATGTCACCCCAAAACGTTTCAGCTTCAGCCAGGATACTGCATCCCAAAATAGTCTAGTTGACTGACCAGAATGAATTGATATAGATATTTGTAGCAATCATGCACACAGCTGTCTTTACACAGTCTCTTATGCTGGCAGCTTCTCCTAAATGGCTTTTAGCAGCCAGAAATGGCTCCACTGGCTTTTTGCCATATCCTGCAATATCCACAAATGCCAGCAACTGACTGGTTTTTTAGATGTGTCATAATTAACCAGCAACCACATTTGGCACTTGCTTATTTTTAGCAAGGTGATGCAATGGTCACATCTACTAAAAACCTGAGCTGCTTATATGTGGTTTTAGCTTCTTTTTCCACATGCCATTCATTTCGAAAATATTTCATTAACAGAAATATTTACAACACACTTTGTTTTACTGTCACTAGATACCATGTCATACTCCCTGTGGCCTCTAATTTGTTGCTGCTCCAGCTTCAGAAGCAATAATGTTAAATGTGGAAATTGTTAATTTCCTTCAGCACTTAATGTGTCATAAGCCTACCACCTGTTCCTTGTTTCAAAGTAATTGTGGCTAGTGGTTTTCATGTGAATAGAACAGTGAATTCATTCTGGCTTTAAATTTGAACTTTTAAAATGCCATCCAAGGTGCTGAACCCCATAAATTCAGCTATTTGGATAACTATTTGAAAGTTGAAATTAATAGCCAGAGGGGATTCTCCACCCTACTAACATCAGAGCCATCAACTACCACTGTTTCTGATAAAAGTTCCTGTTTCTTTTGAAAGAAATCTCCTGAACTTGGAATGGAAGTTTTAACAATTAATTTGATAATGTTAAATATCAGATTTTTTTAAAAAATAATAATTAACTACCATAAATAGTAATAACTGACATCCTTATTGAACTTGGTTATTGTTAATCACTTCATTGATAAAAAATGGTTTGGGCCAAATCATAGAGTTTATTGGAATGACATGGTGGTCATTGGTGTTGATCTTAAAGGTAAAGGTAAAGGTATTCCCTGTTGACAAGGTTGTCAAGTCGTGTCCAACCATAGGGAATGGTGCTCATCTCCATTAGTAAGCCGAAGAGCCAGCGTTGTCAGAGACTACTTTATGATCATGTGGCCAGCATGGCTAAGGAGACATTGGGGCTTTCAAACTCTAGCACTGTACAGAAAGCTTGTATTCCTGTGGCTTGACAAGAATGAGGCAAACTTTTCCTTGAAGTGTACAGGAATCATTTATGCAGATGGCTCTGTAACCTTTTAGATGGGTTCCTCCCAAGCATGATGATGACCCATCACAGAACCAGCACTTAAATCCTTGTAAAAGAGCTTCCTGAAGGGGCCCTCCAGCCTTTATGGGCCACGTGTCCTCTTAAACTGGGGGCAGTGGACATTCATGACCCTGTGACTACCAAGCCATAAGGAGTGGAAGTCTCACTGGGCTGCTTGTGGTAGTCTATGCCTCTCTTGATTAGCTCCAGAGTCCATTTTGCTATTCCAGAGTTAGGGACTTTTGCAAGGAAAGTATTAGAAAGTTAGGCAGGAACATCTAGTCCGACCTCCCTAAGTGGAGTGGAGCCATTGAGATTACTCTGGTGAAACTTTGGTGAGACGGTAGAAAGGTGGAATAATAAGAACTCAGAGCAGGAGTCTAGCTGGGGTACCCAAGCCCTGGTGTTGTTAAAGTTGGCTGCTTTTGAGCTTCCGTGGTGCACAGCATCAGAGCTCCCTACTGAAAAGGATCAGGAGGATTTGACTCCTAGCCCTAGTCTAGCCAAGGGACAACGCATTGTAGATGCATTCTGAAGGGTCTCTGGGTTCCTTGTAGCAAATGAGTGAAAGAGGTTCGCCTCTAACCCTCCAGGTTTCCTAGAAAAGAGAGAAAGGAAAGTGAGAATGATGGAAGGTATGTCACCACCAGCAGCATTGTTGTTCAAGGAACAGCAGCCTCAGAACTGCTTAGGAAAATGGATCCTGAAGAAGGGACATAATCCCTGGATGGTGGAAGGCTTCTGAACTGAGGATCCATTTTCAAGCTTGCTTGAGGTGTACAATGCAAAAACAGCTAAAACAAAATTAAAAAGACTACCCCAAGCTGAAAAAGATAGATGGGCATCATGGGGAATCTGGAGGTTAGCCCATGAAGCAACTCTGGAGTATCAGAAATTAAATGCAGAAAAGGGAACCCTGAGGATTCAAATAGGGGATTCAGTTGTGCAAATCAGAGAGAAAATAGCAGTAAATTCCTTGCTAGCTTGCAATGGCATCCAACGGGCAAAGAGCAGAAAAGGAGAAGGTTTCCCAGTGCAATCGTATAAAGGAACTCGACCAAAAATTAAACCATGCAAAACAAGCTGCAGACTTCCTACTGGCTAGGAATATGGAGGAAGTGGTGCAAGCTGATCATATTGCATGTGAAATATTACATTAAAGTATTGGAAGCAAGAATAAATCTTAATATGGCAATTGTATCCACAGTACACCCTAAAATCTTAGAGTCAGAATCTCAAATCAAGATTCTTCAAGATGACAAAGCACTCCATAGATAAATCCCCAATGGGAAAACATGAGAGGAGTGGCCCCACCACAACTATAAACCGCCATGGAAGAAAAACCTTCCACAGACACCTCAGTACCAATGAATCCCTTAAGGACTAGGAGGACTATAGAAACCAAAAGAACAGATGACGATGGGACAGTCACAAAAACCCTGATAGAGATTACTCTGTGGATCCAAACAGAGATCAAAACAGTAGTAGACCACCTTGGCAAGTTTAATACTCAAACAGGAGTACAGTGGATGTCCAACATAATTTTGTTCATACTCCAAGGCAGAGGGACAAGATCTAACACAGGTGGCTAAGCTGTGCATGGACTCTGCCATGTCGGATCCTTTGAGGCTGCAGTGTCAAATTATGATTTGTCTAATTTGGAACTGCACAATTGGATAAGGTGTCTGAAGAAGCCTTTCAACTTTGAAAAATGGCTGCTATAGTAAGTAAAGTGACTCAGGGCTGCACTCAGGCTGCATTCAGATGGCGGGTTTTTGTTTTGTTTTGTTTGTTGTTGTTGTTGTTTTTGCAGTAAAACTGTGCAATAGGATCCGGATGCAGCCCAAATTTTACTTGAATTAAGGAGAGGTAAGTTGCATTTTCCAGTATTTTTTAGCTTGTGCGATAATCTCAGTCTCCAGTATGATCAGACCCCTTTTTCTAAACTAGATTCCCCAGGTTGGTATATTTAACTTAGCATAAAGCCAGAAAGAACAGGAACAAAATCTCAGAGTTTTCAATCAGTCTGGACATATCCTAAAATCTCTATATATGGAAGATTTCAAACCATGTGGCATGTCTCTAACTTGCAAATATTGAGACTTCCAGTGGTGACGGCAAGGCGACAGGTCCTTGGGGAAGGGCTCTCCTCAACATCACTACTTTGGGATAGAAGGGATCCAAGAATCTCTTACCATCTTCACTCTGGGAAGGGTGGAGACAAATTGGAGCTTGAAAGAGACCTTTGTCCTGACCTACCTCATTGTCCTGGGAGAGGATTTCAAGTTAAGGAGGACAAGGTCACAGAGCAGCCAAGCCCGAAATGGCTGCCTTAACTGGCACTGAGCCCTGTCTGCTGTTAATTTTAGGCTCTTATTAGAAATGACTGTTATCTTGAATTGGAAACAGTAAATACTGCAACTTTTCTAACTGTAACAAGCTCTTGTGACTTTGGAGTTAGAAAGAGCTTTGCAACATTAGATGAAAGGATTGCAACTTGATTGCAAAAGGCAAGCACAGCCCGTGTTGGAAAGTAACATCAAAGACCGGGCTAGAAGAGACTAAACTGGAGATGGAAACAAAGAATAAAAGATATGAAAATTAAGGGACCAATAGTATAAAAAGTGTCAAAAGTTGTTTGTTGTTGTTGTTGTTTTTTAAAAAAAACAAACAAACTTCCTTCTACTTTTAAAAAGAAAGTTGAGAGAACTTGGAAAGAAGAGAGGGAGGAGGATATAGACAAACAAGAAAATGGTGATGGTTTAAAACAGTAGGACAAAGAAGAGCTGATACAGAAAGTGCAGGAGTGAAAGAGCATGGGTGAAATCGGGGAGAGGAAGGATAATTAAATAACTAAATAGAGGGCCGAACAGTGAGAAGACAAAGAGTAAAAGTAAGAAGAATAAAAGATAACCCAATTTAAACGGTCCATGAAATTAAGAGAAAGGCTTGACAGAAGGAGGATGGGAGGACGTGGCAACGAAGTTATATCTTCAGGCTAGATCCAACAGAGTAGAGAAAGGAGTGTCTGAAGGAGGATAGGAGGATGAGATGGTGGAGTTGAGACAACAGGAGAAAACAACAATGGAAGGAGGATGGGAGGATGGGGCAAAGAAGCTTTAATTTAAAGAAAGGAGCATTGGAAGGAGGACGGGAGGGTGAGACAACAGATATAAGACAGCAGGAGAAAATAAGAGACGAACAAGAGCAGGAGGACAGGGCGTTGAAGCTGAAATCAGGAAATTGATTAATTTAATTAAAGAAAAGAAATGCCAGGAGGAGGCTAGGAGGACAAGATAGCAAATGTAAAAAACAGGAGAAAGTAACAGTGTTTTCAATAGTGCACCAGGAGAAAGCAATAGTGGAGAGAGGACAGAAGGAAGGGGTCCCTTCCTCCAACTGATCAGTGTCTTTTTTCTTTCCCTTTGGAGGCAAGAGAGAGGAACTGGCCTCTCCCCCCTCCTTTCCTCCTGAGTTGATCCACTCAAGGTTTTTGGAGGTGGGTTAGAGACTTTAACTCTTCGCTGTCTGTTTATTTGCCTAGGCAGGATATGCAGGGAAGAAGATAGAAGATTGGGGAAGGGGTCTATAGTTTGGAGAAGGGACTTATAGAAAGGAACTTAATATATAAATATTGGTATTGAATGTTAATTTATAATTTATTACAAGAAGCATATATATATATGTTAAAAGTTGATAAATAATAAATAAGGAGGAGGTTAAATTTGAATATATAAGGAATAAGTGAATGATAATTGTTATATCTGAATTTAATTGATAAGAATTTAATTTGTAAGGAACTGCTATATCCATAAGGTAAATATTTTGGCAAATAAGAAATATAACCAAGACTAATGGAAAAGGTTAATTGATTTGGAATATAATAGAATGTAACAAGTTACAGAACCAGATTTAGACTTTATATGTGATATTATTGATGTATTGAAGTTTACAGGAAAATTAAGAAAGGAATCTCTTTTTTGCTTTTATCTTAAGACTGAGGATATTAAAATCTGCATTAAGATAATAAAATTAATTGAGGTAGAGGACATACTAAAAGAAGAGAAGTGGGTGAGAGGACAAGAGTAATTTGAAGGAAACCTACCAGTCATAAACAGATTAAGAAGATGGTGACAAGAATTAGAAAACCAGCTCCAAGTTTAGGCCCTTGTCAAAGGAGAGGTTCTACTGATACAATGGCTAAAACAACAGATCCAATGCAAACTCTCCTGGAAGAATTTCAAAAACTTAGATATGAAATATGACTTGAGATGAAGAATGAATAAAAACAACCTAGGATGGAAATGAAAGAAGATTTTAAAAGAGACCTTGGAGGGTTTGGAAAGAAATTAGAAAAAAAATATTGAATGAAATAGAAGGTTTAAGAGGAGACATTGAAAAACTTAATGGGACAACCAAAGAGTTGAAAACTACAACAGCTGATCCATTTGAACAACAAAAGTGTGAGAGTAATATAAATCTGATCTAAGAAGTACATTATAGGGAGAAGTGTCTGAAATTGAGAGGGGTACCAGAAGCACCAAACCAAGACTTATTTGGGGAAAAAAAATAACATCCCTTGCAAACCTTTCAGGCATATCAAGAAAGGAGTTGGTAACAGATACAGATAAAACCTTCAGAATTAATTCTTTGGTAGCAAGAGAAAATAATGTCCCAAGAGATGTCATAATATCCTTTATAAGATCCAGAACAAAATAAGTAATCTTGCAAAGAAGTTATCAAGATCTTCTGATAGACAGGAAAATACTAATGATTTAGAAGGATGTACCAATGGCAATGTTGAGGAAAAGGCAAGAGTATAATTTTTTAACATATGAACTAACAAAGAGAAGAATGAGGTTTGCTTGGAACAGAATGGGAGTTCTTATATATAAAGGAAACAGGGAGTTTCCTTTATATATAAGCAGTGATGTTATAGAATAAACTCAGTAATGAGAGCAAGTTCCTAAAGAAAATGCAGCCAGAAAAACCAGAAGAAGAATGAGAGGAGAAACCATAGGTAAAGAGAATGATGATGAGGGCAAGAACGAACATTGAACACCAACAAGAAGAAGGAGCTAGCTCCAAAGATGAGGAATTACAAGAGAATATATCTAGGGAATTGTTCTCAGAGGAGGAAAAAAATATTCAAAATATCCTGAAAAAGGAGAAGGAGAAGGAGAAGTGGATGAATAAGTATTAATTACTTAATTAGTTTTTATATAAACAAATAAGAACATGGCGACTAAAATTATTTCCTGGAATATATTTTTTATTACATTTTTATTGACAGTTTTAAAGCAATAACAGAAAACAAAACAGAACACTCACTATACAAACAAAAAAACACAAAACTTCAAAACATACAGACCTTATACACATTAACACAATTAAAAACAATACACTGAATACAAAAATAATTGACTTCCTGATATTTCTTACTGATTACTCTTAGCAATAATACATTTTTCCTCTTGAAATTGTGTTTTAACTTCTTCTGTAATGTGTTGTCTTTACATATTTTACTAAAACATGACTATTCCACTTATAATTCTGTAAAGAAACTACTATGTATATTCATAGGGTTTTTTTAAAAAAAATCCAAGATGTCTTCATCGTGAAATGTGTATATTGCAGTACCATATATAATGGTATTTATGATTTAATAAACTTCGAATTGCAAATAACCATTATGTATTTATATACACTCCAAACCTTTTACCCAGAGTTCACCCCATTTAGATTTAATATATCTCATAAATGGATTCCATACCTTATTGAATTTTTTTTTGTACCAGTTGTGTAAGTTTGTTGTTCTCCATTAAATCATAGACTTTCCAAATCCAGTAGTCAATATCTGGAATTGAATTTTGTTTCCATTTTGCAGAGTATGTCAATCTAGCCGTTGCTGTCATATAAAATATGAGTCTCCCATGTTCTTTTTCCAAGCTATCCTCTTCGTTTACATTTAATAAATATCTTGCCGGGTCTTTCGATATAGTTTGAGGCTTTAGTTCAGCTTCCTCAACTTGGACTTAAGCCTGAAGCTGACTCTGGCCCTAGTTCTTCCCTGCCAGCTGCAGCAGAGTCTGTGGCCCTCAAGGAGGCTCAGCAGCCAAGCCTGTTGGCAGCAGAACCTTCAGCCATGGAGGAGGGAGAAGGGACTACCTTCAATCAATGAAGAGAGGAAAAGAAGGGCCTCCGGCACTCAAGGAGGCTTTATGAGAAACACCGAGCAATCAACAACAGCTGAGCACCTGCGGTCTGATAATATAAACAGATGATGGGTGTCAGCATAGTTGTCAGTAATTGTCCTAGTGAAAGCACGCTTGATCCTGACTTTCCTTGTCATCTTGGCTGGAAACCTTTTTGCTCAGATTGCTGGTTTGCCTTGTCTCTCTGGACTCCTTGACCTTGGATTGCCTACATGACTCATCTTTCTCAGGTACCCTGGACTTTGTCTGGATGTACCCTTGGTTTGTTGCTACAAGATTTTTACTTTATGACTGTTTGTCTGCACAGAACTCTTGGCTGCCTTATCTCTGCACAGTGTTTTGTTTTGTGTTGCTTTGACTATGGCTATCAACAAACTTGACCACTTTCCTAGACACTCACAGCTGAAGCAGACAACTGTAAAGGGGCAGCTTAATGATGCCTCTTTGAGTGCTGGGTTGGGGCTTTGGCAGCTGCACACCACACTCCCAACCCAGCATTTTCCCAGTGCAAAAAGAAGCAGCAGAAAGTTCCTGTGCTATCAAAGTGATGCAATGCTGCCCACTGTTTGATCAGTAAGGCAGCATGATACCAGCTTCCCAGAATTTTGGGGGTCTGCATCATGTGTACACCATGCCCCCAAGATGCCAGGAAGCCAGCCCTTACTGCCAGTGTGTTTAGTCCTCCAGTGGGTTTCCATGGCTGAACAAGAATGTGAACCCTGGTCTTCAGAGTCTTAGTCCATTGTTCAAACCATTATATCACACTTGATCTCAAGCACCTGTAGCCAAAAGTCTATGGGGAATTTTATTTAGGTCAAATCGAGAGGAGGTCGGCTACAAGGACCCTGCAAGACCATCTTCCTATATAGTATACCAAGAGTCTGGTGAATCTGAGAGTTGATGTAGAGGCAGGATTCTCCAATTAAAGTATTATTGAATAATAATAATAATAATAATAATAATAATAAATTTTATTTATATACCACCCATTGGTGAACCAATCCGGGTGGTTCACAACATTAAAATAATACAGCATAAAACCAACGTATTTCCCACCCCCCTTAAAAAACTATTAAACCAGATTTAATTAAGACCAATTTTCCAACAAGTTTAAAATATACAATAATAAAACAACAATAAAACCCCTGCGGCTTCCTTCAAGGGAAGGGTTATGGAGGATCTGCTGAAGGGGAGGAGGGCTGAGGCCAGGATATTTAGTCCGGGAAGGCCTGCCAGAAGAGATCCGTCTTAACAGCCCTTTTAAAGCTGTCTAAACATGTTAGTTGATGGATCTCGTCCAGCAGGCCATTCCAGAGCCTGGGGGTGACAACAGAAAAAGCCATCTGGGAGGTAGCCAAGAGCCCAATTTTTGAGGCTCCAGCAAGTTCCTCCCAGAGGACTGGAGAGCACGGGGAGGATTGTATGGGAGGAGGCAGTCTCTGAGATAGCTTGGACCCAAGCCATTTAGGGCTATAAAGGTGATAACCAACACCTTGTGCTGGGCTCGGAAGCCAATAGGCAGCCAGTGGAGGGATCTCAAAACTGGGGTGATGTGGTCCCTCCTAGATGTTCTGGATACAAGCCTGGCTGCCATGTTTTGAACCAACTGTAGCTTCTGAACCAAGCACAAGGGTAGCCCCATGTAGAACACATTACAGAAATCAAGGCGTGAGGTTACCAGCATGCGCACAACAGTCTCAAGGTCCCTTATTTCCAGAAAAGGGTGCAGCTGCCGTATCAGCCGAAGCTGATGGCTGGTGCTCCTGACCGTTGCATTTACCTGATTTGTCATCAGGAGTGACGAGTCAAGGAGCACCCCCAGACTGCGAACACAGTCACTGGAGGAGAGTGTGACCCCATCCAGGACTGGAGGTTGCAACCCAATTCTTGGTTTTGGGGCCGCTACCGTGAGCACCTCCATCTTGTCCAGATTCAGTTTCAATCTGTTTTTCCCCATCCAGCCCATTGCCACCTGAAGACATTCATTGAGAGAGGAGACGCCATCAGAATTCGAGACCAATGAACGAGACACAGAGAAATAGATTCATGTGTCATCAGCGTACTGATAACACCCAGCACTATAACTCTGTATAATCTCACCCAGCGGCTTCATATAGATGTTAAACAACATCGGAGACAAAATAGCCCCCTGAGTTCCCTCTTACTGGAGCTACTGTCCCCAAGCAGCACCCTCTGGGACCTACCCGAGAGGAAGGACCGGAACCACTGCAAAGCAGTGCCCTCGATACCTAACTCCCTCAGTAGTAGAAAAGTAGAAAATCACACAGCAAAGCACGCAAGCACACACACACACTCTTACTGGGCTTAGGGAAATCAAGGGTTAGAGGCCAAGGCAATGCTACAGAGATACTTACTATTGACGAAGCCTCTTCTGGAGTCCAATTGGGTGAAGGAGTATGAGACACAACTGTCCCGAGAGCATGGGTTGAATGGAGGTGCCAGTAACCAAATGAGAGAACAGAGTGACATGAGGTCCCCCTGCACTCAGACTAGCAACACTGAGGGGAAGAAACCAGGGGTTTTTAATGGTAAAAGGTGAGGTACCTGATTGTTCAGCTAAAAGCTTAGACAAAAGAAGTTTGACTGCTTAACAATAGCTTGGATTGTTTGGCTAAGGTTTGCTAGATTGCTTAGCTATAAATTAGATTGTTTGGCTGAGGTTTAGACAAAGGTGTTAGATTGCCTAGTGGAGGTAATCTGGTTTGGCAATATTCAAGGGAAAATGAGAGGGGATTGATTGTCTGGCCAACCCATCAGCTGAGACATCTTGGCCATTATTTCTCATCCTTCTGATTATGGAGCTGATGATAGCCCATTTGCGACTCCCACACTGTCTGCCTGGCTCTGTGATTTGGGAATTTTCCAGTTTTCCAATTGACCTGGGCATGACCTCTATGCCCTGCTATGGAAGCACATGGAGTTTGATGCAGAGTCCATCTGGGGCCATGTGGAATTCATAAACACCAAAATTCATTTGATAACAGACCTAAATTAGAAGAATTGGAATATAGTCATTCTAACTTTTCTTCATTAATTGTTCCCATCAATACTTGTAATTCTTAGAAAACATTGTCTCTAAGTTGTTTGAAAAACAAATTACTTGGCAAAGTTTTGTGTCCTTGGGGCTCCATTTAACCATCCTCTAAATATTTGATTGAACATTTCAGTGTTTCCATCTGATGCCATGCCTTTGAGAGCCTTTTAGGATCAAACAACTTCTGCTCCATGAGAGAGAGAGAGAGCTGTCATTTTTCTACCAACATTAACAATTAACAAGTGCCTTTTTCAATTGGTTGCACACTGTAAGGATGCATGGTGAGCTATAAAGACAGACAAATCAAACTGTCTGAGAGCTGTTAAACACTTTATAAATCTTCACAGTCAATTTGAATAAAGGTATTTTACTAAAGGTCTTCAGGGTCCATGACCCCATTTTTGTTACAACATGAAGTTATATGCTGTAAATCCAGGAAAAAGGTTATATGTGTCACAAGTGCATAACCTTTTGATTCTCTTCAGGTTCAACATTGGTTGAGGACCTAGGACCATACACACACATGCATGCACAACCTCTTATTTAGGCATCAAAAACCAGGGTGCGTCTGTGCATCTGTTTTTAAATCTTACAACAAACACATGCAGTACTTTGTTACTCTTCATTCTTTCCAATGCATTGCAGTTTAATTACTTCCTTTAATTCACACAAATGCACCATCTCAGGAATGGAATGTTTTGCTTTTACACATCCTTTGAGAAATCTGCTCCTGTCACCCTAAAAAGTACAGCAGCATTCAAATGGTAGCAAGAAGAGAGACATCCAGGAGCAAATGACAGTGCCATGCTGAGGTTGAGGTGTGAATGTGAAATATAGTATCTGTGCCAGACCTTGAGATACCTTGATGAAATCAGGAAGCAGGACTGGACAGTTCACAGTGAAGATAACTACAGGTGATAAGGAAGATGACTATTGACAGATGGAGGAACAGAACAGAGTTCCAGGATGGAAGTTATGCACTCTCTTCCTCCTCCTGAGCTCAATAACTACAGAGCTATACTGAACTCTCTGGTATACTCACTATGCTATCTCCAACTGCACTGACTCTTCAACTACAATCCACAACTACTGATCCACAACTACTGGCCCACAATTGTTTACAGTTAGAAGGGACTTATATACCCTTGTCTGATGAAACCTCAGTGCAGGGTTGGTAATACATTACATCATTGTACATTACTTCATTATGCTTAGTCATACAGACAGGTGTAGTCCAATACACAATCAAGTGTCTGGCCTCCTCAAGGACATTAATCTCCAGTATCCTGACCTTGTCACACAAATCATACACACTACATGACAGTGCAGTTCAGCATATCTGGTTTTACTTTATAACATGGTGACAGAGTCATGCTACAAGATGCTCTGTCTTCCCCACTCTGAAGGCATGACTTTAGAGACCAGATGGTAGATTGTCCTGAAGGGAAAGGAAGGCAGCAAGTAGCAAAGAAAGGAGAGTCAGACAAGAATGCTGGTTTTGGACTGCATCTGTACTACAAAATTAATACAACTTTTACTGCTATGGCTTAATGCTATGGAAGTCTGGAATTTCTATGTTTGTGAGATATTTAGCATTCTCTGGTGACACAACAAACTTAACAATCCTGGGGTTCCATAGCATTGGGCCATGCCAGTTAAAGTGGTATCAAACTGAATTATTTCTGCAGTATAAACACAACCTTGGTCTGGGGAGAGCAGTTGAATAATTGGCAGTAGATGGGGTATTATTGGCATGGAAAAAGATAAATCCATGATATAGGCAGTGCTAGGGAAATAGTGGTAAACTGGCAGCAGTAGATTAACAAGTGTGGTGAGGAATGAATCATGGAGACAATATTTTATACCTTTAATGATTTATGTGGACTGGTCATAGTCCATAGATTTGTCACCCTAGATCTAGGTACTTATATAAAGCAAGATGGGGCAAAGTGCACATTGAAGAATGCATGAATCTCCTCTGGAAAGAAAAGAGTATATTTTTCTTTCCATTTTCCCCTAACAAAAAAATTCAATATTTCCTCCACCCCCAAAAAACAACACCCAAGTGCTCTCTATAGGGTGTGCAGAGCATTTTTTAAACACTCTGGTAATTTTAGGCCTAGGAAATGCCTTTATTTTAAACACAGAGAATAACTTCCACTCTTTTATATTGTTAAAAAGAATGTTATGGACTTAAAATGGCACAGAGGCCCTTAAAAACTCATAGAAAATGGTCCCCACATTCCCTTAGACAGCATTTTGGAACATTGTGGCATGGGAGGGAATTTTTATTTTCATTATTTGTGAGAGGTGAAGTGGGAAATGTAGTTCTTCAAGGTTTCCTAGGGTGCTGACATGTTTCCCTAGTCACTCACAGTTGCCTTCTTTGATATAAAAGGATGAAAAGGGACGCCTCCTTTAAAAAAATAACTTCCTCTCTTTTAAAAACAAACAGATGCTAGTTGAGCGTACTTTCATTTTTATTAACATTCTATTATTTCTATGAGATAATAAACAGAACAAAATAATGCTTAAAAAGAATTTTAAATGAATTGTTGTTATTGAATTCTAATCAACCAATTACGATCATACCCATTAACATATACTGTTATGAGGACACAAGGCAGAAATAATTAAAACAGAAAACCTTTCAAAACTGCTGAATGTATCTTCTAAAAAAAGAATGAATTGCCGTACTGAAGATAGTTCTTGTTTCTAATGCTACTATATTACACAACCAATTCTACAGATCAGGAAGAGCCTTAGGGCGAGTCTACACTGACAGCGAAAACTAGCTTACCTTTAGTTTACCCTGATCCATGATGACTTCAGTCTTCTTTATACACATTGAGATGGGTTTGGGAGAACTGTCCACATACAGTTTCCCTTTTGAACTCCCCACAGTCTGATCAGTAGAAAAATGTGTGGTCACACAATGATAAGCATTCTCTCTCTTCTGCCCCATTTTCCCAATTCATGGAAATGCATGTATACCTGAACTCTGAAATTGCTATGGAACACAGTTCACATTCTCCAATCTAAATCTCTCCCCCCCCCCCTTTGGATTAAAGTTCTGGGACAATGAAAAGGCCCAGATTCAGTCCCTGTCATACTGTATGTTATTTGGACAGTTTGCTTTAAAAACTAAGTGAGACTATTTTATTTGCTCATATAGATTCACCCCTAGATTTCCAATGCCTCTCATACAAATCTTTTTACAATTAAGAAACCACTACATAATCATAATTTGATTTCATATTTATTTTTTAAAACTCAAACCATGGGAAACGATCAAGAAAATTCTCCAGGCATGAGGAAAAACAGATGGTCCTTCATCCTCTCTTCTTTTCCTTTCCTGTTGTTGGCAGTAGAAGCATTTATATGCATGTGTGTATATGTGCTAGAATTATTGAGGAACAAGGAAGGATTGGAAGGTGTTTAATAATATTCACAGAAACCATTTTTGACCCATACTTAAGTGCCATCTTTGGACTGAGTGAGAAATTCCTCAGAGATCTGTGTTAAAGCCCCAAAAGCAGGTATATGCCATTTATTTACCATCTTTTCTTTGAAAGAAAACTGTGCTTACCACTGCTCTCACCATTACAGATGGTGACAGTCAAAAGACCAACAGAGCAGAAAGCAATCCAAATGAGTGCAGTGTTCTTTAAAGCAACACTGTTCAATAACTCCCAGACTATGCTGAGATGAAATAATGCTTCTCTGAGGCATCATTATTGTAAATGCCCTACATGTATATCCCAAGGAGCCATATTTCAGTCTATAAGCTGAGGGGAAAAGGCAAACAGAGCTTCTAATTCATTCAAAATACCATTTCCTCAATGAAATGGTATTTTAACTCAAAACACATGGGAATATGGCAAGTGTTGTTGTTGTTGTTGTTTTAAATACCTTCTTTGCATTCATCTGGGCTGTTTTCTGCTGTGTTGCAGTCTATAATGTCCTGATTTTCTGTGCACCATTCCTTAAATGTATCTGGTTACATCTACACCAGTCAGAACACTCTGGGCTATTCCCATATTTTTTTGTCCTGGAAGTTGCCACCAAATTCTCCCCGCTATCTCCAAATTCTGAAGGAATGCTGGGCAGCTATCTACACATGCATCCACTGTGCCATCCACTACTGTGGGTGATAATCATTCCCTCTCATGTCAAAAATGAAGTGTCCATTGTCGAGCTGAGTGCCTCATTGTGACCTTAGATTAGGGAGCAAATCTCACCAGTGGCAATAGTGCTAGGTGGTGAGATGCATATGTTGATGTGGAATGCATATGATGTGGGATGCATACTGTGGGGTGCATATGTTGATAGCTGCCTGATGTCACTCCAGAGTGCTCCAGGTTTACCTGGAAATCTGGAGCAAAAGGTATGTCTTTTTAAGGAATGGGTTTGATTTTGTGTGGAACTTGACTTCTGTCATACAAACATTCTGCATTTGAATCAGGGCTTTGCCCCTGTATTATGAAAACAGGGTGTCATGAGGGTACAGAAAACCAGTTTATATGGCCTGTGTAGACATGTCCTCTATCACCTGCACCTTAAATTAGTACAATTTGTTAACAGTTTTAACACTGATGATCTGTATGTATAATATGCTATAGAATCATGTTGGGTGCGCCTTTCATGTTTTACATTGCAACTCCAATCATCCTGCTTTTGGCTGTTTTGGCTATGCCTGATGGAAGTTTCAGTCCAGGTACATGGAGAGGTCCACATGTTACCCAAGTATCAAAAAGTGGGTTTTGAGTCAATTTGATTTTTTCTCAACATATACAGTAACAGCATCTCCCTTACTCTCTGTCTCCCAGTTTCCTTTCATAAATATAATTCACCAGAAAATGGGGGTGGAGTTACAGTTGTCAATGCTCATAAGGCTTTTGTCAGTCTTATCTTTGATAACTTCTCAAATTATTCTACATACTGGTATGCAATATAGTTTCATTTTGTATGTGTTCCCATATTGACGTAGCATGGGCCAGTTGTTCAGCTTTGACTAAAGTTATCATATTTATAGCTAGGATAAATTTTAATCAAAAGAAAGAGAAAAAAAGCACAACCCTCAGCAATAATTCTGCTCAAATAATAAAGTGTTCTCTGCATATGAGATGGAACTATCACATCAAAACCCACAAAATAAAATAGAATATTTCTTTATTGTAATATATTTAGTTCTGAATTATTCAGATGACAGTGGCAGCATGGATGATTTAACCACTACTGTTAACCAAAGAAGCAGGAGATATAGTTTTTTGTGGGTTTTTCAGGCTGTGTGGCCATGTTCTAGAGGAGTTTCTTTCTGACGTTTTGCCAGCATCTGTGGCTGGCATCTTCAGAGAAAACTGGAATGGAAGAGAATGGGTCTCTATATACTGTGAGACCCTGGGTAGGGAGGAGTGGTTCCCAGGTGAACTGTGTGTTGTTCTGTGTTGAACCACTCCTCCCTACCCACAGTATATATAGTCTCACAGTATATATAGACCCATTCTCTTCCATTCCAGTTTTCTCTGAAGATGCCAGCCACGGATGCTGGCAAAACATCAGAAAGAAACTCTTCTAGAACATGGCCACACAGCCTGAAAAAAACACAATAAACTATGGATGCCGGCCATGAAAGCCTACGACTTCACAAGCAGGAGAGAATTCATCTGCCATAATACAGGGCAATGCATGCTTATAGGCTTCCATTGAACTTTCATCCTTCATGCAGCTGAAATAAATAAATAAAGGTAGTTTGCTAAAATCTGTTGCCTACTTTGTCCAAGAGTTTTGTTGCCCATTCAAAAAGGTGTTTTTTGTTACTGTGTCTTACACTATTTTGTACCTCTTGTTTGTTTTCCATATTTTTGAGGGTACTTTAGACTACCTTGAATTGAGTATATGTGTGGCTAGCTTTGAACTTATAATTCTGAAGAGGCCATGATTTCCAGATGCTCCTTCCATTGTACTGTGTATTTGCAGCTTCCTTAATTACCCCACACTTCCTGATCTGAAGATGAGAACACACATATATACAAATACGCACAATTTTGCAGATCAAAGCCCTAGGCTTTAACACAAATTTGTAAAGCTGGAGAGGCTGCATACACTTGTAGGAATGATTTTATATGACAGCCATGAATGCAACACAAGCACCTTGTAGTGAATGATAACAGAAGAAATGAATTCCTTGACCCTAACAAATTAATTAATATGTTCTTTTCCTTTTCAAAAGGAAAGCAATTTATTTCCTCATAGGCCCAAAACACATGGGCAAAATGGTGTGGCTTCAGACCACATTGGGGCATGCTATTTACATGATGCATGCCCCAAAAGTGGCCTGGAGCCCCACCGAGAATGTGTCATTTGCAAACAATTGGGCTAAGAATGAGTGGATAGAAAATGCTCCTTCTGGCAGCCCTGTTCAGGATGGACATGTGCCGTTAGGATTGGGCATGTGTGGTTGCTGTGGTCCCAGAGCAAACAGTGCTGGGATGGTCTCTCACTGCTCTATTTGGCCTGTCTGTTTCAGGCCTTAGTTTAATGAGATCAGTTTAAAAATGTGAAGGGAAATGTTTGTTATAGTGTCCCACCATGTTTATTATGCTACCAGAGTAACATCACATTCATTGGCAAAATGATTTGGGAAAAAAGTGTGCAGGTAGGATAATAGAAGTCCCTTAGTTTGGTTAAGTATGCAAAAGTATCTTGTAGTGCCTTTGAGACTAAGGGGGGATGCAGACGGGTGACCCCGGGCCTCCCTGGGAAGCGGAGGCCCCAATCCTCCCTTTTTCTGGCCCAGAAGAATGGCAAAATGCCGCTCCTTTCAGAGCCGGCAAAAAAGATGGCCCAATAACTGCCATGTGGCTCTTCTGTGCCCCTTCCAGCACAGCATATCAAGATGCTGTGCCAGGAGGATGTTCTGATGCCGTGTGCCATGCGTAATGGCGCGTGGCATCAGGACGTCCTTGGGGAGGGGTTGTGGTGGCCGGCATGCAGCTACCCCTCCCCATCCCTGCATCGAGGATGCCACAAAGGGCCCATCTGCAGAGGCCCTAATTGAGTAGAAGGCATTGTAGCATAAGCTTTTGTAGACTTGTTGTACTTCCTCAGATTGGCTATGTATCTGAATTCTACCCTTTTTCGCTAGATGTGTTAGTCATTAAAATGTTTTGATAAACTCATGGGCATCACTAGGAAGGTGCAGGGGATGTGGAATGTACTCTAAGGGGAGACATTACCACTGCTCCCCAAACACCTGCCTTTTGTCAGAAATTGGCTGTGGTGTTTCCCTGTATCCCTGTAGAACACTGAAGAGATGTGAGTGGTTGAGGCTCAGTGGAAGGAGAAAGTAGAGGCCCTAGTTTGTTTAAAATAAAATTTAAAATTTTGAAATGTTATTTTTAAAGAAAATATTTTAATTCTTTTATTTATTTATTTTTAAAATCACATCTTGCCAAATTTTCTCTTTAACCACATGGAGCTATGTACATGTAAACAAATTTAGGCTGTGTGTATGATATTGCAATTTAAAGGGATAATTTTAATTTTGTCAGTTGTTTGTGTCTAAACTATTACCATTGCATTCAGTTGGTATATGACAATTACAATTTATGAGTAGTGCTAGTACAAACATCACTAAGGATTCTGTATGGTGTGGTATGGGAGGAGATCAATGGGGAAGGGTGACACCAGGAGTTACTGCGCCAGTCAAAGGTCCTCTGCAGATGGCCCCTTTGCGGCATTCTTGAGACAGAGAGGGGGAGGGGCAGCCACACGCCGGCTGCCGCAACCCCACCCCAAGGACATTCTGATGCCACACACCATTACACATGGTGCATGGTGTCAGAATGTCCTCCCGTCGCAGCGTCCTTTTTGCTGCTCTTTTCCAGGCCGGCAAAAGGGAGGATTGGGGCTGAGGCGTGGGGCAGCCTTAGCCCCAATCCTCAGCTTCCCAGGGCGGCCCAGGGCCACCTGTCTGCATCCCCCTAAAGTCCCAAATTCAGTATTGCATTCCATATTGCGACTAAGTTTAACTTCAGAGCAAACACCTACCTATGTTTTTGAACTTCAGAGCAAACACCTACCTATGTTTTTGAACTTCCAGGTTGCCTCTGTTTCTCTCTCTCTCTCTCTTTCTCTCCCTTCACCTTCTCCACCCTTCAAACCACATATTCTGGTGAACATTTCTGAATTACTTAAAATATGGGTTAATCTTAAAGATATTAACCTTTTGTGAATTTTGTTGTTGTTATTGTTCTCCTGCTTAGATCAACATGACTACCTTTGTTACTACATTCACTGGATGAGAAATATAAAACCAAGTGGTATGTTGGTGGCATGGACTAGTGATTAAGGCTTAAACTGCACTATAGAAATAATGCAGTTTGAAAACACTTTAACTGCCATGGCACAATGCTATGGAATTGTGGGATTTCTAGTTTGGTGAGAGCTGTTGTGAGCTCTGGTGCTACAGCAAACTATAAATCCCAGGATTACATAGTATAATGCAATGGTTGTTAAAGTGTTGTCAAACTGCATTATTTCTGCAGTGCAGATTAGACCTCAGAGATTGGCCTAAAATCATAAAATCTCTGGTCCACATATCATCTCCTTAGTTTTCCTTAGGCAAGCATCTTCAATATTTCTCTCAATCTGCAGACATCTACCTTTCCTGCAGTTAAATTGAATTAATATAGAGACACAACAAAGCAGTATTTAGAGATGCTGTTCACAAGGAAAATAAAAAAGGGGAAACATAAGAAAATAAAAAAGCAGATTTGAGACAGAATTGGTGGGAAGGCAGTCAGTATGTAAGGGAAATTTTGGATAGGAAGAAGAGAATGGGCAAAGTGTACAGAGAAAAGAGAAGAGAATAAGGAAGAGAATGAAGAGGGCTAAAATAAGTGTAGAGGGTGTATGTGAAGAAGGTGAGAGTAAGGTGAGAAGGTATGGAGGAGGGGGAGGAGATATGGAATGGGAGGAGAAAAGAGCTGGAAGGAAGGAGAGAGGAAATAGGAAAGAGAGTGGAGGGAAAGGAAGAAAGAGATAGAAAAGGAAAAAATTATTAGAAAGATGGGGAGAAGGATGGGAAGAGAAAAGGAAGGGGATGTGTGGGTAAAGAAAATGAATGGAAGGTAAGTAACAAGAAAGGAAAAGAGTTATCAGGAAAGATTAGATATAAGGATGGGAGAAATTAGGTAAATGATATAATAATATAGGGCCCTTGCAGACTGCCAGAAATAGTGCAAATTGAGTCCACTTTAACTGCCCTGACTCAGTGCTAGGGAATCATGGGAAGTGTAGTTTATTGTGGCACCAGAGCTCTCTGACAGAGAAGGCTCAATGTCTCAGAAAAAAAATACAATTCCCATGATTCTCTAGCACTGATCCAGGGCAGTTAAAGTGGACTCAATTTGCACTATTTCTAGCACTCTGCAAAGGCCCATAGTTATGATGGTTAACAATATGGTTAGCAATATGGTAGGACATAGTTTGAAATGTTATAGAATATGTTTGAAAAAATGATTTTGAAAATGGTAATAGAAATTTTGTTTTTTGTGTTTTTGTGTTATTTGTTATTTATTATCTGTTGTGGGATGTGTGTTTGTTTGATGACAAGACAAAGCAAATTTAAATACTACAATATCTATCCATTCTGTTCCCCATGGCCAACTTCTTTGTAGAACATTTCCAGAGAGGGAAGCATCTCTACTTTCCAAATCTGGTTCATTTTATTTCTTTTTGTTAATCTGGGATGGAGGATTCATAATGAATTGAGTTTTTGAACAGCATATCTGTACTGTACCAGTGCCAATATTTCACATACATGTATTGTGTTATATGGTAAGAAAAAAATAATTCAGTAAAGTCATTCAAGAGTCAAAGTACAGGCTAGGTTTCAAAGAGCCCTAGTGCAGATCAAGCAGTAAAAGATCTGTAGACTTACTAATAAGAAGAATGCAATATAAAAACTAGTACAGGCTAGTTTTCAAAGAGCCCTTGTACAGATCAAACAGTAAAGGATATGTAGACTTACTAATAAGAAGAATGCAATATAAAGGTAAATGAGTTCTAAAAAAAAACCCTAATAGTATTTTATTTGTCCAACTTGAACAGGTGCTCTTGCATTTGCACTTGATCAGCAAAATCATGCACAACAAATCAGCTCTGAAAAATGGGGTGGAGATTACTTGGAAGATGTTGCAATGGAAAAGAAAATTGGCAATGAAATGGCATTCCAAAAATAGCACCATTCATCTCCATCTTCTATGGGGCCTTGCAGACCTGCTCAAAGAACCAGCCTGAGAGTGGAGTTGGGGCAGGGCAGCTGCATGCCGGCTGCCCCAACTCCGTCCTGATGCTGTCCTGATGCCGTGTGCCTGTTTGTATGGTGTGCAGCATCAGGACGACCTCCTGGTGCAGCATGTAGAGACGCTGCACTGAAAGGGTGCAGAAGAGCCGTGACACCAGCTCTTAGGGTGGCCTTTTGCTGCCCCCAAAAGAGTGGCAGCAAAAGGGAGGATTGGGGCCACGGCATGGGGTTGCCACAGCCCCAATCCACCGCTATCAGGGGCAGCCAAGAACCGCCTGAAATGGGAAGTCTGTAGAGGCCCTATGTGTGATATTGTAATATTGGTATACCAGGTTGTATTATACAAGAAAAACAGTTTAAGAATGAATGTAAAGCTGTTTGAACCTGGGAAAGAATGATATATATGCTAAATATTGTATGTCCTGGTCCAGCAACATAGATTTTCATTGGTCAAAACAACTTTTCATATAACTAGCAATGCGGATTGCAATGTGCATATACATGCATGGCCACATCTCCACTGTAAGCCCTATTGAACTGTCCAGGTGCAAAATTTCAATAAGAATGGGATTGCATCACATCAGAAACACAAATTCTTATAATAACTGACCTGTCTGTATTTATAGCTTCTAAGGGCCTCGGCAGACGGCTTATTGAGCCGTCTTGGAGGCCTGGAAGAGGAGGAGCCACCGCACAAGCGGCACTCCTTCCTCTTCCTGAGGTCGCCCTGGGAGCTGCCAGCCCTCTGCACGGCCGGCGCTTCCGGGGCAACCTCCCGCAGCAGCGACTGGACGCGCTGCGGTGGAAGAGTCAGGGAAAGTGCGCCTGCCGTTTTTAGGGCGCACTTTCCCTGACATCTAAAAGGAGCGCCAATTTGGAGCTCCTTTTAGGGACGCCGCAGGAGCGCCGCGGTGCAGAGGCTCCACTCCACCGGCGCTCCATCCGGCGGCGTCCCGGAAGCAGTCGTCTGCTTCCCCCCTTTGTGTAGTAACATGATATTTGAAAGTTTTGCTATAAAAGTAAATGAAAAAGTATAAACAAAAATTTCTCCTAAGAGTGAGTGGCATATTTGTTTATGTAATTACTGTAAAAATTGATTTCTTACAGTATTAGGAAAGGACACCTACATTGTAAGTCTTTGTGGAAGCAAATGTTTATATTTAATTTATATTTAATGCATCAGTTTTTAAAAGCAAATGATTAGTCAAGTAAAATTACTTAACAAGTTGTCATCGTTACTTTAAGTGGGAAAAGTCTAAAATAAAGTGTCATTATTTTGCATTATTTAAAGTATATAGTTTGCAAGTATGTGCTTTAAAATTGTTCACTATCTGAAACAGAATGGAGATGAAACCCCAAACAAAAGGAGTTTTTGAAACGTATTATGAAAGGGAACACCTTCACACCAAACAGAAGCTCACTTCTTTATCTGATCTATATTTCTCAGCTATAGGGCTCTTTCTCTAAAAGAGGTGGGTGCTGCTCTATCATAAAGAACTAATGGATCGATTGTATCATGTCAGAGATGAAAGCAAGAAATGAAAGACATGGGGATGGTGTGAGGAGACATCTTTTTCATTAGACAATAGAGTCAGGTTTCTTCAGTAACAATGTAGCTCAATTTATGACATGCAATTTGCCTAATTACTATACTGTAGTACAGAACACTGAAACAGAACACTGAAAAGTTTATTAAGCTGGTAGGGCATGAATAAGTGTAAAGTGGTAGGACAGCTCTTACCTCCTTGGGGCATACAAATGAGGTGACAGTGCAAATGAAGCCACTTTACCAGTTGTAGATGGGGTGGAATAGATTAATCATTTGCCTTTAAGTAAAAATCTATTACAAATTTGTCATGCTTGCTTGAAGAAAACTACTGAGGAATTTTGATAGAAGCCAATCTCTAGCCAATTTCTCAGCAAAATTTCATAGGTTCCTGTTGATCCAAACATTTAATTCAAATAAAATATATTTGATAGATACCATAAACTTAAAGTCTTTTGGTTGTAATGTAAGCAATGAGACATACAATTCACTGTTCAATTATAATAGGTAGCAATCAGTGTCCAACAGAGGTAGTAGAAGAATCTCATTTTATCTAGTCTCTTTTACAGTAGTACACAAAAACCAAAATAATAAATAAGTGTGCCCCTAATTTGTAGCTTTACCATTGAAATAATATAATAATTTCAAAATAATAAATAAGTGTGCAGGAAATAAATAAGTGTGCCCTTAATTTGTAGCTTTACCATTGAAATATTGCCCTTTCTCATTAAAAGTGACCTACACTAAAGATTTGATTAAAACATTGAATTTATTTAACAACAGAGGGGGGATGCAGACGAGGGCGTCCAAGACGCCCTGGTCCGCAGCGCCGCGGGGCCAAGGCAGCCTCACCGCAGCGCTTCCCCGCCGAATCTAAAAGGAGCGCCAAATTGGTGCTCCTTTTAGATTTAAGGGAAAGTGCGCCCCAAAAGCGGCGGGCGCACTTTCCCTGACTCAAACGCCACGGCGAGTGCAATCACCACGGCGTGAGGTCAACCCGGAAGTGCCGGCCGTGCGGATGGCCGGCGCTTCCAGGGGCGACCTCAGGAAGAGGAAGGGGCACTGAACGTGCGGCTGCCCCTCCTCTTCCGGGCCCGGAAGACAACCCAATTAGTCGTCTGCTGAGGCCTTAAATCATATAAAACTTGAAGTCTTTAGTATGCTAAGAAAAATATAAAAAATCTTATTCTATATCTCAAGCAAGATGTCACATCACTCGTTGTGGTAGTTGTTGTTACTCATGAGGATGAATACTTCTATTTCAGTTTTCCAGTTTTTCTGTTTACCCTCCATCCTCATTTGTGAAACCTAATATAAATTTAGTTGGCCAATCCTGGAGCAATCCTAGATCAAGGCTTATATCCTGGATCGATCTGGAGAAGTGTAAAGTTCTGCCAGTTGGGACTCTACTCCCCTTGACTCTCTGCACATGTGAATCTCATCTACCTCTTGCTTCCTCTCCTGGGATTCATGGAAGAAACCCAGGAGGTCTTGATTGTGTCTTTTTTTATTGTGCTGCAGGGACAACAATCTGATGCTATTTGGCGGCCCCTCTTTCCTTGGCCATGTCAGGGAGCTATCAGGAGACAGATGCATTATGTGTATGCAGGGGAGATGGTCATTGTACAGAGGAAATAGTGAATCTCTCTTTCCACAATGACCACTAAAGGAAATACACATGCACTTTGACATTGTATCTGTGTATATCACTAAATAGATTTTCCTGTTGTTGGTCAGTAATCCCAATACCATAAGTGGAATATACTTCTAGTTAAGCTGATCTAGGACTGCAGCCTTAGCAAAATCTGTGAAATATGATTTTTGTGATCAAGGGCTTTTGATTAGTCCTTTTTTGTACAGTTAGTACATACCTCAAGGCCTTTCTTATAATGATGAATGAAACCCCAGAGAGAATACCACTAGAGCTTTTAGGTCTGCTAGAGAATCATTCTCTTTTCTTACTTAATATATTCTCTCTGCAAAGTCTTCATCTTCAGATCATGACTCACAATATCTTGTTTCATCCTATTTTTCAAAGTTTGTTATTTTCAACACATGATGGATCACATCTATGCCAAGTATCAGAACATTCAGAAAATAATTCCACAAACTCATCAAGATTTCCTGTGAATCAGCTTTCTGAGAAAACAGAATCGTCAAGCTGAGGTGTGCTAAGGATTTATTAAAATAGTTACATGGCTGCCTCTCAAAAACTTGGAAGAAAGTGTTGCTGATGAAAGTACACCCATCCCTAGCAAGAGGAAATAAAATTGCAATGCAAACAGTTTTTGTCACTTCATGCTCTTTTAACCAGGAGCGCCAAAAGACCTCCCAACTCAAAGTGTTCACTTTAGTATTGGATTTTAACTGAAATATAATTGTCCAAGTGGACACAAACAAACATAAGAATTCTAAATTTTGTCTCCAAATGCTGTGATGACCTCAATGCCCAGAAATCCAAGCCATCATGCCTAATGGTTTGGTTCTGGGAGTTGTAGTACAACAGCTGTAGTCAAATTCATTTTTATATTATATCTGTATACCACATTTTCCCTAATGTATTGTACTCCATGCGACTTACTAGGACTATAATTACAATAAATAGTATAATTCACAGTTACACTCATTTTAGAACTTGAAATAAGAGCAATACATTCTAATAGGTCATCTAACAGTTTTGAACAACAAAAATATTAACATATAGGGATATGTCATAGAATATTATCACATGAGCCCTGTTCTTTCTGCAACTATGCTAATTAATAAAAACATGAACATACTGGTTTGTGAGTAGCCATTATGCATATCTTTACAAGCACATAACTGGAGCTGCTTCCACCATTATACCCCTTTCTTTGGGGGGGGGAGGCTCTGGATGTACCAGAAGCCCTGTTTGCCAGCCAAAGGAGTAAATAGGTGCAGGAAATTGCAGGAAATATAATCTTTTGGCCACCAGCACAAGCCATCTTCCAGCGGTTTCCACACTGCCTTTCCTGTGTGCTGCTAGTGAATAATCCGGATAAACAATTAACATATTATCAGGGCTGTAGTCATGCCAAAAGGGCAACAGGATATACTCTTCTGTATTTCAGTTCTTATCTGATCACTAGTGTCTTCTTTGCAAAGAAATTAAATAACCCTTACAGGCCCTTGTAGAATATCTTGGGGTGCCATTGGCCAAAGATAAAACTGAGGGCTCCATCTAGTCTCTCTGGGGATTATACTAGATTCTGTTGAAGTGGAGATGGTGTAAGTGCAGCCTACTGGAACTTTTCTGCATCCCTTGAAGCCCTCTGAAGAGTCTCCATTTTCCCCTCCATTGACAAAGCAAACCAAGTTACCATCACAAATTGGCATTGTGAGCTCAACTTGAGTAGTTTGCCACTGAAAGATAGCAACAAACAGTCAAAGGCAGGCAAAGAACATCATTGGGGGCAGGATGCAGGCCCAGCTCCATCAGGCCTAGACTTTGCAGACTGCTAGAAATAGTGCAAATTGAGTCCACTTTAAGGGTTAGGGTTAGGGAATCATGGGAATTGTATTTTATTGTGGCACCAGAGCTCTCTGACAGAGAAGACTCAATGTCTCAGCAAAAAAATTCCCATGATTCCCTAGCACTAACCCTAACCCTTAAAGTGGACTCAATTTACACTATTTCTGGCAGTCTGCAAAGGCCCTAAGAGGAATAGCCCTCCCTCCACTCCATCTGTCTTGGTCCAGGCATCAGAGGGAGAGAAGAGCTTCTGGACTTGATCCCCTTCTCCATGCCATTCCCTTCTCCTTTTGTGTCATGTCTTTTTAGATTGTAAATCTTAGGGTATGAAAATATCTAATTAACCATTGTAATTTATAACCTGCTCTAGAGCCTTTGTGGCTGAAGAGCAGGGTATAAATACTGCTCTCTTTCCTCCTATTGGTAAAATTATCCTGCTGAAGATCACCCTTCCCACTAGAAAAGGTAAAAAATATTGCTGTGTTGTTTCAGAAAGCTATGTTTAAATAAAAGGAACAGTCCATCAATAGTAGTGATGTGTTGTCCTCATTTTAGCCATGATTTTGCCTGTGGTGCAAGTAGGGAACTCTCCAACAGTAGAGTCCCATCTTGTGAGGGAAGGAGAAAGGAGGCAGTGAGAGATGAAGATCACTGAGGGGGAGAAGTCAAAGTTGTAGGGTTTTGTTTTGTTTTAGCCTTTGTAGGCAAGGTGAAGGAAGATGTTTAGTATAACATTGGGTGGAAGAAGGGGTGTAGACCTGTGTCTTTTTCAGTGGGGGAGAAGCATTTCCTCATTCATAAAAATGGATAATAGTGCCTTTGGTGAGACCTATTTTTTGTGCCCCTTTGGCACAGCATGTGTGCACACTGCGCCAACAGGGTGCCCTGATGCCATGCACTGTGAGGTCGGGCATGTGGCATTATGCCAGTGTTGGGGTGGAGTCGAGGTGGCTGGCGTGCTGTTGCCCCACCCCAAAACCATCCCCAGGCCAGCCCTTTAGGCCAATCTGCATTCGACCAAAGTCCCCCGACTTTGTAATTATCACATTCTGAATGATAACAACTTTCTACTCAAGTTATCTAGAAACTTTCTTGCAAAAGTATAATATATTATATTGTTTTCCCACTTTACCAGGGGGTACTGTCTGGATTTTGGACCATGCATGGTGCAAATTCTTTTAAAGAATGTAGGATGCATAGAGGTATTTTCAGTTAATGTGACATGTTCCAAGCTATTTCTGTTGTTGTTGTTGTTTTTTATTTGTTACTTTTGTGGTTTGTTTATTATTGTTGTTTGATTACCTTTTTTCCTACAAGGAAAAAGACTCTAGGTGCCTTACAGACAAAGGGCCTCGGTAGATGACTAATAGGGCCGTCTCCGAGACCCGGAAGAGGAGGGGCAGCCGCACGTGCGGCGTCCCTTCCTCTTCCTGAGGTCGTTCTCGGAGCTTCCGGCCCTCCGGACTGCCGGGGCTCCGGGGATGACCTCCCTCCGCAGCGACCGGACGCGCTGCAGAGGATAAGTCAGGGAAAGTGCGCCCTACGCGTTTAGGGCGCACTTTCCCTGTCTTGTGGAAGGAGCGCTGATTTTGCGCTCCTTCCAGGGACGCCGCAGGAGCGCCGCGGTCCAGCTGCCGAGGTCCCGCGGCGCTCCAGACCAGGGCGTCCCTGACGCCCTGGTCTGCATCCCCCCAAAGTATGCAAAAAGCTGAAGACAACCATCTAAATGCAATTCCTAGTTCCAGGTTGAGTAGACCCATTTGATCAATGGGATTTAAATAAGTGTAGTTTGACTGACTACCAGTTTAATACCTGCCTAAAGAAACAATGTATGATGTAAAACAACTCTTCCAAGAACCCAAATTGAAGATAAATCAGTTGAGTGAAGGCTGATGTTTAAAAACCTGGAGTCAAGAGCTGGGTTGAGATGAATATTCCTGTTGTCAATTTATAAGGGAGCCAAAATGGATGTGGGAGACCCTGAAATTTAAATTGTAGCTTGGTCAGAGCAGTGTTTATGTCTTCCACAGCCAGATGAAAAACAGAACCCTCAGACCTGGAGCTGGTATTATAATATAACTTGCTTCTGGATACACAAGCAGAGGAAAGGAAAGGACAGGAAATACCACTAAAAACATTTTAAAAGTTTATTAAGTATTAAATTCCAGCAATTAAAAAACTCAAATAATAACACAATATGACATCACGCAGACTAAACAGACAGATATATTACAATGCAAATACTGATACTCCAATCAACATAAATTTTAAAATCAATTCCTTCAAGGTTGCTATCACCTGATTTTTCATAATGTACTTGGCTTTCTCCTACATAGAATATATACCTTTAGAGGTTTATGTTCGTGTGTGGATGATGAGTGTTGTAGTGATGTCCTTTGGCACCCAGCAGAGTCTTGCAGGACAAGCTGGCTGCTGTGATCCACAGCCACTGTGTAGACTTGCCATCAACTGGCTCAGCTTTTCTTCTCCAGCAAAACTGTCTTCCTCAGTCAAGAAGACACATTGTAAAGTCCAAAAGCATAGCTTTATTAATGCATATAAAAAGTAAAAATAAGATAACTAAGTAAAATCCATTGTGATGAACTTGTCCAGTTCAGCCATATAAGATTACATCTTTAACAATCCCAAAAGCATTAGGATCCAACTTGTTGCAGTTAAAACCACTGCTGCCAGCCACACACACTCACATCTTGAACAATAAACAATTTTAGACAAAGGATTGTCTAAGCCCATCCCATACTCCACCTTCTAGGTGTTAACTTTATGTTAATTGGATAATATCTGTATGATGCATGCTAACCCAGCCTCTTGCTTTCCATCATCCACCACGTGAGTAACTTTCCCAAGCTAACAATTATTTACGTATTTGATATCTCTTTGTTATCCATAACAAAGTCTCTGTCCCAGACTTGTATCTTTGGGAAAATACATTGTTGATGTCTCTGTTACCACCTGGCGTTGATTCACCCTGTTTCTCTAAATATTGTTTTGTGCTTTGTCCAAAAACTGTTCTCAAGTGGAAAATTACAGACACACACACATCTCTACATTTCACCTTTGACTATATATCCCATTCATATCCTAACAGTTTATTCTTTTCTCTTTTTACTGATTATTTTTCCAGTTGTAATTCTGTTCTTTATTTGGTAATTTAATCCTCTATAAATCTTATTTAATTTTATCCTTGCTGCATATTATCCATTTTTGTCCATTTTTTAGCCGTAGTTTTTTGTTTTGTTTTTTCAACTGGGATTAATTCTTCTTCTATCTTAGCTATTGCTTTCCCTTGTATTAAAGCTGTTAATATATCCATGTCCATTGCCTCCTTTTATTTTATTAGCCAATTTTCCTTGAAAGTTATATGTTGGCTTTTCCAATATTTGGGGGAAAGGATTCTAGCTACTGTTATCATATATAATATTATTATATACTGTTTTTCTTCCTGTTTACCACCAAAGGCATTTTCATTTCAAAAGATTAATGATTCCACTTATCTAGTGGCACAGTGGTTAAATGCCTGTACTGCAGCCACTCACTCATAGACCACAAGGTTGTGAGTTCAATACTAGCCAGGGCTCAGGCTAGAAAGTACAGAAGCTGGAGACGTGGGTAGTTCCACTTACAGTGGAAAGGAGAAGCCAGGCATAGTCAGACACGCATTCTAGACTTTAGGAAAGCTGATTTTACTAAACTTAGAGAAATACTGAGGGTGATCCCATGGACAGGAATACTAAAAGAGAAGGGAGTTCAAGACGGATGGGAGTTTCTCAAAAGGGAGATACTGAAGGCACAATTTCAAACCATGCCAATGAGGAGGAAGAATGGGAGGTGTCTCAAGAAACCAGGATGGATGACTAAGGAACTTGCAACTGAACTATGTTTTAAACGGAACATGTATAAGAAATGGAAAAATGGGGAAATCACCAAAGAGGAATTCAAACAAATAGCTAGCACGTGTAGGGTTAAAGTCAGAAAAGCTAAAGCGCAGAATGAAATCAGGCTTGCTGGAGTGGTTAAGAACAATAAAAAGGGGTTTTGGGGGTATGTCAGTAGCAAAAGGAAAAAGAAGGAAATGGTAGGGCCACTGTGTGGAGAAGATGGCAAAAAGTTAACAGGGGACAGAGAAAAGGCAGAATTACTCAACACCTTCTTTGCTTCAGTCTTCTCAGAAAAGGCAAAGGGTGCTCAACTTGAGGATAATGGAGCAGAGGACAGAATAGGAGAATTTCATCACAGAATAAGTAAAGAGATAGTACAGAAACATCTGGTTAATCTAGATGAATATAAGTCTCCAGGACCAGATGAATTACATCCAAGGGTATTAAAAGAACTGGCAAATGTAATATCAGAACCATTGGCAATAATCTTTGAGAATTCCTGGAAAACAGGAGAGGTCCCAGCGGACTGGAGGAGGGCAAATGTTGTCCCCATCTTCAAAAAGGGGAAAAAAGAGGATCCCAACAATTATCGTCCAGTTAGTCTGACATCAATACCCGGAAAGATTCTGGAGCAGATCATTAAACAGAGAGTCTGTGAACATCTGGAAGATAATTTCATAATCACAAAAAGTCAACATGGGTTTCAGAGAAACAGGTCATGCCAGACAAATCTGATCTCTTTTTTTGATAAAATTACCAGCTTGGTAGATGAAGGGAATGCTGTGGATATAGTATATCTTGATTTCAGTAAGGCCTTTGACAAGGTTCCCCATGACATTCTTGCAAGCAAGTTGGTAAAATGTGGGCTAGACAAAGTAACTGTTACATGGATTTGTAATTGGTTATCTGGTCGAACACAAAGGGTGCTCAACAATGGCTCCTTTTCAACCTGGAAAGAAGTGACCAGTGGGGTGCCACAGGGCTCTGTCCTGGGCCCAGTGCTATTCAATATCTTTATTAATGACTTGGATGACGGTATTGGGGGCATAGTTATCAAATTTGCAGATGACACCAAATTAGGAGGAGTAGCTAATACCCCAGAGGACAGGATCAAAATTCAAAATGACTTGAGCAGACTAGAAAGTTGGGCCAAAGCTAACAAAATGAAATTCAACACAGAGAAATGTAAGGTACTGCACTTAGGGCGGAAAAACGAAAAGTACAGATATACGATGGGGGACACTTGGCTGAATGAGACTACGTGTGAAAGGGATCTAGGAATCCAGGTGGACCACAAGTTGAACATGAGTCAACAGTGCGATGCAGCAGCTAAAAAGGCCAATGCAATTTTAGGCTGCATCAGTAGAAGTATAGTGTCTAGATCAAGAGAAGTAATAGTGCCACTATATTCTGCTTTGGTCCGGCCTCACCTGGAATACTGTGTCCAGTTCTGGGCACCACAATTCAAAAAGGATGTGGAGAAATTGGAGCGTGTCCAAAGGAGGGCAACTAAAATGGTGAAGGGTCTGGAAACCAAGCCCTATGAGGAACGACTTAGGGCGCTGGGGATGTTTAGCCTGGAGAAGAGAAGGCTGAGAGGTGATATGATAGCCGTGTTTAAATATTTGAAGGGATGTCATATCGAGGAGGGAACAAGCTTGTTTTCTGCTGCTCCAGAGACTAGGACCCGAAACAATGGATGCAAGCTGCAAGAAAAGAGATTCCACCTCAACATTAGGAGGAACTTCCTGACAGTAAGGGCGGTTCGACAGTGGAACACACTCCCTCGGAGAGTAGTGGAGTCTCCTTCCTTGGAGGTCTTTAAGCAGAGGCTGGATGGCCATCTGTCGGGGATGCTTTGATTGGGAGTTCCTGCATGGCAGGGGGTTGGACTGGATGGCCCTTGTGGTCTCTTCCAACTCTATGATTCTATGATTCTATGATTCTATGACTTCAGCATATTAGGGAGCAAGAGGCTTTCCTAGACAGAACGGAATGAGCAATATTGGATGGGGACCACACAGAGGAAGTTGCTGGGGAAGAGAAGGTCACATCACATACACAGGAGGTAGACAGCTGGAGGAATGCAACACTCAGAAGTAGGGAGACCAGGGATCGTTCTGGGAGCTTGCAACTACAGAATTGATTTCAAGCTCTTTCCCTTATCAAGGAGGATGAGGAAGAGCAGCATGGACAGACTTCAGGGACAGAGCAGGGTACCCTGGGAGTTCTACCACCGGGAACAGTCATTGCTAAGCCTTGGAGGAGGCATGTGGTTGTGGTGGGGGACTCCTTGCTGAGGGGGACAGAAGCAGTGATTTGTAGGCCTGACAAGATGTCTCGGGAGATGTGTTGTCTCCCTGGGGCAAAGATCTGAGATGTGACAGAGAGACTGTCAAGACTGGTCAAGCCTACTGACCAATACCCCTTCCTTTTGGTCCATGTGGGAATGAATGACACAGCAAGACACTGTGCGGTTTTGGTGGAGTAGTGTATTTGTAAATCCAGCAGAATCAGGAAGCAAAAATCCAATCTTCTAAAAGTTGAGCTTTATTGTTGAAAGAATAATAACAACATGCAAAGTAAAAACACAGTCCACTATAGGATCACATCTTGCAGATGTGGCTAAACAAGAACAAAACTACAGATCCATGTTTCCAGATCTTAAGGCTACATTGTGAAGCAGTATAAACATATTATAGATACATCGAGAAGTAAAGAGAAGAAAAAGAATGCAATCCAATGGAAGCAAATAATAATAGTATCAATGCCTAACACAAAGTTTCTCAGCCCAGCCCCTCTCCACCTTTTGGGTGTTAACCTTCAGGTTGATTGGATGATCCGTATGTGATGTATGCTAACCCAACCTCTTGTTGTTCATCTCCCACCATGTGATCTACTTTCCCATAACAACTTTCTATTATTGTTTCCTTATGTAAACAAGGATGCATTACCACCTAGTGGTTGTCTATTGTTTAGTCTCTCTAGCCATCTGTACTGAGTTGTTTGTGTTCTACCTAGAATTTGCTCTCAAGTGGAAAAATACAGACACACACATCTTTACATTTCACCTTTGACTGCATAGCCCAACTATACTCTGACAGACACAGCGTTCAGAACATCAAAAGGGATTACGAGGCTCTAGGTAAGAAGCTGAAGGAAATGGAGGCACAGATTGTCATCTCGTCTCTTCTGCCAGGTGAAGGGCATGGTTCAGGAAGAGAGAGGAAAATAGCAGATGTCAACAATTGGCTGTGCAGATGGTGCCATTGAGAATGATTTGGATTCTTAGACCATGGGCTGCTGTTCCATGAGGGCGGACTCCTGGCAAGGGATGGGTTGCATCTCATGCCAGTTGCACGAAACTTTTTTGCCAACAGTCTCAAGAATTTGATCAGGAGGGCTTTAAACAGAGTTATGTGGGGAAGGGAGAGAGTGTCCTGGAAGACAAAAGGACTGGAAAAAATAGTCAAACTGTCATAAAGGAAACAAGGCAAACAGTACAGGGACCCAACAGTGGGAGGCAAAAAATGTGCATAGGCAGCAAGTAAGGGGGACATATGGTCTTAGATGTCTCTACACTAATGCACAGAGCATGGGAAATAAGCAAGATGAACTTGAACTCCTAGCACAACAAAGCAAATATCATATAATAGGCATCACTGAAACCTAGTGGGATGAGTCTCATGACTGCAATGTAGAAATACAGGAGTATAACCTTTTCAAGAGAAACAGGCCAAACAGGAAAGGAGGAGGAATAGCATTATATGTCAGGGATATTTACACCAATGAAGAAATCCAGGACATCAATCCTGGAAGCCAGGTGGAGAGCATCTGGATAAAAATTAAAGGGGAAGGAAACAACAGGGATGATAGTGTGGGAGTCTACTACAGACCCCCGACTCAAGCAGAGAAATTGGATGATGCCTTTCTAGAACAGATGACCACACACTCAGAAAGGAGAAATATAGTAGTGATGGGTAACTTCAACTATCCTGATATTTGCTGGAAGTCAAACTCAGCAATAGGACCTGGAAACTGTGGTGCACGTGCTGGTAACCTCACGATTAGATTACTGCAATGCACTCTACATGGGGCTACCCTTGTGCCTAACTCGGAAACTTCAGTTGGTTCAAAATATGGCAGCCAGATTAATTACCGGTACATCTAGGAGGGAGCACATTTCTCCTGTGCTGAAATCCCTCCACTGGCTGCCAATCAGTTTCTGGGCACAGTACAAGGTGCTGGTTTTGACCTTTAAAGCCCTACATGGCTTGGGTCCATCTTACCTTAGGGACCACCTCTTCCCGTATGAGCCCCCCCCATGCCCTTCGTTCAGCGGGGAAGAATCTGCTCTCACAACCAAAAACAAAATTCAAGCAGACTTCCCTAAGGTCATTTTCAGTCGTTGCCCCTAACCTATGGAACGGCCTGCCGGATCAGATACGCCTTGTTACGTCTCTTACCACTTTTAAGAAAGCAATTAAGACGGAGCTCTTCCGGCAGGCCTTCCCAGAATAACTCTGTACAGTGCATACAGGATATGCACAGCTGAGCCACTTATCTGGTCTCTCCACTGAGAGTGGCATTTTGTTTTATTTTTTTTATTATTTATTTTAGTTATATGTCTGTTTTTAACTTTATTATGTTTAATACTGTTTTAAGGGGGGAGGGTAGTGGGTGAAGGGTAAGAATGTGGATTTTAACTGTAATATTTTAATTGATGTACGCCGCCCCGATTGCCGAGCAGAGGGGTGGGTTACAAATAAAAATTTATTATTATTATTATTATTATTATTATTATTATTATATCCTCAAGGTCTAGCAAATTCCTCACTTGCCTCAAAGACAATTTCATTGTCCAAAAGGTGGAAGAGGCAACAAGAGGGTCAGCTACTTTGGATCTGATCCTAACTAACAGGGAAGACTTAGTTAATGGGGTGCAAGTGGTTGCATCCATAGGTGGGAGTGATCATGTCCTCCTGGAGTATATTATACAGTGGAAAGGAAAAGCCAGGCATAGTCAGACACACATTCTAGACTTTAGGAAAGCTGATTTTACTAAACTTAGAGAAATACTGCGGGTGGTCCCATGGACAGGAATACTAAAAGAGAAGGGAGTTCAAGACGGATGGGAGTTTCTCAAAAGGGAGATACTGAAGGCACAATTTCAAACCATTCCAAAAAGGAGGAAAAATGGGACGTGTCTCAAGAAACCAGGATAGATGACTAAGGAACTTGCAACTGAGCTAAGTTTTAAATGGAACATGTATAAGAAATGGAAAAATGGGGAAATCACCAAAGAGGAATTCAAACAAATAGCTAGCACGTGTACAGGTAAAGTCAGAAAAGCTAAAGTGCAGAATGAACTCAGGCTTGCTAGAGAGGTTAAGAACAATAAAAAGGGCTTCTTTGGGTATGTCAGCAGCAAAAGGAAGAAGAAGGAAATGGTAGGGCCAATGTGTGGAGAAGATGGCAAAAAGTTAACAGGGGACAGAGAAAAGGCAGAACTACCTTCTTTGCTTCAGTCTTCTCAGAAAAGGCAAAGGATACTCAACCTGAGGATAAGGGGACAGAGGACAGAATAGGAGAATTTCAGCACACAATAAGTAAAGAGATAGTACAGAAACATCTGGTTAATCTAAATGAATATAAGTCTCCAGGACCAGATGAATTACATCCAAGGGTATTAAAAGAACTGGCAAATGTAATATCGGAACCATTGGCAATAGTCTTTGAGAACTCCTGGAAAACAGGAGAAGTCCCAGCAGACTGGAGGAGGGCAAACGTTGTCCCCATCTTCAAAAAGGGGAAAAAAGAGGATACCAACAATTATTGTCCAGTTAGTCTGACATCAATACCCGGAAAGATTCTGGAGCAGATCATTAAACAGAGAGTCTGTGAACATCTGGAAGGTAATTTTATAATCACAAAAAGGCAACATGGGTTTCAGAGAAACAGGTCATGCCAGACAAATCTGATCTCTTTTTTTGATAAAATTACCAGCTTGGTAGATGAAGGGAATGCTGTGGATATAGTATATCTTGTTTTCAGTAAGGCCTTTGACAAGGTTCCCCATGACATTCTTGCAAACAAGTTGATAAAATGTGGGCTAGACTAAGTAACTGTTACACGGATTTGTAATTGGTTGACTGGCTGAACCCAAAGGGTGCTCAATAATGGCTCCTTTTCAACCTGGAAAGAAGTAACCAGTGGGGTGCCACAGGGCTCGGTCCTGGGCCCAGTGCTATTCAATATCTTTATTAATGACTAGGATAACAGTATTGGGGCATAGTTATCAAATTTGCAGATGACACCAAATTAGGAGGAGTAACTAATACCCCAGAAGACAGGATCAAAATTTAAAATGACTTAAACAGACTAGAAAGCTGGGCCAAAGCTAACAAAATGAAATTCAACACGGAGAAATGTAAGGTAATGCACTTAGGGTGGAAAAACGAAAAACACAGATATACGATGGGGGACACCTTGCTGAATGAGACTATGTGTGAAAAGGATCTTTGAATCCAGGTGGACCACAAGTTGAACATGAGTCAACAGTGTGATACAGCAGCTAAAAAGGCCAATGCAATTTTAGGCTGCATCAGTAGAAGTATAGTGTCTAGATCAAGAGACGTAATAGTGCCACTCTATTTTGCTTTGGTCAGGCCTCACCTGGAATACTGTGTCCAGTTCTGGGCATCACAATTCAAAAAGGATGTGGAGAAACTGGAGCGTGTCCAAAGGAGGGCAACTAAAATGGTGAAGGGTCTGGAAACCAAGCCCTATGAGGAACGGCTTAGGGAGCTTGGGATGTTTAGCCTGGAGAAGAGAAGGTTGAGAGGTGATATGATAGCCGTGTTTAAATATTTGAAGGGATGTCATATTGAGGAGTGGAAAAGCTTGTTTTCTCCTGCTCCAGAGACTAGAACCCGAAACAATGGATGTAAGTTCCAGGAAAAGAGATTCCACCTCAACATTAGGGGGAACTTCCTGACAGTAAGGGTGGTTCAACAGTGGAACACACTCCCTCAGAGAGTAGTGGAGTCTCCTTCCTTGGAGATCTTTAAGCAGAGGCTGGATGGCCATCTGTTGGGCATGTTTTGATTGGGAGTTCCTGCATGGCAGGGGGTTGGACTGGATGACCCTTGTGGTCTCTTCCAACTCTATGATTCTATGATTCTAGACTCAGGCCTACATCCTTCCAAGGTCACTAAAACGAGTACCCAACTGTTGGGACACAATGAGCTTACAGTTGTAAACTGCTTAGACACCCCATAGCATGGTATGAAGCGGTATATAAATGAAGCTGCTTTGCTTTTTCCTAGATTCAACATTTGACACAGGATTTCCAAAGATAAGGAAACTCCAACTTCAGCACACATAGAACATGAGAAGGGTGATGAGAATGATGATGATGATGGAGGGGTGTCATTCTTATTCTCTCTGTCTGTTGTAACTAAGGCAGTATAGACCAATTGCAAGCCACATTTTTCTCCTTGAGCTCTTTGACAAGGGGGTCTGATAGTTCAAAAGACAGTCTCAATGCATCATCTCTTTCTAATCCACAATATCCTTAGAAATCTTCTGGGTATATTCTTTAACCATCAGATGTTATGTCCATCAATGTTATGTCCATATATCCGCTCAAATGTGCAGGAAACTTCAGAAACTAGAGATAACCCTATTATATTCAAGACCAGGCTCTTGGTATTATATAAATCAAGTGAGCACAGGACTTCTACCTCCCAATAGCCTAGATATGGTTTATCTGAGAATGGGAATGGGTCCTGATACTGGTTCATTTTTGGAGCCAAGATATATCAACTTTCCTCCTGAAACTGAGCTAGGTATCTGCTCTGTTTTGATTGATGCCTACAATGTGTCTGTCTGGGAAAGTTACAAAAAAGTCAAAAAATTCTTGTGCACCAGGTATGTGAACTGCTCTGAACTTGAACCTTTTCAGTTAATGACTCACAACACTGTCTGATTGTCACACCAGAATCACACTTCTTTATCTCTAGATAACACCATAAAAAATCAAGAAAATATGGTTCAGGGATATGCCAGTGTCTATCCAATAAGACATTGGGTAGACCAATGGATATTTTAGCATATCACAAAACCAAACTAACAGAATCAGATGGGACTTTTGTGGTGGGGCCCTTATCTAAAGGCTGCTGCCAGAAGTCTTGACAGTCAAGGACAAAGGTATTTCTCTATGACCCTGGATACCTTGATTTGGCTACAAAAGGATGCTATACTTGACCTAACTCTGACAAGGTGAGAGCAGAAGGTCTATCCAGGGTATAAATATAAGTGCTCCAAAAATGAACACTAAAACCTCTCTCAGGAAACATTTCTCTTCAGGAATTGTCTAATAAATCAACGTTCAGAGGACATTAAACCTGGCACATAGAAAGTGGGGAGTCATTTTAATGCAGTGATCAAAAACTACCAAGAGTGTGGGGGAGTCATCACACCACACTTTGAAGATTCCAGTGATATATCCCATCCTCACTTTTTTGTTATTTTTAAATTAAGAAAATATACATAGAATTATAGAACCACAGAGTTGGAAAAGACTACAAGGGCCATCAAGTCCAACCATCTGCCATGCAGGAAAACATAAACAAAGCACCTCCAACAGATGGCCATCCAGCTTATATTTAAAAACCTCCAAAGGAGACTCTACCACAGTCCAAGGCAATGTATTCCACTGTTGAACTGCTCTTACTGTCAGGGGGTTCTTCCTAATATTGAAGTGGAATCTCTTTTCCTGTAGCTTGAATCCATTGCTTCATGTCCTATTTCTCTGAAGCTGTAGAAAACGAACTTGTTCGATCTTCAGTATGACACCATTTCAAATATTTAAACAGGGCTGTCGTATCATCTCTTAACCTTCTCTTTTCCAAGCTAAACACACCCAACTCCCTAGGTCGCTTCTCATAAGGCATGGTTTCCAGCCCCTTCACCATTTTGTTCACCCTCCTTTGGACATGCTCCAGCTTGCCAACATCTTTTTTTTTTTTTAATTGTGGTCTCCAGAACTGGACATAGTATTCCAGGTGAGGCTTGACCAAAGCAGAATAGAGTGGCACTATCACTTTCCTCCATGTACACACTATATTTTCATTAATGCAGCCTAAAATCACTTTAGCTTTTTTTTTTAGCTGCCACGTCACACTGTTGACTCATGTTTAACTTGTGGTCTACTAGGATTTATAGATCCATTTTCAAGTGAGGTGTCCTCCATCATATATCTGTGCATTTCACTTTTTCTGCCTCTATTCTTTCATTCAAGTCATTGATGAAGATATTGAATAGCATTGGGGCCAGGACAGAATCTTGTGGCACCCCACTGATCGCTTCTCTTCAGGGTGAAGAGGAACCTTTGGTGAGCACCACTTGGGTTCAACTAGTCATCCAGTTACAAATCCATGCAATTACATGTAAAGAAGAAGACAGAATAGCATGAGAACTGGGTGTTCTTTGAGGAAATACATTATATGGGCTCATTTCAAATTCGTTTCAGGTGAGAGCACAGTACCAAAACAGTTTTAGTTGTCCTGACTCATAACTTAAGTGAAAGACACAGAAAGTGCCATCCTGTTGATCTACCTGGATCTTGGTAGCTTTCAGTGTCATTAAGCACTGGATCATCTCTGTCAGGTGAGAGCATGAGGCATGGTCATATAGTGGTTTTGCTTCTATTTGGCAATAATAATAACCACAATCACCATCACAACTAAAACCAGTGGTTTAAATAAAATCCTATAAGCGGGGACCATATTACTTAATAAAACCTATGAGTTTTATTTTTACCGTGTATAGTTCTTCTATGTGTAATCACTAATATGTCTTGAAGGGTTTATTTCCACATGGAAACATGTGTTAAGTAAGTAATGTAGCATATCTGGAAACATTTGTCTTCCTTTAGCCAATTTACTAGTATGAGTGGCTGACATTATTCATTCTTTTATGAATTTATTGCTATGATGCTGCACGTCATCAGAAATCTTTATTTTTCCCAGGTTACCAATGTTGTGAAGTGAAAGAAGAATAAATCTGCAAAACTGCTCAATGTTTGCATTTCAGAGTTTAAGTGGTTTTGGCAATAAACTTTTCATCTTAGGTTTAAACTTTTATTTTATTTTTATAGGTGTGTCGAGGCTACTTTCTCATCACAAAATATGAAATTTAGCAACTTTCTGCTATGGTTCTCAAGGCATTGCTGGAACACATTACCCAATGTGGAATTTAGACCTTGAAATATACCACCGATGGATTTCTCTCTTTTTTATTATTTATTTATTTCATTTTTACATACTTAAAACTAAGGGGGTGAAACAGATTGCTCTGAAGGGGCAACTTCAAACAGCCCCTGCTAAAGCCAGATTGGAGCTGTGGCAAACTCACATTGTGGCCCCAATCCAACTTTTTACAGACTGAAAAAGGAGCGGCAAAGAGCCACTCCGTTTTGAGCCATTAAAAAGCCATCTTTTCCCACCTGCCATAGATGGAAGCCAGCTTTACAGTGCTCCAGCGGTGTGTGGTGTGTAAATGATGCACTGTCAGAGTGGCTGGAAGCTGGTCTACATCTGGGTAGCTGGGCATCTTCTGCATGTCTTGGGAGCATATAGTGTCTAAACACCACACCCCAAGCCTCTGGGACACCGCTGTTTAGATTGGTCTGTTCCAGCTCATACTTTATTTTAAATAATATAATGTGATTTTCAACACCAGATTAACAAGAATGAAAAACAAAATGTAGGAAGAGTCTTAATGGATCAGACAAAAGTTATGCATTCTGTTTCCACAATGGTCACCTGTAAAGAAACTCACAAACCAAAACTTAATGCAGGAGCACCCTACCTATATGTGACCCTAGCAACTCTCTTATACATGCATTCAAAATATTGTTTAATTGTTTTGGTTCCCAAACCAATGTGTAAGCCAATTTTAAAAACAGAGTTCATATGCTATAGTTTTGACGATTCACCAGAAATTGAATATGCATGGAGCCAGCCCAGGAGTAGGCAACCTTTTTGAGCTGGGGGCCAGGTTGCTGTCCTTCAGACAATTGGGGGGCCAAAGCACCATAAATTAATCAATTAATTAATTAATTAAATTAAATTAAAAATATGCATGCACACTCTCTCAGCCCCAGAAAAGCCATGGCAAAACCCCTGTGGAGATTTTGCCAAGAAAACCCTAAGAACAAGTAATAACAACAATAATCAATATCATCATGGCGGGAGGTGGGGGGCAACGGCGGCGGCAGCAGGACCGGCCTGGGGCTGGTCAAAAGGCCTCAGAGAGCCAGCCTAATCTTCCTTGAGAAGAAATTCCACAGCTGAGGTACTTTTTATAACTCATTCTGAAGAGTCCAGCTCAGAGAAATAAGACCTGGAGGGGTCTTAAACTCCCGATGAATGTATCTTCTCAGTACCTGGACACCTAGAGGCAGATGTAACTGATGAAGACCTTCAGCAGAGATGAGGAATACCAAAAAGATACCTCCATCATTTACAGTACAGCATAAGCTCTCTTGCAGAGGCTTCAATAAGAAGCAATGAACAATTAGTCACCTGTTTTGCTAAGACCAAGTTGGTATAAAACCTCTAGTGGCTGAGGGAAGGATGCATTGCAGGCAATCATACAGCAAACTTGTTCATGCTTTTGTGTGCTTTTGATTACTTGATAGTCTTGATCTGAATACCAAGCATGTGATTACTTGGTATTCCTGATTGGCTTTAAGTGGTACATCTTTTTTGTAATCTCCTTTTTTGATTTTGTTCTTCATGTCTGCTTGCTTCCTGTGCTTGACTTCAGAATGTGTGAGACCATGCTACTATAAAACATCTCCATTTTTAGACACGTTTCTCAACTACAAATGTATGAGCTGATCTAAACTGACTCCCCTGTTAACTTCTTCACCTTATTGATGTTTGCTTTCTGTGGCATCTGCTGTTTCTAGACACAGGACAGGAACAAAACAAACAAAACAAAAAACAAACCCAACCCTGAAAAGCATGTATTCACAGCAGAAGATTGAAAGGAGACAAAGTCCCACATGCTGTGTAATGGTCCAATAACTTTTATTTCTTAAAAAGCCTGATGTGTTTTGGACACATGAGACTTTGGGCCTAAGCAGACTGCCAGAAATAGTGCACATTAAATTGAGGCACTGCCCTGGCTCAGTGCTAGGGAATCATGGGAACTGTAATTTATTGTGGCATCAGAGCTCTCTGACAAAGAAAGCTCAATGTCCCAGAAAAAAATACAGTTCCCATGATTCCCTAGCACTGAGCCAGGGCAGTGCCTCAATTTAATGTGCACTATTTCTGCCAGTCTGCTTAGGCCTTTTGTCTCCTTTCATTCTTCTACTAGACAAGGACAGAACAGCTACAGATAAAGTCCTGTATTGTATATCATAGAACACACAATGATATCTCCATTAGATATCTCAATTTCTGGGCAAGTTATTATGGTGGGAAGTTGGATTCGAGATACCTTGGTTCCAAGCCATTCAGAATTTTATATGACAAACCCAATACCTTTAATGGAGCTCAGAAAAAAAACTAGAACCCTTACAGCAAGTTCAAGTGTGGAGAATATGGTTTGTAAATTGCACACCTGACAATATTCTGGCCCCTTCTTCTTGTAATGCTGTCATTTCTGAACACTTTTCTAGGGCAATCCCATTTAAGCATCAATCTAGATAGGAATAGAACAGATCAATTTTTTCATTGGAATTCCATCCAAATTTCATCCAAAACTCAAATTTGTATCTGGTTTGTCACTATGAATGAAAAACAAAAACAAAACCCCAACCTATAATAATTTGTCTCAATTTAAGGTTGGCATTGTTGCTGATGAGCAGAATGTCTGTTTGCTATGGGCTCAACCACTGGGAAACAGAGAATTGTAATGTGCACTGAATATTGTGTAATTTATGCTGTTTTATATTCTTTCAAAAATATTAAGCTGTACTTATCAGGAATAAAGCAGGAGTGTAAAAAGTCTCATGTTGTCCAGTATGGGTTGTTGGAATATGGATGGGATATACAGTCAAAGTAGAAATGTAGAGATGTGTGTGTGAAAAATGTCTTATGGGAACAGTGTCTAGGGTAAACAATGAGGATTTGGCCAGCAGCTGGTTCAAAGCCAAAACAAGTTCACATAGTACAGAATAACAAAAACACTTTGGTCCTGAGAACAGGATATTAACAGATAAACATATGAGCTCATTTAGTTCTCATGAGAATCAGGTCACATGGGGAACGACACACAGAGGCCGGTCTAGAGGCTGGGTTACAACAGATAATCCAATCATCATAAAGGTTAACACCCAGAAGGTGGAGTATGGGATGGGCCAAGAGTTCCTTTGTTCACATTTGTTATATACCTGCTATATGTTTTTTTTGAACTGGAACTGGAACTGTTCTAATGCTAATGCTGTAATACTATAACAACATTTACAAGATGTGATCCTATGGTCTTTTGCCATTGGCAAGATGGGTTGTATATATTTCTTTTATGTTTTCTTTATGCAACAATAAAGCTTTGATTTGGATTTACAAATGTGTCTTCATGGAGACAGCATTTCCAGGATGGCTGGTAAAGGAAGCTGGTTCCTGAACTCTGCTGCATTTTCAATCACATCACACCAAATTCCACATGGGTCAAATGTTGAAAAATGATCTTGAGGTGTTCCATTGTTTCTTCCTGGTGGTCTTCCAGTGGAAGAGCCCCAGGATGTCCACAGTAGCTTGCTGGGACGGGCTATTTGTGATGAGAAGCCTTTCAACAATGCCCTGTGGTTCAAGCAACCTCTCTATCATGAACTGAGATCACTTCAACAGTTCAGGAGACTTCTTGTTGACTCTATCCATGCAGTCTAAAGATTGAGGTCTCCTCCCTGCTGTCTCCCATTACTTCAATACAGAAAGAAATTGATCAACCACCTTCCCCATCTGACATGTGTCTAGCAGACATTAATTTCCTCTCCGCTTCTTCTGGAACTGCTGTTGTTCCACTGGAACATGCTCCTTCTCCTGACTTGAAGAAATTGTTTGAACATTTTTCTGCATCCTGGCAAAAGGTAATTCCTGCTCAGATGCAGAAACAGTACTTGTTGATGTCTGAATTTTCTCATCCTTTATTCTGAGCACATCAGCCAGTATCTGCCCAGTGTCCACTGGGCCCCACACTATGAATAGCCAAAAGCTGGGCACCTGAATCTCTGTAAGCAACAACTTCCTTGCTGCCAAACAACAGCACATGTTTCCTGTGCTCTGGAAATTTCAGGATTCCTCAGCTTTTGAATGCAATTTGAAATGCTGGCATCTCTTCCACTGCATCACACTCCTGCTGCAGACCAGCAAGGTCATTCTGCCCCTGATTCCAGTTGCCATCCACCACAGACTCCACTGAGTTAGGTGGGCTGGGCACAGAGCACTGGGCTTTATCTTTAAACTGTTGAGCAGACAGAAGCATAACCTGGAAGCTTTCCAGACTCTGAGGAACTGTTCCTAGACCTTCCTCCAAATCCTCTTCCCCCATGATCTTAGCACAGGATCCCTCAGCTTCTGCCCCTCTGGCCACCATTGGCACTGGACATGCAACTCTCTCATCTTGCTGGGGAAAGTAGGATTCAATAGCTCAACTGTCTGCTCTTCTGAAACAAGAAGCATTGTGCTCACCATCAAAAGCATTTGTACTCTTAAAACTAAGAAATTAAAAGGATTTAGATGCTGTTGCTTGAGTTTTTAACTGACTATAGAGATCCACATGCATCAGTACCTGGCAGTAAATTGTATTTCACTAACTGGAGCTGTATGTCAAGGAAACATACAATTTTGCAATGGTCTCAGTCTGGCTGAATTGTTATTTTATTTGGCTCAAGTTTCCATCTCTGAGTGATGGCAATCTGCCCAATTGTGTAAATGTGGCATGATGTTTATCTTCTTCTATTTCCCCAACAAGCTAACTACTACACAAAAGCAAACCTGAAAGCTGACACTTTTCAAAGCTTGAAAAACAATAGACAGAATTCTTTAATAATGCTGCAATCAAAAACCACCAGCTAGGAACAGCAATTCAGTGGCATACTGACAGGAAAGGCTAATGATGACATACATTGGTACAGTTGGGCATCAACTGTCATCTCAGTTGTCATGGCAAAAAAGACAAGATACCTGTCCATATTATCTCTCACTCAAATGATTAAGTAACAAAGGTAAAAGTGCATGGGATGAACATGGAGCTGTGTAAGTCACCCACAAAGAAAGACCATGTTTCATTATTAAAGATAGCTTAACCACTTTCTTATCTTTACCTCTTTATGCAGATGAAACACATGCAGGAAGGTGCAGAATAGTACATCCTTCTTTGCACTAATGTTCCTGTAGCCTATTTACCTTAACAGCATTATTTTGATTGTACCTAAAATGAGATTTTAGGGCACTGGGTGAGATATATCTGCTAGGAAATTTGCTCAGTTTATAGCTGGACCATGTGCATCAAATGAAATATATTTTAAAGAATGGAATATATGCAGTGGTGTTTTTTTTTCTGAATTAGCACAAAAGAGTAAGAGAAACAGGGAAATGAAAGCTTATACAATTCCATTCTGACAGCATACAGCACTGGGCAGCTTGAGGGTGCTTTTGAAAATATTCATGTGATGTGTAAGTAATACTCAGCAGTGCACATATATGCTGGCCACAACCCAGTGAAAGCCACATGGTGTTGAAGGATGTGTTCAATCATATGGAACATGGTAAAGCTAATTGCACAGTGAGATAAGTCATTACTACTAACTGGATGAAAAGTCTAAATTAGTCTGTTTCAACCCCATTAGCACTTTACTAGACAGTATGGTCTCTCCCAAGCCACATTTTGTACAAACACATTGAAGATTCTCATCCTCCAGCTACTTGCTTCAGAAGAGTCTTGGAGCAAATCAGATGATCTCTTGAACCATGCTATGAAGCTTTGTAGGGAAGGCCTAACCATTAGTCAGAACAAGGCAGTCACTTTGAACAGCAGATGCTAGAAGGTGGCACCATGGTGTTGAAGAGACAATCCAATAGAGCCCCTAAGCCAGCTTAAGTTCAGTTTCAGCACAATATGTTGTTGCATAGATAGTACTGAAGAAAATTAAACTGACAGCACAGTTTACTTTTGTGTACAGAAGAGGACAGACAGTCATCTTTTTTCTTGACTTCAGGCAGCTAAATCTCTTGGTATTTCTCCAGCATCTAGGTATCAAATGGGGGGTTGCAGACTGCCAGAAATAGTGCAAATTGAGTCCACTTTTAGGGTTAGGGTTAGGGTTAGGGAATCATGGGAATTGTATTTTATTGTGGCACCAGAGCTCTTTGACAGAGAAGGCTCAATGTCTCAGAAAAAAACAACAATTCCCATGATTCCCTAACACTAACACTAACCCTAAAAGTAGAATCAATTTGCACTATTTCTGGCAGTGTGCAACCCCCCCCCCCCCAATACTGACTTACCTGGTTACAGGAAGCAAGAGAGGATTATCTCCTCTTCCCCAGTGAGTTTAGAGCCAATTTTGATACTTCCCCAAACTACAACATTTGGGGGGGGAGTAATCTCCCAATAGGATTGTGTGTGGGTATATTGTGTGCTTTCAAGTCATTTCTTATTTATGTCCACCCTATCATGGGATTTTCTTAGCAAGATTTGTTCAGAGGAGATTTGACATTGCTGTCTTTTGAGGCTGAGAGAGTTTGACTTGCCCGAGGTCACCCAGTAGGTTTTGTGGCTGAACTGGGATTTGAACCAGAGTTTAAGTCCAATGCTCATACCACTATGCTACAATGGCTCTCTCCTTACAAGATGAAAAACAGGAGAGGGTTTCTGCACCTTTAATAGTTGGGAAGAAAAGGGAATTTCAACAAGTGGAGCTTGCAAGTATTAATGGTACAGGAGCCCTCTCCTGTTTTTCATCTGGTAACTCTACCTCCTATGTTTTCTAGACAAAAGGGAGGGTTTGTGCAAACAACTCGTAGTAAAGAGGGAAGCTTTCTATCCCCTCATTGTTATTTCTGTAAAGATCATTCCTCCATTCACCTTTCATTAGCTAAGCCAAAGCCTAATTCATAATAGCATGCCATGGTATGGATCAAGATAACATTTAACTTGCCTGATTCACAGCCTGAATACTGCCTGCCACAGCAATAGCCTGTCTCTGCTCATTATCAGCAAAGGCTCTGGCAGGCAGTTTTTCATATTTCACTTGAGCATATTATTTGTTGTTGTTTTTATCTCTCTGTCAATTTATGTTGTCCCCCTTGACTCCCTAAGACTATCACTGAAATGTTAGTTGACAGTTGTGATGTATGCTTTTCATGCCACATGCTGCAACTTCCAAGACAATATACCTTAGGGCAGGCCTCTGGTGTTATTAGCTCCAATGTTGGGAATCAATCCAAGAAAGAAAAGTGAGGGGAGGGGGAATAACACATGAATTTCCAGGAGATGAAATCCCCAAAACAATTCATTATCTTGAAACATTCAGGATATGAAGACTTCTGGTGACCTCATCATGTGTTAAAAATATATTATCTTGATAAAAGCACAGCAAGAGTTATAGCTCTCTTTCTCTCTTTCTTGAAAAATTCTTAACAATAAACTTTCTATTAGACAGGTTGCATCAGTTATGGAGACACGTTGTGCGAAGTTGTCAGTCTTGAGACCCAAGTTGAAGTTTGGTTAGTGCTGGCTTTGTTGTTCCTTTTAAACACTGTAGCTCAGAGGCAAAGCACATGCTTTGTGTGCAAAAGGTACTAGGTTTAATATCTAGCATTTCCAGAGAGTTCTGGGAATCATGTCTAACAGAAACACATCTAAATGAAACACTGAAGAGCCACTTCTACTGCAAGTCTGTGAGAGTCATAACCTTCCGTAAGACAGTACCCTACATTTCTATTTAGTGCAAGGACCTTACAAACATCAATTCTTTAACTGAATCTTTCTTTATAACTAAAGTGTATATCAGGGACCAGTACATTTGTGTAGGAGATCATTTAATGTTCAAAGTGGAATTAATAATAATAATAATAATAATAATAATAATAATAATAAGTTTTATTTATAGCCCGCCTCTCTGCATGGCAATCGAGGCGGGTTACAGCATTTAAAACATGACAAGTTAAAACATTCCCTCCTCCCATAATCTGCCCTCCCACCCCTTAAAACAAGATTAAATCAGAAAAGAGTTAAAAAACAATACATTAAAACAATATAATAAGACAAAGGATCAGCTGTGCCAGCTGGAGAAATTAAAACTCATCCCCTCACAGCAAGTGTTATTATGGGAAGGCCTGTCAGAAGAGATCCGTCTTTACTGCTTTCTTAAAAGCAGCAAGTGTAGTAATCAGATGGATCACATCCAGCAGGCCGTTCCATAGTCTGGGGGCAGTGGCAGAAAAGGCTCTCTGGGAGGTCTGAGACAGCCTAGTCTTTATTGGCTGTAACAGATTCCTCCCAGAGGACCGCAGGGTGCGGGGGGATCATATGGGGAGAGGCGGTCCCTAAGATAAGATGGACCTAAGCCATGTAGAGCTTTAAAGGTCAAAACCAACACCTTGTACTGCACCCGGAAACTAATCAGCAGCCAGTGGAGGCATTTGAGCACAGGTGTTATGTGCTCCCTCCTTGATGTTCCAGTAATTAGCCTGGCTGCCATATTTTGTACCAGTTGTAGTTTCCGGGTTAGGCACAAGGGTAGCCCCATGTAGAGTGCGTTACAGTAGTCCAAGTGTGAGGTTACCTGGGCATGTACCACAGTTTCCAGATCCCTCATGTCCAGATAAGGGCGCAGTTGGCGTATCAGCCAAAGCTGATAACAGGCACTCCTGACCGCCGCATTAACCTGACTAGTCATGTGAAGCGACGAAACTAGGAGAACCCCCAGACTGCGAACACAGTCCTTAGAGGAGAGTGTGACTCCATCCAGGACTGGAGAATGTATTCCCAAATCTGGTTTCAGCCCGGTGACAGTGAGTACCTACGTTTTGTCTGGATTCAACTTCAATCTGTTTTTCCTCAACCAATCCATTACCGCTCTGAGACAGTCATTGAGAGGGGAGACACCATCTGAAGTCTGAGACGATGATCTGGTCATGGAGAAGTATATCTGGGTGTCATCAGCGTACTGAAGACACCGCACTCCATGCCTCCGGATGATCTCACGCAGCGGCTTCATATAGATATTAAATAGCATCTTTTATTTAATCTTAAGCTATCATGAGGTAGACCAAAATTCATGACTGAATAGGGATTTTAACTATGGACATCCCAGTTCTAGTGTGTCTCCACAGTGATCAATTTGTATGATAGGTTTATACTACATTTTATTAAATATCTGAATTATTAGAATTTGATGGGACATATAGTCAATGTTAAAATGTTTAAATGTAAAGATGTGTGTCTGTATTTTTCCTTGCTGAGAAAAGTTGTTTTCTAAGGCCAGATTCACAATTATCAGCCCAGGTGTGCTTTAGCCCAAACAAGCTACAGTTCTGTGAGAAAGTGCTTTTTTTACAATAAGAGGTTTCATAAACATGGGAATGTTATGGGAACTGCAGTCACATGATTTAATATGGTAATTAAAGGTTGGGCTAACACACGTCATGTAACTTCAACCAATCAGTCTGAAAGGGCTACACCCAAAGGGGTGGAGAATTGGGGGCTGAGAGTTGTGATCCAGAAAAGTCTCACACTTGTCTTTTAACTTTAAGCTGTAATGGACTAATTAAAACATTTTTTTTGCTGATGCTGAAGCTTAACTAACTTTAACCATGTAGCAGATGAGTTTTGTTCCTGTTTAGCTATTCTGGCTAAAGTGAAGATGTTATTATTATTATTTGTTTTTGTTCATGCTGATTTTGCAATAAAAAAAAAGCTTGCTTGAAGATCTGTATGTCTTGGTGACTTGACTTCATCGACTGTAAGCTGTATATTCATTCATATTAATTAGGCAGTCTGATTCAGGTCTACTCATAAATAACCTACAATAAGATTTATTTCCAATAAAATATGTATATAATTTCAGCATTCTTTAGTTTTAGCTTTTAAAAAATATTCATTTTTTTTCCTAAGAAAATAGTTCGGTAATTATGTTCATGCTCATAAACAACATTTTTCCCTGTATAAATAAATTTAAAATTAAAGGATGATTTACATTGGATTGCATAGATTATGCAATCTATGCAATCAGCCAATTAATTATAGCCTCTACCTCTGAAGTTTCCACCTTTATGTTTCCACTTCCCACAATATACCCTAAATTATCTGCTTTCCTTTTTTCCAAATTGGCACTTAAAACTCTTCATGGTTAAACCACTCTTTTAAAGTCTCTCTAGGACTTCTGGTAAGTGTTTTACATGTTCTTCCCAGGAATTGCTAAACACGCCAATATTGTCAATGCAGACAACCACACAATTATTTAACCTAGCAAATATTTTATCTACTAAGCATTGGAAAGTTGATGAAAGTTCTTTAAACCAGAAGGTAACACTGTAAACTCAAACAAACCTACAATAGGTGCAATAAAGGTTGTTTTAGATTGATCCTGTAAACTCATGGATACCTGCTAAGAACCTTTGGTCAGTCTCTGCCAGGGAGAAGGAAAGTAGTTACTGAGCAGCCATTTTGAGTGGGTGAGTGTTTAATTTTTTTTTTTTAAAAAAAAAACATACTTGGGAGAGTGTGTTTGTTGCTGAGGGGGTTAGGCTTTGGTGAGTCACATCTCTGAGTCACTAGGTGGTGGAGCTAGCTGCCTAGCTCTATATAACTCCTCTCGGAGGCAAATTAGAGAGAAAGAGGTTTTCCTGGACAGAGCAGAAAGAATGGTCTTGGATAGGAACCACCCAGAGGATGTTGCTGGGGATGAGGTCACCTTACACATACAGGAGGTAGACAGCTGGGGGGATGTCACACACAGAAGTAGGGAAACCAGGAATCATTCTGAGAACTTGCAGCTACAGAATCGATTTGAAGCACTCTCCCTTATCAAGTAAGAAGAGGAAGAGAAGAAGGGACTGTCCTCAGAGGCAGTGCAGGAGACGCTGAAAGTACCACTGCAGGGAACAGCCACTGCTAAGCCTCAGAGGAGGCATGTGGTGGTGGTGTGGGACTCCTTGTTGAGGGGTACAGAATCAGTGGTTTGTGGACCTGACAAGATGTCCTGAGAGGTATGTTGTCTCCCTGGGGCAAAAATCTGTGATGTGACAACAAGGCTGACAAGACTTGTCAAGCCTACTGACCATTACCCCTTCCTCTTGGTCCATGTAGGAACCAATGATACTGCAAGGCATAGTCTTCAGAATATCAGCAGGGATTATGAGGTTTTGGTTAGGAAGCTGAAAGAGCTGGATGCACAGGTTGTTAAGTCATCTCTTCTCTCAGTTGAAGGGTGTGGTCCACGAAGAGAGAGGAAGATAGCATATGTGAATAAATGGCTCCATAGATGGTGCTTCCAAGAACGATTTGGATGCTTGGATCATGGGCTGGGGTTCCATGAGGGTGGACTTGTAGCAAGAGATGGGCTGAATCTCACACCAGTTGGCAGAAACATTTTTGCCAATAGTCTCAAACATTTGATCAGGAGGGCTTTAAAATTAGTCATGTTGGGGAGGGAGACAGTATCTTGTAAGGTATCTTGGAAGGCAGGAGTACATCATGGGCTGGAGATACTAGGGAAAGTGTTATAGAGGGAACAAGACAAATGATGCAAGGGCCTGACAGAGGGAGGCAAAAAACCTCACACAGGCAGCAAGTGGGGAGGACCCATTGTCTTAGATGTCTCTACGCTAATGCACAGAGCATGGGAAATAAACAAGATGAGCTTGAACTTCTAGCACAACAAAGCAAATACGATATAATAGGCATCACTGAAACCTGGTCGGATGAGTCTCATGATTGGAATATAGGAATAGAGGGGTATAACCTTTTCAAGAGAAATAGGCCAAACAGGAAAGGAGGAGGAATAGCATTATATGTCAGGGATGTTTACACTTGTGAAGAGATCCAGGATTTAATCCTGGCAATCAGGTGGAGAGCATCTGGATAAAAAAATAAAGGGGAAGGAAATAAGAGGGATGTTATAGTGGGAGTCTACTAGAGACCCCCTAGTCAGACTGAGGAATTGGATTATGCCTTTCTAGAACAGATGACCACACACTCAGAAAAGAGAGATGTAGTAGTGATGGGTGACATTAATTATCCGGATACTTGCTGGAAGTCAAACTCAGCCAAGACTTCAAGGTCTAGCAAATTCCTCACTTGCCTAAAAGACTATTTCTTTCTCCAAAAGGTGGAAGAGGCTGCAAGGGGATCAGCTATTTTAGATGTGATCCTAACCAACAGGGATGACCTGGTCAATGGGGTGCAAGTGGTAGGATCTTTAGATGGGAGTGATCATGTTCTCCTGGAGTTTCTTATACAGTGCAAAGGAGAAGCTAGGCATAGTCAAACACTCATTCTAGACTTTAGGAGAGCTGATTTCAATAAACTTAGGGAAACAGTGGGAGTGATCCCTTGGTCAGGAATGCTAAAGGAGAAGGGAGTTCAGGATGGATGGGAGTTTCTCAAAAGGGAGATACTGAAGACACAACCTCAAACTGTTCCAATGAGAAGGAAAAATGAGAGATGTCTCAAGAAACCAGGTTAGATGACTAAAGAACTTTCAACTGAACTAAGTTTTAAACAGGAGATTTATAAGAAATGGGAAAAGGGCGAAATCACTAAAGAGGAATTCAAACAAATAGCTAGCACATGTAGGGGTAAAATCAAGAAAGCCAAAGTGCAGAATGAACTCAGGCTTACTAGATGGGTTAAGAACAATAAAAAGGGATTTTTCAGGTATGTCCACAGTAAAAGAAAGAAGAAGGAAATGGTAGGGCCACTACACAGAGAAGATGGAGAAATTCTAACAGGGGACAGAGAAAAGGGAGAACTACTCAACACATTATTTGCTTCAGTCTTCTAACAAAAGGAAAAGGGTGCTCAACCTGAGGGAGATGGAGCAGAGGACACAATAGGGGAAATGCAGCACAGAATAAGTAAAGAGGAGGTACAGGAATACCTGGTTAACCTAAATGAATTTAAGTCTCCAAGACCAGATGAACTACATCCAATTGTTGTTATATGCACTGTACTTGTTACAATTTGTTACACACCCTCTATCTAAATTTCACCAGTTACTCTCACTTAGAACTCGCACCATTCTAAATTCCAGTTATCTTTCCAAACTTCTTCCTACACTAGACATCTAGGCTAACTAGATCCCACAGGATATCAAATTCCAGTAACTCCCTCACTTGGGGTTCTCAACTAAGGGCCTAAGCAGACGGCGCAAAGCGCCATCTTCAAGGCAAGGAAGGGGAGGGGCAGCCACTCGCTGGGCACCCCAACCCCTTCCCAAAGACGTCGTTGGAGCAGCCAGCCCTCCGCACGGCTGGCGCTCCGAGGATGCCTTTCCGCTGCAGCGTCTGCACACGCTGCAGTGGAAGAGGTGCTGAAGGTGCGCCAGTAGCCTTTTGCTGCGCACCTTCACCAATTTGTGGAAGGAGCGCTATTTTAGCGCTCCTTCCTGGGGCAGCAAAGCTGTGCCGTGGGGCCGAGGAATGCGGATGCCTCGGCCCCGATCCGCGGCTTCCTGGGGCAGCTCCTTGCTGCCGATCTGCTTCCCCCCTTCATCTCTCACTACTGGACTTTCCCCCTCACTGTCCTTGTCTGCTTCAACTATCACAAATGGACTTGTTTTTCCACACCAGCCTTCAATTTGACTGGCTGTTGCTTGCTGGCCCAACCCTACATTCTTTCCACCGCCCCAATTCAAATGTGGGTGTCATGCAGACAGACTGGTCCCAATTTGGAGTTCTGGCCCTGCACAATATAAGCAGGACACAGTGAACTCGGGGCCAGACAGTATCAGACTAAGGCCTATAGTTGCATCTGAATCAATGGCAATATTGTCACAGCCCCCATTTTTATTTTTATTTTTATTTTTTTAGATATTTAAATTGTATAGTCAACTGAATAGTAACAACAGAAGCCCTAAGTGGGTAACTGATTTATTTAGCCTTCACTCTTTCTGCTTTTTCATATTTTTGTAAGAAATATTTTGCTTTGTTTAGAGCTAGGATGGGAAAAATACAGTCTCAGAACTGCAGGACTCCTCCAAAAGTGTTTTTCCCCATGCCTTGACCAATCTGGATTCCTTGGCCTACTCTTTTTTCTGACTGGGAAGGAAGGAAGGACTTCTTTTGGAAGCTTCTATGAATGGTGATTTGTCTTTTAAAATAAATTGCAACCTCATTCCCCACCCCATGCCCACACACTTTTTTCACAGAAAAAATATTTGTTAAAAAAAGAAATGAAATTACAATCACTTCCACATTTTTTTTTGGGGGGGGGAGGTATATGCTTGTCTATCTTTTGGTCCCTGGAGTTGTCAAGAACATAAAATGGGCCTTTGGACCCATTAGAATTGCCTGCCCCCTCCCTCTGATGTATAGAATTAAATTAAATTGCATAATTGTTCCTATGTCTTCCTTCCCTCATTTTTTCCTCCATAATACATAAAATCTCATAAGCATATATCTTTGATTTTGATTGCTATTTAATTTAGTATTCAGTCTTTCATAATGGTGGTTTCAGATAACAGATTTGTTGACTTTCAAGGGTTGGGTTTTTTTAGCACTGTATACAATTAGATTACTTATATTTATAATAGTTTAAAACAGGTAACTTTTGCGGAGAGCGGTCTGAAAAAGCAATTCCCCTAAACACCAAGATTGCCAACTCCATTGAGTGGCGGCACTAGTTTTGAGACCATTTTTTTAAATAGACACACACATGTTTAAGCCATTTACTCAAAAGCCAGGCAGTCTTTATTCCTACTATTTCTTATTCAAGAAGCTTGGATACAATTGCACTACAAACATTACAGTGTTGCGCCGGCACAAAGAAATTTGAACACCATTCTTTGGGTAACAAAATGGCCACAACTTTATTCATCTGTACAGGATCTGAAACAATGACTTTACAGCTAAAAATCTTCACTTTATTATAACTTCCTTCTTGACACATGTGTATGTGCGCATGCCAAAATTCCTGATGTAATCCTCACCATAATCATGTCAAGCCATCAGGGATAAGTCATGCCTCCAACCACGCATATGTAAACAAGGATCACATATAAGTTGACAAACATGTAATAAAATAATCCCTCGTCCAATTTTGACATCATCTCTATGATTGATGAGGTAAGAGAATTTTAAGCTGACGATGTAAACCATTCATCCCTCTTAAATGACCAAATATTGAAAAATCAGATATCCAATTATCCCCTGGGGGGGTCCCTGCCCCGCCACAGGAGGGGGCCAGCCTAGCTTGGCATCCCCTCCCCCCCATAGGACCCATTTAATGTGAGAAACAATGGAGCCTAACAGGGAGAGATGAACCTCATCACCACTGTACAGATGTGGCAAATCAACCCTAATCTGGTCATGTTCAACACATAAGGCCCCCAAACATTCCAACCTCCTCAAAACACCCCTATTCACCCAGCGACAAGCTGTGTTAATAGCAGAATCTTTCCTCACACCAGGCCAAGTTCATCGTGGCAAGAGCTTGGTCCATAACAGAACAGTCCCTGGAAACCGTCGTCGTACTTCCTGGAGTTCCGCAATGATCCTTTGAACTAACTGCAATCTGGGGATCTTGACCAAATCATTCTCACCCAGGTGAATGAGGAGTATCTGGGGAGATAGGAAGGTAACAGCCAGCTTGATGATTCAGGGAAGAAGGACCCCCATAGCATGTCTTTCCACCCAAACCAATGGATGCACCCAAATCGTTCTAGACCCAAGTTTGGATCTCGGCCCAACTAGATAGCATGTTGTTTGTCCCAAAAGACCAAGCTGTGACCAACAATCCAGACATCACCCTGTTCTCCACCTGCCCAACAGAAAAACACACATTAGAACATCAAGGCATGATCACACCGGCCCCCCGGAACTAGAAATCAACATCTAACCAGCCTAAGGGCGAATATATGCTCTAAATGCTACAGAGCGCCATTGCCCAATACGTTGGATCACAATATCACTTAGGCCGTGTGCTGCTGAAGCCGTAGCAGCTCCGATCCGAAATGAGTGAGAAGGAAATTGGGCTGCTGGTAAGCCCACATGCGTCAGAGTCTCCCACAACACTGCTCAAAATTGAAACTGCATCAACAGAAGGCCCGAGACATGCAAAAACAAATAACCAGGGGATGCTGGGTACAATCTGAGGTAATCTGTCAAAGACATTACTGGCCCTTAGAAGCCCGAGATAAGACTATGGTTTGACCAATACCCAGCTGGTCTGTCTTTGAGCGCCTAAAACACAATTGCAGGCCCTGCTCCAAAACTTGAACATCAGATAACAAAAGTGCCTGCCCTGACATATCAGAGCGAGAACTGAGGATGAGCTCACTAATTCTGGTTGCAGCAAAAAAGGCCAATGAAAAAAACAGCGCGAAACAAGGTAACTTCCTCATGTGAGGAGCAAACCACTTGGAGGGAATGCCAAATCTGTATAAGGACTGAATCCATCACCAGCATGCAGGTATTGCGTGCCACAGGGAGCTTCCTAGACCACCCCTCCAATGCCCTCTGTACCTTAAAATCCATAGTAGGAACTGGGAAACACCCCCCTCCCCGGCCAGGAGTAAAAGGCCAGCACCGCCAACCTTCCCCTAATGGTAACCGGAGACAATCCGGACTGTCTGAGATGAACTGCAAAGCAGAGTATAACCTCCACCTTCAAGGGCCAAACCTCGATTTCAACCACAGCCACAAGAAATTGTCTAAAAGCTCTCATTGCAAGCTGATATGACTTATGTGTAGAAGGGGCAACAAAGTGCAGAATAGCCTGCTCAATCTCTATCCTCCAAGGTTCCACAGATGGGCTGGTACTGTCAAAGGCTGCGCTGCTGCTTCCGGAGCTAGCTCTTGAAACCTGTGAAACTGAAAAAGCGAAAGGGCATCTGCCAAGCGATTCAATAGGCCAGGCACGTGGCGCGCCTGGAACAACACATTGTATTTCAAACACTGTAAGACCATAGATCTGACCAAAGCCATCACCCTTGGAGACTTTGAGCTCTGGGAATTGATAACATGAACTACTGCCTGGTTGTCACACCAAAATCAAACAGTTTTCTGAGCAAATTGCTTTGGCCAAAGATGAACTGCAACCACAATAGGAAACAGTTCAAGAAAGGTAAGATCTCTTGTCAAACCGTTACTCACCCAATCCTGAGGCCAACTCTCTGCCTCCCACTGCCTCTTCCAGTATACACCAAAACCATGGGCTCCAGATGCATCAGAACAAACCTGAAAATCTGCCTTTAGGAGCATCTCGCTCCTCCAGAATGATACACCATTGAATTTCTCATGAAATGAGTCCCAAACCTTCAGGTCCTCGTGTATCCCACAGTTAATGTGAATGTGGTGATGTGGGGAAGACACCCCCCTCGTGGCATGGTATTGGTGAGCACAAAAAGCCCATCCAGGAACTACCACTTTGCAAGCAAAATTCAACAAACTTGTTAGAGATTGAAAATCATGCAACATGGCCTTATTCTTACCTCTCATTGCCCTTACCTGTTGTCTCATTAGGTCCAATTTTTCATTCAGGAGGCGAGATAAACCCTCGATTGTATCAAGCTCTATGTCCAGAAAGGTTAACCAGGTGGCAGGGCCCTCTGTCTTCTTGTTAGCCAAAAGCACTCCCATCTTATCCATCAAAGCTTGAAAAGCTGACAAAGTGTCCCAGCACGTTGCCATGCTGGGGGTCCCAGCAAACAGGAAGTCATTTAAATAATGTGTAATTGCAGGATTGCCAGACCTCTTCATAGCACACCAGTGCAAGAAGGTACTAAACTTTTCAAAAGCCAAGCAAGAAATGGAACAGCCCATTGACATCACCTTGTAAAAATAGTACATTCCTTCAAATTGGAAGCCTAGGAAGTCAAAATCTTCAGGGTATACTGGAAGTAGCCTGAAGGCAGATTTTATATCACATTTTGCCAAAAGAGCTCCCTTGCCCAAGGCTATAATCATCTGTACCACTGAGTCAAATGATGCATATTTCACACATGCCAATGCTGGGTCAATAGCATCACTCATAGACTCCCCTTTGGGATAAGAAAGATTGTGAATTAAGTGATAGTCACCCGGTGTCTTCTTGGGTACCACACCTAGCGGTGACTACCGTAATGTTGGCATTGGCAATTGTTTATTGGGCCCAGATATCCTCCCTGCTGCCAGTTCTTTCGACCGCTTGTCCCTTATGATCCGCTGTAACTCCCTCACGGAACGTGCATTAGGTGCAAAACGATAAACTTTTAAACTAGAATATGGAATGTGAAAACCATGTGTAAAACCATCAAGTAAGTACTGGGCAGAATCCTGCTTAGGATAAAACCTCAACTAAGCAGTCAAAATGTCCAACCTAATGGGCATTGGTGCTTTTTCCTCCAGCTGGGGTAGCCTGAGGACAGCTCCACCTCCAGTCACTTACCTTTGAAGCAAGAAGTGCTGGGGTGATTCCCTCCACAGGTGCTACGGTGGTGTTCAAACTTGCAGGTCTGCTGCCTGCACTTATGTGCCTTAAACTCCCAGCAGACTCCTAGTAATCTCTTTTCCCCTATGCCAGGCATCGCATACTGCCCTCTCAGCTGAGTGACCATAGGCACAAAGCCGTTGTCACATCTGCTCAATGGGGAGGCACCAACCATCACGTCCTCCCATAGCTCAGCTTGTACGTACTGCCATGAAATGGAACAATCCAAAGCGGCACGCATCCAAAACTGCTCATCATACTGAACCCAAGGAGACCCTCTCGAGTTAAATTGACAATTAGTGTAGGCCTTTATCATTATCTCCTGATACTTGGATAAATCTAGAGACCTTAAAGGCTCCTTATCCTCAATGATACCCCTATAAATTGTAAACCCCATTATCCAATTAACGAAATTTCTCTCCAACTTCGGGCACTTGTGGGCCTCAAACTCTTTAGGTAGACTAAATACAACTCCATCTTTCACCATAATTCTCAGTTCTGGGTCTTGGAAAATTAAAGAAAAAAGATCAATAAACTCACCCTTCCAAATCCGCTCCTTCATTGCGAGTGGGAGATGGGAGCCTAACGGAGTGGACATGCCCATGTAAGGGTTACAATCAGCCGATCTTTCCACCCCCACTTGACCTAAGGCCCCTACTGTAGCAGCTCCTTTGGTCGCACCTACCTTGCCAACCAGGGGCTGCTCCACCTGGACCCTTGCTACCTGAGTCAGAATTGCCCCAATGGCTGCTAAGCATGTGCTCAGTGAAACTGAGGGTGAACTCTCAAGCTTCACTGCCCTGGCCAGCTTGAACACCAGGCGCCCATACTGTTGCTGGCCAAGACCCCAAGGAGATAGGTAAAGTAGACATAGCTGAGCCTGCTGGCTGCTGTGGGATATCCATTGATGCTTGAACACCTCCAACCGAGTGTGACACAACTGGTGCTCATCTGTTATGCTGCAGAGTGGAGGAAGCACCTCCCACCACTTTGCTCTGTACTTCGGGGGCTTCCACAGCTGGCCCGCTGGCCTGGCCTGAAGCCACAGCCTGCTGTACCACATTATACAAATAAGCCAATGTAGGCTGCACAGACACAGAGGCTGCTGCTCTCTGCAGCACCAAACCTGGAACCTTTTTCATAAACTCCATCACGTCAGCTACACTTGGCTGCCCACACTCCATAGCTGTAGCATCTACTGCATCACGTGACGTGTTACCCACTATCATGCCAGGTGAGGGTACCTCCTGCACCTGTGTAGCTTGTAGCCTCACCACTTGTACCTCGTTTGAGGATCCTGCGCTTGGGACTGGAGGGGCCGAGGTTCCAGAAATACCACCCTGTGCCCCTCTCTGAGCTAGTTGCTCACAAACAGCCACACATGCTGCCATTGTATGTCCCAACTGAGCTAGGTGGTCAACAATCTCATCCTCATGACCCTAGGCCTTGGCTGAATGCTTGGGTGACGACTGGTCAGTGACAGATCCAGGAGGTGCCGCACGCCACTTGGATTGTGACTTGCTTTGTGGCATGAGGAAAAAACTCCTCTTTAGAATTAACAAGCCCCGAGTTATAATATTCTAAGTAGGGACAAGAACCCTTTTCACAATAATAATAATAATAATAATAATAATAATAATAATAATAATAATAATTTATATACCGCCCAGTGGCGGACCAATCTAGGCGGTTTACAGTAAAAAGATTCCATACAAGCTAAAATAATATAACTCCCTCCCCCTCTTAAAAACAGATTAAACTACATATTAATTAAAACAGTAGTTGAAATTAAACAACCAATATTAAAACAATTAAAAATAAACAATTAGCCCCATACGACTCCAATTCTAACAGGGGCTGAGAAAACAGTCAGAGGAAAGTCCAGGTCCCAGATCTCAATTTTCCCCGGCCGGGTGAATTTTTAGCCTGGAAAGGCCTGCCGGAAGAGATCCGTCTTGACAGTTTTCTTAAAACTGGCTAAGGATGTCAACTGACGGATCTCATCCGGCAGGCCGTTCCAGAGCCTGGAGGCGACAACTGAGAAGGCCCTCTGGGAGGTCATCGCAAGCCTAGGTTTTGGAAGCTGCAGAAGATTCCTCCCAGAGGAGCGGAGAGCGCAGGGAGGATTGTAGAGGAGGAGGCGATCTCTAAGATAGCTTGGACCCAAGCCATTTAGGGCTTTAAAGGTGATAACCAACACCTTGTACTGGGCCTGGAAACCAATAGGCAGCCAGTGGAGAGACTGCAAGACCGGAGATATGTGGTCCTTCCTGGATGTTCCCGACAAAAGTCTGGCCGCCATGTTTTGAACTAACTGAAGTTTCTGAACCAGGCACAAGGGTAGCCCCATGTAGAGTGCATTGCAGAAATCTAAACGTGAGGTTACCTGCGCGTGCACAACCGTCTCAAGGTCCCGTATTTCCAGAAAAGGGCGCAGCTGGCGTATCAGCCGAAGCTGATAACAGGCGCTCCTGACCGTCGCATTAATCTGATTTGTCATCAGGAGCGACGAGTCAAGGAGCATCCCCAGACTGCGAACACAGTCACTGGAGGAGAGTGTGACCCCATCCAGGACTGGAGGTTGCAACCCAATTCTTGGTTTTGGGGCCGAGACGGTGAGCACCTCCATCTTGTCTGGATTTAGCTTCAATCTGTTTTTCCTCATCCAGCCCATTACCGCCCGAAGACATTCATTGAGAGAAGAAATGGCATTGGAATTTGAGGCCGACGAATGAGATATGGAGAAATAGATTTGGGTGTCGTCAGCATACTGATAACACCCAGCACCATAACTCCATATAATCTCACCCAGCGGCTTCATATAAATGTTAAATAACATCGGGGACAAAATAGCTCCCTGAGGGACCCCACAAGTGAGTTCCCTCTTACTGGAGCTACAGTCCCCGAGCAGCACCCTCTGGGACCTACCTGAGAGGAAGGACCGGAACCACTGGAAAGCAGTGCCCCCGATACCTAACCCCTTCAGGCGGTCCAAGAGGAGGCCCTGATCTATCGTATCAAAAGCTGCTGAGAGGTCTAGGAGCACCAACAGGGTCACACTACCCCTGTCGATGCTCAGACGCAGATCGTCGGTCAAGGCAACCATGGCAGTCTCAACCCCAAAGCCTGTCCCGAAGCCAGTTTGAAATGGGTCTAGCTAATGGATTTCATCCAAGACTACCTGGAGCTGAAGAGCTACTGCCCTCTCGATCACCTTGCTCAAAAATGGCAGCAATGAAGCAGGCCTGTAGTTCTTCATATCCAGGGAGTCCAGGGAAGGTTTTTTCAGAAGCGGCCTAACAGCCGCTTCCTTTAAACATGATGGAACATGTCCTTCCCTGAAGGATGCATTGATGATATCCGTAAGCAATCTCATCAATGCATCCCCCGCCCCCCCGGATGGCCAGCCATGATGGGCAAGGGTCGAGAGGGCAGGTAGTCTTCCTCACCTTACCAAGCAGCTTGTCCACGTCCTCGGTACTCACAGATTGCCACTGATCCAGTAAATTTACATCGGCGGAGTCACTGGACACCTCATCTATAGTTCCTGCTACAACAGTGGCATCTAAGTCGGCTCTTATCTGAGAGATTTTATCTGCAAAGAAGTTATTAAATGCATCACAGCAGGCCGTTGTCAAGTTAAATAAGGGATTTGGCGCAGGAGAAACCTGTATCATGTCCCTCACCACCCTAAACAGCTCTGCCGGACGAGACTCTGCAGATGCAATACGTGCAGCAGAAAATGCTCTTCTTGCTGCACGTATCGCCTCCCGATAGGAACTAAGAAATTTCCTATGGCGAGTTCTGTCAGATAAGAGCCGAGTCTTCTGCCACTTGCACTCTAGTCGTTGTCCAGCCTGCTTCATTCTCCTAAGCTCTGGTGTGAACCACGGCCTTCGGTTCGAAGCAGGTTGGCAAGGATGCTTGGGAGCGATCGTGTCGATGGCCCTGGTAAGGTTGGTGTTCCAGGTATCAACCAGGGCCTCGACAGGATCGCCGGCATTCCCAACCAGTAAACCCTCCAAGGCTCTCTGGAATCCAGAGGGCTCCATTAGCCTTCGAGGGCGGACCATTCTAATGGGTCCCCCACCCCTGGGGAGGCAGACATTGGCTGTCATGCCCTGCCTGGAGGACGATTCAGAGGACTCAGGGGATGAGCTGGAGCCCCTGGGACCTGAACCTGTGAGGGAGGAGCCAGAGGCTGGCCCGAGTTCTGCTGTAGCAGAGGCTGTGGGCCCTCCAGAGGTTCAACAGTCAGGGCTGCCCAATGCTGTAGTCTGGGAGGAGGATTTGGGCAGTGTGCCTACCTTTAAGGAGCGGCGAGCAGAAAGAGAGGGCTTGCGAAGGTCACGGAGGCTTCAGCAGAAGCGTGTTAGTAATCAGACACAGCTGAAGGCCAGCTCCTTGCCTTCTTAAGAACCTGGAGTATGGGTGGTGCTTTGCCAGTGGATATCTGACTTTTCTGAGGGAAAGACTTTGTCTCTGGCTCCGTGTCTCCCAGATCATCTTGACCACCCGGAAACCTTGACCTTGGACTGCTTATCGACCTGCCTATCTGATACCTCGAACCTCGGACCGTCTGACAATCTTTTGGTAAACCCTTGGGTTAGAGTTGCTGTGTATCTACAAGACTGTGTAGTATACTGACTTGCTGTGCTGGGGATTTTGTTTATTTGAGAGCCAGCTGTCTTATCAGCCCTTTGGCTGCTTTCCCGGACAGAATATCCACTGGCCAAGTAATTGGGCTGATAGTATCATGGCAACTGAACAAGCCATGGCCGAGCTCATGCAGAGGAATTTGCAGCTTGCTGCTCAGGTGCAACAATTGACTCAGACTGTGGCTGCCCTTCAGGGCCAAGGGAATTCTTCTGCTCCTGAACGCAGACGGAAATGTTTTGCTTCCCTTCCTGATAAATTTCAGGGAGACGCTACAATGCTGGACAGTTTTCTTGCTAATTGTAAGTTACATTTTAAGCTCCGGAGGGAAGATTTTCCTGATGATTCCCACAAGGTGGCGTTTATAATTAGTTTGCTTTCTGGGCCTGCCAGCAAATGGGCTGCCCCTTACCTGAACCGGGAAAGCCCCCTCCTCAATAGTCTGCAAGACTTTATTGCAGAAATGCAAGCCACCTGGGGGGATCCTGTAAAAGCTGAGTCTGCAGAACGTCAGATCCAGGCTCTTCGCCAAGGGACAGGAACTGTAGCTGAGTACTCCACGAACTTCCGCTTGCTTGCTCAAGACTTGACATGGAACGATAGTGCTTTGCAGGCTCAGTTTCGGGCAGGGCTCTCGGACGCAGTGCTGGATGAATTGGCACGCTCTGAGCCCCCTGATTCTCTGGGCTCATTGATTGCACAAGCTACCAGACTGGACTGCCGCCTCGCTGCTCGTAGACAGGCTCGTCAGAAGGCCCTTCCACCACCGCCCCGTCCTGCCCGTCCAGATCCTGCGGCTTCACCTGTGGCTGCTCCCTCTCAGCTGACGGAGGAACCTATGCAGCTGGGAGGAGCGCGACCACGGCTCACTGCTACAGAGAAGGAGCGCAGGAGAAGGGAGGGCCTTTGCCTGTACTGTGGGCTCCCTGGACATTTTGCTCGGGAATGTCCTGCTAAGGGACGCCGGGTTCACCACCTGGGATTGTCCCTTGAACCCACTGCATCTACGTCGGCTTCCAGGAAGGACCCTTTGCTAGTGGCTGCCAACCTGAGGCTCCCCTCCATGGAGCTCCTTCCTGTGGGGGCCATGATCGACTCCGGAGCTTCCAGCTGTTTTATGGATCTGAGTTTTGCCCAACGTCATCACATCCCGCTGGAGGCTCTGGCTGAGCCCCGGCCGGTGGAGACTATTGATGGACGGCTCCTCCGGTCTGGTCCTGTGACGCACCAGACTCCCGTGCTCCACCTGGAAATCCAGGGCCATGTGGAGCAGATCCGGTTTTTGTTGGCCGCTGTCCCACACTTCCCTTTGGTTTTGGGCATGTCGTGGCTCTCTCAGCACGACCCACATATTTCTTGGTCTCGGAGGGAACTTCTTTTTGGCTCGGAATATTGTCAGGAGCATTGCTGGCCGGATCGGATCTCAGCTACAGTGGCTGCAGAGGCTCAGGAGGGGTCGGTGGTGTTGCCTGAGAAATACCGAGACTTCGCCGATGTTTTTGATAAGAAGGAGGCGGATCGGCTCCCTCCACACCGGCCCTATGACTGCGCCATCGACCTGGTGCCAGGGGCCCCTATTCCAGCGGGGCGACTCTACTCCCTCTCGGAGCCTGAGCTGGCTGCTCTGAGGGACTTTCTGGAGAAGAATCTTCAGAGAGGATTCATCCGTCCCTCCAAGTCTCCGGCTGGGGCCCCTGTACTGTTCGTGCGCAAGAAGTGCGGGGAGTTGCGGCTCTGCAATGATTACCGGGCCCTCAACAAGATCACCATTCGGAACCGGTACCCTCTGCCTTTGATTCCAGAGCTGTTGGAGCGGTTGCGCCATGCCACGGTGTTTACCAAGTTGGATCTCCGTGGGGCATATAATTTGGTGCGGATCCGGGCGGGAGACGAGTGGAAAACAGCCTTTCAGACCCGGTATGGGCATTACGAATACACCGTGATGCCCTTTGGACTGTGTAATGCTCCGGCTGTTTTTCAACATTTTGTAAACGATGTTTTCCGGGACTATTTGGACCGTTTTGTTATAATTTACTTGGATGACTTTTTGATTTACTCCCCGAACCAGGCCGCCCATGATGCCCACGTCCGTGCTGTTCTCCAGAGGCTCCGGGAGCACAGGCTTTATGCAAAATTGGAGAAGTGCGCCTTCGACCTCCGCGAGGTGGACTTCCTGGGCTACCATGTCTCTGCTCAGGGTGTAGCCATGGACACGTCCAAGGTGGAGTCAGTGCTATCTTGGCAACCTCCTCGCAACAGGAAGGATGTTCAGAGGTTCCTAGGGTTTGCGAACTTCTATCGGAAGTTCATCAAGGACTACGCCACCTTAGTGAGCCCTATCTCCCAACTGTTGCGAGGGAAGTCTCGGTTCGAGTGGACTGCTGCTGCGCAGAAGTCTTTCGAGGTACTGAAGGTGAGGTTTACATCAGCCCCAATCTTGCAACACCCTGACCCGCGCACGCCCTTTGTCCTGGAAGCAGATGCATCTGATGTGGCCATAGGGGCTGTGTTGCTCCAGCCCACGGGGCCCAAGGCGCATCTGTTGCCGTGCGCCTTTTACTCCCGACAGCTCACCACCCCAGAGCTTAACTACACTATCTGGGAGAAAGAGCTGTTAGCAATCAAGGCAGCCTTTGAGACCTGGCGACATTTGCTGGAGGGAGTGGCTCACCCAGTCCGGGTGCATACGGATCACCGGAACTTGGAGCACTTACAGACGGTAAGGAAGCTCTCTCAGAGGCAGCAGCGCTGGTCATCATTCTTTGCCCGCTTCAACTTCCAGCTCCACTATGTGCCTCGAGCCCAGAACCGTCAGGCCGACGCTCTCTCCCGGAAGCCTGAGTATGCCACGGACCCAGTGGGGGAGACTCTGTCCACCATTCTGCGTCCGGAGAACTTTGCTGCTGCTCTGAGGGAGGATACACTGCTGGACCAGATTCGGACACTCCAGGGCCGGGACCCGTTTGTGGCACAGCATTCGGCGGAGGGGGACGCCTCTCCCTTTGTAATGCGGGATGGCCTGCTTTACCATCGGGATCGACTTTATGTGCCAGCGGGTCCTTGTCGGGAGACAGTCTTGAGGCTTTGTCATGACTCCAAATCGGCGGGACACTTTGGCTTTTGTAAAACCCTGCACCTCCTCACCCGGGAGTTTTGGTGGCCTCGTGTCCGGGCAGAGGTGGCTCAGTACGTGGCGACTTGCCCGGTGTGTCACCGGGCTAAAGACCATAGGGGACGACCTGCAGGGTTGTTGCTGCCTTTGCCAACACCAGCAGGGCCTTGGAAACTAGTCTCTATGGACTTTATTACGGACTTGCCCCCCTCTGCTGGTTGCACGACCATTTGGGTGGTGGTGGACCTTTTTTCCAAGATGGCCCACTTCGTACCCTGCGTTGGCCTCCCCACAGCAAAGGAGACGGCCCGGATGTTCCTTCATCATGTCTTCAGGCTCCATGGCCTTCCCCAGGGTGTGATTTCTGACCGCGGTGCCCAGTTTACCGCCCGCTTCTGGACCAGCTTGCTCCGCCTCCTGGACATCGCGCCTCATCTGTCCTCGGCACATCACCCTGAGTCGGATGGTCAGACGGAGAGGACCAACGGGACCCTGGAACAGTATCTCCGCTGCTATGCCAGCTATCGGCAGGACAACTGGGTCGACTTGCTCCCGCTGGCCGAGTTCGCCTACAACAACTCGGTTCATGCTTCGACCCAGCAGACCCCCTTCTTTGCTAATGGGGGCTTTCATCCTCGAGGATTCCCTGCTGTGGCTCCTGTTTCAACGGTCCCAGCGGCGGATCAGTGGCTCCAGGAACTCCAAGCGGCACAGTCCCTGTTGAAAGAACAGCTTGAGGTAGCCAAGGAGGCGTATAAACGGGGAGCGGATCGGCGACGTCAAGAAGGTCCAGCGTTGCAGGTGGGGGATCTAGTGTGGCTGTCCACAAGACACCTTCCTCTGCAGCGGCCGGGTCGCAAGTTGGATGCTCGGTTCGTGGGGCCATATAAAATTGTGGCTCAAATTAATCCTGTGGCTTTTCGGCTCCAGCTTCCCCGGTCATGGCGGATTCACCCAGTCTTCCATCGCTCCTTGCTATTACCAGCCGCGGGGGTTCGGCCGGATGCGGGTTCAACTCCTCCGCCTGATCCAGTCCTGGTGGATGGGGAAGAGGAATTTGAGGTGGCTCAAATTTTGGACTCCCGTCGATATCGGGGCCGCCTCCAGTATCTGATTGACTGGGTTGGTTATGGGCCAGAGGAGCGCTCCTGGGAAGATGCCTCTGATGTTCATGCCCCTCGTCTGGTTCAAGCCTTTCATCGTCGCTTCCCTGACCGGCCTCGTCCTCCTCAGGATGAGAGGAAGATTGATGGGGGGGGGAATAATGTCATGCCCTGCCTGGAGGACGATTCAGAGGACTCAGGGGATGAGCTGGAGCCCCTGGGACCTGAACCTGTGAGGGAGGAGCCAGAGGCTGGCCCGAGTTCTGCTGTAGCAGAGGCTGTGGGCCCTCCAGAGGTTCAACAGTCAGGGCTGCCCAATGCTGTAGTCTGGGAGGAGGATTTGGGCAGTGTGCCTACCTTTAAGGAGCGGCGAGCAGAAAGAGAGGGCTTGCGAAGGTCACGGAGGCTTCAGCAGAAGCGTGTTAGTAATCAGACACAGCTGAAGGCCAGCTCCTTGCCTTCTTAAGAACCTGGAGTATGGGTGGTGCTTTGCCAGTGGATATCTGACTTTTCTGAGGGAAAGACTTTGTCTCTGGCTCCGTGTCTCCCAGATCATCTTGACCACCCGGAAACCTTGACCTTGGACTGCTTATCGACCTGCCTATCTGATACCTCGAACCTCGGACCGTCTGACAATCTTTTGGTAAACCCTTGGGTTAGAGTTGCTGTGTATCTACAAGACTGTGTAGTATACTGACTTGCTGTGCTGGGGATTTTGTTTATTTGAGAGCCAGCTGTCTTATCAGCCCTTTGGCTGCTTTCCCGGACATTGGCTCTCAGTTCTTTCTTGACCAGGAAATGATCCGTCCATGACAATGCGGAGGTACTTATAACCTCCGCCCACGGATATTCCTGCTCCATACTGAAGACCGCATCGAGTGTATGACCAGCACAATGTGTGGGCCCAGAGACCAATTGGGATAGGCCCATGTTTGTCATGGTCTCCATGAACTCCCGAGCCGCGCCTGTTAGACTGGTCTCGAGTGGAATGTTGAAGTCCCCTAAAACTAGAAGTCTGGGGGACTCCAACAGCAACTCAGAGACCAGTTGCGTCAGCTCAGTCAGGGAGTCTGCTAGGCAACGGGGTGGTCGGTAGACTAGCAGAATCCCCAAACTATCCCTGGTCTTCAGGCTAAGGTAAATACACTCAAAGTGGGCTATGTTCCGGACAGGTATCCTGGTCAAGGATAAGGTGTTCTTATGAACCAGAGCCACTCCGCCTCCCCGCCCACAAGTGCAGACCAATGAGAAAAAATTCCTCCTTTAAAATTAACACGCCCCGGTGTTTATAGCATCCCAAGCAGGGACTAAAAACCCTTTACCAGTCTCAGACCAATGAGGAAAAAAATCCTCCTTTAGAATTCACTAGCCCTGGTGGTTATATCATCCCAAGCACAGACTAGAACCCTTTCCACAAGTCACAGACCAATGAAGAAAAATTCCTCCTTTAGAAGTAACAAGTTCCCGGTGGTTCTAATGTCCCAAGCAGTGACTAGAACTCTTTAAACAAGCCACAAACCAAAGCTCACACCACCCAAGCCCCGCTGGTTCTTCCCTACTCAGCTGCTGATCCTCTCTCTCGGCTGCCAAATGCAAAGTGGCTGCCTCCACGAGGCAGAGGGACGTTATATAAGCCCCCAAATCCCACCTGAAATCTAGCAAGATTATCCAGTCTTGCAAGATTATGTGGGCTGCTGGGGGATCTTGCAAGATCCCCCTGACTGGTTGGGAACTGAAGGGAGGGCAGGACTCCCAGCCCTCCCAACCAATCGTGGCGTCGGCCTCCAAAAATGGCCGGAGCAATAGAAGGCGCCTCCTGATGTGTCGGGGGGGGGGGGTCTTCCTCTTGCATATTCTTCAAAGTGGAGGAATATCCTTCACTGGGCAAAATGATAACTGGGCTGGTAGCCAGAATCCACTGTAATTTAACACTGCTGCAGTCCAGTAGTCCAGAGTCCACATGGACAAGGCTTGAGAAGCTGTGGGAGTTCTGCAATTGATGAGCTTTTTTGTGTTCCTGGAGGGCTGAAGAACTGTTGCCAACACTGAAAATCACTTTATACCCATATGACCCCTTTTTTTGCAGGCATAGCTGTCAGGAAATGACATGGATGTGACCACAAGGTGGAGCTGTAGGATAAGAAATGCAAGGAGCTCAGCTCCATGGGCAGGTGTGTGTGGGTTAGTAATTGAAAATATACATACCTGAGATGCCTGATGTAACAGGCATTGTTAACTGTCTATAAAAAGGAGATGGGAATTATCTTCTGTGTGGGTTTGTTGTGAATGGTGGTTGTTGGTTTGAGAGAGATTTATGAGTATTAGAGGTGGCTGTCCGATACTCTGTGTATATATTGTAAATATACTGCAAACAAAGATTAAAGCCCAAAAGTTGAGTGAAGGCTGGCCTTGTTGCTGTCTTTATTTGGCAAGCCAGAACTCAAGGCAGTGTGCTGGGGTGAAGGATTTTTTCCTTCTCAGCCTGAAGTCTTTTGCAGAAGTCTCTCCAGAAACTTTCTCCTTGGTGTCCTGTCGATGTGGAACAACTCTGCAGGTGGTCATGCTGGACACAACTCATCTTTCTATGCCCCAACAAGGGTTATGGGCCCAGGGTCTACATGGACAATGCTTGAGAAGCTGTGGGAGATATAGTTCTGCAATTGGTGAGCTGTTTTGTGTTCCTGGAGGGCTGAAGATAAAAGTCCTGAAGAGGAGTGAGTTAAGTGTGTCTACTCACAAACTCTGCTCTTGTCTGTGTGCTTTGGAAGCTAATTGTTTTTAGCAGCCTGCCCGGACTGTTATCAGTGTGTTTGTTTGCATCTGTTTAAGTCGCAGACTCAGTGCAAACATGGAAACAGCAGTCAGGTTTGAAAAACTGTCTGAGAATAACTATGCTTCCTGGAAGTCATATATGCAGGCTTTGCTAATAAAGCAGGACTTATGGGACTATGTAAAGAAACCACCTGACCCTGCTAATGAGGATGAATTAGTAGGTGACAAAAAAACTAGAGCTTCCATTATTTGAGCTGTAGAACTGAATCAGCTGAATAATATCAGAGATAAGAGGTCAGCGTTTGAAGTCTGGAAAGCTCTTGAGAATGTCAACCAATCAGCTGGAGCCTTGTCAAAAATGCTGTGCAGCAGAAAGCTGTATTGTTGTAAACATCAGGAAGGTGAAAGCGTACTTGTACATTTAAAAAGGATGCAAGATAATTTTGCAGAGTTCAGCGAGCGTGGCATCCAAATAGAAGAAACCCAAAAAGCTTTTATACTCCTGAGCAGTCTAAACAGTGAGTGGGATTTTCTAATGTACAATATCCAGGGAGTAGCCAAAGTTGATTTAAAAGTGGACCTTGTGGCATCCAGAATACTGGAAGAGGCACAGAGAAGAGACTCTGAGGAGAGCTTCAAGGGAGCGACCAATTGGAGGAGACAACCAACCAACCAACCTACATCCTTGTCTGAGGAAGGGAGTGCTGCTGTTTGCAGGACATGGAGATGTTTTTTCCTGTGGGGAGACTGGACATTTGATAAAGAATTCTCCTAAGGTCTGTGCAGCAAAGAAAGGACAAAACTCATAAAGAAAAAGAAAAGATAAGCCCCATGATGGGAGGGGGTTTGCTACTGCTGTAGAGGGAATTGTAAATGAAAAAAAGGACCAGACTGTCTGGATTTTGGACAGTGGGTGTTCTCATCATATGACCCCTGATAGGGAAAAACTGCAGAGCCCAAAGCCAGCACCAGCGGACACTGTGGAATTTGCAGATGGTGAATCTGGCAGTGTAAAGGTTCAAGGGTCTGTGTTAATCCCTGGTTTAAACAAGGTACTTCATAATGTACTGTGTGCACCAAAACTGCAAAATAGCCTAGTAAGCATGGCATCCCTAACCGGTAATGGATATGAAATTCTTTCCAAAGGAGATGAGGGGATTGTGTTCAACGAGGGAGTAGTATGTGGTAAAGCCATAAAGAAAAATCACATTTATCAAATGGTAGCACAGGTGCAGTGTGGGACAGTAACAAAGCCACTGCATGATAGGTGTGCTCATTACTTATATAGAGTCATGAGCCACATAAGCTTTAAAGCAGGGGTAGGCAACCTTTCCCCTTTAAGGGCCAAGGGACTTCAGCTCCCAAAAGCCTCAGCCATGTTGGCCAATAGTCCCATGTTGGCCAATAGCTCCTGGGATTCTGGGAGCTGAAGTCCCTCGGCCCTTAAAGTGGAAAGGTTGCCTACCCCTGCTTTAAAGGATTAAAGAATCTAGAGAAGATTTGCCCAGAGTTCAGAGTAGAGAACTGTAAAAGCTACCTTGACTGTACTATATGCAAAAAGCAAAAGTCAAGGCTTACCCTGTTGCAAAGGTGAGCAAATGCATTACTCAGAGGCCTTTTCAGGTGGTACATGCAGACTTATCAGGGCCACATCAAGTAAAAAGTATAGGGGGAAGCAGATTTACCCTAGTGATTGTAGATAGGCATACCAGATTTACCTATTTGGCTATGCTCAAAACCAAAAGTGAGGCTGCTGACATGATAAAAAAAAATGGGTTAATTCTGTCAAAAGGGAGTTCCCCTACAAGGTTGGTACTTTTGTGACAGAGGTGAGGAATTCTCATGTAATAATTTGCAGCAGTGGTTTGGGCAGAAAGGAATCCAACACAAAACTATGAATCCCGGATGTCCTGTGGAAGATGGTTTAGCTGAACGCAGGATTGGGATGATAAACCAAATAAGTGATTGTATGTTGGAGGATTCTGGAGTGCCAGCTAATTTGTGGGGACAAGCAACAAGAACTGCTTGTCATATTGTAAACAGGTCATGGTGCAGTGTGAGAAATCAAATGCCATATTATTTGCTGTATAGAAGAGCACCAAACCTGGGGTATTTAAGGGTGTTTGGTCAATTTGCTTCAGACTATATTCCTCCTCAATTTAGGAAGAAGAATGAGCCCAAAAGTCAAAGGTTACATTTTGTGGGTTATGAGGGAAACAAGTACAGGTTCCTGATGGATGGGAATAGGATCTTGTATTCCAGGAGTGCTAATTTTGAAACTCATGCTGGGTGGGAGAAAATTCATTTAAACCAAGATGTTTTTGTAAAACTTAAAAATATTGATGTAAACAAAAACACTGGAAATGGAGGGGCGATAGCATCCAGAGATATGAGTGATGAGCAAACAAGCACTTCTGAAGGCACACAAACACCAAGGCAAGAGCCAGCACACAGACAGGCTAGTCAGAGTAGTAGCAGTCACACTAAGGATGAGCATGGCAGAACCAAAGTCATCATTCTGCGAAGGACTCAAAGAGTCAGGAGACCCCCCAGAAAGGTTTGTGATGCAAGAGGCATGAGCTTGCACTGTTGTGGTAGAGGAGCCTGATGATTATAAGGACATGCTAAGGTATCCAGTAACCGAGCAGGAGAAGTTGAATATGGCTATGGATCAGGAGATCAGTGTATTGGTGGATAGGAAAGTGTTTAATGTGGTTGATAGGCCTAAAGAGTAGAAAGTATTTGGCTGTAGGTGGGTCTACAGGAAGAAGGACTTGCCTGATGGGACTGTGAAGTATAAAGCTAGAATAGTAGCAAAAGGTTACTCACAGAGACGGTTTGAGAATTATGATAAAACATTCTCACCAACAACCAAGGCAGAGAATCTCAGGATGGTGCTTGCTGTAGCTGCAAAAAGGAAGTTAGTGGTCCATCATTTCAATTTTGAGACAGCATATCTTAATGCCAATCTAGAGGAGATTGTATTCATGGAACAACCTCCTGAATATGAGTTTGAAGGCAGTAACAAGGTCTATAGGCTGAGGAAAGCATTGTATGGACTTAAGCAAAGTGCCAGATGCTGGAATAGGTGTATACATGAGGAATTAGTGGAATTGGGTTATCAGCAAAGTGTGGCTGATGCATGTGTATATACAAAAGATAGTAGAATTTTAGTAATCAGTGTTGATGACCTATGTGTAGTGGCAAGGGATGAAGAAGAGATTAGACTGGTGCAGAATGAGTTAGCACATAAGTTTAAACTCAAGGACCTTGGTCATCTAAAAAGCTACCTAGGTATAGAGGTAGAGAGAGACCAGAGTGGTGGTTTCAGATTGTGCCAGAGGAGAAAAATAGATAAATTAGTGGAAAAGATTGGTTTAGGTGAAGCTAAAGTCGTAGGAAGCCCAATGACACCTGATTACCAAAATCTGGAATCAGAGGAGATGTTTTAGAGGCCGGATATATATCATTCAGTGATTGGGAGTTTTTTGTTTTTGGCAAACAACACAAGACCAGACATGTGCTTTGCATTAGGGTTGCTCAGCAGAAGAGCTGCAAATCCTAGACAAATAGACTGGACAGCATTGAAGTTGAGTTGTGCGATATTTGAAGGGCACAAGATACAGATGCTTATTAATAACAGGGGGAACGTCAGAACTAGAAGGTTTTGCTGACAGTTCATTTGCATCAGAAATAGCTGATAGAAAATCGGTAACTGGTTTGACAGTCAGCTATGCTGGTAGTCTGGTCGTTTCGAGGTCCAGAAAACAAGGGTGTATAGCACTAAGTACAACAGAGGCAGAGTTTGCTGCATTGTCAGAGTAAGCGAATGAAATTTAGTGGGCTAGACAGTTGTTGAAGGATCTAGGAGAGGAATGCAGTGGAGCAACAATAGTGAACGAAGACTCGCAGGCATACATTGGCATGGCAGAGTCAGAAAATTTAAAATGCAGGACAAAGTACATCACAGTGAGATATCAAAACGTGAGAGAGCATGTACAAAGTGGAACACTGAAGTTACAGTACGTTGGCACAGAGGACAATGTAGCTGACATTCTCACGAAACCTTTGTCTGTAGAAAGGCACACAAAATTGACTAACAGGTTAGGTATCAGAAGTTAAGGTCATAGCATATAAAAACAAGTGTAAATGACACATGGTACACACCACATATCATTTGGAGGGGAATGTCAGGAAATGACATAGATGTGACCACAAAGTGGAGCTGTAGGATAAGAAATGCAAGCAGCTCAGCTCCATGGGCAGGTGTGTGGGTTAGTAATTGAAAATATACACACCTGAGATGCCTGATGTTAATTGCCTATAAAAAGGAGATGGGAATTATCTTCTGTGTGCGTTTGTTGTGGATGGTGGTTGGTGGAGTGGTTTGAGAGAGATTTATCAGTATTAGAGATGGCTGTCCGATACTCTGTGTATATATTGTAAATATACTGCAAACAAAGGGGGGTTGCAGACTGCCAGAAATAGTGCAAATTGAGTCCACTTTAAATTGAGGCATTGCCCTGGCTCAGTGCTAGGGAATCATGGGAACTGTATTTTATTGTGTCACCAGAGCTCTCTGACAGAGAAGGCTCAATGTCTCAGAAAAAAATCCCATGATTCCCTAGCACTAACCCTAACCCTAAAAGTGGATTCAATTTGCACTATTTCTGGCAGTCTGCAACTCCCCAAAGATTAAAGCCCTCAAGTTGAGTGAAGGCTGGCCTTGTTGCTGTCTTTATTTGGCAAGCCAGAGCTCAAGGCATTGTGCTGGGGTGAAGGATTTTTTTCCTTTTCAGCTTGAAGTCTTTTGCAGAAGTCTCTTCAGAAACTTTCTCCTTGGCGTCCTGTCGACGTGGAACAACTCTGCAGGTGGTCATGGTGGACACAGTGTGCCTTTCTATGCCCCAACAAGAGCACCAATTTGTGTGTGTGAGAGAGAGGAGGGTTGGGCATGTTTTTACAGTGACTTCTGCTGTTTGGTTTTGCAGGTTAAACGTGGTAAGCAACTCATATTTGATACTGATACTTAACAGCCCAACTCCTGGCTTTCTGCTACTGCCGTCTTGGCAGGACATCACTCTTTTTAAATATGTCTATTGGGTTTTAAAAATATGAATCCTTAGGAAAAAGAGAGGGAAAGAGCAGAAGAAATATAACAATGTAAACTCATGTATAAGTCAATCTCATAAGTCAAGGGCTGGTTTGGGGATCAAAATTATGGATTTTGATATGTCCTGTGAATAAGCCAAGGGCAAACCTTAGAGGAGGTAACAAAGGATACAAAGGATGAAGCAAATGGAACCCATGCCATTGAACTTACAAAATTCCAGCAAGCATAACAATTTGTGCTCATCCTAAAGGTTTAATGGATGAGGAGAAAAGTAAGGAAAATTGTGGCTGTGTGATGTGAGGAGGTTGCAACCAGGTGTGGGCAGGGGGAAAAAACACACACACGTCAAACAGAATGCAAAGGCAACAGTATTAATGCTTATTGAAAAAGAACCATCCCCTTCTGTGAGTCAAGTGGTGAAAGGCAAGAACCTAAAAGAGGCACTAACGTACTCTAATAATAAAATAATAATAAAAATTATTTTTATCCTACCCCTCTGTGTAACACAACCGTACTCTACTCACACAGCACTCCCTTAAGAAGGAGCACAAAACACTGCAATTTTATGCCCAGGCATTCAGAAAGTCCAGAAAAGAGTAGAGGAGATCTGGGCTTTTTTTAGATTCTCCCAAGATGGACTAAGGGCCAATGCAGACTGGCCAAAAGGGCCAGCCTGGGGGTGGAGTTAGGGTGGGCAACTGCACAGCAGCCACCCCTACTCCATCTTGATGCTGCCCTGATGGTGTGTGGCATCAGGGTGCCCTTTCGGCCCAGTGTGCACACACACTGTACCAGAAGCGTGCAAAAGAGCCACTGCCATGGCTCTAAGGGTGGCAAAAAGGAGGATTGAGGCCATGGCATGTGGTTGCTACAGCCCCAATCTGCCACTCCCAGGGCAGCCAAGAACCGCCCCAAACTCTGCATTGGCCCTAGGTTCTTGACTTTCATCACAATACTTAGAGAAGAGGATGGTTCCTTTTTTATATAAGAGTTAAGGTACAATACTTACATTGACCAATGTGGGGGTTGATGTTTGATTAAAATTTCCAGACTTATACAAATGTATATACAATGGGTTATAGCATGGGCCACACCAGCCTTGTACTGATATGCTTATTGGAGGAAAGAGAGGTATTATTATGATGGTATCACAGGCAGGTTCAGGAGTCAGGGTACGGAGTTCTGATCAGAATTGGTGGACTGAATTTTTCTAACCATCATTTCTTTGTCCTCATGTTGCATTTGTGCATTGGTTCATTCTATACTGGTGGAACTCTTTACTAGTGGCCAAGACTGTGCTGATTGTGGCACAGATCATAAATTACTCATATCAAAAATAAGAGTAAGACTCAAGAAGAAAACAAAACCAGTGATTATACCAAAATATGATCTAAATAATATCTCAACAGAATTTACTGACAACAGAAGAAATAAATTTGCATTATTAAGAATAATAGACCGAGAACAAGAGGAACTATGGTTTGAAGCCAGGGACATAATAAAAGAAGAATGCAGACAGACACTTTCAATGAACAAAAAGAAAGAGAAGAAAACATGGATGACAGAAAAACAACAACATTACAAGCAATAAAGAAAAGAATGGAAGAAACACCAAAGGGAATTAGGAAGAAACTAAGAATTATGAATGTAACAGTACAACAATGTGGAAAGAAAAAGAAAATTACTACAATGACCAATGCAGAAAAATAGAAGATAACAACAAAAAGGGAAGAACAAGAGATCTATCTCACAATATCCAAGAAATCAAAGGACGATTCAAACCAAGCACTGGGACGATCTATGACAATAAAAATAACATAATTAAAGACCAAGAAGGAATAAAAAGACATTGGATGCAATACACAAAAGAATTATACATAAGAGATGACAAAATGAAGGACACATGGAATGAAGAGCCATATGAAGATGAACCCCAAATTCTAAAATTTAAGGTGGAAAGTGCAATAAGAGAAATAGTGAGAAACAAATCACCAGAAACAGATGATATTCTAATTGAACTGCTGCAATCCACATTGACAGTTAACTCTAGTGCTAACCAACATATGTAAACAGATATGGAAAACAAAATGACAGCCAACAGATTGGAAGTGATTACTATACATGCTCATCCTCACAAAAAAAAGGAGACACAAGAGACAGCAGCAACTATAGAACCACGGTTCTGATCTCCCACTCAGGCAAAATCATGCTCAAAATCTGCAATATAGACTCCAACTATATATGTAGATTATATCCCAGAGGTCCAAGATGGATTCAGAAAAGGAAGAGGCATTAGGGAACACATTGCAAACATACTATAGCTAATGAAGCACACCAGAGAATTCCAAAATAAAATCAGTCTGTGTGTTATAGACTATAGCAAAGCCTTTGATTGCATAGATCTTGAAAGGCTATAAAATGCCCTTAAAGACATGGGAGTGCCAACACATTTCATAGTCGTGATGAGGAATCTGTAGTCAGGACAAGAGGCTACTGTCAGAACAGAACACATAGAAATAAATGATTCCCAATTGGCAAAGGGGTCAGACAATACTGTATCCTATCACCCTATCTGTTCTACTCGTATGCAGAACATAGTATAAGAAAAGCAGGTTTGGACCCAGAAAAAGGAGGAGTGAAAATAGAAGGAAGGAATATCAATAATCTAAGATATGCAGATGGCACAACAGTACTAGCAGAAAACCTCACAAACCTGGAAAACCTATTAAGGAAGATCAAAGAAGAAAGTGCTAAGGCAGGCATAATGTTGAACATAAAGAAAAAAAAATAAGGACCACTGAGGACCTTCTCAATTTAAATGATGAAATAGACAATGAAGAAATAGAAATTGTAAAAGAATTCCCATATTTGGGATCAAACATTGATAAAAATGGGGACTACAGTCAGGAAATCAGAAGACTAAGAATGGGGAGGGTGGCTATGAAAGAACTAGAAAGACACTCCCGACGAGTCGGGAGAAGTTTCTTGTGCTTGCCAAATAAGGACATGTGAAGCCTGGTTGGTCAAAGCGCGCAGAGGAATGAGAACACCTACATGCTTTGTCCTATCGGGTTGTCTTGTTGCTACTCTGTCTCGCAGTGTTACTGGTCTCACGAGACTTGGGATGAGAGTTTGTTCTTTATAGCTCTGTGCTGCCATGTGCAGGCAGCCATTTTCGAGCTTGAACTGAGCGAGTAACATCGCTCAGCTCTCTGCTTTGGCTTTGGCTTGGCTTGTGCCTAGCGCTTACTCGTGGCCTTTGGGTGCGTTGTGGTCTTTTATAGATTTCTCTTCCTTTTACAAGCAGGAGTGTTCAGGTATTCTCCCTGAGCACCCCAGTGGACCGAGCCAGGCCTTCTGGCCAGTCCTCTGAGCCTGCTGGGGCCTCCGCATCCCCAATTCTCAGGGGTTATACACCCGAGGAGGGCCCTGCAGCAGGCATCCTCACTGGGTGCATGGACCCGGTACTGGATACAGTCCTAGTGCCACCCCAGCGCCCCCAGTCTGGTAAGGTTGGGACCCCATCATTGGTTGGGAGGGTTGTTGCACTTCTCCCCAGCGGTGAGTGTGTTGGAAGACAGCTGTCTTCGGTTTAGGGCTTCACATAGGACCCTTGGTGGACACCTTTCGCCCGGTTGGTTGCCAGTGACGCTTCCTGGCTGTTTGTGTCTATTGAGAGACTTGGGAAAAGGTGGCCGTTTGGCCTGGTGGTAGTCATCCAAGGTTCAGTGATTTTGCTTGTGTTCCATTCATGGGAGGAAGGATGCCACGCTGTAAGGCCCAATCTAAAAGGCGCGCAGCTGCGGCTGCACCCAGCTCTGGTCAATCTACTTCGAAGAGGCCTTCCCAGTCTACCAGCAGAGATAATGAGATTACTGCCCAGTTGGCACAACTGGGCAAAACAGTTCAGGCTTGTGTCACTCTTTGCAATCAACTTGCTAAGAAAGAGCCACTAGCCCTATTGCTGGCGCTTCTGGTACCACCAGCACAGAAGTGCTGCTTCCTTCCATGGTATCTGAGCCTCAGGTGATGGTTGGTACACCGGGTCCTTCTGTGGTTTCGGCTGTAGAGGCTGGGCACCCCACTATTGCCGATGTGTGGGATCTCCTGAAAAGGGTCTCTGGTGTGGAAGCTCAGGTTGCGGCTGCCGCTGTGTCTGAGCAGCCTACTATGGCTGATTTATATAACCTCTTATGAGGAGTGGTTCTTCCAGGTGCTGGTGCAATGGAGCAGACCCATGAAGCGCAAAGAGGTGATCAAACTGCTGCTGCCTCTTCTGCACTTGCCACCTGATCTGTTGCGGGGCCACACTTCGGGGGACCGTTGCGGTCGGCTGGCAATGTTTCCCAGCAAGCTTCTGTTTCAGGTTTGTCTTCTAATATTACACATACTAATTGGCCTGCCTCGGTATGGGCTCCAGGTGGCCAGGTTGGTCAGGGTGTGGCTACGGAACAGCCCAACCCTGCAGTTGTGATGGCCCCCCTTCAGGTACCTGCACTTTCACAGGTCCCTGACACTAGGGCACAGGATGGTCAGCCAATGGCTGTGGTTAGCAACACCTCTGTGGTGTCTCTTTCAAGTGCTCCTTTATTATATGGAGTGGTTGGGCAAGTTGAATCTGCCCCTTATGCTGGAATGTCCACACCCCTTGTTTGACATCTTCCTCTTTCTACTAAAGAAATGATTTGGAAGGGAGGATACATTGATTTATTTACTCTTACCTTTAGGGATCCAGAGCCGAGGATCATGGTAAAAGATGGGATTGTTTTCAGTCTTCCCAAAGAATTTCAAGCCCTCAAACATTCTAAGCTGGAGCGTAATTTTGTGAATTGGATTATGGGTTTCACTATTTACAGAGGTGTTATAGAGGAAAAAGAATCATTTAGATCTCCTGACTTTTCTAAATATCAGGAGATCATGATAAAAGCGTACACTAATTGCCATCATAACTCTAGAGTTGCAGCCTGGTTACAATATGACGAGCAGTTTAGAATGAGAACTGCACAGGATCGCTCCTTGTCCTGGAGACATGTTCAGTCTGAGTTGTGGGCTGATGTTATGGTGGGGGCCTCCCCTTCGAGCAGGCGTGACAATGGGTATGTCCCAATGGTTACCATGCCGAGAGGGCCGAATGTGAGGCCTGCCATGGGAGAGAGAAGGCAATTTGGCATGTGCTAGGATTTTAATGCAGGCAAATGCAAGAGCCAACCCTGCAGGTTTGAGCATAAGTGCAACACCTGTGGAGGTGGTCACCCCAGAGCTTCCTGCAATAGAGGCAAGCGGCCAGGAGTTGCTACTGCCCCCCGGCCAGCTTCTCCTGGAGGAAAAGGAACTGTCACCAATTAAGTTAAACACCATGATGACATGGCCAAAAATTTACCCTAATAAAGAGGCTGCTTCTTATTTATTTCATGGTTTTTCCTTAGGTTTTCGTATCCCTTATACAGGTTCTAGGGTTCATCATTTTGCACCCAATGCTTATTCCGTAAGGGAGCTGCCAAACATTGTGAGGGAGAAATTGGCAAAAGAAATTGCTGCAGGAAGGATTTCAGAACCGCATGATCAGTTCCCTATTCCCACCCTTCGTCTATTCCCTTTGGGTGTGGTTCCTAAAAAAGCTCGTGGGGAATTCAGGTTGATACATAATTTATCATATCCCAAGGGTGACTCTGTGAATGATGGTATAGATCCCGGGCTTGCCTCTGTTAAGTATGCATCAATTGACTCAGTAGTTAAGATGATTAGGAATTTAAGCAAGGGAGCCCTCTTAGCAAAATGCGATACTAAGTCTGCCTTTAGGCTCCTTCCTGTTCACTCAGATGATTTTGACTTACTGGGTTTTCAATTTGAAGGAAAGTATTTCTTTGATAAATCCATGCCAATGGGATGCTCAATTTCTTGTTCTGCTTTCGAGACATTCAGTATTTTTCTTCATTGGTATGCAGTTAAGCGGAATGGCAATAGAGCCATAACACATTATTTAGATGATTTTTTGATCGCTGGGAATCCCAATTCTTCCCAATATAGGAATTCCTTAGCCCAATTTCAGGAATTAATGTATGATTTGGGTGTGCCCTTAGTGGAGGAAAAGACTGAGGGGCCAGACACTTGACTTATCTTTTTGGGTATCGAGATTGACACCATAGATGGGATTTCACGATTACCAAACGATAAATTGGTGGCTATGAGGCAGCAGGTTAGTGCCATGTTGGGGAAACAAAAAGCTACATGTCTTGAATTTCAATCCCTAACAGGACTCTTGAACTTCGCCTGTAGGGTTGTAGTGCCAGGACATGCATTTTGTGCTAGATTATACAGGGCTACTACAGTTATCGTGGCGCAGCACCATCACATCAGAATTACAAGGGGCATTTGTGAGGATTTGAAGGTCTGGGACACCTTCTTGGATCAATTTAATGGCACATTGTTTTGGAGATCTGAAATGCTACTGAAGGCAGGTGCATTCTGATGCTGCTGGCACTCATGGTTTTGGGGTTTATTGGAATGGCCAGTGGGCTGCAGAGGTGTGGCCTTCTGCATGGGTTCAAAGTGGTCTAACCAGAGACTTAATGTTTCTTGAGCTTTTCCCATAGTGGTGGCTGTCCACTTATGGGTAAGTCAGTTTGCTAACAGGACCATCTGGTTTTGGTGTGACAACCAGTCGGTGGTTCATGTGGTGAATCTCAGTCCTCTAAGTCTCCTAGAGTTATGGGTTTAGTAAGGGTGAACATGTTCCTGGCGTGCTTAACTCTTTGGCGGATGCCCTTTTTCGTTTTCAGCTCTCCAGGTTCCGGCAGCTGGTTCCCGAGGTGTCAACACACCCGTTGGAGGTACCGGCCTTGCTATGGAGCCTTGGAGATTAGAAATTCACAGGGCAATCTTGAATTCCATCACCCCATCTACACGCAAGTCCTATCAAACCGCTTTAAATTTGTTTAATCAATTTTTATTGGAAATTGGAGTGGATCAAAGTTGGCCGATCAGGGTTGACCTGATTCTATATTTTATAGTTTATCTTAGACAGGTAGGCCTTTCATCTGTCACTATTAGGGGCAGATTGGCAGCCCTGGCATTTCAATCTAGGACAAGGGGTTATTTTGATCCTACCACAGACTTTAGGGACTAAAGAACTGTGGAAAGTTGGTCTAGGGAATCCCCGGTAACAAAGGACTCGCGATAGCCAGTAACAGGCCAAGTCCTGGCTAAATTATGGGAACAATTAGCTGATACATGTAACTTATCTGGGGAAGAGGCTTTATTTAAGGCGGTATTCACTTTAGCCTTCTTTGCTGCATTAGGTATTAGTGAGATTGTGCCAGGATCTCGTAATGATCAATCTGGCAGGGCTCTTTTGTTTTCTGACATATTATTAATGGAACAAGGGATTCAGATTTGTGTTAGGTGCTCCAAGACTGATCAGATAGCAAAGGGTCAGTCTATTTTCTTAGCAAAAGCACCTCTTGGGCAGATTTGCCCAGTAATAGCAATGGTCAACTATTTGAAGATTAGGCCCAATGTGGTGAGCTATCTTTTCATTCATCTATCTGGTATGCCCTTGACTCAATTTCAATTTAGGGCAGTGTTGAAGGAGACACTAAGGTGGGCTAATTTGCCCCAGGCCTGTTTTTCTTCACACTCGTTCTGTATTGGGGCAGCAACAGCTGTGGCCACTCATGGTTTGAATGAAGCCGATATTTGCAGGATTGGCCGGTGGTGTTCCCGAGCATTTAAGTCATATGTCAGGTCATCAGGGAATGTGACACCTGATCAGCCACACTAATTTGTTTTGTTTCTTTTCAGTTGGTTTCTACCGCAGTGCAATATGGATTGTGGGCCATAGTTTGGTCTTCTGGGAGGAACGCCACCTCATGCAGCATTGATGCAATTCTACTCTGGGACTGTTGCACATTGGACCCACCATGTGGTTCAGACAAAGGGGCATGATGTGGGGAGTGTTCCTTCCATGGATCATACAATTGGCACGATTGCATCCACAACCCCGGGTTTTTGGTGATACGCCTGGGGGAAAATGATTTAGTTAAGACTCCGTGTTTACAGCTGGCAAAGCAGATCATGAGGGATTTGCAAGAAATTCAAAAGATATTCTCAGGTGCTGTAATACTTTGGACTAAGCTCTTGCCATGGCGTACCTGGCCTGGAGCCCAAAAAGATGCGGCGATCAACAATGTCCGTCATTGGTTGAATCACTATGTTACTAAGCAGCTCTCTAAAATGAGCATTTTCATGGTGGAACATGAAATCAAACTTGATTGGCCACAGCTGTACAGGGGGGATGGGGTACACCTCTCTCCAGAAGGCTCAGAGATGTATGTTACAGCACTCTCTGACCAAATTCTAAAAGCTGTCTGGGGGGGGGGGAGGGGATGCCTAGCTAGGCTGGCTCCCTCTTGTGGCAGGTAATGACCCCCACCCCACAGGAAAATTAATCTGGCTATTTAAATTAATTGAGGTAAAATTGGCATAAGACAAATTTAAAGAAAATGACGTATGCAGTTAACTGCATGATGTCATTAATTTGTATGATGTAATATGATGTAATATGATGTCACTTCTGGAGGGGAGGGGTTTGTAAATTTGTTGATATTATTGTTTACTTGTTTTGTCACGTGCAGTGAAGGGCCACCCATTTGGGGGGAGTTACACCTTCACTTACACATGTGACAAATTTGTTAATGTTATTGCCTTGCAAATAGACCCTGTACAGATAAATAAAAGTTGTGGCCTGTTTAAACCCAAAAAGAGGCATCTCGTGTCCTTTGTGCCAGTGCAAAAGATTATAAAATGCAAAGATATAAATCTCAGCACAAAAGTTACAATCATACAAGCCACTGTATTCCCTATTGCTATGTATGGATATGTATGGATATGAGAGCTGGACAGTTAAGAAGGATGATAGGAAGAAAATCAATGCATATGAGAAGAATGCTGAGTATCCCATGGACAGCCAAAAGGACAAATGATTGAGTCCTAGAGCAGAACAAGCCAGAAACCTCCCTGGAAGGCAAGATGACCAAAATGAGGCTGTTGTACTTTGGATACATCATGAGAAGAGAGGACTTATTGCAATATATAATAATGCTGGGGAAGATGGAGGGATGGAGGAAGAAAGTAAGGCCACATGCTAGATGGATGGATTCTATTAAGGAGCTCATGGATATGTGTTTGCAGGGTTTAAGCAGAGCAGTGGAGGACAGATGTTCTTGGAGATGTCTCATCCATAGGGTCTCCATGTGTTGAGTTTGACTTGAGGGAAGTTAACAACAAATTGGTTCATTGCCATCCAGGCATGGCTGAAGCCTCTGTTTGGTTGGGGATAATAAATAGCTTTCACAGTCTTCATTGTTATCAGAGCTCTTAGTTTTAATAGTTTAAAAATAAATCTTAAAAGAACCAAATAAAACCTAACAGGAATCTCAAGGCAGATTGAAAAAAGACAGTCGTAAGTTCCACATTTTTCTCCAATATTAGTCCCCATGTTTTCAGGCTTTTAGTGGCCTTCATAGGATGATGAAAAGAAACTTGCATTATTCCATCATATTTATATACTTCTTTATTTCAAAACTAGAAATTCTAAAGCCTTCTGGTGCTGAGTAACCCTCACTTTCTGACAGCCCTTACAAAATAATGCTGCTAATGCTTAGTCTTACAATTAATCTATTGCCTTTTATCACACAAGGTGAGATTTGGATATTTACAACCTAAAGGTCTCCTTGAACCTGAACAGGTATGAATCTAGGTTTATGCCTTCTGTGGCAGGTACTTGTTGAGCTGGTATTGTATTACAATTTTGCTGCTTTTCCCCCCAAAAACCATACACTTTATTGACATCTTCTGTTGTTTATGTGTTTTGATCCTATTCTCAACCCACAAGCTTTTGCTTTTCATCCAACAAATACATGACATCAATTAGTTGCCTGGAAACACAAACATTGGTGAGGATTTGGCAGTATCACTGAGTGGAACATTAGGCCTGTGCACCTGAACTGAATAAAACCATCATGTCAAATGTTCCAGCAATAGTCAAACAGAATATGTAATGAATGGTTTCCTGAAACATACTTACTTTTATTCTGAAAGTATCAATCTCTTAAGGAAACAAATGGAAAATCATCTGTTTTGTTCAGTGTTTAAAAGAAAGAGTGGTTCAGAAACAAATCTACAGAGAAGGTCTAAATGGGATGATGAACCAAAGGACAGGGTTATCCAGTTGTTATGTATAGTTACAAAGTCTGCAGAGTTTTGATGACGCAGTAGAAAACAGGCCACTCAGTGGAAGCAGAAACTGAATAATTGATACAACAGTTCATTTTTAGTTAGTGTAGCAACCAACAGTAGAATACATACTATAGTGGCATTTCCCTGCCTCTCTCTAAATAATCAACATCCTCCAGTTGGACTGGTGCTGTAATTCTGATGCATATAAGCAGTGAAAGTAATTGGCTCAGTACCAAGCTGAGAATATACACATTCTGTGTCAGACAGCTTTTAATAGAAACTGGAACAAATCCAATTGTATATAGCAAATGGAGAAATAGAAATGCCTGTATGAGTTGATTTAGTATACACAAATGGTTCTGAGATGGCACAAGTGGCCAATCATATTTTACCATTTTATAATACCATTATTCACAAAGTGGATAGGGAGAGACAGTCCAAAGTTCCCCTTTGGCCTTGATAGTAAAGAATGACTGGGAATGAGATCAAGCTGCACAGGCTGTAGGGAAGCAAAGGAGAATTGGGGAGGCAGGTAGGAGTAAGCACAACTGAATTGCCTTATAAATATTTCAGTTTATTTCCCCATATATCAGTCCTTCCACATATTGAACTGGTATGTCCCTTTTTAAATAAAATTTATAATGAAGAGAAGCACTTAAATTGGGAAGCTATGTTTCTGATATTACTTTAAAATGTTGTTCAACTTTAGATTTCAAAAGCAACACTTGAAAACCCTTGGCATTTTTTAAAGCTGAAGATAAATTTTGAAATTTGGCCCAATTTTCAAACTGGGTTACTTTTCAGCTAAAAAAATTGCAGTGAAGTAAGAAGAAGTGGAACATGTTGAACTTGGAAGTAATAATCTTTCCAGGCAAGAAAGATTTTTCTGCTCATCTGCTAGCCATCAGTGCACCCTGTTACTAATTAATCAGAGGAGTAAAGATGTGGGAGAAATATTCCACATTCAAATTTTTGTATTAAAACATCAGACTTGAGAAGTTTATAAGCAAGCTGGAATGCATCTCTGTGTTGAGATCCATACTTCTCCAAATTTTGTGATGGGGTTCAAAATGTAGCTCAAAACTTTGTGTATACAGAGATTATGGCATATATGACAGAAATAGCCATCCTCACTTCAGAGCTGTGTCTGGATTCATCGTACTATAAAATAGATCCAGTTTTTGGTTTGCTGTACTAGGTAGTTTCAGACAAACTTTAAAGTTGAATATGAAAGTCAGGAAATTCATAGCATAAAAATCTAGCACCAATTTTTTTAAAGTCAAGAAATCACAATATCATGGAGGTCAACAAAATATGAGAGCCAGCATGGAGTAGTGGATTGACCACTGGGCTATGACTCTGGAGACCAGGGTTTGAATTTTCACTCGACCATGGAAATTCCATTGGGTGACTTTCTGCAAGTCACATTTTCTCAGCTTCAGAAAAAAAGGTAAAGACTAATTCCCTCTGAAGAAATCTTACCAAGGAAAATCTGTGATAACTGTGTTATTGCAGAGTGAGTATGCAGAATAAATCTTCTGGAAGCCTGCTCCTCTCTGTTGCAAGAGAACTTTCAAACCGTCTGTCCTTGAAGCTGTGTCTTGCTGTGATATGTAATCTTTTAGCTCCCAGACACAAACCGTAGACAGCAACTAACTTCAAAGAGGTATTTATTCTTGGGTTGCAGTAGTAACAAAGAAAACAAACTATTAACATTAATTCTCATGTAGAAAAAAAGTACAAAGAGAGCAGAAGAGGAAGAAGAAGAGAACACATGCTGTGTGCTCAGATTATTTATAGACACTTTCCATGCGGCTTCTAAACCCAGCCTCTTCCTAGGATTCCTTCCTGTGGCCTGTGTCACATGAACAGTAGTTCCCAGCAAACATGATGATCTGATATGTTTACATCTTGTCTTCATTTTCCCAGACACACTATGACCCTGACTATCTCCTACGTTGTTATTTTGTATTCCAGCTCCAGGCAACTTTCTCAGCTATCGCCTATTGTCATTTTCCTGCATCTAGATATTCTCACACGTTACATTTTCCAACAACTTTGTTTAAGGTGCACCATTATTTGGAAGTGACTTAAAGACACACAACAACAAGCAAATGTATGTAATTATTTCTACTTCTGTTGTTACTGCAGCTATGGCTAAGTACTACTACTACTCACTACTACAACTATTACAATAGCATCATCATTTTATCCCTAATGGTATTATAGGTTATAATATAAATGGTTATAAAGCAGTTAAGAAAGAACATTGAAAACTAGTAAGTTATCAACACCAAATACAACTGCTTTGTTCAGCACATTCTTAATCTGTAGAGAGTCCAAAATATATTCTATCTATAGTGGACTGTCATATTTGCCTATCTATGTACTGCAAATTCACTGGAAATTAGTTTCCTAGTGAAGATGGGCTATCTAAATTTGAAACACGTTGTTTGAAATGATGGCAGGACTCCATAAGAAAAACACATATTAAAGAGTCTTTCTGGAAATGTCAGTCCCTCTACAACCAAATTATATACTATGCCTATTCTTGTGCCATTGTGTGTATAAATACCCTGTATATGTATTTATGCATATTGTTAGGATATGGATGGGCTATGCAGTCAAAGGTGAAATGTAAAGATGTTTGTGTGTGGAATTTTTCCTCATGAGAACAACATCTAGAGAAACAAAGTGAATCTAACACCAGATGGTTACTCAGACGTATCCCAAAGATACAACTCATGGACACAGACTTTGTTACGGGTAGCAAGTGATAACAATATGTAAACAATCATTAGGCTGGGAAAAATAACCACGTGGTGGATGATGGATAGCAAGAGGCTGAGTTAACATACATCATAAGGCATTATCCAATTATCATAAGGTTAACACCTAGAAAGTGGAGTATGGGAAGGGCCTAGAGAATCCTTTGTCTAGAATGTTATTGTTCAAGATGTGAGCACGTGTGTGGCTGGAAGCAGTGGTTTTAACTGCAACAAGTTGGAGATCCTAAGCTTTTGGGATTGTTAAAGATGTAATCCAGGGGTAAGCAACCTAAGGCCCGGGGGCCGGATGCGACCCCCTGAGGCCTTTGGACTGGCCCCAGGCCGGTCCTACTGCCGCCGCCCCCCCTGCCCCCCACTGCCCCTGCCACCCGCCATGATGATATTGATTATTGTTGTTATTACTTGTTCTTGGGGTTTTCCACAGGGGTTTTGCCAGGGCTTTTCTGGGACTAAGAGAGTGTGCATGCATATATTTTTATTTTTTTTATTTTTTTTAAAAAAATATATTTATTTATTTATTTATTTATTTATTTTTGGTGCTTCGGCCCCCAATTGTCTGAGGGACAGCAACCCGGCCCCCGGCTCAAAAAGGTTGCCTACCCCTGCATCATGGCATCCTCCTGGATCACCTGAGTGGGTTGGGAATCGGAGGCACTGTGCTCCAGTGGTTCCGTTCCTTCCTCTCAGGCAGATCCCAGTGGGTGCTGCTCGGGGACAGTTGCTCCAGTAAAAAGGAGCACATCTCTACCACCATTTTCCATGTTATTATGCTGGAGCAGATAGAGCAGGGGTAGGCAACCTAAGGCTCGGGGGCCAGATGCGCCCCCCCGAGGCCTTTGGACCGGCCCCAGGCCGGTCCTGCCACTGCCGCTCCCCCCCCCGGCACCACTGCCTGCCATTATGATATTGATTATTGTTTTTATTACTTGGTGTTGGGGTTTTCTTGGCAAAATCTCCACAGGGATTTTGCCATGGCTTTTCTGGGGCTGAGAGAGTGTGCATGCATATTTTTTTTAATGTTTTATTTATTTTTAAAAAAAATATTTATTTTTTGTGCTTCGGCCCCCCAATTGTCTGAGGGACAGCAACCCGGCCCCCAGCTCAAAAAGGTTGCCTACCCCTGATGTACTCTTTCATGGCTGAACTTGTCTAGTTCATCACAATGGATTTTACTTAGTTATTTTATTTTTACTTTTATATGCATTAATAAAACTATACTTTTGCACTTTACAATGTGTCTTCTTGACTGAGGAAAACAGGATCCTGAAGAAGAGAAGCTGAGCCAGATGATGGTAAGAGATACACAGTGGCTGTTAATCACAGCAGCCAGCTTGCCCTGCAGATTCTGCTGGGTGCCAAAGAGCATCACTACAACACTCATCATCCACACACGGACACATATGTGTATACATATTTGTATATAGTATATGGCAAAGCATATATATATATATATTCCCTGCCTTTTGATGACTCACTTTCTGACAACTCACTCTTTTGACACTTGCAAATTACAGGTGAGTTCCATTAATTCAATTAGGAATCTGTTCTTTCTTCAATTCTTCCTGCCCATGTGGCTTGCTTGGGATCACTCTCTTGTGTGCACAGTTCCAAGGCTTTCCAATGGAAAGAGCATACCTCTTTGAATTAATGGAACTTATCTGTGTGATTTGCAAGCATGGAAATAGTATAGTGTTATCAGTCCTTTTTCCTACAGGGGCTTTGGACTGGTTCCATGTACGCATGCACACAAAGTGATTTTTTTTTTTGGGGGGGGAGGAGGCACCAAGCCAACCACAAAAGCTCACTTGTGATCAAATGAACATTGCTTGGTGCCTTTTCATCTCCTCTCTTTGACTGTGTGTCATTTTTGCTCCTTCAATCTGCATTCAGTTCATGGTGCTTCTGAGATTATGGCAGTGTGTCTACTCCAATGTTACTGTATCATATTTGTACTTTTAATACACTATAACACAATGTAGGTACAATATACAATAATATACTGAGAACAGGATATTAAAGGTAACTTTTTCTTCATTTTATTTCACACACACACACACACATAATTTACCTTGTGCTTACATTCAAAAGTTATATAAAGTATAGTATTTTCTGGCATATAAGACTACTTTTTAACCCAGGGAAATCTTCTCCAAAGTCAGGGGGTCATCTTATACGCCGGGTGGAGGAGGAGGAGGAAGAATGGGTGGTGCGGCATGAGTCAGGAGGAGGAAGAGAGGAAGTCAGGTTAGAGGAGGAGGAGGGGGGAGGAAGGGGTGGCGTGGTGTGCCATGAGGCAGGAGGAGGAAGCAGCAGCAGATAAGAGGCGAACCCCTATCCTGGGGTTTTCTTGGCAAGACTGGTTCAGAGGAGGTTTGCCATTGCCTTCCTCTGAGGCTGAGAGTGTGTGACTTGTCCATGTTCATCCAGTGGGTTTCACGGCAGAGTGGGGAATCAAACCCAGGTCTCCAGAGTGGTAGTCCAACACTCAAACCACTATACCATGCTGGTTCCTAATCCCATGTACTACCTATGAAATAACTGCAGACATTTTTGTTGTTCTTGTGTGTCTTCAAGTCCTTTCCGACTTATGGCAACCCTAAGGCAATCTTATCATGGGGTTTTCTTGGCATGTTTCTTCAAATGGGGGTTGCCATTACATCCTCTGAGGCTAAGAGTGTGTGACATGCCCAGGGCCACTTACTTGGCCGCAAATTGTACATACCCCAGAATGCATCACCTACTATATTGGCAGTCCTTCCCCCCAATACTTTCTCATTTTCCCCCATTGGAAGAGGGGTCATCTTATACAGTGAGTATATCCCAAACTCTATATTTTAACTGGAAAAGTTTGGGGTCATCTTATACGCCCAGTCATCTTATATGCCGGACAATACAGGTATGTTATTTACAGGTTTTCAGTGGCCAAAATGCATTCGTAAGCTAAAAATACCCTGGGTTCCACTTTTCAACCAATTCCACTTTCTGACAGTTCTCTTGTCCCTAACCTGTCAGATAAGCAGGGGCTTCCTGTAATACTTTACTATATCCCTTCATATCCAAATATAACAATGAAAATAAATAAGACAGCACCCATGAACAAAACTCATTTCATCCTCATATTGACCAAGGACTGATTTTAAAAACAAAGAAACAAAAACAACATCCATCTAACAGATCTGGGCTTCCTTTGGTTATTAATTTGCACATAAAATATGCACTGCATGGTGTTGCAGCAATGGTTATTTAACTGAGTAGGCTTATGGGCTCTTCCTCATACAAGGAAGATTCATGATGGTTGCCTTAAAGAATTTAAGCTGTGTTCAGCAAGAGAGAGAAAAGAGGTAAGAAAGCCAAGATTAAGTACAATAAGATTATAATGCAGCTTTGTGTAGAAAGCTTTCTCTGAAGAAGAAATAATAAAATAAATCTATTCAATATTTAAAGAGCTGAATGTATTTTATGTATTGCACATTTTCTTCCATTCTACCTTTAGATGCTTTTCTGGGAAAATGTAGATAATAAAATCAATTATCCAACCCTTGCCAAAAAAAAACATCTAGGGGTAGTCATGTTGGCCATATAGTAAATTCAATAACATCCAAACAATGATACATTTACTGGGCCAACCAAAATGTACAATTACATGTTGCAAGCTTTTTGAACTCACACTGGCTTCTTCATCAGGCAAACAGGAGAAAAATGTTATACAAATTACTGGTAGAGTGTGAATATGGAGATGGGCTTTCAGCTAAAATAGCAATTAGAACTAGATACAAATATAACAGATGCAATGTAGGCCTCAGTTTGGAGATCCCCTCTCTATACCTCTAGATTAGTCAGTGCAAAAGAGATCTCACTAAAAATAGCCCACAAATGGTACCTGACACCAGTTCAATTATCGAGAATAACAAAATTCTCATCACCTGGCTGCTGGAGAGGCTGTAAAGAGGTGAGCACATACCTATATGTGTGGGTAGAATGCCCTAAGATGAAAAGATTTTGGACAGAGGTTTTGGATATTATATCTAGTATAACACAGCAAAAATTCACCTCTGTCCAGCCCATTTATTTCTATCTTTATATGTTAAGAATAACAGTAAATTGAAATGTAGGACTTTGATTGCCTTTTTAATATCAGCAGCCAGGATGGAAGTGACCAAGAACTGGAAGATGGGAAAAATATCTTTGGCTGATTGGTGGACAAGTATATGGAATAATTGGCTATCTGAAAAACTTTTCTTTTATATGAAAATCAACAAAGGACGTGAAACCAGGGACACATTCCAGGAAGAATGGCAGATTGCCATTGAATATATCTACAAACAACAAGGACAATTGCAACCCCCACGTTGACAATTTTTTTTGCAGAGACACATTGATATTCTCCCCTTTCCATAGTGGTTAATATGATAATTGTGAAGTGACTCTTTGTATTTTGTGTTTGTGTTTTACTGTTAAAATTTGATAAATAAACTATTTTAAAAAATATCAAGTATGAGTTCTCTAAGTTTAGCAGAAAATACTTTGTCCTAATGGCTTCTATTTTTCCTGACTAGCTTCACCCTATCTGGCTAAAGAGCAGCCTATATATTAATAGTGCCATTGATCTGTTTCAATTAAACATTGAAGATGCTAAGAATTTACACCAAACATTTTTATTTCTTTTCCACCATTTCATGTAGTACTATATTATGAAGCTTACATCTGAAGCTACATTGACCATTTCATTAATCAAACATAATGCTATCCAAATACCATTCTATGTAAATGTCAACATTTCCTCCTTTACTGTCAGCATTACAGAAATACTTTTGCTTCTGTGACTCTCTTCTCTTCACATTCTCATTTTTGGTATTCTTGTTTTATATTAGATGTTAAAACCTTTAAAAAAAAAACTCTGTCAATTGAACGATTTTCAATGCAGTTTCACTCTGGTCCAACCAGAGTTAGACCTATAGAAGCAACTGGATTTACCTATGTGTTGATTCACTGTTCCAGAATAAATTCAATAAAAGTTCACAATTTGAGAGTAACCAGTAGGATTCACACTTCTGTTTTTAATGTTTTAATTGTGATTTCTTTTAATCCTCTTTTTGATTTACATAAGGTGACATTCACTATGATACTGATTTTTATAGGTTATAATTTGTATATTGCCTTGAGAGCCCTTTGAAACAACTCACACATTTTATAAATAAATAAATGAACAGGGTTTGGGTGCAAGTTGCATACAGTGGGCCCTTGTTAACTGCTGGAGTTTGGTTCCAAAACCACCTATTAAATATGACACAGTAAAATGGTGTCTCTTGTACAGAATGGCACAATCAAGGTTTGCAATTTGGAATTTATACATTTAAAAAATATGTTCAAGCAATGGGTGATTGAATCTGTGGATAAAGAATCCAGGGATGCACAGGGCTGACTGTGTAACAGTTGTGTAAATGCATTCAACATGCTTCATTTTTAAAGCACTACAGATATACATGGCGTGAGGAACATTCAGGATTGAAACTATGCTGCACAAGGAGGGGTAGCTAAGGTTCCAGAAACTGCTCTTCAATTTCAGTTTGTTTTCCACCTGGAAGCTGCTGTCATATCAAGGAGGAAGTTTTCATAGGCCCAAGTGCAATATGTCACAAACTCAAATAAATAAAATCAAAATGATCATCATCATCATCATCATCATCATCATCATCATCATCATCATCATTATCATCAATAATAATAATAATAATAATAATAATAATAATAATAATAATTTATATCCCGCCCTTTGGAAACCCAATCAGGGTGGCTCACAACCATAAAATCAAATACAATACCCAAAACCCAGCGACCCCTCCCCCCCTTAAAACAGTATTAAATCTATAAGAGTTAAAAACAGACAGTTCATCAATAAAACAATTAGCAACCAGCAATATAAACCCACGGCAATAATCCTTGTCGATCCTTAGATGGGGCCACGTAAGGATCACTGGGGTGGGGGATACCCGAGGCTGGGATAATTAATCTGGAAAGGCCTGCCGGAAGAGATCCGTCTTGACAGCCCTTTTAAAGCTGTCTAATGATGTTAACTGACGGATCAGGTCATTCCAGAATCTGGGGGCAGCAACTGAAAAAGTCCTCTGGGAGGTAGCCACAAGCCTCGATTTTTGAGGTTGCAGCAAATTCCTCCCAGAGGACCAGAGAGCGCGGGGAGGATTGTATAGGAGAAGGCGGTCCCTGAGATAGCTTGGACCCAAGCCATTAAGGGCTTTACAGGTAATAATCTACACTTTGTACCGGGCCCGGAAGCTGATAGGCAGCCAGTGGAGGGACCTCAAAACCGGGGTAATGTGGTCCCTCCTAGATGTTCCCAAAACAAGCCTAGCTGCCATATTTTGTACCAGCTGTAATTTCCGAACCAAGCACAAGGGTAACCCCATGTAGAGTGCATTAGAGAAATCAAGGCATGAAGTTACCAGCGTGTGCACAACAGTCTCGAGATCCCTTACTTCCAGAAAAGGGCACAGCTGGTGCATCAGCCAAAGCTGATAACAGGCGCTCCTGACCGTCGCATTTACCTGATTTGCAATCAGGAGCGACGAGTCAAGGAGCACCCCCAGACTGCGAACACAGTCACTGGAGGAGAGTGTGACCGAATCCAGGACTGGAGTTTGCAACCCAATTCTTGGTTTCGGGGCCGCTACCGTGAGCACCTCCGTCTTGTCTGGATTCAGTTTCAATCTGTTTTTCCTCATCCAGCCCATTACCGCTTGAAGACATTCATTGAGAGAAGAGATGCCATTGGAATTCAAGGCTGACGAACAAGACAGGGAGAAATAGATTTGAGTGTCATCAGCGTACTGATAACACCCAGCACCATAACTCCGTATTATCTCACCCAGCGGCTTCATATAGATGTTAAATAACATTGGGGACAAAATAGCCCCCTGAGGGACCCCACGAGTAAGGTCCCTCTTGCAGGAGCTACAGTCCCCGAGGAGCACCCTCTGGGACCTACCCGAGAGGAAGGACTGGAACCACTGCAAAGCAGTGCCCCCGATACCTAACCCCTTCAGGCAGTCCAAGAGGATGCCATGATCTATTGCAGGGGTAGGCAACCTTTCCCCTTTAAGGGCCGAGGGACTTCAACTCCCAGAAACCTAGGTGCTATTGGCCAACATGGGACTATTGGCCAACATGGCTGAGGCTTCTGGGAGCTGAAGTCCCTCGGCCCTTAAAGGGGAAAGGTTGCCTACCCCTGATCTATTGTATCGAAAGCCGCTGAGAGGTCTAGGAGCACCAACAGGGTCACACTACCCCTGTCGATGCTCAGACGCAGATCGTCGGTCAAGGCAACCATGGCAGTCTCAACCCCAAAGCCTGTCCTGAAGCCGGTTTGAAATGGGTCTAGATAATCGGTTTCATCCAAGACAGCTTGGAGCTGTAGAGCAACTGCCCTCTCGATCACCTTGCTCAAGAATGGCAGCAGTGACACAGGCCTATAGTTTCTCATATTCAGGGGGTCTAGGGAAGGTTTTTTCAGAAGCGGCCTAACAGCCGCTTCCTTCAAACAAGATGGAACATATCCTTCCCTAAAGGATGCATTGATGATATCCATGAGGAATCTCCTCAATGCATCCCCCCCGGATGGCCAGCCATGATGGGCAAGGATCGAGAGGTCAGGTTGTCTTCCTCACCTTACCAAACACCTTGTCCACATCCTCAGTACTCACAGATTGGAGCTGATCCAGTATAACTACATCGGCGGAGTCGCTGGACACCTCGCCTGATGACTCTGTTACAATAGTGGCATCTAAGTCGGCTCTTATCTGAGAGATTTTATCTGCAAAGAAGTTGTTAAACGCATCACAGCAGGCCGTTGTCGAGTTAAGCAAGGGATTTGGCGCAGGGGACACTTGCATCATCTGCCTCACCACCCTAAACAGCTCTGCTGGACGAGACTCTGCAGACGCAATACGTGCAGAGGAGAAAGCTCTCTTCGCTGCACGCATTGCCTCCCAATAGGAACAAAGAAAGTTCCTATGGCGAGTTCTGTCAGATAACAGTTGAGTCTTCTGCCACCTGCGCTCTACTCATTGTCCAAACCACTTCATCCTCCTAAGCTGAGGTGTATACCATGGCCTACGGTTTGAAGCAGGATGGCAAGTACGCTTGGGAGCGATCGTGTCAATAGCCCTGGTAAGATCGGTGTTCTAGGTATTGACCAGAACATCGACAGGATCACCGGCATTTCCAACCATTAAACCCTCTAGGGCTTTCTGGAATCCAATTGGCTTCATAAGCCTTTGAGGGCGGACCATTCTAATGGGTCCACCACCCCAGCGGGGCGGAAATTGGCTCTCAGTTCCATCTTGACCAGGAAATGTTCCATCCATGACAATGCAGAGGTACTTACAACCTCCGCCCACGGATATTCCTGGTCCATACTGAAGGCCGCATCGAGTGTATGGCCTGCACAATGTGTGGGCCCGTTGACCAGTTGGGATAGGCCCATGTTTGTCATGGTATCCATGAACTCCCAAGCTGCACCTGTTAAACTGGTCTCAAGCGGAATGTTGAAGTCTCCCAAAACTAAAAGTCTGGGAGACTCCAACAAGAGCTCTGAGACCAGCTGTGTCAGGTTGGTCAGGGAGTCTGCTAGACAACGGGGTGGCCAGTAGACTAGCAAAATCCCCAAACTATCCCTGGTCTTGAGGCTTAGGTACATACACTCGAAGTGAGCTGTGTTCCGGACAGGTATCCTGGTCAAGGCCAAGTTGTTCTTATGGAGTAGAGCCACTCCCCCCCCCGCCCACTTCCCCTCACCTGCTCACTGACAGAGTACCCAGCCTGTGCCCATGTAACCGCGCTATCCTCTCCCAGCCAGGTCTCCATAAAGCAAGCCAGGTCGGTGTCCTCATCCAAGAGAAGATCATGGATAATATGGACCTTATTCTTCATCAACCTGGCATTGCACAGGAGCAGGGTGAGGTTCTGTGGAATGGTTGGTCTGCTCTCCAGGCCATTCTGGGAAACAGAGGGAACAGAGGGAACAGAAGACGAGATAGCTTTTAAACAGTGATCTTGTCTTCTTTTGTAACATTTGTTCACTCTGTTCCGGCCATACCTCCCATTCCCCAACACTACTCCTATAGCCACCCATGTCTCCTTACCGGCCTCGGGGGGGGGGGGGCTATAGGACTTTGGGCCAGTAAGAAAGATGTTTAGATTCCAATCAATAATTAGTCTATGCCATCCTCATCCCCAATGAGTCCAAGATAACAATTGATCTTTAAAGACCCCACTGCCATTGCCGTGTCCTCCATGCCAGTTGTTCCTGGCCGGGCTTAAATAGTCCTGCCCTGGGCCTTGGAGGAACACGCCTCCACCGCTGCCGGCGCTGCGCCCTGGACGGGATGGTACCGGGCGTCCAAAAGGGCCAACGCCCACCTTCCAGTGGCCCAGCCTCCGCAGCTGCCACTGCCGCGTCCTCCTCTCAGTTTAAATGCCTGCCAGTGCTCCCCTTGGTTCCCCGCTGCCTCAGCACCCTAGCCGCAGGTTTTGGTGTTCGGGGGCCAGAGCTGTCAGTCCTCCTCCTCTCGCAGCCAAGGACGCTGCTGCTGTATGTGTTGCCAAGGGGGAAAGATGGTCCTGGGCAGTTTAAATGCCTGTTGGTGCTCCCCTCGGTTCCCTGCTGCCTCAGCGCCCCAGCCACAGGTGTTGGTGGTCAGGGGGCCAGAGCTCTCAGTCCTCCTCCTCTCGCAGCCAAGGACGCTGCTGCTGCACGTGTTGCCGAGGGGGAGAGATGCTCCTGGGCAGTTTAAATGCCTGCCGGTGCTCCCCTCGGTTCTCCGCTGCCTCAGCGCCCCAGCCGCAGGTGTTGGTGGTCAGAAGGCCAGAGCTCTCAGTCCTCCTCCTCTCGCAGCCAAGGACGCTGCTGCTGTGCATGTTGCCGAGGAGGAAAGATGGTCCTGGGCAGTTTAAATGCCTGCCGGTGCTCCCCTCGGTTCCCCGCTGCCTCAGCGCCCCAGCTGCAGGTGTTGGTGGGCAGGGGGCCAGAGCTCTCAGTCCTCCTCCTCTCACAGAATATTTATGTCTTCCTGAATCTCTCTCTCTCTCTCTCTCTGTATATATATATATATATATATATATATATATATATATACCTCACCCATCTATATCTATCTCAAAGGTCTAAAATAAAATAAGTGAACCTAAATTATTCACTCATGTAGGTGAAAAACCAAACTTGAACTTCTATTATTCTATTTGTTTGATATTTGATTTTTTAATTTTCTTTCCTCTATATGGTAATTTGTTTATCTATTTATTTTATTTTATTTCTTAGAGTGTACGCCATGGGCAGCCTTTTTTATATTTGTAACTTTTTAACTTTGTACAGCGCTGTGTATAATTACAACGCTCTAGAAATAAAGTTTAATAATAATAATAATAATAATAATAATAGGAACACATTATTTATATTGATGGTGGACTGTAAATTGGTTTACCTCTAGCTAAGGTTGTAAATCATTTGCATGTGCAAGATAGAAGAATGTCAAAATGTTTTGCCCTGCTGCTTTGAACATTTTTCTGTATTGCTTCTTCTTTTTCTGCACATTAGGAACTTTTTAGCAAACATTTTACTTTGGACAAACCTTTTTTTTTTTTTTTTTTTTTTTTGCAAAAAAGTATGAGTGTTACCCAAAACCTGTACAAAACTCAATTTTTTAACTGAAATGCCAAAAAGTTCTAGTTACAAAGAATAAATCTTACTTGAGAAGCATGAAGAGAAGGCGTTAAAGGCATAAAAATGTTTGCAGAAACCCATTTTATTATGCTAGCAAAGTATTCATTCTCTTTTCTGATACAAAATTTATGTGCAGTCCTTGTAAACTGGCATCACACAGTGAATAATTCACTTGTAAAAGCATGATGTCATTTGTTGTCTAGTGAAACCAAAATGGCTTGGGTCAATTCGAAAAAGAGGACAATGGAGGAGTTTTTGTTGATTTTCTATGGAGTTTAAAATGGTGTATTTAGGATCACCTTTGCTCATGTAGTTCAGTGACACGATAAGATTACATGAAGCCAAACTCAGCGGGTTTCAGATTGCATTTTTGATGTAGCATTTTAACAGCCCAGCAAGTGACTACACTGCAGCTTGCTTCAAGACTCTCTAATTTGTTCCAAATTATCACAATTAATGAGAGCATTTTCAAGTGCATATAATTACACAAAAGATGCATTTGGGTTCATAGTCATTTATCCTGGCATTTGAAAATGAGTTTGCTTTTAGGGTATTTCTTTTCCTCTGAAGTGGTAAATCTTTGCAGTAAGTGGGCAGTGCTTTGTTACTGTTTGAGAGATGTTTCACTATTCTTACTATCAATCCACTCTGTATGTGTAATTATATAATTTAGCTATAAAATTTTGCTCAGGGCTAAATCTTGACATCTGGATCATGCATGTTCATTTTCAATTAGATGAGGTTAGGCCAGGGGTAGACAACCTTTCCCCATTAAGAAGCCTCAGCCATGTTGGCCAATAGTCCCATGTTGGCCAATAGCTCCTGAGATTCTGGGAGCTGAAGTCCCTCGGCCCTTAAAGGGGAAAGATTGCCTACCCCTGGGTTAGGCAGAACAAAATTCAACATGTTTTCAAACTTATATTTGGCAACATGTAATACATTAAAAAGGTTGCTATATATCAGCAGATTCTCATGACCCTGGGATCAACATATGCAACTCAGCAGCTGTATTCTATAGGCAGACTTCCCTAAAACATATGGGGACATTTGTATATGCCTAATCAATGCAAATGACTGATTATATACATACCAGTTGTACTCCATTACAGAGATGTCCCAATGGGGAGATCTTTAATTTCTCCTAGATTAATGAATGGATATCATTCATCTCTAGGGAAGAAGTGACATCACTTGGGGATGGTAGGGGAAATGTCCAGCAAACTGATCATAACATGACCATCTCTGGACCATGGTTACTGCCTCTGCTGAAATTGGTAGTAGTACTCCTTCAGTTGTGAACTGCAGAACTGTAGTTAGTTCTAGCTTCTCCATTGTCTTGGAGCCAAATGGTTGCCAGCAGCTTTAGTGATGTGCCCAAGACACATCTGTTCTTTAGAAGAGAAACAAGGGACCCATGAAAGTGAAGATACTATTTCCAAGTACTCAAAGGGTAAGCAACAGCTCATACCATCCAGGAGTGTATCATCTATCATGATGACAGTGTCATGCACTGAGATTTTCTATTCTTTTTGATCCAGAGAGAAATTTAGCCACTCTAAACTATAGTATTTTCAACATAGACATATAGGAAACCAGATTTGGGTTTAGACACTATAAATGTAACATTTATTAAGACATAACAAATAAGACAATCACTTTAAGTATCTAGAGCTCTTGCATACACACATTCATAAAACATACTCACGCACACAGCCCCTTCGCTGGACGATTGATCAGTTCACCCCCGAAGAGTTGGGATTGCACCTTATTGTGGTCTGATGCCAACAAAGGAGAGGCTGAAAATCCCCTTTCTTATACTCATGTCTTGCCAGCTCTTGGGAGTAACATGTTTCCCATAGTTCCAAAACATACCAAGGTCTTATCTGTGTATATTAAACATCCTGGATCTTCACATCCATTGCGTATCTTGTTGACAATATAGGCAGCTCGGAGCATGCTGTGTTTGTACAAGTTTCTTCTTGTTTTGCAAGTTCTTTCTCTAGCCAAGTCATTATTTAATTTCTCGCTTTTACTGTCCAAGTCCTTCTTTTAGCAATGCATTGCTGTGTGGCCATTTACTTTGGTTCAGGACCATACTCTCAACCGGAATCCATTCGTTCATCACATGGGTGCATGATATATATATATATTTCTGCTTGCATCACTGATGATGTGCAGATGATTGACATCCATTTTGAAGCGGCGCAAAACTAGTGGGAATGACAATCGTACCACAGAAGAAGCAATTACAAGGAAATAATGAAAAGATCCACTTTCCTAGTGGGAACAACAGACCTTTTGGAATCGATTCACTAACACAGACTGAAGGCAAATCGCAAACTAGTTTAAATGTAAGTAGGAACGAGCCCCATGCATCATCCCCCAACATCTCTGTTGTGGGAGTAGTGCAGATAATACAAATAATAATCTAAAAAAATCAGAAGTTAAGCATTTTCCCAAGAAATCTTTAGTATTTTATGATGAATACATATAATCAGACTATTTTTTACAATGTTTCCACAATAGAGAGCTGATCAGGAAAATCATGTAATTAGGATGCTATTAATTTTAGCAAGATACTAATATAATATAATATAATATAATATAATATAATAATGTAAAATATAATAATCTAAAAAGGGAATTTATGTTTCAGCCAAATGAACAGATTTTTTAAAAGAAATGCATGAGGGAGGCAATAGGGAGATGTGAGCTGTACACTTGCAGAAGCTTTATGAAAATTTTTAATATTTTGTCATTCTGCCCCTTCGTTTGTAGGCATTATAAAAAAATTAAAGGGAATATAAGCATTTCTCAGAATTGTACTGGGACTCTATCAAGGATGCTCAAGACAGAAAGAATTATCTCATTATGGTGTAATTCTATGTGATTGTGCAAATAGAAATACATTATTATTCCCTGAGAATTGAATGTAGGCCATTTTATATGTTACATTTTTAAGAGAACATCTAAAATGTTCCACATACATCAGATAACTCATTGAATAATTATTGATTGTAGCTTACTGTTGACTATACACTCAGTGACAACAAGGGATTCAGTTCTATGTAACATGTGAAATGAGCCTACAATTATTACCTTGTTGTTATAAAACAAAACTGATGCTTCTGGCCCATTACACTGATAGTGTTGTTTGATATCTATGTATTGTTTACTCTCAGCTTACACTCTTTCAGCTTTATTCATGATAATTTCCCCTTAATTGTTCAAATCTTATACACATGCATATTCCTCACCTAGCAAGTGGACCAAAGAGTGATGTAAGTGAACAAATCATTGGTAATCACCATCATTAGAACTAACATATCACCCCAGTAATACCCCAAATAGGAATTTCTAGTTCACATGTTCAACTCAGATCTGGCTGTTCTGATACACTGAGCCAGTTGTAAAATATTTTGAAAAATTACTAGATGAAACAATACCATAATTAAAAGCAGTAAAAGGCTGCATAAATCTTGCACATGAATCAGTGGGAAATAAAAATTAATATGATCATGGGTATAAATTCTGAAGTTGATTATATTAATGGAAAAGTTGTCATCAAATGGATATATGAAACTTGCTTGGGTATCCAATATAATCCACTATGACTGGCAATTAGAAATGGAAATAATATTTGGGGAGAAAATGTAAAAGGTAAAAAAGAAATATGTCTTTCAAGTGTTGAAAAACACTGATGTGAAGAATCTTGGACTGATGAGAACCTTTGCAGCTCAGGATTGATTCTGCACATATTTCATACATGTTCACACAGGAAACAGCATTTTCTACATGAAGAATAATATTTCAATGTAAACATTAATTTCTGTGCAGGAAATACTGTTTTAGGCACAGAAAAAGCTGTAATTGGAGATTTACTCTATGTATAATTTGCTCATGCTTGATTTGAATAGAAAACAACATTTCCTGCACAGAGAATAGCATATATTTTTTGCAAGAATTAATATTTCTGCATTGAAACATATTTTTCACATAGAAAAGGACATTTCCTATGCAGAAAATGCTATTTCATGCACAAAACAGACACATGTGAATTTTGCAAAGAATAAGTCCTGAATTAAAATAGCTTTCAAAAACTGCATGGTTTTCAAAAGTTTTCTTACAGCAGGAAGAAAATTGTAAAATTACTCATTGCTACCTTTGAGAAGAAACTTAGGGAAGACTTCTACCCCTGCTGGCAATGAATAACCAAAGTGTCATCTAGGAGTCCTTCAAAGTATTTTCCTTGAGTTCATCTTTCACTGTAACTGTAACCACTGTATATCTAAAGTTTGGAAAGTTTTAGCAATGTGTTATTTATGCATTGGATTTTCCTAGCAATTTTGCCTTCCTCCTCCTCCACCCCTCCTCCTCATTATTATTATTACTATTAGTAGTAGTAATAGTATCCTGCTTTCCCCCTCAAAATTAGAACTCAAAGCATCTCTCAATTAAAAAAACACACAATTAAAAACATTAAAAGTTGAACGTTAAAAAGAATTAAACTATTTACATTATTAAAACAATACACACCTCAATTTAAAAGAATAAAATACAATTCAAAAGATAAAAAGCTCCTATTAAACAGTTACTAAAACAATGGAGCACCTTCTAGCCCATTTTTTAAAAAACTTTCTGTTTTAAAAGCCTGTCTGAATAATAAAAAATGGGTTTTTTTAGCCTGCTGATTGAAGGAAAACAAGGAGGGAGCCAGGAGTTTGAGTCTAGAGGAAGCTGTTGAGAAGGTCCTCTCTTGTGTCCCTGCCAACTGTGCTTGCAATGGTGGTGAAACTGAAAGAATGCTTAGAAATTGATGTAGACAATCTGCTTCATTCAGAACCCCATGTGTTTGAGAGGCCACCAAACACTCCAATATCTTGCCCAACAATGGTAGGTTGAACACTGGCTGATAATTGTCCAATATGAAGAGATTCAAAGATTACTTTTTTTAACACAGGCCTCATAACTGCATCCTTTAGGCTATCTGGAACTCTGACTTGTTGTAAAGATGTATTAACTACACCCATTCAGTCTGTCCCTGTCTGGCCTGTGTGATAATCCATAAAAGCAAGTATCTAGCACAAATGTGGCAGCTCTCATCTTTCTGAGGAACCTGACCATATATTCAGGCTGCACAAACTGAAAAGTATACAATAACTCTGGACAAAGAGGAGCCAGAGTTATATCCAATGGAACTGTATCAGCTACAGCATTCAAACTGGAGCAGATCTCAGCAATTTTATCTGCAAAGTGCCTTGATTATTATTATTATTATTATTATTATTATTATTATTATTATTATCCCACTCTTTTCCCAAACTGGGACTCATGGTAGCTCACATCATTAAAAAATAGTACAAGTAAAAGTATACAAAATTAGTACAATAACAAGTTACATGTTAAAAAAAATACAATTAAAATATAGAAATGTTAAAAAAATACTTTAAATTTCTTTGCAGTGGACTGTTGAGTGGTCCTCAAGGAGCAGTTTGTAATAGACCTGGATGGTTCCATGTAGAAGTATTAGATTCCAGAATTATCACTGAAATTAACAACATATTTTAGTGGGTTAGGCCATTTGAATTAGTCAGAATCCACTAGGGTGGGTGATTATTCCTCCATTAGATTTAGTAAAACAGTACCTTCTGTTGCCTTAGAAGAAGAAATATTCATACTAGAGGAAATGCATCACATTGCTGTTGATAGGAGGAGCCGTAAAACACCAGCTGAGAGGCTCCATGTATCCCTATACCACCGGGACAGAAGTGAGAGAGGTGTGGCCATGGCAACAGAGGACTCTTAAATTGTCTTCACAGCCTAGGAACATCCAGCCAGCTGTAAAACGCTGGCTGAAAGGCTCCCTATATCCCAATACCACAGGGACTGAAATGAGGGAGGCAACAGAGGACTCTTAAGCTGCCTTTGCAGCCAAGGAAAATCCAGCCATCTGTAAAACATTCGCTGAGAGGCTCCCTGTATCCCAACACCACCGGCACTGAAGTGAGGGAGGTGTGGCCGAGGCAACAGAGGACTCTTAAGCTGCCATCATAGCTAAGGATGCAGCAAGGGGGCATGGCTAGAGTGGGAAATTTAAACATGTTAGCCAGCCCCAAGAATTTTCCACCAGCATCAAGAGCCCGGGAGCCGAGTGCTAGCCCTTCTTTTTTCACCCTCAATATCAGGTCAAAGGGTGGGGGGTGAGCAGAATCTACTTTTAGAGTGTAACAACAAAGTAACCAGTCCTAATTAGTGTTTTTTTTGGGGGGGGGCATTTGGATTGGTAATATGGAAAGACAGGTGGAATGCGAAAGGGATGAGGTGGCCGAGGTAATAATGGGAGTGGCTATTGAGGTTGTATGGGGCAAAGGAAGATATGGCGATAATAGAGTGAAATTCTGTTGCAAAAGAAGACAGGATCGATGTTTGAAAGCGATCTCATCTTCAGTTCACTCTGGGGCTAAGCAGATGGTGCAAAGCACCATCTTCAGAGCAAGGAAGGGAAGGGGCAGCCACACACTGGGCACCCCAACCCCTTCCCCAAAACGTCCTTGGAGTAGCCGGCCCTGCATGGCCGGCGCTCCGAGGATGCCTTTCCGCTGCAGCGTCCACACGCGCTGCAGCAGAAAAGCTGCCGAAGGTGCACCGGCAGCCTTTTGCGGTGAACCTTTGGCGATTTGTGGAAGGAGCGCTATTTTGGCACTCCTTCCGGGCAGAGAAGCTGCGCCACGGGGCCGAGGTGTGAGGATACCTCGGCCCTGCGGCACAGCTTCCTGGGACGGCCCTGTGCCGCCTGTCTGCTTCCCCCCTCTGTTACCCAAAATAGGATGGGGAGCTTATCATTCATGCCACAGAACCTTACTCTGCTCATCTGCAATACCAGGTTGGTTAAAAGCAAGTTGCATATTATCAATGACCTCCTGTTGGATGAAAAAGCCAACTTGGCTTGCTTTACAGAAATCTGGCTGGGAGAAGATAGTGTCATTACTTGGAATCAAGCTCTCCCAGCTGGGTATGCTGTTATCGAGCAGGTAAGGGAAAGTGGGTGAGGGGGTGGAGTGGCTCTAGTCTATAAAGACAATCTTACTGTGACCAGGACACCTGTCTGTAAGATGGACCACTTCGAGTGTATGTACCTATGCCTGAAGACCAGGGACAGTATAGGGATTCTGTTGGTATACCGTCCATCCCACTTCTTAACAGACTCCCTATCTGAGCTGACGCAGCTGGTCTCAAAGTTGCTGTTGGAGTCGCCCAGACATCATCATCATCATCATCATCATCATCATCATCATCATCATCATCATCATCTTCATTTATGTCCCACCCCTTTGCAGAGCCATTGGGCTGACGTACACATTAAAAAAACATACAAAAATACAGTACAATATAAAAATATCCCAACAACCCCGAAACCCACCCACCCCTTAAAAAATTATTAAACATAGGGATACATTAAAAACTATTTAAAATAGTCTCTTCAAGACAACAATAACAATAACAAACACAAACATAAAACTAACACTTGCAGTGACTGCAGGAGAGAGTGGGAAAGAGAAGATGAGTAAACTCTTGAGGCCGGGAAGTCTAGTCAGGAAAGGCCTGCCAGAAGAGATCTGTCTTCACAGGTTTTTTAAAGCTGCTTATGGTCGTAATCTGTTGGATCTCGTCCGGTAGACCATTCCATAATCTGGGAGCAGGAGCCAAAAAGGCCCTCTGGGAGGTTGCAGACAGCTTCATTCATATTGGCTGCAGCAAGTTCCTCTCAGAGGACCAAAGTGTGCAGGGTGGATTGTATAGGAGGAGGTGCTCCTGAAGATAGGTTGGACCCAAGCCATTTAGGGCTTTAAAGGTAATAACCAACACCTTATACTGGGCCCAGAAACTAATAGGCAGCCAGTGAAGGGACTTTAATACAGGTGTAATATGGTCTCTCCTTGATGTACCCGAGACCAATCTGGCTGCTATATTCTGAACTAACTGCAGTTTCCGAACCAAGAACGAGGGTAGCCCCATTACAGAAGTCAAGGCGGGAGGTTACCAGCACATGTACCACAGTTTCAAGATCCCTTACTTCCAGGAAAGGGTGCAGCTGGCATAGCAGCCGAAGCTGATAGCAGGAGCTCCTGACCATCGCATTCGCCTGATTAGTCATCTGGAGCAACAGATCCAAGAGCACCCCCAGACTGTGAACACAGTCCTTAACGGAGAGTGTGACCCCGACCAGGACTGGAGGTTGTATCCCAATACCTGGTTTTGGGGCTGCTACTGTGAGTACCTCCATTTTATCTTGATTCAGTCTTAATCTGTTTTTCCTCATCCAGTCCATTACTGCCTTAAGACAGTCATTGAGGGGAGAGACGCCAACTGAAGCTGAAGCTGAATACCTAGACATGGAGAAATATATCTGGGTGTCATCAGCATACTGATAACATCCCACTCCATGTCTCTGGATGATCTCTCCCAGCAGCTTCATATAGATATTAAATAACATCGGGGACAGAATGGCACCTTTAGGAATGCCACACTTAAGTTCTTTCCTAACGGAGCTACAGTCCTTGAGCAACACCCTCTGGGATCCACCTGAGAAGAAGGAGCAGAACTACTGCAATGCAGCAGCTCAGATTCCTAACCCTTCCAGAAGATCCAAGAGGATGTTGTGATCTATTGTGTCAAAGAGCGCTGAAAGGTCTAAGAGCACCAGCAGGGTCACACTACCCCTGTTGATGCTCAGACGAATCCCATCAGTCAAGGCAACCATGGCAGTCTCAACCCCAAATCCTGTCCTAAAGCCTGTTTGAAATGGATCTAGATAATTGGTTTCATCCAGGACAGCTTGGAGTTGAAGAGCCACCACCCTCTTGATCACTTTGCTCAAAAAAGGTAGCAATGAAACTGGCCTGTAGTTGTTCATGTCCAGGGGGTCCAGGGAGGGTTTTTTTTCAGAATCGGCCTAACCGCCACTTCCTTTAAACAAGATGGAACATGACCCTCCCTGAGGGATGCATTGATGATGTCCCTAAGAAACACCTTCAAGGCATCCCCCCCCCCCCAGCCAGCCAGCCATGATGTGCAAGGATCGAGAGGGTAGGTAGTTTCCTCACTCTACCAAGGAGTTTGTCCACGTCATCGGTATTCACAGATTGGAACCGATGCAGTAAAATTTCATTAACAGAACTGCTGGACACCTCATCAATTGATACTATATCAATACTGGCATCTAAGTCAGCTCTTATCTGAGAGATTTTATCTGCAAAGAAGTTGTTAAATGTGTCACAGCAGACCGTTGTCAGGTTAAGTAGTGGGTTCTGCACGGGTGGAACCCATGTCAGCTCCCCTACCACCTTAAACAGCTCCATTGGATGGGACTTTGCAGACAAAATACGTGCAGCGCAGAAAGACTTCTGCGCTGCACATATTGCCTCTCAATAGGAATGAAGAAAGTTCCTATGATGAGTCTTGTCAGATAAGAGTCGAGTTTTCCGCCAGGTGCCCTCTAGTTGTTATCCAACTTGCTTCACCCTCCTAAGATCTTCTGTATACCAAGGCTTACAGTTGGAAGCGGGTTGGAAAGGATGCTTGGGAACGATTGTGTCGATAGCCTTGGCAAGGTCGGTGTTCCAGGTATTGACCAAAGCTTCGACAGAATCACCGGCATTCTTATTCTGGGCAACCTCAACATTCCACTCAAGACCAGTTTAACAGGTGTGACTTGGGAGTTCATGGAATCCATGACAACCATGGGCCTTTCCCAATTGGTCAACAGGCCAACACATTGTGCAGGTCACACTCTCAATGCGGTCTTCAGTACAGAACAGGAATATCTGTAGGCTGAGGTAGTTAATACCACCGCATTGTCATGGACGGATTATTTCCTGGTCAGGGTAGAACTAAGATCCACTGTTTGCCCCCTCAGGGGTGGTGGACCTATTAGAATGGTTTGCCCTCGAAGGCTAATGGAATCAATTGGATTCCAGAAAGTCCTAGAACAGGGGTACGCAACTTTTCCGCTTTAAGGGCCGAGGGACTTCAGCTCCCAGAGGCCTCAGCCATGTTGGCCAATAGTCCTATGTTGGCCAATAGCTCCTGGGATTCTGGGAGCTGAACTCCCTCGGCCCTTAAAGGGGAAAGGTTGTTTACCCCTGTCCTAGAGGGTCTAGGTTGGTTGATAATGCCAATGACTCTGTTGAAACTTTGGTGAATATATGGAACACTGATCTTACTAGGGCTATTGACACAATCACTCCCAACCATCCTTTCCTTCCTGCTTCGAATCAGAAGACCTGGTATAACAGAGAGCTAAAGAACATGAAGGGGGTGGGACAACAACTAGAGCACAAATGGTGCTCAACTGGACTCTTATCTGACAGAACTAGTCATAAGAAATTTCTTTATTCTTATAGAGAGGCAATAAGAACAATGAGAAGATCTTCCTCATCTTCTCGTATTGCATCTGCAAAGTCTCATCCAGCAGAGCTGTTTAAGGTGGTGAGGGAACTGATGGTGATGCCATCTACCCAGAACCCTCTACTTAACCCAACAACAACCTGCTGTGATGCATTTAACAACTACTTTGAAGGTAAAATCTCTCAGATAAGAACCCACTTGGATGCCAATATTGAGGCAAAGTCAACTGATGAGGTGTCTAGTCAAGCCGTTTATAAGATTAGACTGGATCAATTTGAGCTTGTGAGTTCTGATGATGTGGACAAGATCCTTGGAAAGGTGAGGAAAATGACATGTCCCCTTGATCCCTGCCCATCATGGCTGGCCATACAGGGGGTTGAAGCCTTGATGGCACTTCTCAGACATGTCATCAATGCATCCCTTAGGGAAGGTCATCTATCATCTTCTTTAAAGGAAGAGGTCATTGGAAAAACCTTCCCTGGGCCCCCTGGACATGAAAAATTACAGGCCTGTATCCCATCTGCCATTTTTGGGCAAGGTGATTGAGAGGGCTGCCGCTCTTCAGCTCTAAGCAGTCTTGGATGAATCCGATTTTCTAGATCCATTCCAAACTGGCTTCAGGACGGGATATGGGGTGGAGACTGCCATGGCCGCCTTAACTGATGACCTTCGTCTAAGCATTGACATAGGAAGCATGACCCTGTTGGTGCTATTAGACCTCTCAGCAGCATTTGATACAATAGACCATGACATCCTCTTGGAACACCTGTGAGGGTTAGGAACTGGAGGCACTGCCTTACAGTGGTTTCATTCCTTCCTTTCCAGCAGATTCTAGAGAGTGATGCTCGGGAACAGTTGCTCTTCAAAAACAGCTTAATTGTGGCATCCCTCAGGGCACCATCCCATCCCCGATGCTATTCAACATTTATATGAGGCCGCTGGGAGAAATCATCTGCAGGCATAGGGCAGGGTGTTATCAGTACGCTGATGACACCCAAATATATTTCTCCATGTCGCAGTCATCAGCGTTGATGACAGATAGCATTTCTCCCCTCAGTCAGAGTATTGTGGCAGTAATGGACTGGATGAGGGAAAACAGACTCAAGTTGAATCCAGACAAAATGGAGGTACTTATGGTAGGGGCCCCTAAACCAGGTGTTGGGTTGCAACCTCCAGTCCTAGAGGGGTTCATGCTCCCCTTGAAGGATTGTGTTTGCAGTCTGGGGATGCTTCTTCATTGCTTCAGGTGAGAAATCAGGTGAATGTGATGGTCAAGAGCACCTGTTATCAGCTTTGGCTGATACGCCAGCTGCGCCTTTTCCTGGAACCAGGTGACCTTGAAACTGAGACTTGATTTTTGCAATGCGCTCTACATGGGGCTACCCATGTGCCTCGTCCGGAAATTCCAATTAGTACAGAATACGGCAGCCAGGCTGATTCCAATTGGTACAGAATACGGCAGGAACAACCAGGAGTGGCTATATCACACCGATATTGAAGTCACTCCACTGGCTGCCCATTAGTTTCTGGGCACAGTACAAGGTGTTGGTTATCAACTTTAAAGCCCTACATGGCTTGGGCCCAACCTATCTAAGGAATCACCTACTTCCATATAATCCGCCCCATGCACTCAGATCCTCTGGGAGGAACTTATTGCAACCAGTGAAGACCAGATTGGTTGTAACCCCCCAGAGGATGTTTTCTGCAGTCGCTCCCATCTTATGGAATCACCTGCCAGATGAGATCCATCAAATTTCTAACCTAGATAGATAGATAGCTTAGATAGATAGATAGAACCCAGATAGCTTCAAGAAAGCTGTCAAAACAGATCTCTTCCGGCAAGCCGTTCTGGAATAGCACCCAGCCATGTAAAGACCCTCATATTTGTGAATTTGTGAGTTGTGATGATTCTGCACACTGTCACTGTAATATTGTAGTATTATTGTTTTGTTTTTAATGTTTGTAATTTTAATCTTAGTACTGTTTAATTTTCTTTTAAAGGAAGGGGGATATTGTATATATTTTGTATTATTTTAAATTGTTGTACACCGCTTTGATTGTTTTTACAAAAAGTGGGATATAAATAAAAGGTTTTTTTTTAATTTATAAAGGGAGGAAGGGGTCCCCACTGGGCCATGAAACTTATTGGATGACAGAGCCAGTGGCTCACCATCAGCTTCTTCTATCTCACAGGGCTGTTGTAAGAGAGAAGATAATACAATGCTTTGTGATAATCAGCATCATCAGTCACTATCATCATTCCTATCTTTGGAAGGAGGGAAATAAATGGCTCCTGAGGCAGGGACTAAATATTGATTGTGATTTTGACTGATGGAAGTCACCTTATGTGATGATGTACAACCCTTAAAAAAGTAGAGTAAATGCCTTTTTAGAAAACTTTTAAAAACAAAAACCCAAATATCTGATCACTCCTGCTGATATTCTCATATTCTTATTCTTATTTTAAATGGTTAGAAAAAACTAAGCTACATGAAAAATATATTGGGCATAATCCTAATGCAGCAGGTGATAACTACTAGAAAGGAAAATAGTTTTGGGATGATAAACATATCTCAGTTTGCATCTCGGAAAGCAACATTGCGACCTCAGAGCTATAAAACCACCCTAAAAAAGACAAAGCAACAGTAAAACTTTCATATGGCCTCACAGACTACACATGAGCTACATTGTAATTATAAAACATTTATATTATGTGGTAAAAATGTTAACATTTAGCTATTAGCTCTTCCAAAAAACCCTCCCCACAAACTATCATTTGAATGGTCCAACACCAATAAATGCCAGAGAAATGTTAACATAATGAAAAACAATGTTATGTGCTCACCTCATAAGTGAGCTCTAAAGGGCATTAAGCATGAAAATCTGTACATACTCAAAGGACACTATACCCTGCAGAACACAGGATTAGCAAACATCATCATCTGGTTTTACTAAACAAGCATAAAGATGAATATAAATGGAAAATGCATGATGCCACAGAGAAATTATAAATAATATTTATAATATAGCAAATATTTCTGTTAGTTTTGTGGGGTCTTTTTTTTTTTTTTTTTTTTTGCCTCCCCAACCAATCCATTTTAACATGATACATATACTGAGCAATATATATTTCCTGGAGAAGTCAGATCTAGCCATGGTGGCATATGCCTTGGTTATATCCCATCTGGATTACTGTAATGCACTTTATATGGGCTGCCTTTAAAAACTTCAGCTGGTCCAAAGAACTGCAGCCAGGCTGTTAACTGGAGCTGGCTATAGGGAGAATACAGCTCCCTTGTTACAACAGCTTCATTGGCTGCCAGTTCATTTCTGGACATAATCCAATGTTCTGGCTTTGACCTATAAAGCCCTATACAGCTTGGGTCCAGGGTGTTTGAAGGACCATAGCTCCCTGTAAAAGCCCCCAACAGTATTGAGATCATTGGGAGAGGCCCTTCTCTTTGTCCCATCACCCTCTCAGATGCGTTGGGGGGGGGGGGACAAAAGAGAAGGTTTTCTCAGTGGCTACTCCCAAGCTTTGGAACTCCCTCCCTAGGGAGGCCAGGATGGCCCCATCTCTACTATCCTTCCAATGCCAGGTAAAGACATTTTTGTGCAGTCAGGCCTTTTAAGCTGATAAGGGCTGGGTTTTAATGTTGTGCTATACAAAATTTTAATGGTTTGTATTTTTAACATGTTATATTTTAATTTATAACTGGTTTAACTCTTAAAATTATTTAATTGGTTTTTAAATGCTATATTTATATATTTTAATATTGTTGTACTGTTTTTAAATTGTATTGTTTTATACTTGTTGTTCACCACCTTGAGTCCCTATATTGGGAGAAAGGCTGGATATAAGAAAATAAATAAATAAATAAATATTTAACTTGCATATTCTTTGAATGGGGAAAATATTTGCACAGATGTTGTAGAAGTTAGAAAGTTGCACATTAAAACAATGAATATAATGAAATGTTATAACTAAGAATGGACAAGATGTTGTTTTGTTACCACTGCTCTATCAATGCAAACTTCAGTGATTTATTATATTATTTTTTTAACGTTTTGGCATTCAAAGAAAATGGCTAAATTGAATGCATAATATTGGAGGCAGAACTATGTAGTATAGTCCTTGTCTGGACTACTTCATTTACTTGACTGTAAGTTGAATTTCCAAATAAGGCTAGAGAAGAAATGGGATCACATACACAAAGCCACACACATAAACATGTCCATCCAATGTTAGATTTATCATCTCATCTGCGGCGGCTGGATGTGTCCTCCAAAAAACCCCATCCTTCCCAGCAACACCAAAGGCCATAAGAAGGGCCTGAAGGCCCAGAAGAGAACAGCAGTGGTGGCTGGGTGCATCCTCCAAGCCCCCCCCCCCCGCCCTTCCCATCAACACCAAAAGCCATAAGAGGGGCCTGGAGGCCCAGAGGAGAGCAGCAGCGGCAGCTGGGTTTGGCGTTTGGCCCTAGGCATGCCGAATTATCATCTTCTCCGTGACTTAACACTGACCCATCTCCTTTCACACTAACACCGAGAACTAAGACATAACAACATAGTATATGACTGATTATAACAGCCTCAACAAAGACCATTAATGATTTACTACCATCCAGCTGTTCCTTACCTGATCCTCTGATACCATCAAGGAGGGAATCAAAAAGTCCTGTTGATTGTCAGGACGAACTACCAACATCACTAATGTATATGACCCCTAAACGTTCCTGGGTATGCCCAATTGAACCTATGACACCACTAATACAATTGTCTCCCAAATGCACTGAGGACTATTCAGATAAGCCACTAATACCATCAATGTATACACCTCTTACATGTTCATCTCTACATTTGAATAAAAAAAGGAGACGCTCTAGTCCAAACATTTTGACCACATCACCAGTCAAACAGCAGGACGGAAAAACCGTTAAACAGATAGGATTAACAGGAGAATTAAACACAGTTACTCGGAAAATTACAGCGGATGGTCCAAAGGATGCTGATTTAGCATCTTCTACAGATACATGGACAGTTAACTTTATATGTTCCAACATAGAATCTGGGACATCAGGAGAGAAGGAAATTCATGTGAACGCTTCTCGGGAAATGACTACATTAATACCTTTACTGACCCCAAATGATTGAAAGTCAACATCAACAGCTTCTACCCCCTGACCCTTATCTCCTGGAATATTGCTGGATGGAAAGCCAGAAGTAGAGACCCTTCCTTTATGTCCTTCATCACCAGACATGACATAATTTTTCTTCAAGAAACTTGGCTAGCTGAGGAATTGCATGTAGAAGGTTATAAATCAATAGTATTAGATGCAGTGCCAGGTAAAGGCCATGGGAGGTTTTGTGGGGGATTAGGTGTGTTAATATCTACTTCATTACAAACACAGATTTCCAAATTATCTACATTAGACCAATATGCCTTGGCAATACTACTGCAATTTAAAAACGGTCTATTGTGTTTGATCAATGTATATATCCCGCCATTGCAATGTTATGCAAAGATAAAATGTGTTTGGGATAAATTGAATTGCTATGTTAGAAATTTATTGGTTACCTCTCTGGCAGCACATCTTATACTGGTGAGAGATCTCAATGCAAGAATCGGAGCAAATGATGTTTCACTTTTCACTAAATTTAATTGTCAACCATTAACTTTTGCACTCTTACCTCCAATATTACACCGCCAGTCTAAGGATGCATTCTGTGATTATAGGAGTTTGTGTTTGTTAAAAACCTTTATAGAACTAAATTTAGTTATTCTGAATGGATCTGTAAGTGATAATTATCTTGCTGAATATACTCATTGGGCTGGAGCTAGACCCTCAGTATTAGATTATGTTGGGATCTCACAGGATCTAGTCCCATATGTATACAAATTTACTATTGCTAACCACCCTGAAAGTGATCATTTTCCAGTTCTGTTATATTTGAAGCCCTTTGATAACATTTTCTTACCTATCTGTCAGAATGTAGCCCTTCCTGATGATTTTTGCCCCATCTTTGCCAAATGGATACCTCAAATAGCAGAAGCAGTTACTAAGTTCCTTGACAGTGATGCAATTAAGAGCCTCCACACTGTAATAATTAATGATAAGTCAGATACTGATGTACTGACCAACTTTAATAATTTAATAAATCTAATCCGACCCCTATTAACTGCCCCTAAAAACAACAACAGACAAAAATAAAAAACCCCATCAAAACTGGTTTGACTCAGAATGTAGAGAGTCATGGAACTCACTTAGAGATCTTTTTAAGCAATATAATACAAACCCAATGCAGTATTCTGTGATAGACCTTTTGAAGCAAAAGAAACAATATAAGCAAATGATTAGGAAAAAAAAAAAAAGGAATGCCATGCAAGCATCTTGGGAAAAACTAATAATAGCAGCCAGTGCAAACAACCCCACCCTCTTTTGAAGGGAGGTAGCTCTATCCTTCCCCCAAAAAAATATATATACAATCCCCTATTTCAGATCCCAGCCAACATATGGGAAAGTCATTTTGCAGGTCTGTATAAACAAACTGAGAATTTACCAATAGAGTTGATGTTAGATGCTACAACTCTCCCTTCTTGGCTCCCAGTCTCATACTCAGAAATTAAGAACTTAATCAACCAGCTTAAATCAGCAAAAGCTCCTGGAGCGGATCTTATTACTGGTGAGATATTAAAGAATGATCTGAACTGGTGGATACCAGTACTATCCACACTTTTTACTTTAATAGATTATTCAGCAATGATTCCAAAAGACTAGGTTCTATATAAAAAGGGTAAAAGAGATGATCCAACAAACATTTGACCAATCAATCTTCTAAATCAGATTAGTAAAATGTATGCCAAATATCTACAAGCTAAATTAATGAATTGGCTGGAAACTGAGGAGATATTGAAGGATGAGCAGGCAGGCTTTAGGGCTGGTAGATCAACAATAGATCATGCAATGGTGTTACATCATATAGTGGAGAAATATTCTCACATAAGCCAACCCCTTTATGCAGCCTTTATTGATTTTAAATCTGCATTTGACACTGTTTCTAGACCCAGATTGTGGGGAAAACTCAACAATAGTTCAATAGCTAAACACCTTCTCTTATTGCTTGTTAAAATTCATGAAAACACCAGTTTGAAGGTGAGATGTAGTATACAAGGACATGTCTCTAAGGAAATACAAGTTAGGAAAGGAGTCAGACGGGTGTGTTTTGGCCCCAATCTTATTCAATTACTATATAAACTTGTTAATTTCCTCTCTGAGTAATTCTTCTTTTCATCCCCCTAAAATAGCTAATAGACACATCAATTTGTTATTATATGCTGACGATGCAGTTATCATATCCTTGACAGCTATAGGCCTTAAAAGAGCCTTAAAGTCTCTTGCTTATTATTACACTGAGGAGAAACTAATAATAAATTATTCTAAAACTAAAATTCTTATCTTCTCTAAATGCCCTAAAGTGAGAAATTGGATGTTAGAAAGGCAGTCTGTTGAACAGGTTAAAATCTTTAAATACTTGGGGATTGTATTTCAAACTACAGGGAGCAGAAATGCTCATCTAGATTATATCATTTGAAATGCCCAAAGAACGTCAAATGCTATACAAAAGTACTTTTTCACTAAGGGAGCCCAGTTTATCCCCACTGCAATTAAACTTTACATGGCCAAAGCAAAATCACAATTGCTATATGGAGCTCAATTAGAATCTTATAGTGACTTAACAGCCCTTGAATGAGTACAAACAATTTTTTTGAGGAAGATATTTCAAGTAGCTCAATGTGTACCAAATGCTGTACTGAGAAGGGAAGCAGGAGTTAGCAAAATTGAGACTAGTCTGTGGATCAACATCTTCACCTACTGGCTTAAACAAAATAAAAATCCTGGAGGATTAACACAGTTAATCCTGGTAGATACCAATAAATCCTCTTGGGAAACAGCTATAATCAAGAAATTGAAATCTCTAGGACTTGCCAGAGATACCATCTTAGAGCTAGGAACAGAACAAGCAAAATTGGCCATTAAACAAAGAATCTTAGGGGGGTTGCAGACTGCCAGAAATAGTGTGAATTCAGTCCACTTTTAGGGTTAGGGTTAGAGTTAGGGAACCATGGGAACTGTATTTTATTGTGGCATCAGAGTTGTCTGACAGAGAAGGCTCAATGTCTCAGAAAAATAACAGTTCCCATGACTCCCTAGCACTAACCCTAACCCTAAAAGTGGACTGAATTCACACTATTTCTGGCAGTCTGCAACCCCCCTTAGACATCAAAAGCCAGAAGGAAATTGCTGCTTTCCCTAGACATATAGTGATTAATAAACTAATGCTGGTTTCCTCATCTGCTACATATCTATTTCATGTTACAATACCCAAATTTAGGAGAGCTTTATCTCTCGCTCGATTTAATGCTCTCCCTTCAGCAGTTTTATAAGGAAGATACAGGAAAACACCTCACGAATCTCGGCTCTGCCACTGTGGTGATGGTGCTATTGAAAGTATAGTAGAGCATATTCTTTTGTATTGTCAATTCTACAAGGACATTCGCCATCAGCTGATTACTCCCCTCTTGAATAAATAGTCTGATCACACTGACATCTTTTATGTATGTTATCTTCTGGACAATCAGAAATCTAATGTTGTTTATAAGGTAGCAAAATTTTGTTACATTGTATGTAAAATGCAGCCTCAACTGGTAAATGGGAATTGATGCAGTCATAGGGACTTTGGAATGTCACTATTGGATAGGAGTGGCTGGCGTTTGGCCCTAGGCATGCCTGAATTCCTACCTCATCTGTGATCCATTGCTATTGATCTTGAAACTGTCTAGAGAATGGTTTTACAATTTTATTGTAATTGTATAATTTTATTTTATTATTGCTGGTCGATGACCGAATAAACTTTTACTACTACTACTACTACTACTACTATCATCTCTAGACATAAAACATCTGGCAAAGTAAACAAAAGTGTCTTCAGTATCTCTTAGGAATCTAGAATTTGACCACAGCAATTTCTTATGAGCCATATGTTAAAATCTATTAAGGAGGGAGGGAGGGAGGTGGATCAGTTGGTTTACAGACAGACAGATCCCTAAACTTCTCAGTTAAATCTTAGGAAAGATATATCAAGGAGGGAGGGAGGGAGGGAGGTGGATCAGTTGGTTTACAGACAGACAGATCCCTAAACTTCTCAGTTAAATCTTAGGAAAGATATATGACATCTCTTGTTTTGCTAACAACTGAATAGAAAGGCGAAAATCATCTTCCCCACAAATAATTCTATTGCTGACCAACCTGGAAAATAATAAGACCAGACACAAGATGATGGGTTTTGAAAATTGGCCCACTTTATTCAATTAGCCTATTCATTGTTTCTTATGGAGAGCTGCAACTGAGGGGGGAAGTAGCCAGCATGGAAACAGCTGCAGCTGGTGGTCTTTTCCCCAGACCTCCTATGCATCTTGCCCTGGGTGATAACAACTGAGCCCCAAGGTGAACCCAAAATTCATCAGCTGGCTCTCAGCAGGAAGAACAACCAGAAAATCCTTCCTTCAAGCCATGCATATTAAAGAGATAGTTTACGCTTCAGGCCAGCCTCAAGGGAAGTCTCTTTTCCCATCTCCCTGGTCACAGGACCTAAAGAGGCAGTTCCAGAGACCTCCCTTTCACTGAAAGTTGTAGCTGAGGTGCTCACTGAATTCAAAATCTCTCCCCCCCCCACCTACTCAGACCCCACCCTAGCCAGTTGCCCATGTCCAACTGTGACAGTATGGAGTAGACAAACAAACAAACAAACAAAAAAAAAACATGGGAAAGGGGGGGATTCTACCCAGTCCTGAAGCAACCAAGAAACTATATATTGTGACACTAGTGGGAGGGTGGTTTAAGAGCCTGAGTGAAAGAGAAAGACATCAGAGGCTGCAGGGCCATAAATAGCCTCTTCCCCCACCTCCCACTCCTCCTATCACAGCAAAAGTGTTGTTGCACAATTTTAAATATTGGCTCTCCTTCCCAGGAGGCCAGTAAAATGTGCCTCCCATCCCCAGCAGCTCTGTCATGGGGGTGGGATCCACATTATGTAAGTCCTTTGCTTTAGTTTCAATATGTGGGACTCCGATTCTATTTCTTAAAAATGTGTTCTCTGTCTTCTCAGAATGACTGTAATCTATTTTTATTTTGCATGTTTGAAAGATGAAACAGCATGGAAGACAGATGCTAAAGGTAAGACCCAAATCAGCCTTGGTACAAATTTTGATTATCATTATGATTAATTACATTTATACTCTTGCTTTATGGCATAAGTGGTCCATAGGGAAGCACATAGCAACAACAAGAGAACAACTCCCAATATCTAAATGCCAAATAAGTATTTCCAGTTGAAAAGTACAACCAGAATCCTATTGGGGACATATGGGGGGATGCAGATGGGCAGCCATGGGCGTCCCTGGGAAGCAGCAGATAGGGGCCGAGGCTGCCCCATGCCTCAGCCCCGATCCTCCCTTTCGCCACCTGGGAAAAGAGTGCTAAAATAGTGCTCCTTCTGCAAGCCATGAAAGGGGTGCCGCAAGAGCTGCCATGTGACTCTTCAGCATCTCTTCCAGCTCAGCGTGTCTGGACGCTGAGCTGGAAGGACATCATCGGAGCACCCATCGTGTGGAAGGGCTGACACTCCGATGACATCCTCAGTAAGGGGGTGGTGCGCCCAGCGTCTGGCTGCCCCTCCCCTTCCTCGCCTCCAAGACGGCACAAAGCACTGTCTGCAAAGGGGGACATATCTTCATAAGTGGACTTAAGTCTGCAGGATTTAGAATTGAGCAGTTCTATAATCTCTGTATCCAGTAAGGGTCTGCTGTTATGTTGTGAGATAGGAGAGCTAGCAAAGTGACCAACGTGCATGGGACCAATGTGCAATGGTACTGATGCACATAGGTCTCAGTGTACATTAGTCCCATGCACATTGAGCCCATTGTGTATTGGAGCACCAGCTAGTAAATGTTGATATGTATCGATAGGGCTGATGTACATTAGGACACTTGCTGGTTTACTGTTACACAATTCACTAACAGGGTTTCTTAGCACCAGAGATGAATCCTGTATCAGCTTATATTTAGTACATAATTAAGTAACTTTTCCTTGACCAATCCATTCAAACTTGATGGAAATATCAGTTAACCATGATCTGATCATCAACAGAATGGACTTTTTTATTCCCATGCAGCCAATGCCCAGTAAAGTAGGTTCAAGTACAAGTTATAATGGTGGGAATAGTTCCTGTTATTACCAAATGGTGGCTCCATGAAACTTTACTGATGGGTAGATTGGAGTTCTTTGTAATTTTTATCCACATGCATAAGCTTAAGAGGTCCCATTTACCCATCTCTTGCAAACATTTGAGCTAAGATAACATTCACCAACATTTTAGAGATACACTTTTAGAGTTTATCAAGTTCCCACATCTGTTGGTAACAGAACGGCCCAGATATGGAAGTGGGGAAGTGAAGATGCCTATGTATATTATATGGTTTTTATAGATGTACACAATGCCACAATATTGTGCATATTCAGCCCAAGACATCCCAGCATCCACAGTTAGAATTTTATGAAGATAGAAAATGCACATATAAGGAACAAGATAGTATTCTTAAGACCATAAAATACCAAGTTGAATTATCGTCTGCTCCAGTATCATGCTCTGTAGTAAGCTGTCTAGATAGAAACATTAAACCTTAATAAGGCCAGTCCTCAACAAGATCAATTCCCCAACTTATCTAGAAAGAAATCAAGAAAACCAAGGCTGTCTCACAGCTGCCATATAACAGTTTGGGAACTGAAATTCTTGGTATCAGTTTCCTTGCATTTATCAAACTCCCACCTACTTTTGCATCCTATTTCATATCAGATTGCCTGATTCTGTTTTGGTGGTATTTTTCCCCATGCTGAATGTTGAATGTTGTATTTCATCTGTTTCTGCTTTAATTAAAATGCACATATTTTGGAAGCACTTAAACATACAAAAATTTGTGTACATTCTATCCTCTACCCACTGTATATTTCTTTTTTGAAGTGTTCACATTTCCAGACATTCACACCTTTATAATGAATGTGTGATCTGAAGTCTATTTAATTTCTCTGAAATGTACTGTCAGAAGTAACACATGCTTCTTATTTTAATATTTGCAAAAGGAATTCTGAATACAGCAAAATTATTTTCTGTACTTATAGTCTGTCAACTGTCAGTTTGACCCAGATTTTGATACCAACCCTAAGCCCAAATGAAATGAATCTTTAAATTTGAATTGACTCAAGAATCTGAGATTATTTTGTTCTGTATACACATGGAAGTAACCTTTTTTCTCCTGATGAATGTGCAGAGGTTGTGGGACAGATAATTTCTCTCTCCATCAATGAAAGGAATCAACATGTGGAAAGAATGTCTGAACTGGTGGGTATAATTATTTTACATACGCACACACACACACACACACACGTTTAACACACAGAGAGGGAGAGAGAGACTAATATAGGGCTGAACAACAGACCAGCAGTAAGTGGCAGCTTGGGGATGACATGGGGTGTGTGGCATTTGAATGATGCATGCACCAATGGCACCCCAAGCTCGCATCACACTGCATGCCTGACCAGACAGCAGGCAGTGTTGTGATGCTCCTGCGGTGTGATGATTAGATGCTGCGTGCTGCAGGTGTGCAGAAAAGCTGCAGTGGTGATGAAAAAGGCAGCTTTTTTCCACTCCAAAAAGGAGTGGAATTTTGCTTCTTATTTTTGGGCTGGAAAAATGCCGAATTGGGGCCATGGCATGCGGTTGCCATGGCTCTGATGTGACACTCAAAGGAACAGCCAAAAGATGCTCCTTTGGGGTGGTGTGTTTCACCCCAAAGATAAATAATTATACTGCACTTACTGACAGGAAAAATTTCTCTGGAGTAACCTTTAAGAGTCAAAGTAATGGTAAAACAATACGGACAGATGAGATAATTTAGGTCCAAAGCACACTGCAGAAATAATTCAGTCTGAAACTGCTTTAACTGCTCTAGCTTAGTGCTAGGGAATCTTGGTAATTGTAATTTATTGTGACACCAGAGCTCTCTGACAGAGAAGGTTAAATGTCTCACAAAACTACAATACCCAGAATTCCCTAGCACTGAGCCAGGGCAGTTAAAGCCGTCTCAAACTGGATTATTTCTGCAGTGTGATTTGCACCTTACTTGGTGGATTTTCGGAGTTAGTTTGGGGATGCCCCATTTCAATTTCTTAATCAGCCATAAAATTAATCTTGGACAAGTTACTATTCTTAGTTTAGTTTAAAAGATTGTTATGAAAATACAAAACCCATAAAACAAATATAGTGATAAACACATATTCTGTGAGGCTACATATAATAAAAGGAAGGCTGATCCCAAAGTTCTCTGCAAAGAACTTCTAGATGAGATATAGGGACTCTGCAGATGGGTGGCTCTGGGCCGCCCCAGGAAGCAGCAGATCAGGGCCATGACAACCCCACACCGTGGCCCTCATCCTCCCTTTTGCCACCCTGAAAAGAGTGGCAAAATGCTGCTCCTTTTAGGGGCGGCAAAAGGCTATCCTAAGAGCCGGCGCATGGCTCTTCCTCACCCTTTTTGGCACAGCATGTCAGAACGCTGTGCTGGGAGGATGTCTTGACATCGTGCACTGTGCATAATGGTGCACAGCATCAGGACAATGTCAACGTGGGGTTGGGGTGGCTGGCGTGCGGCTGCCCTGCCTCAACTCTACCTCCAGGCCAGCCCTTTGGTTGGTCTGCAGAGGCCCATAATTTTGTAAGGGAATATAAAAGAAGAAAGAATAATTATCTTTTCAATCTGTATTTCTTTCTGCCAGTTACATTGGTGACATTATTCTTGGTGCAAAGTACTGCAAACCAACGTCTCTTCTCAGAGTGCCTTGGGAGCAAAACTACTTGATAAAATATCACAGTTCTCTAGGCATTATGGGACACAAATATGACTAATAAAACTAGGTGACTGTTACCACTACTTATAAGGCCCCTGGATTATTCCTCTTTACCTCATTGTGCAGAACAATGTTGATCACCTGTGAATATGTAGGTCAGTTGATGAAGAGGACAATTCAGCTCATTTTACACACACACACACACACACAGCCAATTCAGCTCAGTCCTAATTAAAAAATTATTTGATTTTTTTTAACACTACAATGATTTGCTTTGTTGATATTTTGCTTTAAGGCAGGGGTACGCAAACTGTCCCCTTTAAGGGCCGAGGGACTTCAGCTCCCAGAATCCCAGGAGCTATTGCCCAACATGGGACTATTGGCCAACATGACTGAGGCTTTTGGGAGCTGAACTCCCCCAGCCCTTAAAGGGGAAAGGTTGCCTACCCCTGGGTATGTCAAGTGCTTTGGCTACCTTTCCAAAACAGAATATTAATCAATAGAGATGTGGGGGAGGGGAATTAAGGGTCCTCGTAACCACATCAATATGGAAAGCTGGAAGAAAACTGTAGTGAAAGATTTTATTAATGAATTTTGTAATCATCCATTTCCTGAGGTTTATCATCTAGAGAAATCAGCACACTGACCATCTGCAAAAGGACCAATACTCACCAATAATAAAGCTGGAAGCTTTCCAATAGCAGTCTTTAATCAAAATGCCTGAAGGAATTCAGGTCAAGGGGTGATTTTACTGCTTATTGAATCTATAAATAAGTAGGCCTTCACTTCAATAAACATATAGTACAACATTCCTATAATAGAATATATTAAAAGTAATAAACTACCTTAATGTGACATTAAGGGTGCAAAATTATATAGTGAGAAATCATGAAACATGAAGTTAAAGTTGACCATATAATTTTATCTGTATCTCCTTAGGAACATAAATCACAGAATTGCTGTTAGTTACAATCTACCACTCTAGCCAAATATATACATGCATGTAAGTTTCAAAAGGAAAAGGGATAACATAGAAAACAAGCCCCATATATATATAGATAACAATAGATAGAGATGCACATAGATACACAGAGATAGGGATATACACAGAGACACATTCCAAAGTATAAAGGTTTTGAACATAACCCCCAACCTTGGATATATTTGCTTAATCAAGATAATGTTTATGCTAATGCTGAACAAATGACATTTAAATATATCCAAGTTAATTATTAATTTACTTCCATAATTAATTTTTGGCCCAAGAAAAGGTAAACATCACTCCAATCTATATCTAACTTAATATTGTCCAAAATCACTGCAAACATACTTGGAGGCACCTGGCATTCTTTGGTGGTCTCCCAGTTAAGTACTAATCAATAACAATAACAATAACAGCAATAATAACCTTTTCATTAAAGGGCAGAACATCAGACAGATATACAGTATTTTGTGGTGTATAGGACTATTTTTTAACCCAGGAAAATCTTCTCCAAAATAGGGGGTCATCTTATACAGCGGGTGGAGGAGGAGGAAGAAGAAGGGGTGGGGCAGCACGAGGCAGAAAGAGGAAGAAGAGAGGAAGTCAGGTTAGAGGAGGAGGAGGGGGGAGGAAGGGGTGGCGTGGTGTGGCATGAGGCAGGAGGAGGAAGCAGCAGCGGATAACAGGTGAACCCCTATCCTGGGGTTTTCTTGGCAAGACTGGTCAGAGGAGGTTTGCCATTGCCTTCCTCTGAGGCTGAGAGTGTGTAACTTGTCCAAATAAAGTAGGCCCACTGTACTAGCAGGCTAGCCATCCATGTATTGGAGCTCTCTGGCCCATTTTAGCCAACGATGGTGTGCACCAGTAGGTGTGCTGATGCAAGTGCACACCACATCTCTTCCTATTGATTAATCATAGCATTATAGAATTATAGAGTTGGAAGAGACCACGAGGGCCATCCAGTCCAACCCCTGCCATGCAGGAACTTCCAATTAAAGCATCCCTGACAGATGGCCATCCAGCCTCTGTTTAAAGACTTCCAAGGAAGGAGACTCCACCACACTCTGAGGGAGTGTGTTCCACTGTCAAACAGCTGTTACTGTCAGGAAGTTCCTCCTAATGTTAAGGTAGAATCTCTTTTCCTAGAGCTTGCACCCATTGTTCCAGATCCTAGTTTCTAGAGCAGCAGAAAACAAGCTTGTTCCCTCCTCAATATGACATCCCTTCAAATATTTAAACAAGGATATCATATCACCTCTTAACCTTCTCTTCTCCAGACTAAACATTCCCAGCTCCCTAAGTTGTTCCTCATAGGGCTTGGTTTGCAGACCCTTCACCATTTTAGTTGCCCTCCTTTGGACACGCTCCAGTTTCTTCACATCCTTTTTGAATTGTGGGGCCCAGAACTGGACACAGCATTATTCCAGGTGAGTCCTGACCAAAGCAGAATAGAGTGGCACTATTACTTCTCTTGATCTAGACACTATACTTCTATTGATGCAGCCTAAAATTGCATTGGCCTTTTTAGCTGCTGCACCACATTGTTGACTCATGTTCAACTTGTGGTCTACCTGGACTCCTAGATCCCTTTCACACGTAGTCTCATTCAGCCAGGTGTCCCCCATCGTATATCTGTGTTTTTTGTTTTTCCACCCTAAGTGCAGTACCTTACATTTCTCCGTGTTGAATTTCATTTTGTTAGCTTTGGCCCAGCTTTCTAGTCGAAGGGCCTTTGCAGACTGCCAGAAATAATGCACATTAAATTGAGGCATTGCCCTGGCTCAGTGCTAGGGAATCATGGGAACTGTAATTTATTGTGGCACCAGAGCTCTCTGACAGAGAAGGCTCAATGTCCCAGAAAAAAATACAATTCCCATGACTCCCTAGCACTGAGCCAGGGCAGTGCCTCAATTTAATGTGCACTATTTCTGGCAGTCTGCATAGGCCCTAAGTCATTTTGAATTTTGATCCTGTCTTCTGGGGTATTAGCTACTCCTCCTAATTTGGTGTCATCTGAAAATTTGATAACTATGCCCCAATATTGTCATCCAAGTCATTGATAAAGATGTTGAATAGCACTGGGCCCAGGACAGAGCCCTGTGGCACCCCACTGGTCACTTCTTTCCAGGTTGAAAAGGAGCCATTGTTGAGCACCCTTTGGGTTCATCCAGTCAACCAATTACAAATCCATGTAATAGTTACTTTGTCTAGCCCACATTTTACCAGCTTGTTTGCAAGAATGTCATGAGGAACCTTGTCCAAGGCCTTACTGAAATCAAGATATACAATATGTACAGCATTTCCTTCATCTACCGAGCTGGTAATTTTATCAAAAAAGAAAAAAAAAGAAAAAGAAAAAAAAGATCAGATTTGTCTGGCATGACTTGTTTCTCTGAAACATATGTTGACTTTTTGTGATTATGGAATTACCTTCCAGGTGTTCTCAGACTCTCTGTTAATGATCTGCTCCAGAATCTTTCCCGGTATTGATGTCAGACTAACTGGATGATAATTGTTGGGATCCTATTTTTTTTCCCTTTTTGAAGATGAGGACGTTTGCCCTCCTCCAGTCTACTTGGACTTCTCCTATTCTCCAGAAGTTCTCAAAGATTATTGCCAATGGTTTCGATATTACATTTGCTAGTTCTTTTAGTACCCTTGGATGTAATTCATCTGCTCTTGGAGACTTATATTCATTTAGATTAACCAGATATTTATGTACTATCTCTTTATTTATTCTGTGCTGAAATTCTCCTATTTTGTCCTCTGCTCCATTATCCTCAGGTTGAACACCCTTTGCCTTTTCTGAGAAGACTGAAGCAAAGAAGGTGTTGAGTATTTCTGCCTTTTCTCTGTCCCCTGTTAACTTTTTGCCATCTTCCCCACACAGTGGCCTTACCATTTCCTTCTTCTTCCTTTTGCTGTGGACATACCCAAAAAAGCCCTTTTTTTATTGTTCTTAACCTCTCTAGCAAGCCTGAGTTCATTCTGCGCTTTAGCAGATTAAGGGCCTCGGCAGACGACTAAAAGAGTCGTCTTCCGGGCAGGGAAGAGGAGGGGCAGCCGCACGAGTGGCGCCCCTTCCTCTCCCCGAGGTCGCCCCCAGAAGCGCCGTCCGTCCGCACAGCCGGCGCACCGGGGATGACCTCACGGCGCAGCGTCCACATGCGCTGCGCCGTTTGAGCCAGGGAAAGTGCACCCGCCGCTTTTAGGGCACACTTTCCCTTACATCTAAAAGGAGCGCCAATTTGGTGCTCCTTTTAGATGCGCCGCAGGAGCGCCGCGGTCCGGAGGCTGAACTCCGGCGGCGCTCCGACCCGCGGCGTCTCCGGGGCCTCCGTCTGCTGAGGCCCTAAGATGGACTTGAACTCCCATGTTTTTTCCCTTCTCCGGGAGGATGGGCCCAAGCTTCTATGTATGAGAAGGGTGTACTGTATTTAGTCCACAGTCATTTTGGACTTAGAAATATCAGCTAAAATTTCTAAAATGAGAAACTCAATTTTCCTTGAAAAAGCAACATATGAAAATAAAAGTTACTAGTGTCAATGTGTTATGGGCAGTTAATTTATTTAAGCCTTTATTTTCAAGCCCTGAATTGAAAATCAATAGGTTGAAAGAGCTGCAAATATTCTTAATATTTCATTTTCTTTTAAAAAGCATAAAAAATTTAAGACACTTGCTCTTTATGCCTGCCCATACAGTGACTTTTGAAGCAAATAAAAAAAAAAATAAAAAAATAAAAATTAAAATTAAAAAAAAAAAAGTGAAATAAAATAAAACAAGCCTTCAACACTGTTTGGGCAAATCAGTTCTGGTATGTCTAGTAGGGCCTTTGGCACAAAGAAGAACTTAAGTAAGCATCATGTCTGCATATGTCCCTGAGGTTAAGAACCACTTTAGTGAACTTTCACTTCAAGTGAACCATGAAAATCTTGGGTTGCTGTTGCAAACCAGATGTGGCCAGTTCAATCTCAGGCTATTGTGAGAATTCAGTGACATGCAAATATTATATGAAGCTGACTTCTATGTTCTCTCTTTGTTTGCTCTTAGTAATTTTTTTGGACATTGCTTCAAGTTATATCTTAATTAGTTATTAGTAGACATATTTATACTTAAAAATACACTTTAAATAATCTCCATAATACAGGGCAATGGCAAATGATTGAATCATTATGAAACTAGTGACCTGTTGTTTTTTAGTTCTCTTATGATCAATAACAATGAATCAGAAATAAAAAGAAAAGAGAATTCCTGTGTGTGGATTTGTCTATCCATGGAAGCTATTTTTCCAGTTAACACATTTTTTTTAAAAAAAATGTTTTGAATTATTCTCTCAGCTTTGGCATGAAACTTTGATTCAAAATTCAAGCCATGGAACTAATTGAGAGGAGGGGGAAGAGGGCAGATACTTTGACTTTTGAAACAGGGAGCATTTGGGTGAGTTGTTTTTGTTATTTTTTACTTTATTGTTCAAGTAGTAATACTAATTTCAAGACTAGGCATGGCAGCCATTTTTGACAGAGCAGTCGAGTGAGGTGCTTCGACTGCTCTGAGTGTTTGGGCCTGACACAGCCAATTTTTGGTGTGCAGCCTCGGTTTCAGGCCGATTGGGCCTATTAGACTACAGAGAGGCAAGGCTGGGTAGCTGGGCTCTCCCAGGGCAGCGACTGCGTAGGAGCCTGGGCAGAGCCTTTCTGTGGCCTGGAGAGGCCTAGTGAGGAGCGGCCTGGATTCCAGGGCACATTACCGCGGGATTTGGTGTGGCCTGGTGAGACCTGGGCTGGCTTGGAGGCCTGAGCAGCCTGTTTTATCAGGCCTTGGCCTTGATTTGGGCCCAGTTGGGGCTCAGTGTGGGTGGGGGTGCCCAGTCCGGGAGGCCTGGTGGGGCCCTGGGGGTGACATTTCGCGTCCCTCTGGGGGCAGCCCTGTGTTTTGGAGGCCAACGGCCAGGTTGGACTGGTGCGGCCTGGTCCCTTGGATGGGGAGAGGCATCGTGTAGCTGGCCTTGATTACTTTTAAGGCCATTTTCATTTGCTAACACCCTTGCTGGGATATCCTGGCTTGGTCTAAACATATCCCTGCTTGGGATTGGATAAGGCCATTGTGGCCTAGTGTGTGTCCCTGATTGGGACAGGTGTGTGTGGTTGGGGACCCATGCCTTTTGGGTGTTATATAGCTCCTGCTTGGGACATTCTTACACTCTGCTCTTTTTGTGTGTGGGGGGGTGTTAATCTGAAGGGTGTAGCCTTTAAAGGAACACTATACCCAATACAGTCTTGTTATTTTGACTTGTGTCTGGACAAGTCATCATTCCTTGCAGCAAGGCGCAGTCTAAACGGTGTATGGCGTCTGCTGGGACTAGTGCTGGCCAGTCAGCATCTAAGTGGGCACCTGAACCACAGGGCAGAGAGGATGAAATTGTGGCTCACTTAGCACAGTTGGGCCGGACTATGCAGGCCTTTGTTGCAGTCTGTGAGCAATTGGCTCAGAGGGAGGAGGGCAGAGTCTTAGTTTGGGATCTCAGGCTGCCACATCTCGAAATGATGATCAAATTGTGGGATCACACACTACTCAGGTGCAATTGGCTTCTTAACCTTATATGTTGGATGGCACGGCATGTGGTCCCCTGACTACCTCAGCTATGGAGGTTGGGCAACCAACTGTAGTTGACGTAATGGAATTATTGAAAAAAGTACCTGGTGTGGAACAACAGGGAGAGGCTGCCCCTGTGTCAGTGCAGCCTACTCTGGCAGATTTGTATAATTTTGTTAAGAGGGCTGTCGTTTCAGGGCAAGGCAGTGGAATGGCCCCTGAAACATCAGAGGTATAGAACAGGGATGTGGGAAGTGCTTCTTCCACCCTGCAACAGAGCACCTGAGCTACAGTTGTGGCATATTCGGGGGGAGCTTCGCAAACATCATTGGATGCTTCACAGCAATTGTCAAGTCCAGGTTTGTCCCATTCTTCTAATTCATTGGCTTCTTGGCCCACCTTGGTATGGGCTCCAGGTGGACAGGTTGGTCAGAATGGTCGAGTGGAACGCTCAACATCTGTACCTCTTGGTGCATCTTCAATAACACTGGGGACATCCCAGGTTCCTCATTTAGGGGTGCAGGCTGAGCAGCCCTCGGTCCCTAAGGTAGGTGACTCGAGCGGGGTGGTGACAGTGGGAGCATTAGATGTAACTGGGGTAGACAGAGTGGCTGAGTGCAACCCTTATGCAGGGATGTCCAATCCTTTGGGATCGCACCTCCCGTTTGCCACAAAAGAAAGGATCTGGAAAGGGGAATATATTAATAATAATAATAATAATAAATTTTATTTTTACCCCGCCCAATGGAAACCCAATCCGGGCGGCTTACATATTAAAATCCATGAAATGGATCAATAAAACCCATACAATAAAAATAGAAAATACCCCCTCACATCTTGTTTTCCCTCACATCTTGTGATCCCGAACCTCGGATTATGGTAAAGGATGGGGTCGTGTTTAGCTTGCCAAAAGAATTCCAGGCTTTCAAGCGCCCTAAGCTTGAGAGGAATTTTGTGAACTGGATGATGGACTTTACCATTTACAGAGGGGTTATTGAGGAGAAAGAGCCTGCAAGGTCTCCTGATTTTTCTAAATATCAGGAGATAATGATTAAGGCATACATAAATTGCCATTTCAACCAAAGAGGGTCTGCTTGGCTACAGTATGATGAGCAGTTTAGGATGAGGGCCGCTTTAAACCATTCTTTGTCATGGTGGCATGTACAGTCAGAGTTGTGGGCAGATGTTATGGTTGGGGCCTCCCCTTTGAGCAGGTGTGACAATGGCTTTGTGCCTATGGTCACGCAGATGAGAGGGCAATATACGAGGCCTAGCACGGAGGAGAGGAAAACAACAGGACTCTGTTGGGATTTCAACTCAGGTAAGTGCAGGAGGCAATCCTGCAGGTTTGACCACAAATGTAACACCTGCAGAGGCAATCACCCAGGCATTTCCTGTTTTAGAGGTAAGAAGTCCGGCGTTGGGGTCCCTTCTCAGTCAACCACAGCTGGAGGGAAAAGCACAATCTGTCCTATCCCAATGGTGATTCTGTGAATGATGCTATTGACCCAGTGTTAGCATCTGTAAAATATGCATCATTTGAGTCAGCAGTGCAAATGGTGAGAGCATTGGGCAAGGGTGCCCTGTTGGCAAAATGTGACATAAAATCTGTTTTTAGGTTGCTTCAAGTGCATCCTGATGATTTTGATTTGCTGGGTTTTCAATTAGACGGGATGTACTATTTTGATAAAGCAATGCCAATGGGGTGTTCCATTTTCTGCTCTGCTTTTGAAAAGTTCAGTACCTTTTTGCACTGGTGTACAGTCAAGAGGTCAAGCAATCATGCAATTACACACTATTTGGATGACTTCTTGTTTGCGGGGGCTCCTGGCACAACAAAGTGTGTGGATACTTTGTTGGCTTTTCAGGTTTTGATGGCAGAAATGGGTGTTCCCTTGGCTGATGAGAAGATGGAGGGCCCAAGCACCCGTCTTCCTTTTTTGGGTATTGAATTGGACACTGTTGAATGTTTATCCCACCTTCCAATTGAAAAACTGGAGTCAATGAGACAACAGGTCAGGGTAATGAGGGGAAAAAACAAGGCCATGCTGCACGACTTCCAATCCTTGACAGGTTTGTTAAATGTTGCTTGTAGGGTTATAGTACCAGGTCAGGGCTTTTGTGCTCGATTATACAATGCCACAAAAGGGGTGACTGTCCCTCATCACCACATTCAGATTATGAGTGGGATAAGGGAGGATTTGAAGATTTGGGAGTCATTTTTGGAGCAATTTAACAGTGTTTCATTTTGGAGGTCTGAAATGCTTTTAAAGGTGGACTTTCAGGTACACACTGATGCTTCTGGTGCCCACGGCTTTGGTGTATATTGGAAAGGTCAGTGGGCAGCTGAGAGTTGGCCTCAGTCTTGGGTGAATTATGGTTGGACCCGCGATCTTACTTTTCTTGAACTCTTTCCTATAGTGGTAGTAGTTCATTTGTGGCCAACCCAATTTGCAACCAGAACTGTTTGGTTTTGGTGTGACAACCAAGCAGTGGTCCATGTGGTGAACTCTCAGAGCCCCAGATCCTGTAGGGTGATGGCTCTGGTTAGGTCTATAGTTGCGCAGTGTTTAAAGTACAATGTTTTGTTCCCAGCTCACCATGTTCCTGGTTTACTAAATCCTTTGGCAGATGCAAAGTTTTTCAGTTTTCCAGGTTTCGTCAACTGGATCCGGAAGCAGCAGCGCAGCCATTGGAGGTACCAGCACATCTATGGAGCCTTGGAGAATAGAGATCGACAGGGCAATTCTTCAGTCCGTCGCTTCGTTGACATGCAAGTCATACCAGCTCGCAATACAAGCTTTCAGACAGTTCTTGTCTGATGTTGGGGTGATTGAAGTTTGGCCTCTGAGGGTAGAAATTGTACTATGTTTTGCAGTTCACCTTAGGCAGTCTGGTTTGTCCCTGATTACCATCAGGGGAAGGTTGGCAGACCTGGCCTTTTTATTCTTGGGGGGGGGGGGGGGGGGTTACTGACCCTGCTGTTGACTTTAGAGTTCTCAGGGCTTTAGAGGATGGTCTAGGGAGCTTCCTGTGGTACATGATAATCATTTGCTGATAACAGTAGAATTCTTATCAAGATTTGGCAATTGCTCCAAACTGTGTGCTCCTCATCTGAGGAGGTTATCTTGTTCCGGGCGGCCTTTTTTTTTTTGTTTTGCCTTTTTTTTTTTTTTTTTTTGCCTTTTTTGCAACCACAAGGATTAGCGAACTTGTTCCAGCTCACAATCCGATAAGTCAGGCAGGGCACTTTGCTTATCTGATGTTCAAATTTCGGGGCAGGGCATTCGTTTCTTTTTCAGGCATACTAAGACTGATCAGATGGCCCGGGACCAAACTGTAGTTTTGTCCAGGGCATCTGAGGGTCAGATTTGCCCTGTTTTGACATTGTCTGATTACCTCAGATTGCGACCAAATGGCCCTGGTTATTTGTTTCTTCATGTCTCTGGTCTTCCACTGATGAAGTTTCAATTTTGAGCTGTGCTTCGGGAGACTGTGAGATGGGCGGGATTGCCATTAGCTCAATTCTTCTCTGATTCTTTTTGGATAGGAGCAGCTATCTTTTTGGATAGGCGCAGGGCTTAAGCGATATTGTGATTTGATGGATTGGGCATTGGCATTCCAGGGCTTTCAAATCTTATATTTGTTCATAGTGGGGTTGCTTATAATTTTGTTATAAGAATGATAGAGTTATGTATTTATAGTTTTGTTTTTGTTTTTCTATCGAGCAGGTCAGCAACAGGGTGACATACAGATTCTAGGTCATAGCCTCGTCTTTTGGGCTGAGCGTCACATCTTACAATCTCATGGTGATCTGAACTTAGGGCTAAGAGAGATCGGTTCCATATGTTGGTTTGGACGCAGAGGCATGCTGTGGGGAGCTCTTCTTCCACGTGTTATTGAGTTGGTAAACACTTTTCCACCTCCCAGGATTCTTCTTGTACACCTGGGTGAAAATGACTTGGTGAAGCTTCCCTGTTTGCAGTTGGCCAAGTGTATTTTGAGAGACATGCAGGACATTAAGCGAAGATTGCCATATACTGTTGTTCTGTGGACTAAATTTTGCCTCGTCGTACTTGGGCGGGTGCACTAAAGGACTTGGCTATCAACACGGCACACCATTGGTTGAACAGAACTGTGGCCAAGAAGTTGGCAGAATTGGGGATTTTGGTTGTTGGACATGAGGGAATTCAGGTTTGGTTGCCACATCTGTACAGGGGCGATGGGGTTCATCTCTCCCCTGAGGGATGTGACGTATACTTGGAATCTATTGCTTGTTACATTGAATGAGCTCTTTGGGGGGAGGGGATGCCAAGCTAGGCTGGCCCCCTCCTCTGGTGGGCAGGGACCCCCCTAGGGGATAATTCAGTTAATTGAAATACCAAATTGAATTAATTAATGTGGCTGAAGGGTATACGTCAGTGGGTTAACTAAATTAGTTATGGCGTCATAAAACATGTTGAGCATGTCATGACTGGCTTATGTCATATGTTTAATTATGATGTCATTTCCGGTTTAGGGGGAAGGGGATGATTTGTTGAAATTGTGTAACTAATTTGAATTGGACGTTCTTGACACATGATGTGCTGGGCGTGGTTTACACCAATAGATGCTCCACTTGTGTGCATGGACACATGTGTCAAGAATGAAAATATGGTTAATTGAGAACTTGAAAAGGAAAACTGTTTTAAGACCCTGTACAGATAAATAAAAGTTGTGGCCAGTTTATTATCCAAGAAAAGGTGTGCCGGTGCAAGGAATCTTTTGTGCCAGTGCAACAGCATTTTCTATACAGGAAATGTGTTTTTGCAAAATTGGCAAAAGTCTCTCTCTCTCTTTGTATGTGTTTTGGTCTAGGGGGGGATATCTTTGCCATTTTCTACTGTAGCTATGACCTTCAAAAAGTGAAATTCTCAGCACAATATTCACAACATTTTTACTCTTGCTGTTATCAGCTCACAACTATGTATCCACAGTTAAATATGAAAAAATAGACACTTTTTTCTTGACTCCTATCTAATTCTCTTCCCCTATCTTAGACCTTCAGAAGATACATTCAAATACATTCACACTCACACCCGCCCACATCCATACCATTAAAAGTCAGTACTATATTAAAATATATTCTGCAACACAATGTTGTGTTGCAACACAATATGCAACATAATGTGCAGCAGGGGATTCATTGTTGATGATGTTAGCTAAATGAGTAAGACATGGTGTAGTTATAACTTTCTGAAATATCTGAATGATTAGTAAGTTTACATTCCCTGGAATACATTTGCCATTGGTTTTCCTTTGCTTAAACAAATAAGAAAGATAATAGCTATTTATAGGAAGAAAATAGTTGAGAAGATCAGAGAAAAATCCTACTTCTGATGTAGCTAGAGAACAGGGAACCATGTTTGTTCTTACCCCTTTGAATAACATCAAAATATATCTGTTTCAAGATAAAGGAAGTTACATCAATTTAAATCAGAAAAGAGACAAGCATAGGACAGAGCAGAGAGAGTATACTCTAAGAAAGTATAGTCTGAGGATTCCCTGTACTCCTTCCTGTGCAAACTGTCTGCGTCATCATGAAGGCTAGCTCTTATTACCTCCAACAAAGTACAATTAAATTATTATTTCCATTAGAATAGGATAGAATTCAAAGATATAGTTGTGTTAGTCTGCAGAATCAATATGTAGAGAGATCTTATGGCACCTTTGCATCTGAGGAAGTAGACTGAAGTCTACAAAAGCTCATGCTGCCGACTTCTTTCCTTCAGTTTGGGGGGAAGCAGATGGCTAAAAGGGCTATTTTGGGGGCAAGGAAGGGGAGGGGCAGCCACACGGTGGGAGCCCCAACCCCTTCCTGTAGGTATCGTCAGAGCGCCGGCCCCTCCGCATGGCCGGCACTCTGACAATGTCTTCCCACCGCAGCGTTCACATACGCTGCGGCAGAAGAGTTGCCAAAGGTGCGCCACCAGCCTTTTGTGGTGCACCTTCGGTGACTTGTAGAAGGAGCGCTATTTTAGCGCTCCTTCCAGGGGTGGCGAAGCTGCGCCGTGGAGCCGAGGTCTGGGGATACCTCGACCCCGCGGCGCAGCTTCCCAGGGTGGCCCACGGCCACCCGTCTGCTTCCCCCTTTAGTCTCAAAGGTGCTACAAGATCTCTCTACATTAGAATAGGGTGTTCAACACCTTCAGCATCCATTAGGGAAATAATGTATGTGAATGTGTGTGTACACATATGTACATACACACATACATTTCCCTCCCACTCTCACACATGGAGTTACCTCTACATATATCAAAGAAATTTTACTTTTCAGGGTAGAGATTGGAATAGACATGAATAAAGCCCTGGTGGCACAGTGGTTAAATGCCTATTCTGCAGCTACTTACTCACAAACCATAAGGTCGTGGGTTCAGTACTAGCCAGGGGCTCAGGCCTGACCTAGGCTTGCATCTTTCCGAGGTCGCTAAAATGAGTACCCAGTTTGTTGGGAGCAATTAGCTTACACATTGTAAACCACTTAGGGAGTGCTTAAGTGCATTGATAAATGGTATAGAAATGTACTTGCTATTGCTATGAAAAAAAATGTTTAAAATCTCTACTCCTTGCTCACTGAGATTGAGGGGTCACTAAGGTGTGCTACTGCCTATAACCAATGGGGAAACAATGATCTTGAACACTTTACATTAGCTAAATTCTTAGGGGAAATAGGTGGTGTTGAACTAGTTTCAGGGGAATGTCTAAAGAGGTCTAACGATGAGGGGGGCATAAGGCTTCTAACCTAAATGTTTTGCATCCCCTGCTTTAGAATATAGCCCAGAGAAATCTATAAGAGAAGATACAGGGGGTTCATTTTCTTTATTATCAAAAGTACTGCTTCTTCCCACTCCCCATGGCAAAATATTATATTCAGGAGCTTTTGTCAGACAAGTTTGTACTGCTCAGCTAGGGCTAGTTTCACCACATTATATTTCATCTTTTTCAAAGTTACTTTCCAATCTCTATCCTGAAAAGTAAAATTTCTTTGCAAACCCCTCATCTAAAAGGTGGTTTTATATTTTCTGAAGTAAATACATTTGATGCACACATGAAGACAATAACATTAGCTTTTCTGCATAATGTAACCCATTTTTACATGGTCTGAGCCACTCTCTGCAGGAATGTAAATAGCTGTTGATTTTGCTCTGAAGGCACTCCTGTGATGAAGAGAAGCTGCCTGATGACATCTTGGTATCTAGGACCAAACTCAAAATGGTGTCATTTTCCCCACAGACTCCATTAAAACAGACCATATTATTTGGAAAGAGGGTGCAGATAATCATTTAAAATAATTTTCCCCATCCCTGAGAGTAAAATGTGTAAACTAATAACTAACAGTTAATTTCCTTTTTATGCCAGCAACAAACTGCTTAATGGTAGGGCTGGGTCCAGTTAATAATCGTGGAATTTGCCTTTGGGTTCAACTGAAGATACGACAATCCTCTGATAGTCTGGCATTGGTAACCCTTTCCCTCAGGTAACAATCTATACAGCTTGGTTCAGTTTTCTTCGCGATAAAGCTGCTTTGCTATAGAGAGATCATAAGGAGACTGTTTTTCATCGAAAAAATTGATCCAGCATGTAAAATGTACAAATGAATGTGTAAGGAAGGCTAGATCAAAGCATGTTGCAGGGATTTACATGATGTGCAAGTGAATTAGCAATGTATCCAATTTTTCTGTCAAAGTAAGAGGAAGAGGAAGAGGATAGGAAGGAAGGAAGAAGCAATACAGTGCAGATAAGGCCTTTGGGAATCAGTGGATTATCTATCTATCTATCTATCTATCTATCTATCTATCTATCTATCTATCTATCTAATTATCTATCTAATTTGCTGAGAAAATGACCTGGATAATGACTGTTCTAAGCCTGGGTCTTTATTTGAAAATTCAGAACAAGGCTACTTATCTTATTTTTTCTTCCAGAAACAAAAAAAATGTACAGCCTATTCCATGCTCAGTATCCATAAAGAAAGTAAGGGTGATAAATAAGACAGACCAAAATAGCCAGCTTGAAATTTCTTGGAATAGGTGCAGCATTGTTACAAAGTAAGTGGGATACATCAATAATGAGGAAAGTTTTAAAGGAAGTAGAATGAAGTAATTGAAAATAGTTCAGAACAATGACATATCTCACCTTTTGTGACCTCATAGTTCAGAGCTAATCATTGCAGTATTCGGGGAATATGACATGTTAATTAGGATATTAAAGCATACCAAGCCCTTTGTGCAGAGATAATTAAGGTTGGTTGTTTTAACATTTCCATTATAAAGTCCATTTACCATTGGGATTTTAACTTACTCAGAGGGGAAATAGAACACAAGTCATTCTGGGTAGAACTTTAAGTTTTGTTCACAAACTATGGAGAGGTGTATGCATGTGTTTGTTAGCATTTTTTTAAAATGATCATTTTGTTAAGTGAATGAAAATCAGTGTCCTTATGTCTTTCACTTTGCTTTGCTTTGTCATATTCTTTTAATTTTAGGATAATATCCTAGATCTAGAAAGTCTAATTTTCCTATGATTTCAAATATGTATAGGTCTTGGAATTGCTCATTGATGGTACATACTGTACCTTCAGAAGCTCAGTTGTGAGTAGGAAGCATTGCTATGTTTCTTTTCATTTGACAAAAGTCCTAATCTGGTCTGATGTGGTGTCAAAATATTTGAGCTTCCAGAATTCCATGTAAACAAAAAACCTAGAACTGTTGTGAGGATTAGCTAAGCTCTATAGAGCCATCGGTCCTGTTTTTGTCAATATGAACCATGATATGAAGACATTGCAAAGTAAAGCCAAGAAAGAGACATACAACATGTATGCAGAAGCATTCCACTCTTAAGTCCCCAATGGTTCCTCTTAGCGTTGCAAACAAACCTTAAAAAACCCTTGATGCTGGGGTGAGACTCACAAGAATGCTGAAGGGAGGGGGCAGTTCACAGCAGGTTGATGGAGAAGACATCAATTGTTCTTTGCCAAAGCACTGACATTTATGCTAGCTCTTGATGTAGATTCTTCCACTTTATGGCCCAGATAGGAAAAAGGTTCTTTTGCTTTGTTTGTCTTTTGTGCTATGCATAGACACTGCCACCTGCAAGCAAAGAGGGGGAAACAAGTTTCCTTGCCCAGAAGAGGATTCTGCTAGCACATTTCCAAGCTAGGGTGCTTGCTTTGTACCAGTCTCCATGCAATGTGAAAGAAATGAATTGTCTACCACAGAAAGAATGTTCATGGCAGAATAGCAGAAATGCAGGGATTTGGATGTGTGTATGAATGAGACATAGAGTGTTAAACACAATGTCCAATACCAAAAAAAGTACATTTTTTGGAGCATACCTCCTCTTAGCCAGGCAAGATGACTAGAAGAGGAATCTTGCCTTGAAAAGAGAATGTTTGTTGGGTTGTTTGCTGATGGTATCCATTGTTGCTGCAGGCTCTCAGATGTTGCCTCTGCATGGCAGAATTAGTGGAGCTTGACACTGTTTTAACTGTCATGGTTCAATATTATGGAATTCTGGAATCTGTAGTTTCATGAACTATGTAGCATTCTTAGTCAGAGAGCTCTGGTGCCACAACAAACTACAAGTCTAACGATAGGATGGAACCATTGCAGCCAAAGTGGTGTCAAAATGCATTAATTTTGCAGTACACAGGCAGATTAAGGTGTCTACTTGGCCAATTCCTTGCTTCCTTCCTGGTGATGAATCTTTGTATTATATTCCCATGGGGAAGAATAAACAATGTAATCATTTTCACCATTTGCTGCAAAGAAGTCCTTCAAAACTGAGTTCATGGACTTATTCTGTGCATAACACTTTTTTAATGGACATTTTCTTTTCTATACAGACAATTATGTTTTCTGAACAAAAAAATATGCCTTTGAAAAACACTGTACTCAGCATTACAAACTCACCCACATTCTTCACCCAGAATACATTCCAAACTATGAAGATTACTTTCTATCCAGAGTTTCCTAATTAGGTTTTCCCAATTCTCATGAAATTATTATTTGAGGGTTACACGAGGTCTGTGATTAGACTATATTCAAATATTGTTTCACTCCTCCATCCTCCCCCTCTCCTCAAAGTTTCTCAATCTATGGACAACATCAGGATTCAATTGGAAGAAGCTATCAGTGAGGTTAAAATACTGAACTTTGGAACCATTGAATATATTAGTACTACAATGATTGCTGTGTTGTGGCTCTTGATGTCTTTTGTTAACTTTTTCAGTTCTCTTGTGATTTCCTCTACTTTACCTTAAATGTTTAAAACAAATCCCTTTCTTACCCTGAGGTTCAGGATGGTTGCACTACTGACAGTAAAATATGTGGTATGGATATTGCTCTTCTTTAGCTTATGTAATGCATTTTTAATTATTAGTTTCACTTCCCTATTTCTTGCTCTTTTGTCATTCTTTCTCTCCCCACTTCTGTAATATCTGGCTAAAAGACTCCTTCTCCTTCCTTTCTGACATCACTGGGATCTCCTCCCTAAGGTTGTCACTAGGTGCCAGGTAATCTTGGTGCTTAGCATGCTCCTCATTGGACAACCTGAGAAAGAGAGTAATTGAAGTGTGAAGCCTCAAGATTAGTCAGTGCTATTGGTGTGTGGATGATGAGTGTTGTAGTGATGCCCTTTGGCACCCAGCAGAGTCTGCAGGACAAGCTGGCTGCTGAGATCCACAGCCACTTTGTAATTTTTACCAACAACTGGCTCAGCTTCTCTTCTTCAGAAACCTGTCTTCCTCAGTCAAGAAGACACATTGTAAAGTCCAAAAGCATAGTTTTATTAATGCATATAAAAAGTAAAAATAAGATAACTAAGTAAAATCCATTGTGATGAACTTGTCCAGTTCAGCCATACAAGATTACATCTTTTATAATCCCAAAAGCATTAGATCCAACTTGTTGCAGTTAAAACCACTGTTGCCAGCCACACACGCTCACATCTTGAACAATAACAATTTTAGAGAAAGGATTTTCTAGGCCCTTCCCATACTCCACCTTCTAGGCGTTAACCTCATGTTGATTGGATAATGTCTGTATGATGTCTACTAACCCAGCCTCTTGCTGTCCATCATCCACCACGTGACTATCTTTCCCAAGCTAACGATGTTTACGTATAATTGTTATCAAGCCTTTCTCATAATAAAGTCTGAGTCCAGAGTTCTATCTTTGGGAAAGTACATGTTGATGTCTGTGTTAGCCACCTGGTGTTGATTCACTCTGTTTCTCTAAATATTATTTTACTTTGCCCAGAAGCTGTTCTCAAGTGGAAAATTACAGACACACACACATCTTTACATTTCACCTTTGACTGTATATCCCATCCATATCCTAACAAGTGCTTCCTTGCCCACCTTGAATATCTGGGGAATTGTGTGCCAGAGGACCACCCGCCAGTGCTGCAGACTGCTCCATGCAAAAATATGAAGGTCTTTCTTCTTCCAAACTGCATTTCATTCTTCTACTTCACTCTCCTTTTTATGTTACCAAGACATCCTCCATAGACTACTATCACAAGAGGAAGAGAGCAACTGTTCTGATATTTTCCCCCACTAGACTTGGGAGATTATTGCACTTACCAATAATATGACTGATCCCCAATGGGATACAGTTACATTTCAGGTTGCTACTGGGTATTATTGCACAAAAGTTAATGCCATAATAATAATAATAATAATAATAATAATAATAATGTATACCCCGCTTTTAGCCATAGCCATCAAGGTGCTTACATCTAAAGTCAAATACATAAAACAACCCCTACAAAGCAATATAAACTAACACAATTAACCCTCCATTAAAATTACCTTAAATACGAGTCTTAGTTAAAACTAGTTAAACAATAAACAATTTTAAAAACAAATTTAAACAATAGGCACTCTGAGGTGAGGCGCAGGTATACAAAAGTATCTGACGGGGGGGATCATAGCGAGTGCAACCCAGATGCATCCTGGGTCCCAGTTGCACTTTGGAGGCTGCTTTTCCAAGATGGGAGCTTGTCATTTTGGAAAAGTGGCCTCCAAAGTATGGCTGGGACCCGAGATGCAGCCGGGTTGAATTCGCCCAGTGGCAGCAGCAGGGACTTGCATGTGATAATGCCCAGTACAACCCAAAATGTGACTGTATTCTGTTGGGGATCAGTTGCATTATTGGTAAGTACGATAATCTCCTTGGTATTGAAGATTTTATTTCATAGTTTAACATACATACACACAGACAACAGATTTTAAGAGAAATAGGAAGGGCCACACTTCTGCTATCCATTTGATTCCAAGAGGGGAAACAGAATGAATATCATGTGTGACTCATTCACTGCCCCCACCCAAAATGAATGAATGAACAAAAGAAAACTTCACAAAGGGGGGGGGGATATTTATTTGAACATCTTCTCATATATGGCATTTCCTATCACACTAGATTATTTGAACAAGTGCATGTTTATTAGCATTTTATTAACATTGAGCCTAGAATAATAGCATGTCCCCTGAGAAAGCCACCTTCTCTCTCCTATAGTACCAGTAATATTTTTAAAGTTATCCATAAATTTCATATAATTCCTAGTTGTGTTGTGTGCTTTTAAGTTGTTTCTGACATATGGTGACACCAAAATGGGTCTATCATGGAGTTTTCTTGACCAAATCTGTTCAGAGGGAGTTTGTAGTTTCTTCTTCTGAGGCTCTGTTAATATGATTTTTCCAAATTCACCCAGTGGGTTTCCATGGCCAAGCAGGTATTTGAATCTCTCAGAGTCTTACAGCACTACACCACCCTGGCTCTCAGCCCCCACTATTCATTCAAATATATTGTCCAATTTACTTTTCCATCATTCTCTAGAAAACCATAGAAATCCTAAAATATTTAGTAGTATTAGAATTTTCTCTGGACATTTTTGGCATGTCTTGATATATCAGAAGCCATAAATAAAGGCACACATTTATGTTGATCATTTACATTATGGTTAAGTACAGCTTTAGATGCTCATTTGAAAAGTAATTAAAATAAATCCTTTATATCTACCTGTTATAATGCCTAAGGACGAAACATGAAAGGACAAATCTACTATTACTTGCTTTTATAGACAGGAAAAGTAATGATAATTACAGTAACTGTTCTTCACCAGCTTATCATATATCAGAGCTAAGGATTTGATTACTTACATGGCTTTCCCAATCTTGCTTACATTTCTCTTTCAATATGAATAAGCTGAGGAAAATCCAGCCAGAGCTAAATATTACTATTGGAATAAAATATAGAATTTTACATTATTCACTGTCCTTGGATTGTATTGACTCCCAATTAAATTACAGAAAAGATTAGACTTGATGTTTCATCTTCTTGCCAAAGATATAAAACTGGGATAGATTCTGTTATATAAATGAAGCAGAAATACATTAAAATAAAATTGCTTTGCTATGAAGTATTTAAAAGCAATTTTTATGTTGTCAAGATGAAAAGCCCAAACTTGGGACAGAATACCCATCCTGAGCAGGATAGTCATGCCAGGAAACAGTTATATATCTCATACCAGGATATAGTTTGGTATTTGTGAAGTAAACTTGATAATAATAATAATAATAATAATAATAATAATAATAGTAATAATAATAATAATAATAATAATAATAATAATAATAATAATAATAATTTATTTTTATCCCGCCCCTCTGCTTAGCAATCGGGGCGGCTTACAGCAATTAAAAATACAATAGTTAAAATACATTCTGGTATCCCAATCCCTCCACCCATCCCTCCCACCCCCCTTAAAACAGAATTAAACTTGAGAATTTAAAACAAATAAATAAATTAAAAGCAAATTTGTGTGACACTGGCAGAACAACAGAGAGCTTGGGGAGGAGATTCAATGTTCATTCTCTAAGGAGAATCATTCTGGGAAGGCCTGCCGGAAGAGATCCGTGTTAACTGCTTTCTTAAAAGCAGTGAGTGTTGTAATGAGACGGAGCTCATCCAGCAGGCCGTTCAATAGTTTAGGGGCAGTGATGGAGAATGCCCTTTGCGAGGTCTGTTTAGATTTTGTTTTCAGTTGTTGAAGTAGGTTCTTCCCGGCTGACCGAAGGGCACGGGGGGGCTCATATGGGGAGAGGTGGTCCCTAAGATAAGTTGGACCCAAGCCATGTAGGGCTTTAAAGGTCAAAACCAACACCTTGTACTGCGCCCGGAAACTAATTGGTAGCCAGTGGAGGGATTTAAGCACTGGTGTAATGTGCTCCCTCTTAGATGTTCCGGTAATTAATCTGGCTGCCATATTTTGTACCAACTGAAGTTTCCGAGTTAGGCACAAGGGTAGCCCCATGGAGAGTGCATTGCAGTAATCCAGGCGTGAGGTTATCAGTGCGTGCACAACGGTTTCCAGGTCTTTCTTATCCAGGTATGGGTGCAGCTGGCGTATCAGCCGAAGCTGATAACAGGGACTCCTGACTGTCGCATTCACCTGACTAGTCATGTGAAGCGACGTGTCAAGGAGTACCCCCAGACTGTGCACACAGTCCTTGGAAGAAAGTGTGACCCCATCCAGGACTGGGGGCTGTAATCCCAGACACGGATTCGGATCTGTAACCGTGAGCACCTCCGTTTTGTCTGGATTCAGCTTCAATTTGTTTTTCCTCATCCAATCCATTACCACTCTAAGACAGTCATTAAGAGGAGAGACGCCATCAGAGGTCTGAGACGATGATTTGGTCATGGAGAAATAAATCTGGGTGTTATCAGCGTACTGAAGACACCGCGCTCCATGCCTCCGAATGATCTCTCCCAGTGGCTTCATATAAATGTTAAATAACATCGGAGACAGGATGGCGCCCTGGGGGACGCCACAATTAAGCTCTATTTTAGAAGAGCAACTGTCCCCGAGCCTCACCCTCTGGGATCTGCCAGAGGGGAAGGAACGGAACCACTGCAAAGCAGTGCCTCCAATTCCTAACTCTCTCAGCCGATCCAAGAGGATGGCATGATCTATAGTATCAAAGGCCACTGAGAGGTCCAAGAGCACCAGCAGGGTCACACTTCCCCTGTCGATGCTCAAGCGGAGGTCATCGGTCAGAGCAACCATGGCAGTCTCAACTCCAAATCCCGTCCTAAAGCCGGTTTGAAATGGATCGAGATAATCGGTTTCATCCAAGATAGCTTGGAGCTGGGAGGCAACTGCCCTCTCGATCACCTTGCTTAGAAATGGCAGCAAGGAGACTGGTCTGTAGTTGTTTCTGTCCAGGGGATCCAGGGAAGGCTTTTTTAAGAGTGGCCTAACTGCCGCCTCTTTTAAACAAGAAGGTATACTGCCTTCCCTGAGGGACGCATTGATCGTGTCTCGAAGGAACACCCTTAACGCATCCCCACCCTGGATGACCAGCCATGACGGGCAAGGATCGAGAGGGCAAGCTGTCTTCCTCATCCTTCCAAGCAACTTGTCCACGTCCTCGGTACTCACAAATTGAAATTGATCCAGTAAAGTGCCATCAACGGAGTTACTGGATGCCTCGTTTACAGATTCTGCCAGAATACTGGTGTCCAAGTCGGCTCTTATCCGAGAGATTTTATCTGCAAAGTAGGTATTAAATGCCTCACAGCAGGCTGTCGTCGGGTTAAGCAGAGGGTTCGGCGCAGGAGGTATCTGTGTCAAATCCCCCACCACCCTAAACAGCTCTGCCGGGCGGGACTCTGCAGACGCAATACGTGCAGAACAGAAAGATTTCTGCGCTGCACGTAAAGCCTCCCTATAGGAGTCAAGATGCTTTCTAAGGCGTTTTCTGTCGGATAAGAGACAAGTCTTCTGCCATTCGCACTCTAGTCGTTGTCCAACCCGCTTCATCCTTCTAACCTCTTCTGTATACCATGGCTTGCGGTTCGGAGCGGGTTGGAAAGGACACTTGGGAGCGATTGTGTCGATAGCCTTGGTAACATCGATGTTCCATGTGTTAACCAAAGCCTCGACAGAATCACTGGCATTGCCCACCATTAAACCCTCTAAGGCTTTCTGGAAACCTATTGGTTCCATTAGCCTTCGAGGGCGGACTGTTCTAATAGGTCCGCCACCCCCGGGAGGGCGAACAATAGCCTTTAGTTCCACATTGATCAGAAAGTGATCCGTCCATGACAATGCAGAGGTTTTTGTCACCTCCGCCCATGGATGTTCCTGATCCGTACTAAAGACCGTATCAAGGGTATGACCAGCACAATGCGTGGGCCCATTGACCAACTGGGATAGGCCCATGTTTGTCATGGTATCCATGAACTCCCGAGCCGTGCCAGACAAGTCCTGTAAACTGGTTTCGAGAGGAATATTGAAGTCGCCCAAAACTAGAAGTCTGGGTGACTCCAACAGCAACTCAGAAACCAGGGCAGTCAGCTCGGTCAGGGAGTCTGTTAAGCAACGGGGTGGCCGGTATACCAACAGAATCCCCAAACTATCCCTGGTCATCAGGCTGAGGTACATACACTCGATGTGCGTCGTTTTCCGGATAGGCTTTCTGATCAAGGTCAGGGTGTTCTTATGGACCAAGGCTATGCCGCCCCCCGCCCACTTTCTCTCACCTGCTCACACACTGAGTACCCAGCCGGGAGAGCCTGCGCCCATGTTGCGGAGCTGGCATCCCCCAGCCAGGTCTCCGTAAAACAAGCCAGGTCAGCCATCTCGTCCACTAGCAGATCGTGGACGATATGGGTCTTATTCTTGACCGACCTGGCATTGCAAAGGAGCAGGTTGAGAGTCAGTGGAATGGTGAGTTTGCTCTCCAGCTTATCATGGGAAACAGAATCAACTGAAGAAGGGATAGGTAAAAGACATCGATCCCTTCTTCTTTTGCAACATTTGTTGAGACTGTTGCCGCCATATCTCCCCCGCCCCCATACAATCTGAATATCTGCCCCCAGCTTCAGTCAGCACACAATATGAGAACAATGGGAACCCACTGATATATGACCCCCGGTGTATAAAGACAAACCTCCCCACTCCCGCAACTGCCACAGTTTGAGCCGCCCTGATAGTCCTCTGGGGCTACAAGACGGAGGCCGGACAGTCATTCACACCCCCAAACATCACTGCAAGATTGTCAGGAGAAGGAGGAAGAGAAAGACTCCGGCGTTGCTAGCCCCCCGGGACAGATGGAAACGCCCCACCTCAGGCGCTGCCTCTCACCGCTGCAGCTCTAAGGAGTCCTCTGAGTCCTCTTAGCAGCTCAGACACCACCGCTGCCACGTTCAGCAGGGGAAGATGGTCTGGGCAGAGTTTTTATACCGCCTGCGCTCTCCCCGCTCGCCGCAGGTTTGTCCGAGGAGCCCGGTGTTAATGAGGGCTGGCTGGGGCTAAGAAGTCCTCTAAGTCCTTTGAGTGGCTCAGACGCCGCCACTGCTGCGTGTTGGGCCCGGAGGCATGGTCTCTCTCTACTGGTGGCATCTGCAGCCTGGTCTTCCCGGCAGGCTTTTTACACCTGCCCTGGTCGCGGGGACACACCCCCAGCGCCGCCGGTGTTCCACAGATGGAGAAGGGAGCCGGGCGCTTGAGGGCCCACACGCCCCTCTCACTGGTGCTGCCTTCCGCCGCCGCTGCTGCTGCACCCTCCGCAGCCTGGTCTTCCCGGCAGGCTTTTTACACCTGCTCTGGTCGTGGGGACACGCCCCCAGCGCCGCCGGTGCTCCGCAGATGGAGAACTATCTGCTTATTTCAATGCACATTTCTGTAAGCTATATCCAGGTATTCCACCTTCATGTCCACTCCCCATCTTAACCTGCTCACCCATCTCTTGACTGCAAAGAAATGGTGTGAATTCTGGACTGATGAGAATCTTTTCAGTTTGGAACCTATTCTGCACAAAATTTGCACATTATTTTTCTGTGCAGGACACAGAATTTTCTTCACTGAAAATTATATTTCCTGCCCCCCCCTTCCAAAAAGTAAAATGTTTGTATTCAATAAGGCCAAAATTGTGACTAGTTAGTGCATAGGTTGTGAAGACTTTCTCACAGTGGGAAGAAGATTGCTAAAATTAGTTATGACTTCCTTCAGTGACCACATGGCCAAAGTGGAAAGTGCTAGCCTGAAGAGAGCCCTCCCCACCATCTGAAATAAGATCAGAAACAGAAAATGCAGGTCTATGACTAACATCTTCAATTTTTTCTCCTGTTTGCCTGATGAAGAAACCAGTGTGACTTTGAAAGCTTGCAACATGCAATTGTGCATTTTGGTTGGCCTAATAAAGATATCATTGTTTGGATGTTTTTGGATTTGCTATATGACCAACATGGATACCCCTAGATATTTTCAAGAATGAAAGTAGTAAAGAATTATACCCTAAAACCACAGGAGGGTTTAGACAAGCTCTGTGCATGTTGAGATCATGTGTGTTGGGGGACTCTGAGGTAAGCATGTTCCTTTTAGTCATACTTCATGCTGCATAGCAGCAGTGCAGTAGCAATTGACATTTCTAGGATTCTTATAAATCATGGTTGGTTCTGATTGGGCTATCACACTGAAATGAATGCACAGGCATTGCATTGGCTTACAATCACATAGAAAACTAACGGGGGAAGCAGACGGGCGGCATGGGGCCATCCCGGGAAGCTGCGGGTCGGGACCAAGGTATCCGCACTCCTCGGCCCCGAGCCACAGCATCCCAGGCCCAGGCCCAAAATAGTGCTCCTTCCGCAAGATGCCGAAGGTGCATTGTAAAAGGCCTCCAGCGCACCTTCGGTGTCTTTTCTGCCACAGCGTGTGTGGACGCTGCGGCGGATATACGTCGTCGGAGTGCCAGTCGTGCGGAGCGCCGGGTGCTCCGATGATGTATTCAGGAAGGGGTTGGGGCGCCCAGTGTGAGGCTGCCCCTCCCCTTCCTGACCTCGAAGACAGCTCTTTGCGCCGTCTGCTTAGGCTCTAAGTTAAGCAACTGATGGCTTCATATTCATCATATCTGTATTTTCCATTAACAAGACGCTTATATGACCTCCTGTCACCCTGTTAATAGGATAATTATAACAATGAGAGCATAGAACACTGTTTCTCTCTCCCCCTCCCCCATCTGCATAAGAGGGATTACATCTATGTTCACTGGAAGTCATGGTGAGGATGCTAGTATTTAACTTATCCTTAGTGTTCTGACCTGAATTTATTATTTTAATGAATACCTATTATGAAGTTTTATGTTATAAAGGGATTCTGTTGGTTATACTGTAAGAGATAAACTGAGTGGAAAAGTATTTATTCCTTTCTCTTACCTAAGAGACCTTTTGAGTGTGCAGAAGCCAAATAATTATACTGTGATGTCAATCAAATTAGTGGGCTATGATACCTTTTGAAAAGACCAAAGGATGTCCCAAATTCATTGGCTTTGATACAATTCCCAGATAGTCAAAGGCTTGCCAATCTTTGTGAGTTACAATGTCATCATTTTATAATAATATTGGCCAGTGAAGAAGTGGGAGAGAGGGAATTAAAGTGTCAGTTGATTTTTGTTTCCAAATGATTTCCATCAAGAAATCTAAAGAATAAGCATTTTTATTTCCTTTAGATAGGTTTAAAACATATCATTATCATGGGAGAAAACTTTTTAAAATGGATACAAAATATATAGAGAGACCAAGAGGCAGCCTTAGTAATCAACGGTGAGATGACAAAAAATTATAAAATATATAGAGGAGTGAGACAAGGATGTCCCCTGTCACCTCTTTTATTCATAATCACTCTAGAAATACTAAATAATGCAATCAGAAGGAATCCAAAGATTGAAGGAGTTGAAATTAAGAAAAATGAATTTAAGTTGTGGGCATTCACAGATGACCTTATGATCTCTTTAGGAAACCCAATAGATAACATAGATGAATTATTAGTGACATTACAGAATTACAGTGCAGTGTCTGGACTTACGATTAACAAGGAAAAAACAAATATGCTAACTTTAAACATGACAGGAAAAAAAACAATTATTAAAAACAAAAGTGATTTTTCAATGTGTTAAAAAAGTAAGATATTTAGGAATTTATATAACAACAAAAATGCGGACTTATTTAAGAATAACTACGAGGTAAAACGGAAATTAAAAAAAAAGAATTAGAAAGACAGCATAAACTAGATCTATCCTGGAAGGGGAAAATAACGGTGGTCAAAATGAATCTATTACTAAAAATGATCTTTTTATTTCAAAATTTGCTGATTATCACTAATGATAGACCTTTTCAGAAATGGAACAATGACATCTCTAAATTTATCTGGTCAGGAAAAAAACCGAGGGTTAGATTGTCATTGTCGCACAGAGGACTCTGGTGCTTTAACATCAGCCTGCACACACAGCTGTTGCTGAGCGAGAGCCAGGGAGCGCTGGCAGATTTAAACTCCGCCCAGAACATCTCCTCTCCTGGCAAATGCAGCAGCGGCAGTGTCAGTGTCGCTCAGAGGACTCTGGTGCTTTAACATCAGCCTGCACACACAGCTGTTGCTGAGCGAGAGCCAGGGAGCGCTGGCAGATTTAAACTCCGCCCAGAACATCTCCTCTCCTGGCAAACGCGGCAACAACGGTGTCAGTGTCGCTCAGAGGACTCTGGTGCTTTAACATCCAGCACACACAGCTGTTGCTGAGCGAGAGCCAGAGAGCACCGGCAGATTTAAACTCCGTTAACCCTTATAATCCGGCATTGGGAGTGTAAATGACTGTCGGCCTCCATCTTGTAACTTTAGAAGACTATCAAGGCGGTTTGAACTGTGGCAGTTGCGGGGAGCGGGGAGGCATATATATATATATATATATATATATATATATACTGGGGTCACATAGATCAGTAGGTTCCTATTGTTTTTGTCCTGTGTGTTGACTGAAGCTGGGGACAAATATTCAGGTTGTATGGGGGCGGGGGAGATATGGCGGAAACAGTCTCAACAAATGTTGCAAAAGAAGAAGGGATCGATGTCTCTTATCTATCCCTTCTTCAGTTGATTCTGTTGCCCATGATAGGTTGGGGAGCAAACTCACCATTCCACTGACTCTCAACCTGCTCCTTTGCAATGCCAGGTCGGTCAAAAATAAGACCCATATTGTCCACGATCTGTTAGTGGACGAGATGGCCGACCTGGCTTGCTTTACGGAGACCTGGCTGGGGGATGCCAGCTCCGCAATATGGGCGCAGGCTCTCCCAGCTGGGTACTCAGTTTGTGAGCAGGTGAGAGAGAGTGGGTGGGGGGGGCATAGCCTTGGTCCATAAGAACACCTTGACCTTGATCAGAAAGCCTATCCGGAAAACGACGTTCATCAAGTGTATGTACCTTAGCCTGAAGACCAGGGATAGTTTAGGGATTCTGTTGGTATACCGGCCACCCCATTGCTTAACAGACTACCTGACCGAGCTGACGGCCCTGGTTTCTGAGTTGCTGTTGGAGTCGCCCAGACTCCTTGTTCTGGGCGACTTCAACATCCCACTCGAAACCAGTTTACAGGACTTAACAGGCGCGGCTCGGGAGTTCATGGATACCATGACAAACATGGGCCTATCCCAGTTGGTCAACGGGCCCACGCATTGCGCTGGTCATACCCTCGATGCAGTCTTTAGTACGGAGCAGGAACATCCGTGGGCGGAGGTGATAAAAACCTCTGCATTGTCATGGACGGATCACTTTCTGATTAAGGTGGAACTAAAGGCTATTGTTCGCCCTCTCGGGGGTGGCGGACCTATTAGAATGGTCCGCCCTCGAAGACTAATGGAACCCATTGGTTTCCAGAAAGCCTTAGAGTGTTTAATGGTGAGTAATGCCGGTGATTCTGTTGAAGCTTTGGTTAACACATGGAACACCGATCTTACCAAGGCTATCGACACGATCGCTCCCAAGCGTCCTTTCCAACCCGCTCCGAACCGCAAGCCGTGGTATACCGAAGAGCTTAGAAGGATGAAGCGGGTTGGACAACGACTAGAGTGTGAATGGCGGAAAACTCGTCTCCTATCCGATAGAACTCGCCTTAGGAAGCATCTTGACTCCTATAGGGAGGCTTTACGTGCAGCGCAGAAATCTTTCTGTTCTGCACGTACTGCGTCTGCAGAGTCTCGCCCGGCAGAGCTGTTTAGGGTGGTGGGGGATTTGACGCAGATATCTCCTGCGTCGAATCCTTTACTTAACCCGACGACAGCCTGCTGTGAGGCATTTAATATCTACTTTGCAGATAAAATCTCTCGGATAAGAGCCGACTTGGACACCAGTATTCCAACAGAATCTGTAAGTGAGGCGTCCAGTAACTCCGTTGATGGTACTTTACTGGATCAATTTCAATTTGTGAGTACCGAGGACGTGGACAAGTTGCTTGGAAGGATGAGGAAGACGACTTGCCCCCTCGATCCCTGTCCATCATGGCTGGTAGTCCAGGGTGGGGACGCATTGAGGGTGTTCCTCCGAGACACAATCAACGCGTCCCTCAGGGAGGGCAGTATACCATCCTGCCTAAAAGAGGCGGCAGTTAGGCCACTCTTAAAAAAGCCTTCCCTGGATCCCCTGGACAGAAACAACTACAGACCAGTCTCCTTGCTGCCATTTTTAAGCAAGGTGATCGAGAGGGCAGTTGCTTCCCAGCTCCAAGCTATCTTGGATGAAACCGATTATCTTGATCAATTTCAAACCGGCTTTAGGACGGGATTTGGAGTTGAGACTGCCTTGGTTGCTCTGACCGATGACCTCCGCTTGAGCACCGACAGGGGTAGTGTGACCCTGCTGGTGCTCTTGGACCTCTCAGCGGCCTTTGACACTATAGATCATGCCATCCTCTTGGATCGGCTGAGAGAGTTAGGAATTGGAGGCACTGCTTTGCGGTGGTTCCATTCCTTCCTCTCTGGCAGATCCCAGAGGGTGAGACTCGGGGACAGTTGTTCTTCCAAAATAGAACTTAATTGTGGTGTCCCACAGGGCGCCATCCTGTCTCCGATGTTATTCAACATTTATATGAAGCCGCTGGGAGAGATCATTCGGAGGCATGGAGCGCGGTGTCTTCAGTACGCTGATGACACCCAGATTTATTTCTCCATGACCAGATCATCGTCTCAGACCTCTGATGGCATCTCTCCTCTCAATGACTGTCTTAGAGCGGTAATGGATTGGATGAGGAAAAATAAATTGAAGCTGAATCCAGACAAAACGGAGGTGCTCACGGTTACAGGTCCAAATCCGGGCCCGGGATTACAGCCCCCAGTCCTGGACGGGGTCACACTCCCCTCCAAGGACTGTGTGCGTATTCTGGGGGTACTCCTTGACTCGTCGCTTCATATGACTAGTCAGGTGAGTGCGACAGTCAGGAGTGCCTGCTATCAGCTTCGGCTGATACGCCAGCTGCGCCCATTCCTGGATAGGAAAGACCTGGAAACCGTTGTGCATGCACTGGTAACCTCACACTTAGATTACTGCAATGCACTCTACATGGGGCTACCCTTGTGCCTAACTCGGAAACTTCAGTTAGTACAAAATATGGCAGCCAGGTTAATTGCCGGTATATCTAGGAGGGAGCATATTACACCTGTGCTCAAATCCCTCCACTGGTTGCCAATTAGTTTCCGGGCGCAGTACAAGGTGTTGGTTTTGACCTTTAAAGCCCTACATGGCTTGGGTCCAACTTATCTTAGGGACCGCCTCTCCCCATATGAGCCCCCCCGTGCCCTTCGGTCAGCCGGGAAGACCTTACTCCATCAACCAAAAGCCAAGCTGAATCAGACCTCGCAGAGAGCATTTTCGTTGACTGCCCCCAAACTATGGAATGGCCTGCCGGATGAGATCCGTCTTATTACAATACTCGCGGCTTTTAAGAAAGCAGTGAAGACGGATCTCTTCCGGCAGGCATTCCCAGATTGATCCTCTTGAGGAATGAATATTGAATCCTCTCCCCAGACTCTCTGTTGTGTTGTCACTATTATTTTATCACTCTGTTTTTATTGACCTTGTTTTAATTTTTTCTAGTTTAATTCGGTCTTAAGGGGTGGGAGGGATGGGTGGAGGGATCGGGATACTTAAATGTATTTTAATTATTGTATTTTAATTGTTGTGAGCCGCCCCGATTGCTATGCAGAGGGGCGGGATAAAAATAAAATTTATTATTATTATTATTATTATTATTAAAATTTTACAAGATGAAATCAAAAGGGGAGGATTAGCAGTACCAAATTTAAAAATTTACTACTATGCTAGTGCATTGGAATGGGCACTACATTGGCTGAAATTAGAAAATAAAAGACAACTAAATTTGGAAAAATATAAATTTAAGGTTTAGCTGGCATGGATATTTATTTTATAATAAATTAAAAGTAAATAAAGATTTTAAAAATCATTATATTGGGAGATCGTTATTACAAATTTGGGCAAAATATAAACCAAGATTATGCCCAGGAGTACTGAAGTGGGCATCAATAAATGAAGCATTTTTTTAGAATGACCTCTCTGAAAGAATTAAAATGGGCCACATATGAAGATTTACTTATGAAAAATGAAATGAAATTAAAATCATTAGAACAACTAAGAGAAGGTATGCAATGTACATGGTTTACATATTTTCAAATTAGAGAAATAATGATGCTAGACTTAAAAACAAATAATATTAGAGATGCTGCCCAAGATTAGAAAACATAATAAAAGCAGGAAAAGACCATAGAATTAAAAAATTATACAAATTACTATTGGAAATAGAGATGGAGGAGGATCAGGTGAAACCCTATATGATTAAATGGGCGCAGAATTTTGGAAAGTTGATTATGTTAGAATAATGGGGAAAAACATGGTTGAAAAGAATGAAATATACAGTAAACTACAACTTAAAAGAAAACTTGTACAAAGTGTTATTCAGATGGCATTTCACTCCATATAAATTATCCGAAATGTATAAAACAGAGGGGTGTTATTGTTGGAAATGAGAAAAGGAAGTGGGAACATATTACCACTTATGGTGGGAATGTAAACAAGCAAACATATTTTGGAATAAAATACATGAAGAAGTAACAAGTATATTAGAACAAACTATAGTCAAAGACCCAAAAATATATTTGCTGAGTATAAATGAAGAAGAGTGTTTAGAAAAAGTTCATGGTAGACTTTTATTTTACATGACGTCAGCTGCCAGATTAGCATATGTTGTGAATTGGGGAAAAAAGAAGATACCAGAAATTGATGATTGGTTTTCCATCCAAATGGAATCCCAATATTCCCCACTTCTAGATAAAAGGCAAAGCCTATGTACATTATCACACCAGCCCCTTTCATGCTGCAGTCATGCAAGCAAAAATGAAACAGTAACATGCTGATTTGGGAGCAGCCACGACCACATTTCTTCCATTCACATGACCAGGGCTGCTGCCCCCATCACACTCTCTTCTCACCCTCTCCATCAACCCTTCCCTCCCTCCTTTATGCCTTACCAATCTGCCAATCACACGAGTACCCCAGGAATGTTTTTTGGACATGAGGCATTGAACAATTGGCAGTTCATTCATGGGTTTCTCCCATGAATAAAAAGGGGCATGTGGGGTATGGGGAAGCTATGGGAGGGAAGTGGTGTCGTGCAATCAGCATCACTGATGCTGCTTCCTTTACAGGGGAATCAGGATTCAAAAGGGATATGTGATAATCTCCCATGATAGTGTAACATCATTTTCATTCAGACCATGTCATTTATTTGTTGATTTATTTATTTATTTATTTTGTAAAATAAGTTCTGCTGAATCGAATACAATGGACCACCAATTCCAGAAGTTCTCTTTTTGTGCCCAAATATCCTGTTAGAGTGCATCATTCTATTCAACAAGTGGATGATATCTATCAACACATTTTAGGGAACATAATTGTATCTGCCAACAGCCAACAGCTGGTATAATTGTATCTGCCAACAGCTGAAATTAGGGATTTGTAACCAAGAGGTATGGATCTATAACTATTCTATAGCACTAACCCTATAGGGTCACCATATACTTTATCTTCTAGCAGTTCCCATTCTACCTTAAGATCCAGATATCAGTCAGGTGAAAGAAAGCCATTCATCCTTGCAACCATTAGAAGCAAGACATCTTTTGCAAGTCCTTGTTGCAACCTCATTCAGTGCAAGAGGAGATAAAAATATACTGTAATCTTGTTTATGTCCTAATTGCCAACTGAATGGACACCCTTCACTTGATCTGGTGGATGGTACTTAAGGTAGACTGATGTATGGTACATATGATAGGATCTTTTAGGCACTCTAGATCAAGATAAGTAATAGTGCCACTCTATTCTGCTTTGGTCAGGCCTCATCTGGAATACTGTGTCCAGTTCTGGGCACCACAATTCAAAAAGGATGTGGAGAAACTAGAGTGTGTCCAAAGGAGGGCAACTAAAATAGTGAAGGGTCTGGAAAGCCCTATGAGGAACGACTTAGGGAGCTGGGGATGTTTAGCCTGGAGAAGAGAAGGCTGAGAGGTGATATGATAGCCGTGTTTAAATATTTGAAGGGATGTCATATCGAGGAGGGAACAAGCTTGTTTTCTGCTTCTCCAGAGACTAGGACCCGAAACAATGGATGCAAGCTGCAAGAAAAGAGATTCCACCTCAACATTAGGAGGAACTTCCTGACAGTGAGGGCAGTTCGACAGTGGAACACACTCCCTCAGAGAGTAGTGGAGTCTCCTTCCTTGGAGGTCTTTAAGCAGAGGCTGGATGGCCATCTGTCAGGGATGCTTTGATTGGGAGTTCCTGCATGGCAGGGGGTTGGACTGGATGGCCCTTGTGGTCTCTTCCAACTCTATGATTCTATGATTCTATGATTCTATAAAGGTATTGTTTTTTGTTTCTTTTTTTTTTTTTTTTTTTTTTGTAAGTGAACACACAAAAGCACACATCATACATGAACAAGCTTCTCATTAATGCAGGGACATGGGGGTGCACATAAGAGATGGCATTAACATGAAGTGTTCTTGCAAAACACTGGAAGCTTGTCCAACATTAAGAAAATTGAATTCTTATGTGCAACTGTTTTGCTCACAATTAAGGGAATACACAACTCTGTCATTAGCACAGGTGAATTAAAAATGTAAATCCAGCAACAGCTTTTTTATAGGCATGCAAAATGACTTTTTGGCTCAAGTGAATGGGTAACAATTTTCCAAAGGGATGCTTTTGCCCTGAACTGTCATTCTAGTAAGAAGGAAAGAAGAGCCCAGTTCCCTAGTATGACATTACAAATGAATTATATTAGTATTAATTATTTAGTGAAGCTGTAATGAGGAAGATATTGTTTATGTACTGAATGGGATTGTTTGTTTGTTTGTTTGTTTATAACAATTTGTTCCTATTCTAAAGATCACATTCATCTTGGACATATGATTACCTTCTAGCTTCACAGCCTCAAAAGAAAATTGTTAACAATTTGTCTCTGTGGATAATCTTATAGGTCAATATTAACATAAACTCTAGAGGTATATAATGGAAGAATAGTAATAATCCTCTTGTTTTTTGTATCTCCTCAGTGCAGTTTGGAAGGAAACAGTGTGTCGACTGTAGAGTATAGAAACCTGTTTCTTCGCCATCATAGGTCTTGCAGTCTTTTAAATGTAGAAGTTACCTATCGCATATGAATTGATTTTTTTCATCACATACCCCATCTTACTTTTTGAACTATGTAAAACTTAAGAGTGAGGGGTTGCAGACTGCCAGAAATAGTGCAAATTGACTCCACTTTTAGGGTTAGGGTTAGGGAATCATGTGAACTGTATTTTATTGTAGCACCAGAGCTCTCTGACAGAGAAGGCTATATGTCTCAGGAAAAAAAAATTCCCATGATTCCCTAGCACTAACCCTAACCCTAAAAGTGGACTCAATTTGCACTATTTCTGGCAGTCTGCAACCCCCCAAAATCTCTGAAATAAAAAAAATAACAAGAGGTTGCCTTATATGTGGTCTGGTTGATTGTCTGTCAGTGTTGTCTATTGACTGGAAGATGTTCTGCAGAGCCTTGGATATTACTCTTTTGATATCCCTGATCAGAACTGTCAGGGATTGAATTGGGGTGCTCCCTAGTCAGTGTATTTTCTCTACCACAGTTTTCTGAACCTTTCTCAGAGCTGCCATCTAGCAGACATCTCATCCATGGTCAGACTAAGATATTTTGATATCTGAGGAGAAGCAGAAAATGGTGCCACGCCCAACCCACCCAAATCAAGATATGTAGTACCCAACACTAGTCAAATGATTCAGTATATGAGGGGGTACCTTTTTCAAACATCTCTCCCAATACCTGACAACAAAATACTATAATAGTAATGTAAATAGCAAGCAATTTGCTTAATTTATTCTAAGGTTATGGGTCTATCTGTTGTTACATATGACAATACAATGACTCATGCTGGACCAGAGCAAAAGGCTACCTGGTATAGCAATCTGCTTTGACAGTAGCCAGTCAGTTGCCCATGAGAGCCCAACAAGCAGAATGTGAGTACATTGTGCTATCCAGCAACTGATATTTAAGGACACATTGCTTTGGTACTGGAGGTAATATGTGTCCCTTATCTCTACTAATCACTAATGACCTCATCCTACATGAATCTAGCCGACCACCATTTCAAGCTACTACAATTGATATTAATAATTACTCCTTGTGGTAGAAAAATCCAAAGTTTAAATTATATGCTATGTTAAAAAGTACCTAAATTTATCTCCCAGCATTCAGCTTCACTGGTGAGCCAGCTCGTAGCATGATAAGAAAGCAAGAAGAGCCTCTCCCTATCCATTTTCTACACACCTTGTGTGACCTTATACAATTCTGTCATATCTCCCTTCGTGTACCTTTTTGTGTAAGCTAAATGCGTATAGCAACATTATAGGAACATGGAATGTGAGAAGCATGAATCAGGGAAGCTAGACTTGGTAAAACAAAAAATGGAACATATAAACATTGTAATACTTGGGGTGAATAAGCTAAAGTGGACAGGAATTGGAGATTTTGTATCATATAATTACCCAGTGTTTTACTCAGGAAATGAAAATCTAAGAAGAAAAAGAGTGTAATTTATACTTAAGAGAAATCTAGCAAAATGTAGCAAAAGCAGTCAAAGGATATAATGCAAATTCTGATCAAATGAGGTCAATGAAACTTCAGGGAAAGCTCACCTATAATCCAAGCTTATGCTCCAACTATAGAGGCAAAAAAAGAAGAAGAAGAAATTGAAATATTCTAAATATTCAGATGGATACACAGAATCAAGAAAGCCTCAGCCTTGATCCTGAGCAGGGCAATTGATGATGAAGGAACTTGGAGGTCTCTCATTCATAGGTAAGGTTGCCATATTCCACTTCTTAAAATCTGGGCATCTAATTTACTTTTCATGAAAATATTTTAATTATCAAAATCATTCTAATTTACATTTTAATTATGCAAATTCAGTACATTAATGGTTGATTTTTTTTCTTCCACTATGTTTAACCTTCTTACCATTTTAAAAGTTAGAACTGATGTGATAGAAACAGAACAGACCAATGTTTAAATTACTGAAATTGGAACAGAGACATCCAAATCCCTAAGGTGAACCTATCATAGGGTTTTCTTGACATGTTTCCTCAGACGGGGGTTGCCATTGCCATCCTCTGAGGCTAGTCCTAGCAAACCCAATGAATTTTGCTTTTGAGAAGATCTATGTAGGATGGTGGTGTATTTATTTATCTGCCCATTCTGGAAAGAGGTAAACAGTGTGAAAAACCAGATGACAAACAAGATCCTGAAGTATTTCACTCCCATTGTCTCTACCTCCCTTTCAGGATCCTTCCCCCCCCCCCCCCCCCCATCCCTGGCTGTTAGTCTTCATCCAAAAATCCAAACCACCAACCCATAAATTAAGCCAATTGAATTAGAGATAACATTAGGGTCCAAACCACACTGAAGAATTAATGCAGTTTGACACTGCTTTAACTGCCATTGTTCAATGCTATGGTATCCTGGGATTTGTAGTTTGCTGAGGCATCAGTGCTCTCTGACAGAGAAGGCTAAATGTATCACAAAACTACAATTCCCAGAATTCCCTATCATTGAGACAGGGCAGTTAAAGAGGTCTCAAACTGGACTATCTCCGCAGTGTTTTGGACCAATATATTTACATATGATGTGTAGAGAATTGGATATTTCATACTTACACCTCTTTTTCTTCTTCTCTTTCTTTTCTTCCTTTTGCCCCTCCTCCTCCATAATTAAGTTGAACATCACAAAACCAGACCTGCCTTTATTTATTTTAACCCCTTCTCTCTCTCTCTCTGTCTCTCCTCTAGAGCAGAAAAAGAATCCAACAGGAAAGATGGGGAGGAGAGAAGGCAACCTCACTGTCCGTCAAAGCAGGGATTTGGAATTACATTCTAATTATCCCTGCCAAGAGTAGTTAAGTTTTAATAGACCTGTTATTGTTGCTCTTTGTCCCTGCAGAGGAAAATAAAAGGAAGGGAAGGGAGTTTCAGTGCAAAGACAAGATTTGCAATTCAAGGACCAAGTGCTTCATGATGGAGTGAGCTCCTATTACTAGTCACAGCTCTGGCCAACCTAGCAGTTTGAAAGCATGCAAATAGCAATAGCAAGTACATTTCTATATCACTTACCAATGTACTAAGCATTTTACAAAATGTAAGCTAATGCAAGTAGATAAATAGGTACCATTTTAGTGGGAAGGTAACAGCACTCAGTGCAGTCATGCTGGCCACATGATCACTAGAGTAGTCCTTGGACAATGCTTAGTAATGGAGATGAGCGCTGCCCCCTACAGTTGGTTACAGCTAGACATTCATGTCAAGAGACTGAGGGGGGTTGCAGACTGCCAGAAATAGTGCAAATTGAGTCCACTTTTAGGGTTAGGGTTAGTGCTAGGGAATCATGGAAATTGTTTTTTTTTTCTCCTCAGACATTGAGCCTTCTCTGTCAGAGAGCTCTGGTGCCACAATAAAATACAGTTCCCATGATTCCCCAATCCTAACCCTAAAAGTGGACTCAATTTGCACTATTTCTAGCAGTCTGCAACCCCCCTAACTTTACCAAAAGATATGGTAATATACCATGCAGTGGATATAAAGTGTATTTTAGAAATTAATGAACAGGAAAATATTAATATAATCTTTCAGCACTATTACCCATGGCATCATATGTTATTTAAAAAAAAGAAACTTGTCATTGTTATAATTCCACACTGCAGTATTTGTAATACATTACTATTAGAATTGCAACCTTTTAAAAATTAATTCTTTATTTCCAGATTCCCACAGTTAAATTAACAGTTGTTTTTAATAGAAACTATTGGATAGCCTGTATGGTGTAATGGTTTGGCTGATGGACGAGGATTCAAATTCCCGTTTGATCATGGAAATTCATTGGAAACCCAAATCACACTCTCTCAACCTCAGAAAAAAGCATAGACGATCCTCCTGGACAAAATTTGTCAAGAAAATACTTTGAAAGGTTCACCTTAGGGTTGCAATAAATTGGGAGTGGGGGAATGAAGTCACACAACAACAACAACAAGCTATTGGCTATGATCTAGGGGTGCAGCATGGCTTCAATATGATGAGCAGTTTAGGATGAGAGCGACATAGGATCACTCCTTGTCTTAGAGGCATGTTCAGTCTGAGCTTTAGGCTGATGTTATGGTGGGGGCCTCCCCCTCTAGCAGGTGTGACAATGGGTTTGTCCCAATTGTTACTATGCTGAGAGGGCTGAATGAGAGGGCCTGCCACTGGAGTGAGAAGTCAATTTGGCTTATGCTGGCAAATGTAAAAGACAACCCTGCAGGTTTGAGCACAAATGTAACACCTGTGGGGGTGGCCACCCTGGAACTTCCTGTGGTAGAGGCAAAAGAACAGGAGTGGGTACTGCCCCCCAGCTAGCTTTGCCTGGGGGGAAAGGCCCCGTCACCAATTAAATTAGACACTATGGTGGCGTGGCTAAAGGCTTACCCTAATAAGGAGGCTGCTATCTATTTATTCTAAGGTTTTTCCTTAGGCTTTCGTATTCCTTATACAGGCCCTAGGATTCATTGCTATGCACCCAATGCTCGTTCCATGAGGGAGTTGCCAAGTGTTGTGAGGGAGAAATTAGTTAAGGAAATAGCTGCAGGAAGGATTTCTGGACCGCATGATCAGCTGCCTATCCCCACATTTCGCTTATCTCCTTTGGGTGTAGTTCCTAAAAAAGCCCCTGGGGAATTTAGGTTGATTCATAATTTATCGTACCCAAAGGGTGAGTCAGTGAGTTAAGATGATTAGGAATTTGGGCATGGGAGCCCTTTTAGCTAAGTGCGATATTAAGTCTGCATTTAGACTCCTTCCTGTACACCCAGATGATTTTGACTTACTGGGTTTTCAGTTTGAGGGAAAATATTTCTTTGACAAAACCATGCCAATGGGATGCTCGATTTCTTGTTCAGCTTTCAAGACATTCAGTACCTTTCTCCATTGGTGTGCAGTTAGGCGGACTGGTAATAGAGCGATAGCACATTATTTAGATGATTTTTTAATCGCTGGGAATCCCAATTCTTCAGTGTAAGGATTCCTTAGCTCAATTTCAGGAATTAATGTATGACCTAGGTGTGCCCTTAGCAGAAGAAAAGACAGAGGGTCCACATACTCGACTTACCTTTTTGGCTATTGAGATTGACACCATAGCTGGAATTTCTCGTTTACCTAATGAGAAACTAGTGGCTATGAAGCAGCAAGTTGGGGCCATGTTAGGGAAGCAAAAAGCTACTCTTCATAAATTTCAATCACTTACAGGTCTTTTGAATTTTGCCTGTAGGGTTATAGTTCCAGGATGAGCATTCTGTGCTAGACTGTATAGGGCTACTGCAGGAATAGTGGCCCAGCATCATCACATTAGAATCACAAGGAGCATTCATGAGGATTTGAAGGTCTGGAACTCCTTTTTGGAGCAATTCAATGGCATATCATTTTGGAGATCTGAAATGCTGCTGAGGGCAGACTTTCAGGTGCATTCTGATGCTGCTGGTGCCCATGGCTTCAGTGTTTATTGGAATGGCCAGTGGGCTGCAGAGGCATGGCCTTCTGCATGGGTCAAAAGTGGTCTGACTAGAGACCTTACCTTTTTGGAACTGTTTCCTATAGTGGTGGCTGTGCACTTGTGGGCAAGTCAGTTTGCTAACAGGACTGTCTGGTTTTGGTGTGACAACCAGGCGGTCATGCAAGTGGTAAACTCTCAGTCCTCCAAGTCTCCTAAAGTTATGGGCTTGGTAAGAGCAATGGTGATGCAATGCTTGAATTATAATGTGTTATTTAAAGCTCAACATGTTCCTGGTGTGTTTAACCCTTTTTTGGATGCCCTTTCTTGTTTTCAGCTCTCCAAGTTCTGGCAGCTGGCTCCCGAGGTGTCAACACACCCGTTCATAGGGCAGTTTTGAACTCCATTGCCCCGTCTACACACAAGTCCTATCAAACAGCTTTGAATTCATTTAATCAATTCCTACAAGTGATTGGGGAGGATAAAAAGTGGCCAATTGAAGTTGAATTGGTCCTTTGTTTTATAGTTTATCTTAAGCATGCAGGACTTTCACCTGTCACTATCAGGGGCAGGTTAGCCACCCTGGCATTTTACTCTAGGGCAAAGGGCTGTTTTGATCCTACTACGGACTTTAGGGTAGTTTTACAGAAATTTTCAATATCAATGCATTTTTTGGACTGTTGTCAACCTAATGTTCAAAATGATAATAAAATGATTAAATTAAAAGCTTTGGTAGGCAGAGAAATGAAATACTTGTGTTTTTCATGCATCTTTAAAGCAAACTGACCTTCAGATTTTCTGGCTAACCTGTATATCAAAACACAGTTGACTTCTAGAATTTTATGAATTGTCTACAAGATAATTGGAGATATGAGGAATTTTACTCAAGAGCAATTTATGTTACAGGCTGGTTATTTTTGAGTGGTGAGTCAGCCTGCTGAGAATCCCTAGCCTCTCATGAGAGATATCACCTTTTGTGTGAGAGAGGCATTAAGCACTTCTTCTCCACAAAATAATAATTTGTGGAAAATGTATTTAGTATCTTTTAATCTTTGGGAAGCTAAGAGACATGCACAGCAAACAAAAAAAGACAGGTTGATTGATCACAAAGATATAAACAACTCATCTAGTGCTTATTCTTTTTTACCAGCCCATGTAACAAAGCAGCAAAAATTATAATTTTAAATTTTGTACATTTGAAGAAAAGTGGTAAACTCAGTCTTATGAGATAAACGCACATGCACACGCACATACTCACACACAGTGCTTAACCTAGACATAAAGAGGAGAGACATGGTTAATTAGGTTAACTGAGACCATACTGATTTAACCTATTTAACCTGAACTTGCAATATATAGGAATGCATTTCTTCACCACTTTTATTCTCAAAGAAAGTAGCAAGTAATTTCAGCAATTTTCTTCTTGATGCAAATAGGTCTTTGAAAACTGAGCAGTTTGTGAAATCTATTCATAGTCTGGGACTTGTGCAAAATTCACATGTTGTTTTGAATAATATTATTTTTCTGAGCAGAAAATACTGATTTGAGTGGAAAACAATAATGTGAAGTTTACACAGACTAAGAGGGGATGCAGATGGCAAGAAACGCCTTCCTCAATCCCAGGAAGGGGAGGGGAAGCTGGACGCTGGGCCCCCCATCCACTTCCTGAGGGTGTCATATGTCCACACGATGGGCACTCCGATGATGTCCTTCTGGCTCAGCATCCAGACATGCTGAGCCAGAAGAGACTCCAAAGAGGCATGCCACGCCTTTTGCGGTTCCCCTTTCATGGCTTACGGAAGGAGCACTATTTTAGCACTTCTTTTGCAGGCAGCGAAAGGGAGGATCGAGGCCGAGGTGTCCGGCAGCTTCCCCCCTGAGGGCCTTTGCAGATTGCTAGAAATAGTGCAAATTGAGGCCACTTTAACTGCCCTGGCTCAGTGCTAGGGAATCATGGGAATTGTATTTTTTTCTGAGACATTGAACCTTCTCTGTCAGAGAGCTCTGGTGCCACAATAAACTACAGTTCCCATAATTCCTTAGCACTGAGCCAGGTCAGTTAAAGTGGACTCAATTCGCACTATTTCTGGCATTCTGCAAAGGCCCTATGTCCTGAAATGTGGATATTTTGTCAGTTCAAAATCATTTTTTGACATAAGGAATCATGTCTTTTTAATATATATATATATATATATATATATGAATATCCTTCTCATCTTTAGCAATTAGGTTTCCCTAGTGAGAAATATAATTTAGGTGTCATCACAGACCTCTTTTGCTTTTGCAATGGACATACACAAAAGCCCTAATTCTAGTCCGTAAATCTAAAGGTTGTCCCCATCTGGCTGATCAGTTTCTAATTGGGAAGACTCTCCTGAGCCATTTCGTCTCAAATCCCACTTTAGAGGGAAACTTCTTCAGGGCCAGTCCCAAACAGTACCATCATAAGGTTGGTGCACAGCATGTGGCCTGCACTGGGAAACTCCTCAGAAGAGGGAGTCTCCTCTAGTTGGATCCTTCTCTGGTCAGGCCCTCCTCCCACTGGAGAGTGCATTGCTGTTATGCCTGCCCATTGCCCTGCATCTCTCCACAAAGATGAAGCCAAATAGTAGAATAGAAGAGAGAAGTGTGTGCCCTTTCCATCCCCTCCTGTCTGGGTGAGTGAGTGAGGCATCAGGAAAGAATGGAGGGAGGGCAGGATAGGCCACCACTACCCAACAGCTCTTCCTGGGTCTGCCCAGGATGCAGAAGCGAATGGGGCAAGTGAGAGAATAATAATAATAATAATAATAATAATAATAATAATAATAATATTTATTTATACCCCACCCAATGGATACCCAATCAGGGCGGCTTACAAGAATAAAAATACAATCCAATTAAAACATATAATACAAAAAGACACACCCCCCCTTAAAACAGTATTAAATCAAACAGGATTAAAATCAGCATAGTTAAAATTTAAGATCCAAACAGAATAACTAAGCCTTACTAGATGATCCCCTCCATCTGACGATGGGGCCACGTAGGAGCATCATTTAAGCGGCTGCTTATGTCCGGGTGGGGGTTAACTAGTCCGGAAAGGCCTGCCGGAAGAGATCCGTCTTAATAGCCTTTTTAAAGCTATCCAAGGATGTTAATAGACGGATCTCGTCCGGCAGGTCGTTCCAGAGCCTGGGGGCGACAACTGAAAAAGCCCTCCGGAAGGTAGCCGCAAGCCTCGATTGCTGAGGCTGCAGCAAATTCCTCCCGGAGGACCGAAGAGCGCGGGGAGGATTGTATGGGAGTAGGCGGTCCCTGAGATAGCTTGGACCCAAGCCATTTAGGGCTTTAAAGGTAATAACCAACACCTTGTACTGGGTCCGGAAACTAATAGGCAGCCAGTGGAGGGATCTCAGAACCGGGGTAATGTGGTCCCTCCTAGATGTTCCTGTTACGAGCCTGGCCGCCATGTTCTGCACCAGTTGTAGTTTCCGAACCAGGCACAAGGGTAGCCCCATGTAGAGTGCATTGCAGAAGTCGAGGCGTGAGGTTACCAACGCATGCACAACGGTCTCGAGATCCCTTCCTTCCAGAAAAGGGCGCAGCTGGCGTATCAGCCGAAGCTGATAACAAGTTTATTTATGAAGATGTGGAAGGAGGAGAAGACGTGGAAGGAGGAGGGAAAGTGTGATCCTGCTTTGACCCCACCAGGCTTCCTCCTCCAGAGGAAGCCCAGAACCACCATACAAGAAGGCGCAAGTGTGCTTCTCCTGGAATTGACCCTGCCAGGTCCCTCCTCAGGAGGACACCACAGTGGTGGCAAAGTAGAAGGAATGAATGCACAGCCTCATTCACACTGAGTGTCACCAAGCCTGGGGATGCCACTGGTCTCAAATAGACTTTCTTTCTCTTCTAGTACCTGGGCTCCACACAACCCTAGAGGCAAGTCTTCAAACAGCCTTTCAAACAAAGGTGCCTGATATGTTCCACCATTCATCATTTCATTTCAAGTTCTTCACTACTCTGTCACTTCAAGCAGAAAAACTATATTTTAGCTGCTTGGCCCTACAAGGCTGTCTAAAATGACATCCAGCACATACTGCAGATCTCTAAGGAAATATCATTACCTGTTTGGCATGTACAGGGTCGCTTCAGTTCAGAAATAAAAGCACAAAACTCAAGTCTCAGTGGTAAAACAAACAAACAAAAAAAGCTGTATTCAGAAACCAAAGATGTTTCCAGCAGGCATATGCTGTCAGGATTGTGAAACTAGTGTTAACACAGTATAATTAAAGAACACAATAATTTAGATTTTGAGTGGGCCAATACTCTAATCACCCATAAACCCAAAAACTCTCTTTTTTCCTCTTTCTCAGGGTCACCCCTTCTTCCAATCCGTACCATCCATTGTCATGAGACTAACTTTAAAACTCCCAGCACAGCCTCTCCTCCCTTCACATCTTATTAACCATGAAATAAATGTTGGGAATAGCCTTAGCAATATCTTATACTGTAATTGCATGTCCCATCATCCAATAGTAATACAATGTAACATGTTGCAAGCAAGCAAAGAGGGTCTCTATTAAATATAGCAGGCAAGTTGGAGGACTCAGATCCTGACACTCTTTCAGATAAGTGTACTCCACAACCACTATGTAACTCAGAATGATCACAAGCTTTTTTTTTATTTCCAAGTTCATCTTTCTGCATCTCCCTTCCCCTTTGAAACCTGCCAAGGAATCAAAGCAGACAAAACAAGGCCCAACACTGTTGGGTCACATTTCTTTGCTTTGTGTGCAAGAAGGCTTTGCAGGAGCGTCTCTGCCGACTGTCAGTCCCATTAAACATGCTTAGACCTCACTATTTCAATGTGCAAAATGAACAAGGCTGCTGCTGGGATATAATGGGCTTATAAATCCTATCATCTGTTCCTCCTTGTGACTGCAACATTGTGACACTTGTAACATTGTGACACTTGATCAGAGGTGCAAACCAGCCTTCTCCCTGCAGCCGCAGAACACCATGTAGGGAGAATGAATTATTTCTGATGAATTGTCATTTATCATACAAGGATGAAACAAGTTTCTATTTATATAACTATCAAAAATAGGTATGTTAAGGAAAGTTATGTACATCTCTCTCTCTCTCTCTCTCTCTCTCTAAATGTTACGGACGTTTCCTGGTTTGTTTTAATTGTAGAATTATGTAGAAATGGGATGGAATGAAATAAGATCCAATACATAGGAAACCATCATAGATATAGACTGATCAGTTTTAGGCATCCTCAGCAGAATGGATTACAATGAAGTCATGTATTTCAAGAACTTTGTGCATTTGAAGAAGTTAAATAAATGATGATGATGATTACAATGTTGATGATTATGACATTGATACTGATTTAAGGCCATAAGTTGTTGTGATATGGGGATAACCTCCAAACTTCCAAGCTGTGAGAACAAATCAAATAATTAGTGATACAATCACTCTGAAATAATACAGATAAAATAAATCATGAGTGCCTTGTATTGATCATAATGCAATGGATCACATTATATCACTTCAAACCTTATTTAGCACTGTTATCTGGTTACTTTGAGGACAGGGTGGACTTCCATTACTATTGCTCACTGGGACTATGTTGAGTATGTCTCTAATAGCTAGCTCATCCCATTGCATTAAACAGTAAGTAAGGTGTAACCCACTCACAATAGTAAGAGAGGTGAAAGCAGACGGAACTTTCAGAGGGAAGGGAATGAGTTTCATTATTCACCCTCCTCTGAGGGAAGGGAATGAGTTTCATTATTCACCCTCCTCTTTGTGTGCTGTGAAAATAAAGTGAGCAAGACACAGAGGGCTATTTTGAGTGAGGGCAATGTTTTCATAGGGAGGAGCATGTTAAATCCTGCATGGTCTTAATGATGACTCACATGTGTGTTCTTATAGCAGGAAAGGTTTTTTAAAAAAAATTACAAGTAGCATAACTGAGTATTGAAAGGACTGGATAATTTCTGTTGTTGTAAATTGCCCTCAAGTCAACCCTGACTCATGGTGACCCTGTGGATGAAGATCTTCAAGTCCCTCTGCTATCCACTGCTCTGCTTAGGTCCAGAAAGCTCAGGCCTGTGGACTCATTTATTTTCATCCATCTGGTGTACAGTCTTTCTACTGTGCTCTTTCTACCCTCTACCTTTCCCAGCATTATTTTATTTTCTAATGAGTCATGTCTTCTCATGATGTGGCCAAAATGTGACAGCTTCAATTTGATCATCTTGGCTTCCAGGGAGATTTCAGTCTTGATCTGTTCAAGGATCCATTTGTGCCTTTTTGGCTGTCCACAGTATCCTTAACATTTTTCACCAACACCACATCTCAGATGAGTTGCTATTAAACTTATCTGTTTTTTTCACTGTCCAGCTCTCACATCTATAAATGGTGATGGGGAGTCTAATGGCTTAGATGACTCCAACTTTAGTTCCCTTTCCAGATTAGTCTCTGCTCCACTGATATTGATATCCCCCATCTACCCCCCGAAAAAAAATAGATGTCTTGCTTCTAACTACCTCTGATTTTAGCTAATTTGTTATTTCTTCTGTTTTATAACTAGTATTTTATATTGCTATTCATATTATATTGTTATTCTTTTTGGTTTGCTTCTTTTTCTTTTTTATGATTGGGAGGGGAGTTGGGGTAAGGGTTATTTAGAAATCTGGTTTTAATTGTATATTGTATTTTATTGTTATTCCTATTTGTTGTAACCCACCTGGATCTGCAGGGAGAAGTGGGCAATAATTGTATTATTATTATTATTATTATTATTATTATTATTATTATTATTATTATTATTTAGGATCAGTGCCCTTCCCAATCCTAGCCTTCTTCTGATTTTTTGGCTGCAGTCTCCATTCTGATCAATGTTTGATCTAAAGTACAGGAACTCTTTAACTATTTTGATTTCCTGATTGTCTAGGTTGAATGTATGTAGATCCTCCATGGTCATTATTTTTTGTTTTCTTTATGTTCAGCAGTTAGCCTGCCTTTGCACTTTCTTCTTTTGCTTTCCTTAATAATTGTTCCAAGTCTATCATGTTTTTTGCTAGTAGTATGACGTCACCTGCATAACTTAGACTCTTGTTGTTCCTTCCTCCTATCTTCAATCCTCCCTCTTCTGAGTCTAAACCTGCATTTTGTATGATATTTTCTTCATAGAATTTGAACAAATAGGGTGAAAAAAATGCAGGCTTGCCTGACCCCTTTGCCAATTCAGAACCATTCTGTTTATCCCTATTCTGTTCCAGCAGTGGCCTTTTGTCTTAAGTACAGATTTATAATCAGGATTATCAAAGGTAGTGCCACTCACCCCGCCCCCCCTCATCTGCCCAGGTGTGCTTGGCCTCCCGGCGGCAACGTTGAACTCTACGCTCAAGAACCAGGATCAACCTTCTCCCAATGGTAAAAAAAGAGAGAGAGAAAGGAAGGAAGAGAGTTAGAGCCTTCCAGTGTTTCGTTTTTATAAAGTATCATAACAGCTTTAATCCAGCCAAGAGTGATACCTTTATGGACCCAATCAAAAGGCACAAAATCCCTCAAAATACCCCGTCTACCCCAAGAAAGATAGATGTCTCACCTCCAACTACCTCTAATTTTAGCTAATTTGTTATTTCTTCCACTTTTAATTAGTATTTTATATTGCTATTCATTTTATATTATTGTTGTTTTTAGTTTGCTTCTTTTTTATGATTGGGAGGGGGTTGGGCTAGGGGATTATCTAGAAATGTGGTTTTTAATTGTATATTGTATTTTACTGTTATTCTTATTTGTTGTAACCTACCTCAATCTGCAGGGAGAGGCGGGCTGTAAATTATTATTATTATTATTATTATTATTATTATTATATTTTGCTATAGTGTATGAAGCAAATGCTGATTTTTTAAAATTCTTTGGCATGCTCCATAAGCCATCACATGTTTGTAATTCAGTCCCTAGTGCCTCTATCTTTTCTGAGCCTGACATATACCTCTGGAATTTCTCTCTCCATGCATGATCAGAGACTATATTGCAGAATTTTGAGCAGAATTTTGCTTGTGTGGTCAACTAATGCTATGGTCCTGCAGCTGTTGCAGTCTTTTGTGTCTCCTTTTTCATGGATGGGGAGGTATATTGATCATTTACAATCTGTTGGCCAGCATATTGTTTTCCATATTTTTGACATATATTAGTTAACACTAAAATTGATTCTGTCTTTGTGGATTGCAGCTCTTCAATTGGAATAACATCTGTTTTTGGTGATTTATTTTTTCCAGTTTCTCTTATTGCAGGTCCCACCCCACTTTTTAGAATTTGGGGTTCAGCTTCATATGGTTCTTCATTCCATGTATCATTCATTTTTCCCCTTCTATATAATGCTTCTGTGTATTGCATCCAATATTTTTATTTCTTCTTGATCTTTTAGTATGTTCTTTTTCTTGTCTGGATATCTAGGAATGATATTTTGGCAGAATAACTGTTGCGTAATGTTGACATGATTCCAAGGATACTAGATCTTAGTAGGAAAGGATCACATCTGGTGGTATTATACATATTAGCAGGAGTGGGGATCTGCTGATGGGGAGGGTATGTTAATACTACCATCTGGCACGTTCTTTCTCCTTAGCTGGGGCATATCTTCAAGGGAGATCTTTGGCCCATTACTTCCTCCCTAACCCATTATGAATCCTTGATTCCTGTTTATATCTCCAACTGTTAAGACATCAGTTTCCATCTTTCAGGGACAACTAACCTGCCTTCTCTGTACGTCTTCCGCCTAGGATCTCTATCTGGGAATGTAGGGGTGTAGAGACCAGGCAAGCTGATGGTTGGAACTCCTGCAACAATTTAGTATAGTTAGTGATCTAGTAGCTAATCTGCATAGTATTATTTTTCAGGTAAATCTGGTCCCCAGCTTTCTGGATGTTCAATTCCCTACTTCTCCACTTTGCCAGTTTTACTGTAGAGTGCTAAGAGTATGCTGTTCTCCATTTCCACCTGCAACTGGATCACATACCCTTTTAGGGAGCCAGCTGTGCCTCTATTCATTGTCTATTCCTTCACTTGAGGTTTCTGAGCACAGCAGCTGTCTGTTTTGACAACTCTCATAGAGGTTTCTTGTAGCCAGCAATGCCATAACTAGTAACTCAACCAGATCCAGTAATGGTGGAGGATGAAGACAATGGTGTGAGCCCCTGTGAGTACAGCCTCACTACAGCAACTCATGAGGGTAATCCTATGCATTGTACATTATAATTATAAGGATAGGCTAAGGATCATTGAGATAAACTATGTAAAGACAAAAATGACTTTTGCAGTAAGCCAGATCTATCTACATGTGTCAGCTTAAGTACCAATCAATATTCTCAGGAAACAAGGCCTATAAGCCAGTAGCCTTCTGAAATTATTTTCATTTCTTCATTCCCCATCAATATGGCTCTGGATCTCTACTGGTGGATGCCACCATCAGCTATGAATGATGAGACTTTGGAGTGCAGGATTTCACAACAACTTTAGAACTCCTACTTGGTCTGGCTTTCTCCCATCAAGCTGAAAACACCTGACCATATGCATGATATACTACTTTGATACAATTTAATTGCTACTATCTTTTTTGTATGGATTGTGAATAGATATGATGAATTAACTTCTTTGCACCTGTGTTTTTACATAGGCTTTCCAGGATTTTTTTTTTAAATATTTTCTTTTTAGCACCTAGCTTTTCAAGCATAAAGAAGTGTTTAATCAACAGTTAAAGTTAAAGAAAAGGTTGGATTCATTCCAATTCTTGGGTACAGTATCAGAAACAACCAATAGACAACTGTTAAGAAGGTTTCTGGGAGACAGAATAAACACTGATAGGAGGAAATATCCAGTTCTATGTTTTAAGGGACTGCACCTGTTTTTCATTCAACCCAGGTGTGTGAATACCATGGAATTAGTGTTGCTTGAGTCTTTCTCCAAAGTACTCCCCCAACCAAGTATATTGTAAGGAAATTTATCTCACTGTAGTATGTAACAAACAGTGATTTCATTGTTCCATTGTTCTCAGGTATAGAGTCATCCTTGCTCTGTTACCTCAGTAAGCTTCTGAAGCCCTCTTCAAACTGTCGCACATCTAAAGTTGTCAGGCTGGGACAGAGTTGTCATAACTTCAGTCCTGAACATGCCACAGAGGAAGATGACTTACAATAAAACTTTCAAACTCAACAGTTCTCTCTTGCCTCCCAAACTGAGCTTTCAGCTGGATCCATCTCACCTCAACTCAGCTATTGTCTTGTCAGTAGAGAGTGGAGGAAAGGGTTGCAGAAACACTGTTGACAAGAACAGAGTTGGCACCCCATCCCTTCTACTGTCTACCAGGTCAATAACCAGGATGGGGGGGGGTAGGGAAATGACACGTCAAATAGCAAAGACACACAGAGCACCATTGCATTTTCTTGCTTACCAGTTCTGGCTGCAAACCAATGAGAAAGCAATGGTGAAAGTGGTCAGCTGAGAGGTGTGAAATTGTTTATTCATTATGCTTCCGAGAATACACTGAGCAATAGGTATATGGAATGTCCTTTAATCCTCCACCTCTACTGACTATCTCCCTGTTCTGCACCTAGCATTTCTTAGAAGACTTTTGTCCATTTAATAGAATACATAGATTTTATTATGCAGCCACTTTGCTAGCAACTATTAGATTGAGTACCATTTCTATACACCAGGGATGGGCTACTACAATGAGCCCAGAAAAATCAGCTGGGATCCTGCCAGGCAGTTACAAATTATGCATGGTGACTGTTTCATATTCATGATCCCTATGTAGCCCCTAGTTTAGAAGACACATAGTGACTGTGAAAGGCTCCCAATCTCCACTTACCAGACAACAGCCATTGTGATTGATGGAGTTCTGTTCCCCTATCACTTGGAAAGCATTTGTCTGATGGTCCCCCCCTTCTCATGTTTGCAATCTCCATTATGGGGGAGGGATTGTGGCAGGGACCCTGCTTCACATTGGAGATTGTTCATGATGGGATATGATGGTAATATACATTAGCTGCTTCCAATCAACAGAGGGACAGACCAGCATCAATCACAGTGGCTGCTACCTGGTAAGAAGTTCACTTATGGTCTTGAGGAAAAATTAGTAATTGTTTAAAAAATGATAAGTCAGGTTGAGGTCCCCTGCAACCAATTTAAATGGTGAATTGCTGCTCCCATGGTCTTCCAAGAATGTCAATTCATTCTCATCTTTGGCCATTAAAAGGACAGTGCATGAACCATGGAGGGAGTGAAAGAAGATAAAAATATTCTTGGAGGGTACCATGAAGCTACAATTTGGACATTTTCTACCTATTATACAATACATCCATATCTGGAAGCATAATGAGACTTACTTCTGAGTAGAATAATACACTACACTATTGCTAACCAGAGTATTGTTCAGAATATATAATTCATTTGCCAGTTTAGTTCAAGGACCAGACAAGCACAGAGGCAAAAGACAGAGGTGACTACCAGTAAATTGATTAGAATGTATCCTTTGATTCATGACTGAAAATATGGATGTTTGAGAGAATTAATTTTCAAGAGCTTACTGGGAAACTAATTCAATTCTTTCAAAGCAAAGGAGCTTCATTTATATACCGCTTCATATCGTGCTATGGGATGTCTAAGCGGTTTACAACTGTGAGCTGATTGCCCCCCAACAGCTGGGTACTCATTTTAGCGACCTCGGAAGGATGCAGGCCTGAGTTGAGCCTCAGCCCTGGCTGGTATTGAACTCGCAACCTTGTGGTCTATGAGTGAGTGGCTGCAGTACAGGCATTTAACCACTGCGCAACCAGGGCTGATCTATGGAATTCTGAAATAGTGCAAATTGAGTCCACTTTAAGGGTTAGGGTTTCAGTCATGATATTGTAGATTTCATATTAAAAGACAGAAAAATAGGTCCAGTAGTGTCTCAGATAGATTTCAGCAATTGCATCCAAAAGAAATGTGGTGGTCTAGAAGTCTTGGTTCCAAGAGTTTAAGAACTGTGTATTAGATATGTTGAAAATATAGCTTTAATATATAGCTCCAACATCTTTTTGTTTCCTGATCTTTGCCATATGGAGTAGCCATAGTTTCAAAAAGCTGATTTTCTATTATAACTAGATTGTTCCTTTTTAATAAAAGGAGGAAGCAAATGTATGAGTATGTATTCTGTACACTTCAGTTAAATACTCTGTAACAGAAGAGGATGACACATACAAAGTATCATCCCACTATAGAGATGATAGAATTCTGAATTGGAGTGCTGAATATTGGAACATTTGTATGATAATTCAAGACACACTAACCCTGCAGTAACTAGGGATGCATATACACTGTAGAAATAATGTAGTTTGACATCAGTTTAACAATCATGGCTCCATCCTACAACTTCCTGGGATATGTGATTTTGTGGAGCACCAGCACTCTTTGGCAGAGAAAGATTGTAAAACTTGTAAAACTACAGATCCTAGAATTCCATAGGCTGGTGCTACCATACTTAAAGCAGTGCCAAACTGTATTATTTCTACAGTGTAGATGCATCCTTGGTAATAGAATCAGAACAAATGGACTTGCTTCTTTCTGGTGCATGTTTAAAATAATGAAATGATTTTCTCTGTTTTCTCCACCTCCATTTTAAGCTTACAGAAATATTTTGAGGATAAAATTTGTCACTAAATAGACACAGACATCTTAGTCAAATAAATGCATTGTGAATTAGAACCAGAAAATCTCAACACTGATGCCACATATATTTTCCATTTATTTTATATCCATGTTATGTATTTAAAATGATACTCAGAAGACTCAACAACAACAATTCAATAAGAAAAGAAATTAAGTTAAGGATGTTTTCAGAAAAATGAGACATTTTACTAGGTCGGTCTATCTATCTATCTATCTATCTATCTATCTATGTGACTATGGATTATCTTCTGCTTTCTTTTATCTTTCCTTTGTGAAGAAACCCAAAATTCTACTTTGTTTTAATTTTAGGTGAATTTTTAAAAGAACACTCCAAATTGTTCTCATTCTAAACCTACACACATGTTAGGAGAAACAAAACAAAAACATAATACATAGTGTTCCTTACAGCACAGGGAACTTGTACAAAAAAGTTAGATTTAGCATTTTCTTCCTGTCCTTGTAGTTTTCAAAGATATACCTAAACAACATATCTTAGGTTTCTGGCCCTGTAAACATTTCCTGATTCTGATTTAGTTGTCAATCATCAGTGCAAGTGAGTTCTCTGCTTGAGACCTGTTCTTTTTTTTTTTTTTTTAACTTTTAAGAACCACAGGCACAATATGTAATTGCAAGATATATTCATAACTTGTGCATTTAGTACATTATTTTCTGTCTAACTTTAAGTACAATCAGAACAAACTACAACCTTTAGGAAGAGGCATCACTCATCTCTGTAGGGCTTTCTTTCTTTTTGTTTTTATCTTTCTCAAGTTCTTATGGAAAGGAAATAAACATTTTTATTTTTTTAAAGAAAAATCCATAGCTACTATATCTATCATTCCCCACTTTCCTATTGCAAAATAGGTGATAGGCCTATGCAGCTGCCTTTATCTATGGGTACATTCAAACTGTAGAAATAATGCAGTTTGACACCACCTTAACTGCCATGGCTCCATCCTACAGAATCCTGTGATTTGTAGTTTTATGAGGCACTATCACTCTTAGGCAAAGAACACTAAAGAACTTGCAAAACTACAAATCCCAGGATTTTTATGGGATGGAGCTACAAAAGTTAAAGTGGTGTCAAATTGCATTATTTATATGGTATAGATGCAAGCTTATTAATATTAAACTAATACCACTAAGGTCCTTTGCAGACTGCCAGAAATAGTGCAAATTGAGTCCACTTTAAGGGTTAGGGTTAGTGCTAGGGAATCATGGGAATTGTTTTTGGTTTTTTTTCTGAGACATTGAACCTTCTCTGTCAGAAAGCTCTGGTGCCACAATAAAATACAGTTCTCATGATTCCCTAAGCCTAAGCCTAAGCCTAACCCTTAAAGTGGACTCAACTTGCACTATTTCTAGCAGTCTGCAAAGGCCCTAAAAGACAATGTCCCAGATAAACCAGCTCACTTTCACTGGTACTTGCTAACTTCTATCTCAGGACAGCAGAGAATTTCTTTGAATCTACTGAATATATATTTAAGTAAATTAGCCTAATTCCCACTTTTCAGAGTAAGAACTGGGTTAGCAGTGAGGATGGTGAAAATTCTGTTTGGTTCATTTTTCATACTCTCTCTCTCAAAAAAAATAAAAAATAAATAAATCATCATTTTTTTTTTCATATTTCCTTCATGACAGGCTTACATTTAATAGCTCGTATAATACTCTCTTCATAATGTATGTATTAACTATGACCAGGCAAATAGTTAAGTTTTTTTCCAGTTTCTTTCTGATAAGAACACATCATAACCTCACCAATGTAGAAATGAAAAAAAAAACTTGATTTTTTTTCTTTTTTTCTTCTTTTTTTAATCAGTGTGGGAAGGAGAAAAACTGTCATGTTTCTCAAATTGGAACACTAGGTTTTTTGGGAATCAGCATTTTTCTATATGTTCTAATGCAGTTCCTGGCTCAAAAAATTGCACAGGAAAAAGTCTATGTTAGTGAAGGTATTTCTGTGAAAATATCTGCATATTGTAGAAAATTGTTTATTCACCTGTCTATGTTAATGGAAATTGTATGTCTCATTAAATTCTTCTTACCTGAATAGCTTGGTCATGTCCCATTCAGTCAACTATGTACATGCACACATGCACACACTGTGAATGGTTACATGAACTGCACAGTAAATTGTCATTTTTTAAATCTCTCTCCTTATCTTGTTTTTATTGTGCTCATGGATTCTGCCAAATGATATCTGATTCTGCCATGGAGTCACTTGACCATGCTTATTTGAAACTAAAGTAAAATGTTAAGAACAACATCATGTTGTCCCATAAAATGCTAGTGATTACTATAATAAAGAAGCCAGGAGACAATGATGATTTGAGCTGGACTAGGGTAGGGGTGAACTGAAAGCAGTGAGGAGTAAATAAAAAGATATCACTATGTTCTAGATGTCAACAACCTTACTTCAGATTAGGCAAGTGAACACAACATATAAATGCTAGGAATAAAAAAATAACTATTCAAAAATATTTTAAATGGTTTTGTTTTTACAAAGTAAAACAAAAACACACATGGTTTTGAGTGTTGAGAAACTTTGATGAGAAGAATCCTGGATTGATTATATTCTTCACACTTTGGGACTTCAATACAAAATTCAAACATGGTTGTTTTGAACAGAAGCAGCATGTTCTGTGGAGGAAATAGCTTTTCTGCACAGAAAATAAAGAAACTGTATAAATATAATTTCATGCACAGAAAAGCCTATTTCCTATACAGGAAATATTCCTTTCCATGTAAATCAACCATGTGCAAATTTTGCCCAGGATTCCTTCAATTACAGCACTCTTTTTTCAGGAATAGCATTTACTGTGCAGGAATTTTTTCTACACAAAATACTATTTACTGTACAGAAAAAGTTGTTTCATGTGCAATAATAATAATAATAATAATAATAATTGGGGACTCTTTTTGAAGACTTTGTTATAGTGTGAAGAAAATTGCTAAAATTACCTGCTGCTTCCTTCAAGAAAACAATTAGTGAAGAAATATATTCCTAATAAATGTCTTTTGCAGTGCAAGTATATACCTGTTTGCTCAGAAATAATCCCTGCTGAAGTTAGTAGTCTTACTATCATGTAACTGTAAAAGGAACTATAGCCAGGCTGAACAATCTTGTGATGGGAAATACTTTAGCTTTAGTTGACCTTCACTCCATGCCTTCACTCATCCTCTATCCATCAGCAGAAGCTCTCAGAGTCATTCTATGGCAATTGGTTTCAGGCAAATGAAGAAATCGTTCTTGTATTATGTTCTTCAATGAAATCTAAAATCTACTAACTGGGGTAGCTGGCTCACTCTGTTGCAATGGTAAAACTGTACCTGGGGATCCTGATTCATCCAAGCTATTACCAGCTTGCAAAGGGAGTGTGAAACACGCAAAAAGATGTGTTACAGGATTTTCATGTCAACTTATTTTGTCCCATTGGATTAAAAAACTAACCACCTGGTGTATATTCCTACTACAATGGTGGCCTCAACTGTACAATGAGAAGGGGCTGGACTAATCTATATATACATGCTCTTCCTTGGCCAGCAGAACTTTTCTCCCAGTGGGGCAGTCCATTGGAGGTTTTGGACACAGACACTTCATTGCACTATTGTAGTTCCCTCTTCCCATTGGTGTAGCCTTTTTTTTCCACCAAAGGGGCTGTCAACCAGCAGCTTCCCAGATGATGTTTCAATTTGAATCTAACTTGGACAGTCTAAATGTATTGATTGCACTGTAGGAATGTGTGATTCAAATACTCAACCATGGGGGGATGCAGATGGGTGGCCCTGGGAAGAGGAGTATCGAGGCTTAGGCTGCTGGACACCGCCATGGAAAAGAGCAGCAAAATACTACTTCCTTTCAGAGCTGGCAAAAAGGGCACCCTAAGAGCCAGCACATGACTCTTTATTGCCCCTTCTGGTGCAGCGTGTCAAAAGGCTGTGCTGGAAAGATGTCCTGACACCGCACGCCCTACGTAATGGCATATGGCATCAGGACGTCTTCAGGGAGGGTTTGAGGTGACTGGCGTGTGGCTGCACCTCCCCATCCCTCCCTCCAGGGTGGCCCAAAGGGCCCATCTGTAGAGGCCCCATATCAATTCACACAAGAAAAATCTTATCAGTTTTGGAGGAGTTCACTGTGGTTCAAGCAAAATATATGTAGAGGACCATAAGGACAACTGTGCTTGAGAAGAGCTAGTCAGAAGAAATATTAGGCTGTGCAGAATATGTAAGGTTCTCTGCAGTGCTGCACTACATGCTTCTCAAATGATTCCAAAATTGGTCTCATTTTTCTAAATCTCTGCTACAGCTGTCATCTCTATCCCTCGTTCTCTCCCTTCTCCTCCACATCCTCTTCTTTTTTCCATCAACATTTTCTATGAAATGGCACCTAGAAGCTTCCATAGATGGCTTTATCTTTAGATTTCCATACTCCTCCAGACAAACCTGACTAGCTTTGTACAAAAGGTTCTGAGAAGGATTTTCTCCTACATAATGGTAATGAATAATTCACTTATCCTTTGACTTCTCAGAGGTACTTTCTGAATAAATAATTTGCTTGCAGGGATGCCTTTGGGTTATTCATGTAGCAATTGCAACTGAGCATTGTCAGGGTGAACAAGTAAGTAAGGTCAGAGCATGATCTTGAGAACATGGGAATTGCCTTGCCAAATAAAACCAAGGTTCATTTAGTCCAAGATTCTGTTTCTGACAGCTGCCAACCACCTGCCTCTGGAAGTTCAAAAAAAATGATGGTATTTTCCTGTTGTTTATTACAGGATCAGGTACAATGTTATATAGTGTCTCTGGGCAGCAAAAAAACATCACTTTTAGTTGTACCTTATAGCTACCAATACCTCTACCTTCCATTTGATTTTTTTTAAAAAAAATCTAAAATCCTTCACTAAATCCTTGAAAATGGAGTTGACTATGTAAAGTTGACAATACAATGTGAGAATATTCCACATCAGCTTTCTAAGTTGACTGGAATATCAATTTTTCCTTATTTTGTTTTCCACAAAAAAAAAAGAAAAGAAAGGTTTTGAATGAAACATATCTTTGTTTCACAGATTCTGTGCAGAAATATTTCTTTTTCCATAAAGAACAATGTAAAAGTCAGGCCCCATATTTTACGTCATAGCATATATTATAAACTTGTTGGCTAGTTGAAATAAAAGTTGAAATAAAAAAAAAATATCATGCAAATAAGAAGGATTGTCAGGCAGGTTTAGGTTTAATTTTATTAACCATCAGTATGTGATTCATGTTTTGATTAACAAACAGGAAGCACTTGCAGCAGTACAGGGCACATACAGGGTTCCTAACATCTATATCACATTCATCCTGTTCAATACTGTTTTCCTATGGCTGACCATGTGTTTGCATGTTCCTTGAGTCCAGAGACATACAGGAAATACTACTTTCATTTTTCCATAGTATTAGCAAAGGGATTCCAATTAATTAATTGTCTCACTTGTTGCAACAAGCCCACTCTCATAGCCTAGTTCAAAATTCTGTGCACTGAGAGTGCCAGATGCTTTAGGATCATGACATAACAGAAGATTCTAGCCCTATTTGTCTTGTCTATATCCTGAGTTTCCCAAGTGACACAATAGTTTCTTTGAGACAGAATTGTAAACAGTGTCCTTAAAAAAACAAATAAACCATAACAGCACAATAGTTTTATATGAAACTATTATGGTACTGTCAGAACTATGCCTGTGTGCATATGTTCTGCCAGAGTATGGTTGGGTTGGTAGTTTGGTGGGGATGATGGTTGGGCTGGTAGTGGGCTTAGGCTGGTAGCAAGTAGTATAGGCTCCAGGCATTACGGGCTGTGAGTTGCTTGGGAGATGGAAGTGATGAGTCTGAGGTTGTTTTGGGAAATTGGGCCTCCTGGAATACATTGCTGGTGGGAAGAGGTTGTTACAGTGTGGAGTCAGCTAGGCCTGGGAATGGGAGGGGTGTGTAGCTGATAAGGTGGGGGCCTGATTGGAGGAATGGCTAGCTGTGGGAATTGAAGGTGAGTGCTAGTTTTCGTGCCATGAAAGGAGGAGTGGAGCAATTAGTTAGTGGGGTTTAATTAGGTGTTTGCTGGAAGGGGGGTTAGTTCTGGCTTAAATGTAGTCTGGTGCCTATCCCTGCCAAAATAAGTCAATCAGTCAATAAAATCTGCATCAAATTCTCAAGATTTCACAAATATTTTCTTCCTGGCTCCTTTTCTCTGCTTTTCCTCCCTTATGGAATTAAATGAGAGTGACTGTGTAAATTTCATAGAATCATAGAATCATATAGGAAGAAACCACAAGGGTCATCCAGTCCAACCCCCTTGCCATGCAGAAATACACAATCAAAGCACCTCAAATAGATGACCATCCAGCCTTCTTGCTGTCCAGAAGTTCTTCCTAATGTTTAGGTGGAATCTCTTTTACTGTATTTTGAAATATGAAAGAAATGGGATCACATTACCTAAGGCAGCTATTATATATATTTGTGCCAATTCAAATGATAACAGTACACAAATATTTTAACCCTCCATTCTTTACAAGTCCACCCCAGTCATGTGGATGTCATTTTATTTGTGTTTGTTCTATATTTAATCAGATGTTTTCAGACTTCTAGAAGCTAAGTGGCAAAATAGACATAACCATGAAGTCACATCTGCTGTCTAATTCCTATGAGATAACCAGGTAGATATCGAGCAATTCTTAACTTGCATGAGTGGGTGACTGTGTGGATCTGACCCTTCCTACCATATTCCTTCTGCCCTACATTATTTTTAAAAATTTTAGTGAAGCTGCTAGGTCTAAAGTAGTCACTTCTGGAAGAACACTGGACAAATTGTCAGAACAAAAATATGCAGAGATTCAGCAGCTGCTCCACTTTGTGGGGAAGCAGAGCCGTTTTGGGGGCAGGGAAGGGGAGGGGCAGCCGCACGGTGGGCGCCCCAACCCCTTCCCCAGGTCGTTCTCGGAACAGCCGGCCCTCTGCATGGCCGGCGCTCTGAGGAGGACCTCCCACTGCAGCGTTCACACACGCTGCAGCGGAAGAGTCGCCGAAGGTGTGCCGGCAGCCTTTTGTGGCGCACCTTCAGTGACTTGTGGAAGGAGCGCCAATTTAGCGATCTTTCCAGGGGCGGCGAAGCTGCGCCGCGAGGCCGAGGTGTGGGGATACCTCGGCCCCTTGGTGCAGCTTCCCAGGGCGGCCCACGGCAGCCCATCTGCTTCCCCCCTTAGTCTTTGGGTCTTTTCAGCTTGCAGAAACCACTACATGATAAAAATTAATTTATTTTTCATGGCTGTTTTCTTGTGACATAAAATTTGTAAACTCCTGCATTATAATCAATGTGCTTTGCATGTCTGTGACCAAAAATCCAAAAGTGTAGGTCAAGTGGTGTAAGTATGAGACAGCAAGCATGAGATTACTGCATCGACTTCCATGTGCCAACTGCTGTAGATTTCTAGAGAAGATTTGCATTTTTATTAGCACCCAGACTGCCAAACTACACAATAAAGTTGGCAAAGAGACTGACTTTTGACAAACTGCCACTGCTTTGAAGGAACAGAAGGCACCTGTTCTAATACTAAGTTGTTTGCACCTGAAATATTTACTTGTATATATTTTTATCTAATTGTTTCTGCCGTACAATTGACTGATGTGGTCACTAGTAAGAATGTGTATTTTTCAAATACTGGTGTCACTACATAAAGGAATCTTGCAGCATCTTTGAGACTCAATTAGTCTTTCAATTAATCTCAAAGGTGCTACAAGATCTGTTTGTATAGAAGCATGAGAGGCAGCCTGATGGAGTATTTTGAGAGATGGACTACAACTCTGGAGCACAGGATTCAGTTCTCTACTTGCCACGGAACCACACTGGATACTCTCAGCCCAGAAAATCTCATGATAGATCCACCTTAGGTCAACATAAATTGGAAATGACTTAAAGGCACACAACAACAACAACATGGCAATTTCATTGAATCTGACTACTATTACTATCGTCAGAGCCATAGATCTAGCATATGTCTGTGAGCAATGCATGGACTAAAAATTACAGACAATGATATGGTTTTGACTAGCTTGATTTGCAGTTCTGTAACAGCAAAGTAGAGCTTGGCTTTCTTTGGCCCACAGAGGCATGTAGAGTACACAAGCCTTTCTCAGCCTTCTTGCTGGACATGGTAGGAGTTCATAGTTCAACATGCCTGGAGGGCACCACATTTAAGAAAACTGGCATTAGAACATGATTGCTAGAATAAAATAGTCAAATTAGATATTTTCTAGATGCATCCAATCTTTAAGCTTACTTTTCAAAACTAAATTGAAGGAAGGATAACCCTTTCTAAGAATGTAGCACATGAAGCTTTTGCAGGGATATTTCATTAGAAAAGTTACAAAAATATAAAACAATTATCAACAGTACATTTTACGTATTAGTCAAAAGTAAAATATATGGTATTTACACACAGAGACAAGACATTTGTAAGAACAGTGGAGATAGTCTCCACTATCAACCCTTCTGCCACTGAATATGGAAACCAAATCCCCCTGGTGCAGCTAGGTTTCTGGAGTAGGATTTTCATCCCTAAATGGTGTTGGGGTAGAAATGATTCCCCTTATCATCTGTTTTTACAGACCTGTAGTAGAGCAAAGGAAAGGAAGAACATTTTGTCCTGAGTTATCATTAAGCAGGGGAAGGCAACCATCCCAAGTGGATGTTGTTAGGGCAGAGGATTTTCTCCATGAGTGTCTGGGTATTACCTTCTTCCACAACCGTGTATATTCCACAGGTTGTCTGATGCTTACTAAACTTTCCTGCTGTCAAGTGGGGTGGAGAACCCTGTTCATCATCACTATATATGAAATGGAGGCGGCATCATCTTACTTTATACCTCAGGTAGCAAAATATCTTAGGATGGCCCTGTCACAATGTATCTATTGAAAGAATAGCTTGACCCTCAACATGTGTAGTAATATCGAAAAAGGGAGTCTCTCAACTTGAGAGGGAGAAAGATATCTTTCTTCTGACTTTCACATTTTCAGCCATGAACTAAATAAATGCTGCCATTTGGAAGCCTAGTCTCAGGAGGGGAAACTAGCTGAACAAAGCAAGTGTGGCACACTTTGTGTCATAAGTCCTAATGAGAGCACATTCACCACCATGCACCTTTCATTTCACAAATTAAGCTTACCATCTGCTGCCTCCAAACACATTGGTGTTGACACATGAATTGACTGAAGAGAGAATACTATTTTGAACATGATGAGTAACTGCATCTGCCTCACAGTCAATTTGTTGATTAACTCAGAAATATTTCATTACAAGCAGTTCTATTTGCTATTCCTTCAAGTGGTTTATCTTACTCTAGTCTAAGGATGTTTTCACACTACCCTCCCTAAAGCTGGGTGGAGCCATTCCGGAACGGGCCGCTGGCAGGCTAATTCCTTTTGACACCCAGAATTACCTTTAAGTTGCAGAAGCTGGAGTTACAGGTCTTTTGGCTGGAGTGAGGCCGGACTTACGGCTCCGTGCGTCTGAACACATGGAGCAAGAAGCCGGACGGACGCAGGGATGGCACCGGAAGTGGCGGGGTTTGCCGCCGCGCGTGTGTGAACACGCTGGAAATGGAGCCGGAGTGGGGCCGGACGGAGGTAGGATTGAGTCCTCCTAAAGCCCCGTGTGAAAACGTCCTAATAGGTGTTCGAGTACTTAACCACAAGCAGTACAGATTTCACATTCAGAAGGTATCCATACCAGACTCTTGTTGAAAATAATAGATGTGTGTGATGAGTTCCATGCAGGATGCAGATCATATAGCAAGGCTGTTTGCCCTGCAAAAATCACTAACATGCAGGCAGTTCCAACAAGCCTTCTAGTCTTTATTGTAAAGTAGCATAGGCAAAGTAAAAACTACAAAGTCCAGTAAAACATCACTATAGCCAGGTTGGCTAACAGGAACAAAACTATAAATCCTTAATGCTACATTGTGAAACATTTGTCAAGCTACAGCATCTGCAAAAATATTAGAAAACTAATCCATGCTGTTGAAAGGTTAGAACAGACTAACTCCTTTGTCTAAAGCACAGCTCCCAGCCAAACTTTTCCCCACCTCTTTTGGGTGTTACCTTGCAGGCTAATTCATTGATTTTATATGACGTGTTTTAACCAAACCCCTTGTTGTCCATCTTCTACCATGTGACTGATTTTTCTCAAAACAATCTTTGTTATTAAATCCACTCTATAAACAAAACTCTTTCTCACAGTATTTTAGCTTGTTAACTCCATTGTTATGACTCTAAAACACCTGGGGTTGTTGTGCTCTAGGCCCAGAAGCAGCTTTCTCACCATGGAAAAATACAGACACACATCTTTACATTTCAACATTGACTATATATCCCATCAAAACCTAACAACTCTATCTACAGGTGCCCCCTGCCTTTCAGTGTCTCTCTTTGTGATGCCTCATTTTTTCAACACTGTCAGATCACAGACAAGTTCCTTTAATTTGACAAGGGGTTCACTGTTTTGTCAGTTGCTTTTGCCTATAGAAAGATCAGACTCCTTGTTGAATTAATGGAACTTGTCTATAGTGTGTTATTTAAGTTTTGCACATATTCATAAGTGATATATAGTGTGTTATTTACATTTTTGGCAACCAAAATGTATTTGCAAGCTAAAAAAACTGCCCCTGGATTCCACTTTCCAACCAATTAAACTTTCTAACAGTGCTCCAGTCCCTAATCCATTAGATAAGTGGGGACTTCCTGTATTGTTATATACGTAGCAGCCAATAATGGACAGATAGATTAAACCCATTTAAGTAAAGACCTCACCACTGATACTCAGACTGCTAGTCAGTTTTTTGTCTGTCTCTCATCCTGAGAAGGGATGGCAGAGATAGCTCTAAAAGCTGAAAGTGAAATGTATCTTTTTCAAGAATCAATGATTCACTCATATGCTGACCAGCACTTCCACATACTCTCTTATTGTTTTTCAAATTGGGAAAGATTTCTCTTGTTTCCTGATATCCCACCAACCAGCTGTGTCCACAGCACTGACATCAATATGGTATGCAAATCAAACTTGAATTATTATTCTGGCTTTTATTAGAGGTTCAGTCAAGATAATGATATTGTTATGCTCATCCAACTTCCTTAAGTGGTGAGAAGTTCCTGGAACACTTCCGCCAATTTAATTTAGCCTGATTAATCCCAATCAATCTTTTAATTAGCCAATTATTTTCTCTGGGTAGGGTGTCATTACCCACCCTCCACCAGAATTAACCATAACTTAAAAATACAGACCCTGAGTTCCCAAGTTGTGACTAATCTAGAATTATGTAATTTAACAATCACCTTTGATATCAACATCACAAAGCTTGGCAATAATACCATAATTAACATTACATCAATAATAAGACCCAAACCCAATTATCTAATAACAAAATATTCTCAGGGAGGGCAAAAAACCCAGGGAAACAGCCCTGGGAAAAAATTCCCTCCCGGCCCCCGAAGGTGTCCAGCCTAAGTCTGAGAGTAACCTAACACAAAACCCTAAAATTAGGGTGGGTGGGTTAGGTCACTTAGCTGCTTCTCTAAAATGGCTGCCGCCATGTGGCAGCTCTGGGCTATATAGCCCCAAGATCCCACAGGAAATCTCGCGATGCTTGCTGAACCACAAGATTTTCCAGCGTGCTTTCTTACAAAAATACTAAAACTGATTGGCTAGGTGTGCAGGAACCGAGGCGGTACTTCCTGCGCGACCAGCCAACTGGTGTTCACGTGCTCCAAAATGGCCGTCGCAACAGGTAACCCCTTCTAACGAGTCGAGGGGGGGTTCTTTGCACAGTCACAAAGGACAAGTGATGCCTTCTTGTGGGTAAAAACAGGCCACAACTTTATTTAGATGTACAGGGTCTATTTACAAACATTGTACAATTAAATACTCAAATGCTTTGTCACGTGTGTATGTGAAGGTGTGACTAATCCAAGTGGGTAGTCCTTCACAGCATGTGACAAAGCAAGTAAATAACAACAATAAACAATTTTGCCCCTCCAAACCGGCAATGATGTCATATTGAACTATATGACATCATTAAGTTAATGAAATCATGAACTTAAGTACTGACGTCACTTCCGCCAATTTAATTTAGCCTGATAAATCCCAATCAATCATTTAATTAGTCAATTATTTTCTGTGGGTAGGGGGTCATTACCCGCCACAAGAAGGGGCCAGCCTAGCTTGGCATCCCCTCTCTCCCCCCCCCCCACAGACCGCCTTTCTGATGTGCTCAGAAAGTGACTGAACATACACTTCTGAGCCCTCTGAAGAGAGGTGTATCCCGTCCCCCTGTACAGCTGAGGCATGGTTATCTGAATACCAACATGGTCAATTACATAAACACCCAATCTGGACAATTGCTTAGTAACATAACGGTTGAGCCAACGTCAAGCGCCATTTACGGCAGCGTCTTTATGGGCCCCCAGACAGCTATGCCTTGGTAGCAACTTAGTCCATAGGAGAACAGCACCAGGAATGTGCTTTCTTATCTCCAGCAAGTCCTTGACCATTTGCTTCACCAGCTGAAGGCAGGGAATCTTGACCAGGTCATTCTCCCCGAAATGTATGACTAAAACTTGGGGGTGCGGATGGGCGCTCGACAGCTCAATAATAGTGGGAAGTAAAGCTTCCCATTGCATACCCCTGCAACCAAACCATTGCAGGTTACCAATGTACTCCAGTCCTAAGGAGGGGTCCCGTCGCTGTTCAACTATATGGTGTTCTGCCCAGAACATAAGACTCTGGCCCACAATCCAGATCTTTCCATGAGAGAATCCAGCTATAAATGACAAATCAGGGCAATTAGATGCATCACAAATAGTATACATCCGTCAGGTACGAACATAAGATTTGAATGCCTTCGATCGCCACCAGCCAATTCAGCAAATCTCGGCTTCACCTAAACCATGAACAGCCGCGGCGGTTGCCACTCCCATGCAGAAAGAATGAGAAGAAAATTGAGCAGAAGGTAAATTAACTCGCCTCAAGGTCTCCTTTAAGACCGCCCTAAACTGAAATTGAGTAAGTGGCATACCTGAAGTATGGACAAACAAATATCCTGAAACATTTGGTCTAACGTTTAGATAATCTGCTAGTGCCAAAACAGGGCAGATCTGACCCTCAGGTGCCTTGGCCAAGGAGATGGACTGACCTTTTGCTAACTGGTCAGTCTTTGAACACCTGACTAAAATCTTAATCCCCTGCTCCGATAATATAACATCTGAGAGCAGGAGTGCCCTACCTGATTTATCATTACGAGAGCCTGGGACAATCTCACTGATCTTCAAAGCCACAAAGAAGGCTATAGCAAATACGGCTTTCAACAACGCTAATTCCTCTGTTGAATAATAAGTATTGGCTAAATGTTGCCACAATTTCACTAAGACTGGGCCAGTTATTGGCAAACGGGTGTCCTTAACCACTGGGGATTCTCTGGTCCAACCTTCTAAAGCTCTCCTAACTCTGAAATCTGCAGCAGGATCATGCAGACCCCTGGCTTTGGAGAAAAAGGCCACTGCGGCCAGCCTGCCCCTGATGGTAACAGGCTACAAACCCGTTTGCCAAAGGCTCACTATAAATTGAAGAATGATGTCCACCCTAATGGGCCAGACCTCAACCTCCCCTGTTTCTGACAAAAATTGTCTAAATATATTCAAAGCTGTCTGATAGGACTTGCGTGTAGATGGGGCGATAGATTGTAGGATCGCCCTGCTGATTTCTAGTCTCCAAGGTTCCCCAGAAGTGCTGGTACCTCCAGTGGGTACGTCGAAGCCTCGGGCGCCAGCTGCCGGAATCTGGAGAACTGAAAATGAGAGACGGCGTCCGCCAAAGGATTAAGCAAACCAGGGACATGGTGAGCTTGGAACAAAGCATTAAATTTCAAACACTGCATCACCATAGGCCTAACCAAACTCATCACCCTTGAGAACTTAGAGGACTGGGAATTTACTACCTGAACCACCGCCTGGTTGTCACACCAAAACCAGACGGTCTTATTAGCAAATTGATTTGCCCATAGGTGTACAGCCACCAGTATGGGAAACAGCTCCAAAAATGTCAGGTCTCTGGTAAGACCACATTCTGACCAAGCAGGAATCCAAGCCTCAGCAGCCCACTGACCATTCCAATAAACTCCAAATCCATGGGCACCAGCATCATCGGAGTGTACCTGAAAATCTGCACTCAGCAGCATTTCAGACCTCCAAAACGAAATTCCATTGAATTGTTCCAAAAAGGACTCCCAGACCTTCAAGTCCTCATGAATTCCCTTAGTGATTCTTATATGATGATGTGAAACAGAAACCCCTTTAGTGGCTCTATACAATCTGGAACAAAATGCTTGTCCTGGAATTATTACCTTACAAGCAAAGTTTAACAAGACTGTAAGGGACTGAAAGTCATGGAATGTAGCTTTATGTTTTCCCATCAATAACCTAACTTGCTCCCTCATAGCCACTAGCTTGTCATCTGGTAAACAAGATATCCCAGCTGTGGTGTTTATCTCAATCCCCAAAAAGGTAAGTCGTGTGTCAGGGCTCTCAGTCTTTTCCTCGGCTAGAGGAACTCCCAACTCTGCCATTAAACCCTGAAAAGTGACTAAAGTATCACTACATCTTGTAGAATCGGGGGCTCCAGTTATTAAGAAATCATCCAAATAATGGGTGATTGCATTATTGCCTGACCTTTTGACTGCACACCAATGGAGGAATGTGCTAAATGTTTCAAAAGCTGAACAGGAAATAGAACACCCCATTGGCATAGCTTTGTCGAAACAATATTTTCCCTCAAATTGATAACCCAAGAGATCAAAGTCATCTGGGTGAACAGGGAGCAACCTGAAAGCTGATTTTATATCACATTTAGCTAAAAGTGCTCCCTTGCCTAAGGCCCTGACCATCTTAACTGCGGAATCAAAGGAACCTTACTTAACTGAAGTAAGCCTTGAGTCTATGGCATCATTAACATAATCACCCTTGGGATAGGAAAGATTATGAATTAACCTAAATTCCCCAGGGGCTTTTTTGGGTACTACACCCAGAGGAGATAAGTGAAGGGTGGAAATTGGTAGGTGATCATGAGGGCCTGAAATCCTGCCTGCTGCTACCTCTTTTGCCAGCTTGTCCCTTACTATATCTGACAAATCCATCACAGAACACACATTGGGCGCATAATGATGTTCCCTGGTCCCAGAGTAAGGGATACGAAAACCCAGGGAAAAACCATTGAATATATAAGAGGCTGCATCCTTATTAGGGTATATACAGAGCCATGGTACCATTGCCTCCAAATTAATTGGTGACGGTGCCTTTTCCTCCTGGTGACAATGGCTGGGTTGATCCCACAACTCCTGATCTCTTGCCTCTAACACAGGAAGTGTCGGGGTGATTCCCCCAACAGGTGTTGCATTTGTGCTCAAACCAGTAGGGTTGCCTCGAACACTTACCTGCATTGTAATTCCAGAAAAAAACCAAATTGCTTTCTTTCAGCCATGCCAGGCCTCGCATTTTGCCCTCTCGGCTGCGTAACCATGGGCACAAACCCATTGTCACAATGGCTTGAAGGGGAGGCCCCACCATCAGATCTGCCCACAGTTCAGATTGCACATGTCTCCATGATAGTGAGCGATCTTGGGCAGCCCTCATTCTGAACTGCTCATCATATTGCAGCCAAGCTGCACCACATGAATTATGATGGCAGTTCGTATAAGCTTTAATCATAATTTCCTGATATTGGAAAAATCAGGTGACTCTAAGTGATTCTTTTTCCTCCACAACTCCCCTGCAAATAGCGAAGCCCATTATCCAGTTGACAAAATTACGTTCCAGCTTAGGTCATTTAAATGCCTGAAACTCCTTAGGCAGGCTAAATACTATCCTATCCTTAACCATAATCCTTGGTTCAGGATCTCTAAAAGTAAGAGAAAATAGGTCTATGTATTGCTCTCTCCAAATCCTTTCTTTAGTAGCAAGGGGAAGATAAGAGCCCAGGGGAGTAGACATCCCAGCATATGGGGTACATTCCCCTACTCTGTCCACTGTTGAACCGACTAAGCCAATAGAAGGTGCTCTTGAAGTATCACCAGCCATGTTAACCATTGGCTGCGCCACCTGCACCCTCGAGTTAGCCGCCTGGGAAAACTCAGGTGTTGTCGAGGGTGCTCCCAACGATGCAGAGTTGGGGCATTCAACCCCCACACTCTGCCCAACCTGACCACCTGGAGCCCATATCAAGGTGGGCCATGACACCTGTGCAGGGGAAGGAGGAGACACACCTGGTGCAGAAACATGCTGGGAAGCATCACCAGCCGACTGTGCAGATCCACCGAAGTGTGGCCCCGCAACAGCTCGGGTGTCACATTGAGATGCAGTGGCACCAGCCTGATCTGTTCTCCTCGCATTGGTGGTCTGCTCCATCACACCTCCACCTGCAGAAACCACTCTGTGCAGGAGATTTTATAAATCCACCAAAGTAGGCTGAACAGACACACCTGGAACCTTTTGCAGGAGTTCCCACACATCGGCTATGGTAGGTTGCCCAACTTCCATAGCCGTATCCACCACAGGACCACATGCTGTGTCCACCACCTGACCTTCAGGCGAGGGTTGAAGGGGCAGCACTTCTTTTTTTAAAAAAAAATTAATTAATTTTTTTATTAAAGACAACACATATCTATACAAAATACATATACAATTTAAAAAACAAACAAACAAGACAAACTAACACAAAAATGCCTAAACATTAATTTACTAGGAAAAGAAACACACCCCTTTTCTATCTTACACTTATTTCTATTCTGCCTTTCATTCTTTCTTTCTCATTTCTCACATAATACCATCCTAATTATTCTTCTCTTCCATTACCTTCTTATATATCCTTCAACCACTCTTCCATTCTTCTTATCTACAATTCCCTCCTTACTTACTTTCTTTCCTTACATACTCATACCTTCATCTACAGCCTTAAACATTCTTGCTATATCTTTCTCTAAATCTAATTTCTAGTTTCTTTCCCACCTACTTTCTTAACTCTAAAACATCCTACTACATACATTCAAATCATCTATCTTCCCAAGCATACCGACTTCTCACTTACTTCATGGATTATATTTTGTACATAGCGTCCTTCCTTGTTTACCTATTTCTATCTTGACCATTTTAATGAAACTTTTTGACTCTTTATATTGTTGATCTGCTTGTGTAGATTTTATTTCACTGGCAAACATGAGGAAGGTGTCCCACAGGTCCACAAAGGCACCCTGTCTAACCAACAGACTTATCAGGGGAATACACCAGGCCCGTGAAGGCAGGATGTGTCCAACCCCTCCCTGGATGAGTGTAGTCTACCTTACCAATCCAGGAGTCACCAGGGGTGCCGCTAGGCCTACAAACAGCCGACACGGACCACCAGCCTGGTGGACAACCACCTACTGCGGCACCCACTCGGCTCGGTGACAACCCGAGCAGGGTGTATCAAGATGCCGCAGGCCTCTTGGACAGGTCCGGGGTGACCGGCCCGAAGGTCCCCGCCCAGACTTGCCAACAGATACCAGCCGCCAAAGATCTCTTCCTTGCGGTGCTCCAATAAGTAATCCAGAAAAAATCAATAGAAAAGTTGGGGTGTATGGTTTGCTAGGCCCAAAGCCTTGCAAAGACCACAGAAGAAAGCAGCAGAGTGATGTTACTCGCTTAGCTGCTTCCCTAAAATGGCTGCCACCACATGGCAGCGCAAGGCTATATATAGCCCCAAGATCCCGCAGGAAATCTTGCGATGCTTGCAGCATCGCGAGATTTCCCAGCGTGCTTTCTTACAATATTAGTAAAGCTGATTGGCTAGGCGCGCAGGAAGCGAGGCAGTACTTCCTGCACGCCCAGGCAACCGGCAGTCACTTGCCCCAAAATGGCCGTCGCAACAGGTATCCCCTCCCGATGAGTCGGGGGGGTCTTTTTCTGGGACCTGCCTCCCTGTCTTCTGCTCTCCAACCATCTTAGACTCTTCTTCATGTCAGGGAATAAGAAAATCCATGTGTTTGTTTTAGTCTATAGTGCAATATGCTTAGGAACGCCCCTCTTAGATTAGTTTTTTTTTCCTTGTCATTTCCCCTCTTTTACATTGAGAAACACTTTGCATTTTTCCAAACAAAAGAGAGTTAGTGACTGGAAGAGCTTTTCCTGAAAAACCAGTGCACTGCTCTCAATAATAGCTTATGTCCAGGCTATTTAAGGCCATATCTCCCCTTATGAGTCTGACCAGATGCCATGATCCTCAAGAGAGGCCTTTCTTTCAGTCCCACCAACCTTGTGAATACAATTATTGGGTACATTCTAGCCTCCTTCCCCAAAGAGTCCAGAATGGCCTCCTCTTCCCTATTCTTTCATTGGCAGATGAATCGTTCACCCCCCCCCCCCCCATCTGCTGTTAAAATGGGAAGTGCTTAAGTAATGGGTTTTCAAGATGGCATTGCATTGTTTAAAACTGTAGTGTTTTAACTGTCATTTTTTATTTTTTGTTTTTTAAATTGTTTTAATACTATGTCATCAATGACCATCAGCACTCTACATCATAGGCCAGTCCATGAACCAGAGGATAAATGGACATAAATCAGACATTAGGAATGGGAATACATAAAAACAAGTGGCTGAACATTTCATTCTCCTTGGGAATTCCATCCTAGGCCTCAGAATCGTGGTCCTTGAACAAAAGACAAGCCTGACAACTTTACCAGAACTATGGAAGAAGTCACCAGTTGCAAATTTATTTATATTAATTTTCATGAGTCCACATGCTCAATCTCACAGCCTTATATTAATATGCATTAAACATTATAACACACACACACATATTAAATTGTATTAAACATATTAACATTTATTAAAATATGATATCTGTTAAAATATGAAAACATTCAGACATTTACTTGCCCATTTAATTTTAAATGGTGTTCCCAGTAGTATTGTGTTAGATCCTGCACACCTAACTCAGAATGAAGCCTTAAATTGTGCCTAACTCAAACTGAGCTGGTCTAGGGCAGCCCAGAACAAGGCTGAACCCTTGTTCAAATCCCCACTCAACCTTAAAACTCATTGTATGGCTTTGCTGCAGTCACAGTCATAGATATTGGAACTATGAGAATGCCATTCCCCATGTTTTCTGCTAGTCTTGGCTGCTCTGTCTATTAACTTTGTAGTGGAGTATGGATTTTGAGTTCTGCTTCTCAAAATCCCAGGATAACTTTCCCAGGATAACTTGGAGAGTGTGCCAACCATTCCACTGACCCTCAACCTGCTCCTTTGCAATGCCAGGTCGGTCAAAAATAAGACCAATATCATCCACAATCTTTTAGTGGATGAGGCGGCTGACCTGGCATGCTTTACTGAGACCTGGCTGGGGGATGCCAGCTCCGCGACTTGGGCACAGGCACTCCCAGCTGGGTACTCCGTTAGCGAGCAGGTGAGGGAAAGTGGGCAGGGGGGTGGTATAGCCTTGGTCCACAGGAACACCTTAACCGTGATCAGAAAGCCTATCTGGAAAACGACCCACATTGAGTGTATGTACCTTAGCCTGAAGACCAGGGATAGTTTGTGGATTCTGTTGGTATACTGGCCACCCCGTTGCTTAACAGACTCCCTAACCGAGCTGACTGCCCTGGTTTCTGAGTTGCTGCTGGAATCGCCCAGACTTTTGGTTCTGGGCGATTTCAACATCCCACTCGAAACCAATTTGCAAGACCTAACCGACGTGGCTCGGGAGTTCATGGATACCATGACTAACATAGGCCTATCCCAGTTGGTCAACGGGCCCACGCATTGTGCTGGTCATACCCTCAATGCGGTCTTTAGTACGGAGCAGGAATATCCGTGGGCGGAGGTTAAAAAAACCTTCGCACTGCCATGGACGGATCATTTTCTGATCAGGGCAGAACTAAAGGCTATTATCCACCCTCCTGGGGGTGGCGGACCCATTAGAATGGTCCGCCCTCGAAGGCTAATGGAACCAATTGGTTTCCAGAAAGCCTTAGAGGGTTTAATGCAGGGGTAAACAACCTTTCCCCTTTAATAATAATAATAATAATAATAATAATAATAATAATAATAATAATTTTTATTTATAACCCGCCTCTCTGCGTGGCAATTGGGGTGGGGAACAACAAATTTAAAACAAGCAAAGTTAAAAGCAATCCCTCATCCCATAATCTCACCCTCCCATCCCCTTAAAAAAGAATTAAACATAATCAAAATTAAAAATGCCACATTAGTTAAAACAGATAAGAACATAGGATGAAATCAGGCAACAGATTAAAATATATCTCCCAGCTGAAGTTATTCCGGGAAGGCCTGCTGGAAGAGATCCGTCTTTACTGCTTTCTTGAAAGCAGCAAGAGTAGTGATAAGACGGATCTCATCCGGCAGGCCATTCCAGAGTCTGGGGGCGGTTGCGGAAAAGGCCCTCTGGGAGGTCTGGGACAGCCTAGTTCTTATTGGCTGTAACAGATTCCTCCCAGAGGACTGTAGGGCGCGGGGGGTCATATGGGGAGAGGCGGTGCCTAAGATGAGATGGAATCAAGCCATGTAGGGCTTTAAAGGTCAAAACCAACACCTTGTACTGCACCCAGAAACTAATCGGCAGCCAGTGGAGGGATTTAAGCACAGGTGTTATGTGCTCCCTCCGAGATGTTCCTGTAATTACCCTGGCTGCCATGTTCTGCACCAATTGTAGTTTTCAGGTTAGGCACAAGGGTAGCCCCATGTAGAGTGCATTACAGTAATCCAGAGGTGAGGTTACCAGGGCGTGTACCACAGTTTCCAGATCCCTCATATCCAGATAAGGGTGCAGTTGGCGTATCAGCCGAAGCTGATAACAGGCACTCCTGACCATCGCATTCACCTGACTAGTCATGTGAAGCGACGAATCAAGGAGCACCCCCAAGCTGCGAACTTTAAGGGCCGAGGGACTTCAGCTCCCAGAATCCCAGGCACTATTGGCCAACATGGGACTATTGCCCAACATGGCTGAGGCTTCTGGGAGCTGAAGTCCCTCGGCCCTTAAAGGGGAAAGGTTGCCTACCCCTGGTTTAATGGTTGGTAACGCCGGTGATTCTGTTGAAGCCTTGGTGGACACTTGGAACACCGATCTCACCAGGGCTATTGACACAATCGCTCCCAAGAGTCCTTTCCAGCCCGCTTCAAACCGTAAGCCCTGGTATACAGAGGAGCTCAGGAGGATGAAGCAAGCTGGACAACAACTAGAGTGTGAATAGCATAGGACTCAACTCTCATTCGACAGAACTCGCCTTAGGAAACATCTTGATTGCTATAGGGAGGCTTTGCGGGCAGCACAGAAATCTTCTGTTCTGCATGCATTGCATCTGCAGAGTCCTGCCCGGCAGAGCTGTTTAGGGTGGTGGGGGAGTTGACGAAGGTTCCCCCTGCGCCAAACCCCCTACTTAACCCAACGACAGCCTGCTGTGAGGCTTTTAATATTCACTTTGCAGATAAAATCTCTTGGATAAGAGCCGACTTGGATGCCATTGTTTTGGCAGAATCCGTAGACGAGGCATCCAGGAACTCCGTTGATGGCATTTTACTGGATCAGTTACAATCTGTGAGTACCGATGACGTGGACAAGCTTCTTGGAAGTGTGAGAAAGATGACTTGCCCCCTCGATCCCTGTCCATCTTGGCTGGTTGTCCAGGGGGGGACGCGTTGAAGGTGTTCCTTCGGGACACAATCAACACGTCGTTCAGGGAAGGTAATGTACCATCTTGCTTAAAGAAGGCGGTGGTTAGGCCACTCCTGAGAAAGCCTTCCCTGGATCCCCTGGATAGAAACAACTACAGACCAGTCTCCTTGCTCCCTTTTTTGAGCAAGGTGATCGAGAGGGCAGTTGCTTCCCAACTCCAAGCAGTCTTGAATGAAACTGATTATCTTGACCCATTTCAAACCAGCTTCAGGACAGGATATGGAGTGGAGACGGCCATGGTTGCCCTGACCGATGACCTCTGCCTGAGCATCGACAGGGGTAGTGTGACCCTGTTGGTGCTCTTGGATCTCTCAGCGGCCTTTGACACCATAGATCATGCCATCCTCTTGGATTGCCTGAGAGAGTTAGGAATTGGAGGCACTGCTTTGCAGTGGTTCCGTTCCTTCCTCTCGGGCAGATCCCAGAGGGTGAGGCTCAGGGACAGTTGCTCGTCTAAAATTGAGCTTAATTGTGGCATCCTTCAGGGTGCCATCCTGTCCCCGATGTTGTTTAATATCTACATGAAGCCGCTGGGTGAGATCATTCGGAGGCATGGAGCACGGTGTCTTCAGTACGCTGATGACACTCAGATATATCTCTCCATGACTAGATCATCGTCTCAGACTTCAGATGGCATCTCTCCTCTTAATGACTGTCTCAGAGCAGTAATGGGTTGGATGAGGAAAAACAGATTGAAGTTGAATCCCGACAAAACGGAGGTACTCACAGTTACAAGCCCGAAACCAGATCTAGGAATACAGTCTCCAGTCCTGGATGGAGTCACATTCTCCTCTAAGGACAGTGTTCACAGCTTGGGGGTGCTCCTTGACTCGTCACTTCACATGACTAGTCAGGTGAATGCGGTGGTCAGGAGTGCCTGCTATCAGCTTCGGCTGATACGCCAACTGCGCCCTTATCTGGATGTGAGGGATCTGGAAGCTGTGGTACATGCCCTGGTAACCTCACGTCTGGATTACTGCAATGCACTCTACATGGGGCTACCTTTGTGCCTAACCTGGAAATTTCAATTGGTGCAAAATATGGCAGCCAGGTTAATTACTGGAACATCTAGGAGGGAGCACATAACACCTGTGCTTAAATCCCTCCACTGGCTGCCAATTAGTTTCCGGGTGCAGTAAAAGGTGTTAGTTTTGACCTATAAAGCCCTACATGGCTTGGATCCATCTTATCTCAGGGACCGCCTCTCCCCGTATGATTCCCCCCCGCGCTCTTCGGTCCTCTGGGAGGAACCTCTTACAGCCACTAAAAACTAGGCTGTCCCAAACCTCCCAGAGGACCTTCTCTGCTACTGCTCCCAGACTCTGGAATGGCCTGCCGGATGAGATCCGTCTTATTACTACTCTTACTGCTTTTAAGAAAGCAGTAAAGACGGATCTCTTTTGGCAGGCCTTCCTGGAATAACTTGTCTGGTGAGAGATGAGTTTTTAATTTGTTATTTCTGATTCCTTGTGCTACCAAGGATGTTTTAATTTATGGTTGTATTTTTAATTGCTCTCTAGTTTAATTCTGTTTTAAGGGGTTGGGAGGGTGGGATTATGGGATGAGGGAATGTTTTTAACTTTGTTCGTTTTAAAAATTATTGTACCCAGCTCCGATTGCCGTGCAGAGGGGCAGGCTATAAATAAAATTATTATTATTATTATTATTATTATTATTATTATTATTATTATTCTCTCATACAAATTCTCTCTCATTTTCACTCTCTTTTTTTACTCATCACACATTCCCCCCTCTTTTTAACTATTCTACAGTACCTCAACGTTTTGATTATTTGCATTATAATACAAACAACATAACAGATGAAAATATGTAGCTTGGATATTTTTAGTTCACTTTTCATACAAATGATCTAAAAGGAGACAAGCTACCATGCTAACCACATACTTATTTGTGGTGTGTGTGTGTGCATGTGTGTGTCTTTGATATTGAAATCATTTCTTCCCCCCCCAAAAAAAATCTGCTCAAAACTATAATGACTGCTTGTTATAGACACTGCAAACCTATTTCACTAATTGTTAATAATTGCTTATAGAAGCAAATTAACAAGCAAGAAGTACACATAAACAAGAAAGCTTTGAAATTTTGTGTTCTGCCACAATATTATATACATTTATACAATATAAATATAAAACTAAAGCAATTGAGTGTATGTATGCTTCTGAAGTATTTTTAAAAGACACAACAGGAAAGGTGTGTGTGTGTGTGCACGTACAGCATGAGGAAGGAAAATAAGATATTGTTTGTGATAGTTGTGATAAGCATTGCTACTGAAATATCACTCCAAGTGATCTTAGAAGCAAGCCAGACTTTCATCAAACAGGAAGCAGATGAAAAATTCTGAAGAGAAACCTCAACATGTTTTAATAAAACTAGAATAGTATTGAAGGGCAGTTCTGTACATTCAAAATTGACCTAAAGCAAAAGTCAAAGTGAATGTGGAAAGTTCCTGTTCAGATGAAATATCTAAGGAATTTAAAGTGTTGTCAGAAGAGTTTTGGATAAAACTAGCAATATTTATGAAGGTGGTTCTACACATTTTGAGTATTTTCTTAGTTGCTGTTTTAGTTATTCAGGTTCACAAAAGCAATAGTATCATTCCTGAGGGTTACTGTGTGATTCATACCTCACTGTTGCACCAGCAGAAGCACTTGAAATTTGAACATCCTGAAAAAGCTGTGAGAATGGTTGTGAGAATGCAATGCTCATATTTCCTCTGAAATCTGTAAAGGGGGATGTGGCCTTTCCCCCCAAAGGATACATAAATGTCAGATATAGGTCCAGCCTGCACAACTCACAGCAATGTTCTCTCCATTCCTGGAAGTGCTAAAAGCTGGTATATGAGTCTGCAGGCACATCTGCTTCCTCTGTCACATCCAAAGCAAGCCTTGATGAATATCATTGGCAATATGAAACATGGCTTTACAGAGCTTCTTTCCAGTCCTTTTCTCCAGAAAACAGTTCAAAACTGCATATACATTTTAGAAATAAAGCAATTAAATATATGTGTGTCAACTCCTTACCTTGAGCTGTGAGTGAGAAAGGATGAGCCCTTTCAGATACTTGTCTGCACTCATTCTCCAGTCCCTAGAAGACAGATTTCACAACCCTACAAGGTAAATATTCCCTCTGCACCATACTTTGGGGGACCCTCTTCCTTAAAAGATGTCTCTCAAAATTTACCCCCCACATAATACTCTCCTCAAAGTAAGATACTGGATTTTGTACCAGCTGAACTCAAATGTAAGCACCCCTGCAACCTCCATTGATTTTTGCTGTCCTACATATGTTGACATAGACCTTCCTTCCAAGACAAAACAAACAAACAAACAAACAAACAAAAAGTTTGGAAAATTATATTTTATAAAAGTGAAAGATACCTCTCCTACAGTATAAAGTAGATATTTGGTACAAGGCTTTGGGGCGGTCCAAGTGACTGGAAAATCTAAAAACACATGAAATTACTTTCTTGAGAGACATCTGAGAATGACAGAAAAGGAGTCAAAGGATTTCCAAAACACCAAAACAAAGGAAATGCCAAGATCACATCTTGCTAAATGTTGTAGCTACTCAAACCTCCACAGGGTCTTACTTTCAGTTGTTCCAAAGCAAAGATGGCTATGACACAGTCCTCCCTGTATTATTGTCTTTTGGTACTTGAAATTTTGATCTCCTCCTAATTATATTGTTTCAAGAAAACAAATTTATGCACATTAGTTCATATAAAGGGACTTTAAAATAATACTAATAATAGGTATCACCAACATAGAGTCAACTCATAGCAATGAAGATGATATGCAGACAGGGAGGCATGTTGAAATTATCATTTTGAGTAACCAATAAAATAAGAGAGTCTAAAGGTGTTGTTATGACATAATGGGAAACAGATGCACATTTAAAAAACACATTTTGATACACATTGTATAGCAGTACCCCCCTCCACTGAAAACAAAATATTGTGATAATTTAGTGCTCCATATTGAAAAATACTTCTATGATACTAGGTAAATTATAGTCTGAATCCCTTTCATAAGGTTATTGTTTTTCTCTTTTTGTCCCAGGGTACTCAGTATAACCACCGCAACAGATGACATATATAGTCATCAACAATTTAAGATATGCAGATGACACCATACTACTAGCAGAAAATAGCAAAGACTTGGAACAATAATTGAAGATAGTGAAGGAAGAAAGTGGAATGGTAGGTTTACAGTTGGACATTAAATAAACAAAAATAATGACCAGAGATGATTTACATAACCTTAAAGTAGATGATGAAGACATTGAATTAGGGGGGAAGCAGACGGCTAAAAGGGCCATTTTGGGGGCAAGGAAGGGGAGGGGCAGCCGCACGGTGGGCACCCCAACCCCTTCCCGAAGTCATCGTCGGAGCACCGGCCCCTCTGCATGGCCGGTGCTCCAACGATATCTTCCCGCCGCAGCGTTTGCACAGCATTTGCTGCGGTGGAAGAGTCGCCGAAGGTGAGCCACCAGCCTTTTGCGGTGCACCTTTGGCGACTTGTGGAAGGAGCGCTATTTTAGCACTCCTTCCAGGGGCGGTGAAGCTGCACCGTGGGGCTGAGATGTGGGGATACCTCGGCCCCGTGGCACAGCTTCCCGGGGCGGCCCATGGCCGCCCGTCTGCTTCCCCCCATAGTGAAATATTTCCCATGCCTTGGCTCAGTTTTTAATCAGACGGGAGACTGCAATAAAGAGACCACAACAAGAATAAGACTTGGGCCAGCTATAAGGTAAATAGAAAAGTTCCTGTCATGTCAAGAGATATCACCTAATATTAAAATTAGGATTGACTATGTCATTATATTTCCAATTTTTATGCATGGTTGTGAAAATTGGACAGTGAAGAAATTTGATAGGAAAAAAATCAACTCATTTGAAATATGATGCTGGAGAAGAGTTCTATGGATACCGTGGGCTGATAAAAAGGCAAATAAGTGGATCCTAGAAGAAATAAAATCTGATTTCTCTCAAAGCCAAGATGACTAAACTGCTGTACTTTGGACATATCAAGAGAAGATACAAGTCACCTAGAAAAAGCAATAATTCTTGGTAAGGTAGGAGACAACAAGAAAAGAAGAGGGCTGCATTGCAAGTGGATAGACTCAATCAAGGAAAGCACTGATAGGGTGACTTGGAGGCCTCTCATTCATAGGGTTGCTGTAAGTTAAAGTTGACAGAGTTAACAGCAATAATCCCCCTTTTTAATTTTTTCTTTAGCTAAATGGACTCAGACATTGCAATCTCTCTTTGTAAGCAAGTTGTTTCAATTCTTTCTGCTATTTTGGTTATTCTTTTCTACAGCTTTCCCTTCATTTCCCAAATCACATCTTTGCCATTTTAAATTTGAGCATGGTGTGAGTTTGGGGGCTAAAATTCTTTTGGATTACAATTCCATGCCAGTGACCATGTTGGCTGTGAATTCTCAGACTTCTAGTCAAAAAGTAACATTTTAAATTTTTAATTATTTTATGTTTTATGTTTTTAAAATTCTTTATTTGTGAGCTTCCTTGGGTCCCTTTTGGGGAGGTAGGTAGGAAAGAAATGAAATAAATAAATAATAAATAAATAAATAAATAAATAAATAAATTTCCATTGTCTGGCAACCTCTCCACACACATCTAAGATTTTCACTGGAAACATTTTGTGTTTTTTATCATTTACAATTATATCTCAAGCCACCTCAGTTGTGGAAATCTGTCCCACAATTGGGCATCCAACCAATTTGCTCTCTTATGATTTTTATTAGTTAACAACCTTCTTTTTAAATAGCTGAACAGGGTATTTTGTAATATATTTGTATGCACTGATTTGCTATTTTCTTTGTTCAATTTATGTTTTAATTCTACTAGATTTTTATTATCCTATAAACAAAGATTCAAATCTTGAAAGAGTACTTTTAAGGATGATATATACACAGGGGAATTAATTTCTCGTAATACTATTAACATACCATTTTTTACATAGAGCTGTTGGTCTGCTTTAATACTATACTAAAAGCATAATAGATGCCAGTACTACATACTGCTTTGTAAACCCAATGGCAAAATATCCTAATTGATAAAGTATAACTTCCATGCAGCACTGGTTAACATAGAAGAATTAAAATGAAATCCATTGCTTGAAGACAAAGAATGAGAGAGTAAAACACATTTTTATTTTCTTCTGTCTTTGACAGAAGATAGCAGACAAATTCAACTGAATTATCTAATGCCTACAAGCTTTTTCAGATGAGCTGCTGTTGGAAATTTATCCATGTTATTTCCCATTGCTTTTATCCAGTAATTCTATTAGTCAGGTATTTGCTTCACTGAATTTAGTTACCTTCATGTTTACAGGGGGTGGGGAGGGAACTAAATCATGTGCTAATTGATTTACTATTTTGTGTCAATTATTTTTGCTCCTAGCAGAGTTTTTCTCAAAACTGTTTGTAGATTGTTGATTATATAAATGCAAGTTAGAAAGATTCATAAAATGACTATACAGTTACTATCCCTTTCAAAAATAGATAATTCCAACTGATTGTGACATTGTAATTGAAATAGGAGCAATCAGCCAATAAATATTAGCTTTGGCTCTTCTTCAATGCCAAACAGTAAGGCATGAAGCAAACTAGGTCAGAATATTAACATCAATATCTGTATGATATCAAGGCAGTGAAAATGTTCCCACAAAGACTGTTTCCCCCCCTCCTGGAAGGATGAAAGGGATCCCATCCCCCCCTTTTTTTGAGGGGGGAAATGTATAACAATTTTTCCCCCTTTATGTCTCAAAACATATCAACAGATATGGAAAACAAAATTCCCAGGAGTAATGGGAAACATTTCACCCCTATTTTCCCCCTGGGTCTGGGAAATTGAAAGAGAAAATGAAAGATTTCTCATGACTGTTGAAATTTTGTGTGTAAGTATCAGGTTGTGTTAATTTAAATACTTTGCAGTATATTCCAGCGATATGTAGCTTTCATTCAACCCATTATAAACATGCATGCAATGTGCCTATTTAAATAAGGGAATCTATACAAAGTTAAAATACTTTTACAGGGTTGGTGAAAACATATTTCCCTCCCCTCTTGTCCACATGGTAGCCTTTTCAGCTCCCTAAACTCTCTATACAGAGTGTCGGCAGAGTATTAGGAGAGCAGCAAAGTATTAGGGCAAGGATATCTTCAGATTCTATGTAAGTTGAACCTTTCTACTTATTTACTACTATATAAGTAGAGGCTACATATTGGTGGCCAAGACTAGACCAGGTGCTGATTGTGGCACAGATCACAAACTACTCATTTCAAAAATAAAAGTAAAATTCAAGAAGAGAACAAAACTAGTCATCATACCAAAATACAATTTAAATAACATTTCCACATAATTCATTGACAATATAAGGAACATATTTGCAGTACTAAGAACAATAGATTGTGAACCGGACGAGCTTTGGTCTGAAGCCAGGGACATAATAAAAGAAGAATGCATAAAGACACTTCCAACAGACAAAAGGAAAGTGAAGAACCATGGATGATAGATAAAATGCTATAAGCAATAAAGAAAAGAAGAGAAACAAAACAAAATATAGATAAGAATAAACTAGGAACCATGAATGCAACAGTACAATGGCTAGTGTGCAAAGATAAGGAAAAATACTACGATGACAAATGTAGAGAAATAGAAGACAAAAAAAAAAAGGGGGGGGGGAGAACGAGATACCGATTCCACAAGATACGAGAAATCAAGGGAAAGTTCAAACCAAGGACTGAGACACTCTATGACATTAAAAATAACATAATTTATGACCAGGAAGCAACAAAAATATGATGGATGCAACACACAGAAGAGTTCTATAAAAGAGATGACAGCATCAAGGACACATGGAACGAAGAGCCATATGAAGATGAACCCTAAATTCTAAAAACTGAGGTGGCAGCTGCAATAAATGAAATGGCAAAAAAAAAAAAAAAACAAGACTCCAGGAACAGATGATATTCCAGTAGGACTGTTGCAATCCACATTGACAGAGTCAACTCTAGTGCTAACCAACATATATCAACAGATATGGAAAACAAAAAGATTGTCAGGAACACATTAGCTTATGCTTTCTGGCCAGAATTTGTTTTGATTGGTTTTGATTAGGGATGAGATTGATAATATATAGTATATAATTTATAGATAATATATAATGGTTAAAACTGTTAGGTTGTGTTGTAAGGGTTAATGAGTTTTAAAAGAGCTAAAAAAGATTGGAAACTAAAAGGCTTCTTTGGTATGTGTGTGGGGGATGTTTCCACCTTGGCTGAATAGAGAGGCTTGAGTTTAAAAATATGGCTAAAGAGATAATGTGAATGGTTTTTAAAGTGCTTTATGTATAAATATATTGTTTGATAGTTTTTAATAAGTAATGGTTTTAGATTTTAATATATTCAGTTGTTAATTATGTTAGACACATATACATGATGATATTGAAAAATATATGATCCCAATCCCAGGTGATATATCACAAAAGCAGAGTGCAGATGTTACTTCAAGGTTGTTTTGTCTATTGTCAGTGGGAAGCAACAGATTCATACACATCCTGTCAATTGCTGGTGTTTCTGGACAGTAGAGCATTGCATCATGTTAATGGCTGAAGCGCAGGAATTTGTGACCAATCACTGAGTTACACCAGCCTATGGGGAGGGATATTGCTATGTTCTATAAAAGTGTTACAATATGTTTTAACTTCAGACTTGTCAAAGAAGTCATGGACCTGTCTTTTATGTTTTCTTTACTTCAATAAAAGCTGTCATTTTGACTTTAAGTCTTGGATCTGTTTTTATGGTCTGAAAGAAGACCTGTGGGTATGCTGTACTTGACAGTTTGGCTCCTCTGCATAGTTGGGAACTCTGTAGGACACATTTTGGCTCTGGCCCTGATACGTCTAGGACTGGCTTATAAATTCTAAAATAGGTTTTTGAATTGTCTTGGGCTGTTGTACCACCTTGCCCCTGTTGAGAATTCTGTGGAGTGGGGGCTTCGAATTCAGGCTCTGTCTTGACAGACTTATCCTCTGCCTGGAGGACATTGGGTCTGCATTTGTAACCTAGGAAATCAGCACTCACATCTGTATCAACCCTTTCTGGGTCAGGCCTCTCTCTGTAGATACTGGGCCTTTGCAGACTGCCAGAAATAGTGCACATTAAATTGAGGCACTGCCCTGGCTCAGTGCTAGGGAATCATGGGAACTGTAATTTATTGTGGCACCAGAGCTCTCTGACAGAGAAGGCTCAATGTCCCAGAAAAAAAAATACAATTCCCATGACTCCCTAGCACTGAGCCAGGGCAGTGCCTCAATTTAATGTGCACTATTTCTGGCAGTCTGCAAAGGCCCAAAGTCTCCTTTTCTTCCCTTTTTGTTGTTGTCTTCTATTTCTCTGCATTGGTCATTGTAGTAATTTTCTTTATCTTTCCACACAAGCTGTTTTACTGTTGCATTCATAATTCTTAGTTTGTTCCTATCTCCCTTTTGTTTTTCTTCTCTTCTTTTCTTTATTGCTTGTAGTGTTTTTTTTTCCTGTCATCCATTTTTTCTCTATTTCTTTTTGTTTATTAAAAGTGTCTGTCTGAATTCTTCTTTTATTATGTCCCTGGCTTCAGATAATAGTTCCTCTGGTTCTTGGTCTATTATGCTTAGTAGAGCAAATCTGTTTCTTGTGTTGTCAGTACATTCTGTTGAGATATTACTTAGATCATATTTTGGTATAATCACTGGTTTTGTTTTCTTCTTGAGTCTTAGGGGCTTTGTAAATGGCACAAAGCGATGTCTTCGAGCCAAGGAAAGGGAGGGGCAGCCGGATGCCAGGCACCCCAACCCCTTCCTGAGGACATCATCAGAGCATCTGGACATGCTGTGATAGAAGAGACGCAGAAGAGGTGTGTGCCGCCTCTTCCGGCGTTCTTTCCGCACCTGGAGGAAGGAGCACTATTTTAATGCTCCTTCTAGGGCTGGCCAAAGAGTGGATTGGGGTTGGGGAGTGGGGCAGCCTCGGCCCTAATCCTTGGCTTCTCAGGGTGGCCTATGACCACTCGTCTGTAGAGGCCCTTACTCTTATTTTTGATATGAGTAGTTTAGAGTTTCGCCAGCTTTTGCTTCCAATTATATAGTCTATTTGATTTTTGTGTTGACTATGTGGTGATGTCCATGTATCTAGCCTTTTTTCTGGCTGTATGAAAAATGTGTTTGCATAGGTTATTGGCTTCACAAAAACCAATCAGACACTCAACTGCTTCATTTCTTTTGCCTAATCCAAACCTGCCTATTTTTTTTTAATCCTTCTTTGTTTCCAACTTTTGCATACCAATCTCCAATGATCAGCTTGACATCCTGTGTTGGTGTGTTCTCAATTTTGTCCCGTACTCCTTCATAGAATCTTTCAGTTTCTCCCTGTTCTGCCTCTATGGTTGATGCATATACTTGTATTATGGTGATATTCATAGGTTTACCATGGAGCCTTACTGAAATGATTCAGTCTGATTTTGCATTGTATCCACTGACTGCTTTTGCCACATCTTTTCTTAGTATGAAAGCCACCCCATTTCTTCTTGTCTTTTCATTCCCTGAGTAGAGACTGTGCAGTTGTCTGATTCAAAGTGGTCAATTCCTGTCCATTTTAACTCAGTCACCCCCAGTACTGCTATGCTCATGTGTTGCATTTCCATTTTTATTATGTCTAGCTTCCCTTGGCTCATGCTCCTCACATTCCACATCCCTATCTTATGTCTAATGCTACTTTGGATGCTATTTGCCTTTCTAAGGGTATTTGTCTTGTCATCTTTCTTATGCCCTTGGCTAATCTTGCAAATGTGATATCTCTTTATCTCTTCCTCCTTCTCTTTCTGTTAATGTTCTGATCCTGCCTGTGTCTCACTTGGGGTGTCTCATCATAGGTTTACTAGGTGGTGTGGTATCAATGTTCTTAAATCTCACTTTGTGAAACCAAACCACTACTCCTTGCTGATAGTATAAGGGGAAATAAACATATGAATGTTGTATCCATGTTTTTAAATCCCACTTTGTGAAAAGTGTCTTCTTTTATCATGTTCTTCTCAAGTTACCTTCCCCAGTGTCACTACTGAAAACCACCCTCAGTTTTGCTCGGAAATCTCAATTGTGTGAATAATAAACTAATTTACATTGAGAAAAAGAAGAGAAATGGGTGGGTAGGTGTTGTAATTTGCAATTACTTAATGGATATATGGAAGTACAGTTGGACTTCACATTTGCGGCTTTGACTTTTGCAGATTTGATTATTTGTGATTTTGATTAATATGTTCTTTTTAGGGATTTCTAGGTCCTCTAGAGAGATCCTGCTGGAAATTGGCCATAGATATGTGCTGGAGGACCTAGAAGTTCCTAGAGAAAACACTTCTCTAGGCATTTGTAGGTCCTCCAGCATGATTCTATGACTAACATCTGACAGAAGTTGACCATAGAGATGCACTGAAGGACCTGGAGATTCCTAGAGAGGTCTTATCTCAAGTAAAAAGAATAGTGGTTTATTTATTTATGGTTTTTCCACATTCATGGTGGTCCTTTATCCCTAACCCCAGTGAATGTGGAAGGACTACTGTAATTCCGTGTTACATGCTGAGGCCTTTAAAATGTGGTGTACCAAGCAAACTTGATTTAATAAACCACAATCAAATTCAGGTACACTGTTAAACTTGATAAGTAAAAATGGAAATGATATCTTCTGATCTCATAACAGCCACACATGCACACACAAAATAAAGGATACAGGGAACACACAAAGCTTATTCAGCTACCACACTTTAATATCATGCATAATTGCAATTATAATTTTTGTTTACATGTTTCTTTTCATTCTGAAATGGCTACCATTACCTAATACAGATAGAACCAAACTATCTATCGTAAGCTTAAAAAGAATATTTTTAAAAATAAAATAAATATTTTGGAGGAATATAACTGCAAAAGGAGGAAAACCAATGTTACATGTACCGTTTATGAAGAACATACCCTTTTTGAAATGCTGCATCATTAGCATGACTACATTTGATTGCAGAATTTTAGGCTAAACATATTTGGCAACTTAATAGGAGTGGGGGTTGTATTGTTCTTCTAGTGGTTCTAATATTCTATTTTTGTAATCAATGATTTCAGACACTCTGGAGACCAGAGGTATAATTTACTTCTTCACATACAGTTTGAGACTTGTAAATTCTTACTGCTATACTGACTCACACTGGATTCTCAGTACCCCTGTTTATTATGCTGTTTGTCCCTCGCTCCCACTGAACTTAGTCGACACATTCTGTCAGTTTTTACTGCCTGTACCTAGAAAGTGCCAGCAGGAACTCTGAGATGTGGTGTCTAAGAGTATGTCATGTAGGAAGACACACATTGCTATCAAACCTAGAATCTCCTTCCTCAGTCAGGTGGCTCTGGATGTCTTGGACTGGAGTTCCAATCAGCAGCAACTAACCTGCAGTCAGTCATGAAGGAAGTTATACTTCTGGAAGGCATCTATCATAATTTTTCTATTACAAGCCTGTTCTGCCTGCCATCTTCATTTTCCCTCCACATATTCTCTCATTTTCTGATCAGGGTCAGCATTCCACTATTCCTAACATGGAAATATTCCTAACCCACAACTTCCAAAACGGGGAACATTTTTGCCATCCTAGATATTCCTGCCTGTCTTCCCTAGATTGTCCATTATAAAGTCATGTTGTGGAATGTTGGAAGAGCAGGTTTTGTATGTGTGGATAAATCCATCCAGCAGAGTAACTTGTAGCAGAGAAGACACCACTACGCAGGGCAAAATCCAAGCTTCTAGCAGAAGGCTTTATTATAGAAAAGCATATGCAAAGTAAAAACTATAAAGTCCAATAAAACATCACTTTAGCCAGACGTGGCTAACAAGAACAAAACTATAAACCCTTAATGCTACATTGTGAAAAATTAGTCAAGCTACAGCTTCAGCAAAATAAAGAAAACTTAATCCATACTTTAGGAAGTTCAAGAACAGACTGACTTCTATGCCTGAAACACAATTTCCCAGCCCAACCTTTCTCCACCTCTTGGGTGTTAACCTCAGGTTAATTGGTTGATCTGTATATGACGTATGTTAACCAAACCCCTTGTTGTTCATCTTTTACCATGTGATCTACTTTCCCATAACAACTTTTATTATTGAATTCACTGTATAAACAAGAACACTTTCCCATCTATTCCAACTTGTGGTTTTCACTTGTGTCTCTTTGAACATCTGGACTGAGTTGTTGTGTTAGGCCTAGAAGCATTTTCTCATCATGGAAAAATACACACACACATACATCTTTACATTTCAACATTGACTATATATCCCATCAATATCCTGACAAGTCAAGTTGTAGTTCATTAACTTAGGAAATGGAGTGGTGATAATCAAAGTGAGTAATACCCAAAGCCGGCAAAGTTATTTTGTCAGATAAGAAAGAAGAAACACAGAAATACTTCTCTTAAATGACTAATAATTTACTGCCCTTGTGTAACACCAAAATCTGCTGCCCAAGGTAACAAACAGTAGGGGTTGCCCTGTAGGGTTTTCTTGTAGAGGTATGCAGCCATATCCCCCTCTTCTTTCTTTCCATGTACTCTTTTTTCCTTGTTCTAGGAAATAATCTAATATCACAAAATAGACAGTGCTTTGCCATTTGTCACATTGATCTTTTATCCATCTTAGCAATTGACTCAGAAGAAGCTCAACAGGAGCAGGGAATAGTCATTTATGTGGGGGGAAAGATGTCAACGTTTATTTGACTAATAGGAAACATGCAGGGCTTTTGCTTTTGATGGAACACATGCACACTTCATAAAATGTAATTCCAGCCTCGGGGAGGAACTCTACTTTACCTAGCCTTTATAAACTCTTCACCTTAGGAATTAAAATCACAGCCATGCAACAGTTGGCTATTGGGCATTTCTCTAAAGCCAATGCCAAAATCAGCATGCAGAGTTGCCTTGAGAATTAGATGGTCTTACAATCAGGAGTAAAAGCTAACTTCAGCATCTGCTAATTTTCTATTTACCACCACCAGCAACAACAACAACAATTGTGTTTATATCTTGCCTCTCACAGTCATGAAACTCAAGGTAACTAACAGCATATTTAAAACAATACAGCTCATTAATATGCAAAACACTCAATAAAAGTATAAATATAAAATGTATTTTAAAACAATTAAAAACTAAATTTAAAACATTACATGTAATTAAAAATGATATACAAACCTTAAAAACAGTACCACACAACATTAAAAGGACACTTCAGTCAGTTTCTAAAAGCTTGATGGTAAAAAACGAAGAAAAAAAATGAAAACAAGTTTTCACTTGCTGATGGAAGGAAGGCTAGGACAGGGCCATCCTGGCCTGCCTAGGAAGGGAATTTGAAAGTCTGGGAGCAGCCACCAAGAAATCTTCTCCCTATTTCCCACAAAATGAGTGTGAAAAAGTGGTAGGACAGAAAAGAGGGCCTCTCCTGAAGATCTTATAGGTATGATGGCCTCATAAAAGGAGCCCTGGTGGCACAGTGGTTAAATGCCTGTACTGCAGCCACTCACTCACAAACCACAAGGTTGTGAGTTCAATACCAGCCAGCGCTCAGGCTTGACTCAGGTTTGCATCCTTCTGAGGTCACTAAAATGAGTACCCAGCGTGTTGGGGGCAATTAGCTTACAGTTGTAAACCACTTAGAGACTGCATACTGTGGTATGAAGCGGTATATAAGTGAAGTTGCTACTGCTATAAAAGGAGACATAGACCTTCAAATAGCCTGGATCAAAGCCATACAGGGCTTCACCAGCACTTTGAATTGTTTCTGGAAACGGCCTAGCAGCCAGTGGAGATATTTCAGCAGTGGAGGTTACATTTTCCCTGTAACCAGCTCCAGTCAACATCCTGGCCATTTATGAAGTTTCCAAACAGTTTCCAAAGGCAGTCCAATATGCAGTATGTTACTATAATCAAACTAGGTGTAATCAAAACATATGTTACTGTGGCCTGGTCCAATTTCTCAGGCATGGGTAGAGTTGGCACACTAGTTGAGATCTGGGCCTCCAGCTTCAGGAGTGAAACTAGGAGTAATCTCAAACTGCCAATTTGCATGTTCAGGGGGAGTGTAACCTCATCGAACACAGCCTAAATTCCTATTCCCAGACCTGTCTTTAGACTGACTAGGAGCATCTATGTCTTGCCTGGATTCAGGTGAATTTGCAAGTCTTACCATGCATTTTAAAATGTAAGTAACCCACATTCAAGCTGCACTTGGCTAAGGTACATTTAAATAGCATTTAAGTAGCATGGAAAAGCACTTTTGGACTGAAAGTCCTAGAATTCCCAGGGAATTGTGGTTATACTGGCTTGGCAATTCTGGGAGTTGTAGTTAAAAGGTAACATTTTCAAGCTTTGCTCACAATCTGTAAAATAAATTCCAAATATTATCTCTTCAACTCCTTAGACTGACATCAGGGAATGTTTGGAAGACATATTTGGAAAGGGATGAAGAATGGCTCATGTAATTTTTCTCTTTCTATATGATTAAATAATGAAACCTTTGTGAGGCCAACCCTCTTGTGTGACAAGATGTAAAATACACATACTATTGTACAGGTATAAATCCTGAAAGGGAATGGGTAGCTAATTTCATGGCTGCTTTGCAGCCATAAAATCTGAATAAACATTTACTATTAGAATAACTGCAGAGTATATGACCTTTTTCTTTAAATGCCATATCATATTGGTGAGTAAGGAAAACAAGATCATGTGACCTGATTCTTAACAAAACAAAAACAAAAACATGAATTTAGCTCAAATACTATTGTCACTTAAGAAGATGACATTCCAGTTTCATTCTAGATACTTGAACAGGTGAGAAGAGAAAAGGCACAATTATATAAATAGATAGACAAATACCTCACAATATATATACATTCAATATTTCGTATCAAGATTTATATAAACAAATTGCTTCTTGAAATAATTGGTACCATGTTCATACCTGCAAGAAAATGTATGATGATCATTTATAAATGTAAAACTGAAAAATCCTTACTCAAGAAATAAATAATTTGAAATCCTGAGTCAATAATCAAAAGCATGCAAGGTTTGCATTTCAGCTCCAGTAATGAAATTTATCATCAACTAAGGACAGAAGTGAATTTTCTCCTTGCTTCATTTTATAACCATGTATAAAAACAAGGATCTGATTTTCAATTTATTTTGACCATGGAGAAGCAAACTGGTTGGTTTCATTGCACTGAATCAAAAGCTTTGGCCTTACCACAAAATTTTTGCCTATATTCAATCATTTATTTAAAACTATTATTTATCTATTTCAACTTTCTAGGGCACCTGAAGCAATGTATAGTGTACCAAAATGTATTTAAAGCATAAAATATGAACAAATAAAGTAATTAAAATACTTTAAAACAAGATTTAAATATTACTTAAACATAGGGGCGGAACAGACAGGCCAAATGAAGTGATTCCCAGCCACTTTGGAGGTGTGGTATTCAAATGATGCATACCTCCACATGGCCCAAAACTGAAGCTATGCTCCAGTCCTTTGGAGCAGAGCAAAAGGAGCCAGGATAATTGATCTCCTGGTGGCATGGATTGGGTCCTGAGACTGCAGCTCGCTATGGGAGTGGGCTGTGCTGTCAGCATGGTCCTGGCCCGCTTGCAACCGGAGTGGACTCAGGCTGCTCTTTCACACCCATCTGCTCTGGCCTTAGTTTTAAGACCACACAATAGTTAGAATAGTGAGCAACCCACCCATGGTTTTAAGTACCAAACACCATATGCAATACTTCAAAATTAGGAGTCCACTGGAATCTTAAGAATGATGAAGCCAGTCTGACTTGCCTTGGGAAGGAATCTCAATAAAAAAAAACCCATCACATGTATTCATTAGTCTTATTGCTTGGAGTCATCAGCCATGCAATATGATCTTCCCTTTGACTCTCAAATTTTAGGCAGGCTCTTATGGGTGGAGGCGGTCTTCCAGTATCAGTGCTAACATACAAGATTATTCTATCCAGTTTCCAAACCATTGAATTTCCAATTTGTGTGTATGATTGTGAAAGCTAGACAATGAAGAAAGCTGATAGGATGAAAATCAACTCATTTGAAATGTGGTGTTGGAGAAGAGTTCTATGGATACCATGGATCACTAATAAGACAAAGAAATGGGTCCTACAGAAATTCTCTGAATTCTCTGTAGAAGCCAAGATGTCTAAACTGAGACTTTTGTACTTTTGACATATCATGAGAAGACAAGTTGCTTGTCAACATATGGCAACTCCATGAGTTTCATAAGATTTTCTAAGGCAAGGATTATTCAAAGGTGGTTTTCCCAGTTCCCTCCTCTAAAATATAGCCTGCAGCACCTGGTATTCTTTGTCAATATCCCACCCAAGTAGTAAACAGGGTTGATACTGCTTAGTTTCCAAAATCAAATGGAATATGTTGCATTTAGGGTATATATGGGGTTCTGCAGATGGCCGGATGCTAGATGGCCCAACCCCTTCCCGAGGACATCATCAGACCATGTGCCATTGCACATGGCGAGCACTCTGATGATGTCCTCCTGGCGTAGTATCCGGACACGCTGTGCTGGAAGACATGCAAAAGAGCTGCATGGCAGCCTGGGAAAGGAGTGCTATTTTGGCACTCCTTTCCCAGGTGCCAAAAGGGAGGATTGGGGCCAAGGTGTGGGGAAGCCTCGGCCCCAATCCTCCGCTTCCCAGGGCAGCCCATGGCTGCCCGTCTGCATCCCCCCATAGGCAGACTTAGAAAAACAGGACACCTATTAATGCCAACCTAAATCACAAAAACACCCAATTGGGGTGGGTGCCAACTTTGGGGTTATTTAGGAAGACTTCCTTTCAAAAGGTGAAAGGGCAAGTTTTTCACAGTTTTCTTCCAAAGGCTAAAATAATGAACCTGGGCCAACAATACCCCCCATCTACATGCCAAAAATATATCCATTTTTCTTCAGAGTGTTTTTTAATATAATGACTAAATTAATGTCATAATATTTTCTCTTGCCATTTTGAAAGAGAATTCAATGAAAACAGAAATATTTGGGGGTTGGAGGTGTAATCTCCAGGGATTATACTTCTCTATCCATAATCAAAGCCAAAGTCAGCATACTCTGTTGGTTAGAACTTTGCCATTTCTTCATTTTACAATTTGTTGGATATTATGTAGATGAATGGAAAAGTGAGACAGCTGCAAGTTAAGTGATCATAAGAACAGACTGTGCCATCTACAAATGTTAGGAGAAGGATGCCAGATATGGACAAAATGAGAAAGGAGAATATATGAGATGGCAAGTAAACAGGTTGACACTTCAATGGGTGGGGGAGATTAAAGAAAGAGAAAATTATGCACAGTACAGATCACATAGCATTTGATTGGCATTATTATTATTATTATTATTATTATTATTATTATTAAAAAGAGTAGAAACTAAGTGCAGAACACATGTGCACAAATGATAAATATTTCTCTCTGTTCATGGTTGCAAATGATAATTATAAAGAAAAGATACAAATCTGGTGTCATGGTTCTCTGGTCCAGCTTTTGAAGATTGTGATCATTATTGTAAGAAACCTGAAACAACTAAATGTACAGTATTTTCTGGCATATAAGACTACTTTTTAACCCAGGAAAATGTTCTCCAAAGTCGGGGGTCATCTTATACGCCGGGTGGAGGAGGAGGAGGAGGAGGAAGAAGGGGTGGCGTGGCACGAGGTGGGAGGAGCAAGAAAAGAGGAAGTCAGGTTAGAGGAGGAGGAGGGGGGAGGAAGGGGTGGTGTGGTGTGGCGTGAGACAGGAGGAGGAAGCAGCAGCGGATAAGAGGTGAACCCCTATCCTGGGATTTTCTTGGCAAGACTGGTTCAGAGGAGGTTTGCAATTGCCTTCCTCTGAGGCTGAGAGTATGTGACTTGTCAAAGTTCATCCAGTGGGTTTCATGGCAGAGTGGTGAATCAAACCCAGGTCTCCAGAGTGGTAGTCCAACACTCAAACCACTACACCATGCTGTCTCCTAATCCCATGTACTACCTATGAAACAACGGCAGACTTTTTTGTTGTTCTTGTGTGTCTTTAACTCTTTTCCAACTTATGGCAACCCTAAGGAAATCTTATCATGGGGTTTTCTTGGCATGCTTCTTCAAATGGGGGTTGTCATTCTATCCCCTGAGGGTGACAGTGTGTGACATGCCCAGGGTCACTTACTTGGCCACAAATTGTACATACCCCAGAATGCATCACCTAGTATATTGGCAGTCCTTCCCCCTAACACTTTCTCATTTTCCCCCATTCGAAGAGGGTCATCTTATATGGCAAGTATATCTCAAACTCTATATTTTGACTGGAAAAGTTGTGGGTTGTCTTATATGCCCAGTCGTCTTATACACCGGAAAATATGGGTACCTAGAAACTGACAAAAATATACATCCCAAATTATTTTAGTTTGTAGTTTGAACCCCTCCCCATGGGATTTACATTCTAATCTGGTGATTTTAAATGCATCCTGCTATATCACATATGTGATTCTAACATTTTGGTTTCCATCTTCATCAGTGCTTATGAATAAATCAAGACACAAGATATATGTATTTTAAATACCTAAGGATGAATATTTCTATATCATTAAAATGTTTAGCAATTGAAAGCACTAACTGAAAAATGTCAACCACTGCAAGATTTTATTTTTCTTTATCCCTGTGTAAACGGGGAAGGGGAACAATAGAGTTTTGGTCAGCAGAAGCAACAGTACTTTTTCAAAGCATGAAAAAAAAATAATGCAAAATGTGCAAACCCCCTCTTTTGTTATCTCACTTCATGGGGAGAAGATTTTCAAAATTTGTTATCTTTTCAAGGAATCAAAAGAATATTCTTAATTATCTGTTTCCAGGTCAAAAACAAGCAAACAAACAAACAAACAAACAAAAAGAGTTTTACTGTACAGTCGGGAAACCCTGTCAGGAAGACTACTAAACCAGCAAGAAGTCTACATGATTTTCTTCCAGTATTTGAATGTCTTGAAGTGTAACAGAGGAATCATTTTGTATAGGAAAAGTCACAGTATTTTGGCACAAAATCTGTTTTTTGTGCAGATGAGTTTCATTTGGAAGGGAGAACCACCCAGGTTCCTGCAAATAAAACCAGTTTTCTGTGTAGAAAACAGGGGTTTGGCACAGAAGAAAAAGTCATATGTTTTTCTAAGCAGAATAATTCCTCTGCAACATTCTGAGACATATAAATATGGACAGAATACACCATAGGAGTGCTCATTTTCTCATGCAGCAGGTACAAATCTATCACAGTTAGTTGTTGTGGGGCGCAATTTGAGTTTCTACCAGATAGAATGGGAGGGGGAGGGAGGAAGTCCCTGCCTAACCAAGGCCCTATTCACACTAGTGCTTTGTGTTGGGTAGATCTGGGGAGATTTGATAATGCATTCATTCATGCAATACCAAATTTGACCTGATGTGAAGTTCATACTATGTTTACCCTGATCAAATCTATCTGGCACAACATAACACTCTGGAAGTTTGCATTAACAAAAGTACCTATTCAAAATGGATCCTCCCTATCGATCACATTCAATCATTATCGGGTTTTTTGTTTTGTTTTGTTCTGTCAATCAAACGATGCATATCTACATCACTTCACTTCCATTGTCATCTTGGTGACATTGCTTTGTATCCAGGGAGAGAGAGGAATTAACACTCAGAGGACGTGTCCTCCATTTTCACCTCCTGCCCAGGAACAATGTTCAAAATGTTCTCCATTTTGAGCAGGATTAAGAAGCATACATTCTATGAGCTTTTATTGGGGTATATCCTTCATTTCCATTGCACATCCTCCAATTTGTGGTGCCTCACCCTCCTTCCCCCCAGCAGAGATGATATCTATCTGGTCACCCTGGGATAAGGACAGGGTGACCAGAGCATCCTCCTTTCCCAGGACTTGCCCTCCATTTCATCCTCCTCTCCAGGAGACATGTTCAAATGCCCTCCCTTTGGAGCCTGACTGAGAAGCATACATTTTACTCCACAGAGCTGGCAGCAGTGGAAACACCAGATCTCCTCCGAGCCCCTGGATAGGATGGGGGGTGCCAAGGCTAGCTGGTGAAGGTTTCTCCACCCCTCCCTCCTCCCTCCTTCCCTCTTTTCTCCTCCCTCCTCTTTCCCCCATCCCTCCCTCTACCTAACCACTCCTCCTTGTAATGGCATCATTGGGGGACACAAAAACAGAATGAATCACCACCTGCATGGAAGCCACACAAATACAATGGATCGCACTCTCTGTCAAAAAAAAATCATTTAAAATGTTCCCAGAAGAGCCCTCTTCCCGGGCTTTAACAGTCCAAACATCTGGCAATGGCATTGTAAGGGGAAAAGAGCAGAAAAGGAAAACAGCTGAGCAGTTGTCTAAAGGGCACACCAGTGGGAAATTTGAAAACACTCAGCTGGCAACTAAGCGTGAACACAAAAATGGGGCTTTCCATCTGTAGATGGATTAGGCATGTTTGGCCACTCTGCCCACCCTCTTCCCATTGATCCCTCTCTTCAGGAAGCCCTGAATCTGATCGGGAGCAAGTTCACATTGGTGGCACCCTGAAAAAACCTGATGTTTTGCAAAAAACATGGGGAAAAAGTTGTTTCTGAAAAACCTGGGTTAAGGGAGATTTGATATGGGCCCACCCGAATTTGGGTTGGAAAAACCTGATTCCAATGTGAACACCCCATATTTAAACCAGTTTGCAAACCAATTCAAGTGTGAATGACCCCTTTTCAACCAGTTTGCAACCTGGGTTAAAACATAGTGTGAATGACCCTTAAGGAGTGAAAGGAGAGTGCAACACATATTTCTTCCAACAGTTGTCTTCAAATTCCTAGTCTTTACATATAAGCACAAAATAAGTGTGATTTAATTCCCTCTGGCTGATGAGCCAAAAACCTCACATTTTCAGCATGCTGTGGACCTAGAGATGAACAGCATGATCCCTCTATAAGGTAGAGAACTCCCACTAAATTTGCTCATCAGAAGTCACTCTGAAGTGCTACCAAATATACTGCAATACATTCAGCCAGTGGACCACACTGCCTCAGACAGTGGTGGAGTCTCCTTCTCTGGAGGCTTTTAAACAGAGGCTGGATGGCCATCTGTCAGAAGTGCTTTGACTGTGTATTTCTTGATGGCAGGGTTTGGACTGTATGGCCTTTGAGGTATCTCCCAAATCTAGGATACTATGATTTATATGAGAGGAAGAGGGTAGAACTCTATAGTTGCTCTTTTTTGGGTGAGAGTGAGGAGAACCCATTGAGTCCAATCATAAAAGAGAATGGATTGTACTGTTTGTAACTGGAATTTCCATTTGTTAAAAATGCACTTTGCTTGGCATGCAAGTGGACAGGCCAAACAAAAGTACATGGCATGCACTGTGACAGACACCTTGAGCAATCACTTTAATGAACTGCCTAACGTCATAGTTCCCAATGAACTGTCACTACTCAATAAAAGATTTGAGGAATATTATTGATGGTGCTAGTACACTAAGAGGATTGGCTCATTTTTCCAGTCTTCCTAAGTGCATAGTACTGTTGTCATCATAAACTTTCCAAGGTTTAGAGATATCCATTAGCTGAAAGTGAACCCCATATAAATAAACCGTCTCTTCTCATACAACTTTGGATAATATATGCATAACTCTTTGTCTTCCTTTTAGCAATTTGTTGGAACAAATTACTACCTGAGCTCTTCCCATGAGCTTGAAACATGATATTAACCATATTAAGGAGCATAAAAGAACAAGAAGAATTTTGCTGAGCAGCCTCTTGAGTCCAATAGATGATGTAGCTTTGTATTATCATAACATTTTTCTCTTTCCATTAAAATATACATATGTGGCAGAAGGAAAAAATGACTACAGAACAGTAAAAACAAGATACACAAAAACAGTAATGGGAATACCAAGTGTGGAAGGAAAAATAATTGATAAATGTTTTATTAAAGATTGTCTCCAACCTGCCTTCTGACCTTAGACCTAGTACAGAACTGCCAGTTTTAGCTTCAACTGTTTCTACAGTACCAAGCTTTGTAGTAGGCATGTTAGAGCTGGTATGGCCTGCTTTATCTGGCAAGCAACAACTTGAAAATGAGGCTGCATAGAGACCCACTGGAATACTTCAGGTTCTCTAGAAATGACTCCTGTCCCTCAAACCAACATCACCCAATATGGACTAACAATTTGTTAACTAAGGAGTGTGCGATAATATAGAACCAACATAGAAAACTTGCTCTATTCCAGATGTTGTTTGACTACAGTTCCCAGAAAACCTAGCCAGCAGATGCTGTGGTAATAAAACAGGTATGTTAAAATCCAACAACATCCAGGAGGCCATAAATTGCGTTTCTCTGTTTTAGAGAAAAAAAGGCTAGAAATGGCATTTGTTCTAGAAGGAACTTATTTATAACTAGATACTATATTTTCTGGCATATAAGATGACTTTTTAACCCTAGAAAAGGGCCTCAAAAGTCAGGGGTTGTCTTATACACCGGGTAGAGAAGGAGGAGGATGAGGATGAGGGAAGAAGGAGAAGGAAGCCAAGAGAGAGGAGGAGAAGGACAAGGACAAGGGGAGAAAGAGAAGGGAGCCAGGAGAGAGAAGGAGGACGAGGAGGACGAGTGGAGAAAGAGGAGGAAGCCAGGAGAGAGGAGGAGGAGAACGAAGGGAGAAAGAGAAGAGAGCCAGGAGAGAGGATGAAGAGGATGAGGAGAAAGAGGAGGAAGCCAAGAGAGAGGAGGAGGAGGAGAAGGAGGGGAGGAAGAAGAGGATGCCAAGAGAATGGAAGAGGAGGATGAGAACAAAGGGAGAAAGAGAAGAATCATAGAATCATAGAATCATAGAGTTGGAAGAGACCACAAGGGCCATCCAGTCCAACCCCCTGCCATGCAGGAACTCCCAATCAAAGCATCCCCGACAGATAGCCATCCAGCCTCTGCTTAAAGACCTCCAAGGAAGGAGACTCCACTACTCTCCGAGGGAGTGTGTTCCACTGTCGAACCGCCCTTACTGCCAGGAAGTTCCTCCTAATGTTGAGGTGGAATCTCTTTTCTTGCAGCTTGCATCGATCGTTTCGGGTCCTAGTCTCCGGAGCAGCAGAAAACAAGCTTGTTCCCTCCGCAATATGACATCCCTTCAAATATTTAAACATGGCTATCATATCACCTCTTTACCTTCTCTTCTCCAGGCTAAACATTCCCAGCTCCCTAAGTCGTTCCTCATAGGGCTTAGTTTCCAGACCCTTCACCATTTTAGTCGCCCTCCTTTGGACACGCTCCAGTTTCTCCACATCCTTTTTGAATTGTGGTGCCCAGAACTGGACACAGTATTCCAGGTGAGGCCTGACCAAAGCAGAATAGGGTGGCACTATTACTTCTCTTGATCTAGACCAGGGGTAGGCAATCTTTCCCCTTTAAGGGCCGAGGGACTTTAGCTCCCAGAATCCCAGGAGCTATTGGCCAACATGGGACTATTGGCCAACATGGCTGAAGCTTCTGGGAGCTGAAGTCCCTCGGCCCTTAAAGGAGAAAGGTTGCCTACCCCTGATCTAGACACTATGCTTCTACTGATGCAGCCTAAAATTGCATTGGCCTTTTTAGCTGCTGCATCACACTGTTGACTCATGTTCAACTTATGGTCCACCTGGATTCCTAGATCCCTTTCACACGTAGTCTCATTCAGCCAGGTGTCCCCCATCGTATATCTGTACTTTTTGTTTTTCTGCCCTAAGTGCAGTACCTTACATTTCTCCGTGTTGAATTTCATTTTGTTAGCTTTGGCCCAGCTTTCTAGTCTGTTCAAGTCATTTTGAATTCTTATCCTGTCCTCTGGGGTATTAGCTACTCCTCCTAATTTGGTGTCATCTGCAAATTTGATAACTATGCCCTCAATACCGTCATCCAAGTCATTAATAAAGATATTGAATAGCACTGGGCCCAGGACAGAGCCCTGTGGCACCCCACTGGTCACTTCTTTCCAAGTTGAAAAGGAGCCATTGTTGAGCACCCTTTGGGTTCGCCCAGTCAATCAATTACAAATCCATGTAACAGTTACTTTGTCTAGCCCACATTTTACAAGCTTGTTTGCAAGAATGTCATGGGGAACCTTGTCAAAGGCCTTACTGAAATCTAGATATACTATATCCACAGCATTCCCTTCATCTACCAAGCTGGTAATTTTATCAACAAAAGAGATCAGATTTGTCTAGCATGAGGCCAGGAGAGAGGAGGAGGAGGATGAAGTGAGAAGGAGAAGGAAGCTAGTTCTACAATATGGATGCAGCCTGAATCTGCACTGCATAAATAATGCAGTTTGACACTGCTTTAACTGCCATGGCTCCATCCTATGGACTCCTAGGATCTGCAGTTTGCTTTGTGATACCAGAGTTCTCTAACAGAAAAGGCTAAATACCTCACAAAACTGCAAATCCCAGAATTCCATAGCCTTGAGCCAGGGCAGTTAAAGCAGTGTCAAACTATTTTAATAAATAAATTTCTGCAATGCAGATGCAGCCAAAGTTGATGTGTTGCTTGGGCATGGCTTCTTTAACAAATAATTCTGCACAATGTGTGTGTGAGAGAGAGTACCTTTGAAGATTCATCTAAAGAAGAACCAAGTTCCTTAACTTGGAGGTTATATGTGTATGTTGTGCACCTTCAAATTGTTCCTGACTTATGGTGATCATGGGGTTTTCTTGGCAAGATTCATTCAGAGGATGACATTGACATTGCCTTCCCCTGAGGCTGAGAGTGTGTGACTTGTCCAAATTCACCCAGTGGGTTTCATGGCAGAGTGGGGAATCAAACCCAGGTCTCCAGAGTGGTAGTCCAACACTCAAACCACTACACCACACTGACTCCTATTCCCATGTACTATCTATGAAACAACTGCAGACTTTTTTGTTGTTCTTGTGTGTCTTCAAGTCCTTTTCGACTTATGGCAACCCTAAGGCAACCTTATCATGGGGTTTTCTTGGCATGTTTCTTCAAATGGGGGTTGCCATTACCATTCTCTGAGGCCAAGAGTGTGTGACATGCCTAGGGTCACTTACTTGGCTGCAAATTGTACATACCCCAGAATGCATCACCTAGTATATTGGCAGTCCTTGCCCCCAACGCTTTCTCATTTCCCCCCAATCATCTCATAGCTGGGAGATGGAAATAATTTTTAAAGCAGCATTTAAATCTGGACTATTTTTAAAAAAGTAAGGTCTAAAACACATTGCAGAAATAAATGCTAGGGAACATGGGAGCTGTAGTTTGTTGTGTTTATAAGTGACAGTTTTCCTGCTAAGTACCTACATGTCATAAACATTTGAATTAAAATTACCATATTGAAATCAAATCTGATGTTTCTAAAAATTTTATTTGGTGTGTGTTGGAAAAGGGGTTGTCTTATATGGTGAGTATATCCCAAACTCTATATTTTAACTGGAAAAGTTGGGGGTCGTCTTATATGCCCAGACATCTTATACGATGGAAAATATGGTAAGAATTCATAGGATTGCAGCCTGTAGGGGAATGTGAGAAATAATAGTGGATCTATAACAGAGTAGCCAAAATTCAGAAGACAGAAGCTGAATCATCATAAGTAATGTGCTTCCCCTTTGCGCGCATTCACACACACATACAGGGTTTAGCAAAAAAGAAATAAGTTTTGGAAAAACTTATGAAGTAGCTTTAAGTTCAACATGTGTCCACAATCAAATGCACAAGGGAGAAGAGAAAAATGGGTGCAGGTCAGAGTGATAAGGGTAGAGCAGTGTGGCAACACAAGCAACCAGGAAATCACCACTATGCAAAACAGCAGTTACTGAGAACAGGTATGAAAAGTTTCCTAACTCAAACACAACTGAAATAATATGGCTACTTAGGTAAAAATAAACCTGAAGTAAAAGGGACTTCTCTATGAGAACTGGGATTGGTCTGCAAATTACAACATGTAAAAGTTTACTGTCACCAATACATAAATTTGATTCACAAAGGACTAAAACAAAATAAAATATAATATCTTGGAAAAGAATACAAAAGAATACAGATTTCAGCAAAATTCTAAACTGCTAAGGTTCAACAACCTGTGGGTAGTATCAAAGTCAATATGAATTTTTACTGTAATAGTTCCAGCCTCTAAGATGATGATTCTGAACTCCTTAATGGTTTAAGTCCTGTTTGAGTGGTCACCATTAGTTTACACAAAGAAGAAGTCATAGAAATTAACCAGATCCAATTTTTAACAAGACCTTGTCAGACCTAACATGCACACAAACATATATATCAGGATTCACTCATTGCCTACACCTGTATTGCTAAAAAGAATTGGCCTATAAATTAAAAACCTTCATGTAATTCAAAATGAGTGTCTTGGCTGACAGCATATATGCTAAGCTGTAGCTTGATGCAATTTTGTATGGTCAAGTTATTATTAACCCCTAAAAATAACTATTTTTGACAAATTATGGCAGACATTGAGTGACAGACTTACTGACACCACTCCATAGTAATAAAATGTTATGTTGAAACTTTAACTCAGATTGACTTCAACTGCCTTGTTGCTAGGGCTACTTGTGCATTGTAACTCCATCTCTCTCAGTTTTGTTATTAAAAAAAGTATTGGATAACCATTTTAGTGATCCAGGCTTTTAGTGTGCCGTTAAAAGGAAGTCTTTCAGAAGCCTGCTCAAATGTCCCAAAAATCACTCTGTCATTTCTTTTCTTTAAAAAGACACAGTTTATAGAGCAACTAAATATAGTAGGTTTTTGCTACTTGGGAAATCAGGCATTTATCTTCTCTTCTTGCTTTAAGTCAACTTTTCTCTTCAAGCAGCATTTTCCTCATACCTTCCTAGAGCCAGGAAAAGTAAAATAAATAAGAAAGAAAGAAAGAAAGAAAGAAAGAAAGAAAGAAAGAAACAGATGGGCCCTATGGGCCATTCTGGAAGCAGGGATGGGGAGGAGCAGCCACACGCCGGCTGCCTCAAACCCTCCCCAAAGACATCCTGATACCATGCACCATTACACACGGTGCACAGCATCAGGACATCCTTCCGGCACAGCTTTTTGATGCTCTGCACCGGAAGGGGCACCAAAGAGCCGCATGGCGGCTCTTAAGAGTGGCCTTTTGCTGGTTCTGAAAGGAGTGGCATTTTGTCGCTCCTTTCCAAGTCAGCAAAAGGGAGAATTGAGACTGTGCTGTCCGGCAGCCTTGACCTCAATCCTCCACTTCCCAGGACAGCCCAGGGCCGCCCATCTGCATCCCCCCAAAGAAAGAAAAGAAAAAGGATCTCCCAGTCATGGTGAAATGAGGAAATTGTCTGTCATAGTCCTGAAAAGCATTTTCCCCCAGACTTTCTACTACCTTCTTCATTTTCATTTTCCCCTTTCCCAAGTTTTCATCTGTCCCTTTTCCAAACTTGCAAACAAGCATGCACATTTACATGTATCTGAGGAAGCAAGCTCAAGTCTATGAAAGCTCATGCTAACAACATATTAGTTTTAGAAGAGAAATTGCTGCATTCACTTTAAAGTGACTTATCCCTGATGTGATAAAGTCACCTTTAATTTTAAAAGCAGGTGTTATTGAACTCAGCTGCACCTGGGCATGTGCAACCTATCTGCAACCCAGATCCCAGCTGCACTTATCCAGTGGCTTTTTAAAAATGGCAAGCTCCTGTCATGCCCTGACTGAAGGAGGATGAGATGGACAATCCAGAACCTCCTCTGAGACCTGAGCCTGCAGCTGTGGAATCCCAGCCCAGCCCAGCCCCAGCTCTGCTTTGCCAGTTCCAGCAGAGCCTCCAGCAGAGCCTGTAGTCTCCCAGGAGGCTCCACAGCCAAGGATCCTGGCAGCAGAACCTTCAAACATGGAGGAGGATCAAGGGACTGTGCCTACCTTCAGCCAGCATCAAGCTGTTCAAGGAGACTTTATGAAAAACACCGGAATAATCAGCTGCAGCTGAGCTCCTGCAGTTTGGTAATTTAAGCAGGTACAGAAGGGCTGCCTCAGTGTCAGAGATATTTTTTTTTTAATAGCCTGCCCCTCCCCAAAAGATCGAGGTGGGTAACAATAATAAAAGTACAACAATACAGCTATAAAACAACATGATAAAATAGCATGATCCCCTTACTCCCATTTAAAACTCACACTGCATCATAAAATACATTCAATGAATAAAATTAACTAAATTAAACAAATTAAAATGAGGCATCATAGGACGAACAAGGGCAGCCTACATCAGTATCATGGAATGATCAATCGATCAGTCATGGAAGGCCTGCCAGAAGAGATCCATCTTGACTGCCTTCTTAAAAGTGTCAAGAGATGTAATGTGACGGATCTCCTCTGGCAGGTTGTTCCATAGTTTAGGAGTGACTGATGAAAAGGTCCTTTGGGTAACCACAGCAAGCCTTGTCTTCCTTGGCTGCAATAGGTTGCTCACAGAGGACCTGAGTGTGTGGGGTGGATTGTACGGAAGAAGGCACTCTCTCAAGTAAGCTGGACCTAAGCCATGAAGGGCTTCAAAGGTTTAATAAGTACAACACCTTGTACTGCACCCAGAAACTAATTGGCAGCCAATGGAGAGATTTTAGAATTGGTGTTATGTGGTCACCTCTAGATTTTCTGGTGACCAGTCTGGCTGCCATGTTTTGAATCAATTGGAGTTTCTGAACTAGGTACAAGGGTAGCCCCATGTAGAGTGCATTACAGAAGTCCAATTGAGAGGTTACCAGTGCATGTATCACTGTTTTTAGGTCTCCCAGCTCCAGGTAGGGTTGCAGTTGGCATATCAGCCGAAGCTGATAACCAGCACTCCTGGCTGTTGCATCTATCTGAGTTGACAACTGAAGCGACAAACCCAGGAGCACTCCCAAACTGCGAACACAGTCCTTTAGGGGAAGTTTGACCCTGTCCAGGACTGGTGAACCTATCTCCGTACCCAGGTTAGGGGTCCCAACAGCAAGTACCTCCATCTTCTTTGGATTCAGTTTTGGTCTGTTTTTCCTCATCCAGTCCATTACCACCTTAAGACATTAATTTAGAGGAAAGATGCTATCCTTAGTCAGTGAAGCAGTCTCAGGTATTGTGAAATATATTTGGGTGTCATCAGCATTCTGATAACACCACACCCCATGTCTCCAGATGATCTCACCCTGTGGCTTCATGTAAATGTTGAATAGCATTGAGGACAAAATGACGCCTTGAAGAACTCCAGATCTAAGCTCCCTCTTAGAGGAGCAACCATCCCCAAGCATCACAATCTGGAATCTGCCTGAGAGATAGGACTGGAACCACTGCAATACTGTGTGCCTGATTCCCAAATCTCCCAAGCGTTCCAGAAGGATACCATAGTCAATGGTATCAAAGGCCACTGAGAGGTCTAAGAGCACCAACAGGTTCACACTTCCCCTATTGCTACCCAGACGGAGATCATTGACTAAGGTGATCATGGCAGTCTCAACTCCATATCCTGTCCTAAAACTGGTTTGAAATGGATCTAGATAATCTGTTTCATCTAAGACTACTTGGAGCTGAGTGGCAACAGCTCTCTCTATCACCTTGCTCAAAAATGAAAGATGGGAGACCGGCCTATAGTTATTTTTGTCCTGGGGGTCTAGGGAAGGTTTTTCACGCGGCTTAACCACTGCTTTCTTTAAACAAGCTGGTAATTGACCCTTTCTAAAGGATGCACTGATTATATGACTTAAGAGCATCCTAATTGTTTCTATATACTGGACAGCCAGCCATGAAGGGCAGAGATCAAGAGAGCAAGTTGTCTTTCTCACACTACCAAGGAGCTTGTCCACGTCATCGGTATTCACAGACTCGAACTGAAACAGTTTAACATTGTTCACGGAGTTGCCGGATGACTCTCCTATCACTTCTGCAATAATGTCAGCATCCAGGTAAGCTCTTATCTGAGAGATTTTATCTGTTTTATTTTTAATTGACCTTGCATTGAAAAGAAGCAGGGAAAAGTTATGTGGATGGATTGGCTCGCTCTCTAGTTCTTGAGGGACAACAGGGTGAATGGAAGATGAGATAGATTGCAAACATCGATCTCGTTTTCCCTTGTAATGGCATTTCACCCTGTTGCTGCCATATCTTCCATTACCCTGCACTATTCTTATAGCCACTGCATAACCAGAGTTATTCCCCCCCTTGTCCATTATCTATTGTAAGCCCTTTTCTTCCGAGTCCTTCTCTCCCCATCAAATTAGCCTCTATTTCCTAAAAGTTGGCAGCATTGAGTAACAAGTATTCCACTATCCACTGCTACTAGCCATCGTATAGCTCAATAATTCTAGGAGGGGGGAGGCATAGTTTTCAAAGGCTATCATCTCTCCTGCATGCAGTCTGAGGTGGTAATGTCTTACAGCTCTTCCAATTGCCACATTGTATTGATATTCAGGGAGGCTTAGGAGTCAGTTTGTAATATGCCACTCTCACTGGCCCGCCTCCTCCCGGCTATTGCAGCTAAAGCAGTGTCCTAGGGACTCGGAGCTTGTTGCTTTCACCAGTACACCTCCTCCTAGCTACTGTGGCTTGGGTGGTGTTCTGGGGATTAAGGATTTTAAGGTGCCACTCTCACCAGCATACCTCCTCCGAGCTGCTACAGTTGTAGGTGTTCTGGGGGTTTGGATTTGTAAGCTGGCTTTTAAGGTGCCATTCTCATTGGCACACTTCCTCCCACCCACTGCTACTGTAGGGGATTTGGACATGTATGCCAGCTTTTAAAGTCCCGCTCTCACCAGACACTTTCTCCCACCTGCTGTGACTGTAGATGCTCCAGGGATTTGGACTTGTAAGCCAGCTTTTAAGGTGCCACTCTCACTAGCACACCTCCTCCCAGCCGCTGCGACTCTTCCTCTGCCCTCTTCCTCCTTCACAAACAGACAGGCCTCCTGCTGCCTCACAGTCCTCTGAGCAGCTTAGTTTATTATGGCTTACATTAAGTTTCTGAAGATTTTCCAGTGATCAGAGGTGCCATAACTCACAGAAGTACAGTAGAGCATTTTTAAAGGTTCTTTTGCCCTTGCTCCACCCTGCTGCTGCTGATGTCCCTGGAGAGCCAGAGGTGTTAGTTGGGCATTTTTAAAGGCTTTTCTGTCCTTGCTCCACCCTGCAGCTGCTGCCACTGCTGCTGTCCCTTGGAGATTATCTGAGCATCCTAGCGAAAGCCTCTGTCTCTCCTTGTTGCTTGGCCTGAACCCTTGACTCTCAGGGGTTGAACTTTTGGAATCCTTGACCTTTGAGCTGCCTTGCCACTTTGCCTTTCTGGAATCCTAGGCCTTCAGATTGCTTGACCTTTCCCTGGCTGGACCCTTGGATTGGTAATACGGACCGTTGCTTTCTTGCTTTGCATTGGCAAAAGACTTTGGGCCTTTGTAGACTGCTAGAAATAGTGCAAATTGTGTCCACTTTAACTGCCCTGGCTCAGAGCTAGGGAATCATAGGAATTGTATTTTTTTCTGAGACATTGAGCCTTTTCTGTCAGAGAACTCTGGTGCCACAATAAACTACAGTTCCCATGATTTCCTAGCACTGAGTCAGGGCAGTTAAAGTGACTCAATTAGCACTATTTCTGGCAGTCTGCAAATTTGCCTTCCACCATCACAAGAAGCTTCTACTAGCCCTCTTGTTGGCTTTCCTGGACAGCTCCCTTTTTTGAAAAGCTACTGGATAAGTGCAGTTGGGATGCGGGATGCAGATGGGTTGCACTCACCCAGCCGCAGGTGAGTGCAATAACACCCGCTTTTAAAAAATTTTTAATAAATTTTATTATAGTCAATAAAAACACACATAACACACTAGACAGACAAAACATAATCCCTCCTCTCACCCCATACCATATCACCCCCACCACCCATACCCCATACATTATTCATTCTTTCTGTCATCGATCACAAACAATCGACACATTTGACTTCCTTTAACTTCTACTGATTAGTACATTGATTATATTAAAGTTTTCTCTCAATATGTGAATTGATACTTAAGAGTATCTGTTAAATCTTGCTTATTCGTTCTTATTTCATCTAAACCAAAAAATCATTTTTCCATCCACAAAAAAGCAGAACAAATGCAATAACACCCGCTTTTAAAATTAAAGGTGACTTTGGGGGTGTGCAGATGAGCGGCTCTGGGCTGCCCCGGAAAGTGGTGGATTGGGGCCGTGGCTACCCCATGCTGTGGCCCCGATCCTCCCTTTTGCTGCCCTGAAAAGAGCAGCAAAATACAGCTTTTTTAGGGGTGGCAAAAGGCCACCCTGTGAGCCGGCGCATGGCTCTTCCTCATCCTTTCTGATGCAATGCATCAGAACGCTGCGCCAGAAGGTGTCCCAATGCCACGCACTATGTGTAAAGGTGTGCGGCATCAGTATGGTGTTGCCGTGGGGCTGGGGTGGCTGGAATGCAGCTGTGTCACTCCAACTGTGCCTCTAGGCCAGCCCTTTGGGTCAGTCTGCAGAGGCCCTCAGTCACTTTAAAGTGAATACGATAATCTCCTTAATCTCAAAGGTGCTACAAGATCCTTTTGCATTCAGCATTTCATGGTCATTGAGCATAATTAATGCTCTTTTAGATATCTTTACATGATTTATCACATTATATGGCTCAGCTCCTGGTTATCTGAAGGACTAAGCTCTCCAGTAAACCTACCCAGGTTTTACGTTCTTCTGAGGAGGCCCTAATCTCTGAACTGACACCCTCACAAGTACATTTAATGGGAACATGAGTGATGACTTCCTCAGTGGTTGTTTCCAGGCTTCAGAACTCCCTTCCCAGAGAAGCTAGACTGACCCCCTTCTTATTATCTTTCCTCAAGCAGGTAAAAACCATTGTGTGTGAGAGGGGCAAGACTTTGAGAAAGACACCCCCCGACGAGTCAGGATGGGCTTCTTGTTGTGCTGGCCATATAAGGACACGAGAGGCCTGATTGGACAAAGCGCGCAGGAGAATGAGAATACCTGCGCACTGGGTAAAACAGTTCAGGCTTGTGTGGTGCTTTGCAATCAACTTGCACAGAAGGAGCTACAGGCTACAGCCACCAGCTCTATCGCCAGCCCTTCGGGTGCCAGTAACACTGAAGTGTTGCTTCCTCCAGTGGCATCTGGTTCTCAGGTGGCTGTTGCTACACTGGGTCCATCGGTGGTTTTGGCTGTGGAGGCTGGGCACCCCACTATCGCTGATGGGTGGGATCTCTTGAAAAGAGTCCCGGGTGTGGAGGAGCAGGGTGCAGCTGCCCCTGTGTCCGAGCAGCCTACTTTGGCTGATTTATATAACCTCTTACGAGGGGTGGTTCTTCCAGGTGGTCCAATGGAGCAGACACCTGGTGAGCAAAGAGGTGATCAAGCTGCCTCTGCTGTGTTTGACACCCGGGCTGTTGCGGGGCCACACTTCAGTGGATGAGTGCGGTCAGTTGGTGAAGCTTCCCAGCAAGCTTCAGTTTCAGGTTTGTCTCCTAATATTGCACATGCTAATTGGCCTGCCTCTGTATGGGCTCCAGGTGGCCAGGTTGATCAGGGTGTGGCTACGGAACAGCCCAACCCTGCAGTTGTGGTGGCACCCGTGCAGGCACCTACACTTTCACAGGTCCCTGACACTAGGGCGCAAGCTGGTCAGCCTATGACTGTAGCTAGCAACACCTCTCTGGTGTCTCTTTCAAGTGCTCCTTTGTTATCTGGAGCGGTTGGGAATGTGGAATCTACACCTTAGGCTGCAATGTCTACACCCCTTGGTTCACACCTTCCCCTTTCCACTAAAGAAAGGATTTGGAAGGGTGAATATATTGACTTTTTACTCTTACTTTTAGGGATCCCAAGCTGATGATCATGGTAAAAGAGGGGATTGTTTTTAGTTTGCCAAAAGAATATCAAGTGCTCAAACGCCCTAAGCTAGAGCACAATTTTGTTAATTGGATTATGGGCTTCACTATTTACAGAGGTGTTATAGAGGAAAAAGAGCCACTCAGATCTCCTGACTTTTCTAAATATAAGGAGATTATGATAAAAGTGTACACTAACTGGCATCATAACTCAAGGGGTGCAGCATGGCTCCAATATGATGAGCAGTTTAGGATGAGAGCTGCACAGATTCGCTCCTTATCTTGGAGACATGGGGGGGTTGCAGACTGCCAGAAATAGTGCAAATTGAGTCCACTTTTAGGGTTAGGGTTAGTGCTAGGAAATCATGGGAATTGTTTTTGGTTTTTTTCTGAGACACTGAGCCTTCTCTGTCAGAGAGCTCTGGTGCCACAATAAAATACAGTTCCCATGATTCCCTAACCCTAACCCTAACCCTAAAAGTAGACTCAATTTGCACTATTTCTGGCAGTCTGCAACCCCCCATGTTCAGTCCGAGTTTTGGGCTGATGTTATGGTGGGGGCTTCCCCCTCTAGCAGGTGTGACAATGGGTATGTCAAAGCGGTATTTGCTATAGCCTTTTTTGCTGCTTTAAGAATCAGTGAGATTGTGCCTGGATGCTGTAATGACAAATCTGGCAGGGCTCTATCAATTTCTGATATCTTTTTAACAGAACAGGGGATCGAAATCCACCTTAGGCGCTCTATCAAAGGATCAGTCTATTTTCCTGACTAAAGCGCCGTAAGGTCAAATTTGCCCAGTGATAGCAATGAATAACTACTTGAACATTAGGCCTAATTTGGCTGGTTACCTGTTTATTCACTTGTCTGGTTTGTCCCTAACACAATTTCAATTTAGGGCTCTGTTAAAGGAGACAGTACGCAGGGCTGAGTTGCCTCAGGAAAGTTTTTCCTCGCACTCCTTTCGTATTGGAGCAGCACAGCTGCGGCCACTCATAGGTTGAGTGAAGCCAATACTTGCAGAATTGGCCGGTGGCATTCCCATGCATTTAAATCCTATGTTAGACAATCAGGCAACCTGACTCCTGATAAGCCATGTTAACTTGTTTTGTTTCATTTCAACTGGCTTTTACCATGGCCATATATGGATCATAGGCCACAGCCTGATCTTCTGGGTGGAATGCCACCTTTTGGAGAATCGGCACAACAACACATTGGGCCTTTCGCACATTGGACCCACTGAATGTTTTGGTCAAAGGGGCATGATATGGGGATCTCTCCTTCCTCTTCTCATGGAGTTGGTACGTTCGTGTAAACTACCCCGGGTTTTGGTGGTACACCTGGGGGAAAATGGCTTGGTCCAGATTCCGTGTTTGCAGCTGACTAAACAGATAGTCAAGGACAAGAAGGAAGTCCAAAAGATTTTATCGGGTGCTGCAATCCTTTGGAGCAAACTTTGCCAAAGCGTTGCTGGCCTGGAGCGCAGAAGGATGCAGCAATTAATAATGCTCGGCACTGGCTTAACCATCATGTGGCTAAGCAGCTCTCTAAAATTGGCATCTTTTTAGTTGAACATGGTATTAAACTTGACCTATCGCAGCTGTACAGGGGGGATGGGGTGCACCTCTCTCCAGAGGGACTGGAGATGTATGTCACAGCACTTTCTGACCAAATTGTAAAAGTGGTCTGTGGGGGGGGGAGGGGGAGAGGGGATGCCTAGCTAGGCTGGTCCTCTCTTGTGTTGTGTAATGACCCCCACCCCACAGGAAATTAATCTGCCTAATTAAATTAATTGGGGAATAAATTGGCTGTAGACAAATTAAAGGAAATGACATGTGCAGTTAAATGCATGACATCATTAAGTGAATGACATCATATGAAGTAATATGACGTTACTTCCAGGGGGAGGGGTTTGTAAATTTGTTGCTATTATTGTTTATTCATCTTGTCATGTGGGGTGAAGAACCACCCACTTGGGTGGTTACACCTTCACCTACACACGTGACAACTTTATTGGTTTATAATAGACCCTGTACAGCTAAATAAAAGTTGTGGTCTGTTTAAACCCATAAGAGGCTTCTCGTGTTTTTTGTGCCAGTGCAATTGATTTTAAGGCTTTGAATAATAAACTTGACTTTTATTTGTTTGTTTTTTAAATTTGTTTTAACTGGTTTTAAATTTTACAATGTTTTGTTTGTGCGTTTGTTTTGCTTGCTTGCCTTAGTTTTGTATGTTGTTAACTTTTAACTATGTTTGTTTTAACTGTTATAAGCCACCTTGAGTCCAAATTGGGGGAAAGTTGGAATATAAATAAATATCATATTGAGGAGGTCATACTGAGGAGGGTGCTAGTTTGTTTTCTGCTGCTCCAGAGAATAGGACTCAGAACAATGGATGAAAGCTACAGGAAAAGGGATTCCACCTCAACTTTAGGAGGAATTTCCTTACAGTGAGAGCTGTTCGACAGTGGAACACAGTCCCTCAGAGTGTGGTGGAGTCTCCTTCTTTGGAGGTCTTTAAACAGAGGCTGGGTGGCCATCTGTTGGGGATGTTTGATTTTGAGTTCCTGCAAGGCAGGGGTTTGGACTGGATGGCCCTTATGGTCTCTTCCAACTCTATGATTCTATGATTATCTTCATCATCATCACCAACAACATCATTTCATGAGAATCCTAAATCTCTTTTTTTCAGACGTATTGGTTTGCTCATGTTGTTCTATTCCAAAGCCATAGAAAGAGCTTGGGCTCTCTATTGCCAGTGTTCAGGCCACAAGTGCATTTGCTCATCTGGCCAAGCTAGCCTGAACCCTCAGAAAAGAGGGAGGTATAAACTATAAAGAGTAAGGGATTTCCAAGATGCTTAGGAGATGTGTGTTTTTAGCAGCCATAGAACTCTGGCCCAGTGACAGACAAATGGGAAAGAAGGAGGTGGGGACAATGGAATGGAACAGTGGGAATCCTGAACAAGTGCACTTACAATGGCAACATTTTGTTGCAAGTCATAGTTGTTGGGATTTGTAGTCAAAGTGGAAATGTACAGATGTGGGAAAGTTCTAGCTGTGAAAGTTTTAGCCTGCAGGTGGATTACACGAAAACAACTTAGCCAAGGTCAGTGTGTCTGGGAACACAGGATACTAGAGAAAACAAATTAGGTCATCAGAGTGTGTGAGAACCACTGGTCACATGACATAAGACACAGGAAGAAGGCTGGGTTTAGAAGCTGTTTAGCAAATGTCTATAAAGGTATCAGCCTGGGGGTGGAGTTACTCAGACCTGAACTGTGTGAGAGGCTTTGTCTTGAGTGAATTGCTCAGCTTAGCCATGGAGTTTTCCTTTGTCTTCTGCCTGTATGATGAATGTTCTACAATGTAAATAGTTATCATGTCAATTCTGCAACTGAAGAATAAAGAACCTTCTTTTGAAGAGATCTCTAGCCTAGTTTGATGGAATTCTACCAGCTGCAGGAACCTACAGATCCAGAGATGTATGGAGTGGAGCTGATGAATGGCAGTCCTGCATACACTCTGCACACTTTCACTATAATTCGTTCAACATTTCATTCTTCCCCTTTCTTCCCCTTCCCTAATACTTCTGCCTTAGATGGTGCATCCTCAGAATTGTTATATTTTTTATCATAAGAAATTAGTACACCTGACAGGTGAGCTACTATCAAAATAAGTCCCAATTTGGGGGAGGGGATGTTTCCAGCTCCATAGTAACGTTATTAAGATCCACCAAAACTGATAGAAACAATAGACTTTTCATTTCATGCTGCTTTCTCTTTTCTGTGTTAATTTTAATCAACATTTAATCTAATTAGAATTTAGAGAATTGATGAATTAATTTGGAGCTGTAGAAAAATGAAGGATTACAAGGCCCTGCCCAAGCTATAAATGTCTCAAGAGTTACAACTCAGTTAAGATGGACTACTCAGGATGTTTTTCAACTGATACACATTCTTTCTTGATTCTGTGACATAAAACAATCCTTACATGGTTGATACAGCAGGAGTGGGATTCATGATCCCACCTCCAGCATTCCTGGACTGCAAATCCTAGCATTCCTTTCAACTGGTTATGAAGGCTGCCCTGGGTCCTCATATTATTTGCTTTAGCTATGCTGATGAGCAGCAACATCTTCTCTGGGTATGACATGGATGTTGGTGCAGCACTGGACAGTTTGGAACAGTAATTCCTATGGCCTACAAGTTGTCCTCCTCCTCCTTTTCCATTTCATCTGCCTCTTCTTGAAATTATAAAGTCTAAATATGCATACCCTATTATCCATCCTTAGTCTTTTCCATCTCAGAGGAACTTTTAGATAAATATATTTCTGTTTTTGAATTGTAACCTAGAGGCCAAGCATCTGCATGTGCCTTGTTCTGATTGCACACAATATGTGTACTTACATGGTAGAGCTGCCAACTTCAATTAATTAATTCCATTGAACCTGCTGTTACCAAGCTGCTCTAGTGCACTGTCCAAGGATGATGATTATAATTTATCAGTCACTGAGCACTCAGCAGGGTACAAAAATATCCCTTAAGATGTCATGATTTTGTACAAATACAGGCCAAATATTTCAGATATAAACAACTTACATTGCATGGATTTTTGAGAGAGATAACATCTTGCAAGTAATCAGGAAAAAGAAGCTTAAAGCAACTCTGAAGGCCTGTGTTTATCTTTGTCTGCCATTGAGTAAGGAATTAGTTTGTGCACTGTATATTTATGCCAAAATTATAAACATGTTTACACATGAATGAGTCTCATTTCTTGTGGGCCATCAAGATGAGAGCCACAGGACTGTGTCTCAAATTGGTTTGGAAGCCTTAAACAACAATCCAGTTAACATTGTTTGTGTTATCTGAATTAATATGGTCACTGAAGCATGTTATTTGAAGCAACATCAGGATTTATGTTGGCTGAAGACCTTGGCAAAATGTATACTTGTGGGTCAGCATCTACTGAAAAAAGACAGTGGGCCCTGGTGGGCTCACCTGGAAGCAGTAATGCTCTTATTGTATTCTCTATCTTCAAAAAGTGCTGGCTGAGTGCGACTTTGAGCATTTTTTCGGAAACGAAAAACTTGAGAAATTGGCTGGCTGAGCAGTCCTCGAACCCGGGGTGCATTCAGCTGGTGGAACTGAGGCAGAATCAGCAGTGAATTATGTCTGAAAACATCTGTCTGTATCCCTGATCAAGGATTGAAGCTGGAAGAGGTAAAACACCTCTTTAGGGCATGGAGTAAGCTCCACACTCATCTCCCTAAGCCACTATTCACAGGGCATGGTTTCCAGACCTTGGTTTCCCTCTGGAAAGCTTGAGTTCAGGCAGAGGACCTGGGCCTACACACAACAAAACACTAATGAGCACACAAGCAAGCAGCCTCACAGCTCACACAAACAAATAGCCTTATCTCAATAGAAACAACAGCCTTAACACAATAAACTCTCCCAAAAGACTCTCCAGATCTGAGGAGGTTTAACCCAACAGACACAAGCTAAACCAGTGATGCTGTTCTGCAGTAGCAACTGTAGACAGAATAGCAGCTGCAGTAGTAACGTTAATAAGTCCTCTTGCTTGTGCCAGAGACCAAGTATTGCCAGCTGAAATTCCAAGTTGTGAACAATTACGATTTCCCCTCCTACTCATAAAATATACTTTTTAAAACCCTGGCTTTTTACAGGCAACAACAGGGGTGATTGTTAATATGAATTGTCTTGAGAAACAGGCTACAAATTTAAGTCAGCAATTCTCCACTTGAATATGTTAGGGCCTCTACAGATGGCCCTTTAGGCCCTCCTGGAGGCAGGGATGGGGAGAGGCAGCTGCACAACAGCCACCTCAACCCCTCCCCAAACATGTCATCATGGCGTGCGCCGTCATGCACAGCGTATACCATCAGGACATCCTCCTGGCACAGCGTCTTGACGCACTGCACCAGAAGAGGTGCAGAAGAGCTGTGCAGCTACTCTTCGGGCACCCTATTTGCCAGCTCTGGAAGGAGTGGCATTTTGGTGCTCCTTTCAGGGCTGGCAAGGGGGAGGATTGGGGCCAAGGTATGGGGCAGCCTCGGCCCCAATCCTCCACTTCCCAGGTTAGCCCAGGGACACCTGTCTGCATCTTCCCTTACCTAGGAGTAACACAAAATGGACTCAGATGGGTCTCCTTCTAATTAGAAGTTCAATGTAATATTAAGATGTAAGAGTTGGTTTGCACTAAATCGAGGGCAAATTAGAATTGAAGATGAGGGACACTGCCAGAAATAATGCAGCTTGAGGCCACTTTAACTGTCCTGGGTCAGTGCTAAGGAATCATGGTTGAGCCTTCTCTGTCAGAGAGCTCTGGTGCCACAATAAACTACAGTTCCCATGATTCCTTAGCACTGACCCAGGACAGTCAAAGTGGCCTCAAGCTGCATTATTTCTTGCAGTCTTTAAAGGCCCTTTCGCAGAAGCAAACTGAACTAAATTTAATTGAACTAAACTGTTATCCAAGTTATTGTGTGGAAGCACAGAAAATACTGGGGGATAGATATCAGAAGCATGGCTTGCTGGAACTGATGGATGCCCTCAGGTGCTGTCACTTCATGACACTGTGAAATGGCAGCATCCTATAAATATAAAGTTTGCTTTTTCTGGCCTAGGCCTTTGCACTGTAAGAAAAGTCAATTTAGCAGAAGTATTCAGACATTCAGGCATGCTGAAGCTGAGATCTGTTGCCTTACTTTGCAAACGTGTCCTCAATAAACACAGCAAAACCAAATAAAAGTGTGAGACTCTTGAATTTGTAATACTAAAAGTCCATTACTTTCATAATAAGGTCCCAGTGAAGGCCTAAATATCCTAAAGGCACCAATTCCTTTCTGATCTGGACAGGATCAGATCTGGTTACTACTTGAATGGGAGACTCCGAAAGAATACCAGATGCTGTGGGCTATATTTCAGAGGAAGGAACTGGAAAAAAACACCCAGGGCAGCCCTGGGAAGGGGAGGATTGGGGCCGAGGCTGCCCCATGTCTCAGCTTCAATCCTTCCTTTTGCCTGTCCAGAAAAGAGCAGCAAAATGCCACTCCTTTCAGAGCTGGCAAAAAGGACACCCTAAGAGCCACCACATGGCTCTTCTGCACCGCTTCCAGTGCAGCGCAACAAGACACTGTGCCGGGAGGATGTTCTGATGCCGCGTGCCATGCGTAATGGCACGTGGCATCAAGACGTCCTTGGGGAGGGGTTGTGGAAGTTGGCGTATGGCTGCCGCTCCCCATCCCTGCCTTGAGGATGCCGCAAAGGGTCCATTTGCAGAGGTCCTTTATTGCCTAAGAAAACCCTACAAAATTATTGGAGTTGCCATAAGTCAACAGGTGACATGAAAGAATGTGTGCACATATAAAGAAAAAGTTCATCCCATTGAGCTCAATGGAAGTACTTCTGCTGTAACTGGGTGTAAAAATAGTGGTTTGTTTCTCATTCCTAGCCTTTTGAGGTTTTCCACAATATTGTTCACAATATAATTAGCATGAAGCTTGAAGATGTATACACATATAGATGGGTGCTGTGGGCTTATTGTCTTTTAAGAGCTCTAGTCAGAATGTGGTGCTTTCTATGGGCCTCGGCAGACGGCTAATAGAGGCGTCCTTGGTGCAAGAAAGGGGAGGGGCAGCCGCACGCTCGGCGCCCCTTCCTCCTCCAGAGGTCATCCTCGGAGTCGCTGGCCCTCCGCACAGCCAGCGCTCCGAAGACAACCTCCCGCCGCAGCGTCCGGACACGCTGCGGTGGAAGGGCCGCCGAAAGTGTGCTGCAAGCTTTTGCGGCGCACTTTTGGCGACATATGAAAGGAGCGCTATTTTAGCGCTCCTTTCTTGGGCCGCTGATGGTGCACCATGGGATCGAGGCATGAGGATGCCTCGGTCCCGCGGCGCACCTTCCCAGGGAGGCCCATGGCCTCCCGTCTGCTGAGGCCCTAAGTTGCCTATTGTTATCTGAAGTGGTTCAAGTGAACATGCTTTGTCAGCATGCAAGCTTAGAAGCTCTCTGGAAGCCAGGTACACCCTGAAACTGTTTTGAAATATGTCATTATAGAAAGATGGAGACCCAATTACATGTCAGCACAGTAGCATGGGAGGAAAGAACAGTTCCATGAAGTGTGTTATATAGGTATTGAAAAAGGGGCTGTGATTTCCTAGGCACCTTGCTGGTTAGTGCCCCACCAAGAACAGAAGACATGCCATCACTGTAAGAAACTAATTTATATTGTTTAATATAACCTGCACACTGCAAACTGTGTCCTGGCAGAATGTTCAGCTTTAGAAATCAAACTCAATGTTTAAGGCTATAGACCAGAGAACACAGGATGTTGTAAATAGTTTGATCACCATAGTACAGAGGCTTTGCCACCAAATGCTTCTGATAGAATATTTCTTGTATCAGCACAATTATAGTTCATATTTATTGGGATGTGGCCTAAGCATTTTTAATTAATGTCATACAACATGGAAAGGAAAGGGAGATAAAAGAACAGGTCAGGCTGATGTACAGTCTTACAAGCTCTCTTCATCCTTATAGCTTATGTGCATAAAGAAAGGGATAAGAGAACCAGGACTGCCAGGTTCAAAATGAAATATTATAATGAATACTGACACCTCATTGTGGCATGTTCTATCATCCATCATGAATCCCGACATTAAAGAATGGTTTTACTGGATGTCTTCAATCTCAACACATTGAGAGAAGCAGATGGGTTACTTTCTCACTTAGAAAGACAGACTGATCAGGTATTTATTAGTTTGGCAATTTTGAGATATTTTCCATGACAGATCACACCTCACCATAAATCCCCTTTTATAGTACACTAGCATAGAGGTATGTCTCTGTGTGACAAAATATCCAATTGGAGTTCTGTCTTCTGTACATTACATTGATGTCCTATTCCACCATTCCCAATTTTTAATTCTTAAAAGAAATCTTCACAGAATAGGTGCAGCATTGTTTAGTAACAATGGCAAAACATACAGCAATGAAATATACATAATTCAGCTAATTTTTTGCTATTAGCTGATGCTTTTTGTTATTGTTTCATATTTGCCAAGGTTTTATTTTCTTTTAAAATGAATTTCTCTTTTCTAATCAATAATCTCAAAGTGATATGTGGTACATGACACATGGTAAAGCTGACAGAATAAAAAAGCAGTGATTCAACCAAAGTCTCATGAAACTGGCCTAAAAACCTGAAGAGAATCAGGTTTATGTAAAATCCACCCCCTCGGTGAACTATTTTCCCCCTAATATTGGGACTGGGTTGGCATGCTTTACCTCTACACCACCTAAAGATTTCCTGATGCAAAACATGAAGACTTCTTGAGAAATTCAGTGTTCTCTACCTACATAGGAGCCTGTGGCTTCACAAAGGAAGGAGACATGCTGGATCCCAAGGAAACATCTTCTTTGAATTGCAAATGGTCATTAAATTTCCTTGACTTTGAAAATCTCCCAGTGACCACATGGCCAAAAGGGGAGGTGCCAGCCTGCAGATAGCCCTCCCTACCATCTGGACTAAGAACAGAAACAGAAAATGTAGGCCTATGACTAACATCTTCAATGTTTTTCTGCTGTTTGCCTGATGAAGAAGCCAGTGTAACTTCAAAAAGCTTACAACACGTAATTGTGCATTTTTGTTGGTCCAATAAAGGTATCATTGTTTGGATGTTATTGGATTTAGTTATATAAAGCTATCAACCTATTTACCCAGAGACATGATCCACAGAAGCCATTGAAACTTACCTATAATCAGCAATGCATGGGAGTGCACTGGTGATGTCTGATTCATCTCTTGCACCCTACAATAGCATGAGTCACCTGTTAAAATTTAAAGATATAGCCGTGTTGGTCTGTGGAATAAATATGTATAAAGATTTTGTAACACCTTTGAGACTAACTGAAAAAAAAGGGGAAAAAGGTTTGTGGCATGAGCTTTTGTAGACTTTAGTTTACTTCTTCAGATGCTTATGATGGACTGAAAGCCAGGGACAGACAGGAGTGCAAATGTTTAACTGAAGATAACTGAAAAGGAATGTTGACTACTGCAGGCCCAATTAGCATGAATAGAACCCATGAGCTCTACATGATACATAGTTTGCAAAGGGCAAATCCATCAACCTCTTCAAGAAACTTGCCCAGATAGAAACAGATATCTTAATTCTCAACAAGTGCAAACGAGATATTATTCTGGACGACTTTTGTGTGGAAAGCCTTTTGCAAACTACGTATCATGTAGAGCTCATACTTTCTACTCATGCTAATTGGACCTGCAGTAGACAACATTTATTTTCACTGGAGTCAAGGCATCCATCATAAGCATCTGAAGAAGTAAACTAAAGGGGGTGTGTAGACGGGCAGCTCTGGGCTGCCCCAAGAAGCGGCAGATTGGGAACGTGCTACCCCACACCACAGCCCCGATCCTCCCTTTTGTCGCCCTGAAAAGAGCGGCAAAATGCCACTCCTTTTAGGGGCGGCAAAAAGCTGCCCTAAGAGCTGGCACGCGGCTCTTCCTTGCCCTTTCCAGTGCAGCGCATCAGAACACTGTGCCGGAAGGATGTCCTGACATTGTACGGCATGCATAACAGTGCACAGCATCAGGATGGCATTAGTGTGGGGTTGCGGCAGCTGGAAATACAGCTGCCCCTCCCCAACTGTGTCTCCAGGCCAGCCCTTTCAGCCAGTCTGCAGAGGCCCTAAAGTCTATGAAAGCTCATGCTACAAACTTTTTTCTTTTCTTTTTTCAGTTAGTCTCAAAGATGCTACAAAATCTCTATACATATTTATTAACTTGTTAAAACTTTTAGCTGTTTTTTGCAAGAGTTTCTCATTTATTTCACCACTGTGTTAAAACAAAACAAATGACAAAAACCAACAACAAAAACCCAACCTATTTTACAATGTATGAAATGGGTCCAGAATGATAGTCACTGTTGCAATCTATATCTAGTCATGGAGCACCTAGATCCTAGAAATATGGCCCTATTGTTAGGAGTGCTGGGATATGTAGTCAAAAGTGGAAATGTGCAGATGTGGGGAAATTTCTACTGAAAAGAGTTTGAGCCTGCAGGTGGCAAGTGTAAACAATTTCATACAAGGTCAGTGTTCTGAGAACAGACAGATAGCATGTAAACAATGAGCTCATTTTTGTTGTCTGGGAACCAGGATCACATGATACATGACTCACAGCAAGATGGGTACATGCCTATTGGGTACATGCCAAAATTTGACACATGCCCATTTCCAGTAACTATGGGGTAAAACAGACCACCTCAAAAGGCTAGCTCTGTACCGCCCCTTTGAGCACTGGATCGGGGCCACAGCAATCTCATGCCACAGCCCCAGTCTGGCATTTTTACAGTCCAAAAAGAAGCAGCAAAATGCCACTCCTTTTTGGGGTTGAAAAAAGGTGCCCTTTTTGCCACTGCTGCAGCTTTTCCCCATTTCTATAGCATGGTGTGTGTAAATGCTGCACTGCAGAAGTGTTGCAATACATCCAATCATCTGGTCAGGTGGGCAGCGTGACACTGTCTTGACACTGGAGTCAAGGCATGCACTGTGTGTATGAGGGGGTATTGTAAAGTAACAATTATTACTCAGACATTATTATGATATCTTGATGAAATTTTGTCAGTGTCATCATTGGTCCCTAAGTGCAAGATGTTGAGACTATCAGCTCACTGTGTCCTTTAGTTTTGTTACAGGTTGTGCCAGAAGTGACTAAAGTGTAAAATGGAGAAGTATGAGGGGGTATCTTAAAGTAGTAATTATCACTCGGAAGTTAATATGGCATAATGATGAAGTTTTGTCAGTGTCATCATCATCACCAAGTGACTTTTTCTTTTCTGGATAATGTCATTCATGAAGTGGAAGAGTGGTTTAAGGCACAATCTTCAGACTTCTACAGTAATGGTATTCTGAAGGTCAAGAAGTGCTGGGAAAATGTGTAAATCTGGATAGTGACTATGTAGAGGTAAGTTAATAACTGCAAATCAAAACAAAATTTCTGTCAAAATTTTTAAAGGTGATAATTAAGACTTTACGATACCCCCTCGTATGCCATGCCCCTGCGCCACCCTGAAGCTGGTGTTTCTTACTGGTCTGCTTTGGGCCTATAGAAAACCTTTTTTTCCCCTGTATTTAATGTTGATGAGATAAAAATGGAAGGGGTATTTTCATGGGTTATAAGTTTATGTTAGTTGAAGCATGACTGAATTTTGATCTGCAAATCTCTGTATTATTTTACTTTAGCAAGACAATTCAGAGAACCAACATGGTGTAGTTCTTTGAGCACTGGATTAATACTCTGGAGACCATGATTTGAATTCCTGCCTAGACATGAAAACTCACTGGGTGGCCTTGGGTAAGTCACATTCTCTCAACCTCAAACAAAGTCAAAACCAACCCCCTTCTGAACAAATCTTGCAAGAAAATCCTAGCCTTAGGGTTGCCATAAATCAGAAATGACTCAGATGCTAGAAAGAAAGGATCTTTCATCCAGAAAAGAATCAAGACCACCAAAAGAGGTATTTGTTCATTTCCATTCAGTGTCACATTCATATGTTCTGATTAGTAAGAACCATTTCCCCATTTATCTATATATATTTTTAAAAAATGGCCATGAAAATTCACACCAAAGCATATTTTATTGAACTGTTTATTAAAGTACATACTTGGGATCAATTTTGTGCCCAGGTATTCATTTTGAAATGCATTTTGATCATTATTTATTTATTTATTTATTCTAAACAGGGAGAACCACATCACAACATTTGGATTCATATGGTAAAGCTGTACCCAATGGTCTCATATGATTCAATTAAAATAATACTCCAGGAGTTAGGCTGGTCTGTTCAAATTGAATTTTGCAAGGTCAAATTCCTAAATTATCCCTAAAAAAGGAAGGCTGCAAATCCAAAACTAATTCTCCCTGTTTTCATTCTAAGAAAGCCACAAAGTTATGAAACTAATTCAGACAAAACACCCTCAAGAGACAATCTAACATGAGCTTGTCAGTCATATTATCTCTTCTCACTCATTGCTGTGAAAGAAAAACTCCTTTTCTTGTAAGATGTCATGCTTTTTCTTCTAAAAATAGAATTGCACAGCTTTGGTTTCACTTCCAAAAGTGGCTTTTGCTAAGAGAAAAAAGACAGAAAAAGAAATGTCACTTTAATTATACATCAAAACACAAGTGAGTCCATGTGCTTCTGGGATTTGTTCCCACTTGATATTATACATGTGGTCTCATTTGCATTTTTAAGAATTTTGATTAACTCTGTGAACTAGAATCTTGAAATGTAAAGAAAAAGATGCAAATATGAGTTATCTGGGGTCTTTGTCCCCACACAATAATGGTAGACCTCTAATAAATATCAATTAAAAGGAGCACTTTGTCTTTGAATTCTACTGTTGCAACAATTTGGTGATATTTGAACTTTTTTAAGCAGAAGCCCAAATGTTATGGTATATGATTTCCCCCCCCCCCCCATCCAGGATGAATATTTTGCAAACAAACAACCAGACTTTTTTTTCCTACCACCAATAAACAAACACAAATTTCAAAAATAGCTGACATTACTTTCTCCATGGGTGTTTCTGCCACCATCACAGGCAGTGACTTTGGATAATAAGTTCAAAAGGATTCATCAGGCCAGCTAGAAATACCATAGCAGGAAATGACTCGACACATGAATAATGAAAGCCCCAGGGCTAAGTAGCCTGTATGATCCCATTTAGCACATAAAATATTATTGCAAAGAGGTGACTGATTTTCCCATTGGATATTGAAGTAGTATTGAAAAAAACATGCAATTCAAAAAATTTATGGAAATAAATCAATGTTTTGAGTACGGTATTACATTTTGGCTGAACTCACTAATCAGAAAAAAGAAAAGAAAAGAAATATTGTCTACTCAAGGTGGGGATGAGAAATCCCAGATCTGCATTCATTCTCCCTCAAGGCTGGGTTTCTGAACTTTGACTTTTCCAGGGTCCTACCAGAGGTCTGTGGGGGACAGGGAAGAAAGTGAGTTGCTTCTCTTAGAATCCTTCAGGAGTAGCAACTGACCTTTTGAACAAGCTACTCTTCAACTGTTTAATATCAAAAGGTATCTGTTTTTCTCCCAATTGATAAATGAACTTCTAGCTCGTTACATTTTATTTGTTTATTGGCATTTTTGCAGTCCATGCAGCCCCCAGAGATCTAAGCAGCAGAAATTTGGCTCTTTTTCCTGCTGTAGTTGTCCATCCTGACTTTTGGGAACCCCATTTGAACAAACTAGAATGAATTAAATTCATTAGTTCCAAAAAGCGTTCCAAGTTCTGCTGCCTATACATAGAGGCTTCCTGTAGCAAGATAAATGATGCTATTTCATGTATCTTCACATTCCAATATGGAAAATTCCATGTAAGTTCATCTTACACAACTGATTTTATTTCCAGAATCGAAAGTATTTGGATCCAATATGTGGACACTTATATAGACAGACCAGATCTTCTTACCTGGCTCCCCTGAAGAGCCACATCATAACTTGGGAATCTAGGGGGAGAAAAATCAGAATATAAATTCAGGACCAGCACTTATAGAGTGAATTGCCCAACTTTACTTTTTCATACTTTCTGTCATCCCCATTTCATTTAGTCATTAAAAATTCATCACAACTCTCCTATAGATTGATTTGTACTGAGAGAAAATAATAATAATAAAAAAAGAAACAATATCCACTATAGCTAGATACCAGGTACGGTAGGCTATATTTCAAAAGAAGGAACTGGCAAAACCACCTGAGTAATATTTTTTCCTAATTAATTTTTATTGAGTTTTTACAATAAAACACATAATTGTTGTTGTTGTGATCAGGTGAGTATTCTTTGCCTAAGAAAACAAGATGGAATTCATGAGGTCATCAGAAGTCGACAGGTGAGTTGAAGGAATATCCAGATACAAAGATAGATGATAGGTTAGATAGAATAGATAGATGCATAAATATATGATAGATATTTGGATAGATGCAATATAAAATATAGAAGAGGGAAAAGAGACACAGCAACAAGAATCAAGAAAAATGAATATACTAACCAATAAATACAACATATGTGCATTAGTTTTGACAGATTGACAGCCTGAAGTCTTGAATTGTGGACATAAATGATAAATGAAAAACATACTCCCACAAACATATCTGTTGTTTTCTGGAAGATTCAGTTCTGAATAGAAAAAAAAATATGTTCCAAAGTTTCTTCAACCATAGAGGTTTGATGGAGTTTGATTAGGGCTAGTTTTGTCATGGCTAATAATTCTGTATTATCTGCAATAGTAAAAAGACACTCAAATCATTATTAAGTAGTCTATAAGGGAATACTCAGTAATATTAAGATCTACAAAAAACACTGTACAATCCCATTCTCAGCCATTTACTGATCAAAGTAGGAATCATTCTACCACAGTCATTTCCCAGTTGCTTTCTGTACCCTTTATCAATATGCTAAGTGTCTCCAGTAGGTGTGAATCTCCTGATGTTATTGGACTTCATTTACAATCATCCCTGACCAATATTGCCAACCCTATTGGAATCTAACTATGTCTGAAAACCCAGAGATTCAAATGCCATCTTTAAGATTTGTACAAAATGATTTAAAAGGCTTCACATTTCATGTGTATGCACTGACCTGGAATAATTTCTCTTTCAAAATCAGTCATTGAAACAGTCCAGCACAATCCAGATTAAAATCAGAATTTCATATAGAGTTGAAATTTATAGTCCTAAGAGGATCAGATGCCAAAATATATCTGTGATTCAAACAATGTCAGTTTTATGTTAACCTGCTGAAATGTAGCTTCATTTGGCATAAAATGTTGGTTCTGCAAATATGGAAACCAAGGGATTCCAAACTCCTCAGCTTGTTTAGACAGCTCCTAAATTGCAAAAGTGAAGTGTATCAGAAAAAACATCTTAAATCTGACCAATGATTATATCTTTAATTCATTAAATGAAAGTTTCAGCATTCACTTAAGAAGAAATTTGAATCCAGAGACACAAAGAGAAAGACACACACCCCCGATGAGTTGGGAGGGGTTTCTTGTTGTGCTGGCCAAATAAGGACATGAGAAGCCTGGTTGGTCAGAGAGCGCAGGGGAATGAGAACACCTGCACGCTTTGCCCAATCGGGATGTCTGGTTGCTACTCTGAGGGCCTAAGCAGATGGGCGGCCGTGGGCCGTCCTGAGAAGGTGCGCTGCGGGACCGAGGCATCCCCATGCCTCAATCCAGTGGCACACCATCGGCGCCCCTGGAAAGGAGCGCTAAAATAGCGCTCCTTTCATATGTCGCCAAAAGTGCGCCGCAAAAAGTTGCAGCGCACTTTCGCCGACCCTTCTGCTGCAGCGTGTCCGGAGCTGCGGCAGGAGGTCCTCCTCAGAGCGCCAGCCGTGCGGAGGGCCGGTGGCTCCAAGGACGACCTCGGGAGGGGGAGGGGGTGCCGAGTGTGCGCCTGTCCCTCCCCTTCCCTGCGCCAAGGACGGCCTATTAAGCCGTCTCCTTAGGCCCTGAGTCTCACGGTGCTATTGGTGTCACGAGACTTAGGATGAGAGTTTGTTCTTTATAGCTCTGTGCTGCCACATGGAGGGAGCCATTTTCGAGCTTGAACTGAGCGAGTAACATCTCTCAGCTCTCAGCTTTGGCTTTGGCTTGGCTTTTGCCTAGCGCTTACTCGTGGCCTTTGGCTGCGTTGTGGTCTTTTACGGATTTCTCTTCCTTTTACAAGCGGGAGCATTCAGGTATTCTCCCTGAGCATCCTGGTGGACCAAGCTGGGCCTTCGGGCCGGTCCTCTGGGCCTGCTGGGACCTCCGCATCCCCAATTCTCGGGGTGTTGAACACCCGAGGAAGGCCCTGCGCCAGGCATCCCCACTGGGTGTGTGGACCCGGTACTGGATACAGTCCCAGCAACGCCCTGGCGACCCCGGTCTGGTAAGGTCGGGACCCCATCACTAGTTGGGAGGGTTGTTGCACTTCTCCCCAGCAGTGAGTGTGTTGGAAGACGGCTGTCTTCGGTTTAGGGCTGCACATAGGACCCTTGATGGACACCTTTCCCCCTGGTTGGTTGCCAGTGACGCTTTCTGGCTGTTGGCATCTCTTGAGAGACTTGGGAAAAGGCGGCCTTTTGGCCTGGTGGTAGTCATCCAAGGTTGGGTGATTTTGCTTTGGCCCGTGTTCTATTCACTGAAGGAAGGATACCACGCAGTACAGCCCAATCTAAAAGATGTGCAGCTGTGGTCAATCTGCTTCGAAGAGGCCTTCCCAGTCTACCAGCAGAGATAATGAGATTACTGCCCAGTTGGCACAACTGGGCAAAACAGTACAGGCTTGTGTCGCTCTGTGCAATCAAATTGCTCAGAAAGGGCTACAGGCTACAGCCACCGGCCCTATTGCTGGTGCTTCTGGTACCACCAGCACAGAAGTGCTGCTTCCTTCCGTGGCATCTGAGCCTCAGGTGATGGATGCTACACCGGGTCCTTCTGTGGTTTCAGCTGTGGAGGCTGTGCACCCCACGATTGCTGATGTGTGGGATCTCCTGAAAAGGGTCCCTGATGTGGAAGCTCAGGGTGCAGCTGCCCCTATGTCTGAGCAGACTACTATGGCTGATTTATATAACCTCTTACGAGGAGTGGTTCTTCCAGGTGCAGGTGCAATGGAGCAGACCCATGAAGTGCAAAGAGGTGATTAAGCTGCTGCTGCCTCTTCTGTGCTTGACACCCAAGCTGTTGTGGGGCCACATTTTGGGGGACCGTTGTAGTTGGCTGGCGGTGCTTCCCAGCAAGCTTCTGTTTCAGGTTTGTCTCCTAATATTGCACATGCTAATTGGCCTGCCTCGGCATGGGCTCCAGGTGGCCAGGTTGATCAGGGTGTGGCTACGGAACAGCCCAACCCTGCAGTTGTGGTGGCACCCGTGCAGGCACCTACACTTTCACAGGTCCCTGACACTAGGGCGCAGGATGTTCAGCCAATGGCTGTGGTTAGTAACACCTCTGTGGTGACTCTTTTGAGTGCTCCTTTGTTATCTGGAGAGGTTGGGCAAGTTGAATCTGCCCCTTACGCTGGAATGTCCACACCCCTTGGTTCACACCTTCCTCTTTCTACTAAAGAAAGGATTTGGAAGGGAGAATATGTTGACTTATTTTCGCTTACCTTTAGGGATCTAGAGCTGAGGATCATGGTAAAAGATGGGATTGTTTTCAGTCTTCCCAAAGAGTTTCAAGCCCTCAAACGCTCTAAGCTGGAGCGTAATTTTGTGAATTGGATTATGGGTTTCACTATTTACGGAGGTGTTATAGAGGAAAAAGAACCACTTAGATCTCCTGACTTTTCTAAATATCAAGAGATCATGATAAAAGTGTACACTAATTGCCATCATAACTCTAGAGTTGCAGCCTGGTTACAATACGCCGAGCAGTTTAGAATGAGAGCTGCATAGGATCGCTCCTTGTCCTGAAGACATGTTCAGTCTGAGTTGTGGGCTGATGTTATGGTGGGGGCCTCCCCTTCGAGCAGGTGTGACAGTGGGTATGTCCCAATGGTTACCATGCTGAGAGGGCCGAATGCGAGGCCTGCCATGGGAGAGAGAAGGCAATTTGGCATATGTTGGGATTTTAATGCTGGCAAATGCAAGAGGCAACCCTGCAGGTTTGAGCATAAGTGCAACACCTGTGGGGGTGGTCACCCCGGAGCTTCCTGCAATAGATGCAAGAGGCCAGGAGTTGCAACTGCCCCCCATCCAGCTTCACCTGGAGGAAAAGGCCCCGTCACCAATTAAGTTAGACACCATGGTGGCATGGCTAAAGATTTACCCTAATAAATAGGCTGCTTCTTATTTATTTCATGGTTTTTCCTTAGGTTTTCGTATCCCTTATACAGGTTCTAGGGTTCATTGTTTTGCACCCAATGCTCGTTCCGTATGAAGCTGCCGAACATTGTGAGGGAGAAATTGGCAAAATAAATTGCTGCAGAAAGGATTTCAGGACCGCATGATCAGTTGCCTATTCCTACCCTTCGTCTATCCCCTTTGGGTGTGGTTCATAAAAAAGCTCCTGGGGAATTCAGGTTGATACATAATTTATCATATCCCAAGGGGGACTATGTGAATTATGCTATAGATCCTGGGCTTGCCTCTGTTAAGTATGCATCATTCGACTCAGCAGTTAAGATGATTAGGAATTTAGGCAAGTGAGTTCTCTTAGCAAAATGCGATATTAAGTCTGCCTTTAGGCTCCTTCCTGTTCACCCAGATGATTTTGACTTACTGGGTTTTCAATTTGAAGGAAAGTATTTCTTTGATAAAGCCATGCCAATGGGATGCTCCATTTCTTGTTCTGCTTTCAAGACATTCAGTACTTTTCTTCATTGGTGTGCAGTTAAGCGGACTGGCAATAAAGCCATAACACATTATTTAGATGATTTTTGATTGCTGGGAATCCCAATACTTCCCAATGTAGGGATTCCTTAGCCCAATTTCAGGAATTAATGTATGAGTTGGGTGTGCCCTTAGCGGAGGAAAAGACTGAAGGGCCAGATACATGACTTACCTTTTTGGATATCAAGATTGACACCATAGATGGGATTTGATGATTACCAAACAATAAATTGGTGGCTATGAGGCAGCAGGTTAGTGCCATGTTGGTGAATCAAAAAGCTACACTTCTTGAATTTCAATCCCTTACAGGACTCTTGAACTTCTCCTGTAGGGTTGTAGTGCCAGGACGTGCATTTTGTGCTAGATTGTACAGGGCTACTGCAGGTATCGTGGCACAGCACCATCACATCAGAATCACAAGGGGCATTCATGAGGATTTGAAGGTCTGGGACACCTTATTGGATCAATTTAATGGCAATTGTTTTGGAGATCTTTTTAAAAAATTTTTTTTTAATTGAATTTAAAATTTGGGGATCTGAAATGCTGCTGAGGGCAGACTTTCAGGTATATTCTGATGCTGCTGGCACTCATGGTTTTGGAGGATCATTGGAATGGCCAGTGGGCTGCAGAGGCATGGCCTTCTGCATGGGTTGAAAGTGGTCTAACCAGAGACTTAACGTTTCTTGAGCTTTTTCCCATAGTGGTGGCTGTCCACTTATGGGCAAGCCAGTTTGCTAACAGGACCATCTGGTTTTGGTGGTTCATGTGGTGGTTCATGTGGTGAATTCTCAGTCCTCTAAGCCTCCTAGAGTTATGGGTTTAGTAAGGGCGATGGTCATGCAATCCTTGAATTATAATGTGTTATTCAAAGCTCAACATCTTCCTGGCGTGCTTAACCCTTTGGTGGATGCCCTTTCTTTTTTTCAGCTCTCCAGGTTCCGGCAGCTGGCTCCCGAGGCATCGACACACCCGTTGGAGGTACCGGCCTTGCTATGGAGCCTTGGAGATTAGAAATTCACAGGGCAATCTTGAATTCCATCACCTCATCTACACGCAAATCCTATCAAACCGCTTTAAATTCGTTTAATCAATTTTTATTGAAATTGGGGTGGATCAAAGTTGGCCGATCAGGGTTGACCTGATCCTACATTTTATAGTTTATCTTAGACAGGCAGGCCTTTTGCCTGTCACTATTAGGGGCAGGTTGGCAGCCCTGGCATTTCACTTTAGGGCAAGGGGTTATTTTGATCCTACCACAGACTTTAGGGTTAAAAAGAGCTGTGGAAGGTTGGTCTAGGGAATCCCTGGTAACAAAGGACTCGTGATGGCCAATAACAGGCCCAGTCCTGACAAAATTATGGGAACAATTAGCTGATACATGTAACTTATCTAGGGAAGAGGCTTTATTTAAGGCGGTATTCGCTTTAGCCTTCTTCGCTGCATTAAGAATTAGTGAGATTGTGCCAGGATCGCGTAATGATCAATCTGTCAGGGCTCTTTTGTTTTCTGACATATTATCAATGGAAAAAGGGATTTAGATTTGTGTTAGGTGCTCCAAGACTGATCAGATAGCAAAGGGTCAGTCTATTTTCTTAGCAAAAGTGCCTCTTGGGCAGAATTGCCCGGTAATAGCAATGGTCGACTATTTGAAGATTAGGCCCAATGTGGTGGGCTATATTTTCATTCATCTGTCTGTTATGCCCTTGACTCAATTTCAATTTAGGGCAGTGTTGAAGGAAACACTAAGGCGGGCTAATTTGCCCCAAGCCTGTTTTTCTTTGCACTCCTTCCATATTGGGGCAGCAACAGCTGCAGCCACTCATGGTTTGAGTGAAGCCAATATTTGCAGGATTGGCTGGTAGCATTCCTGAGCATTTAAGTCATATGTCAGGCCATCAGGGAATGTGACCCCTGATCAGCCACGCTAATTTGTTTTGCTTCTTTTCAGCTGGTTTCTACCATGGTTCAATATGGATTGTGGGCCATAGTTTGGTCTTCTGGGCGGAACGCTACCTTATGGAGCATCGACGCGATTCCACCCTGGGACTTTCGCACATTGGACCCACTGTGTGGTTTGGACACAGGGGCATGATGTGGGGAGTGCTCCTTCTATGATTCATACAATTGGCACGATCGCATCCGCAAACACAGGTTTTGTTGATACACCTGGGGGAAAATGATTTAGTTAAGACCCTGTTTACAGCTGGCAAAGCAGATCGTAAGGGATTTGCAAGAAATTCAAAAGAAATTCTCGGGTGCTGTAATACTTTGAACTAAGCTCTTGCCATGGCGTAACTGGCCTGGAGCCCAAAAAGATGTGGGGATCAACAATGCTCGTCGCTGGTTGAATCGCTATGTTGCTAAGCAGCATTTTCATGGTGGAACGTGGAGTCAAACTTGATCGGCCGTAGCTGTACAGGGGGGATGGGGTACACCTCTCTCCAGAAGGCTCAGAGATGTACGTTACAGCACTCTCTGACCAAATTCTAAAAACTGTCTGCGGGGGGATGGGGGGGTGGGGAGGGTATGCCTAGCTAGCCTGGCCCCCTCTTGTGGCAGGTAATGACCCCCACCCCATAGTTAAATTAATCTGGCTATTTAAATTAATTGGGGTAAAATTGGCATAAACCAAATTTAAAGGAAATGACGTATGCAGTTAAATGCATGACGTCATTAATTTGTATGACGTCATATGACGTAATATTATGTCACTTCTGGAGGGGAGGGGTTTGTAAATTTGTTGATATTATTGGTTATTTGTTTTGTCACATGTGGTGAAGGACCACCCATTTGGGGGAGTTACACCTACACTTACACATGTGACAAATTTGTTTATGTTATTGCCTTGCAAATAGACCCTGTACAGCTAAATAAAAGTTGTGGCCTGTTTAAACCCAAAAAGAGGCATCTCGTGTCCTTTGTGCCAGTGCAAAGACAACTCCTGACGAATCGGGACGGGTTTCTTGTTGTGCTGGCCAAATAAGGACATAAGAAGCCTGGTTGGTCAAAGCACACAGGGGAATGAGAACACCTGCACGCTTTGTCCAATCGGGTTGTCTGGTTGCTACTCTAAGTCTCCCGGTGCTATTGGTCTCACGAGACTTGGGATGAGAGTTTGTTCTTTATAGCTCTGTGCTGCCACATGGAGGCAGCCATTTTTGAACTTGAACTGAGTGACCCATCCCACCCACCCTTTATTATGATGCTATAAATCATTACTCTCAGACTTAGGCTGGTCGCCTTCGGGGGCCGGGAGGGCTTCCCTGGGTTTTTCAACCTCCCTGAGATTATTAATTAAAATTGATTTTGGGAATGGGTCATGGTATAATAATTCATGTTGTTCTTGTTATTGCTTTGTCACAACTTAAGGGTAGGGTCTAAAATTTGAAAATTGCTTGTCTTGTACTTGGGGGGCAGGTAATGAACCCCACCCCACAAGAAAATTAATCTGGCTATTTAAATTAATTGGGGTAAAATTGGCATAAAACAAATTTAAAGGAAATGATGTATGCAGTTAAATGCATGATGTCATTAATTTGTATGACGTCATATGACGTAATATTATGTCACTTCTGGAGGGGAGGGGTTTGTAAATTTGTTGATATTATTGTTTATTCATTTTGTCACGTGCGGTGAAGGACCACCCATTTGGGGGAGTTACACCTTCACTTACACAAATTTGTTAATGTTATTGCCTTGCAAATAGACCCTGTACAGCTAAATAAAAGTAGTGGCTTGTTTAAACCCCAAAAAAGATGTCTCATGTCCTTTGTGCCAGTGCAATAAGCTTTCTCTTCAGTGCATATCACCTAAAACCTTTGTTTCATGTCAAGTAAAATGTTCAGGAACAGCAACATCAGACCTTTGCAGACTGCCAGAAATAGTGCAAATTGAGTCCACTTTAAGGGTTAGGGTTAGTGCTAGGGAGTCATGGGATTTTTTTTTTTCTGAGACATTGCGCCTTCTCTGTCAGAGAGCTCTGGTGCCACAATAAAATACAGTTCCCATGATTCCCTAACCCTAACCCTTAAAGTGGACTCAATTTGCACTATTTCTGGCAGTCTGCAAAGGCCCATCATTGCATGAGTTAGTAACCACAGTTGTAGGGTATATCCACAGTGAAAACAGTTTGACATCAGTTTCTTTGTCATGACTCAATCCTACAGAATCCAAGGATTTGTAATTTGGTGAGACACCAAAGTTCCCTGGCAGACCAGGTTGAATACCTCACAAATTACATATCCCAGTATTCTTTAGGATACAATCATGGCAGTTACAGTGGTGTCAAATTACTTTAATTCTGCAGTGTGGATACACTCCTAGGCTACATTTACACTACAAAATTAAATCACCCTGCTTTAACTGACATGGCTTAATGCTATGAAATTCTGAGATTTGCATTTTGTGGGATATTTAGCCTTCTCTGTCAAATATCTCTGGTGTCACAATAAACTACATATCCCAAACTTCCATAGGAGGAAGACATGATAGTTAATTTGGTGTCAAATTGTACTATTTGTTGACAATTGGGGGTGAGAATGCATACTCTGTATACTGAAGGATCTTGCATTAATGCTGAAATTAAGTATATGAGGACTTGAACTAAATAATGGACTGAAAATGAGAGTGAGTATCATGCAGTGTGCATTATGTACATAGAATGAAGACTTTTTTATGTTTGTTTTTCTTCAAGATAAGTGCATTATGCACCAACAGGTTTCAGGAATTCCAGATCACCTGTACTTGCACATGAACTCAGCTGGTTCTTGAGAACATCAAATGAGATCAAGGAAGGAAATCCTTTCTGTCTTCAGTCACTGTTGGATATAATGATGATATTTTTCCATCCCTCCATTAGCTGGGAAGATGTGGAGCTAGAGCAGTAGATAGAGGACACACACCTCCCATGGGCTGAATATGGACACTCTTCAGAGATGTCTCCCATCCTATGGTTTCTCATCAGATCATATACATATTTTACCTTTTACCATTCTAAAGGAATAGCTCTCCTTTTATTGAACTTCCTGCAAATTTTTTAATTACTACTTCCCACTGTGTCTGTATGTCCATTCATTATTGCCAACACATTTTCAAATTATATGTTTTCTAATACCATATGCTCATTTAAACAGCCAACCAATTTGTTGTTGTTGTTGTTCTGCATGACTTTCAAATAAAGGTACAAAATCAGTTCAGTTGGTGAAATACAGAAATTCACCCTAAAAAAACAAGCATCAAAGGAATAAATCATTTTCATGCATGCTGTAGTCGATGGGAACAGCATGAATCAATTTAAAGATGTAGATTGAAAGAAATCAAAAAGTATACCAGGTATCAAGCTGCAGCTACAATATTTATATGTTGCATCACTTCCCTCTCTGGATGTGTTTCTTTTGACATTTATTTAAGTTATTCATACAACATCAAAAGCCATTATGCAATTGTGAAGGAACACTTTTATCAGTCTGGCTCTTAGATTCAGTGTTACCTATCACTCTAGAGAGCAGGTAAAGCAAAACAAAACAAAACCTCTCTTTGAGAGGTGCCACTTCTCTTTGTTCTTTCAGATCTTCTTCAGCTGTTCCATAAAACTATTGATGTAAGCTAGGGATAGAGAAGCAGGAACTTTCCACATTTTCAGGACTATAGCTCCTACTCCCTTATCATTGACTGCACTTGTTAGGTCTTATAGAAACTAGAGTCCAAAATATCTGGAAGGCACTGAGTTATCTATCCTTGAATTGATCTGTACAGTGCAATCTTACTAAAAGACACTCCCTTAAATACCATAAAAACACCAGATTCTGTCTGATTTTGGAAGCTAAGCAGGCTCAGGCCTGGTTAGTACTTGGATGGGAGACTAGAAATGAATAGAAAGTTATGTAGGCTATATTCCATATGAAGGAAATAGCAAACCCACCTCTGAGTATTCATTGCCAAAGAAAACCCTTTAAACCTGTGATGTCCATAGGTTGACAGGTTGAGGGTATGTACACACATACACACTAATAGCAGAAGGTTAATCCCATTGAGTTCATTTGGGCTACTTCTGTATTGACTGGATATGCAACCTTATTTCTTATTGAGGCTTCCACAATATAGTCCACAATAGAGTCAATTTCAAGGTACACACACACACACACACACACACACATGAGTTCTGTGGCCTTGTTGTCTTTTAAGGGCCACAGCCAAAATGCAGTGTTTTCTGTATTGTCTAATGTTATCTGAACTGGTTCAAGTGAGCATGTTTTGTCAGCATTTAAGCTTAGAAGCTCTCTGGAAACCAGATATACCCTGGAGCTGTTTTGAAATATTTCATCATGGAAGAATGGAGACCCAGCTACATATCCACATTGTAGCAGCATATCCATTTCTGGATATTTTGCTACAAACACACTGACTAAGGGGGGTTGCAGACTGCTAGAAATAGTGTGAATTCAGTCCACCTTTAGGGTTAGGGTTAGTGCTAGGGAATCATGGGAACTGTTATTTTTCTGAGACATTGAGCCTTCTCTGTCAGACAACTCTGATGCCACAATAAAATACAGTTCCCATGGTTCCCTAACTCTAACCCTAACCCTAAAAGTGGACTGAATTCACACTATTTCTGGCAGTCTGCAACCCCCCTTAGAAATGAAAGTTAATCCCATTGAGTTCAGTGGGACTACTTCTGCATTTACTGGATGTGAACGTGCAGCCTTATTTCTTATTCCTAGTCTTCTCAGGGTTTCACAATATATAGTCCACAATATAACTGTTAATTTAAATTGAGTAAGTGCCTAGTGAGTACAGTAATAGTGCTGCTAACAACAAAACATAAAAACCAATTCTGTGTCCAGATAGCCTGTTCAGACCAGTGAGCACTTTCCCTTTTAGTTGCACTCAGTTTTGGGTAAGTATAGATTTTTATTTTGATTCTTTTAGACTGGGCACAGAAAAGTCCCCTTTCTAGTAAATATTAATTTGGGCCTTCAAGTGCTTAAAATAAACACAGAGATGTAACTGAACTGAACTCATTAGGACTAATGTGTATTTTGTCCCCCTTTATGAAATGATCATTTTCTTATTAAAAAAAACAAAAAACCCTTCTGTCTCTTCCTTCAAATTTCTAGATATATTTCATTTGGGGGAGAGTTTCCACATTACTCCAAATAACAAGTCAAATCTCACCTTAGCAACATGGTGGAAAAGAAAATCTGATGATTTCATATCTGAAAATTACTTTGGCATGTCTCAAATCCACCCAAATGTCTTCTGAATAGAGAGCAACAAATTAACTCTGAATTTCATTTCAGGTGAAATTTCAGGGCAACTTGATTTTTTTTTTTTTTTTTGGCCAACTTATCCACAACATATCTGTCTGTCCAATGCATTTGTAAACCAATATCAGCAGTATGCACTGAAAATCATAAAAGTCCACTGCAAACATTTTCTTGAATATATGGGGTGGTAAACAGAGGATGGAGGGTAAACCCTTTCCATAAACCAATAACTCTGGGAGCTTCATAGACTGAGTGTGAAGTTTGCAGATGACTTTGTACTCTTTGTAGGTATGCAAATGGTTTGTTTGTTTTGTTTTTGTTTTTGTTTAAAACTGAAAGCAATTAAGAGCTCCTATGATCAGTAACCCTAGGTAATCACATTCAGCTGTATGGTTACAAATTCAATCCAGAATTAAATGCTGAATGGGAAGATTTCAGATGCTATAGGGACATTTAGGTATGGTCTTATGGGTACATGCTGGGGATGTATATATTAATGTCTCTCATTCCTGACAGTGACATGAATGGGACGGGACTCTGAGCAATTTGTCTGAGAAGAACAGCTCAGAAAATCAAGTGGTACAAAAAAGGATAATAAATCCTGTTCAAACATCTCTCTTTGGCCTTGTTTTTTGGTACACTAATGGAAACTTGATACAAAGACCACAGTACCACCCACACAAAGTGTCTAAAATCAGAACAAATGATGAAGGCATTCACACATGGTTGGTTAGAATCTGGGCAGACTTCCTCTTCATCTGCAGAAATTACAGAGTTTTCATTTGTTTCTTTGCAGATAGTCTTTTCAGGGAATCTCTGTTGCTCTTGCACTTGTGATGGAAATTTAAGTGAGGTACACCTTTCCTTGGCAAGGTTTTACAGAATTACAAATCTGAGACCCAAATGCCTGAACAGGCCTATAGTTTTCCTGATTTTCACTCTGCTGAATCTATTATAATTCTCCAGATGAATATTGGGAATTTGGATCCACAGGGCACATGAGAAGATCTTATCACACAAAAGTTAAAGCTTCAGTCCCATAAAATTCATACAGGTTCTATTGGCTATGCAGAAAACAGGCCATAAGAGCACTTTGCAATTGCTCTGCAAAGGCTAAATATAACCTTGGGAGTTAAAGGAAAACTTGGATAGAATATAAAACAGCTTCTAATTTTTTAATCTAATCTAAAGCATGACTGAATCACTACCAATTATGTTTTCAAAATGCCCTACAACATTAAAAAATAATTTTGAAATAATGAAGCTAGAGATGCATGGAACAACAGGAGAAATCTACACTAAGCATAAATATTCCAAACACATATATACACACACTAATAGTGTAATCCTATACATGTATGCTTGAAAATAAATCCTTTTAAGTTCAATGGAGTTCACATCCAGTTAAACAGATATAGAACTGAAGCCTAAAGGGCCAATCCTGCCATTAATTGTTCATTTGAGTGCTGTTGCTCCAGTGAAAATTATGCATGAGTTGAGAAGAATTCTTTCCAACAATTCTCTTCTGTGGCTACCTCTCACTGAATCATTGGATACACTACATATTCTCTGTGTGCATACTGAATATTTCCTACATATATTTGACATCTGGGAACACTGGGCATTTTTACCTCTATGTTTGGAACTTCCATGTTGATATTCAGCCACATTTAGTACTTGTTGCACAAGGGTCTTCAGTATTTGGCACGTGATCATCTTTGAGCTTTATTATTGTCAATCTGCTAAAACAAATTAATGAAAGAGGTATTAATAGTTTACCTCACCTCTAGCATAGATTTCCACAGTCAACTTTCATTTTTCAAATTTAAGATATTATTTATCAATTTAGATTTGAAAGGTGAAACTTCATAATACTAGAACCACGTGTCACCTGCTGAAGATAAACAATGAGAGATTCAGGGCAGATAAAAGGAAGGATTTCTTCATATAGTAAATCTGTGAAATTCATTGCTAGAACATATAGAGATGGCTGCACAGCTTGTTAAAAAGGGATGGATACATTCATGAAGATTAGTGCAGTCCATGGCTACCAGTGGGTACATGATAGGTGCATATCACCTCCATTATCTGAGGCATTATGTCTCTATAGTCCAGTTGCTGGAATACAATGGACAGAAGGTGCAGCTGAGGTTAAGTTCTGTTGGCAGGCTTTTCATAGGCAACTGGCTGGCTACTGTGTGAACAAAATTTTGGACTAGCTAGGCCTTCAGTCTGATCCAACTCTTTCTATATTCTTATACTCAGAAGAGCATAAGAATGGCTCATCTGATATTCTGATGCTCAACAGAAGATCTAGCAAGGAGACTAGTAATGCTAGCCCAATCCCATAAGAAAAAAAGATAGTATAATTTTCACCATTTGTTACACAAACAAAAAAGAAAGAGAATCATTTTTTCATCCAGTTTCATATCTTTTGGAATGTGAAATATGATCCTATTTTTATACTGAAATTGTAACAGTTTGTGAAGCCAGCTGAGGAGATCCATCCAAAAATGGTGAGAGAAGTCTGAAGTCTGAATAAAACTTTTAGTTCGTCAATCATATGAACATCTTAAAGCATATAGACTGACTGAGAGAAAAAACAAAAGCCTGCAGTGCATGCAGCTGGAGTCTATTGAGGCCTGCTTCAGAATAAAGGTTGCTGATTTTGGTGTCTCTTTTTCCCACATAAGTATTCATGTGATTAGATTCTGGTTTTTTTTATGTGGTTGAAGCCAACAGCATGCAAGAAGGGGAATCCCTTGAGTTTCTGTGTGAGGGAGGGACTGTGTGATAAACTGTTAGAGTTTGTAAAATTACTTTAAAAAAATAATTTGCATTTACTATTAAAACTCAAAAGATCCCCCCTTTCAGAAGTAGTTTATTGTCATTATAGTCACATATTTTTACAAAGTAACAAAGTTATTATTCAAAAGTCAATAAATTGCTGCATGCTAGTTAGTTTAAAAACAATTCAGTCAAGAAGCTGCAAGCCTATGGTATGGTACCCATTTAAGTAAGAAGGCCAGCTCCTATAACCATAAAAATGATTAGAACAGTTATAATTACAACACAAAAAGAATGAAGATATTTCTCTTGTCAATTGTAATGTGAAAAGTTAATAAAGCTGAGAGGTTGTTAGACACATCAAAACTGTTGCACACACAAAAATAGCTACTCGTTACAAAAGTTTTCAAAATAGATACAGGGCACCTTCCAGATGGGTGCTGAGGCTGGAAGATGGCTAGCCAAAGAGGAATACTTATATTCCTCACCTTCCTCACTATGAGAATGAGCAGTACCTTGGATAGTTCATTTAAAGTCTGAATTAAAAACCCAGAACAGATTCATTCCCCACTCAGCTACCACTAGTGAATCTCCAACAGTGATGGAAAACATTGGCCCTTGGGCTTCATTTCTTTGCCACATACCATCTGCAGATGATATAATATATGCTTACTCACTTGATCCTCCTGATCCAGCTTCCATTAATTGTCCTATACATCATTGTTGTTGTTGTCCCTGTCATGTGCACAACAATAGCTAGCTATGATTCCAGCACAGAAGTAACTTGATTGATGAGGCAAGTGCTCCATTCCCTGGGCGTGTCCTTTCAATAAAGTTGCTGTGGTCAGTGGGTGGGTGGGAAATGATATGACTTCCACTCCTTATGTGTCCAGGTGAAATAAGAGATAGGGCTCCTGTACCTTTAATGACAGTGTAGAAGATAGAATTTCAGCAGATAATGCTTGCATGAAAATCCACACTTGCTGAAATTCCATCTTCTGCATATTTATTAAAGGTACAGCAGCCTTTTCCCTTATTTCACTTGATGAACCTAGCTACTTCAAATCTGCATCCTGAAAGAAGCATCTTAGGTCTTGTCCCCGCAGGCTAAATACCATGTCTTCCCCCTGTCCCTCTGGCAACCAGTCTGGATAATGCAGGGCAAATTTGTAGCCAGAACACGCTAGGCTTCTCCTAGAATATCCACGACTGTACAGACACCACCTCTGTTTGGCTATTAGAAGATATGTCAGAAAGCTACAGTGTGATGGGTTAAAATAAAACATGCATTCTGATGTTTAACTTGTGATGAAATCATATTCCCTTTGAATTATAACAGCTCAGTTTGAGTTAAGCTAAATACTCATGGCCTGTTGAATGGGAAAAGAAAGATCACATAAGGTGTTTCATCTTGTCAAACTCTGAAAGCATTATTTCCAAGAAAGGGGGGAGGGAGTAGAGACAATTCATAAAAGATCTACAGTGGAGTTACAAAGACAGTTGGGAGGAGAAGGGTAAACAGCTTATAATTATTCAAATGAAATACTTTCTACAGTTTTCACTGGGAGTTGTTACTAGGAGCCCTTGCATTAATATCAGACCCACAGACTTTTCTTTTTTTTCTTATTCTATGTTTGAAGTTGGGAGGACATGAAACATGTCATAAGTTGAATGGGGTTTACAAGTTGAATGGAAAATGTTATTACCGTGTTTCCCAGAAAATAAGACACTGACATATTTATTTTTCCTCAAGGAGACACAGTATGGCTTATTTTCAGGGGATGTTTTATTTGTCCTGACTCTGCCCTGATGCCACGCACCCATCAACGGGGTGCACAGAGTCAGGGCATCCTCTTGGCACAGTGTGCATACATGCTACACCAAAAGGGAGCAAAAGATCCACAGTGGAGGCTGAAAGGGCAGCTTTTTGCTGCCCCCCAAAGGAGCGGCCCTTTGACCCTTTGAGCTGCTGGGCTACCCCTGGGAGCGGTGGATCCGCCACTCCTGGGGCAGCCTGGAAAAGAGCTGCAACTGTGGCAAAAAGCAGGATCGGGGCTGCGGCATGTGGTTGCCATGGCCCCGATCCACCACTCCCAGGGGCGGCCCAGAAAAGCTGCCCCGTCTGCATCAGCCCTATGTCTTATTTTTGAGGTATGGCTTATATTGCGCAAATGTTTACAAATCCTGCTACAGCTTATTTTATGGGTATATCTTATTTTTTTGGGGAGACACAGTACTAGACATTTGCAGACAAATGGCTGAACTGCATATATGACATCATATAAAATGCATTTGGCCTAAATGTGTTTGTGCTTACTTATATTTTAACTATAAGCCTCAACGGTTCCTGGTCAGCAATAGGTTTTCAACCTAGATGAAAAGATCATTTTTATCCTTTCCTCAGATACCATTGTCTACATTAATAACATATTTGAAGCTATTTTTGACATAAATGAAAAGCGTCTTCCCAACTATAAAAAAGTAGGTTCAGTAAAAAAATTATTGAGACCTTCTTGAAGAAAAGAGAAAACGTTTGTCCATGCACCACCTCTTTATCACAGTCCTCATCCTGATTTATCTCCCAAAACAAGTTATGGGTTTAATATACAATGTAATTTAATTAATTTAGGGGATGCAGTGGCTCAAGTGGTTAAGACACTGACTCTGTTGATTGCAAGATTGGCAGTTTGAGGCCTGGGTGCTGCATAATGGGGTGAGCTCCTGTCACTAGTCCCAGCTTCTGCCAACCTAGCATTTTGAAAGCATGCAAATGCAAGTAGATAAAAAGGTACCACTTCAGTGGGAAGGCATACAGTGTTCTGTGAAATCATACTGGCCACATGATCACAGAGTAGTCTCTGACAATGCTGGTTCTTTGGCTTAGTAATGCAGATGAGCACCACCCCCTACTGTCAGACACAACTTTACAACCTTGTCAATGAGAAATACCTTTACCTTTACCTTTACCTTTACCTTTAATTTAGGTCACTCAAGTCACCCAGTGGGTTTCCATGCCCGTGTGGGGATTTGAACCACAGGCTCCAGAGTCATAGTCCAGTGCTTGAACCACTAAACACATTGCCTCTCTGATTGACACTATGTGTTACCAAAAAGAAAGAAAAGCCTCCATGGATGAGCGATAAAACATTTCAAGGAGTAAAGCACAGATGAGAAGCAAAAGGAGGCAGAAATACAGCCATACTCATGAATGTAACTGTCCAATGTGTGGTGAACAGATATAGAGAGAACTCCTTCAATAATCAATGTACAGAAATAGAAGAGAACAACAAAAAAGGAAGAACAAGAGACCTCTTCCACATGATCTGAGAAATCAAAGAGAAATTTACACCAAGAGTGGGGATGCTTGTGGAGAATGAGGGAGTTAATCTCTCACTCTAAGTGGGGGAATTAATAAAGATAATATCCTGAGGAGTATTGATAGCCTTAGAGACTGGCTAAGAAATAATGGTAAAATTACCCAAAGAAGGGCTAAGAGTGTCCTGTGGGGTAATTGAAAATGCTCTAAGGAAAGGAGTGATTTAGAGTATTATTATTTGTAACTGTAACCAATTATAACAAGTACAGAAAGACCAAGTGAAACATTGTTACTTGTATTGTAAATAAAGTTTTGTTGTTACTTTATGAAACACTTGTCTACAGTGTGAATGAATATCCATACTACTAAACCTTATACAAGATAGGTTATACCAAAGAGTTTTAGAAGATAAGGTTGGTGAAGTAGTGGCTCTTTGCATAGGGTAATGACAGCTGTGGGACAAAAAGGGTCCATGGTGTGGCGACAAATGAAAGAAAAGAAAAAGTCATCTGACAATGGTCTACAATCAGCAAGGGTGCACAATACATGAGCAAGAGGAAATAAAAATATGATGGCAAGAAAACACAGAAGGATGAAATATTCATTTGAAGATGAGCCAAGCAAAGATAAATGTTCCATTTTAGAAAGTGAATTGAAAGCTGCATTCACTGGGGAAGAATAAATCACCAAGAACAGATGGAATCTTAAAAGAGATGCTTCAAGTTACAGAAACAGAATTTACTCTAGCTCTAACTAAAATGTGTCAACAAATATGGAAACAATGGCTCACAATTTGGAAAAACTCTATATACATTCCAGTCCCATTTAAAAGGGACACAAAATATTGTAGTGACAAAAGGATCATTGCATTAATCGCTCATGCAAGTAAAATGATGCTCAAAATTTGATGTCAAAATCTTTTACCACACATAGAGTGAGAAATGCTAGATGTCCAAGCTGGGTTCAGGAAAGGTAGAGGTTGCTGTGCTGAGTAAAGGAGTCACTGAAGGAAAAATGATGAGGGAAGCTACAGAAAAGTGTTCTCTTTTTGCAGGAAAATGCACCTACTCACACAGCTGGGAAGACAATGGATGTTTTGAAGAATATGGAGTTTGAGTGCATAGACCATCCACCTTACTCACCACATCTTGCTCTATCTGATCATTTCCTGTTTCCAAACATTGAAAGGAAAGAAATTTTTGAATGATTCAAAGGGGATAGCAGCAACAGACTAGTATTTCAGTGATCAGACATCAGAATTTTTTTCTTTTGGAAGAATTAAAGAAACTTAAGAAACAATATGTCAAGTGCATCAAACTTCAAAGTGAATATGTGGAATAGCATGTCAGCTCTATGGATCTAGATTACGGTATTTCCTTTGTGGTCAGGCTGAGAAGTTTTCAGCACCCCCTCATAATGATAGGGAAGGTAGAAGGAAGTAGGGAAATAGGAAGACCTCACTACAGGTAAATAGACTTGATCAAAGAAATCATGGCCCTGAACAGGTCTACTGAGGATAGGGCATCTTGGAGATGTCTCTTTCATAGTGTTGCCATAAGCTGAAGCTGACTTGAAGGCAGTTAACACACACAAATGTGTTTCCTTGCCCTTGTGAACAGCATATCACATCTTCTAAGGTTAGGTCCTGCAGATACTCAACATACTCTCTTATTAGTCCTTTGAACTTAAATTCCATGTCCACTGTGCCTATTTCCTCACACCTAATTCTTCACTTACATTTCCTCCAATTTTCTTTATCACTATATTTTCCTATTTTTCACTCTTTCTAAACTTTCCTTTTTAAGGTATGCTTGTCCCTTTGATTTTCTGTGCTGTAGGACTTCTTCCCAATTGACTGCTGCTGCAAGAAGTTTTAATCCCAGATAAACTTAGAACTTCTCTATTTCTCTTGGAGCTGGTCTGTCAATAGTTTATCTTCATAAGAATTACATAACATCACATGAGAGCAGTGTCAGAGGCTTCACTGCCACTAGCACAAGTCAGTATAAATAATTCAGAATACTCTGGTGCTAGTTGTTCAATAGAATCTTATTAACAGGTGGCTGCTTCCTTTTCCAGGCTGTAAAATTCTTATCTGAAACATGAGTAAACCTGACATTCAAAGACACTTTTCACACTGAGTAACATTATGCGGTTTGTACATGGCTTTGTCTCTTTGATGTGATGGAACTTTCATAGGCTGTTCCATGAAATGAGAGTTAATTTATTTTTAATTAAGTTTATTTAATTAAGCTTCACCCAGTTTTTAATAATTGAATCTCTAATGGAACACAAAGCTGCAGGGAACCAAATCATCATTGCTACATGTAACGCTTAATTGGAAATGATATAACTTTGCAAAATGAATCATTGTTATAGGGGATAAGATCAAATACTTTGTGAAACACCCCTTAGATATCATATCAGGGGGATCCAGACAAATGGTCCCTGGAAGATTTTGTTACAGACACCTCTTCATTACTGAACAATTACTCACAACAGAAAGTACCTAGTCAGGAGAGAGACAGTGCCAATACAAATGCCAAAAAATAGTAAAACAAAGGAAGCAAGGAAACAATGATACATAAGTTGTGGTACTGAAGAGACTGGAGCAGCTATGACCATATTCTATCTAAAATACAGTTTCTGTCCCTTTAAGTATATTGAATAGGAAAAGTTATACAGCTGCTGTGCCATCTGTCATGACATTTGCTGTAGAAAAACATTTCCTGAATGTACCTTTCTGTGTGTTTTATCCGAGGTGGATTACCCACCTGTTCTCGTGAGTTTTTTTTAAGCCCAGTGTATCAAGAAGAGGTTTCTGTTGTGGAGAGATAGACTCAGCAAAAGTTTAATAATAATAATAATAATAATAATAATAAAAAAATTTATTTATACCCCGCCCAATGGAGACCCAATCAGGGCGGCTTACAGTTTAAAACATAATCCAGATAAAACATATAATACAGGGGGAAAAAACCCACCCACCCCCCTTAAAACAATATTAAATCAAACAAATTTAAAAACAACGTGATTAAAAACTAAAATCCTACACAGAATAACTAATGCCTAACAAAATGATCCCCTCCATCTACCGATGGGGCCATGTAGGAGCATCATTAGCAGCTATTTATGTCCGGGGTGGGGGTAACTAGTCCGGAAAGGCCTGCCGGAAGAGAGCCGTCTTAATATCCTTTTTAAAGCTATCCAAAGATGTTAATAGACGGATCTCATCCGGCAGGCCATTCCAGAGGCTGGGGGCGACAACTGAAAAAGCCCTCCGGGAGGTAGCCGCAAGCCTCGATTTCTGAGGCTGCAGCAAATTCCTCCCGGAGGACCAAAGAGCACAGGGAGGATTATATGGGAGTAGGCGGTCCCTGAGATAGCTTGGACCCAAGCCATTTAGGGCTTTAAAGGTAATAACCAACACCTTGTACTGGGTCCGGAAACTAATAGGCAGCCAGTGGAGGGACCTCAGAACCGGAATAATGTGGTCCCTCTGAGATGTTCCCGCAAAAAGCTTGGCCGCCATGTTCTGTACCAGTTGTAGTTTCCGAACCAGGCACGAGGGTAGTCCCATGTAGAGTGCATTACAGAAGTCGAGGAGTGAGGTTACCAACGCCTGCACCACAGTCTCAAGGTCCCTTACTTCCAGAAAAGGACGCAGCTGGCGTATCAACCGAAGCTGATAGCAGGCGCTCCTGACCGTTGCATTAACCTGATTCATCATCAGGAGCGACGAGTCAAGGAGCACCCCCAAGCTGTGAACACAGTCACTGGAGGAGAGCATGACCCCATCCAGGACTGGAGGTTGCAACCCAATTCCTAGTTTCGGGGCCGCTACCGTGAGCACCTCCGTCTTGTTTGGATTCAGCTTCAATCTGTTTTTCCTCATCCAGCCCATTACTGCCCCAAGACATTCACTGAGAGAAGAGATGCCATTGGAATTCGAGACCGACGAACGAGATATGGAGAAATAGATTTGGGTGTCATCAGCGTACTGATAACACCCAGCACCATAACTCCGTATAATCTCACCCAGCGGCTTCATATAGATGTTAAACAACATTGGGGACAAAATAGCTCCCTGAGGGACCCCACAAGTGAGGTCCCTCTTGCTGGAGCTACAGTCCCCGAGCAGCACCCTCTGGGACTGGCCCGAGAGGAAGGACCGGAACCACTGCAAAGCAGTGCCTCCGATACCTAACCTCCGCAGGCGGTCCAAGAGGATGCCATGATCTATTGTATCAAAAGCCACTGAGAGGTCTAGGAGCACCAACAGGGTCACGCTACCCCTGTCGATGCCCAGACGCAGATCGTCGGTCAAGGCAACCATGGCAGTCTCAACCCCAAAGCCTGTCCTGAAGCCGGTTTGAAATGGGTCTAGATAATCGGTTTCATCCAAGACAGCCTGGAGCTGAAGAGCAACTGCTCTCTCGATCACCTTTCTCAAAAATGGCAGCAATGACACAGGCCTATAGTTCTTCATGTCCAGGGGGTCCAGGGAAGGTTTTTTCAGAAGCGGCCTAACTGCCGCTTCTTTTAAACATGATGGAACATGTCCTTCCCTGAAGGATGCATTGATGATATCCGTAAGGAATCTCATCAATGCATCCCCCCCGCCCCCCGGATGGCCAGCCAAGATGGGCAAGGGTCGAGAGGGCAAGTCATCTTCCTCACCTTACCAAGCAGCTTGTCCATGTCCTCGGTACTCACAGATTGCCACTGATCCAGTAAAATTACATTGGCGGAGTCGGTGGACACCTCGCCTATAGACTCTGTCCCAATAGTCGCGTCAAGGTCGGCTCTTATCTGAGAGATTTTGTCTGCAAAGTAGTTGTTAAATGCGTCACAGCAGGCCGTTGTCGGGTTAAGCAAGGGATTTGGCACAGGGGGCACCTGCGTCATCTCCCTCACCACCTTAAACAGCTCTGCCGGACGTGACTCTGCAGACGCAATGCGTGCAGAAGAGAATGCTTTCCTCGCTGCACGCAATGCCTCCTGATAGGAACAAAGAAAGTTCCTATGGTGAGTTCTGCCAGATAAGAGTCGAGTTTTCCGCCACTTGCACTCTAGCCATTGTCCATACCGCTTCATCCTCCTCAGCTCAGGTGTAAACCATGGCTTACAATTTGGAGCGGGATGGCAAGGGCACTTGGGAGCGATCGTGTCGATGGCCTTGGTAAGATCACTGTTCCAAGTGTCAATCAGAGCCTCGACAGGGTCACCGGCATTCCCAAGCATTAATCCCTCTAAGGCTTTCCGGAATCCAATTTTCTCCATCAGCCTTTGAGGGCGGACCATTCTAGTAGGTCCACCACCCCCGGCAGGGCAGGTGTTGGCTCTAAGTTCCATCTTGACCAGGAAATGATCCGTCCATGACAATGCGGAGGTACTTACAACCTCTGCCCACGGATATTCCTGTTCCGTACTGAAGACCGCATCGAGTGTATGACCAGCACAATGTGTGGGCCCGTTGACCAATTGGGATAGGCCCATGTTCGTCATGGTCTCCATGAACTCCCGAGCCGCACCTGTTAAACTGGTCTCGAGCGGAATGTTGAAGTCCCCCAGAACCAAGAGTCTGGGAGACTCCAACAAAAGCTCAGAGACCAGCTGTGTCAGCTCAGTCAGGGAGTCTGCTAGACAATGGGGTGGTCGGTAGACTAGCAAAATCCCCAAACTATCCCTAGTCTTCAGGCTAAGGTACATACACTCGATGTGAGCCATGTTCCGGATAGGTATCCTGGTCAAGGTCAAAGTGTTCTTATGAACTAGAGCCACACCGCCCCCCCCCCCCCCGCCCACTTCCCCTCACCTGCTCACTGACAGAGTACCCAGCTGGGAGGGTCTGCGCCCAGATGGCAGCACTTTCCTCTCCCAGCCAGGTCTCTGTAAAACAAGCCAGGTCGGCATCCACATCCAGGAGGAGGTCCTGGATGATATGTGTCTTATTTTTCACCAACCTGGCATTACAAAGGAGCAGGGTGAGGTTCTGTGGAATGGAAGGTCTGCTCCCCAAACCATTCTGGGAAACAGAGGGGACAGAAGGCGGGATAGCTACTAGACAGAGATCCCGCCTTCTTTTGTAACATTTGTCCACTCTGTCCCAGCCATATCTCCCATTCCCCAACACTACTTCGATAGTCGCCCCAGTTTCAGTTCCCACCCCGGTGACAGTGGGTGGCACTAGTTGAGAAAGTATAGGTCTCACTCAATGCAGTTCCAAAATATATCGACCTATATAACCTGAGCCCATTAAGATATTACAAAATTAGCTCAGCTAATCAGCCCTGGTGGCGCAGTGGTTAAATGCCTGTACTGCAGCCACTCACTCATAAACCACAAGGTTGCGAGTTCAATACCAGCCAGGGCTGAGGCTCGACTCAGGCCTGCATCCTTCCGAGGTCGCTAAAATGAGTACCCAGATTGTTGGGGGGCAATCAGCTCACAGTTGTAAACCGCTTAGACATCCCATGTGTGATATGAAGCGGTATATAAATGAAGCTGCTTTACATTGTATTGTCAATCAAACCCAACTAGTCCATATCTGCCTCTGCAATGCCCTAACCCTACTAGGGGCCAGGCGACAATGCAGAGACAATTCAATCATACCCAACTTATAGTTCTTTGCAATCTCATATATCTGGATTCTGTGTTAGGTCCGGAGGCACAGCCTCTGTTTCTACTGGTGGCGTCTGCAGCCTAATATTTCTATCCTGGTTGCGGGGCCACGGCCCCAGCGCCGCCGGTGCTCCCGAGGTGGAGAAGGGAGCCGGGCGCTTCAGGGCCCACACGCCCCTCTCTGACGCTGCCTTCCGCCGCCACTGCTGCCGTGCCCCCGCAGCCTGGTCTTCCGGCAGGCTTTTATGCCTGTCCTGGTCGCGGGGCCACGCCCCCAGTGCTGCCGATTGTAATTAGAGTTGTATGTTTCATGTGACAAAACCCATAGAAGGGGGTTATTATTTGGAAAACAATTGCTACAAGTTGTACAAAGACAGAAAAGACACCCCCGACGAGTCGGGAGGGGTTTCTTGTTGCACTGGCCATAAAAAGGACATGAGAGGCCTGATTGGTTAAGTGCGTGGGGGTCAGGGAGCACCTGTGCGCTTAGTCCAATCAAGTTACTTGGTTTATATCCCAAAGTCTCATGGTGCCTGTAATCTCCCGAGACTTGGGATGAGAGTTTGGTCTTTATAGCTCTGCGCTGCCACGTGGTGGCAGCCATTTTAGAGCTTCAACTGAGTGAGTCACATCACTCTGCTCTGTGCTCTGGCTGATTGCTTTCCATTGGCCTAGCGTTTATTCTCGGCTTTTGCTGCATTTGGCTTTTGCTGATTTGCTCTTTTTTTTACAACAGGAAGTGTTCAGTGAATCCATTCCTGAGTGATTTTTTTAATTATTTTTTTATTAATTTTTATTGACAAAAATGAGGATAACATCTATACAAGCAATGAACAACAACTAAACAACACAAAAACCAAAAGAAAAAGAAAGCCAACAGAAAAACATGCAAACAACACAGACAATAACCTTAATGATGTAAATAATAAAATGAAAATAATTAGAAATTACTAATATAGTTTCTTTCCCCATTCAGGCTTTCCTACTAATATCAATCTACTTTACAAATCCCCCTACATTTCCTTTAATTTCTTTAATCTCCTATCTCTTTCCTCTCACACTCAGTCTATTCTTTCCTTTTACTGTCCTATATCCTGTCTTTTTTTCCTCTCTCACACCCTCCATCACACATCTTATCATCACTTTCTCATACCATCTCCTACTTACCTAACTTTCAACACCCATTCCTACACATCAAAACGATTTGCTGTGAAAAAAAGAAAGAAAAAGAAGAAAGAATATATATATATATATATATATATATATATACACACACACACACAAACAAAATAACTAGGATTACACACTGTCACACACACACAAAAATGACTTCTTAGCTACCACTTCTATTTATAAAATATATGGTGACTTCTTATAATTCCTTACTTAATCCTTTATTATTTCAACCTAATATACTAACTTTTATCTTTCTTAACTTGCCTTTACTTTTTCTCCCCACTAATATATTTGACCTATACTTCTTCCTTTTCATTTCCTAGTCTTTGGTCATACGTCCTGTACAAAATCGACTTGGCTTAAATTAACTGTATTACTTTAAACATGATAGTTGACCTTAATTTCCAATAACCATTGCAATCCTCCCCATTGCTCTCTTATAAATTTAACAACTTTCTCCCAATCTTTATTATATTTTTCTGGGGAGTAGCCCTTTAGCAACAGTGTCAATTTCTCCATTTCTAAAATGTCATACAACTTCCAAAGCTAATCTTCTTTGTTTGGGATTTCCTTTGATTTCCATCTACTTGCAAAGAGGATTCTAGTGATTGTGATCATATAACCTCCTTGAGTGATTTTGAAGGCCGAGTGAGGCCTTTGGGCCGGTCCCCTCGGGCCTGCAGGGGCCTTCGCATCTCCAACACTTGGAGGGCTGTTTTATCTGAGGCACATGCAAACATGCAAACTGGCCCACCTCGGTATGGGCTCCAGGTGGCCAGGTTGGTCAGGATGTGGGTGTGGAATGACCCAACCCTGCAGCTTTGGATGCAACTGTACAGGCACCTGTGGTTACACAGGTCCCTGACTCTAGGGTGCAGGATGGGTGCCCAATGGTTTTGGCTAACAACACCTCTGTGGTGTCTTCTTTGAGTGCTCCTATGTTATCAGGATCAGCTGTGCATTCTGAATCAACCCCTTATGCCGGGATGTCTACACCCCTTGGTTCACACCTTCCTCTTTCCACTAAAGAGAGAATTTGGAACGGAGAGTATATTGACTTATTTTCTCTTACTTTCAGGGACCCCGAGCAAGGATCATGGTAAAGAATGGGATTGTGTTTAGTCTTCCCAAAGACTTTCAAGCGCTCAAACGCCCTAAGCTGGAGCACAATTTTGTGTAAATTGGATTATGGGTTTCACTATTTACAGAGGTGTCATAGAGGAGAAAGAGCCATTGAGGTCTCCTGATTTTTCTAAATATCAGGAGATCATGATAAAAGCTTATACCAACTGCCATCATAATGCTAGAGGTGCAGCTTGGCTGCAATACGATGAGCAGTTTAGAATGAGAGCTGCACAGGATCGCTCCCTGTCATGGAGACCCGTACAGTCTGAGCTTTGGGCTGATGTTATGGTGGAAGCCTTCCCCTCGAGCAGGTGTGACAATGGATTTGTTCCCATGGTTACTATGCTGAGAGGGCTGAATGCGAGGCCTGGCACGGGGGAAAGAAAGCAATTTGGCATTTACTGGTACTTTAACTCAGGCAAGTGCAAGAGGCAGCCCTGCAGGTTCGACCACAAGTGTAACACCTGCGGGGGTGGTCACCCTGGTACTTCCTGTAATAAAGCTAAGTGGTCAGGAGCGGGTAATGCCCCCAGACCAGTGTTGCCTGGGGGGAAAGGCACCGTCGCCAATTAAGTTAGATGAAATGGTGGCGTGGTTGAAGGTATACCCTAATAAAAAGGCTACATCTTATTTATTTCATGGTTTTTTCCTAGACTTTCGTATCCTTTATACAGGTCCTAGGGTTCATCGTATGCACCCAATGATTGTTCCGTGAGGGAGCTCCCGAACATCATGAGGGAAAAGCTAGCAAAAGAAATAGTTGCTGACAGGATTTCAGGACCTCATGATCGGTTGCCTATGCCCACGCTTCACCTATCTCCGTTAGGTGTAGTTCCTAAAAAAGTTCCCGGGGAATTCAGGTTGATTCATAATTTATCTTATCCGAAGGGTGATTCAGTGAATGATGCTCTTGATCCTGGGCTTACGTCTGTTAAGTATGCATCATTCGACTCTGCAGTTAAAATGATTAGGAATCTAGGCAAGGGAGCCCTTTTAGCAAAGTGTGATATTAAGTCCACCTTCAGGCTTCTTCCTGTTCACCCAGATGATTTTGACTTACTGGGTTTCCAATTCGAGGGAAAGTATTTCTTCGACAAAGCCATGCCAATGGGGTGCTCGATTTCTTGTTCAGCTTTCAAAACTTTTAGCACCTTTCTTCATTGGTGTGCAGTTAAGCAGACAGGTAATAGAGCCATAGCACACTATTTAGATGACTTTTTGATCACTGGGAATCCCAATTCCTCACAATGTGGGGATTCTTTAGCTGATTCAGATGCTGCAGTAGCACATGGTTTTGGCCTTTATTGGAATGGCCAGTGGGCTGCAGAGGCATGGCCTTCTGCATGGTCAGAGCGTAGCCTGACTAGAGACCTGACGTTTTTGGAGCTTTTTCCTATAGTAGTGGCTGTGTACTTATGGGCAAGCCAATTTGCTAACAAGACCATCTGGTTTTGGTGTGACAACCAGGTGGTTGTCCACATGGTAAATTCTCAGTCTTCCAAGTCCTCTAGAGTGATGTATTTGGTAAGGGCGATGGTCATGCAATGTTTAAAATTAAATGTGCTATTCCAAGCTCAGCATATTCCTGGTCTGCTTAACCCTTTGGTGGATGCCCTTCCTCATTTTCAGTTGTCCAGGTTCCAGCAGCTGGCTCCTGAGGTGTCGACACACCCGTTGGAGGTACCGGCCTGGCTTTGGAACCTTGGAGATTAGAAATTCACAGGGCAATCCTCAATTCCATCACCCCATCTACACGCAAGTCCTACCAAACAGCACTGAATTTGTTCAATCAATTTTTATTGGAAATTGGGGAGGTTCCAAGTTGGCCCATTAGGGTGGATCTCATCCTACGTTTTATAGTTTATCTTAGGCAGACAGATCTCTCACCTGTTACTATTAGGTGCAGGCTGGCCGCCCTGGCATTTCACTCCAGATCAAGGGGTTGCTTTGATCCTACCACAGACTTTAGAGTTAAACAAGCTGTGGAAGGTTGGTCCAGAGAATCCCCTGCAATAAAGGACTCACAATGGCCCATAACAGGCTCAGTCCTCACTAGGTTATGGGAACAGTTAGCTCATGCTTGTTATTCATCTGTGGAGGTGGCTTTATTTAAGGCAGTGTTTGCCATAGCCTTTTTTGCAGCATTAAGAATCAGTGAGATTGTGGCTGGGTCTCATAATGACCAATCTGGCAGGGCACTTTTAATTTTAGATGTTGTTTTAATAGAACAGGGGATTCAGATCTGTATTAGGCGCTCTAAGACTGACCGGTTAGCAAGGGGTCAGTCTATTTTCTTGGCCAAAGCGCCTAGTGGGCAAATTTGCCCGGTGTTAACAATGACTAATTATTTGAAGATTAGGCCCAAATTGGCAGGCTATATCTTCATACATTTGTCTGGTATGCCCTTAACTCAATTTCAATTTAGGGCAGTGTTGAAGGAGACACTAAAATGGGCTAAGCTGCTGCAGGCCTATTTCTCTTCGCACTCCTTCCGTATTGGAGCAGCAACAGCTGCGGCCACTCACGGCTTGAGTGAAGCTGAAATTTGCCAAATTGGCAGGTGATGTTCTAGAGCATTTAAGTCATATGTTAGGCCATCAGGGAATGTAACTCCTGGTCAGCCACGCTAATCTGCCTTGTTTCTATTTCAGCTAGATTTTTTAAAGGTGAGATATGGATTGTGGCCCACAGTCTGGTTTTCTGGACAGAACGCCACGTTCTGGAACATCAGCACAACTTTTCATTGGGCTTGTCTACATTGGACCCATTAAGTGGTTTGGACAAAGGGGCATGATGTGGGGAGCGCTCCTTCTGTGGATTTTGTAGTTGGCTTGGTCCTACTCGCAACCCTGGGATTTGGTTATACACCTGGGGGAAAATGACTTAGTTAAAGTACCTTGTTTGCAGCTGGCAAAGCAGATGGTTAGAGATCTGCAAGAAATTCAAAAAGTTTTCCCAGGAGCTGTAATACTTTGGTCCAAGCTCCTGCCAAGGTGTAGCTGGTCTGGAGTGTGCAAAGACGCTGTGATTAACAATGCTCGATGATGGCTTAATCATTCTGTGGCCAAGCAGTTGTCTAAACTTGGCATTTTTGTAATCAAACATATAATTAAATTGGATAGGCCGCAGCTGTATGGGGGGATGGGGTCCACCTCTCTCCTGAAGGTTCAGAGATCTATCTTAAGGCACTCTACGAACAAATTATTAAAGCAGTTTGCAGGGGGGGAGGCTAGCTAGGTTGGCCCCCTTTTGTGGTAGGTAATGAGTCCCACCCCACAATATAATTAATCTGGTTAAGTAAATTATTTGAGGTAAATTGGATAATGTTAAATTAAAAGGAAGTGACACATGCAGTTAAATGCATGACGTCACTAATTGAATGACATCATATGATGTAATATGACATCATTTCTGGAGGGGAGGGGTTTGTAAATTGGTTTTGTTATTTGTTTATTTACTTTGTCACATGCGGTGAAGGACCACCCACATGGAGGGTCACACCTTCACTTACACATGTGACAAAAAATTGTTAGAATTATTCTTGTAAATAGACCCTGTACAGCTAAATAAAAGTTGTGGCCTGTTTTAACCCAAAAAGAGGCGTCTTGTGTTCTTTGTGCCAGTGCAAATGATTATAGCTGAGCTGAAGGGACTCAAATAAAATGTTTGTCTTGAATGTGAGGGTAGGAATGGGCATAGCAGTCAAGACTTTTTGCCGACTCTTTCTTCAGTCTTCAAGTTCAGCCTGTGCTGGTTCCAGACAGATTTTTCACAGACTTTTAGACTATATTTGGTGCATTTTTTTTCAGTTGGAAGCATTAATGAACATGTACCATTAATGTATCAATGAAAATGCATGAACCCATGCATTTTTGTGCCATTTATGCACATTGTATTGTTTGTGGACTTTTCAAACCTTTGTACATTCTCAAATGCATTTCTTTTCTTTGTGGAATGCTGCACAAGCCTATAAAAACATAGGTTTCCAACTATAAATTACATCAGTTTCTCTGTTTGGAAAAAGGGGATTTGTTTGTTTGTTTGTAAATTATCACTCAAAATGGGACATACCAGTTTGGACCACCTTTGAAAATTACACTACTTTTGTTTTTTCACTTTACTCTTGAATATTTCCAGAATCAAGTATTTTCTTGAATACATCAAAGTACGCAAGTGCACATTCCTGGATCTTACCTAACTTTGTTCTTTTAAAATAGATATCAGAAAAGAAAATACTCACAAGCAAATGTGCTGATTCTATGAAATTCCTTTCCCTCTTTACTTAATACCAAAACCTGAAGTTATAGCTTGTTCTGGCCTTCTAATTTTACAAAATGCATATATTCCATAATCATCAGAACAGGGAGGAATGTCAAGGGCAGATGCCGTATCAGCCCAACATGATTGTTATGAATCCTTTGTAAGATGTCACAAAACTCCCCTACTTTGATCATAATTGCTCACTGAAATAAAAGCTAACACAAACCCACTGTGATGATCCCTTTTCCCCAAAATCTCTTAAACAGTTGCCTGACTTCAAGAGTAATCAGCTTTGATTAACAAGTTGGTGGATTTTCAACACTTTAAAGGGATTTTTTATTTATTTAAAAAAGAACACTTGCTAACAATCTTGACATAATATCAGAAGTTCATCCTTCTTTTACCAATCATTAGCAGCACTTCTCACATTGCTTTTTCCAGAGTAACAAAGGGCCTCTGCAGATGGCACAAAGCACCATCTTGGAGGCAGGGAATGGGAGGGGCAGCCACATGCCAGCCGCCTCAACCCCTCCCCAAGGACGTCATCAGGATGCACACCCTTACACATGGCACACACCCTGAATACTTCCTCCCGGCACAGCATCTTCACACACTGCATCGGAAGAGATGCAGAAGAGCCACACGTCAGCTCTTCCGGCGCCCTTTCTGCGGCTTGAGAAAGGAGTGCTATTTTGGCACTCCTTTCCCAGATGCCAAAAGGGTGGATTGGGGCTGAAGCATGAGGCAGCCTCAGCCCAAATCCTCCACTTTCCAGGGTGGCTCACAGCCGCCCGTCTGCATCCTCTCAAAGTTGACCTCACCAGTACTACTTTGGAATATCAAAAGAAATAATATAAATGAAAATTGAAGAAGATATCAAGGTTTAGAAAGCACAAATACATTTTATTCTCCTTTTGTATAACTCCTTTTGACTTTCTTAAACAAACATATTCTAAGGAATCTTCACTAGCTCCACTTTATTTAATTTATTTATTTTTACAAAAAAAAGTACAAGGGTTGGACACATCTGTTAACTTTGGTTCTTCTTGGTTTATCATTTTCAAATTTATCACACCCAAAACTTGGATCTGTTTTACATATTCTTGTTGCCCTGAGCACTGATGATTTTATTTAAAGTTTTCATGGAAATTTATGCATTTTTTTTCTGTACATCTCTCCTAATACAAGTATTTTTATGCAAATTTGCCTGACTGTAGTTCTGTTCTTATCTTATTTTGGGTAACAGGTGATAATCTTACCATGAGACTACTTTTCTGCAATGGTGTGAGGCAAGAACCTATGCTACTAGCAGTGTTGTTAGTAGACCCAAGGTAGGTTGACTTGGAGGTCTTTTATTCATAGGTTCTCCTTAAGACAATGACAACTTGATGTCACTTAACAGCAAAAGATCATAATCATGGGGGGGGGGGGCTGCGGGGATTTTTGGCCACATCAGGTAGCACCCTAAGATGGTGGCACCACTGTTCCCCAAACATCTGCTTTTTAGCAGAAATGGGCTATGACATTCACCTGCATCCTTTTAAAATGCTGAAGAGGTGGTGTGAATGGGGTGAGATTGAAACATCACATCTTACCAAATTTTCACTTTAACCACATGAAACAATGTGCATATAAATAGATTTTGGCTTTATGCATGAAACTGTAATTTAAAGATATAATTTTACTTTTGCTAGTTGTTTATGTCACAACTGTTACCATTACATTCAGTGATATATAGGAATTATGATTTATGAGTAACATTAATACAAAAAAAATTACTAAAGATTCTGTATAATGTGTTATGGGAAGAGATCAATGTACGTGTGAGGGGGTGTCACTGTGAGTTACCACATCGAGTGACATCAACCCTAGCGACCCGCTGGGTCATAATTAATTTGTGTGTGTGTGCACTTTAATATAATTATTTATATATCTGTTTTTGAATTGAGAATCCATTAAAAAATTTGGAGAATGGTTCATTTCTTAATCCAAGCCAACCCGATAGAACTGGGCCTGCATCTCTCTCTCCAAGGCCGAATAGTGTCAGATGGATTGGAGGAAGGGCTCTTCTTCTTAATCCAGGGTGGCCTGATAAAACTGGGCTTGTATCTCCCTCCAAGGCCAGATGGTATCAGATGGACTGGAGGGAGGGCTCTGCTTCTTAATCCAGGCCAGGCCCAATGGAACTGAGCCTGCATCTCTCTCTCTCTCTCTGAGGCCGGATGGTGTCAGATGGATGGAGGGAGGTCTCTGCTTCTAGCCATTTATTACTAGCCATTTATTACACGTATGAGATGAGTTGACAGCCATTTTCCTAATCATCTGAGGTAGAATAAATTGGTTAATCTATATATTCCTATTGTCTATACTAGAAATGTATGCCATTATATGTAGGAAAAAGATGCCAAATATCAAGCAGTCATGCAGAGAGAATTCTGGGATGCAGGGGGCCTCTTTAGAGGAATGTACGAGGCTGTGCAGAGATGGAGTATAGCCTAACCCAGGGGTCCCCACACTTTTTGAGCTGGGGGCCAGTTCGCTGGCCCCCAAATCTTGTGAGGGCCGGAGGCGCATTCATGAGCAGTATTCGGGTGCCATTTTGTGTTTCAAAATGGAGCCCGGAGTCATGTGCATGTGCCCGGTATCATGCATGCATGCGCATGACTCCGGGCACCATTTTGGAACACAAAATGGCACCCGAGTACTGTGCATGCGCGCATGACACCGGGTGCCATTTTGTGTTCCAAAATGGTGCCCGGAGTCATGTGCATGTGTGCATGATGCCGGGCGCATGCGCACGACTCCGGGTGCCATTTTGGAACACAAAATAGTGCCCGGCATTGCGCGCGCATGCACACTACTCTGGTGCCGTTTTGTGTTCCAAAATGGTGGCCGGAGTCGGGCGCAACGCCGGGTGCCATTTTGGAATACAAAATGGCATCCTGTGTCTCACATTGCGCATCACGCTTCGCACGTTGCACAGCGGCAGTGGCAGGACAGGCTGTGGGCCGGTTCAAAGGCCTCAACGGTCTGGGTTTGTCCCGCCGGTCATAGTTTGGGGAACCCTGGCCTAACCTTTTGAAAGAACCTTCACCAGGCTGCATTAGATGTATATGCATATACCTGGATGTATATGCACAGCCATAATAAATCAAGTGATAAGTAAAGGAAGATACTGTGCTGGGCTGAGAGGGGTCCAGGTACTGATAAGAGATTTTTGGTATGTGGTTGGCATGACAACATGGTATCTTAAGCATGGAGTTCATGGAATCCATGACAAACATGGGCCTATCCCAACTGGTCATCAGGCCCACTCATTGTGTGGGTCATCCACTCGATGTAGTCTTCAGTATGGAACAGTATGTAATATCTGTGGGCAGAAGTTGTAAAAACCACTGCTCTGTCATGGATGGATCATTTCCTGATCAAGGCTGAGCTAAGAACCACTACCCGCCCCATCGGGGTGGTGGACCTATTAGAATGGTCCATCCTTGAAGGCTAATGGAACCACTTGGATTCCAGAAAGCCTTAGAGGGTTTAATGGTTGGCAACACTGGTGATTCTGTTGAAGCTTTGGTTAACACTTGGAATACCAATCTTACCAAGGCTATCAACACACCCAAGCGTCCTTTCCGACCCGCTTTAAACCATAAACCATGGTACACAGAAGATCTTCAGAAAATGAAGTGGGTTAGACAACGACTAGAGTGCACGTGGTGGAAAACTCGACTCTTATCTGACAAGACTCGTCATAGGAACTTTCTTTGGGATATTGATAGGATAATAATAATAATAATAATAATAATAATAATTTATACCCTGCCCTCTGTCAACAATCGGAATGGCTAACAACAGTTAAAATTCCATACAATATATATAATACACAGCCTGAATCCCACCCACTCCTTAAAAATATTAAACTGATAAAATATTAAAACAACATAATTAAACAATATAAAATAATTAAATTCAAATTAGTAATGACTAAAAACAAGCCAGTATAAATTATGACAAGCAGAGAAGCGGCTACATCTAAGGACGGAGAGGGCAGAATGGGGGAGTCCCTGAGGCCAGGAAATCTAATCAGGAAAGGCCTGCCAGAAGAGATCCATCTTAACAGCTTTTTTAAAGCTTCTCAAGGTCTTAATTTGACAGATCTCATCTGGCAGGCCATTCCATAGTCTGGGATCAGATGCTGAGAAGGCCCTCTGGGAGGTTGCAGACAGCCTAGTTTTTATAGGCTGCAGCAAATTCCTCCCAGAGGACCGGAGTGCGCAGATTGGATTATATGGGAGTAGAAAGTCCTGAAGATAGGTTGGACCCAAGCCATTTAGGGCTTTAAAGATCATAACCAACACTTTATACTGGGCCCAGAAACTAAAAGGCAGCCAGTGGAGAGATTTTAGTACAGATGTTATGTGGTCTCTCCTTGATGTTCCCAAGAGCACTCTGGCTGCCATATTTTGTACTAACTGCAGTTTCCGGACCAAGTACAAGGGTAACCCCATGTAGAGTGCATTACAGTAATCCAGACAAGAGGTTACCAGTGTGTGCACCACAGTCTCAAGGTCTTTTACTTCCAGGAAAGGTCACAGCTGGCATATCAGCCAAAGCTGATAACAGGCGCTCCTGACCGTCGCATTTACCTGATTTGTAATCAGGAGCGACAAATCTAGGAGCACCCCCAGACTGCGAACACAGTCCTTCTTGGAGAGTGTGACACCATCCAGGACTGGCAGTTGCAACCCAATTCCCGGTTTCAGGGCCGCTACTGTTTGCATGACGCAGTGCCTCCAATTCCTAACCCACTCAGGCGATCCAAGAGGATGCTATGATATATCATATCAAAAGCTGCTGAGAGGTCTTAAAGCACCAGCAGGGTCACACTACCTCTGTCGATACTCAGACACAGGTTGTTGCTCAAGGCAACCATGGCAGTCTCAACTCCAAATCCTGTCCTAAAGCCAGTTTGAAATGGGTTTAGATAATTGGTTTCATCCAAAACCACTTGGAGTTGAAGGGAAACTGCCCTCTCAATCACTTTGCTCAAAAATGGTAACATAGACACCAGTCTATAGTTGTTCATATCCAGGGGGTCCAGGGAAGTTTTTTTCAGAAGCGGCCTAACTGCTACTTCCTTTAAACAAGATGGAATGCACCCTTCCCTGAGGGATGCATTGATAATGTCCTTAAGGAACATCACCAAGGCACCCCACCCCCTGGACGGCCAGCCATGAAGGGCAAGGATTGAGGGGGCAGGCTGTCTTCCTCACTCTACCAAGTAGCTTGTCCACATCCTTGGTACTCACAGATTGAAAATGATCCAGTAAAATTACATCAGCGGAGCTGCTGGACACCTCGTCTATTGATTCTGTTACAACACTGGTGTCCACGTGGCTCTTATCTGAGAGATTTTATTTGCAAAGAAGTTAATAAACGCATCACAGCAGGCCGTTGTTGGGTTAAGCAATGGGTTCTGCACAGGTGGAACCTGCGTCAGTTTCCTTACCACCCTAAAAAGCTCTGCAGGACGGGAATCTGCAGATGCAATACATGCAGAGGAGAAAGATTTCTGCGCTGCACGTATTGCCACTTGATAGGATATTATTATTATTATTATTATTATTATTATTATTATTATTTCTAAACTTTGGTTTCTCATTGCTTAGAATTCTATATGTTTAAAGTTTAAGCATCCAATAAAATGTTAAGTTTGGATTTATTTGTTTGATGGAGTATAAAATAGACTGCATGCCCTCTGTGAGGGGCCCAATGCTTTGAATGCAAATTCCATTGGGTCTGTGCACATAAAATAAATTGTGTTTGTATCCTGATCCATGGTCCTCTCTCTTGCTTTTTGCTCTGCTAGCAACCCAGGCTGTGGGCTGTTTTGCACACAGACTTTTATTTCTGCTTTAATCTACATCAAAACATGAAGTGTTCAATGGGAAAACTGTTCTGCCCTAGATCATAGATTAGAATGAGCACAACCACACAGCTTGCAGTTTGGATGGGAATGAATTTTCCAATCCATGGCCTAGGGTCATGAGGTCATTTTATGGTATGTAACAATACAGAAAATTGTGCCTAAATGTTCAGAACAGTAATTTCCGTGGTAAAAATGCCAATGGAATTCTAGAAATTACTGAAATTGTTAGGGGTCCCCATAAGCCTAAAGTACAAGCTTTCATGAGAGTGTTCCTATTACTTGTGGTTGTTATTGCTGTCAATACAAGATTGTGGCTTCCTTGACTGAACCAGTCTGCCTGTAGTGTAGTCTCTCTTTTTTCCTACTTTTTCACCATTATCATTTTCCTACCAATGAGTCATGTCTTTGGTATGTATCTCTGTACATATCATGGCTATAATCAGCAGGCAAATCTGTGGCTTATGTAAAAATATGACAGCAGGTCCTTAATTAGTCCAGTGAACCTTACATTCTAAAAGTAAATCTTTTGCACTTTGCATTTTTGTAACAGTGAAGTGTTTTTCACCATGTGTGTTGTTTGCCTTCAAGTCATTTCCAACTTATGTCAACCCTATCACATGTTTTTCTTGGCAGGTTTCTTCAGTAGGTGTTTGCCATTGCTGTCTGAGATCATACAACTTGCCCAAAGTCACCAAGTGGATTTTCATGGTGGAAATAGGATTTCCACCATACTCAGAAGCATATCCCAAACATTTCAGGCAATGGATTGCAATCAGCAAGATCTAATTCTAAATAAATCTCTTCAAGATTCTATATATTTTTTTTCTTTTTTGTGCTTCAAATGTGGTATACCTGTGAGTTCCTCCCCCAACAACTCCACAACAAACTAAATTTGTAGTGTTTTTCTCCACACCCAGGAACCATGAACAGGGACAGAAGAGTTAAATTTCCCCTCCCTGCATAATAAACCAGTCATAGTTGTTGGCCATACAATTAACGTAATACATTACCATTCTTATGTTGGCAGTAACATAATATCAGTGTCTAAATTTTGGCATGATAAATATTACTCAGTCTGAGAGTTTCTTTTCCCTCCAGCTTATTTAAACAAAGCCCTCACTTGATCTAAATTCCATTTACAGAAGAAAAAGAGTAAACATGAAGTGGAGGAAGGAGAAAAGCCCATCTTGGTTGGCTTCCATATTTATCTTTCATGCATCACTTCATCATGAAAAGGAGCAAATGTTTTAATTAAATGTTTCATTAAAATGAGACAAAAAACTAATTAGAGCTGGAAAACAAAAATTTCAGAATAGAATTAGGATGTCATGTAAAATATTCTGCTAATTAAAACAGAACTGATTAATTTGTGTCAGCCTCTGATTGGTAGTGGCACAAAACTGTTATCTGAAAGGATCTTATTGCCCTGATCTCATTTTTTAGTTAACAACTGAAATTGCATTGTGTTATAATTGACAGTAATGATGATCCTAGCTAGTATAATTAGGTCAAATTCTAGTGACCATTGTATGTCCTTTCTGGAAAATAAAGTTCAACATGCCAAATAGTGGACTCTTTGCAAAACTTTGACATTTGCTTTGCTTTTCATTGTCATAATGATTAACTAATTTCTATTGTTTGCCATTAAAGGCACAATTCTATAAGGGCTACCTGTTCAGGTCATACTATCTAATGAAAATAATGTGCTCAGTAGTCCATATATTCATTTTGACAATAAGTAGTTCATGTTTTGAAAAACTAAACAGCCCTGCATAATAAGTGTTAATGATCAAGAAACAAATCACTTTTGTTTTCTCTAAAATATAACTACTTGATATTGCAATATCAACCAGCATGGTGTAATGAAGACCAGGATTTGAATGCCCACTTGGCCATGAAAACCCATGGCCAAGACACACTCTTTCAGCCTCAGAGTATGGCAATGGCAAACCTCCTTGCCAAGAAAATTCTATGATAGGTTCATCTTAAGATTGTCATAAGTCAGAAACAACTTGAAGGCACACAACAAGAAAGATGATACAGGTATCATTATGCAGTGTTTATATGTATGTGTAATAATGACAACAAATAGAGTGAAAGAATGTAGCTTTACCTGAGCCCCTTTCCAACTGGAAACCACTCAGTTTCTTTATATTTTGTTCTGATAGTAGTCTCTTGTCTTGAGTACAGGTTACACTTAAGGACAGTCAAATGCTACTGCACAGCTATTTCTTTAAGACCAATCCAGAGGTTATTGTGATCTGTCTGTGAGCTGCCTTGGGTCCCTTCAGAGATAAAGGTGGCATAAAAATGAAATAAATAAATAAATAAATAAATCTATGCAGCCAAAGCCTTTATTGTAATTTATGAAGCATAACCTGGTTTTCTTCTGGAATTCTTTATTGTGCTCCATTACCCATTTTTAAATATTTATTTATGTGTTTATTTGTTTGTTTGCACTGTGATTCCTATTGCCTCTTGAATTTCTGAACCCATCTAACACTTCTGGGATTTCTCACTCCATATATGGTAAAAGTCTTCACTGAAGAATTTTGAGCATGACTTTGCTTGCATGGAAAATGTAATGGTTCTATAGTTATTGCAATCATTTTCATTAACTTCTGTAGGTTTAGGAATATATATTGAGTGTTTCCAATCTCTGGACCATTGCCTTGTTTTCCATATTTGTTGACAGATTTTAGTTAGAGTTGAGCGTGTGTCTGCACTTGAAGCAGTTCTGTTGGTGTGCCATCTGTTCCAGGTGATTTATTCTTCCCAATTGCTCTCAGTGGAGTTTTATATGGTTCTCAAAATTTCAGGTTCTTTGTATGGATCTTCTTCCCATATGTCATTCATCCATCACTTTTATGTAGATCTTTTGTGTTTTGCTTCCACCATCTTTTTTATTGGATTTAGTTGTGTATACCTGTTCAACTAATATGCAGAATATATTGTAAGAAAAACAGGTATGGATATAGAAGAAGGAAGAGTTAAAACTCCTGTTGCCTCTGAGGGACAGAAGAGCCATCATTGCCTAGTCCCTAATAATAATAATAATAATAATAAAATTTATTTATACCCCACCCTTTGGAATACCAATCTGGGCGGCTTACAATAATAAAACATGTACATAGCCATAAAACTTATAATATATAACAACCCCCCTTCCCCCCTTAAAACAGTATTAAATCAATAAATTTTAAAATAACCTTCACAATAATAAAACAAGTAAAATTAGATACTAAGCCCAGAGTATGCGCCCAGCCACAGTAATCCTAGCCATCGATGATGGGGCCACGTAAGGATCACTGGGGAGGGTTATTTTTTTACCCGAGGCCGGGGTAATTAGTCTGGAAAGGCCTGCCGTAAGAGATCCGTCTTGACAGCTTTTTTAAAGCTGTCAAGTGATGTTAGCTGACGGATCTCGTCCGGCAGGTCATTCCAGAGTCTAGGGGCGATGACTGAAAAAGCTCCCCTGGAAGTAGCCGCAAGTCTCGATTTTTGGGTTTGCAGCAAGTTCCTCCCGGAGGACCGGAGAGCGCGGGGAGGATTGTATGGGAGAAGGCGGTCCCTGAGATAGCTTGGACCCAAGCCATTTAGGGCTTTAAAGGTAATAACTAACACCTTGTACCTGGCCCGGAAGCTAATAGGCAGCCAGTGGAGGGACCTCAGAACCGGAGTAATGTGGTCCCTCCGAGATGTTCCCGAAACCAGCCTGGCTGCCATGTTCTGTACCAGCTGTAATTTCCGAACCAGGCACAAGGGTAGCCCCATGTAGAGTGCATTACAGAAGTCAAGGCGTGAGGTTACCAGCGCGTGCACAACAGTCTCAAGGTCCTTTACTTCCAGAAAAGGGCGCAGCTGGCATATCAGCCGAAGCTGATAACAGGCGCTCCTGACCGTTGCATTAACCTGATTTGTCATCAGGAGCGATGAGTCAAGGAGCACCCCCAGACCGCGAACACAGTCACTGGAGGAGAGTGTGACCCCATCCAGGAATGGAGGTTGCAACCCAATTCTTGGTTTCAGGGCCGAGACCGTGAGCACCTCCGTCTTGTCGGGATTCAACTTCAATCTGTTTTTCCTCATCCAGCCCATTACCGCCCGAAGACATTCATTGAGAGAAGAGACGCCATTGGAATTCGAGGCCGACGAATGAGACACGGAGAAATAGATTTGGGTGTCATCAGCGTACTGATAACACCCAGCACCATAACATAGTCCCTGCCTCCATTCCAACTGCCACCTCTGTGGCCTCTGAGAGAGAGAAGAACCATTGTTGCCTAGTCCCAGCAGCTGGTGAGACACTCTTCCTCCATTCCAACTGCCACTGCTGGGGCCTCTGAGGGAGAGAAGAGCCTAAAATACCCCAGCAGAGAGAGAGGGAGGATCACAGTGACTTCCAGGGGGCCAGGAGGAAGAAGAAGCTGCTGCTTCTACTGCTGCTTGGACCTCTACCTTCCAAGTGGGATTTCTCTCTTCAGTACTGAGGCTCTGACTCAGCAGATACTGTGCTTTCATCATTCACAGCTGCTTTGCCTGATTGGGCTATAAAACCAGGACCTGACAGGGCTCTGCTGCAAAACACCCCAGCAGTGATTATCTGGGGGCCAGGGGGAGGAAGAAGCTGCTGGTTCTACTGTTGCTTGGACCTCTGCCTTCCTAGTGGGATTCCTCTCTCTTCAGGACTGAGGGCAAGGTCCTGGCTTTTTTCTGGTTTATTATCTGTTTTGACTATTTCTGTTCTTATTATCTACCTGTCTGTTTAGTGGACTGTTTTTAATAGCTACTGGCTTGTCAGCCTAACAGAGGAAGAATGTGCTTTTAAGAAGAAAGTTTCAGGGAGTAGCCATTGGAGTCATACAGGGCAGAGGGAGAGATGGAGGGAGAAGACAATTACAATATCAAGGAAGTGGGAAGCACAAGAGGGTGCTTGTTGTCTCCAAACTGTCTCCCAGTCCAAATAGTTTGGATAGCCTTGGTGACAGCCCCCCCTGGGTTGAAGATATTGCTGCTGAATGCCAGGTCAGTGAATGGCAAAACAGCTGCCATCCAGGACCTGATCCTGGAGGAACAAGCTGACCTGGCTTGTATTACAGAGACCTGGTTGGATGATGCTGGAAGGGGGTCAATCTCTCTCAGCTTTGCCCACCAGGGTACTCTGCAGCAGCAGGTGAGACATGGGGAGTGGGGAGGTGGAGTTCCATCACCCTGACTAGATGCTCCCTTGCACAGTCTATAGGTTTTAAATGTGTATACCTAAAGGTGAGTAGCTGGGACAGAATAGGGATTCTGTTGGTGTACCACCCAACTCACTGCTCAACAGTCTCCTTTCCTGATCTAGCCGGGGTGGTCTCAGGGTTGGTGTTGGAGTCTTTTCATCTGACAGTGCTGGAGGACTTTAACATCCATGCTGAGACTGCCTTTTCAGGAGTGGCTCAAGATTTCATGGCCTCCATGTCCCAAGTGGTATCTAGTCCTACCCATGCTGCTGGGCACACTCTGGACCTTGTTTTCTGTGCTGGATGGGGTGATTATGATCTTGGTGTGAAGGAACTCTCCACAGTTTCATTGTCTTAGATAGATCATCATCTGGCGAGGTTTAGACTTACTAGAACTCAGAACCTCTGCAGGAGTGGGGGACCCATTAGGATGGTCCACGCCAGGGGGCTGATGGATCCAGATGGATTCCTGAGGGCTCTTAGGGAATTTTGTCACCTCAACAGGTGATTCTGTTGAAGTCCTAGATGAACTTTTGAATTAAGAAATGGCCAGGGCTGTGAATACAATAGTTCCTGAGCGTCCCCTCTTACAGAATGGAGCCAAACCATCCACCTGATTCTCCAGGGAATTGATGGTGAAGAAGTGAGTAAGATGGAGACTAGATCAATATTGGTGGAAAACTCAAAGTGAATCTGACCTAACGCAGGCTAGACCCTATTTGAAGGCCTACTCTTTTAGTCTCCCTCTACTCCATGGCAGTGCAGGCAGCAAAGAAATTATTTTTTGCTGTCAGCATTGCATCTGTATCAAGTCATCCAGCAGAGCTGTTCCAGGGAGACAGGGGTCTCTTACACACTCACCCTCAAGTAGAAAATGCAGACCATTTGGATGCCTGCTGTGAAGAATTTGCACAGCATTTTGCAGATAAAATCTCAGATCTGCTCTGACTTGGATGTTACAATTGATACAGTGCCAGTGAATTTAACCATGGCACCTGTCTGTCCAGTGTTAATGAATACTTTTCAATTTGTCCAGCCTGATAATGTGGACAGGATTCTTGGAGAGGTAAAAGCTACCACATGTGTCTTGGACCCTTGTCCTTCTTGACTTATTAAACAGGCCAGAGTGGGACTGACTGAGTAGGTAAAGGAGATGATCAATGCATCTGTACAACAAGGTAGAGTTCCATCTTGTCTAAAGGAGACAGTTGTCATCAATATACTGATGACATTCAACTTTACTACTCCTTTGCATCCCATTCCAAGGAGGCTGTCTTGGTCCTAAACCAGTGTCTGTCATCAGTAATGGACTGGATGAGGGCAAACAAGGTGAAACTTAATCCAGACAAGACAGAGGTGTTCCTGGTCAGTTGGAAGTCAGATCAAGGAATAAGGATTCAGTCTGTGTTAGCTAGGGTCACACTCCCCCTGAAGATGCAGGTTCACAGTTTGAGAGTACTCCTGGACTCAACTTTGAACCTGGAGGCCCAGATCTCTGCAGTGACCAGAAGTGCTTTTGCAGATTTAAAACCTGTGCGCCAACCGTGTCTGTTCCTTTGGATGCCACATCTGGCCTTGGTGGTACATGCCTTGGTTACATCCCATTTGGACAACTGTACTTGGGTCTGCCTTTGATCACACAACACCCCTGTTGAAACAGCTCCACTGGCTGCCAGTTTGCTTTTGGGCACAAGTCAAAGTGTTGGTGATGACCTTTAAAGCCCTATCAGTAAACCAAATCACCAATTGGGCCACATGGTATACAGAAAACGTACAGACATGGTCAGATACCTATACAAGAACTCCAATCATCACACATGACAAAAAAGAAGCACAATAAAAATACTAGTAGACCATGCAAAAAGGGTCTGTGAACGCCACTATCTGGAAGATGAACTGAAGCACCTAAACTGGGCTCTACAGGCTAATGGTTACTCTAGCTCAGACATCGGAAGAGCAGCCAGACCAAGAAAAAACCCACAGGAGTGAAGAAAATCAGCCACCCAAAGGTAAGGTATTTTTGCCATACATCAAAGGAGTCATGGACAATATAGGGAAACTGATGAGGAAACCAACCTCCAAATGATCTACAGACCAACCAAGAAAATCCAGGAAATGCTATGCTCAGAGAAGGATAGGAGAAACCCTCTCATGTCTGCAAGAGTTTACGACATACCATGCAGCTGTGGATAAGTCTACATAGGGACTATAAAATGCAGTGTTAAAATGCAAATCAAAGCACACGAGAGACACTGAGACTGGGCCAGCTCAAAAAAATCAGCAGTAGCAGAACACATTATATTCAACCTGGACACAAAATGCTATTTGAAAACACTGAAATTCTGGACCATGCCAACAACTATCAGGTCAGAATGCACAGGGAAGCCATTGAAATCCACAAACACCTGGACAATTTCAACAGGAAAGAAGAAAACTTGAAAGTAAATAAAGTTTGGCTACCAGTCCTGAAAAACATCTAAGTCAGGACTCGGCAAATGCAAGCAAACTTTACTCAGGATCAGGGAGTTTCCCAGCAAACAGTGGACCATTAATTAAATAGACACCAATCCTCTTCGCGTATCCTCCCACCCTGAGGCCTTGCCTCAACAGAACAATATACAGATTTACATGCTAATTTGCATGCTAATTCCCAGCAGACAATGTGCCATTAAGTAAATAGACACTAATCCCCCTCACATATCCTCCCACTCAGAGGCCTTGCCTCACTAGAACAATACACAGATTTATATACTAATCCTCTCAGCCAAGGGCCACACAGTATATACTCTCATACCTCCATGCCATCATTCTCTGAAGATGTCAGCCACAGATGCAGGTGAAATGTCAGGAATAATGTCAAGAATTAAACTCTGAAAAGGACAGTGAATAGATGGTAAAAAATAAAGACTGGTTATGTTTTTCATAAAATTTTCCTAAAATAAGTAAACAAATGATTTAGTAATATTTAAGACTTAGGAGAAAAATGGAAGATTTAAGTCAAATAAGAATACTAGGGAAAGTTTAAATATAAAATAACAAATATTAAGTGTTACATATATATGGAATGTCTATCTATATCTATCTTTGTTTATATACTAAATGTTGAAAGGAACTGACAAAACAAAAATAGAGTTGAACTAAAGGATAGTGGGGAAAGAGAAAGTCTGAATTTGATATCAAATAAGTAAAGTTAAGTTGGATATTTGAAAGGATTTCAGGGAAAATTGATATTGTCATTTATAGGAGAAAGCAGAGGACATTGGATTTATGTAATAATTATTATTAATTATCAATAATGCTTTAAAAAACCTTGGGCTTAGCAATTGTAGAATGTTGAATATTTGTGAATTAGAGAATATTGGATAAACATTAATAGCTTATTAGAAATCTGTATTTAACAATTATAGATCTAAGATATAGACTAGAAAAAGCTGATAATTGGAAAATAGAGATTCTATCATATATTGTTGTTGTGTAAACTGGAGTTAACAAATCAATTGTCAACAGGCATAGACAAGCAGACACCAAACTCAAGACTGGCGATTTTCACGTTATTGAATGAATAAGGGACTAAGGGTGATTAGAAACTGGAATCCAATCACTGACTTTCATATATAAATAATCAAATTGAGGAAGCGAAATTGACATGATGGAAACAGGAAAAAAAGGACTGATGCAGGCCCAAATCTAAGTAACAACAAAGAGAAGGGGCTTAATGGAGGAAGTTTTTAGAATCACAGCTCATCTATTCTTTTAGAAGAGATAAGGAAAATGAGATTGGGAATGAAGGAAAGACAAGAACTGAAAGATGAATTAAAGGAAACCAGACAAGAGCTGAGAGAAGAAATAAAAGAATCAAGGACGGAGATAAGGAAAGATCTGAAAAAAGAACTGGACAATTTTTGGGAAAAATACAGATCTCAATGAGTCTATCAAACACATAAAAGGAAATAGATGAATTAAAAGATAAAATTTTACATCTAGTAAAAAATTGAAGGAAATAAACCAGGGACAAGAACAACAAAGGATAATAGAATTAAAAAATGAATTAAGATACAGAGAAAGGTGTGTGAAGATCTGGGGATTACCAGAAATTCAAAATGAAGATCTTTATGACAGACTAACAACATCACTTGCAGAATTTATAGGAATTATGGAAAAATATGGAAGGAAAAATTGATAAAATATTCAGAATCAACTCTTCCTATGCAAAAGAATGAAAGACCCCCAGAGATATAGTAGTCTGTTTAATCAGAACAAAAATATGAGATATAATAATTCAGAGGAGCTATGACTTTAAACTAAGGATTGAGCAGAATGAAATAAAAATATTCAAAGATATATTGCCTATGATTATGTTGGAAAGACATAAATATAAAAATCTGACCCAACTCTTGAAGACAAAGAAGCTAGAATACAGGTGGGAAAGAATTGAGGGATTAACTTTTATTTAGAGACAGAAGAGATTTAAAATAGACACAACTGAAAAAGCAAATGAAATGGAAAGGAAATTAAACAGAAAAGAGAATCAAGAGGAACCCCAAAAAAGTAGACAAAAGAAGACCCCAAAAAGTAGACAAAAAGTAGACAAAAGAAAAGAGAAAATGAACAAGAAGGAGGGAAGTTGATGGGGAAAGAAGGAGAAGGAGAAGAAGAAGAAGAAGAAGAGTACTTAACAAGAAGAAGAGAAAGAAAAATAAGAAGAGAGGAACTAGACCAAAATTTGGAAGAAGAAATTGACAGAGAAGGAGGAAGAGGAAAACAAAGGTGATATCAGAGTTCAACAATTAGAAAAAACACTGTAGATAAAGAAATATAAACATTTGAAATAATTTCTTTAAGAGTAACAAAAACAGAAAAAAGTTAATTGTCCCCCATCGCATATCTGTACTTTTCGTTTTTCCGCCCTAAGTGCAGTACCTTACATTTCTCTGTGTTGAATTTCATTTTGTTAGCTTTGGCCCAGCTTTCTAGTCTGTTCAAGTCATTTTGAATTTTGATCCTGTCCTTTGGAGTATTAGTTACTCCTCCTAATTTAGTGTCATCTGCAAATTTGATAACTATGCCTCCAATACTGTCATCCAAGTCATTAATAAAGATATTGAATAGCACTGGGCCCAGGACAGAGCCCTGTGGCATCCCACTGGTTACTTCTTTTCAGGTTGAAAAGGAACCATTGTTGAGCACCCTTTGGGTTCGACCAGTCAACCAATTACAAATTCCTGTAACAGTTACTTTGTCTAGCCCATATTTTACCAGCTCATTTGCAAGAATGTCATGGGGAACCTTGTCAAAGGCCTTACTGAAATCAAGATATACTATATCCACAGCATTCCCTTCATCTACCAAGCTGGTAATTTTATCAAAAAAAGAGATCAGATTTGTCTGGCATGACTTGTTTCTCTGAAACCCATGTTGATGTTTTGTGATTATGAAATTACCTTCCAGTTGTTCACAGATCCTCTGTTTAATGATCTGCTCCAGAATCGTTCCTGGTATTGATGTCAGACTAACTGGACGATAATTGTTGGGATCCTCTTTTTTCCCCTTTTTGTAGATGGGAACCACATTTGCCCTCCTCCAGTCCGCTGGGACTTCTCCTGTTTTCCAGGAGTTCTCAAAGATTATTGCCAATGGTTCCAATATTACATTTGCCAGTTCTTTTAACACCCTTGGATGTAATTCATCTGGTCCTGGAGACTTATATTCATTTAGATTAACCAGGTATTCCTGTACTATTTCTTTACTTATTCTGTGCTGAAATTCTCGTATTCTGTCCTCTGCTCTATTAGCCTAAGATTGAGCACCCTTTGCCTTTTCTGAGAAGACTGAAGCAAATAAGGTGTTGAGTATTTCTACCTTTTCTCTGTCCCCTGTTAACTTTTTGCCACCTTCCCCACACAGTGGCCCTACCATTTCCTTCTTCTTTTTGCTGCTGACATACCCCCAAAATCCCTTTTTATGGTTCTTAACCTCTCTAGCAAGCCTGAGTTCATTCTGCGCTTTAGCTTTTCTGCTAATCCACTACTTAGAAAAAAGTAAAAGAAACATTATATGTCTGCAAGAGAAAGAATAAAGGAAAAGGATTCCAAATATTTAAGAAACCCCAAACTTTATACTTCTGCAATTGAAAAAGAAAAAGAAAAGGTGTGGTAATGTATGTAAATAAGAAGTTCTCATCTAAATAAATATTTAAAGATAAAAATGGAGAATATATCACAATTGAAGTGAAATCAAAAGAGCTTTCATTACTAGTAATAGGAATCTATGCACCACTAGAAGGAAGAAATATTTTTTTTTTAACAGATCACAAAGGAATTAAGAAGAGTAGAACATGAAAATATAATGATGGGAGATTTCAATTCAAGAGAACCAGGGAAAGCTTCTGAATTCCTTTTTGAACTCACAGAAGAATTCTTAATGATAAATGGATGGAGGAACAAGTATGGAGTACTTAAGGGATACACCTTCTATTCTGAAGCTCTCAACTCTAGGTCAAGAATAGACATGTTTCTCGCTTCAAAAAAACTCCAACCAAAAATACAAAGAATGGACATACTACACAAGATTATATCAGACCATTGTCCAATCATGATGGAAATAAAAGAAAGAAAGAATGACTATGTCTGGAGATTAAAAGAACATTTATTTTAAAATGAAAACATTGTTAATAAAATAAAAAGAGTATTGAAACTCTATTTCAAGGAAAATGCAACACAAGGGATTACAAATAAATTAATATGGGATGCTGGAAAAGTGGTAGCTAGAGGGCTATTGATAAAAATTAACTCGGAAGAATGTATAAAAGAGAGAGATAAAAAAAGCAAAAAACTATCGTGGGAGGACAGAAAATATGAAAAACTAAAAACTGAGATAGATACATTAGAACAACAACTAAGCATGATTACAGTAAAAGAAATGGAAAAGAAACTACAAGGAATTAAACAAAAACATTTTGAAATGGGGAATAAACCTAGTAAACCTAGTAAAATCTTAGCCAACATGATAAGGAAAAACAAAAACAAAAACAAAAAAATAATCACAGAAATTGAAGCAAATGGGACCAGTTTAACAGATGAAGATTTTTTTTTAAAAAAAATAAAAATTATTATGAAGCATTATATAAGAATACAAAAGATCATATGAAGTCTAAAGAGAAGATTGAGAGGTATTTAGAGAGACAGAAAATACCAAAATTGACAGAAGAATAAAAAAAGAACTAAATAAAAGTATAATGGAGGAGGAAATGTTGAAAGTAGTTAAGAGAATGAAAACAGGAAAGGTGCCAGGATCAGATGGCTTTTCTAACATCTATTATAAAAAAATTGGAAGAAATTTTATTAACACTGTTATGCAAAATGCTGAATGATGAACAAAATAATGAAATCCCATAATCTTGGAAAGATACCTTTATAACTCTAAAATTAAAAGATGAGAGAGATCCTTGGAGGTTATAAATTATAGATCTATATCACTAATTAATGCAGATTATAAAATATTTACCTCAATCATTGCAGAAAGATTAAATAAATTTTTAAAGAGGTGATATACAAAGATCAAAATGGATTTCTTCCAAGAAGACACATTAAAAACAATACAAGAATAGTGCGGGATGCCATAGAACATCTTGAAGTTCATAATGAAAAGAAACTTGCCATGATTTGTATAGACACATAAAAAGCATTTGATAAGGTGAGCTGGGTATATATGCAGGAGGTGATAAAAAGAATGAATATGGGAGACAAGTTCAGCAGTTGGATAAAAACAATTTATAAAGAACAGAAAGCACAGCGGATAATAAATGGAGAAAAGACAGGATTTATAAAAATAGAGAAAGGAACAAGGCAAGGATGTCCTTTGTCATCTCTTTTGTTGATAATGAACCTGGAAATATTAATTACTAAAATTAGAGAAGATAATAAAATACATGGTATCAGGATAAAAGGGTTTGATTATTAAATGAAAGCCTTTGCAGGCGATAGCATATGCATTCTGGAAGGTCCACTGAAAATTATAGACCGATTACTACAGGATATGAAAGAGTTTGGAGAAGTTTCGGGATTTAAAATTAATCAAGACAAAATGGTCATAGAATCATAGAATCATAGAATCATAGAATCATAGAATCATAGAGTTGGAAGAGACCACAAGGGCCATCCAGTCCAACCCCCTGCCATGCAGGAACTCCCAATCAAAGCATCCCCGACAGATGGCCATCCAGCCTCTGCTTAAAGACCTCCAAGGAAGGAGACTCCACTACTCTCCGAGGGAGTGTGTTCCACTCTCGAACCGCCCTTACTGTCAGGAAGTTCCTCCTAATGTTGAGGTGGAATCTCTTTTCTTGCAGCTTGCATCCATTGTTTCGGGTCCTAGTCTCTGGAGCAGCAGAAAACAAGCTTGTTCCCTCCTCGATATGACATCCCTTCAAATATTTAAACAAGGCTATCATATCACCTCTCAGCCTTCTCTTCTCCAGGCTAAACATCCCCAGCTCCCTAAGTCGTTCCTCATAGGGCTTGCTTTCCAGACACTTCACCATTTTAGTTGCCCTCCTTTGGACACGCTCCAGTTTCTCCACATCCTTTTTGAATTGTGGTGCCCAGAACTGGACACAGTATTCCAGGTGAGGCCGGACCAAAGCAGAATAGAGTGGCACTATAACTTCTCTTGATCTAGACACTATACTTCTACTGATGCAGCCTAAAATTGCATTGGCCTTTTTAGCTGCTACATCGCACTGTTGACTCATGTTCAACTTGTGGTCCACCTGGATTCCTAGATCCCTTTCACATGTAGTCTCATTCAGCCAGGTGTCCCCCATCGTATATCTGTACTTTTCGTTTTTCCGCCCTAAGTGCAGTACCTTACATTTCTCTGTGTTGAATTTCATTTTGTTAGCTTTGGCCCAACTTTCTAGTCTGTTCAAGTCATTTTGAATTTTGATCCTGTCCTCTGGGGTATTAGCTACTCCTCCTAATTTGGTGTCGTCTGCAAATTTGATAACTATGCCCTCAATACCGTCATCCAAGTCATTAATAAAGATATTGAATAGCACTGGGCCCAGGACAGAGCCCTGTGGCACCCCACTGGTCACTTCTTTCCAAGTTGAAAAGGAGCCATTGTTGAGCACCCTTTGGGTTCGGCCAGTCAACCAATTACAAATCCATGTAACAGTTACTTTGTCTAGCCCACATTTTACCAACTTGCTTGCAAGAATGTCATGGGGAACCTTGTCAAAGGCCTTACTGAAATCAAGATATACTATATCCACAGCATTCCCTTCATCTACCAAGCTGGTAATTTTATCAAAAAAAAGAGATCAGATTTGTCTGGCATGACCTGTTTCGCTGAAACCCATGTTGACTTTTTGTGATTATGAAATTATCTTCCAGATGTTCATAGACTCTCTGTTTAATGATCTGCTCCAGAATCTTTCCGGGTATTGATGTCAGACTAACTGGACGATAATTGTTGGGATCCTCTTTTTTCCCCTTTTTGAAGATGGGGACAACATTTGCCCTCCTCCAGTCCGCTGGGACCTCTCCTGTTTTCCAGGAATTCTCAAAGATTATTGCCAATGGTTCTGATATTACATTTGCCAGTTCTTTTAATACCATTGGATGTAATTCATCTGGTCCTGGAGACTTATATTCATCTAGATTAACCAGATGTTTCTGTACTATCTCTTTACTTATTCTGTGCTGAAATTCTCCTATTCTGTCCTCTGCTCCATTATCCTCAAGTTGAGCACCCTTTGCCTTTTCTGAGAAGACTGAAGCAAAGAAGGTGTTGAGTAATTCTGCCTTTTCTCTGTCCCCTGTTAACTTTTTGCCATCTTCTCCACACAGTGGCCCTACCATTTCCTTCTTTTTCCTTTTGCTACTGACATACCTCCAAAAGCCCTTTTTATTGTTCTTAACCTCTCCAGCAAGCCTGATTTCATTCTGCGCTTTAGCTTTTCTGACTTTACCCCTACACGTGCTAGCTATTTGTTTGAATTCCTCTTTGGTGATTTCCCCATTTTTCCATTTCTTATACATGTTCCGTTTAAAACATAGTTCAGTTGCAAGTTCCTTAGTCATCCATCCTGGTTTCTTGAGACACCTCCCATTCTTCCTCCTCGTTGGCACGGTTTGAAATTGTGCCTTCAGTATCTCCCTTTTGAGAAACTCCCATCCGTCTTGAACTCCCTTCTCTTTTAGTATTCCTGTCCATGGGATCACCATCAGTATTTCTCTAAGTTTAGTAAAATCAGCTTTCCTAAAGTCTAGAATGCGTGTCTGACTATGCCTGGCTTCTCCTTTCCACTGTATAATAAACTCCAGGAGGACATGATCACTCCCGCCTAAGGATCCAACCACTTGCACCCCATTAACTAGATCTTCCCTGTTGGTTAGTATCAGATCCAAAATAGCTGACTCCCTTGTTGCCTCTTCCACCTTTTGAACAATGAAATTGTCTTTGAGGCAAGTGAGGAATTTGCTAGACCTTGAGGATTTTGCCGAGTTTGACTTCCAGCAATATCCGGATAGTTGAAGTCACCCATCACTACTATATTTCTCCTTTCTGGGTGTGTGGTCATCTGTTCTAGAAAGGCTTCATCCAATTCTTCTGTTTGAGTTGGGGGTCTGTAGTAGACTCCCACACTAACATCCTTGTTGTTTCCTTCCCCTTTAATTTTTATCCAGATGCTCTCCACTTGGCTTCCAGGATTGATGTCCTGGATTTCTTCACTGGTGTAAATATCCCTGACATATAATGCTATTCCTCCTCCTTTCCTGTTTGTCCTGTTTCTCTTGAAAAGGTTATACCCCTTTATTTCTACATTCCAGTCATGAGACTCATCCCACCAGGTTTCAGTGATGCCTATTATATCATATTTGCTTTCTTGTGCTAGGAGTTCAAGTTCATCTTGCTTATTTCCCATGCTCTGTGCATTAGTGTAGAGACACCTAAGACCATGTGTCCCCTTTACTTGCTGCCTGTGCACATTTTTTTGCCTCCCACTGTTGGGTCCCTGTACTGTTTGCCTTGTTTCCTCTATGACAGTTTGACTATTTTCTCCAGTCCTTTTGTCTTCCAGGACGTTGTCTCCCTTCCCCACACAGTTCAGTTTAAAGCCCTCCTGATCAAATTCTTCAGACCGTTGGCAAAAACATTTCTTCCAACTGGTGTGAGATGCAGCCCATCCCTTGCCAGGAGTCCGCCCTCATGGAACCGCAGCCCATGATCCAAGAATCCAAATCGTTCTCGACGACACCATCTGCGGAGCCAATTGTTGACATCTGCTATCTTCCTCTCTCTTCCTGGACCATGCCCTTGAACTGGCAGAAGAGATGAGATGACAATCTGTGCCTCCATTTCTTTCAGCTTCTTTCCTAGAGCCTCGTAATCCCTTTTGATGTTCTGATGGCTGTGTCTTGCTGTGTCGTTCGTTCCCACGTGGACCAAAAGGAAGGGGTATTGGTCGGTAGGCCTGACCAGTCTTGTCAGCCTCTCTGTCACATCTCTGATCTTTGCCCCAGGAAGACAACACACCTCTCGAGACATCTTGTCAGGCCCACAAATCACTGTTTCTGTCCCCCTCAGCAAGGAGTCCCCCACAACGACCACACGCCTCCGAGGCTTAGCAGCGACTGTTCCCTGTGGTGGAACTGCCAGGGTCCCCTGCTCTGTCTCTGAAATCTGTCCATGCTGCTCTTCTGCGTCCTCCTTGCTAAGAGTAAGAGCTTGAAATCGATTCTGTAGCCGCAAGCTCCCAGTACGATCCCTGGTCTCCTTACTTCTGCGTGTGACCTTCCTCCAGCTTTCTACCTCCTGTGTGTGTGATGTGACCTTCTCTTCCCCAGCGACTTCCTCTGTGTGTTCCCCATCCAAGACCGTTTTTTCTGTTCTGTAAAGGAAAGCCTCTTGTTCCCTAATATGTTGAAGTGTAGCTACCTGCGCCTCCAGCTGCTGTACTTTGTCCTCCAACAGGGCTATCAACTTGCACTTTGAGCATGTGTAGTTCCCCACATCTGTAGGTAAGAATACAAACATTCCACAGGTATTGCAGGTGACGGCAGCAGTTCCTTCAGTGTCCATACTAAGTCTTAATTAGTACCTGAAAGTGGACTACGACTTTCCTCCTCAAAGAAAATCCCTTGCTAATAGTATTTAAGTCTGTAGGTTATAAAATTTGCGCGCCTAGCCGCGCGCGGCTCTGACAGCAGTTGTATAGAGCTAACTGCCTAGCCCACCCCCTATTGACTTGCAAATGCCACTCAACAAAGCCCCACCCGCTGAGTCACAGTCACACTCCCCCCAAGTGTTTTTAAAAAGAATTTAAAAACTTACCCACTCAAGATGGCTGTCTGGAAACTGCTTTCTCCTCTTTCCTAGCAGGAACTGGCCTTCTTCTTTGTCTCCTTTCCTGGCAGAACTGCCTAGAAAGTCTCTTTCTCTTTCTCCTTTCTGTTAGAAACTGGCCTGGAGAGCCTCCTCCTCCTCCTTCCCCTGTCCTGGCCGAAACTGACCTGAAACTGGCCTCTGGCAGCAGTTGTATAGAGCCAACTGCCTAGCCCACCCCCTATTGACTTGCAAATGCCACTCAACAAAGCCCCACCCGCTGAGTCACAGTCACACTCCCCCCAAGTGTTTTTAAAAAGAATTTAAAAACTTACCCACTCAAGATGGCTGTCTGGAAACTGCTTTCTCCACTTTCCTAGCAGGAATTGGCCTTCTTCTCTGTCTCCTTTCCTGGCAGAACTGCCTAGAAAGTCTCTTTCTCTTTCTCCTTTCTGTTAGAAACTGGCCTGGAGAGCCTCCTCCTCCTCCTTCCCCTCTTCTGGGCGAAACTGACCTCCTGTCCTGGCCGAAACTGACCTGGTGATAACAACAAAGAATATTCCCAGAGAAGAGGAAGAGCAAATAAAAGAAAAAACAAAATTCAAGATGGTGAAAAAAATAAATTATCCAGGGATAACTTTGTTATAAAGAAATGTGGACCTCTTCAAAAAGAACTATAATAACGTATGGGTAGAAGTAAAAAAAAGTTTTAATAAAGTGGTCGAAATTACAAATATCTTTCCTAGAAAGACTATCTCTAAGAAAGATATGAAAATAAGAAGAAGAAAAAAGGGAAAGACAACAAAATAGCTAAATAGTGAAACAGATAATCAGAAAATACAGATAGATGAGAAAACAAGCACCTCTGTTGCAAATAGAGACCAATAATAGTAAAAGTGGATAAACAAGTTAGAAGGGAAAATAAATGTATGTATATATGGAAACATAGGCAGATATGTGAACGAGAAAGTAAGCATGTATAAGTATATGTAAATAGGTAGAAATATAGATAATTATTTATATAAGAGGAAATTCATAGTAAAGCAAAAAGATATAGCTGTCCTCATTGTAAACCTCAAATAAGAGAAAAAAGGAAGGAAAAAAATCTAATATAAGGTGATTTGAACCAGGAAGAATTAAGTCTCTTTTAATTCAATAAAATATTGATTGTAATTATCCCATTAATAAAGCCTTGCTTATTCCAAATATTACTCCCTTATCCCGTAACTAGTGTGTGTGTGCATATGTTTATAGATGCTTTGATGCATGCATCATTTTAATAAAATACAATTAATTGGAAGAATCCTGTCTCTGCAATCCTTTATCTCCCCACTTTGGTATACAAATTGAGACACGTTGCAAGGGGCTGTTTGTAGTTCAGCCCATTAATTAATAGAGCTAATTAAACATTCCCCTTGAGAGATCTTTAGCTATACCTTTACTTTTGCTTGCTTAGAGTGTTTCATCTGTCATTTACTGATTTTTCTCTTTCTTTTTGGATGCAAATCTCCTTAATATTATCTGCAATCCTCCTTAATAATGTCACTACCTTGAGTCATTAGTTCATGTAGCTCCCAGTCAATTAGGCTTAACAGTGCATATGTGTGTATGTGTGCATGTGTGTGTTTCTAAATTATTCTAGGATGTCCTTTAGGTCATATTTTGGCATAATGATTAGTGTTATTTTTATGATTTGATCTAGTTCATGGTCTCTGCTGCAGTCTACCCCTGGTCTTGTCTTTGCAGAAAAAATAAAGCTTCTTCATCTTCTGCTTCCAATTATGTAATCTATCTGTTTTTATATTATCAATCCAGTGATGTCCATGTGTACATCATACATGTGTACAATCCTCTCTGATCGGATAAAAATGGATAGATTGTTGACTTCACAAAACCCTTGGCAATCACTCTCCTTTTTCCTTGTCCAAATTTTTATTTTGATTTCCTAGGCCAAATTTTCCTAAAATATTTTATTATTCTCTGCTTTTACTTTCTATTCCAATCACCTATGATTAACAAGAAATTCTGTTTGATGTGTTACCAACTTCTTCCTGGACTCCGTCATAAAATCTCTTAATTTCTCCTTCCTCTGCTTCTGTGATTGGTGCATAGACTTGGATTATGGTGTTTTACATAGACTTGGATTCAGGTTTTTCCCTGAAGTCTTATTGACATGATTCCATTTGACCTTGCATTATATTCTTTGACTGATTTTGCTACATCTGTCCTCACTATTAATGCCAACCTGTTTCGTCTTTTCACACCAATTCTAAGTCAGAACAATGGTTTATTTAGATGAGTAATTTTCATACTTTGGCCCTCCAGATGCTTGGATTTCAATTCAAAGAAATTCAACCAGAATAGCCAGTGGTCAGAGATTTGGGTAGCTAAAAGTACAAAACATCTGGAAGGCCAAAGGCTGAGGACGACTTATCTGGCCAGCATTGCACAATCTGACTTGCAGCAGCCCTTCAAGATGTCAGACAATGTGTTTTGCCAGAACTGCAATCATTTCCCCATATTTAATTTTAAGTGTTTTTATTTACTTGACAAGTGCAGTCAAAAGCCCATTGCAATTGAGTTTTTCCAGTGTTGAGAACAGAATTTAAAAGAATTTTTTCCCTCAAGTGTTTTATTAATTTGTAAGAATCCATCAATATTTTAAATTTTAATATAATAAAAGGAAACTATTGAGAGATTTTGGAGTATTTCTCCCCACACACAACTATCAAAGTGAGAGTAAGGGGCTCTGCAGACAGCACAAAGTGCCATCTTGGAGCCAGGGAAGGGGAGGAGCAGCCGGACGCTGGATGCCCCAATCCCTTTGAGCCCTCTGATGACATCCTCCTAGCACAGCATCTGGACACACCGTGCCAGAAGAGGTGCAAAAGAGCTACATGACACCTCTTTGGGTGCTCTTTTTGCTGCCTGGGAAAGGAATGCTATTTTGGCACTTCTTTCCCAGGCACCAAAAGGGAGGATTGGGGCTGAGGCATGGGGCAGCCTCGGCCCAAATCCTCCTCTTCCCAGGGTGGCCTATGGCTGCCCTTCTGCATCCCCCTTAAGAGACTGAGCATAGGAAAGGGTTTTCTCTGTTTTTAGGGCAGTCCATGCTCTGTTTGTAAAATGTTTTCCCTTGTAGACCCAATTGCACCAGCATAAAAAGATTCCGCACGCCATTCTTTTTTGGGTAAAAATTGGCCACAACTTTTTTTTTTCATCTGTACGGGGTCGAACCATTTTGTAACATAATAATATCCATCATAATTATTTGTTTTTGACACATGTGTCAATGCAGATAACTAAAAGAGTTAGCTAGGTAAACCAAGCCTTTCTCAACACGTGCCAAGAACAAACCAATAAATCATTTTACCCCTCCCCCAACACCAGATATACATCATAACTAACCACATGATGTAATCCAGTTGTGACATCAACAATTTAGTTTCTGATGTCATAGAGAATTTAGTTAACCCTATGACGTCTGTTCTTCATCCCAATAAGTAAACAAATTTGGTGACCATACATGCTATAACCCCCAATTAACTTCTAACAGAACGAAGACCCTGAGACCCAAGTTGTGACAAAATAAGCAAGCTTAACAATTTCATAGGAATTAACAATAAACAATAAAAATCTCAATTAAATATAACATACAATCCCACAATAATGTATTCGCAGGGAGGGCAAAAAACCCAGGTTCCAATGACACTGGGAAAATTCCCTCCCGGCCCCCAAAGGCGACCAGCCAAAGCCAGAGAGTAATTCATTAAACAAGTCCTAATTTAGGGTGGGTGGGTTGGGCCACTTGTCTGCTTAACTCAAAATGGCTGCCGCCTTGTGGCAGCCAGGGGCTTTATAGCCCCAAATCTCTCTGGTAATCTCATGAGACATAAGACTACCAGAGAGCTGGGGATCCTAGAGGATCCCCATCCCGATTGGCTGAGCGGCGGAGGAAGGGCGGAACTTCCTCCCCACCCAGCCAATCAAGCATCAGCCTCTTTCAATTGGCCAGCGCAACCCAGAGCCCCTCCCGACGCGTCAGGGAGGCTCTTTGTCACCAATATGGGCTTTTTTCATGTATCAAGTTTGAACATCTTTAAAAAAAAATATCAAAGCTTTTTGGGTTGAATTATTTTAGACAAACATTTTCAGAGGTGGGGAGCTTATTTGCTCAACCCACAATACCTTTTAGATGTATCAGAGTTGGTTAGCACAGCAAATGTCTCATGGTGTAAGTGGGATTGAATTAAAGTCCTCATTGGTCAGGCCCACTCCTACATTCAACCCAGTTCAGCTTTTCTACCCCTTTCTTCAAGTGCTACCAGCCTCATGGGCCAACTTATCATTGCTTCTACATGACAAAGGATATTATTAATGCCAGTTAGTTGTAGTCAAAGATGTCTGTTTACTTTCCTTTGGAATAAAATGTTGGCCTAGCAGAGAAAGCCAATACAATTGAAAGTCCAAATAGAAGTTCAAGGGTTTGGATCAGTGTTCTAAGCACCATTGCTCATAAGCAACTGTTTTGCAGACACAGTTTAAAATTTTAGATAATCACTCTCTCCTCAACAGAAGCTGTTCTTCAAGAATGCTGCAGGAGCCCCAGCTATAGTATTCCCACAGATTTTGCTTGAGAAAAGTAAGGGTAGCTAATTTATTTCAAAGATTCTCTAGTCAATTGGGGCAAATCAGTTGGCTTTTCAGGAATGCATTTTTAATTGAAAGTAAAGGCTCTTCACTGATGTGTCTAGAACACTAAACATAAATGGCTGGCAACTGCTTCAGGGATTCCAACTAGATTTTTTTTTAAAAAAAATAGATAAACAAGCTACTTTTTAAAGCAGCCAAAATTATATATATATTGGATATACACATCCATAACCTGCAACAATTCACAGTTCAAAACTGGGACACACGTGGCTAAGCAACATCAAAGTGTGGTCACAATTATCTGTTTAAACTATTTCTGTATCATCTTCCAACCCACAAGATAATGAAGAAGAACATACAATATAGAAGAGGCTGCCTCACTTTTTAGGGCCTTTGCAGACTGCTAGAAATAGTGCAAATTGAGTCCACTTTAACTGCCCTGGCTCAGTGCTAGTGAATCATGGGAATTGTATTTTTTTCTGAGACATTGAGCCTTCTCCGTCGGAGAGCTCTGGTGCCACAATAAACTACAGTTCCCATGATTCCTTAGCACTGAGTCAGGGCAGTTAAAGTGGACTCAATTTGCACTATTTCTGGCAGTCTGCAAAGGCCCTGTTTACAGGGAAGAGCAAGACTCCATCCCCTCCTCTCCTCTCCCCCTGCTGAGTAAATTGGGTGCAAACTACTCCTGCACTTTGAATTCAGTTTGCAGCAATTGCTGGAAACTGATGAAAAAGGTGGGAAATGGGAGGAAAAACCAGGTCATTTTTAAAGCAGCAGAAAAGTGAGACAGCAGAGGGTTAACTATCTGCAGAACTGGGACAGTTAGAGAGAATGTACCTATGCTTCTTTTTTCTTTTGCTGTGTGTTTATCTTGTCACTGCATGTAATCATCATGACCTGTAAAAAGCCAAAAAAGAAAGAAAAAAACCAGTACAATAAAATTCATGTATAGTTCAAACATTCTAAATGACCAGTCATTGTAAGTGTATAAGAATATCATTCTAAAACAAAAAGCAATTATATATCCAGAGAAACCTTACATTCCATTCTGAAATCTTGGTAATTAAAATGTGGAACTGAGCACGTTTCCATTTTTTAAAGAAAAAATGTCTTGGAATTTTCTTTGGAAAGGAAGACTTTTGTCTAGGTGGACAACTACTACCAGTTCTCTCTCTCTTTTTTTTTTCTTTTTCTTTTTAAATAGAGCTTTGAGGGACTTTGTAGCCCCCCCCCCCCTAAAAAAACCAAAATACCATTCTGGAGGCCTGCAGGACTAGAACAATTACCTTTTTATTCTTCCTGAAGAGAATGTGGGAGGAAGACTGTAGAAACTCTTGTGGTGGGCTAGGGGGAGGCCATTTTCCCCACTCAGTGAATGCAATGTCTTCTTCCACTTTCTCTTTAATGGAATTCCTTATTGTAATTATTGTACAATGATCACTCCCTGTCTACTGCCATTTAAGTTTCCCTTTCTTTCTTGGAGCTTTGCCTGGAGCACTTAAGAAGGGACTGTTGGCTTTGCCTTCCTACATGATGCTCTCATGCTGAGCTGTGAAATCATCCAACAGAAATTTATGAGCTCACCAGCTTTCCAGAGAGCTAGAGTGGAAATATTAAAGAAATTCTCTAACCTTATGGCTATAGCATGCCTTAGTTTTCTGACAGTAAAAAAAGGCTGCAATAAAAGGAGGAAGTCTAAATCACTGATTTAATCTGCCTTCATAAAAGGTAGAATAAAACAGACACTGTGCTGGTTTCCTTCACTCAAAAAGTTCCTCCAAAATGTTGTTCTTTTAAGATGCATGCCTTAAGATGATCTCTTATGTGAGATTTGTGCTGGAAGAGAAATTAGGGACATTATTTAATTTAACAATTTCATATTTCATATGTGTATGTATAGAACACCCTTATGAGGAGGGTGCCTTAGGCATCAAAAAGTACCCCCTTCATTTATTAAAAATCCAATAGGCAGTTCAATATGACATTTCAAAGTGGTTTCCATGTAAAGAACTTGTCGTGTTCAGACTGGAATTAAAGCAAACTTTCAGGGTAGGCTCAGGAATGACCCGAACCTGGGAAGCTGTGGAAAAACTGCCAAAGAACTATGTTGATGTAGGTAATATTAGGTTAGGTCAAAACATTGGCTTTATATAGTCTTTCATATCTTAATATGTACATGATTGAATTGTATAACTGTAGCAGGGCCATCTATATAACCACAGGTGCTCCAGCACTTTCAGTTGCAGAGATGTCTGCAGGAGGACTCTAAGGTAGCTGGTTCACTGCCAGAAGCCTCAGCCAACATAAGTCAATAGTCCCATGTTGGCCAATAGCTCCTGGGATTCTGGGAGCTGAAGTCCCTCGGCCCTTAAAGGGGAAAGGTTGCCTACCCCTGGTCTAAGGTGAGCTACTCAGTGAAAGAGGCCAGGGAAAGAAAATGCCCCCAGAAAAAGAACAAGGGGGGGGGAAGCTCAGAGCAGGCAGAGAGCATAGACCCCAACATTTGAAAGATGAAAACTGGGATGTGTGTCGAGAAACCAGAATCAGAGTGTGGTCAGGATGGCAACAGTTATAAATGATGAAGAACACACAAGCTAAGCTAGCCTGTAAAAGTTTGTTTTTGCTTGAGCCTACTGGGAAGGGCAAGATTCCATCTCCTCCTGTCCTCTCTTTCTGAATCAATTGAGTGCAAACTACTTTTCACCTTTTCATCTTGTAATTAGTTTGTACAAACTGAAGTAAACTGAGCACAGAGGAGAAAGCATGAAAAGAACTGAGATATTTTTAAAGCAGGTGAGAAAGTGAGGTTCAGGACCATTTCTGTGAAACTGGGACAGCCAGAGAATATGAGAGAGGGTATTTCTCACTGTAAGCCCCCTACAAGTAATCAGTCCAGACGTCTGACAAGCATTACTTGTTGCTGACCAACTTGGGAAATAATGAGACAAAACACAATATTTGGAATTAAAAAATGGTCCATTCCGTCTTGAGAGCTACAAGAGGGGGGAACAATCTGAGGCCAAACCAGATTGGTGTCTTGGAGTGGCCTCTGACAACAGCAGCTGTGATTAGCCTGCAATCACCCAGTATCACAGCAACCGGATGGCCTGCTCTGAAATTGGGCTGTCACCACAGTCCCAAATGAGCTGCTGGCAAGGAGTGGATTTTCACTGCTCCCTTTTGCCTTTTGTTTGTAAGCCACTTTGAGGTTGGGGTGTTGCTCAACAACTCCAAAATCTCTTCCCCCCCCCCCCCCCCCCACAATACCTGTCAAGTGGCCTACCATCCGGGCCAATATTCCATTTCATCTACAATAGTGTGGGGTAGGCAAAAAAAAAAAAAAAAAAAAAAGCGGGGGGAAATTCTCTACCTGGCCAGATTACTCACAGTGCATCAGCAGTGAGAGGGTGGATCGAACATGGACAAAAGAGTAAGAGCAGGGAGTGGCAGGGCCTTAAATTGTGCCTCCATATTCTTCTGTCATGTTGCCAAATGCCAGGACACATTTCAAACTGGCCTTGCTTTCCATGAGGCCAGCAGATGTGCCTACACTCCTGTATGACTGCTCTGGATGAAGAGGATCCAAATTCTTCCTGCAGGAAACCTTGGGAGATTGAAAGAGAGAAAATGAAAAGAGAGAGAGAGAGAAGGAGAGGCAGCAATAAAGAGAGAAACCTTTGGATGCTTCCTTCAGTTCCAGGCTACTGCCACATTACAGAAATAAAGCTGTTTGATGCCATTTTGCAATGGCTCAGTGCTATGGCATTCTGGGATTTCTAATTTTATGAATATTTAGCCTTCCCTGTCAGAGAGCTCTGATGCCACAACATACTACAAATCCCATAATTTTATAGCACTGAGCCATGGCTGCTAAAGTGCTGTCAAACTGATTTGTTTCAGTAATGTGAAAGTAGCCTAGCCCCTTTTGCTATACACTGGCAACAAATTCCTCCCATGATTGCAGAATGTGATGCTCCCAAGAAAAGAAAAGAAGGTTTCCCCACCATTGTCTTAAATGGCTAAACTAAAAATCTATGTCTTCTTGTTGTAACCCATCTAAAATAGAGTGAGAAATGTGTCAAGGATGTCTGAATAAAATATCATTCTGTCAGACCCATTTTGGAAATTTCTGCTGCTTGTCTGGATTTGGTGTGTCTGCCACTGCTGAAGAACAGTGATAAATAATATTCTGGAGCATAAGATCATTCAACAATATTCATATTTCAGAGATGAAAGTTTCAACACTGACTATCGATAGAAAAAAATTGACCAATAAATATAATAAAAAGGAATCTTTATCCTTGCTTCTATTGGCATACCAGTGTGATAGCATGGGTTGAAGGAAATTAATGACTTCCTTTTTTCTTTTTTACCTTATTGTCATGGGACAATACTTGATTATCTTACAGGAAAGTGTGTGTGTGTGTGTGTGTGTGTGTGTGCGTGCACGCGTGCTATCAGTTTTTTTAAAATATCGAGCTATATGAACCTTAGGTTTGAAATAACTTTTTTTCTTAAAAAAAAGCATGCATATTGCATACACTGACTGTGCACAATATGCAGGGGAGAGAATTGACGTCATAGTAATCTCTTTCTTAAAAAATGCAAATTGCATACACTGATTGTGCACAATATGCAGGGAAGAGAGTTGACTTCATAGTAATCTCCTTCAGTGCATTTTTCTTTCATTATTCCTTTCCTTCAGTTTAGAACCTTTTATAATGTTATATGGATATGCTTTTTGGCTTGTTCTACTCCAGATTTCAAGGACAACAAGCAGAATGATTTTAGCTGAACATAGATATTAAATGAACAGTTAGCCATCTGATCAAGAACAGAAGTAGGGGGGTGTTAGCAGAAAGGGGCTAATGTGTTCATTTAATTGTTAATAAACTAAAAATCTAATTATATTGCATTTAGGTTAAGGAGGGAGAAATTCAGCTATTATGTTAGATTGCCAATTACATTTAAGTTAAAGCCTTACAATAAACACCTTTGCCAAATGAAAATGGAAAATATCATCCATTATTTTATCCTCACTAATTCCTTATCCCTGTTTTGAGTATAGGAAGGAAGGAAATAGTTGTGTGAATATTAAAAAAGACCGAACAGCTTATCCACCCTTTCAAAATACTTTCTCTTGCTTTCCCTTCCCCTCCTTTAGAATTGGTTTCTAATTTTAGCACCTTATCAAGGTCCTTCTTTACCCTGCCTATTCCTATGTGGCTCCCTGCAAAACTCTGAGAGTGAAGAGCTTCAGAATTAAGTTTCCAGGGACAATGAGGAACCTCTAAGGCAGCAATATGCAGTGTAGAATAGGGAGAACTATTTGGTTGCAAAGATCACTCCTTTCCAAGCTGACTTTACTTACTTGGTTTAAAATCTTTTAACCTTGGAATCAATTAAACTATCAATTAAAATAAAATCTTTTAATCTTGGAATCAATTAAACCTATCTTCAGGACCACCTCCTCCCATACAATCCTCCCCCTCTGGGAGGAACTTGCTCCAGTCATTAAAATCTAGGCTGTCTGCAACCTCCCAGAGGGCATTCTCAGTAATCACCCCCAGATTGTGGAATGGCCTGCCCGATGAGATTCGTCAGATTACAATGCTAAACAGCTTCAAAAAGGTTGTTAAGACGGATCTCTTCTGGCAGGCCTTTCCAGAATAGACTCCCAGCCTCAGGAACCCCCTTATTCTGCCCTCTCCCAATTTGGATGCTGCCGCTACTCTGCTTGTCCTATTATATTTTGCTGTTTATGGTTTTATTTTATTGTATGTTATTTTAATCTAAGATGTTTTAATTGTATTTGGTTTAATACTTTTTAAGGGTGGGTAAGTATTGGGTCTTTTTGGATTTATATTTATGTATTTTTAATTGTTGTTAGCTGCCCCAATTGTGCACAGAGGGGCAGGATAAAAATAATAATTATTATTATTATTATTATTATTATTATTATTATTCTCTAATAAGTGGCTTGGGTTTTGTGTACTAAATATTACAATTCTGTTTGCAAAACTCTAGGCTTTGCATAAAGATCCACCTATGAAATATCAAATTTGTTAGTACTTTCACACTTTCTCTTATCTAATTAATTGATAGCTCAATTAATAACTCAGTTATTGGGTTAATGCTAAAATTCCAATTAAAGTCAAACAAATTTAAATAGAATGTAATTAAGTTGTCTCTTTACATTAGAAAAAGTTCCAACCTAATTGATACTTTAATGGGTCTTAACTAGTTAGCCAGAGATGCAGTGGATTAGTGGTTGAGATGCCAATTCTGATGATCAGGTCAGAAGGTTGACAGTTCAAGGCCCAAGTGTTGTGTGATGGAATAAGCTCCTGTCACTAGTCCCAGCTTCTACCAACCTAGCAGTTTGAAGGAATGTAAAAGTGCAAGTAGATAAATAAGTATCACTTTGGTGGGAAGGTAATAGTGTTCTGTGGCATCATGCTGGCCACATGATCACAGAGTCATTTATGACAATGCTGGCTCTTTGGCTTAGTAATGGAGATGGGCCCCCTACAATCAGACATGACTTGACAGCCTTGTCAAAGGGGAAACTTTTACCTTTACCTTTACCTAGTTAGCCAAGAAAAAATGCTGATCAGGCCCACAGTGCAGAATCAGAACTCATGTCTTTGCGTATCTGAGAGTTTTGATGGAATTTTCAGAAACTAAATTTTCCTTAGATAATCTCACAGTACTTTTGTATGAAACAAAAAAAAACCTACATTATTTGTAGAAATACAAATAATAATAATAATAATAATAATAATTACTATTATTATTATTATTTCCAAAAAATATTGTAGGAAATTTTCACTGATCCATGTATACAAACATATCCCTATTATACAGATGAGCAAAGATCAACAGAACATTGTGAATAAATAACAGTGAGAAGGCCACAGCTCTAAAGATGTGAATCCCAAATTGTACTGCTGGACCACTTATTCGGTTATGGAAACAAACTGTCTCGACTGCAATCATTTGGGTCTGCCCTGTTGCCCCATCACTCCTGCAGTCAAAGCTGTCATTGCCCTTGCATTTGCTGTTAAAATTTGGTGGTAGCAGCACTAATAATAATAATAAGTTTAATTATGTGGTGCCTAAGGTTGCTAGAATGTATTCCTGCTTCCACTGCTAGGGTGTACTTCTGGTTTCTCAGGAGGTCTTCCTCTTTCTGTTGTGGCCATGATTTTGGTGGTGTTACTTGATCAGTTCACTTGTGTTGGGTGGCCAGGAGGAAAGTTAGGAAAAAAAATTATCAAGGGCCATACATGCTCCATGAATTCTGTCCAAAAAAAAAAAAATGAAATTCTATGACTGAAAATTAATTATACACAGGCATGGAAATGCTACCTGGTATCTACTGGGGGTTAGTTCCAGGACCCCCATGGATATCAAAAGGCCTCAAAAGAACTATGTTTGCATAGTGATATTTCTAATTCTTGTTACTCTTCTTCCTCTCTCTCTCTCTCTCTCTCTCTCTCTCTCTCTCTCAGCAACTGATATTGACTCTGGTGTCAATTTCTTTAAAATTGTATTCCTGCACAAAATTTTCTGGAGAAACAAAATAGATCCAACAGAAACAAAAGTAGATAGGCAACATAATGTCCTCCAGATGTTTTAGACTAGGGGCCTAAGCAGACTGCCAGAAATAGTGCACATTAAATTGAGGCACTGCCCTGGCTCAGTGCTAGGGAATCATGGGAACTGTAATTTATTGTCGCACCAGAGCTCTCTGACAGAGAAGGCTCAATGTCCCAGAAAAAAAATACAGTTCCCATGATTCCCTAGCACTGAGCCAGGGCAGTGCCTCAATTTAATGTGCACTATTTCTGGCAGTCTGCTTAGGCCTTAGGGCTCCCATGAGTCCCAGTCAGCATAGGAAATGATGAAGAATTATGTGAATATCTGGATGGCAGAGTGTGTACCTTTAATGCAAATGTACACAAAGTGACAAAAAAAAAATAGGGGAATAATACACATCAGTGCCTACCTGGCTATGGCTTCATTCCTCTGTTCCAGTACCATGACTACACAGTACAAATCAGGGGTAGGCAACCTTTCCCCTTTAAGGGCTGAGGGACTTCAGCTCCCATAAGCCTCAGCCATGTTGGCCAATAGTCCCATGTTGGCCAATAGTTCTTGGGATTCTGGGAGCTGAAGTCCCTCGGCCCTTAAAGGGGAAAGGTTGCCTACCCCTGGTACAAATTGTTAGGCAAGATTGTTTTTAGAAAGATTTTAGGGGTTTTAAAAAACTATTTCAATGTGTTTTAAAATGTTTTTATCTTTATATTAATTTTATTTATTTATTTATTCATCATTTCAAGATCCCTTGTGGGTAAGTGGTGATTCAAAGACACTTTAAATAAATACAGTAATTAATAAATAATGCCCCAGAAGCTTATCCTTATCCTTGTGCTACAGTCCCCTTCTCTAGAGATTATCACATGGGGAAAAGGATGGAAGCGAAGCTGGTCGCACCCATCCTTATCCCGCCCTTATTGCATTGCACTTATCCCATCCTTCTCCTGTCAGTGAGGTGGAATAGCCTTGTCACTTTGTATTAATGGGAGTTTCTGTTAATACATGGTGATGGGGCCATTCAATTTCACTGATGGGAGGAGGACGGGATAAGTGCCATGTTGTTTGATAATCTTTGATTGCTCAATAGGATGGCATAAGGATGGAATAATGACAGAAATAAGTGTGAGGTCATTTCACAATCTTCACATGATCATGCAATAAGGATGGAAGGGATCTGCTTTGCTCCCCTCCTTTTCCCCATGTAATAATTCCCATTGCATTCTACCCTGCTTTTGCAGTGTCCTGCTTTCTTTTTTCTCTATCCTCTGTTAGGCAATGGTATTGTTACTGTGATCCTGGCCGTGTGTATGTGTGTGTATTCTGTCTAAATATATTGCATTGTACATTTCTTGGTGGATTCTTATTGATCATACTGATGTATTATATGCATGGCCATATAAAGAAGTTTCTGGGTGGCGTATCAGTTTTCACAGCAAGAATGAGTTGAAGACATACACAGAGGAAATACCAAACAATATTGATGGATGAATAGTCATTTTGAAGGCTTTTATGGTCAGCTTCCACAGGTTTTTGTTGGTTTTTCAGGCTGTGAGGCCGTGTTCTAGAAAAGTGTATTCCTGACGTTTTGCCTGCATCCGTAGCTGGCATCTTCAGAGAATGCTGGCATGGAGGTGTGTTGGGTATATATACTGTGTGACCCTTGGCTGAGAGGATTAGCATGTAAATCTGTGTATTGTTCTGGTGAGGCAAGGCCTCTGGGTGGGAGGATATACAAAGTGTCTAATTAATGGTCCACTGTTTGCTGGGAGACTCTCTGACTCTGGGTAAAGTTTGCTTGCATTTGCTGAGTCTTGACTTAGGTGTTTTTCAGGACTGGTAGCCAAACTTTGTTTACTTTCAAGGTTTCTTCTTTCCTCTTGAAATTGTCCAGGTGTTTGTGGATTTCAAAGTCTTCCCTGTGCATTCTGACCTGATAGTTGTTGGAATGGTACCCAAGTTAGGGGGGTTGCAGACTGCCAGAAATAGTGTGAATTCAGTCCACTTTTAGGGTTAGGGTTAGTGCTAGGGAATCATGGGAACTGTTATTTTTCTGAGACATTGAGCCTTCTCTGTCAGACAACTCTGATGCCACAATAAAATACAGTTCCCATGGTTCCCTAACTCTAACCCTAACCCTAAAAGTGGACTGAATTCACACTATTTCTGGCAGTCTGCAACCCCCCTTAGTTTATTATTATGTCACCTTTTTTCTCAGACAGCTGGTCCAGAAGCAACTCCACCTCCTGCCTCAATCCTTGCCTGCTCCATCCTGTGATGTTACAAGGACTCTAAGTGGCGCAGTGGTTAAATGCCTGTACTGCAGCCACTCACTCATAGACCACAAGGTTGCGAGTTCAATACCAGCCAGGGCTGAGGCTCGACTCAGGCCTGCATCCTTCCGAGGTCGCTAAAATGAGTACCCAGCTTGTTGGGGGGCAATCAGCTCACAGTTGTAAACCGCTTAGACATCCCATAGCATGATATGAAGCGGTATATAAATAAGCTGCTTTGCTTTGCTAAGGTAGGTATCATGTTTTGTCTCTGAATTCTCAGGGAATTGGAAGCTGATCAACTGGTAGTCCTAAACTATACATAGGAGTTTGTCACACTGAGACTGATACATAGACTTGGCCTATACAGACTGCTAGAAATAATCCAGTTTGAGACCACTTTAACTGTATTGGCTCAGTGGTAAGGAATCATGGGAACGATAGTTTATTGTGGCATCAGAGCTCTCTGACAGAGAAGGGTCAATGTCTCAGGAAAAAATACAATTCCCATGATTCCCTAGCACAGAGCCAGGGCAGTTAAAGTGGCCTCAAGCTGGATTAATTGTGGCAGCCTGTATAGGCCCTCCATGAGCCAAGAGACACTGTGTTACACATTTTCAAGTAATTTGTGCAATTGTTTGTTGGTGCATCAAATAAAGAGAACTATGACTTAAATCCAATTGCTAGTTTCCACTAGAGGAGATAAACTTAATTAAAGAGATTCATTTAAGTGATCAGTTATGATTCAACAATTTATTCAGTGGATCTACTCTAGCCACTGGATTTAGACCAATAGCTTTCTCTGTATTATTCAGTGTGGATTATGCTTCTATTATTATTGTCTGTACATTTTAAAACTCTTAATGAAACTTCTAATTGTGTATTCTTGTTGTTGTTGTGTTCCTTCAAGTCATTTCCCACATATGGTGACCCTAAAGATTTTCTTGGCAAGATTTATTCAGAGGTGGTTTCCCTTCACCTTCCTCTGAGATGGGATTATGGCATGCCCAATGTCATCTAGAGGGTTTCCATGGATGAGTGTGGATATGAACCCTGGTCTCCAGTATCATAGTCCAACCCTCAAATCAGTCCACTACATTGGCTCTCTAAATTATTTTAAATATATAATAATAATTATTATAGAACTCAGGAAAAGTTGTAGAACTCATGAGAAAGGTACAACTGCAAAAATCTAGAAGGCATTTAAAAAAAAAATGGGAAAGAAGTGTTATTGGACAAAGCTGACAATACTAGGCGAGATGAACCAGTGTTGTGATTCAGTATAAGACAGACTTGTCAGGTATGAAATGTCACATCTAGGAATGTAAAAGTATCTTTTAGATTTTAAGAGGCTTGATAACAAATGTTTTATAAATGTCATTGCTGCTCTAGCATACAATGATTTTAATAATTACAATTAGTGTTTATAGATATTTTTAAAGGACCCATTCATTTTTTTTTAATATTCCCTTTTATTTTAGTTCTTGTTTATCGATTTGGAGATATGTTTGAAAATGCTTTTACACACTTATCAACTCCAAGTGAGTTTTTGCTTTGTTTTGTTTGATTTTTTGCTTGTTTGTTTTAATATAATGTAGCTATTCTGTGACTTTAAAAAAATCCAATTATATGTTGCCTTGGGTGTCTGTGTGATGAAAATGTAATGAAGAAATTTTGGAAGGAAATAAATAAAAGCAGAATAAAACAATGATAAGAAGTAGATGGTAAGGATTTCCCCAGAAGTTCATGGATTGTTCCATTGGTAACCAATGCCAGTTGGAAGTGGAAGGAAAACAATGCCCCTTCAGTTAGACAATTCCAGCAATTAATATAAATAAAAGTAAAATCATCTGTCATTACATATTATCATGCTCATTTTTGGTACTGAAATTACCAATATGAGCAACCACCAAGGATTAGTACAGGTAAGATGTTACAGCATGTCCTGTATTGATTTGAAACCAGAGGACCACTTTTTCAACAGATCTTCTTCCTATTACCAATATGTAATACCATTAGGTATTGAGTATGTGACTATTTGAGTATATATATTTTAAAAAAAAAAAGTTGCAGAAGGAACAAGTCAGAAGAATTCTATTACCTGGAAAACTATCTTCTTGCTTCTTCTAGATTGAAGTCTATGAAAGCTCAAACTGCCAATTTCTTTCTTTCAGTTAGTCTCAAAAGTGCTACAAGATCTCTCTACGTACTGATTCTACAGACATGGGTATATTTGAATTCTATCTTTATATGCTATTGTTATATGTTGTGGTAATTGCAATACAGTCATTCAAATATTCAAATGCTTAACTGTTCTCTTTTCAATCAATTATTACCATGTTGTTTATTCTATATTCTTGGAAGTACATGCAGAATTAAGATGTAATAAATAACTACTAACACAGCTATGTGGAATGACAAAAGTATAATAAAATTAGATTTCAAAAGTAAGGAATGAACAAGAAAGGAGTTATTTAACCAATGTAGTGAGTAATGGTTTATAGTCATTTTTCAAAGTTAAATTTTAAAGGCATTTTCAGTATATTTTACAAGATTTTTCCAAGGGTGATGCCATTTTTGTGAGCCAGCATGGTGTGGTGATATGAGCATTGGACTATGACTCTTAAGACCAGGGTTTAAATCCCTGCTTGGCCATGGAAACCCATTGCTGACCTTGAGTAAGTCACACACTCTCAGCCTCAGAGGTAAATTAGAAACAACTTGAAGACAGACAACAACAGACAACAAGATGACATCCAATCAATCCTAAATTCCTCTTTCACAAAAAAAATATTAGGAAGTAATAGAAAAATATTTTATAGTGCAATAAATAATGCAATTGGTAACTTTTCCAGCACTACAGTAAGTAATGGCAGCAGGTTCTGTTCTAAACACTGCATGAATAATGAGAGCAAATAACTTTTATCAAGTAACTTTCCAGCTCTGAGTAATTGAACATTTTATGGGGGCTAACAGCCAAAACTGAAGTGACATTTATTCTGCAGCATATATCAACTTCAGAAATGGAGAGCAAGGAAACAAAATAGAAATAATTAAGTGTTGTAGCAAAATGTTTGGCTTCTGTCTTCTTCAGATCCACTGATATGAGTTAATGTATGCTGTAAATAAACTAGCAGATATAGAACAGGAAAAAACCCTAAATATTCAAACAAAAATCCATCAGTGATACCTTTATTAGCCAATCAAAATGCACAATATACTTGTTGCAAGCTCTCGAAGCTCCATGGGTTTCTTGATCAGACAAGATGTTAGATTTTTGTTTGAATTTTACAAATGGCCAACACAGCTACCCCTGAATGTTTTCTGAACTGTGAGATACCATATTGTAGCTGTAACAGGAGAACCAGGAAGAATAGCTTGTGGACTGGGAACTTCTTATTTTTCCCCCCTTAAATTTGGATTGAACTTGCATGTTTTACCTCTACATCCACCAAAATATTCCTGATGCAAACACATGGAGACTTCTTGAGGAATCCATTGGTCTCTGCCACAAAGAGGCCTGTGGCCTCACTGGAATGGAGACATATTGGATTGCAAAAGAGGGGTCCCCGTTGAGATGCAAATGGATTTTAAATTTCTTGGACTTTGCAAATCTCCCTATAACCACAGGGCTATAAGGAGGAGGGGCCAGCCTGCAAAAGATACCCTCTACTTACCATCTTAACTAAGGAGAGAAACATCAAAATGCAGGCATCTGACTAACATTTCCAATTATTTCTCCTATTTGGTTTGTAAAATCTTGCCTGATGAAGAAGCCTATGGAGCTGTGAAAGCTTGCAGTAAGTATATTGTGCATTTTGGTTGGCCAATAAAAGTATCACTAATGGATTTTTGTTTGAATTTTCTAAATGGCCAACACATCTACCCCTGAATGTTAAATATTCCAAAGTGTGGAACATGCAATGGATGCACAATGGAAGTGTTTCCTTCCTCACTGAGGTCATGTTAAAACCTGTCTGAATTATTGACAGATGCTTAACCACCTCCCACAATTTCCATCTATTTATTAGTTACATTTCAATCTCACCTTTTCTATCATCGATTCAAGACTTCATAAATGTCTCTCCTCCTCCTTCTCCTCACACTGATTTCCCAATAATTGTATGATTTTCTTATTTTAATGGGTGCTAGATCCTGGATCTCCTAAATCATAGTCTAAAATTCTTTTTGTTTTTAACTGCCCTCGGGTCAATCTCAGCTAATGGTGGCACTATGGATGAGATATCTCCAAGACCCTCTATCCTCCACTGCTCTGCTTAATTCCTGCAACCCAATACCATCTAGCATGTGGCCTTCCTCTCTTTCTACTTCCCCCCACCTTTCCCAGTATTATTGTAAAGCAGCTTCATTTATATACCGCTTCATATTGTGCTATGGGATGTCTAAGCAATTTACAACTGTAAGCTCATTGCCCCCCAACAGCTGGGTACTCATTTTAGTGACCTCAGAAGGATGCAGGCCTAAGTCTAGCCTGAGCCCTGGCTAGTATTGAACTCGCAACCTTGTGGTTTATGAGTGAGTGGCTGCAGCACAGGCATTTAACCACTGCACCACCAGGGCTCTTATTGTCTCCTTATTGTCTTTTCCAGTGAGTTCTCCTTTCTCATGATGTGTCTGAAGTACGTTAGCCTTAATTTGGTCATTTTGGCTTCCAGGGGATGTATATCGATCACTTCCAATCTGTTGGCCATCTTTTTTTTTCCCATATCTATTTGACATATGTTGGTTAGCACTAAAGTTGACTGTCAGTGTGGATTGCAGCAGTTCAATTGGAATATCATCTGTTCCTGGTGATTTGTTTTTCACTATTTCTTTTATTGGAGTTGTTGGGATTTGTAGTCAGAGTGGAAATGTACAGATGTGAGAAAGTTTGCTAGCTGAGAAAGTTTTTACTTGCAGGTGTAGTATAAAAACAACTTTGAGAAGATAATCAAGAACAAAGTATAGTAGGCTTGGGAACAGACAGGCTAGCTGTGTAAATAATTTAGGTCATCAGGGATTGTGAAAACCATTACCCTATGTGACTATGAGTCACAAGGAGAGGCTGGACTTTAAAGCTGTTTAAAAGTGTCCAGAAATCAAATCAGCCCTCAGCTTGGGGTGGTGGTGGAGCTGTGTTCTTTTTGTTCTGCTGGTTAGCTGATCCATTCTTCTTTTCTCGTTTTTTTTGTTCTTGCCTACTGATGGATTAATTACTTTTGTAAATAGTTACTATGTATTTACTGCAACTATAAGAATAAAAATGTGCCTCTTGAGATCTATCTTCTGTCTCCGGTCTGGAATTCAAGCTAGAAGCTGCTGGCTGCATTCCTGAGTGGTGAGATGAAAGGAGGGGGAGATCCTGCTCACAGCAGCCAGGATGGCTCCAGCAATGATTTATTGCTCTGCTCATTTTTAAAAACTAACAGAAGTTTCCACCTCACTTTTTAGAATTTGGGGTTCATCTTCATATGGCTCTTCATTCCATGTGTCCTTCATTTTGTCATCTCTTTTGTATAATTCTTCTATGTATTGCATCTAATGTCTTTTTACTCCTTCCTGGTCTTGAATTGCATTATTTTTATTATCATAGATGTCATGGTCAGCCCTGAGGAGGACTCGGAGGATGAGGAGGAGGATGGGTCTCCTCCAGAGAAGGAAGAGATGCAGGCTCCACCTGGTTCTCATTCTGCTCTCCCAGCCCCAGAGCAGGAAGAGATACAGGCTCCACCTGGCTCTCATTCTGCTCTGTCTGAGCCAAGCCCGGTTCTCCCAGCCCCAGAGCAGCCAGGTCCTAGTGCTCCTTCCTTGGAGGCTCAGCTGCCTAGTGGGGAGAAGCAGGAGGATACAGCAGAGCCAGTGCCTTCCTTTAGGCAGAGGAGAGCTGAGAGTGCTGGCAGTCACAGGTCCAGGAGACTAGCTGAAAAGCAGCTGCTGAACAAGCCTCAGCTGGCACTGAGGTAGGATTTGACTATTTAAACAGTTGCAAGAGGCTTCCTCAGTGCCAAGACTTATTGTAGTTTCCTTGGGAGACTACGGTCAGTGTGGCTCCTTGTTTCCTGCTTTGTGCCTCTCGCTCTTGCCTTGTGGAACTCTGTTGCCTTGACCTTGGACCGGACTGGACCTTTGCTGATTGCTGCCTGCCCTGACCTTAGACTGACTGACGCTGATTTCTGGACTCTGCTTTGCTGGTGCTTCAACTACAGGAAGGTTTGTGGCTGGCCTTGCTGTTTGCAGCTCACCCTTTCCATCCCTAGCAGCTGTGGGAACTGAGGCTGGCTGTAGTTGAGGACAATAGATCATCCCAATCCTTGGTCTGAATTTTCCTTTGATTTCCCGGATCTTGTGAAATAGATCTCTTGTTCTTCCCTTTTTGTTGTTGTCTTCTATTTCTCTGTATTGGTCACTGTAGTAATTTTCTTTATCTTTCTGCACAAGCCGTTGTAACTGTTGCATCTATAATTCTTAGTTTGTTCCTATCTCCCTTTTGTTTTTCTTCTCTTCTTTTCTTTATTGCTTGAAGTGTTTTTTTTTCCTGTCATCCATGTTTTTTTCTCTTTCTTTTTGTTTGTTGAAAGTGTCTGACTGCAATTTTTTTTATTATGTCCCTGGCTTCAGACCGTAATTCCTCTGGTTCTCAGTCTATTATGCTTAATAATGCAAATCTGTTTCTTATGTTGTCAGTAAATTCTGTTGAGATATTATTTAGATTATATTTTGGTATAATCACTGTTTTTGTTTTCTTATCGAGTCTTACTCTTATTTTTGATATGAGTCTAAAATTCTAACCCTCTACAACTCATCAGTCTCAATTTTAATGCATTTGTTATTTATATTTGTACATGAAAGTTAAATAAAACACGTGAATAGATTATCTGTAATGTGTGTGTGTGTGTGTGTGTGTGTGTGTTTGACATAGGGGTAGTATGGGAAAAGTTGGCAGATTTAAAAAAATATCAAGGAAAACTTACACTAGAATTGTTTTATGAAATTGAAAAAGTGATCTGCGATAATGAAAAGATTAGACTATCTAAATGCAATGATTAAATATTAAATAGTGAATTCACTTCCCTCTGCTAAAGATATTTTCCTCTGTTCACCTTGGCCTTCCCAGTTCTATTTAGAAGTGGTTCCTTTAGGGAAGCTGAAAACCACACACAAAACGAAGCATTTTTTCTCAGTGAACTTTTGCTTTCCTACAAAGGCTGGAAACCAGTGTTCTTTTTAGAGAGAGAAAAAAATAAGTATTAAGTGATGCAGAAATCTGTCTCAGACAGTTCAACAAGACAATTGATTTACTCCTCTACTAAAAAAAGTAATAACAGACAATGGTCAAGAAAAGAAATAATTCCCAAGTGAAGAAAGGATTTGTGATAAAACATATATTTATACTAAACAGTGATTAATAGAGGGCCAAAAGAAAACCATATCAATCAATCAAACAAACTGTCCCCATTCCCCTATATTTGGATATCTACTACTGCCCTACATTTATTTCCATTCTGCAGTATTCTGGAGTAAGATGCAAAGGTAATTTTAATGATATCGCAAGATAAATCAATAGCTTTAATAGTTGACTTTTCCTCCAACATAGCTAAAAAAACACTGCAATCCTAGACATAGCTATTCATGCATAAACTGAGGTTACATGGGCTTACTCATGTCTTTTTGTACATCTGATTGGCTTGCTTTTGAATATGAGATTGTACTCAAAAGTGCAACATCTCTCTTACTCTGTCCAACCACAAACTTCATAAGGGGAAATTTTTGAGCTTCTGTACTACAAAGAATAGGGATTTCTCAATAGGGGCACCATCTACTAAGAATATCATGCCTGGGAAGGTTCATAAAGACTACCCCCTTCCATAGGGTGGTTTAGACATTTACTTTGTATCCTGAGCTGTTTTTCCCTATTCACAAAAGAGCCATGGGTGTACAAAAGGGTTCCTCTCAGTCCCTACCTCATTTCCTCTGTTTGCCTGAAGTCTCCTCCAATACCCTCTGAGTCATGTTTTCATAAGGCAAAAGGAGCTGGAGAAAGAAAAAGGGAATAAGTACACATACACACACCAAAAAACCCTGCCTTCCCCATTTCTATGACTTATAACCAGTGTGTGTGCCCCAGGATCCAGACCTTTGTGTTTAAATATGTAATTTGCTTTGTTCTCATTTTTAGTGAGTTATTATTATTATTATTATTATTATTCATGGCAAGGGGTTGAGCTTGAGTGTTCTTAAAGTCTCTTCCAACTCTATGATTCTATAACTCTAATGATGATAATGGTGATTCTATGATTCTTGTTGTTATTGTTGTTGTTGTTGATGCTTTGGCTGATAGTGTCCAGTATTGTTTTAGTTCTGATATTAATACTATATTTTTATGTAGTGTTTCTGATCTCTACTTGTGACTGCATAGCTGGGAAGCTATTGTACTCTCTGGAGGCAATTTTACATCCCATTAAAAAAAAAAAGTAGAGAGAGGTCATGGCACAAGCACAGGGACATGTGACTTTCTTTAAGGGAGTTTCATCCCAACCCAGAACATTTTCCTGCTGAGGTCTATTATAAGCTTCTGTCTGCGGTGGAAGACAGAGTATAGGTCATATGGTAGTGAGTGTCTGAGAAGGTGGGCACTTTCCAATACATTTTCCTTGGTGTCCTTTTGAATATGTGTCAGCATGTGCAATGTCATGTTGGCTGCTTCACCAGATATAATTGGTCAGAACAGACTGGAGGGAGAAGAGACAGTTTCCAGAGAGTGAGGAGTCTGGCATGTGGTTCCCTCTCCTGAGCACTGTGAGCATGATGTTTAGATATTTTTTGCACCAAAAGGGTGTGAAAAGGCCATAGCAAGCATTGTGTGGCAACATTTCCTTTTGATTTTTCAGCCATGCATGTGGTGGAGCATACCGAGGCTTATTTCTCTCTAAGAGGTTTTTGGTGACACCACTCTGTTCTTTGATATTTAATCCTGGAGGGGCAGTAAATAAACTTCTTCCCAATATTTGTCTCTCTTGGAAAGAGTGATATGATAACAACATGTTGGAAACATTGGAAAATGCCCCTTCCCAATTGCAATCAGGTGGTTGACATTCCAGTCAACCCCTCATGGGTTGCTGAAATGCCATGTGTGGAGTATATAAAAGCAGTAATTTTACAAATGCAGAAATTGTGGAACATAGTTATTCCTTCGCTCCTGAGCTTGACTTGCATTACGTGAAGGGGAGGCTGGTTGTTGTTGATGATGATTTCTGAGTATAAATCTTGGAAAGTGGTTGGGAAATGCACCTCCCCACTTGCAACTGGGTGTTTGACATCCCATTTAATGCACTTTGCATATAGATATTCACCTTCATTGGTCCCAGACAGACATATGTGGTAGGGTAGGTTTGTTATATTTGGTTTTTTTGTACTGTGGAAGGACTCTCCTCTCTAACTTCCTTTTGAGACATCTTGGACTTATGGAATAGGTCTGAAAGTCTTCCCTTTATATATCAGGAGTACCCAAGAAGAGCTCTGCCAGCTGAGCTACTGTCTCAACATTTGTCAGACCTTTAAGGAATAACCCATAAATTTCCAGATTTGGAACTATACCATGAGGCTAGTACTCTAAACTGGTTGTTGGACTGGATACAAATTAAAAATATGAGAATCTTGAACATAGAAGGATTCAACAGCCGGTTTGGTTGGCATGGCTATTTATGGTAGGGCAAAACAATGGTACACAAAGAATTAAAGCATCATGTGGTAGGAAGGACGCTTTTGAATGTTTGGAAAAGACTTAAGGAAAGAATGTACAATAAAATCCCTTTATGGATATCGCCTCATGAAGCTTTCTTTAGCCAATGGACAGCACTAGATACATGGTTGAGGTACAATAATATATTGAATAAAGCAGAAGGACGTTGAGAATTTAAAACAATAGAGGAACTGGAGCAACTAGATCCCCGAGTACATTGGTTGTTATATACACAGCTAAGAGAAAGGTTTAAAATGAACTTGAAACTTGAAGAATTCAAGGGAGAATCTCTAGAATTCGACAATATTTTAACAAAACCTGAAAAAAGAGAACGAGTATACTGTACAAGATGCTCATGGATAAGAAACAAGAAGGGGAGTTAATTTCAAATAACATGATTAAGTGGGCAACAGATATAGGGAGGATAATTGATCTGGAGAGTTGAGAGTATGTAAGAAAAAAAGACAGCAAAATTCACTAAGTCACAGGATCTGAAAGAAAACTTTTGGAAGATTGAGCATAGATGGCATCTGACCCCTGCAAAAAGTTGTGACAATTTACAATACCAAATCGAACAAGTGTTGGAAATGCAAACAAAATATAAGAACTTGGTTCCATGTATGGTGGAAATGTTAAAACAAAATGGAAAAAAGTTCATGGCTTAATACAAGAAATTTTACAAATTAGATTTGAACTTAGACCAGAAATTTATTTATTGAATGTGATAAATAAACTAGATCCAGCACTTGAAAGGAGATATTGGAAGATGCTTTTATATATGATAACTGCAGCAAGGTTACTTATAGCCAAGAATTGGAAAAATCAAGATTTACTGACCGTGGACAAATGGTTGATAAAATTAATAGAGATGAAGGAAATGGACAAATTAACAGCCTTATTAAATCAAAAAGATATGGAGAGAGTTAACAATGATTGGTCACCAATAGAGGAATATGTAAAAATAAAATGGCGCTAAAATAGCAACTCTGATGAGGAATAGATGTAATGATTTATATTATTAAGAATTACAAGTAAGATTACATGTTTTTATTTTGTGAGCAAGAGAGACGATCATTTAAAAAGATTTAGAAAAAAACTGATATAAAGCATTGGTAAACAAGTATTTAATGTCTAAATACTAAAGACTAATCATGAATGCTGATTCAAGAGGACATAATGATAGCGATCTAATTGTTTGTATATTTTATATAGTAATGTAATTTCATATTTTAATCTAAATAAAATTATTAAATAAACCCCATAAATTTCACTAAAACTTGCTTCAGTTGAAATCTGGAAATGGGTTGGAATAAGTCCAAAACACTATCGTTAATATAAACTGAAGTCAAATTGTTCCTTTTCTTAAGAGTAGCCTTCATAACAGAAATATTTCCCACTTTCTGCCTATTAAAAATTAGCTAAATTTGTGTCCTCAAACGTGGTAATCAGAGATCTCACTTTTGTCTAATGAAAGGCATGTTCTTTTCATTAGACAACATTATATGTATCATTTTTTATTGGAACTTGAGATATATGACTCGAATATGCATGACATTCTTTAATAAATTAGCAATCACTTATATCATGAAGTGCTATTGAAAACAATAGAGGGAGTGAGATAATTTAATTTTACTATATCAAGGTGCAAAAGATGTGGTAAAGGTGTTGAAAAATCCACACTGTAATGATATCTGAATAGAATTGACAGTTATCCCTTTTTCTAATATTTAAAACAACTTTTCCAATTAAATTTATGTAGGATAATTATTTTTTGGGAGGTATTTATTTTACAAGAATGAACCAAAGAAAATTCTAAATCATCTGAACTGGTCAGATTCAGAAGATCTAACTATTCCATGTAGCTTTAACGAAAAAGGAAGAACCACCCCCAACTCAGAACAGCAATTAAAAGCCAGACTGGCATGTAATGTTGTGAAATGAGAGAATAATTCTTCTCCTTCCTGAAGAATGCTGGGCAATAAAATTACTTTTCTCCCTGCATGAAAAGTGTGAGATAATTAGTATGTCTGATCTCTCACAATGGCCAGTGAGGAGCCATTCCAATCAGGGAGGGATTCCTTTTGAAGCTCGTTCATTTGCTTTATGGCATCGTTGCAATAAAACCACAGGGGTACAAGAAGGTGTGAATTTTCACACAATAGTGAAGGGAAAGCTGTCTTGCCAATGAGGTGTGAAGATTTCCAAGCACTAATTTTCTTTCTTTATTCTGCTCTCTTCAGTACATACACTGCACTGAATAGAGTTATGGAGTCCAGCTATTGATGGACTGCAAGTTCCAGTAGCCCTTGGGTTAGGGTTACGGTTAGGGAATCATGGGAACTGTATTTTATTGTGGAACCAGAGCTCTCTGACAGAGAAGGCTCAATGTCTCAGAAAAACAACAACACAATTACCATGATTCCCTAGCACTAACCCTAACCCTTAAAGTGGACTCAATTTGCACTATTTCTGGCAGTCTGCAAAGGCCCTGGGTCAGTCAGATCTGGTTAGTATGCAGATGGGAGACTGCTAAGGAATACTAGGTGTTGTAGACTAGCTTTCAGAGGAAAAAACTGGGAAAATCACCTTTCAGAATTCCTCACCTAAGAAAATCATAAGAAATTCACAGGCCTCCATAGGTTGATGGGCTTCCTGAAGGTGCATGCAGGAATACACAGAATCCTAGAGTTGAACTGGCTCCCAAGGGCTATCAAATAAAGTCCATTAGCTTAACAAAACAATGGCTCCTGGAAATGTTAATAAAAGGGGTTAAGAAATATTTAATATCCCCTGATTACCTGCTTCTGATTTATGACAACTTTATCTTGAAGTCTTCTTGGCAAGGCTAGTTCAAAGGGAGAGGTGCTTACCATTGCCTTCCTCTGAGGCTCATGTTCATTTCCCTCCCTTTCTCCTTCTGCTCTCCCATTCAAATTCTCACAGAAGAAAATGGGGGCAGGGGTGGGCTGAAGTGGCAATTCTCTTCTACCAAGCAAGAATTCTGCAATGGAGAAATCCTAGCAGTGGAAGGGATCACATCTAGCCCAGTCCCCTTCTGCTATGAAGGAATACCTAGGATTCTAGAGTTGGAAGGGAACCATTGCCTTCCCCTGAGGCTGAGAGCATGTGACTTCCCCAAGGTCACCCAGTGGGTTTCTATGGTGGAGTGAGAGGCTAGGGTTCTAATCCCAGGACAGTCATGTAACCCCACTGGATGACTTTGGGCAGGTCACATTCTCTCAGCCTCAGGCCCTGTGATAGGTTTGCCTTAGGATCACCATGAGAGAGTGTGACTGTGAAGACTGTTGTTGCATGCCTCCAAGTCATTTTCACCTCATGACAACCCTAAAGCAAATCAATCATATGGTTTTATTGCCAAGGCTTGTTCACAGGGTGTTTGCCTTTCCCTTCCCCTGAGGCTGAGAGAGTGTGACTAATCTAAGACTATTGTTGTGGTTGTGCACCTTCAAGGCATTTCTGACTCATGACGAACCTAAGGTAGAGACCCTATCAGGGGGCTCATTTGCCAGACTTTGTTCAGAGGGGTTTTTGCCATGGCCTTCCTCTGAGGTTGAGATAGTGTGACTTCTAAGGTGGTTGTTGTGATTGTATGCAGTGGCATTCCCAGCTGGGGTGTGACCCAGTGTGGGAGGTGGGACCTCCAGGATGCGAGGCTTATGGAGGTGCTGCTCAAGGTTCTATTTTAGAGGAAGGAGCTGTCAAAACATCTTCCAACTCAGTATTCCTTGATTAAGAACCCCTAATTGAGTTGCACTACAACTCCCTTCTTCTTGAGACAGTTTGATGCATCATCTTGTAGTTGTTGTGTACCTCCGGGTCATTGCCAACTTATGGTGACTCTTAGGCAAACCAATCACAGGGTTTTCTGGGCATGTTTCTTCAGAGGGGGGTTGCCATTTACATCTCTGAGGCTGAGACAGTGTGACTACAGGGCTGAAGAATCCTGTTATCCCCTTGGGCAAGTCACACTGTCTCAGCCTCAGAAGATGTAAATGGCAACCCCCTCTGAAGAAACATCCTCTGAGCCTGAGACAGTGTGACCACCAGGGCTGAAGAATCCTGTTATCCCCTTGGGCAAGTCATGTTGTCTCAGCATCACAGGATGTATATCACAACCCTCCTCTGAAGAAGCATCCTAGCCCCCCACTCCATCATAGAAAACCACTGGGTGACCTTGGGGAAACCACATGCTCTCAGCCTCAGGGGAAGGCAATGGTTCCCTTCCAACTCTAGAATCCTAAGTATTTGTTCATAGCAGAAGAGGGTTGGACTAGATGACCCTGGGATCCCTTCCAATGCTAGGAATTCTCCAATTTCATCTGAAAGTTAGCTTACAACACCTAGTATTCCCCGGCTGTTTTCCATCCAAGTACTAACCAGGTCTGACTGACCTTGCCTGGCTTCCAAACTCTGGATGTTGTTGGACAGCAACTCCCAGCATTTCTCACCAGCTAGGGGCTGCTGGAACTTGCAGTCCAACAATAGCTGGGCTCCATAACTCAGTGCAGTGTATGTGCTTAAGAGAGCAGGGTAGAGAAAGAAAATTAGAGCTTGGAAATCTTAGCACCCCATTGGCAGATAGATTTAACTTCACTTTTGTGTGAAAATTTGCACCTTCTTGCAACCCTGTGGTTTTCTTGCATTGATGCCATAAAGCAAATGCGTGAGCTTCAGAAGGAATTTCCCATTCCTTTATTTCATTTGCAAGTGAATCATCTGTAAATTTTCACACCTAGGCAATCACGTGGCACATTTCTTATCTCGTACAGAAAGCAATTAAAGGGACTGAGAAAGTCACAATTCATGTATTTAGAAAAATCATTATGAGTAATTGTCACATCACTACTGGCATGTTATGGACTTAGGCCTCAAACAGACATCCCAAAAGGGCTGTCATTGGACTGATCTGGGGGTGGGCCGTGTACATGACAAATGCCCCTGGAATCATGAAGATACTGTGTGGCTATGCAGACGGGCAGTTCTGGGCTGTGGCAACCCCATGCCAAGGCCCCAAGCCTTCCTTTTGCTGCCCCTAAAAGAGCAGCAAAAGGCCGCTCCTTTTAGTGGCGGCAAAAGGCTGCCCTAAGAGCTGGCACTGTGGCTCTTCCATGCCTTTTTGGCACAGTGTGTCTGCACGTTGTGCCAGGAGGGCATCAGGATGGTGTCAGGGTGGGATTGGGGTGGCTGGCATGTGGCTGCCCTGCCCCAACTCTACCCCCAGGCCAGCCCTTTAGGCTGGTTTGCAATGCCCCTGTGTTGGGCCTGCCTAATGCAGCCCAAACCTGTCTGCAAAAAGAGTGGTTTCTTACTGCTCCTTTTCAAGGCCCATTCAGGACCATGGCAGAGGCCACTATTGGGACCACAGTGTCTGGTTGCCACAGTTCCACAGTGGTCCTACGGCGATCCTGGGGCGATTGGGATGGGACTGACTGGGTGCCTTCATCCCCCCCAACATTCTTTCTTCCCCATCTGATTTGCCCCATAGACAGGTAAGCATGTAAAAAAATTGTGATGGATGGAGCTATTCAGCTATGAATCCTTCCCCAAGCCAAACCAAGGGACAACCAGACAGTCAGCTGGTTCTGTTCTTTTAGGACGGGGGGGGGGGGGGGGAGAAGCATCATCTTGGATCCTCTGGAAAAGGATGCCTTCTTGCTGTCAGCTGCAGGATTAGAGCCAACTGACTGACTGGGTGCCTTCATCCCCCCAACACATATGTGGGATCCACATGTTGGAGTCCCAGCCAAAGCAGAGATAGTTTAAATGGACAAGGTGGGAGGGAGAAATATAGCTATGTCTGGCAAAACTGTTAGAGTCCAGCAACAATTTAGTCTCAGAAGCAGCTGCTGCTATTGCTACCACTTCCTCCTTCTCGTCTCTTCGTCTTTTAAAACTAAATCATCACAATTTTCTGCTAGAAAGATAAATTTTAAATTATTTTGTTCTGATGTGGAAGATTAAAAACAAAATAAAAATACCTCCCCAGTGGATGAGATTATCAGAAGTTTGCACATCACTGTTATCAGCACTATCACCATCACCATCATTTGCAGCTAGGAAATTTCATTTTAAAAATGTGCAAACTTTTGGATGATGCAGTGCTTTATATATAGAGAGAGAGAGAGCACAGAAAGCATTGCATTTTGTAATTTTTTAAAATGCCATGTTTTATGCCAAAACATGTGTTTGTTTGTTTTGTTTTTTATGGAGGGACCAGAGCTCTCTGACAGAGAAGGCTCAATGTCTCAGAAAAAAATACAATTCCCATGATTCCCTAGCACTAACCTTAACCCTAAAAGTGGACTCGATTTGTACTATTTTTGGCAGTCTGCAACACCCCCCCTCCCCAAAATACAAACCAGAAAGCACCCAGTGTTTTTGCTTTCATTGAAAGATGCAAAATTTAGTCTTGGTTGATTTTTTAAAGGACCATAATCTCTTTTTCTTACTGAGGATTGAGAAAAATATGGATATTCTTTACATAGGGACATTTACATGATGCAATCCAATGTAGGATCTCAGTCAGTGAAATTCTTACCTACCTGAAGACTCCATAATCAAGATGTTGAGGGAATTTTCAGACATAAAAGTAGTAGTCCAGAGAGGTCTCTCTCTTTCTGTAACTGGTACATATGTGTTAAAATTAAGGCCTTAGAGTGGCCAATGGCTGAATTTCTCCTCTGATAATAATCTTGCTAAATGATTTGTAGGTTAATTCCATTGTGCTTGGAAGAGTGGGGGGGAAATATATGTCTCCTCAACTACCCACAATATCTCCAAAACTACTCCACAAAAAATACATTGGCAAACATTGCAATTATTATAGCCATTGTTAATCACCACCCACTAGTTAGTTTCCACCCAGTGGGTGTGTATATTTATTTTGATTGGTTCACATAGTTCAACCCATTCTTAAGACCAGCCCAATTATTTCATCATTTTACCTTGTACACTTAATGAATCTCAGGTGTTTCCAATATGCATTCTATAACTCTGTCCTTGGCTCTCAAGACTTCTAAATTACATTAGCTTTTGCACCTGTGTAGCTTCATAATTGCTCTTGCTTAGTCATTGTGACTTTCACATACATATTTTATTTCTATCACTGTATGTCCCATGTTGCATTTTCCTTAACAATCCCCTCCGAAATAAAATATTGTATGTGTCTTACAATGTCATTCCAACCATTTGTGTCAGTCTTTCATGTTTTTCTACTGTCAATGCTTTTGTGAACAAATCTGCTATGTTGTGTTGTGTTTCTATATATCTCAATTCTATTTTACCCTTCTGAACCATGTCTCGCAAATTTTGATATCTTACACCAACATATTTTGTTCTGTTCTTCAAACTTTCAGTTTCAGCCATCGCTATGCATGACTGTGAATCTTCCAGAATTTCCACTGGTATCTTGAAACTTTCATTTAAATCATTTAACAATTGCTCAACCCACTGTACCTCATTCACTATCTCATTCAAAGCTGCAAATTCTGCTTCAGTCGTACTCAACGCTACATTAGTTTGTTTTCTACTTCTCCAAACTATTGGACTTTCACTGTATTTAATTATCATTCCTGTAACTGACTTCTTGTCTCCTAATTCTGACACAAAAGAACTGTCCACATAATAATCTAAATCTGAACTACTGCTTCTGATTATCAATTTCTTATCTAAAGTTCCTTTCAAATACCTCAATAAATGTTTTATTGCTGTCCAGTCTTCAATTTTTGGAACATTAACCATTCTAGACAATACATTTACAGCATAAGAAATGTCTGGTCTGGTGTGGCAAGATATGAATTGTAAAGATCCTATTATACTCCTGAATAAAGTCTTGTCCTCAAAAGCTCTAGTTGTTTCTTCAGACGCAAAACCAGTTGTCATTGGAGCTTTTACTATTTTAGCATTTTGTAATCCACACTTTTCAATCAAACTTTCAATTTTCTTTCTGCAAACCCCTTTTTATTACCACTGTCCTTCAAAAATGGAGGTCTGGACTGTTTTTGATACTGCCGCGGCTGCCATCTGCTCTCTTCTTGCTTGCTTCTCTCAGCAGCAAATTGTCTACAATGTCTCTGGAGATGACCAATCTTCTTACAATAAAAACACCTCCGTTGCTCCCTTGTAGAAGCTGCTTCTTCCTGCTTTCACAAATCAGGCGTTGTTTGTTGTTTCAGCACAGACTTTAAACCTGCTGAGTCACCCTGCTCAGACTTTCTTCTCTGGCAAATTTTGCAAGCTGTTCGTAATGTTGTCCCAAGAAGAGTCTAGCAATTCTATTAAAATGTAACACTGCTGCTCTTTGCTAATTTCCACTCCCCTCAGTTCAGCTTGCACAAATAAATCTTGCATTGTTTTTAAATGTTCTATCACACACTGCCCTTTAGTCATCTTTTGCCTGTATATTCTTTTAGACCATAGCATTTTTGCAAAAGCAGTTGAAGGAGTGTGTAATCTCTGTAAGGTATCCCACACATCCTTGGCGGATGCTTTATCTCTGACGTCATTAATCAAGTATTCTTCAAGCATGAGATAAAGACAGGCTTTTGCTTTATTATCTCTTTCTCGAGTGGCTGCATTAGCATCGGCTGCCAGCCCTGTTTCAACTGTCGACCACAGACCTTCCTTTACTAGTAGAGATTGGGTATAAATCTTCCAGGTAGAGTAGTTGTTTCTATTTAATTTCCTAAACTTTAGAATCTCCATCTTAATTTGTGCAGTGACTCAATTTGACACAGTCCTTCTGAGTATGCACAACTGACCTGTCAGGGCTTAAACAAAACACAAAATGATTTACTCACGAAGCTTATCAGTGCAGCGCAAACAGCTTGCTCTGATCTGTCGTCCACAAAACTTTCTTCCACTCTCTGGAACTTTCAGCTTCTGTGGATGCTGGTTGCTCTAGTAACTGGGCCCATAACCCATGTCATGGATGATGAGAGTTGTAACTCTTCACCTCTGGCTCTAACTCACCACCTTGTTATGCAGCAGAGCTGACCAGCTTTGATCAGTGGTTAATGCTTTTCTCCAAAGCAGCAGAGTTTCAGAGAATAGGCTGAAGACCCTGACAAACTCTCCAAGCTTTCTCACTCTTCTTCCCCAGATGTCTCCAAACTTTTCCAGGATTCTGCTGGCTCTTGTATCTTCACTCAAGACACCAGACAACTCAGTAGTCTTATATAAAAGATCTACTTTATTCTACTATATACAAGTACTATATGCCCAACAAATCACAATCTCTACAAATCTCCTCAACTACCCACAATATCTCCAAAACTACTCCACAAAAAATACATTGGCAAACCTTGCAATTATTATAGCCATTGTTAATCACCACCCACTAGTTAGTTTCCACCCAGTGGGTGTGTATATTTATTTTGATTGGTTCACATAGTTCAACCCATACTTAAGACCAACCCAAGTATTTCATCATTTTACCTTGTACACTTAATGAATCTCAGGTGTTTCCAATATGCATTCTATAACTCTGTCCTTAGCTCTCAAGACTTCTAAATTACATTAGCTTTTGCACCTGTGTAGCTTCATAATTGCTCTTGCTTAGTCATTGTGACTTTCACATACATATTTTATTTCTATCACTGTATGTCCCATGTTGCATTTTCCTTAACAATATATTGATAGAACTAGATCATACATCAAAATTTTAAGTCCAGGATAAAATTTAATAATGTAGCAAAAGTAATAAATAATAATAATAATAATAATAATAATAATAAAATTTATTTCTATCCTGCCCTTTGGGAAAACCCAATCAGGGCGGCTTACAACAGTAAAACAGTATACAATACATAAAATCCAAAAATTATTCCCTCCCCATTAAAACAGTATTAAATCTAGATGAATTAAAATTACAATAAAAGTTAAACGAGTTCAATAGTTAAAACCAAAAATAGTTAAAACTTCTTGTGTATGTGGGGAAAGTTGCACTTTATTCCTTTCTAGGCAGAAAAGTCACTTGTATAAAATAAAATCTCAGTCATCCAAAGGCTATAATTGGTTTTAAGTAATGGTGTAAGTTCTAGGCAGAGTATAAGGCTAGCCTGAAACCTGTAATATGCATTACAATTCACTGAGCCACTGATGCTGATTTGGATTTGTACAATCTACAAGTACTGTAAAGACAAGCTCCCACCTACAATTATAAGGGGAGTAATAGAGATTTGCTGGGAAGTGGGACAGGAATAATGGCGTGTTTCCCACTTCATTTTAAATGGCATGCTTTTATTATCTGTATTGCTTTTATCAATAGCCATTTATGCACCACCAAAAAAGAGAACAAAAGCACACAGATGTGCATCTCTATATTTGAAGGAGGGGAAAATAAACAATTATCACAATTTAAACAAAAAGGGTAGGCAGGTGATCTATGTACCTATCATACAGTCAGTGTCCAACTTCTCCATTTTTATGAAAAGTAATATTTGACTGGGAACACTCTTCAAACAGAAGATGGCCAGAATTCCACTACTGCCGTTACAAATGTGTAACCTACAGTTTGCGATTCTTATATATTTGATAGTTTAGGGAATATGTAGGGATTGTAAAAGTTCCCCACACCTCAGTTACATGGCAGCAGCTGGCATGGGTGACAAAATTCTTTTCTCCTTTTGATTGAAAAGCAGCTAATTGACATTTCCATATCCCTTCAAGGGGAAAGTATGACATGGATTCTGATTTGGATTGTTACATCAGACATCACTCATGGTTGGGGATGGGGAGATCATCTGTTTTCTGAAAGCCTGTATCTCCCCTTAGGGACCTGCTGGAGCTTTAAGATCTTCAGTGGAAGGCTTTCTCTTGTTCCCACCACCATCAATTGCTTGGTGAGGAACATGAGAGGGAGCCTTCTCAGTATCTGTTTCCATCCTCTGGAATGTCCTTCCATTGGAGGTCAAGCTGGCCCCTCCCTGTTTCCTTTCACCGGCAGGCAAATATGGTTGTCCAAACAAAATATGCAGTCAGTGTCAGCAAGGCTTTTATATGGGGTGTGGGTCTATTTGTGTTTTAAAAAACCTTTTGTATTTTAATGTAATTTTATATTGTTTTGATGAAATTATTTAAATCATTTTTAAATTTCTATTACGTTTTTAACCAAATTTATCTGTGAGCTGCCTTGGGTTCCACTCCCAAGAGAAAGATAGCATAAATAAATAAATGACATGAGAACAGAATCCTGTCACTTGCAGTGGCTGCTGTCCAGTAAGTGAGAATTAGGAAACTTATACAGGCCATTACATATTCCCCAAACTACCAATAGATAGGGATAGTGTACTCTTGGGCTGCTGCCACACTGCAGAATCAATGTAGTCTGACACCATTGTAACTGCCATGGCTCCAGCCTATGGAAACCTTGGATTCCTAGTTTGCTGTGGCAGCAGAACTTCTGACAGAAAAGGCTAAATATCTTACAAAACTATCAGTCCCAGGATTCCATTCTATTGAGCCATGGCAATCAAAGAGTTGTCAAACTGCATTAATTCTGCAGTGTAGATGCAGCCTAAGTTATAATAATATATAACTATTATATAAATAATAGTTATATTATTTATAACTATAATAATGAATTCTGGCCATCATCACTAAGGGCTGATACAGACCAACCCAAAGGGCCGGCCTGGGGGTAGAGTTGGGGTGGGACAGCTGCACACCGGCCGCCCCAACCCCAGGCCAGTGATGTCCTGACACCGTGCGGCTGTATGCATGGCACATTATATCAGGGTGCCCTTTCAATGCAGTGTGCAGACACGCTGCACCGAAAGGACGTGGAAGAGCCATGGCACCAGCTCTTAGGGTGGCCTTTTGCCACCCCAAAATGAAGGATTGGGGCCGCGGCATGGGGTTGCCATGGCCCTGATCCGCTGCTCCCCGGGGGCTCTCTGCTGCCCCAAATGGGCTGTCTGCATTGGCCCTTTGTGAGAATTGGGAGACTGGGCAGAAGATACTACTTACCCCCTCTGCAGACTAGGGTGTCGGGGACGCCCTTGTCCGGAGCGCCGGCGGAGCTCAGCCTCCACACCGCGGTGCTCCTCCGGCAACTCTAAAAGGAGCACCAAATTGGAGCTCCTTTTAGATGTCAGGGAAAGTGTGCCCTAAAAGCGGCGGGCGCACTTTCCCTGACTCAAACGCCGCGGCGCATCCGGTCGCCGCGGCGTGAGGTCATTCCAGGAGCGCCGGCCGTACGGACGGCCAGCGACTCCGAGGGCAACCTCAGGAAGAGGAAGGGGTGCTGCTCGTGTGGCTGCCCCTCCTCTTCTGGGCCCGGAAGACGGCTCATTTAGCCGTCTGCCGAGGCCCGTAGCTATGGGCCAGAACAGATAGCTGTTAAAATACACCATCAGGGCATCACCAGAATGCAGCATTTACATGCTGCATGCTCTGAAGATGCCCAGAAGTCACCTGAAAGCTGGGTGGCTGCCCAGATACAGGCAGCTTCAAGGATGGTGTTTAGACGCTACACACTATGAGGCTGTGGCTCAGCTGTTAAAGGCAGCTTTTCCACAGCCCAAAAAGGAGCAGATCTTTTTCACTTCTTTTGGGGCTGGGTTGAAGGTGGATTGGGGACACAGTATGTGGTTGCGACAGCCCCAATCCATCTTTGGAAGGAGCAGCTTCAAGTTGCCCCTTCTTGCTGGTCAATTCTAGCACTCTGATACAGAATCATGGCAAATATCTTTAAAAAGATGACTAGTCTCTATAAAATAGTTCTCTTTGTACCAACTGCTTGTTAAAAGCAAACTTTTGGAATGTATCCTGTAGAAGTATTTGTCCTCTCTTTGAGTTTTTCATATTTGTTTGTGTTGCAACTTGAAATTGAAATTAATTTAATTGGCATTGTTACCAGCTGGTTTACAAAATATACAACATGGTGAAGTTGCAAAACATTTTGTTGTCACAATGCAAAATGTGAATACTCAAACTATGTTAGTAAATATATCTGCAAGAGCCTCAACACTAGCTGAAGGCTGTTTATATGTTCTTCTGTTTCTTTTAAAGAAAAAGAGCTTTGGAAGATTTGTGAAGTTAATCAGAAGAAGGAATCAGATGTGTAGCTCTTAAAAAAAATAAAATTTTACCTGCCATGATTCCACTCCTAGAAGAAGTGCCCTTACACTGGATTAAAAGCATGCATTTTAGGGTCATGGGAAGAGAACAAAAGAAACAATGACAATGCCATCAGCTCTCAATTACACACATCTGCACATAACTAGTATTTGGCCATTGAAGTAAACATTGAAAGGTAAGACTTCACATCATATTCATTCTGTTTGTGCCTTCAAAAATGTGGTGATCTCTTTGAGAGATGGAGTAGAATCCTCATGCAAGGCTGTGTCTGCACTGCAGAAATAACACAATTTGACACTGCTTTAACTGCCATGGCTCAATACTATGGAATGGTAGTTAAAGTGATGTTAAACTGCATTATTTTTGCAGTGAAGATACAGCCCAACTGTGTTTATGTCTCATGCTGTGTAAACTGTCACACATGTATTATTGTGCTGCCCCTTTTATCATGATTTGATATTATGACCCCTATTTTAAAGAAATATCCAGAGAGATCTGACACATTCCATGTAGATTATTTGTTGTCATACCTAAATTTTCAAAGGACATGCAAAGTACCAATAATAATAATAATAATAATTTATTTCCTATATCCCAATCTTGTGCATCTGCTATTATTTGTAGGAAAATGGTTATGAATGGTAAATAGTTGAAATAGTAATATATTGAGCTTCCTTCTTAAATTGTTATAGTATTTTAAACTGTGTGGTTTCATCTAGAATTGTCTCTTATTGCATATTATTGTATATAGTTTTGTTGTCTGTAAAAACAGCATTGGTCTTTGACCCCAATACGTTTTCATACTGCATCATATCACAGCTGTAAGTAAATCATCTCTCTTCTTTGGTGTTGTTGCCCTTCTAATCATGTCTTTGGGTTTCAAGTCATTTCCAATATTTTCACATTATGTATAAATCATAAAAATCAACACAGACAGACAGCTGTCCTAAACATGTAATTACAGAAAGGGAATAACATAAGTACAAGCTTTTGCAATATTTGTTCCTAAACTTAGTATCTATTTCTACCAGAGACAGCCTCCAAGACTCCATGCAGAAGTATTTTCTAGCCCTATTACCTGACATCATCATCATCATTAGAGATGCCCAAGATGGAACTTAGGACTACATGTTTGAATGCTAGTTCTCTGTGCTCTAAAGGGAGTAGCTACCACCTACAATATAGTTCAGGCAATTAATTCCATATGTCCAATCAGACTTTGGGGCTCTTGAGCATCAGGACCCAAAGCTCCATGGGAAACCATTGCATTTTGAATTTTGGAACCTAGGGGCAGTAAGAGAAATGTTGAAAACAACATATGGAGATTTTTGTTCAGCCTTTTATATTATTATTATTGCAATTGAGCATGCCCATACTCTAGCAAAAGCACCACTATTCACCCTAGTATTCAATAATATTGGAATAATAATAAGAAAAGACAGGGCTGTTCCTGATAAATGAAGACCATGAGAGTTTATTAGCCTCCCCCCCCCCCGAAAAAAAAGTAAGAGTTTGACTATAAATTATAATGAATTATTAATGCATTTGCTTTCCTTAAACAAATAATGGTAAAATTATCATCTTCTTATCCTCCTCCTCCTCCTCCTCCTTCTTCTTGGAGCCAGTCTACATGACAAAAATTATCTTGGTAGAATGGAAGTAGAATATGATCTGGCTATATACAATTTGAATGTATTTGTTCTTTTGGGGTTAGCAAAAATGTCCTCAAATATCACACTTTTATCATATTTCACTGTATTGTCTTGAAAGATGTACATTATTAATTGTGTGGATGTCCCTCCTTTTCTTCAGATGCCTTTGCATGGCAGAAGGTGGGCAGATGGGCATTACTGCTAACAGATTTCTTTGATTTTAGGTGTATATAGGATTTGTTTACTCTGCTTGGCATTTTAGAGCATTTTTTAAAAAGACTAGAATGGTCCATTTGAAACTAGTATTCATTTTCCACCTTCACTTGAATGTGATAGGCATTAAAATTGTTAAAAGTTCCTTGAATGAAATATTCAAATGGTCCTTCGTCCCTTGCACTGGCAGACAGGGTGTTGAAGCTCTACCAGTGCCATCTTTAATCCCTCCTCCCTTCCTTCAGTTATTAAATCTTTCTCCTCTCATCCATTGAACCGGAGAAAGGAGAGCTAATTCTATTAAAAGGCTGCCTTAGTTCTCCCTAAAATTTTTTTTGGGGGGGTAGATATGAATTAAGCCCTTGTTTTCAGGACACTTTGCTGGGGGCCACGGTGGTTCAGTGGTTAAATGCTTGGACTGCAGCCATTCACTCATGAACCACAAGGTTGTGAGTTCAATACTAGCTAGGGGTTCCTGGTCGACTCAGCTTGGCATCCTTCCAAGGTTGCTAAAATGAGTACCCAGCTTGTTGGGGGAAATTAGCTTACACATGTAAACCACTTAGGGAGTGGTTAAGTGCATTGATAAGTATAGAAATGTATTTGGTATTGCTATTTCTATTTGCAGCATACAATAACCAAAGGGATCCAAACAGAGGATATGGGAGAAAAGTATAATGCTAATCTGTAGGGAGGGGAGGGATACATGATAATGGAAGCAAAATCACATTTGTCTTCATCCTTTGATTGACAGCCAAAACTGGGGGGGGGGGGAGGTACAGCATGTGGCTGATAGATGTCACATAGATATGAATAGGCAGGACTGAACTCAGAGAAGTTTAGATAATAGGAGTTGATTTGGAGGTGGAAAAATCTGCAACAATTTGCATAAAATGTACATGTGTAGACCAACCCTTGGTCCCACTAGAGACTTATATTGAAAGATTTGTTTGAATGCTATATCCCCATCTCTTTAAGGTTTATCAATTGCTGACTAATTAAACAAATGTTTTGCCTTGTCAGTCTAGAGATTAATCATCAGCCCCATAGAGTAGAATTATTTAATTGAGACAAATGCCTCTGTGTTTTATGTTGGGTACTTGGCCTTTTTTTCTGAATATCACTGCAATATTGCAAAGTTCTCCCACTGCAGCTAAGACACATGCACTGTCACATCCGAAAATTGGTAAGGTCTGTAAAAAAGAATACTTAACTGTTTGTTTGTTTTTATTCTTCAAAAATCATTGTTGGGAAACCAAGACCTGATTTTGGGGAATTTATAACTAACTCAAATGAGAGGGAAGTGCCCAACCTCACTTCTAGGACCTTATCCAATTGTCTACGGGAGATGTAAGAGTTTTTGACTAGGGAAGACACTGAGACTGACCAAGCTCCAATAAAAGTATGAAATATTTTATTAACTAAATAAGCAAACATTCAAATGTGGTCCGCGCACACACACACACATGCCAGAACAGGGGTAGGCAACCTTTCCCCTTTAAGGGCCAAGGGACTTCAGCTCCCAGAATTCCAGGAGCTATTGGCCAACATGGGACTATTGGACAACATGACTGAGGCTTCTAGGAGCTGAAGTCCCTCGGCCCTTAAAGGGGAAAGGTTGCCTACCCCTGCGCTAGAAGAATAAGCGGGAGAAGAGTGAGAGCGGGGAAGGCAAAGAGAGAAAGACCAGGACAGAGGATATACTTACACCCGAGCGACTCCTCTGGGCTTTGGTGGCGAATGAAGATGAGCTCCATGGAAGGGGCATGACCAGCAAGAGGGGGGGCGCAGGAACTATCTCAGAGCACAGACCGACAGAATTTCAGCATGCACTTCCAAGGTAGCACAATATCTGCTAAAATCCTGGGGTTTTTAAGGGCGATTTCTGCCTTCCAGCCATGGGCTGGACAATAGCTAGACAAAGGCGTGATGGGCTTTTCATTGTTTACTTAAATCTGGGCATACTCTAAACAATGCATTTGGTATCAAAGCAATCAAGGAAAGGAAGCTAGAGAAAGAAGGTGTCATCAAATCTAATCACTGTCTCATCAAGTGTGATGCTGAGACAAACAACCACTATTAGGTATGTTTTCCAACATAATGGGGTATTCCCAAGGGCAACTCTCAAAACCTGCCTGTCCAGGAAATCCTTAGTGGTCTTAAACAATTTTTAGCTTGCTTACCTGACCTCACATCTAGGGGGTTATGGCTGCCATCTCCCAAGGGTCAGGCTAGGGTCATAGGGAACTCCATATGACTAAAATATATAATAAAATGGAGGAATTCTGCTAACATCATATATTACCTATTGAGACCAACACTTTTGTCCTCGAGATTTCTCCCACAAAGAGCAAATAAATAAAAACTCATCCATGTCTCAGGGCCTAGTGTCCTACAGTGTTGACATTTTCCACCTTTGGCTATAAATATAGATATTGAAACAGATGCTAGGTATAATTGATCTTGACATTAGATTCCGTAGGCCGCCATCTGCATCAGAGATAAGAACTGCAATGTCTGTGTACCTCAGATTGCTGCCCCACACCTCATCAATCACCCATGTGTCCTTGCAGCCATCTGATAGCATACCAGTTTTCCTTCTAAGGATAGGTGTTAATATTCCTATCACAATAATAGATAAAAATCTAATTTCTATCTCACCAATGTTTCTCTCTTGTTTTCAAACAGTTGCTTGCAATATACTTTGATCTTTTGATCTTTTACAGCCATTGAAATTATTGGGTTTTTTTTACAAGCTTTTTGTAAGCAAAGAAAACTTGTTAAATGAGGAATTCAGCATCAGCACCGCCTATACCTTCTACTTGATGTAATTGTTGTTGTTACTGTTATTATTCTTTCCTACCTTATACCACAATATCTCAGGGCAGTGTACAAATGAAACTAATGAAAAATGATATAAGGATACTAAAAGCATATCAAACATGCTGAAAAGTTAAGACAGGCTTAAAAGGTTAAAACAGTTTGAAATCATGCACATAAATATTTTGTGAGGCCCAAAGGCTTTAATAAAGAGACACATTTTTTAATTTGGCAACTAAATGAAGCTATCTTTGGTGACAGCTGGCTTTCTGAGGAAAGGGCACTCCACAATTGAAATTGAGATTTAAACCAGTTCCCAGAATTCCCTAGCATTGAGACAGGAGAGTTAAAGCAGTCTTAAACTCAATTATTTCTGCAGTGTGGTTTGGACCATACTTAACTTCTCTTGGCCCAACTCCATCCCTGAAACCTGACAGAAATGTTATTCATTCATACTCGGATCATCACCAGAATGGACCTCCTTCTCCCCATGCAGGTGATACCTGGTCAAGTAGGTTTTTATGGGTGTTCTGATTGTGACAATAGTGTCACAATTGTGATTGTGTAGTGATTGTGAATACATAAACATTGTTTAGATGTCCTTACTTACCCAAGGGCTTGAGCATACAGGTGGGAAAAAGCAGTCCAAGTCCACTCTAGCCAGAAGCTGGTTTGAACCCTGCTAACCACACAGCCCACTCCAAAGGTGGGCCATGCATGCAGGTGCCAGCAGGAGTCATATTATTAGAGTTGCTTTTTGCTCTGGTCTAAAGGACTGGAGCATGGCTTCGGTGCAGCTTCCAGACACTTTGGAGGTGTGCATCATTTAATTGGCAAGCCTCCAAAGTGGCCAGAAGCTGTTTCATTCCACCTGTCTGTTTCATCCCCTCATAATCTCTCCTGATCCACCCACTTCTACCAAATGTAATGGAAATATCATTCATCCATGCTCCAAATGTCGGCAGAAAGGACCTCCTTCTGCTGATGCAGCTGATGTCTGGTAAAATAGGTTGAGGGGAGTTACAATTGTGGAAATTGTGTGATAATTATGCCTAAGAAGTGATCATGAATACAGAAAAGTTACCTGGATTTTCTCATCCATACCCTGTTTCATATTGACAACAGTTACTCACAATTGTGATACTATCATATTTAATTAAATAGTTGATGTAGAGTACTGGCTATTTTTTCTATATGGAAACATGAATCTTAGCAAAATTTCTTTGTCATTCCTACCTAAAAGGGATCATGCTTTTTGACTGGTGCAAGAAACACATTGGAATAAATGTTTCCATTTATATTTTCAAACAGAGAGAGTCTCATGCTTCCTTGCACTAGTATGCTATTGTATGGGACAGCAAAACACTGCAGTATCCTCACTGTGATCTTTGATAATTGACCTTCCCATCTCTAATAGCCTACAGGGCTTGAGGCTTTGATAAATGTGATGATTTGGGAAAAGCTGGAGACACAAGAGCCTTCCTATGATAACCTTCAACAAACTACTATGGGCTCATGAGCAAGAAGTTCTTTCATTGTATTTAATGCATACACTTTACTGTGTGAGTGATGACATGCATCTGTGTCTACAAGAAATACCAGTGACCATTAGATACAAGCTGACATGCTGTTAGTGCTTGATGCACATGTACATTCCTGTGGGCATGTAGTTGTAATTTCATGGCCATTATGTAATATCTATATTCAGTTCACATTTGCATGACAGAGTTCTGCCAGATGAAGAGCCATATGAAGATGAACCCTACATTCTAAAAAGTGAGGTGGAAACTGCAATAAGAGAAATAGCGAAAAATAGATCGCCAGGAACAGATGATATTCCAATTGAACTGCTGCAATCCACACTGACAGAGTCAGCTCTAGTGCTAACCAACATATGTCAACAGATTTGGAAAACAAAATGATGGCCAACAAATTGGAAGCAATCAATATACATCCCTGGACACAAGAGACTGCAGCAATTATAGGACCACAGCACTGATCTCCTACACAAGCAAAATCATGCTAAAATTCTGCAACATAGACTCCAACCATACATGGAGAGAGAAATCCCAGAGGTCCAAGCGGAGTTTATGAAAGGAAGAGGAACTAGGGAACACATTGCAAACATATGATGGCTAATGGAGCGTAGCAGGGAGTTCCGAAAGAAAATCAGCATGTGCTTTATAGACTATAGCAAAGCCTTTGACTGCATAGACCATGAATGCCCTTAAAGACATGGGAGTGCCAAAACATCTAATAGGCCTGAGAATGAATCCGCACTCAAGACAAGAGGCTACTCTTAGAACAGATAATGGAGAAATAGAATGGTTCCCAATTGGCAAAGGGGTCAGACAAGGCTGTATCCTTTCACCATATCTGTTCAACCTGTATGCAGAACATTTTATATGACAAGCAGGCTTGAACACAGAAAAAGGAGGAGTGAAAATAGGAAGAAGGCATATCAACAATCTATGATATTTAGATGACACCATAATACTAAGTAGAAAACCTCACAGACCTGGAACACCTAATAAGGAAGATCAAAGAAGAATGTGCAAAGGCAGGCTTAATGCTGAACATAAAGAAAACAAAAATAATGACAACTGAGGACCTTCACAAGTTCAACCTAGACAATGAAGAAATAGAAATAGTAAAAGAATTCCCATACCTGGGATCAAACATTGATAGAAATGGAAGTTGCAATCAGGAAATCAGAAGAAGACTAAGAATGGTGAGGATGGCTATGAAAGAACTAGAAAAGATTCTAAAATGCAAAGATATACAACTCAGCACAAAAGTTAGAATCATACAAGCAATTGTATTCCCTATTACCATGTATGGATGTGAGAGCTGGACCGTTAAGAAAGATGATAGGAAGAAAATTAATTCATTTGAGATGTGGTGCTGGAGAAGTGCTGAGGATTCCATGGACAGCCAAAAGGACAAACAAGTGGGTCCTAGAGCAGATCAAACCAAAACCCTCTCTGGAAGCCAAGATGACTAAACTGAGACTGTCGTACTTTGGACACATCATGAGAAGAGAGGACTCATTGGAAAAAACAATGATGCTGGGGATGGTGCAGGGAAGTAGGAAGAGAAGAAGGCCACATGATAGATGGATGGACTCTATTAAGGAGGTCATGGGTGTGGGGTTACAGGAATTAAGCAGAGTAGAGGAGGACAGAGGTTCTTCGCGATGTCTCATCCATGAGTCCTGATCGAATCGAGAGCAGTTAACAACAACAATGTTTCACATGCAGTTGTATATCTTGGATGGTGAATGAGTATTTATTAGTATCCTTAATGTGCCACTTGATTCACTAAGACCATGGAAACAGCAAGCGCATTCATAAATAAGCAGTTAGTTGCACAATGTTGGTATGCAGTGGAAAAGTGGTGTAGCACAACCACAACTTAACTTTGTGAGTGTAGATTCAAACTGTGCAAGCACAATGTACAATTTTGGCTATACATGTGGACAAGTGCATGTTCATGTTTTTACTATCTGTCAGTTATGGTACATAAACAGGTGTGCATAACTTCAACGCAAGTTTTTGGAAAGTTAATGTATGAACCTGTCCTCCATTCTCAAGATTTTAATGTAAATGATTCATTCATGTAGTAGAAGAATAAACTTGAATGATTCCATAGTTTAATAGCTACTACTTTTCGATAATGTTTGCTCTTGAAATAATTTGTTATGGAAATGAATTCATACCCATATCAGCTAATATTCTTTAAAGTATTCAGACCACTGTGTGAGGAAATTTTGAATAAGTGGTTTCCATTTGTCTAATGGAGCTCAAATCACTGTCATTTTTACAGCTAAATGTGCAGTGTAAACACTTAAGAGACTGTTATGATAATTAATTTTTTAAAATTATTTATTTTTTAAAACTCCATGCTTCACCATTTAAGTAATTAGTTACTATGGCAGAAACACAATCCAATCACTCTACTAAAAAGTGAACTACTAGAATGTTTTCCCTAACTTATGAAAAAAAAAATATTTGCAAAACATTAACATAGTTTGTTTTTATATGGAATACTGGTTGCTATCAACCATTTCTTTTTGCAGGTAGATTACAGGTTGTCCATTGTAAAACCAACTTAATTTAGCAATCTATCCTTTCCCCTACTTTCCTCAACAGCACAGCACAGAAAAGATTTTCTTCCCTTGAATGATTGATTCATTTAATATGCCACCATGCTCTGAAATGGGGCTCAAGACATCTCACTGATAAAATTGGTTAAAATGTTACCAATACAACTTTTAAAAACAATTGAAGCCATTTCATTTAAACAGTATGAAAATATATTAAATATAAAAGTAGTAACATAAATAACATTCACAGCAATAAGAAGTCAAATGTGGCTTGTCATATAACAGGGGTAGGCAGCCTTTCTCCTTTAAGGGCCGAGGGACTTCAGCTCCCAGAAGCCTCAGCCATGTTGGCCAATAGTCCCATGTTGGCCAATAGCTCCTGGGATTCTGGGAGATGAAGTCCCTCGGCCCTTAAAGGGGAAAGGTTGCCTACCCCTGTCATATAAGGACAATATAGCGATATAATGTAATATTTAACTTAATGGTACAATTTATATCTCATGTACAATTGGCCCCAGATGCAATCTGTAGAATCTCTAAATGCAACTTGGTAAAACTCACCATCTAAAAGCCTGAAGTACTGGTACCAACTAATGTAGGTAATACTGTGCTGGAAGAAAAAAGGCTTTGGCTTGGTATAAGTAAATGTATGTTCCTACAGTGCCCATATGCTGAAAACATGGGTTTTGGGATGGCAAGGATATGTGGAAATACCTGAAAAAGCCTGAAAACATGTGTTTTTCTAGTGATGGGAAACCATAGCAAAGAGAATCCTGTACTAATGGGAATCTCTGTAGTTTGAGACTTACTCTACACAAAATTCACACTTGGAGTTTTTGTGCAAAACCCCCCCCCCCCAAAATGTCTAAGTGTGAATTTTGTGTAGAGTAAGGGCCTAAGCAGACTGCCAGAAATAGTGCACATTAAATTGAGGCACTGCCCTTGCTCAGTGCTAGGGAATCATGGGAACTGTAATTTATTGTGGCACCAGAGCTCTCTGACAGAGAAGGCTCAATGTCTCAGAAAAAAAATACAGTTCCCATGATTCCCTAGCACTGAGAAAGGGCAGTGCCTCAATTTAAAGTGCACTATTTCTGGCAGTCTGCTTAGGCCCTTAGTCCCAAACTGCAAAGATTCTCATTAGTCCAGCAGTTTTTGTGCAAGAAGCAGCATTTTCTGGACAGAGGATGCTGTTTCTTGAGCAGAAAATGATGTTTTCTATGCAAAAGTATGTTTTGACAACTGCAGATTTGGGGCAGAATAAATCCCAGACTGTGACTTTCTTGTAAGAGAAAGAAAATAGCTTAACATATTCATATTCTTCCAAGAGCAAAATAAGAATTATACCTCTACTCCTATTTAAGGAAACTGTTAAAGGATTTTTTCTTTGTATTTTGTAATTCTGTTTCTTTCCATCAGTTTTTTTTATGAAACAAAAATAAATTGACATTGTACAACCTACTGGGGAAGTGACCTCAATATTTGTGAATATTATTTTCATCCCAAGGTCCCTGCCATCTTCAGGTGCAGGTGAAAAAGAGCACTAGCTGGCAGAAAAAAATCCCTAGAAGAAAGAGTACTCTTCAACTAGATGCAGCAATGGTCTATGTTCACAGAAAGTGGTTTACTATGTTCTTTGAGGTCAAATCTGCTGCCTCCTAAATTAGGAGAAAGAGGTCATATTGAACAAAGTGGGACCTCTAAAGAAAGAGCAGCTGTTGAACAGGGGGAAAAAACTGAAGTTGATATTTATGTTAAAGTAATGTTTGCCAATCAATTCAATCTTATATTTAGACCATTCACCAATAATATTAGACTGGGTGCCAGAAGGACTTTCCCAGACTTCAAAGTCTTGGTGGTTTAGCCTAACACTCCTAATACATGACCCTTTTAAAAAGGCCATAGAAAAAGCAATAGACACTTTTTATTCTAGAAAATAGATCTGAAAGCATTTCTGAAGCACTACTATGGGACACACTGAAAGCAGTTCTCTGAGGTCTGTTTATACAGGAGGGCTCTAAACAAAAGAAAATTAAAGAAAAGAAATGCCAGGATTTGATTAAAGAAATTGAATTCTGGTCAAATTCCCACAAGAAGACCCAAAACTCAGACATACTAAAAAAAATATTAGAAAAAAAGCTCAAATTTAAGAATTAGACCTACACTCAGTTCAAACTAAATTGCAATACACAAAAGCCTATTTCTATGAAAATAATAATAGGAACTCTGAATTACTAGCTAGATTAGCAAAACAGAATGCAGAAAAAAGAACTATTCTGGCTATCACCTCCCCAAATGGCAATATCAAAATCTCTCAAGTTGACATAGTAGACAAATTCTGAGAGTTCTACTCCAAACTCTATGCTGAAGAATCACACACACACACCAAATAAACTTACAGTTTGGCCCTTTGTTTTTGCAGGGAATGCATTCTGGACACACACACCCTGTGAAAATGGAGATTTAGCAATATTCATGCCCCATTGATTTTTATAGAGGTTGCCACTCCATGAATATGCAAAACCATGGACTTTAAGTCCATGAGAAAGGGTGTGTGTGAGAGACTGTAATTCATTTCTCAATTCTCTCAAAATTTTGAAAATCAAGGAACCACACACCACTCTACTCAACCAGCCCATCTCATTAGAAGAAATCAAACAGACAATCCAAAACCTGAAACCAGGGAAATTTCCTGGATTAGATGGATTTATGGGATAATTTTACAAGTTATGTATAATAAAATTGCCCCACACCTACAAGATCTATTTAATGAGATAATGTCACAAGGTCTATGTCCCTAATTTCAGCACACTTCCAGAATTGTCTCCATCCCCAAAACAAGTGACTGTCAACCTTCCACCTCAGCATTTAAACCAATAGCATTAATAAACCAAGATGCAAAACTACTGACCTCAGTTTTAGCAAATAGGATTAATAGCTTCATCACTGAGTATATCTCTATTGACCAAACTGGTTTTATGCAAAATAGAAAACTATCTGCCACCATTAGATGAGTCCTAAATGTCATCCATTATACCTCAAAATCTAAAACCCAAATTGCCCTTCTGTCTCTAGATGCCTTGAAAGCTTTTGACAGAGTGAACTAGCAATACTTATTTGGAGTACTGAGAAACATGAACTTTGGAAATAAATTTATTAATATGCTAGAAAACCTATACACAAACTCAGAGGCCTTAGTAACAGTCAATAGAATGAGCTCCTCTACCTTTAGCCTCCACAGAGGAACTAAACAAAGATGTATCCATTCCCCACTGTTATTTGCTATTGCAATAGAACCCTTAGCCATCTCAATCAGAGAAAATTAAAATGAAAACTTAAAAGGACCCAAAATTGGAGGAATAACCCTCCAAAGAGAAAGCCCTCTTTCCAGATGATGTGATCATCTTCCTAAAACAACCCAAATAATCCTTCCCTACCTTATGCATCATAATAAACTCCTTTGATTCTTTTGCAGGTTTCTGAATTAGTTATTCAAAACCTAAATTGCTATGCCTCAACATCACTCATGAGGACCAACTAAACATTCAAAAAGCTACCAATTTTCAGTTAAAACCCTCTGGATTTACTTACTTAGGAATCACCATTACAAATGATTTCAATCAGATAATCCCCAGAAACTACAACAAAATGACTAAATGGTTAATTTCTAAAATACTAGAATGGAAGAGACTGAAACTCTCTATTCTAGGCAGAATAGTTCTCATTAAAATGTTTATTGACTCTCACCTATCCTTTCTATTTCAAACTATCTCATTTCAACCACTATAGACAAAACTGAAATTCTGACAGAAAATCAAAATTACACCTCACTTCCAAAAAAGGGAGGTTAACAAAGCATGATCTTGAACTATATTTTGCAGCATTCCAACATAGTCAAATCCCTCATTTAATTAAAAAAGATCAAAGCATACACTGGGGTAACATGGAAATGAATGGCCCACCATAAATTGATTTTGCTTTGTTCTTTAACAAGCCCACTCTGCAAGTAATTGAAAACATTAAAAACCTATGGCTATAACCATCAGTAAAGATATGGTCAAGATGGAAACAAGTTCTAGTACCAGATCCTTCTTCTATCTGCCCCTTCCTTATTTTTTTCTATTCCTTTGATAAATTCAAAAAATCCAATTCCTGAGATGAAAACAAAGTGTATATTTTGTCTGCAACCTCTTTCGTAATGGCAGATCAAAAACAATTGACAAACTAACTTTAAATTTAGAGCCATTAAAGCCTAGTTGGTTTCATCTCCATCAGATAATTGCTTTTACACACAAATTAAAAGATATAGGAGGACCACCTAAATCACTCACCTTATTTTAGGCATGACGTGTTTCCCCTTCCCAAAGCACCAAAGGACTAACATTTTTAATCTACAACTGTTTGATTTACCATTTTTACCAAAACACTCATGACATAGAACTAACCTGGGAAATGGATTTGAAACTTTCAATTCCCATTTCAAAGTGTACTAAAGTTTGGTCTTCCACCCCTTTTAAATCTAGATCAGCAATGATTAGAGAAAACTCATTGAAAATTATACACAAGTGTTACTTGACTCCAGTGAAGCTAGCCAGAATGGTTAAAATGTTTCCTCTAAATGTTGGTGTGGTTGTAATGATAATGGCACATTTCTACACATGTGGCTAGACTGCCCCAAAATAAACATATTTTGGCAATTGGTACTTGAACAAATTTCATTGATTACCAACCAAGAAGTAAAATTATGTCCAGAAATGCTTTTGTAATCAATATATGTAGACACAAACTCAAATTTGAAACGTAAAAACCTCACAGATTTCTTCATTAGCAGCTTATGTAGAATTTGCTAGATGCTGAAAAACAGGGGAGGTAGCTTTAGATAAGTGGTGGAAAATGGTATGGGACCTGTGGTTACTCAAAAAACTGTCTGACAGAATGGCAAGTTACTCAGGACAACCAAAACCAGGAGCTTTCATAGACAGCTTTCATTGACTTTATAAACAAAGAGAGAAACAAGAGAAGACAACCTCAATCTCATCTGAACCTTTGGTCAGATATTCTGGACTAGATTTACACAATGACAGTACTAGACTTTAAAATGACAATTTACATTGAACAGAACCAAAGAAAAAGACCTGCAACACAATTCAAAGTTGTGAGATGAATTGTTTTATTTTGTTTCATTGTTGTGATATGTTTTGTACATAGTTGTTTACTTATAATAATACATTTTAAAAATAAAGTGATATTTGAAAGTGCATTGAAACTCCTACTGGAAAGAAATTGAAAAAAAATTATCCTAGATTTCACTTTCCTTTCTCCACATGGTTCCTATTTCATTCTGATTTTTTTCCCCAAGCAATTGTTTTTCTCAATATAGTATTTTATGTGGGTTGGCAACTTATGAATTACCAAGGGGATTGCTATGCTTCCCAAGACTTTGGGGGGAAGATGCTCTTAACCTCTCTTTACACCCAACAACAATGATTGCATATAAAATAATGTTTCACATCCCCAGGAGTATTGGGTTGGCATGATTTGTAATTAAAACCTTATTCCAACCCATTAATATAGTAACTTCATTACTCTTGGAATGTAATAACGTCATTCCTCAGATACTACAGGATGGGTTATGACAGCAGCTTCATGAAGAGAGATTCTGATTTCTCTCTTTATGAATTTATAATATATTTCCTCAACCAAATCAAGTTCATTAAACATGTAGTTTGAGGGAAATGGGATCACACCTGCTTGTCAATGCATGAATACGCTCAGTGAACATCCCTATATACAGACATATACATATACTTAGGCACACCAGACTTTCAGACAGCTCAAAACATATTCCATTATATATATTCTGTGGTGCATGTACAGCTTTCAATATAGATTTGAATATAGATAAATTAGTGCTTACCAGCCCCTGCATTTCACCCTCTGCAAAGAACAGAATGAGAGCTTTGCATAATCAGAATAATGATTTCTTTCTAGATTGAAAATTGTAGTTAATAAAATGTACCACTAGCCAGTCTTCAAGTGGTTCAAAAGCTCATTGTGGGTGCCTTGAATGGCTATAATAATGGCAGAAGTGAAGCAATTGCTGCAATCCCTGCAATGTAGCATATAACCATATGCAATCAGCAATGACAATAGTATGTTTCCTACTGGTAAGTAATGAAAAAGGAGTGCAGACAAATTGGATGTGAATTGCCTGATTTCACTGCTATTGTCTCTGATGCTTACTTCAGGATCTGGCTTTAGCATTGTTCAAAATCTAATGAGAAAAAAGGTAGAAGAAAAGATATTTGTTTGGGGAGGGAAAAATGGGGCAGGCTAACAAGGATGAATGTTCATAGTCACACATAGTTTCTTTTTTATATCTTAGTAGAATTATTTCAGAAACAAGACATCTGGTTTTTGTGAGTTGGGAGGCAGTGACACATTTGCTGTGTAACCCCAAGGACTGTCTGGCAAAAAAGAAAGGATGAATTGTAACAGTGTAAACATCAGCATATGAAAAACTGAAAAACAGAATCAATGTAAACAACAACAAACCTGAGATAGTCAAATAACACTTTAAGACAGTAAAAAAAGATAAAGAAGGATGTAGAGAAATGTAGAAAGAGACAATAAAAGATATATAATCAACTATAAGCATACCAGGAGAAGATTTTTGTAAGAACTCTGATAATTTGTTCATTATGTATCATTGGTTACACAAAATATACATTTCCAGTTTCCGGTTTCAAAATAGCTATTTTGTTGGAACTGACTGATATCTTGGCTTGAGAGAATACAGACATAAGAGTTTATTCCCAGCTATGGGTGCTGCATTGGTGTCATTTTATCTTCCTAGCTAATTCTTCTTTTCCTTTCTTGGATTACTCACATGAATCAGGGATTCATATAACATATGACAACATCCACCAGCAATTGCCCATCCAGTGATGTGTGGGTTGGCTAGGAGAGCAATTATTATACTACCTCCAATACTGTGCATCATAAATAGCAGAGACAGTTCTGCAGATATCCACCTCTCTTTCCCCTCAGTCATTTCACTGTGCCCCCTGAATGTCAATTTCTCACTGCAGAGGGCCAGATTTGTTGCTCCTCACCTCATCCCAAATCAACAGTCAAACAATTTGAGTGAATTATTTTAGCCCTAGTATGCACCTCAGAGTCTCAAACAATAAATCATTTTTAGCTCATTTAATTTTTTGATCTTGGTACCAAAACCCTGGTTAATGTCTGCATTGTTTCTATTTTCATGCAATAGAAAGATTAACTACATGTTTCTACCATTAAATAAACTGTAATGAAAAGAATAATTGCTGAGTCTGCAGGAAAACACTGGGGGTGTATGCAGTTGTGGGGAAATGATTTTGTTTCTTTTTTTCATCACCATATAGCTGCCTGCAGGATTTAATAGAGATTCTGGTTGTCTCACTTTTGACAGCTCAAGCCACATTAATCCCATTTGTTCAGCACAGGACATTTTAATAGCATTCTTGCAATTGTTTTTGTGTATCTCATTTATGCAAAGTAATAAATAAATAAATACAATCTCCAGTGCTTTGCATCTGTCAATGAGAAAGACTACTCGAACAGAGAAATGCAATGAAATATTTTCAAATGTAAAATTGGGAATAAAGAATTAAAAATTGAATAGATGCCTGTGAAGACATAGTGCTTACATGTAGCTATAGTTTCAAGTGGCCAGTTGTGTAGTCACACAGATTGGTTCCGCACCTGTGCAGAGCTTGGTTCAGAATATTCTAGAGCAGAGGTTCATCAACTTTAATCCTTCAGATGTTTTGGACTCCCAGGGTTATTATTATTATTATTGGCCACACTCACTGAGGTTTCTGGGAGTTGAAGTCCAAAACAGCAAAGTTGTTATAGAGCTTCTCAGGAGCCTAAACTATATGTTCATCCACATGCTGAAAACAGTGCAGTTTCTACTCTTCCTGCTCAGTTCCAAATTGATCACATTTGTATAAATAACCAATAAGACATCAGACACAGGACAAAGGGTAGGCACACTAAAAAAAAAAAAAAAGCTACTAAGCAATCTGTCTTTGTTATTCATGCTGTCTATGAGTGTGTATATATAACTAGATTATGTAATGAACAGATGCCATGAACTAGATATGACAGAGGACTGTGGCCAGCTGTTGTATCTACTATGAATATATGTAGCCTGCAGTGCCAAATAAACATCAAGGGTTATGGCCATGTTGCTACATAATAGAGTACAGGAAAAGGTAATTCTTTGTTAAATACTGTGGAAGAAGTTGTCATGCAAAAGTGACTGTATTCCCTCACAGATAAGCCAAGAAGAAGCAAAAGCCAATCCACCAACATCCAGTTGTCAAATAATTATGTAGAAACTGGGTACCTTTTCATGGGCTCTCATGCTAGAAAAAAATTGTGTAGAATTTTTTTGGGGAAAAAAAGTTGTACACTTTACATAAAGTGTCTCCTAAAAATGCCAAGGGCATGTACAGAAAACTTCATTGGACTTTTGTTGGATCTACTGAATTATATTGGGAGGTATATCACTGTGAGTTGTCCTCCATCCCATGGCCCCCCTGGTGGAAATTAAAGGCTACCACCAAATTTGTCTTTGTTGAAAATAAGCAACAGTGGAAGTTCTCTATACAGAAAAATAGTGACAGCTAATGCTTTTGCATCATAGCCCTGTTTCACTGTAAAAAGAATATATTCTTCTTTGCCTGAATTGAGAAAATAAAATAGGAAGCTGCAATGGCTTTAGTTGTGTGTATGGTAATAAGTGCCACTGCTGATTTTATACAGTAGGACCTGCAAAACTGAGTGTGAAACTGAGGAATAAAGAAGATGAATTAAAATATTTCTCATTCCTATCCTAGGGAAGAGAGGATAGCTCTGGCACAGAAATAGATAGGACAAAATACTAGGAAAGGTGAAACAGAGAAACTAGATGATAATGTCTAATGATGAGCTTGTTCTTATGGAAAATCAGACAAAGCTAATTACTTTATAGCATACAGCAGAAGAGGTACCTGCAGCAAGGAGCAATTTTTGTCTGTACTCACCTATAGTGAACCACTGTTGCACATTTTGTCCAGAGGTTGACCAGAAATGTGTCTCAGTGGTGACCACAATGATCAGGTTAGTACCTTTAGTATTTCCTCCTCCTCCTGAAAATAAGACTATTTTTGACATGTAAATTGACCTTCCCTCTGTTCCCATACCCGACACCCCCACCCCCACTGTATATGGGGTTTACATATCTTCATATTTTCCTATCTGGAGCCAGACATGTTCTTAAGAGGTCACAATGACCCTTGAAGCACCAGGAAACTTTCCCATGGGAAGGTCATATAAATCTGAAGCCATGTGAAGGACCCAGGTAATACTTAGATAAAAGTTAAAAGGGTTCACTGATTGCTCTATTCTCCCCCCAGGATTTCCTCATATCTTCTTGCACTGGAAAAAAAAGGAAGAAGCAAGTAATACCATACTTCATACCTGCCCCCTGACTGTGTTCCCAGCCAACCTCAATATCCATCTATTTTGGGGTTGTCCTAAAACCAATCAATGTTTCCATTATTCTGAGGTTAAAGCCATCAGTCATTCTGGAATCCCATGGTCAATTACCTGGGAAGACTATCAGGTCTTTGGTACATTACAGTATTGCACCTAGTACCCCTTGAGGCTAGGATATCTATAAATATAAGCCACAGACATAGCCTCCTTGTACACAATTTGTGGTCAAGGTCTGCCCACTGACTGTGTGTACCCAGAGAGCATCTTCCACTCACTTGTTGCCCTCAGATGCTGTCTGAGCCACACCTCACTTTCCTTGGTTTCATCTTCAGGACAGGTAAATATTACCCCCTCTACAATCCTAAGCTTCTGCTATCCAATTTCCATATTTCTGTTTTGGTTAGCTCTGTATGGTGTTTCTGTTTGAATCATTGTTATGAGTTTGGTTGCACTCTTAATATATTTCTGAATAAAAACCTACTTATATTCACCAAACTTGGAATCTTCCAGAAATTAGTACTGGTGTATGTAAGTGTAAATGATCCTTTAGTTAACCAACCTCTTGCAACTCTCCTTGAGCTAACAAACCCAGAAGAGGAAACTAAGCAGGCAGGATTGGTAGGAAAAGGAAACTGAGACTGTGAGGAGCTGGTGATGGTTGGTGGTAACAGAGACATGGAACATGGTGATGGTTGGTGGTAACAGAGACCCCTGCCACCACTGATAGACCATCTATTTTTTGTGGGGGAAGGCACCGTAAAATACAGGCATTGGTGAGGTGACAGTGGCAGAAGAAACATGGTTTCAGCCTGCCATCCACACCATCATTGTTGATAGCATGTCTCTTTGGTGGGGGCTGTGTTCTTCAAAAACAGAGTTAGGGAGGGATGTTAGGTTTAAGCACAGCCACAAACTTTATGGCTATTGAGCCTTGTACCTAGATAGACAATCCAGGTTTAGTAGGAACCAAAGAAGGGATAGGATCCATCTCAGATGAAGCTTCTCTAGGAGGGCATGGTTCTGTTCTTAAAAGAGATGTTGACATGATCTTCTGTACAGTGATAATGAAGCACTGAGAAGTATTAAATTTTGACAGTGCAAATGACAAGCTTCAAGCCTGTGAAAGTTAGAAGCTTCCATCACAGCATATTGGCCCCATCAACAGAAATTAATCCAAAATCTCTCTGGCAAACAATGGAAGGAAAATGACCATTGGTGGAAGGAATAATCCCATCACCACAACTAATACATTCCTTGGAGTCTTGGAGGCCATGAGCACCTAATCTACTAGGGAGTCATCAGAAGCTATCCGAAAGAACATCACAATACAAATATGATTAATACATAGTTAGAAAGAAGTAATGAAACTAAGGGCCTTTACAGACTGAGGCAGCTTGGGGCTACTTTAACTGTTCTGGTTCAGTGCTAGGGAATCATGGGAATTGTATTTTTTTCTGGGAGATTGAGCCTTCTCTGTCAGAGAGTTCTGGTGCCACAATAAATGTTCCCATGATTCCTTAGCACTGAGCCAGGATAGTTAAAATGGCCTCAAGCTACATTATTTTGTCAGTCTGTAAAGGTTCTAAATAAGTAGATTATGTTCTGAATGCTGTTGCTGCATCAGTGGAAGACCACAAAGAACTGAGAAGGAAAGGCAGGAGCTGCTTTTGAGGAGGGATAATATTTGGTGTGGTTTCCCACCAAAGCTTTCCTCAGCTCTAAAATGTCTCAGCCCAGAGTCTGTGCTATCACAGAAGACATGAGAGACAGTGAATCATGGCATCATAGTGTTAAAGAGTTGGAAGGGTCTTCGAGATCATCTAGTCCACTCCCAGCCAAGAAAGGAATAAATAAAGCATATTTTCATAGAATAAGGTGCTACCAAATTGATCTGTGCTATTTTTAAAACAATATATAATAGACATACTTTGATGTCCTTGATATACCCAGAAGTTAAAAAGAAGATAAATTAAATGCAAGAGAAAAAAAATATTTAAATGACTAAAGCTTCCATAAGGAATCCTTTTCCAACCAAATACTGAAAGTAGAATGAAGACCAAATAGAATCAGGACTGAATAAATGTGGATGTATAACAGATTACATTGTTCTGGACTCAGAAATTCTAGCAGTATTGCTAAAGCCATCAATCACATCACATTTTCGCTGCTCTCTCAATCTGTTCAACATTTTTTTTGTTTATTTTTAAATAAATAAATAAATAAAAATAGGGAGGGAATGTTTATTACCCTTTCCTTATAGTTTTAACTATTCTTTCAGGTATTGGCTGTTTTATTAGATATATGAATAAAGCAATCACTACATCCTGTTTGTTCCACATAGCTTTGAATCTATATGGCTACAGTCCTATCATGTATCTTAAAATCATAATTGTGAGCTGCAGAAATAAATGGCATGCCAGAATATCAGGGGTTGAATTCATTTCTCTGTTATAGCTCCAGATCGGGGGGGGGGGGGAAGGGGGGGAGCTAAACCAGAAAAGATACAAAAGATCTGTGAATGGCCTCTCCCAGTCTCTCTATGCAGGATTTAAAAAATGAAAATTGAATTGCTAAGAGTCTGAACAGAATCATGAAAGGGAGAAGAGTGTCTATCACTTCTTTTCCTTACTTGCTTCTCTCTCACCATAACACTGTGCATAGGATGCTGATTTTAACTGCAAGAATGGCATAAGGAAAACACAAAATGCACACATGTCAAGGCCAGTCCACCACTAGGCAGAATGTGGCTGCTTTCTCAGGCACCCACTCTTGGATATCATGAAATGTACAGATTATTAGTTATTTAAATCACTGTGATGGATAGTTGTTGTCATGAAATGAGATAGCCACTTGTGGGATTTTCTGCCTTGGGTGGAATACGTCAGTGTCTTAATAGGCCTAGGGTCCAAAGCACATTGATCTTGAAGGGTGATGTTTTGCCTCAGAAAGCGAAAAATGTTGGGCTGGCTCTAACCAAGGCATAAAGAACTTGTTCTCCTATTCCATTGGAATACAGTATCCCATGACACCATTTCAGCCCACATTGGCTAAGCAATGATAGTGACCAATCCCCTGTATCTCATCTGATTTGGTTTATGTCTTGATTTAATCAATGTGAAAGTCAGATTCAGCATTAAAGTTCACCTAATATCAGCAGGATCTAAACATGACTAAATCCTTCATCTTATATCCTTTAGTGGTTAAGCTGTAAACTGCCAGCAAGTGGTTCCTTGTCACCTTCTGGTAACTGAAGGAAAAGCATCCCTGAAGTCTGATTTCCCTATTAAGCTGATTAAATTATATCTGACATCTGTATGAGCATTTCTTTAAAAGGCTGAAGAAAAAGAAATTCTTTATACACCCACATTATGATCCATTTTTGGTAACAATTAGGAATAACTCTGCAGAAATGAAAAAAATATCCCAAAATATCCCTTGAAAAATTGTCAAAAATATGTTTCTCAGATATTAGGAAACCCTGGTGAAGATAATCCTGATTGTCAATTATAAACTTAGGACTTATTCTGGATGATGATGATGATGATGATGACAAACAGTATATTGTTTTTGTGCAGAAATCCTATTTCCTGCACAGAAAACAGAAAAAAATAGAATAACGCAGGAAAACACAATTAAAGTAACCCTGACAGACTGCCATCCAGCCTCTGTTTAAAGACCTCCAAAGAAGGAGACTCCACCACACTCTGAGGGAGTGTGCTCCACTGTTGCACAGCTCTTACTGTCAGGTGGTTCCTTAATGCTTAGGTGGAATCTCTTTTCCTGTAGATTGCATTTATTGGTCCATGTCCTATTCTCTGGAGCAGCAGAAAACAAGCTTGTTCCATCCTCAATATGTCACCCCTTCAAATATTTAAACAGAGTTATCATATCACCTCTTCACATTCTCTTCTCCCAGCTCATAGAGCATGGTTTCCAGACCTTTCACCATTTTGGTCACCCTGCTTTGGACACACTCCAGCTACTCAACATCCTTTGTGAATTGTGGTACCCAGAAATGGATACAGTATTCCAGGTGAAGCCTGACCAAAGCAGAATACAGTGGCACTATTACTTCCCTTGATCTAGACACTATAATTCTATTGATGCAATCTAGACTCACATTGGCCTTTTTAGCTGCTGCATCACACTGTTGTTTCATGTTCAACTTGTGGTCTACTAGGACTCCTAGATCCTTTTCACATATAGACTTGTTAAGTCTGGTGCCCCCATTCTATATGCATTTCATTCTGCCTAAGTGCCGTACCTTACATTTCTCCCTGTCGAAATTCATTTTGTTACTTTTGGCCCAGCTTGCTAATCTATTAAGGTCATTTTGAAATTTGATCCTCTCTTCTGTGGTATTAGCTACGCCTCCTAATTTGGTATCATCTGCAAATTTGATAACCATGGCCTGTATATCAAATACTGCTTTGTAAGCTAAAAAAAGACCCAGTCCTGCAATTTTTTCACAGAACAAGTACTGAACTGTGCAAATAGCCTTGGAAAACTGCACAGTTTTTGAAGACTTTTTTCGGTGCAAAGAAAATTGCTATAATTATTCACATTCTCCTATCAAGAATAAAATTACCAAACAATTACATCCCTGACCTATAACACCTACTTCACTTCTGCTAATGCAGCTTCCCATAGTAAGTTGTTTATCCCCCCCCCTCCAGTCCTGTAATTCAGGCAGTACTTGTGATTCCCAAGATATTTTTGAATTACAACTCCTACCATTCATCACCACTGCTCATCTTGGCTATGCTGATGTAAGTTACAGTCCAGCAATAACTTGTATGGTACAAAGTTACCCATCCATGACAAAACCCTTCTTCCAAGTGCTTGGATGGGCCCACCAAGGAAAATACTATGAATAACTCTTCAAAAATGCAAACTCCTTTGATAAATCTGTTTCCACTCTTTTAACCCCACAGAAGGAGGGGGAGTCCCCCAAATCATGTGTGATTATATCTCAGAAATGATAACAATCCTATCCACAGCCATCCACAATTAGCAGACAAGCAAAGATGCAATGAAGTTATTCATATAGATTTAAATCTAGCTATACTGAGGTTTCATAAAAGCACATCTCAAATGGTTCCCTAAAATGCAGTCCAACTATCGTCAAAATCCACCATTTTCTCTCCTGATGCCTCTTGTCACTTTAGAAGGTAAGTGAAAGGAAGAAAGGGAATGTGTTTTGAGAGACTAGATACATAATGGATAGGACTGAGAGAATGGTGGACAGTGGATTTTGATTTTGATTTTATTTTGAATGAAAGAGCAACATTTCCTGGGAATCTATAACAAGAGGCTACTGTCAGTATAGAATGTGGAGAAACAGAGTGGTTTCCACTAGGTAATGTGGTCAAGCAAAGCTGTGTTTTATCACCCTACTGTTTAATTTGAATGTTTAAGATATATCTAAAGCAGAATTAGACTCAGAGGGAGGAGGTATGAAAATTGTAGGAAGCAACATGAACCATTTAAAATATGCAAATGATGCTATACTACTAGCAGAAAACAGGAAAGACTGAAAAAAGTGAAGTAAGAAAGTGCAAAGGCACTTTTTCAGTTGAACATTAAGAAAACAAAAATAATGACAGAGATTACTTACATAACCTTAAAAAACCTTGCCTCAGTCACTAATGAGAATGTAGACTGCAGACAAGAAATCAGAAGAGGACTAGGACTTGGAAGGGCAGCTATGAAGGGACTAGATAAGTTTCTGAAGTGTCAAGATATTAAATACTAAATTTCAGATTGTCTATGCCATTCTCTTTCCAGTTTTTATGCATGGTTGTGAAAGGTGGATAGCGAAGAAAGGTGATAAGAATAAAATCATTTTATTTGAAATTTTGTGCTGGAGAAGGTTTCTACAGATACCATGGACAAATAAATAGGTCCTAGATCAAATCAAGCTGGAACTCTACCTAGAATCTAACATGACTAAACTGAGACTGTTGTATTCTGGGCATATCATGAGAAGGCATGACTCATTAGAAAAGACAATAATGCTTGGTAAAGTAGAAATTGACAGAAAAGGGGGAAAGTGCATTCCAGATCACAGAATCATAGAGTTCGAGGAGACCACAAGGGCCATCTAGTCCATGGAGGAATACACAATCAAAACATCAACATATGGACATCCACCTTCTGTTTAAGAAAAAATAAGTAGAAGGAACTCCACCACACATTGAGAGAGTATGTTCCACTATCGAACAGCTCTCACTATCAGCAAGTTTTTTCACAATGTTGAGGTGGAATTTCTTTTCCTGTAGTTGCATAGGAGATTATCACACTTACTAATAATCTGACTGACTGCTCCCCAATGGGATACAGTCACATTGTGGGTTGCTACCAGGTATTATCAGATGTAATTTTCCACCACTACCATGGGGCGAGTACAACCTGGCTGCATCCTGGGTCCCAGGTGTTCTTCAGAGGCTACTTTTCCAAAATGGAAAGGTCCCATTTTAGAAAAGCAGCCTCTGAAGCATGCCTGGGATCCAGGATGCAGCTGGGTTGCAATCCTCTGGTGGCAGTGGTGGTGAATTATATCTGATAATACCCAGTAGGAACCCACAACGTGACTGTATCCCATTGGGAAGAAGTCGGATTAATAGTAAGTGTGATAATATCCATATACTCATCCAAGGAATCCAGAGCCTTGAGTACACAAGCCCTGAGTTGATGACAGAGTGCCTGGGAGGTTTCTCATTCATTAGGTTGCCATAGGTCAATGTTGACTTGATGGTGGTTAACAAGAAATATCTAGAGGAAGTGGGAGAAGGTTTCAAGCCTTGAAAGGGATATCAAAACATTTTCTTTTAAGTTTAAGGCTGCAAAGAATTGGGAAAGAGAGAAATGAGTTCATCCAACTTTACATACACAGGTTTGCTTCCACATTCCTCAGTTGCACTGGCACAAAAGACACGAGACACCACTTTTTGGGTTTAAACAAGCCACAACTTTTATTTAGCTGTACAGGCTCTATTAACAAACCAATAAACATTAACAAATTTGTTACGTGTGTAAGTGAAGGTGTAACCCCCCAAATAGGTGAGGTCCTTCACCACACGTGACAAAACAAGTAAACAATAATATCAACAAATTTACAAACCCCTCCCCCCGGAAATGACATCATATTGTGTCATATGACATCATGCAATTAATGACGTCATGCATTTAACTGCATATGTCATTTCCTTTAAATTTGTCTTATACCAATTTTACCCCAATTAATTTAAATAACCAGATTAAATTTTCCTGTGAGGTGGGGGTCATTGCCTGCCCCAAAGTACAAAACCACAATTTTAAATTATAGACCCTATTCCAAAGTTGTGACAAAGCCATTAACAAGAACAATATGAATTATCACACCATGACCCATTCCCAAATCAATTTAATTAATAAATCTCAGGGAGGGGAAAAAACCCAGGGAAGAACCCTGGGAAAAAATTTCCTCCTGGCCCCCAAAGGCGACCAGCCTAAGGCTGAGAGTAACAAATTGTAATCTATTAATAAAGGATTGGTGGGATGGGTCGCTCTGTTCCAGCTCTAAAATGGCTGCCTCCATGTGGCAGCGCAGAGCTATAAGTAACAAACTCTCATCCCGAGTCTCGCAAGGCCAGTAGCACCGCTAGACTTGGAGCAGCAACCAAACAACCCGATTGGTCAAGGCACGCAGGTGTTCCCATTCCCCTGCGTGCCTTGACCAACCAGGCGTCTCTTGTCCTTATTTGCCCAGCACAACAAGAAACCCCTCCCGACTCATCGAGGGGTGTCTTTTATTTTATACACACAGTTAATCCCTGCAATCACACTGGGTGACACCTTGGAACTTCAGGAAAGTCTTAGGTCCCATGACACATCAATCTACTGAGATATATCATGCTGTACACATATAGAGTTTGCATCCAGCAATCACTGCTTTCATCAAATCCTCAGTTATAGGTGTATGGGCTAAGCATCTCTGAACTATTACCTTTGTGTCGGTCTCAACTCATTAGCTTTGCAACTGCCTTTGTGTCAATCTCGACCTATGGTGACCCTATGGATGAGACATCTCCAGGCCTCCATGTCCTCGACTGCTCTGCCCAGCTCCTGCAAATATTTATTCATGGTCTCTTTAATAACGTCCATCCATCTAGCATGTGGCCTTCCTCTCTTTCTACTTCCCTCCACCTTTCCTAACATTATTATCTTTTCCAACAATTCATTCCTTCTCATGAAGTGTCCAAAGTAAAATAGTATACATTTTGTTATCTTGGCTTCTAGGAATATCTCTGGTTTGATCTGTTCTATGACCCATTTGTTTGTCCTTTTGACTATCCATGGAATCCTTAGCACTCTTCTCCAGTACCACATCTCAAATGCCTTGATTTTCCTCCTGTCTTCTATCTTGATTGTCCAGCTCTCATATCCATATATAGTAATAGGAAATACAATGGCTTGTATAATTCTAACTTTTGTGCTGAGCTGTATGTCTTTGCATTTTAGGATCTTTTCCAGTTCTTTCATAGCCACCCTCCCCATTCTTAATCTTCTTCTGATTTCCTGGCTGCAGTTCCCATTCCAATCAATGTTTGATCCCAAATATCATAGAATCATACAATCATAGAATCATAGAGTTGGAAGAGACCACAAGGGCCATCCAGTCCAACCGCCTGCCATGCAGGAACTCAAAATCAAACCATCCCTGACAGATGGCCATCCATCTTCTGTTTAAAGACCTCCAAAGAAGGAGACTCCACCACACTTCTAGGGAGTGTGTTCCACTGTTGAACAGCTCTCACTGTCAGGAAGTTCCTCCTCTTTTCCTTGTTCCGGGTCCTGTTCTCTGGAGCAGCAGAAAACAAGCTAGCACCCTCCTCAATATGACATCCCTTCAAATATTTAAACAGGGCTATCATATCCCTCTTAACCATCTCTTCTCTGGGCTAAACATACCCAGTTCCCTAAGTCGTTCCTCATAGGGCATGGTTTCCAGACCCATCACCATTTTAGTCACTCTCCTCTGGACATGCTGTAGGTTTTCAACATCCTTTTTGAATTGTGGTGCCCAGAATTGGACACACTATATGAGAACTCTTTTACTATTTCTATTTCTTCATTGTCTAGTCTGAATGTGTGAAAGTTCTCTGTGGTCATTATTTTTTTCCCTTTATGTTCAACAGTAAACCTGCTTTTGCACTTTCTTCTTTGATCTTCCTTAGTAATTGTTCCAGATCTGTGAGGCTTTTAGCTAGTATTATGATGTCATCAGTATAACTCAGATTGTTGATATTTCGTCCTCCTATTTTCACTCTTCCCTCTTCCATGTCCAAGCCTGCTTTCCTTACAATATGTTCTGCATATAGGTTGAACAGATAGGATATAGGATGCAGCCTTGTCTGACTCCTTTGCCAATTGGGAAACATTCTGTTTCTCCATGTTCTGTTCTGACAGTAACCTCTTGTCCTGAGTACAGATTCTTCATTAGGACTATCAGATGTGTTGGTACTCCCATGTCTTTAAGGGTGTTCCATAACCATTCTATTTCTCCATGATCTGTTCTAAGCGTAGCCTCTTGTCTTGAGTGCAGATTCATTCTCAGGCCTATTAGATGTTTTGGCACTCCCATGTCTTTAAGGGCATTCATGGTCTATGCAGTCAAAGACTTTGCTATAGTCTATAAAGCACATGCTGATTTTCTTTTGGAACTCCCTGCTACGCTCAATTAGCCATCATAGATTTGCAGTGTGATCCCTGGTGCCTCTTCCTTTCTTGACTCATGCTTGGACCTCTGGGATTTCTCTCTCCATGTTTGGTTGGAATTTATGTTGCAGTATTTTGAGCATAATTTTCCTTGCGTGGGAGATTAATGCTATGATTCTATAGTTGCTGCAGTCTCTTGTGTCTCCTTTTTCGTGGAAGGACATGTATATTGATCACTTCCAATCTGTTGGCCATCCTTTTGTTTTCCATATCTGTTGAAATAATAATAATAATAATAATAATAATAATAATAATAATAACATTAATTTATTTGTACCCCACTGATCTGCTTAGCAATCGGGGCAGTTTCCAACATAAAAATGCAATACAATAAAATCAACCCCAAACCCCAACCCTCCCAACCCTTAAAAATGTATTAAACAGCATCAAAATTTAAAACAGTTTTAAAAGAAATTTCAAATTTACAAATTACAATAATTGCAGCAGCAGCAGGTATAATAGCTGCTGGGATGGGGGGGGGGAGGCACAGAGGACAGGTTCTATGACTGGGAGGACTAATTAGGAAAGGCCTGCCGGAAGAGAATATGTTGGTTAGCACTAGAGCTGATTCTTTCAGTGTAGACTGCAACAGTTCTACTGATATATCATCTATCCCTGGAGTCTTGTTTTTTGCCATTTCTTTTATTACAGCTTCTACCTCAGTTTTTAGAATTTGGGATTCATCTTCATATGGCTCTCCTAAATGTTGTCATCCCTTTTGTATACTTCTGTGTACTGCATCCAACATCTTTTTATTCCTTCTTGGTCTTGAATTATGTTATTTTTATTGTCGTAGAGTGTCCCGATCCTTGGTTTGAACTTTCCCTTGATTTCTCAAATCTTGTGGAATAGGTCTCTCATTCTTCCCTTTTTGTTGTTGCCTTCTATTTCTCTTAATTTGTCATTGTAGTAATTTTCCTTATCTTTGCACACTAGCCATGTTGTGTTCATGTTTCTTAGTTTATTCCTATCTCCTTTTTGTTTTGTTTTTCTTCTTTCCTTAATTACTTGTAGTGTTTTAATCATGGCTTCTTCACTTTCCTTTTATCTGATGGAAGTGTCATTATACATTTTTTTTTTTATTATGTCCCTGGCTTTGACCAAAGCTCTTCCGTTTCACAATCTATTATATTTAGTACTGCAAATCTGTTTCTTATATTGTTAATGAATTCTGTGGAAATGTTGTTTAAATCATATTTTGGTATGATGACTGGTTTTATTCTAGTCTTGAGTTTTACTTTTATTTTGGAAATGAGTAGTTCATGATATTATATATATATATATATATATATATAGGGAAGCATGGTATTCTAATAACATTTCTTCATTGAAATGCATTAAATCCCACAAATGTACATATTTCCAAGGTAAAACAAATTTTATCCCATTCCCAGTTCAAGAATATATAGAACTCTTTAAAAAAAAAAAAAAAGCTCAGTGAATTTCTTTTTCATGCCTAGGTTTGACCTATGATACAACATTTCCATGATACAATTTTGCTGATTAAATTAGCTTGTAGGAATTATGATTTTTCCATGCTGGAAAAATGCTACTTCAGATAGTATTTGTTTGGAAGCTTTGAAATCACACATGCCATATCAGACAATTTTTCAAGATGTACAGGTGGTGAAGCATGTACTGTCATTACTGGAAGGCCTTTTTCTAAAAACATGCCATTGGCTCATTTGAATTGTACATTGTCTTTCCATCTGCTGCCTGACGTGTGTCATTGGCAGATGTGTCACTGGCAGGTTTTGCCAAGCAAATCTAGAAGACAGGGGTTTTTTTTATGATGAAACAATAAAAGTGCAAAAAATCAGGCATGGGAATCAAAGGCTTTTCCTCCAAAAAGAAAAAAAAGAAAAGGAATAGAAAGGTGGCTTTTAGAAAAAGTGTGTTATGAGAAATGGACATGATTTTGTCATAATGTGTATGATTTTCCATATGACCATATGTGGAACTGCAACAGAGAAAAGACCTGTCAGGTCAGTCATGTATGCATGGTGATCTCATCACATAAACATGTCAAGACCATGTGGCATCCTGGTCTGGGAAATGACATGGATGTGGCCACTGAAAGGAACTGGAGCAATGGTAACAGGTTTACTACAGTTCAAGTGGCAGGCACGTGAGTGAGCATTTGGAAAGCTGTGCATTCATGTGAGGTATGAAGCAACATGCACAGTAGGTGAGACCAGCCAGGTATGCATCATGGGAGGCCTGATGCAACAGGCACTTGAGATGAAACCACTCATGTTTCATTAGTGCATGGCTATCATGTGTTCCTAATAAGACCATCTATATATGGGAGAGGCTCAGAATCTCCATTGTTGGTTAGTTGTGGTTGGTGGTTGACAAAGCACTTTGTTGGTCTGTGTAGCTGTGAGTATTCAAGACAGACATCTGGTACTCTATGTATCTTTGTAAGTATTTGCAACAAAGATTAAACCCCCATTGAGTGAATTCTCACTGTTCAGCAATTCATTTCTCCAAGCTGAAAGCAGCAGCCTGTGTGTGGGAGGATTTTTCCTGTGCCGTCTAGAGCAAGATTCTTCACAGAAGACCATCTTCTGGGCATTCCTGCCTATGTGCATCAACTCTGTGTGTGTGTATGCTATATCCTGCCTGTCTACATACCCCAACAGGACACCCCTTTGAAACATAGATGAAAGCAGTGAGATAGGAGTTGCCATCTGGGAAAACATTCACACTTCAAGGCAGATTTATGATCCAGGATGTTTTGCCTAACCAGAGCCATTAGAAGGGGGGGGGGGGGGGAACCATTCTCACTTCTGAAGCTTGTCTATAGATCAAGTAATTTTTAGTATGTAGATTTGACATTCCTTTGAAATAAAGTAAAGAACTCTCTGTCTGGGGCTAGTTTTAGCCAATATAAGGACCCCCAAATCCCTTTGTTAGGTGTGCTATATTAAAATCTAGGGAGCCACTTTATCTCTCTGAATTTTGATATATTTCTGATTCTCGAGCTGTTTTCCCCTTTCCTCTTCCACATTGCAGTCTACAGATTTTGGAAGATTAGGGCAGCTTTGCTGAAGGTAAATATCACTGTTAGAAACCCTCTTGTTTCCTGTCCAATGCTAACTGACTTTATTCCTGAGTTATTGGGTGATTGCATGAATATAAGTTTGTCATAAGTGCATATGTTCAATAAACCTAATTTAGTTGCCCTAAAACTTGTCTCTGTTGATCCAATATTTCCTTGGCCACCTTTGTATAAAAAGGGATAAAATCCTGCTACTCCAATTGAGCTAATTAATATTCCCCAAAGACAAATTCCTCTAAGACATAATAAGTGTTATTCTTTATACTGATACTAAGCATTCCTTCACATATTCCATGGTGTTTTCATCTAATGAAGTTATCCTGCAGCTAAGCACACAAACCCTTAAGGATCCTAATTCCTTTGAAAAGAATGTAATTGTGGTAACTTAAGCAGCCAAAGAACTGGAAAGAAATTGAATGTTTTTTTCTTAAGCCTTTAGATATCTACAGCCCAAAGTGGTGCAGGTTCGGATGCATATATTGGAAATGAGAGTGAACCATTATGGTAGCAACTGTTGCATACCATAAAATGCAGAAAAATGCATTAAAGTCCAGAAATTAAGTCATGATCCCATAGCAGCTATGATTTCATGGTCTAGAATTTATGAAATCTTCATGGCTTCTTATGTTACGGCGTCCATTCTATTTTAGCAATAAGTGGGATCAATCTATCCAAAGGAGATGTAATACGACAGCAGTGCAAGTTGCATAAGAAGTCTTACATATTGTTCCACATATTTATTGCACTACAAATTGCTGCTAAATTTTCTTAACTGCAGGCTACTTAAAATGCTTCCTGAGCTTCTATATATTTCTAGTGATGGCACACTAATGAAACAAGTTTCTCTCTGGTGAAGCTGATGATCTGCAACTAATAATAATAATACATTAAAATTACTTGTCTTCTGGGAATTAGATATGTCACATAACATACATCATTTGAATTACATAGCCATATTTCTGTGGATTACCCTTTGAAATAAAAGGGTTGTTTGGTCCATTTTATACTATGATGACCATATGCTCCACTTAAAAGAAAGGCTTAAGGTTTTTAATCCTGGCTGAATATGTACTTAAAATTTATTTCAGTGAAATTCACAACAACTGAGAGAGAAAATATCAGTAGCTGGTGGCCTATAGCCTTTGAGCTTTGAAAATCTAATACAATCAGTTTGTACAGAAATAGAATGTGGTATGTCTTTTTGTGCTTTTATAAAACTTGGCTGGTTAAGTGTTGCCTCTGAATGCCTTCTCTCACTTCCATGTAGAACTGGTGTGTGGCCTTTACAGTGGTAGGACAGAGAAAGCCAAGGACTTTTCTCTTGACATGACAATTTTCCATAAGAAGGAAAAATTTTGATCCAAGATGGCTTCAAACATGCAATCTCCTCACATGCACACAGAAACAGTACAGTTCCAAAAGACTGTACCACACATTTCTTCTGAATATATGCAAGGAATAATCTGCAATGATGTCCTCTAACTCAGAACTCATGCCAAGGAAAACCTTGGAATTTTGCATTACTTTTATGGCACACATCTTTATATTTAATGCAAAAATGGGAAGAATTTAGCAATCTGTTTCCATTTGGAAAAGATTGTTTATGCTAAGTAGGCTGGCATGATTAAAAATAAATAGCTATAGAATAGGGGAATACTGTTGGATTCCAAAGACAATCCTGTCTTTGGCTGAACAGAATTAATCAGCTTTGTTCAGTAACAGCTTTGTGACAGAAATAAATTGTATACAATATACAGTCATTAGGTCACACTGAGCACTAGAAGCAAAGATGTATTCAGTCTCAAAATGAAATGATTACGAATTATTACCTAGGTAATTCATTTTAAAATATGGGGTTTTCAAATACCTACTGAGCAATTCATAAGGAGAAATGGTGCTTCAGGTTTAGCCGTTCTCTTCTTGCTTACTAAGGCAACTAAGGTCAACTGGGGAACTTACACTCTTAAAATTAGACCATATGATTTTCAAACTGCACCTAGATGTTTCTGGGCCCAAACTCCTGGGAGTTCCACTGGGCTTGTATTCAAATGTCTGGAGGGGAACAAGTGGTACATAACAGGAAGGCACTGTGAAATATTATGCAAACCTTCTAATCAGCTAATCTCATTCTGATATAGTCCATTTTCATCAGTAGGGATAGAAATGATAAGAGCCTTCCCAAACACACTTGCCCCAATCCAGCAATTCCATATTTGCAAAATGGAAAACATGGAGCTCTAGCATATTATGTGATTCCATCAAGTGAAATGGAAGAGGCAGCTTTTCTTATGCATCCTCTTATATTAGGGCTGGACAACATTTTTTCTACATAAGGCCACAGATGGTGACATGCGTTAGAGTTAATTAACTTTGCATGGTACTGCAAAATTGCATGTTTGCTGACTTTCTTTTTGTTTGATTTCTCAGATCCTCTCTCTTCTTGAGAGGGGTTGGTGTCACCCCAGTGTGGTAACTCATACTGTCAATACCAGGCTGTCAGGCACCCCACCCATAGCCATCCCTTCCACCAGCCTGGCCACATCTGCAAGTCTGATGGAAGTCAGCTATTTTGGATCTGATCCTAACTAACAGGGAAGACCTAGTTAATGGGGTGCAAGTGATTGGATCCTTAGGCAGGAGTGATCATGTCCTCCTGGAGTTTCTTTAATGGGGGGATACTGTTATTTGTAACATTGTTTTATTGTTTACCTTGGGGTAATTTTACTCAATTTATCTTAGTTGTAAGCTGCCTTGACTGCTCTGCAAAAGGCAGGGTATAAATAAAGATTATTATTATTATTATTATTATTAGTAGTAGTAGTAGTAGTAGTGATGGGTGACTTCAATTATTCTGATATTTGCTGGAAGTCAAACTCAGCCAATACTTCAAGGTCTAGCAAATTCCTCACTTGCCTCAAAGACAATTTCATTGTCCAAAAGGTGGAAGATGCAACAAGGAGATCAGCTATTTTAGATCTGATCCTAACCAACAGGGATGACCTGGTAAATGGGATGCAAGTGGTGGGATCCTTAGGTGGGAGTGATCATGTTCTCCTGGAGTTTCTTTAATGAGGGGGGGATATTGTTATTTGTAACATTGTTTTATTGTTTACCTTGGGGTAATTTTACTCAATTTATCTTAGTTGTAAGTTGCCTTGACTGCTCTGCAAAAGGCAGGGTATAAATAATTATTATTATTATTATTATTATTATTAGTAGTAGTAGTAGTAGTGATGGGTGACTTCAACTATCCTGATATTTGCTGGAAGTCAAACTCAGCCAATACTTCAAGGTCTAGCAAATTCCTCACTTGCCTCAAAGACAATTTCATTGTTCAAAAGGTGGAAGAGACAACAAGGAGATCAGCTATTTTAGATCTGATCCTAACCAACAGGGATGACCTGGTAAATGGGATGCAAGTGATGGGATCCTTAGGTGGGAGTGATCATGTTCTCCTGGAGTTTCTTATACAGTGGAAAGGAGAAACTAGGCATAGTCAAACACTCATTCTATTCTTTAGGAGAGCTGATTTCAACAAACTTATGGAAACACTGGGAATGATCCCATGGTCAGGAATACTAAAGGAGAAGGGAATTCAGGATGGATGGGAGTTTCTCAAAAGAGAGACACTGAAGGCACAATCTCAAAATCTCCCAATGAGAAGGAAAAATGGGAGGAGTCTCAAGAAACCGGGTTGGATGACAAAAGAACTTTCAACAGAACTAAGTCTTAAATGGGAGATGTATAAGAAATGGAAAAAGGGCAAAAACAATAAAGAGGAATTCAAACAAATAGCTAGCATATTTAGGAGTAAAGTCAGGAAACCCAAAGCACAGAATGAGATCAGGATTGCTAGAGTAGTTAAGCACAATAAAAGAGGGCTTTTTTGGGTATGTCCATAGCAAAAGAAAGAAGAAGGTAATGGTAGGGCCACTGCACAGAGAAAATGGAGAAATTTTAACAGGGGACAGTGGAAAGGAGAAGCCAGGCATAGTCAGACATGCATTCTAGACTTTAGGAAAGCTGATTTTACTAAACCTAGAGAAATACCGGGGGTGATCCCATGGACAGGAATACTAAAATAGAAGGGAGTTCAAGACGGATGGGAGTTTCTCAAAAGGGAGATACTGAAAGCACAATTTCAAACCGTGCCAACGAGAAGGAAAAATGGGAGGTGTCTCAAGAAACCAGGATGGATGACTAAGGAACTTGCAACTGAACTAAGTTTTAAACGGAACATGTATAAGAAATGGAAAAATGGGGAAATCACCAAAGAGGAATTCAAACAAATAGCTAGTATGTGTAGGGATAAAGTCAGAAAAGCTAAAGCACAAAATGAACAGGCTTGCTAAAGAGGTTAAGAACCATAAAAAGGGGTTTTTTTTGGGTATGTCAGCAGCAAAAGGAAGAAGAAGGAAATGGTAGGGCCACTGTGTGGAGAAGATGGCAAAAAGTTAACAGGGGACAGAGAAAAGGCAGAATGACTCAACACCTTCTTTGCTTCAGTCTTCTCAGAAAAGGCAAAGGTGCTCAACCTGAAGATAATGGAGCAGAGGACAGAATAGGAGGATTTCAGCACAGAATAAGTAAAGAGATAGTACAGGAATACCTGGTTAATCTAAATGAATATAAGCCTCCAGGACCAGATGAATTACATGCAAGGGTATTAAAAGAACTGGCAAACGTAATATCAGAACCATTGGCAACAATCTTTGAGAACTCCTGGAAAACAAGAGAAGTCCTAGCAGACTGGAGGAGGGCAAATGTTGTCCCCATCTTCAAAAGGGGAAAAAAAGAGGATCCCAACAATTATCATCCAGTTAGTCTGACATCAATACCAGGAAAGATTCTGGAGCAGATCATTAAACGGAGAGTCTGTGAACATCTGAAAGGTAATTCATAATCACAAAAAATCAACTTGGGTTTCAGAGAAACAGGTCATGCCAGACAAATCTGATCTCTTTTTTTGATAAAATTACCAGCTTGGTAGATGAAGGGAATGCTGTGGATATAGTATATCTTGATTTCAGTAAGCCTTTGACAAGGTTCCCCATGACATTCTTGAAACAAGCTGGTAAAATGTGGGCTAGACAAAGTAACTGTTACATGGATTTGTAATTGGTTGACTGGGCGAACCCAAATAGTGCTCAACAATGGCTCCTTTTCAACCTGGAAAGAAGTGACCAGTGGGCCCAGTGCTATTCAATATCTTTATTAATGACTTGGATGATGGTATTGGGGACATAGTTATCAAATTTGCAGACGACACCAAATTAGGAGGAGTAGCTAATACCCCAGAGGACAGGATCAAAATTCAAAATGACTTGAACAGACTAGAAAGCTGGGCCAAAGCTAACAAAATGAAATTCAACACGGAGAAATGTATGGTACTGCACTTAGGGCAGAAAAATGAAAAGCACAGATATACAATGGGGGACACCTGGCTGAATGAGACTACGTGTGAAAGGGATCTAGGAATCCAGTTGGACCATAAGTTGAACATGAGTCAACAGTGCGATGCGGCAGCTAAAAAGGCCAATGCAATTTTAGGCTGCATCAATAGAAGTATAGTGTCTAGATCAGGGGTAGGCAACCTTTCCCCTTTAAGGGCCGAGGGACTTCAGCTCCCAGAAGACTCAGCCATGTTGGCCAATAGTCCCATGTTGGCCAATAGCTCCTGGGATTCCGGGAGCTGAAGTCCCTCGGCCTTTAAAGGGGAAAGGTTGCCTACCCCTGGTCTAGATCAAGAGAAGTAATAGTACCACTCTATTCTGCTTTGGTCATTCCTCACCTGGAATACTGTGTCCAGTTCTGGGCACCACAATTCAAAAAGGATGTGGAGAAACTGGAGCGTGTCCAAAGGAGGGCAACTAAAATAGTGAAGGGTCTGGAAACCAAGCCCTATGAGGAACGACTTAGGGAGCTGGGGATGTTTAGCCTGGAGAAGAGAAGGTTGAGAGGTGATATGATAGCCATGTTTAAATATTTGAAGGGATGTCATATTGAGAAGGGAACAATCTTGTCTTCTGCTGCTCCAGAGACTAGGACCCAAAACAATGGATGTAAGCTCCAGGAAAAGAGATTCCACCTCAACATTAGGAGGAACTTCCTGACAGTAAGGGCAGTTTGACAGTGGAACACATTCCCTCGGAGAGTAGTGGAGTCTCCTTCCTTGGAAGTCTTTAAGCAGAGGCTGGATGGCCATCTGTCTGGGATGCTTTGATTGGGAGTTCCTGCATGGCAGGGGGTTGGACTGGATGGCCCTTGTGGTCTCTTCCAACTCTATGATTCTATGATTCTATGGTAGGATGACTCTCCCTCTGTGTTGCCTTCTGTATTGCAGTTCTCCAAATAGTTGATTGGTAGACTGAAAGGAATATGATTATGTAGAGAACACACATACAGGAAATACTTTCTATTCCAGCAATATTGGGAGAAGGTAGCAGGAAATGTTGGTGAATCCATGGTTGACCACATAAATATATTTCAAGGTTCCTTTGCTGCCCATAGGGTTTTCATATTTCTTTATCTCAATAGTTCTCAATCTTGTTTTGGACTTCTGCTCCCAGAATCCATTGACCAAGCTGGTTGTAGCTTCAGGGAGCTGAACACCTGGAGGACCAAGTTTAAGAAATATTGATATTTTTTTTTTAACAAGTCTGTCCCAACTAGTGAAGTGAAAGGGAAGGACATTTCCTGTATGTACACATGTCTAAGGCTTGAAAGAATTTTGGATGAGAAGATTTATGAAATATGACCCTCTGATTTCAGTACAATGGCCAACTAACTGTGCTTAGCATCACAACCTTAACCCCCTTCTCTGCTGCCTTCACATAGAGTGGGAGGATGCTGAACATCCCCTTTACTGTGGAAGAACACTTATCTATAGAACACTAGTCTAGAAAATAGAACATCACAGTTCTATTTTAACTCTTATTTTAGATCTTTCATCTTTACAAAGAACCTAAATCTTACCTGGGTGCTTAGAAGTTAGGACATTGGCAAGAAAAAACCTGTAATGTTCCTCTATACAGTAGGTTGAGGGGTGGAGGGGGATGGAACTGAAACTACACTAACAATTTTAGGGACTGCTAAGAAGGAAGTGAAGTTAGAAACCTCTTTTGAAGTTTTGAAGGAACTTCTGAAGTTTTGAAGTAACTTTGTAACAGCTGCAAACTAGAGTTCAGACCTTTCTGAACTGTACTGGAAATGGCTTTCTATTAGAACTGGATCAACATTTCTGTGTCTGTTTTCTACTGCATAGCTATTAATGAAGAATGGATGCAAAGGGCTGCTCCAATTCACTACCTCAAAAGGAACCATTATGGTGATTTTAGGGTGGCTGCAACTAAATCCTTAGAACAGTTCTGGAATGGGTTGCCATAGAAGCAAGGAAAGGCATAGTAACATCATCTGCAAAATGTTCTTCCTCCTTTTTGTTTTGCTGAACAACCATTTCATCCCATGTTGATTATGCATTCATCCTACTCTTCAGTACAGTCAGTCACATCACTTTAATAGTCTGTGCAATGTTCTTAGGTGTACTCTTACTGTGCTTTACCCTGGAAGACAACACAGAGAGGGCCTAAGGTCCTGTCTGCACCACTCCAAGGGGGTCCAGCGTGTCTTGTATTTGGAGCTGCCCTGACCCTCCCCTGTTAAAAAAGCCCTCCATAATTGCTCTCAGACAGGTCCTCCTGAGTTTACTGGCACATCCACTGCTGTCATGGGTCACTTTGCTATGAGGTCAGAAGAAACACCCTATCATGTTCACATGACTGGGTACCTCATTCTGACCTCAGCACAAGTGACTAGCAGCAACAGTGGACATGTCAGGCAGCTCAATGGGAAATCCATGTGGTCAGACACCTGGTGTGGGAATGGAGGGCTCTAGATCTTCCAGGAAGATCCTAAGCAACTGATGAGTTTTTAAAATCTAGGTTAAGAGAGGAAAAACTGAGTTCTGGTGCTGAACAAGCCAGACATCATCTGGTCTGTTCACACCAAAATCAGACTTTGGGCCATGTGTCATCAGGTCTCCCTGCTGAGGGAACAAGGGAAGGCTGTTGTATTTGGCCCATGCAGACACAGCCTATGTCTTTCTATGTTCAGATATGTTTTGATGCCTTCCAAGCCTTTTCATCTCTCTACCACTTCTAATGAGTGTTTAGAAAATGCCACACATACTGCTTCTTGAAACTATATTCTAACTCAGATTTTAGCTGGACTCTAAGCAAAAGGCATTCTTTGGGCTCTTAGCATAGCCCCAACAGTCTTATATTCCATCTCTAGCTACAGTCTTCCATAAAAACTAAACAGAAATGGACATATAAATCTCAGTCTCAATGAAGTTGTGGAAAGGAAACCTATAAGCAACTGGGTCTGTGTTCATCAGCCTGATATCTTGTATCACTCACCATGTAATGAAGGAATAAATTCATACATTACAGAAACCATTTTTTTTCTACCAGAAGGCAACACAAACATTCTTTTACATTCCTTGATCTGCAAATGTAGCTATGAATTATACAGCCAGAAGCAGAGACATTTAACAATGAGGTCTTATTATTTTTAATCCATACGTCTGTCCATTTCTTGCAGCTCCAACACCACAAGGCCACCAAATCATTTTGTAATCCATGTTTGGCAGTGCAGTAATTGGATTTTTAAGTGTTGGATGTTTGTTACCTGGCCTGTTACTTAATAAACATCAGCAAGGCATGACGTATCTTGTTAATGTTGCCAAAGCATTCATATGCAGAAATGATATTTTTTTTCTACTTCTGCTTAGCTTTAAAAAAATGATATCTTGCTCTCTTTTGCATGCACACACAAGCTAGTTCTAGTCCATTAGTCAGCCACTGTTGATGCAGGGGATGGGAAGGGAGGAGAGGGGGAATTATTTTGAATTTCTCTTTGTCTTATCTTTAAAAAATGCCAGGTACAGCATCAGTCCTGCATTAAGAAATAAATCTTCAGTACTATTTTCTGCTGCACATATGAAATAATGTGGTTAACTATGAAAGTCAGAACAATTTATATTTTGAAAGACTGACTTCATGATTCTTCTTTCAAAATATGATCTCAAGGTAATATAATAAGACATGTCTGCAAATTCCACAGAGAGCCCAGTTTAAACCTCTTCCCAGTGCATTCCTATTCTTCTCTTCAAGGGTGCTTATACAAGAGGTGAACCAGATGAAAGTTGGATTATTTATCACTGTAATATTGTACGTACTATGAGGGGGGCATGCCAGCATGGAGCTCCCATAATAACATCTGCCACTTGCCATGAGTCATTTAAGAAGGTTATGGAAGAAATCTCTCCTCCCCCCGCCCCCCCATTAGCACTACTCAGCAGGGTTGGCATAAGGCCTAGTCATGCTGTTGTAGTGTCACTGCAGAAAATACCACAGTGAAGATATCATACACAATAATTTTAATTGGATGGAGGAGATTTGAACTCTTTCATTAATGAGTACTGAGTTACAACTACAGGTAAGGTCAAATTTTACACAGACTTATGGTTTTGTCACCTTGTGACTTGCCAGTGCATTTAGCCACTTCACTTCCTTCCACTGAATTTCTCTCTGTTTCAGAAGAGTCAGGTATACTAATGACTCAAGTACCGACTACTGTCATCAATCTCTTGGATCCATGATATGACACATCAGGGAGGAGAGCAGCAGGTGTGATGTCTTAAGTCCCTGTGGCATTATTTAAGAAAAGTGGTGAGTATTAAATAGTTCCCTACCAAGAATCCAACACAACACTTACTGTATCAGAAGCTGTCATGCTGTTGTCTACAGAAGGAGATGTTTGGTCTATCATGCATAACAGTTACTCCTTTATGTGTTGTTCACAAATGCCTGTATATCATGAATAACAGGCTTCTTGGATCAAACCCAAACCCTGTCTAGTCCTACATTCTCTTTTCATTTTGAGTGACCTAATGCCTATCTGAAACCACAAGCAAGAATATTGTCCCACTTCTGTTCCCCAGTAACTGATATGGAGAGATATACTGCCTCTCTAGACATCATGATGAATAACCATTGATAAATTTATCTACCATGAAGTTTTAAACCAACCTATAGTGGCTAGTGTATGCATAAGTGTTGATCCATGGAGGCATGCATGTGTGTTCACACATGCACAAGGAAAAGGTTTTCAATGCAAATGCCAAATATTACTTTGAGTTGAATATGAGTAGTTCAAAGAATAACACTTGATTTTTTGGAGTGGTATGGACATTCTATTTGTGTCAATTTGGCTCACCTCTTGATACACAATTATGAATCAGCCTTTAATATCAAGATCTCTTTCCATATTGAATCTGGTAAGGTATAGCATGACAAGATATCAATATCAAGAGACTTAAAAGGGACATTGATTCTTCAGCTAAAAAAAGGATCAGTTACCTAGTGATGGCAAAGGCCTTCACCTGGGACCATGCCAGGTTCAGAACAACATAGCCAGTATTGGGCTAAATGGATTGTATAATCTGGGGTGGTACTTTCAAGGTATTAGGTTGTGAAAAAATTCTACTGAAACCAATGGAACACTTGAAAGGGAATTAACTGAAGTACCATTGTTATGAATTGGCTTTAATAAAAATCAATGTTAGCTTGATTAGGATAAAGACAGAAAGAAATGTGGGCAGAGTAACATCCTAGCCAAAAATGTGTTTTATTTAGATGGAAGGTTAAAAAAACTGCCATAAAAATAAATATTCATGTTACAGGACGTTCTTAATCTTAACCACCCACCCATGCATTTTTCTCATCCTGTTTATTTTATTTCTGGTAACCCAGTTAAGCTGTCACTAGCTATTCTTCCTTATTCCCTCCCTCCCTTCCCAATACATACCCTCTCACACACCATCTGGTATCCTGTCTATGATGGAGTAAAGTAATTCATCTGGTAAATGGCTGGGATGATTTGTATTTTGATTAACTTTAATTAAAAACAAGAATATAAATAATACCTAATGAAACACTTCATAATCAATTAATAATTATTTTTTTAAAAATCAGACACATGCAGAGAGAGTGAGAGAATGAGACTACATTCTTTTAGGGTTCTCTTGCCCTGGAGCTTGCGGTAGTAGCAGATAAAATCATATTTTACATATTTGTTATATAATTTTCTTTCCATCAAAGTCTAAAATGTCCTTCCAGTTTAAAAAATCCATATTTTTTAAAAAAAATTACAGTCCTATGTTTGGTAGTAAAGGCCTAAGCAGACTGCCAGAAATAGTGCACATTAAATTGAGGCACTGCCCTGGCTCAGTGCTAGGGAATTATGGGAACTGTATTTTTTTCTGGGACATTGAGCCTTCTCTATCAGAGAGCTCTGGTGCCACAATAAATTACATTTCCCATGATTCCCTAGCACTGAGCCAGGGCAGTGCCTCAATTTAATGTGCACTATTTCTGGCAGTCTGCTTAGGCCCTAAGTCTATTGACCTCATTGAGAAATATGTCCTATTGAGCTCAGTGAGGGTACACCTGCATGAAGTTGCACTGTGTGTATGAATTAAACAGCAGATCCTAGGCTCTTTTCTTGCAAGAAGTGATAATCAATGGCTACTAATCAAAATGATTAGAGATAACCTCCAGATTCAGACACAGCTTACCTCCAAGTACCAACATTCAAGAGGAATCAATGAGATAAGGCTTTTGACTTATCTTGCTTTAAGGAAATAGTTTGCTATTGTGATTCTGAACTGGGTGGATGTTTAGTGTAATCTGCCAATGCTCTACTTGCGTTCTTAATTTCTTGAGAACAATACTATATGTTTCAAAACAATGGTTCTCAAATTTGAGCCTAGAATTCCTGAATGCTAGTAATTATATTTGAAGCTTCTGGGCATTGAAGTCCAACTTTTGGGAATCTAAATTTGGGGGTGGCTGTCTTGAAAGGGATATCAGTGCAGATATGAGAAAAGGTTGACTTATTTCCATTTGTGTTCTCTCTTTTGAACTATTATCCATAGAGTATGGGATAATTAGATAGAGCTAATTGAAAGGGGCTAATTAATTTGAACAATTGTTATTTATATGAAGGCTTTTGTGACAAATTTGGCCTGATGCTGCAAAAAAAAAAAATACTTGGCATTTTGCCACAGAAAGTTAATTGCTCTCTGCATCCTATTTAAAAATGACCCATCACAACATATGAATTGTTTAGTATGCTTGTTAGTAGAAAAAGAGAAGATGAGATGGGGAGTCAGCGCAAGAAAAACATTTAGCAGAGTGCATAGATTTCTTTCTTAGACAAATATGTTTTCAACAAATTATCTGGAGCCAGGAAAAAGAAATAAATAAGGAAGGAATGAAAAACTCTTTTTTTGGGGGGGGGGGAGGGCATACACATGAACATATTTGGTACACATGAACATATTTCCATTCAAGTTGTCAAAATGTTAACAATTGGGACATTAACCCGAAAACTGGCATTTAATTATCAAAGAAGACATTCCAAATCAGCTGTTGACTCCAAATGTACCATTGCAATGTTTGTGTTTAAAACCAATAGTTTATGCCTAGAATACAAACAATTAGAGCACAATTGTCTATGGATTACACCGAGCACAAGTGAAGGTTCCTTATGAACTGCAACCTTTGGGTTGCAAAAATCTATGGACTTAAAATACATATTATATTTATGACTTATATTCAGTTAATGGATTACAATAGCAGTAGCAATAGCAGCTACATTTCTATACTGCTTCATACTGATCTAAGTAGTTTGTAAGTAGTTTACAACATGTAAGCTAATTGCCCCCAACAAGCTGGGTACTCATTTTAGTGGCCTCAGAAGGATGCCAGGTTGAGTCAACCCTGGAGCCCTGACTGGAATCAAACTCACAACCTTGTGGCTGTGAGTGAGTGGCTGCAGTATCGGTGTTTAACCAGTGCACCACCAAAGCCTTGGTTTTGCCAGTTAACTGCACTACTCATAGCATCACTTTATTGTGACCCAGCATAAGTGACTTTCTTTTTACAACTGTTTACTATCATTTTATGCTATGTTTACTATCATTTTATGCTATGCATAAAAGTGAAACAGGCATGCTTTCCCATTCCTATATCTTAACTGAGAGACTGAAGGTCCTTCCATTATTCATTATGCTCAATAAATATGAATATTAGACTTTGATGCACAAGGCAAGAAAACTTCTCTTGCCAGTGTCTGCCCAAATTGTTTAAAAGCCATATTGGACAGGTAGGGCTTGTGGGCTGGACCCCTGTCAAGCCTTATTTCAAAGTGCAAATTAGAAATTCCCTCCAACCATCTCCTTCTGCTGACAAGGAAATAGTTGCATTGATGAGAGCAATCAGAGCATAACTGTTTTGGTCACTGCCACTGAATGGAGACCTTGAAAAACTGACTCAGACTGGTACATCCCACATTGTTAGGTAGACTGCAGTTTCCAGAGATGTTCTGCAAACCCATCTGGATTTGAAAGAGGGCAAATAGTTATACTTAATTGGCTTTTTGTGTATGAAGCTCCTTTGTTCGGTACCATTCAGACCATTTAAAATCATTGTCTATATTTGAAGGGCAAGTTCACTTCTGCCATTTGCAAGCACATGGTGTTGTTTTTTTGAACCCTCCATAGAAAAACTTTGAGGCCATGCTTTGCCCCACCCAGAGACATCCCCCATCACTTCACTTTTTAGAGACAGCCCTCAAGTTAGGAAGAGGTTAAATACAGATACAGAGAGAACCAATTGCTCTCTGAGACCTACTTTCTTGTTCTTCTATAGTTTTGTGTTTTTTTAAAAAAAAATAAAGAAATGATTGTTTTTCTTCAAAATCAACTTTTCTTCAACCTGATTTCTTACATTTGATGTCATTTTCACTTGGAGTCACTCTGGTTAATTGTTATTGTTGTACAGCACTGTTTAGAAGGGATTTCCCCTTGCTTTCCTCTGAGGCTGAGAGAATATGTCTTACCTGTAATATGAGCTTGACCTTGGGAAATTTTTAATATTAGCTCAAATATTTAGAAGGAAACAAACCACTTTAGATGAAGGGAACTTAGGTTATAGATACATAAAGACAAAGCTTCTCTAAATGAATTATACATTTATTAGGGAATTGGGCATACAAAGACATCCACTCCATCACACATTCTCACAAGAACTCAGGAATAAAGTAAATTAGCATGGGATAGACATGAGGCTTTCTAAGGGGGATATTACCTGTACGCCAGATGAGACTGATGTAAAGTTGGACTCAACCATAGGAAGAGAAGGGAGCATGGAATGTGTTAGAGCTGGATCAGAATTCAGAGTAATGCAGTGTCTCCAGGAATTCTAACAAGGCACGTCTAACAGGAATTTTGCTAAACCTTTTATAGGATGAAAACAACCTGGAGCAAAGGTTGATTGCTGTATATCAAAGGGCCAAATTAACATTGTAAAGGTTTCCTTGAAGTAGATAGCTTCCAGAGGGGGAGTAATGGATCTTATCTTTCTTGTGGCAAAAAGTCATCCAGGCCATTGATTCTCTAGCTTCCTCATCTCCTGAGGTGTGAATCTTTCTGTTTGCAACTCCTGAAACTAAGGACTTGAACAGACTGCCAGAAATAATCCAGCTTGAGACCACTTTAACTGCCCTGGCTCAGTGTAAGGGAATCATGGAACTGTAGTTTATTGTGGCACCAGAACTATCTGACAGAGAAGACTCAATGCCTCAGAAAAAAAAACAAAACAAAAAAAAACTACAATTCCCATGATACCCTAGCACTGAGCCAGGACAGTTAAAGTGGCCTCAAGCTGGATTATTTCTGGCAGTCTGTTCAGGCCCTATGTGTTTGATCTGCTAATAAATACTGGAGTCTACGTGACCATCTATCTCTGAAGGTCTATGTGACCAACTCACTTCTGAATACATGGCTGAAACTCTATTTCTCTTTAGGGTCATGTCAGAAATATATATACACACAGAGCATGAAAATAGCTTGACTCATGGTAACATACCCAATGTCACTCATTGGGTTTCCATAGACTAACAGAGTTTGAAATCCTGGTTTGAAATCCTCTAGAATGCAGGCAGTTTTTAAATTTTATGTTTTTATCTTAATATTGTATTTATTTTTTAAAAAGGGTTTTTATTGTTATTATTGTTTTTATTGTTCAATATAAGGCATGTTTTATTTAAATTGTTTTTACATCATGTAAGCCACCTTGAGGTGGGATATAAAAATGAAGTTTATTTATTTATTATTATTATCTAGCTACAAATCCACCTTATGGTAGCTTCTTCTTGCCCACATTTTACCAACTTTCCTGCAAGAATATCATGGGAGAACCATGCCAAAAAGATTTACTGAAAACAAGACACCCTACATGCACAAGAGAGAACCTATGGGATTAGGCACTAGGAGTCTTATCCCATGATCAATTCTGTTTTTGAGTCCTGCCATCAGGCACTAATCATAATGCTCCTAAGTAAATGGTTGCCAAGTAACCATGGTTTACCTACCATTATGAGTTTTCCCTCAGTAGCCTATTGCATGGCTAACTGCACCCCTCCAAGACTCCACGGATCCATGGATATTGTTACTGGAAAATTGTCAGCCTTTGGAGCCAATTCCCTGAAGGACTCCATCCATTGTCAGGAAAAAGCATCAGCAAACCCATTATTCATACCAGCCACATGGAGGGCCCAAAACAACACATTATACTTCAAACACAGTAAAACAAATTCCCTAACTAAGGCCATATTCTAGGAGAGTTGGATGACATTTGATTAATAACCTGCATAGCTGAAATATTGTTGCATCAAAAATGAACAGAAGAATTAGCAAATTCTTCCACCAGCAACTACAATAGGAAAAAACTCTTTTAAAAGATAAGACCAACAATAATCCTGCAGCCACTCACTCTTTGTGGCAGACTTGAACACACCAGTGTCCATTAAAATAACATCCAAAGCCAATGAACCCTGATGTGTCAGATGAGATCTGTAGAACATCATAAAATTTATACTCTGGCTTCCGGAATGAAACACCATTGAAAGAGTCTTCAATCCTCCTTCACCCGTTTTGTCAGCCTAACTGTGATATTACTGCTAATTATTATTATTATTATTATTATTATTATTATTATTATTATTATTATTTATATACCGCTTGGTGGCGAACCAATCTAGGTGGTTTACAAAGCTAAAAATACATACAACTTAAATAACATAACTCCCTCCCCCCCCCCTTAAAATTCAATTCAACTACAGATAAGTTAAAAACAGTAATCATTTAAAACATAACAATAAACAATAGACCAATTAAATAGGAACCAGCAAACCCTGTGCAGCTTCAGTTCTAACAGGGCTGAGGAAACAATCTTAAAGGGAAAAATCCCAGGTCCCAGAGTCCCGAGGCTGGGTATTTTAGTCTGGAAAGGCCTGCCGGAAGAGATCTGTCTTGACAGCTCTCTTGAAACTGTCTAAAGATGTCAACTGATGGATCTCGTCCGACAGGCCATTCTAGAGCCTGGGGGCAACAACGAAAAGGCCCTCTGGGAGGTTGCCACAAGCCTAACTTTTGGAGGCTGCAGGAGATTCCTCCCAGAGGAGTGGAGAGCATGGGGAGGATTATAGGAGAGGAGGCGATTTCTAAGATAGCTAGGACCCAAGCCATTTAGGGTTTTAAAGGTAATAACCAACACCTTGTACTGGGCCCGGAAACCAGTAGGCAGCCAGTACTGCTGCACCCCAATAGTGGCACCAAAAAAGGGAAAAAAAGTTTGACCTGAACCCACCACCCTACAGCAACATTCAATTACCTAATGACCTCTTGAGATTCCTTTAAAGTGGCTTTCCTGCAACCCACAAAAAACAACATTTGCCCATACATATTGTGTACCTTTTCATGAAGCAATCTAGAATATTAGGCAATGGTGTCTATCTTGATTCCCAAAAATATCAATTTAGAGTGACAATTGCATATTCCTTGCACACCAAATTCCCAATAAACCTTAACCTGCTCTGTTGCAAGTGAAACTTCCTTAAGATTTGCAGGAACTTGAGATTTCTGAACTATATAAGACCTTTCTCTTTGCAGTGGGTAAGCAGAAGCCATCAGGTGCATCCGGAGTTGTGAATAAACCAAATCCCACCTGAGTGTCAGAGACATGACACCTTCATTCTAAAGGATTCATCATAAAGTAACCACACTGACACAGCAAAATCAGCATAGGGCCTATTAATGACATCCATGCATCTAATTAAAGAATAAGCCCTCCATGGTTGTGCCCTAGCTATCACACGTAAATAGATAAAGGAGCCAGAAAGCCAATTCTACCAATTCCTATCCACCTTCCTCTCCTCAACCTTGTCCCATTCCTTTTCATCCAAAATTTCACATTCTTTCTACTCTACATTCCTAAAAAGCAAGGATCACCTCTCAAAATCACCTCTCAATATCTTCTGTTATGGCCTGGGTTAAGTGCTTATCTAAAACCATGGCAACTTCACCTGCTGGCAAAGCAACATAAGCAACCCATCCATAACTACCAAAATCCTATATAAGCAGCCATTGCCTGTCATACAGGGGGAAGTTGCTAAGCCAAAGAAGGAACAACACACCATAGCCCTCCTGTAAAATATGGGCTTGGTGTACAAAACCCCCAAATCCTCAGAATGGAGCATTAGAGAATGCATAGAATGTAAGGGTGACCACTGATCTAGAAAGGGGGGTTGCCCTGTGGGAAGACCTAACTCATTGGAAACCTTAGCTTCCATCCCCCTAAGCAAGCCATGCAGTGGTGCAGGCATAGATTAATGTGGATCTAAGTGATTCCAGACCCTCCATATTCAACCTTGTACTGGAGAACCCAATGAGCCCTGACTGTTGGTGAAGGTGTGTCAGACTTACCTTTACTATACACTACCTTTCTATTATCACCATTGTCATTAGAAGGTAGCTCCTTTGAACTGGTGCTGGTTACTGGACTTGGTCCAGCACCAGCACCAATCCATGCAAACCTTTCCTTAATGGAAAAGAAGCATTTTATTAAATGTATGTGTATTGCCATGGTCTCTACCCTCCCCCACTTGTCCTTTCACAGTTTTCTGAAACTGATGCAGTTTCTCAAGCTTCTCTGTTTGTATTAGGATCTCAGCCATTTCTTCAATCTCATCATCAGAAAAAAAAAAGTGAAACATGTGGAGAGGGTTGCTTAGCATGCTGTTTCTTGACAGGGCCCTCTTCTTTCACCGATCTGAAATTTTCTTAGGTGTCATTATACCTGTGTGTAATACTACACCACAGATGAATGCAGCAGCCAACACTCCAACTAATACCTATTTATTAAAGATTTATAAATTATTCAAACAAGTAATTAATATCATAATTCAATAACTGTGCCTATCAGGTGTGAAATTAACTAAATATAACTAATCAATTAAATAAATTATTATGTAATCAATTAATAGTCTGTGATTTATCAAGTCCTAGCTATACCAATGCAGTACTAGATTTAATCAAATGGTAAACAAACCAATGAATAAATTGTTTACTCCAATATAAAATAAAACCTACCAATTGTAAACTGTACCTATATACTTAATAAAAGTAACACACATGTAATGAAATCTGCAAATATTAAAAAATACCCTTAACAGTATGATAATAATATACAACTACATCACTATCCATAACATCACTGTTCAATCCAGAAAAGTGCCACTAAAATGACTTGCAAGGCAGCACTAAATTGGCAATACCTTGTGCAAAGCACCACTGGACAATCTTACTGGTACCCATTTGGTGCCAAAACTAGCACAGGAGACATGTTGCCTATAATGGTACCCAAGGCAGAGCTACAATGGTGGTGCTTTGTGCAAAACATGACTAGACAATTTTACTGGCACAAAATTAGATTGGAAGACATACACCTATCTGCTAAAGTGCTGTGTATGAAATAAAGAACACAGTCAACAAAATGTGGGTGGGATTTCAAAACAAGCAAGTCAACTTAAGTCCAATAGGGATGGAAGGCATGAGATGACTGAGACCAGGGTAAAACACACACGCACACACAAAACCAACACATACCAATCAATCAGTCCAAGAGACACCGACAGAAGAAACACAAGCCAAACAATACACACTCATAGAAAGCTGCAAAAGAATAGGAGGGAAGTTAGAAGCAAGCTAGAAGCAAACGGAGCTGAGAACACAAGGAAACCAGTCCAAAGTGTGGGTGGGTGGGTGGCTTGGAGTAAAGACACAAAGGTGATCGTAACACAGACTGGGGTAGACTGGGGACAACAAGATCAGAAAGAGAACTAAAACCTGAAAATGACAGCACAAGAAGACCAACTAGCCAGGTAACAGGAGAAATGCAAAGATGCCCCCACAACTCCCCAACAAAATGAAAATTTACCCCCCACAACTAAATCCCAGTAGAACAACTCCTACAATCAGCTACCATTATCACAAATTCCAAAGGGCCACTCTAGTGGACAGCCGGCATAAATAGCCTTCTCAGTTGCCCCCTATCACATGACACAGCTTGGCCAATCAGGCCAACCCAATCTTACCATCTGGCCTCTCTCTTTACAGAGGCCAACCAAGAGGACCCTTCCCCTACAGTAGCTTTGCTATGCACTTCTAAGTGCTTATATGATACATAAAATAACAATGGAACAAACTGCTACTTATTCTTTGCCTTGTTATGTCCTATAAAAGTACCAAATCAGGTTTACTTTGGCAAGATGTAAAAAAAATAAAAAGCTAGAAAATGATTGCTAATGTTTCAAGCTTACATTCTCATTTGTGCTTCACATTATTGGCTAATGTACCTCTCTTATTCTTTAAGAGCAGCTTCCAGTTGCTAATCATTTTCTCTTTTGAGCTTTTGGTGTGCTAAATTATTTGTCACTGGTGTATAATGTGAAGAGGGGGAAAGGAAAGGTGGGGGGAGGAAGGAGAAAGTTTTCAAGTACCTCAAGGACTTATTTCCCTAGTAGCAATTAGATCAACCAAATTTTGATGAAAAAGAAACCAGGCAATGCTCATATCCCCAGAGAATGGAAAGTAATTATAAAGCAATTAAAACATATTATGCATAATGGATGACCTCAAAGACAATGGCAGTTTACTTTTAGAACAGAATTCCTTGAGTGTACCAAAAACCCATTGTGAAGCACTATGAAAAGGTTTCAGGGCAACTCATTGAATTGTTAAGTATAGTATTATTGCATGCTGACATTCAGGTTCATCACATGACAGGTCAATGAGATTCAATTGAGGAGACTTATACTGTACACTGCAATGCAAACATTATAAGCATATACACAGAAAGGTTAATTAATCCTTCCTGTAAAGTGTGCGCTGTGAGCCCATCCAACATAACAAATATCAAAATGCTGAAGTATCTGCCAGCTTACATAACAGCATAGTTTAGACCACCCATTTATTGTATGTGCCAGTTTGCAGCCTCAAAATATTTGTGCATACTAGAGATGACATCCAACATGGCACAGTGGTTTTAGTGTTGGACTATGATTCTGGAGACCAGGGTTAAATTTCCAGTTTGACCACAGCACCCACTGGGTGACCCTGGGCAAGTCACATGCTTTCAGTCTCAGGAGAAAGCAATGGCAAACTTCCTCTGGACCAATCTTGCCAAGAAAACCACACAATACCTTAGGTTACCTTAGGGTTGACATAAGTTAGAAACAACTTGAAGGCACACACACACACACACATACACAGAAAATTTTAAAAAATCAAAAAACCTGAAGTTGTTTCTGTCCTTCTTCTGAATAAGAAAAAAATCTGTGGGTTTTTGTATCTATAAATGCATGAAAGTTTGAGGACCTGTAAATTTATAAAGATGGAAAGAATGCTAAAATGTAAAAACAACAGTCAAATGCTATGTTTCTTGAGTGTTGGAAAACCCTCGTAAGGAGAATCTTGGACTAATGAGAATCTTCATAGTTACTTATGTGGAACAAAATAAGTGTGCTATTGTTGTATATGTGTGCACAGAAAAATAATAAACAATGTTTCTAGTTCAGAAAATGCTGTTTTCTGTTCAAAAATGTGAAAATTTTACACATAATAACTCCTGGACTACAGTATTTCCTGTCCAGAAATGAAATTTGCTTTACAAAAAAAAAAAAAAAAAAAAAAAGAAAGAAAGAAAGAAAGAAAAAAAAAGTGTGAATTGTTGTTCAGAATAAGTCCCAAAATCTGTCTTTCTGTCTATCTATCTATCTGAGAAAATGATCTGAAAAAAAATCCCCTTCCTTGACATTTCATTCAACAAATTTTATAGATGACAATGATTTTTGGCATGTACAGGAAGATTTATCTTGCCTGCCATACAATTGTTAAAGATGAGATGACAGACCTCACAGAAAAAGACTTCATTATACTAATTAGGTGCTACTATTAGCTGCTAATTATAGATTCAACAGCAGATTTAAGAGTTCAAATAGTCAAAACCCTGAACATGGATCTACAGATCTGTCATTGTCAGGTGCTCCTACATTTGAATAATTTAAATTTAAAGTTATTTCTGTCTTGAATATGCAGAAATTTTCACTAGGGAAATCTGTGCAGGAAATGCTAGCTTCCTTGTGTGCAAACTATTGGATCCAGGTGCACTGGAATGAATGAGGAGGTAGCTTATTTTCTTCTGATACATCTTGGGTTGTTAGTGATAGCTCTCCAAATCTTTCTATGTCTTGATATTTTTTTTAAATGCAAGATATACCATAAGGGGACAATCACGATCATTCTCAGCCTCAGTATCCCTTACCTGTTAAGTATTTGGTATGAATCTGTTACCTTTGACCAGGTCTTTGTGCTGATCTTTCTATTCATATGTGTTTCAATCTCTGATATTTAAATATAGAGTTGTTGCTATATATACAAGTCTGAGTTGTGAGAGTGCAGTATATACAGATCTATCCACTAATTTGCAACACTAATTTGTGAATTTCTGAGTTCTTTTATGGGGAGGGTAAGATCCTGCAAGTCTAAATTCAGCCCAGGTGCATGAAGCTGATCTCAGAAGCTACCATTCAGTTTCATAAAAACCTGAATAGCACCAATACAATATATATGTGTATATGCAGGAAAGAGCTCTTGAAAGCCGATCTATCAATTTTATGGCACTTGGAAGTTCACATTAACATGAAAGGCCCTTAACACAATATGCTAAACTTCATGGCATTTTGTTAATTCAATCTAATTAAATATACACATCTACACATTGTTTTTGATTTCTATTTACTCAGGTCTTGGTGGAATCCATATATGTGTATAATCTATGAACAAATCAACAAGCAGAGGACAGGATACCTGGCACTGTTCATCATCATCTAAAAAAAAAAAATCCCTCCTGTAGTATTTACACCTTTGCTTACATAGGTGCCAGTTTGTAATCATGTGTGGATGATCATGTTCCCAGTTTCTTGAAATATACAGGAGGATGTCCAAAGTGTAGAGTTCCTACATAACTGCAGCTGTGGTATAGCCTCAATAGAAAGGGGTATTGATTGCTTCTTTAAAGTTAGTGCGAGCTGGGAACAATGTCAAATGTGTGTGTCAAATGCACACCTAGTAGAGTGGGTCTTTAGGTCTGCAGTAAGTTGTGTTTTCCTAGGTTCTGCAATGACAGCATTGTCTAAAATTTGAAAAGCATCCATAACTAGGTCAGAAGCCTAGTAAAAATTGCATGGGCTAATAACTATTGTATACTGATTTCAAGGATGTTCCAATACACAATCTCTCTACAATACATTTCTGATTGACAATGGAACAATCTTATTATTGTGAATCAATTTCTTCTGTACACATTGTAAGAATAATAATTAAAAAATATTTCCCCTTTACTATGAAGATGTTGGCCATAATTCTATACTGCATTCTATGTATGCTTAGTTACATAGCAGAAGCACTGCGGAACCTTCCTAGAGAATTATGAAAATTCACAATGGTTACTTTGCTGGCTGCCTACATATTAACATCATGACAGTCCATTGCTGAATATGGATGTTCTTCATTCTATTTCCACAGAGGTAAGTCCACTTACATAAGTCCCATACTGAATTCCAGTTGTTACCCTTTAAACAATAATAATTTATTGTAACTTAACATAGGTAACTGGAAAATACTTATATATCAGTGTACACAGATTCTGAAGACAGTTACTTCAGAAGAAGCATTCACTTAATCTACAGCCTGATAAACAAATGGAAGTGTTATCATCCATTTCAGCTGTTGGAGCTTACAATTTAATTTAATTTAATTTGGATTGCTTTAATAAACATGAACATTTTCTGCATCACAATTTATAAAAGTTAAAAAGGCTTCCTTGGTGTATATAGTGTAATATGTTTAAGATCAGTTGAAGTAGATGTTCTCAATTCATTAATAATATATGATAATTGATTGTTACCAATGCAATCTACAGCATTTCAAGCATTTCATAAGCTCAGACATATTCTAAATATATCTGGAAATGGATTGTTTCCACAATTCATTGTTAATAAAGAGTAGATGTGTACTTTTGATATTTGTACAAATCCTGAATGTTGAACAGAATTGGACTGATTTAAATAGATTTGGACAATATCCAATTGGAAGCAGGATTCACTCTGAAGTAGAAAAAAAATCTGTATCAGAATAACTTCTGAAGATTTAATTAGCAGCCTTGAATTTGGAGACATAGAGTTATGGACAATTTTTCTGTATTTCCCCCATTCTTTCTCCATATGACGAAAACTTCAAGGTAAGTAGAAAAGGTGGGGAGGAGTGTCACTCTGTAACAACTAGCTGTCAAACACAGGGCTGGAGCAGATGGGCAGGAAAAAGCAGTTCTGTCCTGCTTTTTCCAAAAGCAGGTAGAAACCCTTCTGACAGTATGGCCCACTCCCAAGGCAAGTTGAATACATATAGCCTGACTGCATGGTGCAGTGTCAAGCCACACTGCTGGGTAATCATTTTTTTAAATGATATTCTTTATTAAATTTCATCTTTTATAAAAATTAACAATCACTCATACATCACACAAATACATTCTCTGTTACCCACCTCCCATTACAATGCTCTCAACTTTTAAAAAATAACTTCCTCGGGTCTATAACTAAGATATTCTATACATAATCCTTGTCTCTAGATTTACTTTTACTTATTGCTTTCTGTTTGAATAAACTTTTACCTTATACATTATATCTATTATGTAGTACTCGGTTTTGTATATAAATATATAAATATATAAATAGCCCTTCATCTCCTCTCTTGCATACATATTTTATAACTGATATTGCATACTATTTATCTTTGTATATGTATAGATTCTTTATACTCTTTCATGTTTTTTTAAAAAATGCCTTTAATTAAAGTTATCACATTCCATTATAATTTCTTTGTTGTTAGACACTTATTCTTCAGTCACTTGTATTTTATCAGGACTCTTGATAATCAACTTATATCTGTATTTTATTTTGGATCCATTTGATTACAATTCTTCCATTCGTTGACGAACTTCTCTTTTGGAGCGTTTCTGAGCATATTTGTAAGTCTGTCCATTTCTATAAAATCTAATAGCCTCCAATACCATTCCTTAATCTCCGGTATTAGGTTTTGCTTCCAATATGCTGAATATGTTATTCTCGCAGCTGTAGTCAGAAAAAAAAAATCCCATGTTTTGCTTCCAAATTTGAATCCTTTAGGCCTAGCAAAAATAGTTTGGGGTCTTTTTCTATTTGAACTTGTAATACTTCTTGTATGTTCTCATGTATTTTCCTCCAGTAGTCTTTGGCTAGAGGACACAGCCACCATATATGGAAAAAGATGCCCTTATATTTCTGACACTTCCAACATTTGTCGTTATATTCTTTTGTCATTTTTGATAGTTTGACTGAAGTACCATCTATATTGAAGCTTATAGTAGTTTTCCCTAAGGAAACTATCCCTATAGCTCAGTGAGTGTTTTATTTTGGTTTTCCACATCTTTTCCCACATCTTCCTCTAGGTAGATCGGTCTTCCCAAATCTTGTGCCCATTGGATCATACATTCTTTTATGCACTCTTCTTCTATATCCCATTCTAACAATACCTTAAATATTTCAGATATAATATGTTCACCCTCGGTATATTGTTTGTAATTATAGGAATTGTTTGGAATAAGAAGATCAGCTTAGGTAACACATGCATTTTTATTGCTGATATTCTGCCCATTAAAGATATGTGAAGTTTTCCCCACATTTTCAGTTTTGTACTAATTTTCTTCCATATTACTTCATAATTATTTTTGAATAATTCTGAGTTCTTAATCGAAAAGGTGACACCTAGGTATTTTACCCTTCTTTCTATTTTGAAATTTGCTTTTTGTTTAAACAATTATTTTTCCTTATTTGTCATGTTCATAATGAGTACTTTCATTTTTTCTTTATTCACCTTAAAGCCTGAGTGTACACCATAGTCTGTTATGATTTCTAATAGATTTTGCATGTTATTTAATGGGTCAGATAAGAACACCACCATGTCATCAGCGTATATTCTTAGCTTAGTCTTGTACCCTTTAATTTTAACTCCCCTGATGGTTTTGTCTTCTCTTATTCTTTTACATAAAATCTCCAATGTTGCTATAAATAACAGAAGGGAGAGAGGGCAGCCTTGGCGAGTGCCTTTTTGTAAATTACATAGTTGTGTTCTTTTGCCATTTACTATAATATAAGCTTTTTGTACCTTATACAGTGCTTCTATCCATCTAAAGAAGGCTCCCCACCCAACTAGTCTAACTAATACTTTTAGCATAAAATCCCATCTTATATTGTCGAATGCTTTCTCTGCATCAAAAAAGATCATGGCGATCTGTTTGTCTGGCTTGCTTTGATAGAATTCAATTATATCTAATAAGTTTCTCATATTATCTTTTATTTGTCTTCCTGGAAGGAAGCCTCTTTGGCTGTAATGTATCCAACTTGCCAGTGTTGCCTTTAATCTTTTTGCCAAGATCCCTGTGAAGATTTTATAATTGACATTCAACAATGATATTGGATGGTAACTACTCAGTTCACATTCATCCTTGCCCTCTTTTGGAATTAGGCTTATATTAGCTGTTTCCCATGATTCCAGGATTTTCCCTTCTTTCCTTATTCTATTCATTACAATGTGTAATTTTGGCACTAATATGTCCGCTAACGTTTTGTAATATAATGCACTTAAGCCATCTGGGCCTGGTGATTTTAATAATTTTAAATCTTTGATTATCTCATTTATCTCCTCTAGTGTTATTTCTTTGTTTAAATCTTGTATTTCTTCATTTTTAAGCCCATTAGATTTTGCTTTTCCACATATTCTATTTGTTTACTCTCAGTTATTTCTTTTTCTTTAAATATTTATTGAAATACTCATAAAAACTTCTTTTGATTTCATTCTGAGTTGTGTACAATTTGTCTCTATCTTTTATCTTGGTTATTAATTTCCTTCTCTTCTCTTCTCTCAGCCTCATCACCAGCCATTTACCAGGTTTATTTGCACTTTCAAAATGTTTCTGTTTGGTAAACTTTATTTTTTTCTCTAGTTCTTCTGTTATTTTTTGAGATAATTGTCTTTGGAGAAATGTAGAAAGTGTCTTTAATTTCTTGTCATTTGGGTATATTTTGAGCTGATTTTCTGTCTTTTTAAACTGCTGTTGAATTTTGTTATACTCTTCTCTTTTTTTCTTCCTCTCGTAACTTTGTTTAATAAAAAAGCCTCTCATTATGGCTTTACTGGTTTCCCAGATTATATGTATGTCCATTTTCTCAGTCATATTCTCTTTGAAAAAGAGGATTAGAGTTTCTTTTGCCTTTTTTATTATATTCTCATCTTTAAGAAGTGTTTCGTCTAATCTCCAATGTAGTTCCTTTTTCCTGCACTTAAGTGTCATTTTAACCAGGGAATGATCCGATATCACCATGGGAAATATTTCAATTTTTTTCTACTTTTGTTTTGATTATGTCTGAGGCCAGAACCATATCGATTCCATTCCACTTATGTGGATTATTCCATTCCACTTATGTGGAATGGAATAAAAGGTATAATCCTTCAACTGTCCATTTTTATACCTCCATATATCATCTACTTTTAAAGTCTCTATCATATTAAAAAAGGTTTTGGGCAACTTGCCCTTTGCATCAGTCTTTTTCGCCTCTGATTTCCTATCAAGAGTAGGATCTAAAACCCCATTCCAATCACCCATCAAAATAATATTATCATGGGGATAATCTGCAATTTTCAAAAGTAACTTTTCAAAAAAATTGTTTTTACCATTAGCTGGGGCATATACACCTATAAGCAATATCTCCTGGTCCTCTCATTTGACCTCCACCCCAATAAATTGCCCCTTTTGGTCAGCAAACACTTCTTTTGCTTCCAGATTATCCTTTACATATATTGCAACTCCTTTCTTTCTTTCCTCTGAAGCTGATACAAAAAGCACTCCCAATTTGTTGTTTTTTTAATAATCTAATATCTTTATTCTTTATGCGTGTTTCCTAGAGGCAGGCAATATCAACTTTCATTTTCCCTAAATAATGAAATATTTTTTCCCTTTTTTGTGGGGAGTTCATGCCTTTAACATTCCAGCTAATTAAGTGTTTTTAATCATCTTCTTTTATCTAACCTTCTTCCTCTTCCTCTTGCTTTTTTCCCTCCCCTTTTTCTTCTTCAGATAATGTTACATCTTCCTCTTCCCCCTGGTATGATGTTTCTTTGTTTTTACTTTCCTTCTCTTTCTTTCTAGTGCTTACTCTATTTTCTTCCTCACTCATTTGTTCCTTGTCTCGATAATATCCCCTTCTTTTTTCTAGATTCATTGCCTTCCTAGTTCTAGATGTCTCAGTCATTCTCTGTCGTAAGTTTAAAATGTCTTCTTCCTCTTCTCCTGAGGTTTCATTGACTCTATCTTGTCTTGTCTCTTGTTCTTCATTCTTTTCTTTCTTTAATATTTTTATCAATCCATTTATTTTTGAGGTAGCATTAAATTTGTATCTTCTCTGTTCAAATGTGAATGAAAGACCTTCTGGGTATTCCCATTTATAATTGATTTCTCTATCTCTCAGAATCTTCATCAGTTGCATATATTCTTTTCTTCTTTTCAGAGTTTCACCTGGTAAATATTTAAATATTTGAATTTCATCTCCATCTACTATCAGTTTCTTCTTGAAGACTAATCTCAGCAACTGATCTTTTATGTGCATTCTTACACTTTCCTTTGTCTTGATACTGACAAGTTGATTTGATAGATCTTATTAATTTCAAAATGAAATTCCTCCTCATCGCTTTCCGTAAATTCCGCCAGTGCTGGTATTAATCTTGTATATAGATCTTCATTCTGTTGTTCTGACAGACTTCTAAATTTTACACATCTATCTCTTTTTTTTTGTTCAATCTTAATCCACTCCTCAATTTCTTTAGTCTATTTTTTCTTTAACAATTGGACCTCACTTTTTAAATCTTTGTTTTGTTTCTCTAACTCATTTATCTTAGATTTTGCTTGTGCCAATTCCTTTGTCAATTTCTCTACCACCGTCACTACTTCTTTAACCTCCATCTTTATGTCTCTCTTCAGTTTGTCTCTAGTGTCCTTTAAATCTTGTTTTAATTCCGCTTTATCCTTTTCCATTTCCAACCTAATTTTCTTGATTTCTTCCAAAATCATTAGATTAGATTTTAACATTTTGTTTGTTTCTAATGAAGGTCTTCTTTGAGGCTGGACTTGTGTCTGTGCCTTCATTTTTGCAACTTGTGCTCTCATAGATGTTGCCATGTACTAAGAATATAATTTTTATTACCATACAGTCAAAATATGATATTTGAAAAAAGAGAGTGAGTCTTATTTCTATGTGCTATGTTTTGTGTACATATTATACAGTTTTACATTTTCACATTTTCATATATTTCAGATCACACTTATCACTTATGTCTCAGCTAAAATCTGAGATCAATGTCTAGTACTCAAATAGCACTATTAAGCAATGAAAATAATAATAAAGTAATAGCTTTGTTTTAAATCTTGATTTCTAAACTATATAAATCACTGGGCTATCAAAAGCCTTTTTCTTGATCAATTCCTTGATTCTAAACTGCCCTAAAGAAAAGAAAAAAAGAACAACCTTTAAAATCAAATTATGGTTGTCTATCAACAATAGTGCCACTAGATGTCTCACTCTACACTTTTCACTCTTTAGATTTCAATTATTTCCCAATCTTAATGATTTGGGTTATTCTCAACACATATAACCAAGCTAAATTACTTTAACATAGATTTATCATTAAATTAAATTATAATACTCTTAGTACTTTACACACTTTAAGCACATTAAGTATTTTGAATGCCAATTATACCCCAATCTTGTTAATTTCCACAAATATAGTCAGCCCTACTTCTAGATAGCAAGGGATCTTATCAGCTTATCCTCTTTATTAATTGTCCATTTGTGGACTATCTAAGTTTCTCTTAAAAGCAACAATGCTTGCCTTCCAATTGCCCTTAATGTCAACCAATAGAATTAATTATAATACTATCATGTACTTTCTATATTCAATTCTAGTTTAATTACCTATATATATATATATATATATATATATATGTAGTCACCAATTCTTTGTGCACATAGAGCTAGGCAAATAGAATCTCTAATAACTATTATTTACTGCCTGTATCTTCCTTACAGTTCATTTTTGTTGTTGTTGTTGTTGCAGGTGTTTCTTTTCCTCTCTTATTCTGTAGCTTTCTTGTGTTCTTTCCATAAGATCTTATCTTCTCTCTTCTCTCACAGCCGCTCTCTAACCAAAGAGTCCTGCTTAATCCTGCTTAATCTTCCTTCCTTCTTTCCTCCTGCTCTTCAAAATCTTTCTGATGTTTATCTCTCCCCCCCCCCTTTGTTTTGAAGTCTTTCTTTCTGTCTTTCTTAAGTCTTATTTTCTTTCCCTCTTCTATCTGTGAGATACAGGCAGTGAAATTATTTTCTCCTCCTCTCCACCACTTGTTTCCTCTGCCCACTCTGCGACCTTTATTTGGCTTCTTCTACTTCCGAGGCGTATGTTGAGTAGTACTCTCTCATCTGTTGGTCTCCTCCTGCCTTTCCTGTCTTCCCTTGCTATTTCTTGTTCCCCCAAGACTGCTTCCCAATGCACCGCGTTTGTCTCCGGGGTGACTCAATGATAGCCAAAGGGTCTCCTCTCACTCCTCCGCATCTCCGGTTCTCTATGCTGGCTTTGTCATGGATCCTGTCAATGATTTGTATTTATATATAACTCCCACACCTTAGTTTGTAAATTTGGCAGTGTTTAGATATTTGGATGTAACCTAGCGTTGTTTACTTCTTTTTCCCCCCTTCACTTTCTCTTTTAAAAAAAAGCTTAATTCATATTCTTTGTTTTATAATGTGGCTATTTACAGTCTTTTTAATTATTTCTGTGCACTTGGTTGTGCTTGCTCTTGCAGCTCCAATCAAGCCCAAAGGGGGTTCTTTGCTAGTTATTACTTAGTCTTTGGTTATAGACTCTTCCACGCCACTGTTACAGCCTTAAAAGACTGTATTTTTTATTGTTTGAAATAATTTTAAGTTGGTGGGCCAATTTAGCAGCAGCTAACCTTTCCACACTGGAGAATAACCTGGGTCTCCTCTGTCTAGTCCGCCTCTCTCTGGAAGGTTTCTTCAATCCCAGTCCTGAGGCTGAGATGGGAACCTGACCTTTGTGATTCCTCCTGTCTTCTTTGTGCCAAAAGAAGAGTAATATTTGTTCTTTGAATTTTTTTCAGCACGAAAAAGGATAGCTTGGAATGGAGCCTAGTCTAGCCCCGTCTGAGCCGGCGCCCTCCCCAACCGGAAGTCCCGGGTAATCATTTTTTGTTGCTTCCCCACCATACATGTGTACCATCACATGAGCACATCACCTGCAACCTCCAAGTACCTCCCATGTCTTCCCAGATGCCATCCCATTGCATGACCACACCTTTAATTGGCTGTAAATTCACACATCTGATGCTTCACTGGTACAATACATCGATGCTTCAGTGTGCGAGAGATACATTGACAGAGCACAATTATGAATATGCCCTCTTCACCACACCTTCATCCAATGCCCTCCCTGTTGGACTGCCTGGTTTATGTATGTTGCCATTACACCCATAGCGATTGTCACACTTTCATTTCTTTGCTTTGACACAGCCCCACAATCATGTGTTTATATGCAGGCAAAAACCTGTGCGTTTTCCAAGCTAAGTCACAGTATCCCAGCTTCTTTTTGCTCCATTTCAAGACCTAGAGCACAGCTGCTTTGGAGGTGTGTGTCATATAAACGTCCCACCTTCAAAGTGGATGGAAGCCGCTTTATTTTGCAAATCTGTTTCACCCAAAATAAAGTGCACAGAACATGTCAATAACATCTATTTTGAGCCACCCCAAATTATATAATAAATCTTTAAAAAAAGCCCCCCAGTAAGACATCACAATATGACATTTGATCTGATGCTTTCCTCTGTGTTGTCCTCATGAAAATATTCAGTGTTCATTAGCGATGCAAATAATATTTCAAAAATGTCAAGAAACTCTGATGAGAAGAATCATGGGCTAATAAAAATCATTGCATTCTACACGTATGGTTGTTTTGTATAGAAAATAATATCAAACAAAATTAATTTTTGCATAGGGAAATACTATCCGAAGAAATCTTACCAAGAAAACCATATGATAGGTCACCAAAATTTGGAAGTGACTTGAAGACACAGGACAACAACAAAATTATGTTTTCTGTGCAGAAAATATTGTAACTGGGGACTTATTCTGTGCAAAATTATCAAATGGATGTTTAGCAAGAAAATAACATTTGCTGCAGAAGAAACAGTATATTAAGTGCAGAAAATGTTGCACGTGCACACACAGAGAGAGAGAGAGTAATATGATTTTCCTTTAAAAGAATGCAATATTCCTGCACACAAAATGCTGAGTTTTTGAAAATTATTTTTGAGAACATACATTTGCACCGGCACAAAGAAATCTGAATGCCGTTTGTGGGTAACAAATGGCCACAACTTTATTCATCTGTACAGGGTCTTATACAACAGTTTGACAGCCATAAATCTTCACATTATTATAACTTCCTTCTTGACACATGTGTATGTGCGCATACCATAATTCCTGATGCAATCCTCACTATTAATCATGTCAAGCCATCAGGGATAAGTCATGCTGAAAGCAAAGCATATGTCAACAAGGGTCATTTATACATTGTGAAACATGTAATCAAATCTTCCCCCTGTCTAATCCTGATGTCATCTTTATGATTGATGAGGTCAGAGATTTTTTTTTAATTTTTCAATACTTTTATTTATTAAAAAAAACCCACATACAAACAAATACTTTACAAACACCTTAACATATACACTTACACTCACATACGTACATAAATACAAAAACACAAATTATATAACAAAAAACAATTACTATACAAAAAAATCAACTAATAATGTAATATATCATATCATTAAAATTAATATCAAAATATATAATTCTAATCAATATAACGTACTTAGAGAAACTTAATTGAACATATATTTAAAAAGACATCAAAATAGAAAGATTTCCGAGCTTTGGTATATCCTGCCATGTTGCCTGATTTAACGAACTTCTTAAGCGTTGACTCTGCAACTAAACCCACCATTCAGTATAGTACATAAAAACTATAAATCTGTTGCTTAACATATATTAACGTACACGATATTCCAAATCCTGTACTGTGTACAAGTAGAATATACATCTATGTAACTATTACATTCAACTCAAAGGACTCCTCTATAGTGTATTTTAGGTCATATATCTCAGTATCTATGAAAAACAAAATATAATCTATATACGTATCCTGAATCCCTTTTGAAAAAGGTAAGTTGTCATCACTTTCCAATCTTTCTTAAGTTTATCTTGATTTGACCCATTAATTAAACCTGTAAGTCTGTCCATGTCTATATATTCAATCATTTTCCCCATCCAGTCTTGAAGGTGTGGGATGTCTTTTGTTTTCCATATTGAGGCATAAAGTAATCTGGCTGCTGAGAGAGAATAGAATATTATTTTACCATATTTTTTCTCAAGATCATCATCCGTACACATTCCTAATAAGAACAACTGGGGGTCTAGTTTCAATTTAAAGTTTAAAATTTCACTAAGGGTGGATTTTATAATTGACCAAAATTCCCTTGCTTTCCTACATTTCCACCATAAGTGGTAATAGGAACCAATCTTCTTTCCGCATTTCCAACATAAATTTGAGTAAGATTTGTTCATTTTTGCTAATCAAGCAGGAGTCAAATGCCATTGAAATGCCATCTTATAAAAAAGCTCTTTTATATTGTAATTAAGAGTAAACTTAATCCTTTTGGTCCAACACAGTTCCCATTGATGCAGATTAATAGTGTGTCCAAAGTCTTGTGCCCCTTTAATCATTGAAGGCTTGATTAATTCAGATTCAAGTTCAATTTTTTGCATCATTTTATAAAATTTGGATATTTTATGTTTGTCTTCTGCAAATAAAATTGCTTCAAACTCTTTATCAAGAGGACCTATTAGTCTCGTCTTTTCATCCATTATAAACCGCTCACTCAGTTGTTTGTAAGAGAACCAATTACAATTGTATCCCTCTAAATTTAGTTGCATTTGTGTTTTAATTTTGATATTCCCTCCTTCCTTTATAATTAAGTCCCTGTAACTTAACCAAGTTTCTTTCCCAAATTTATTTTCTTTAGATACCACTTCTCCAATTGATACCCATTCAGGGAGGATGTCCTGCCAATTTTGTTTAACCTTAGACCACACTCTCAAAAGTGATCCTCTTACATAATGATCATTAAAATTTTTGTGACATTTGATTTTATCATAGAATAGATAACTATGCCACGCATAAATGTTATCAAAACCTTCTAATTTCAAACTTCTCTCTTTTCTTAATTCAAACCAATCTAGAAGCCAATACAAACAGCAAGCATAATAATAATTTTTTAAGGTTGGGAAGTCCCCCCCCCCATCAACTGAGTCTTACATAAGTTTAAATTTAATTCTTGGTTTCTTTCCAGCCCATATAAATTTCGCTATATCTTGGTCCCATTTTTAAAAGGGCTTATCATTTAACATAATTGGGATATTTTGGAATAAATAAATCATTTTAGGGAGGACACACATTTTTAACAGTAGATATCTTCCCTAACCAAGAAATATTTAATTTAGTCCATCTATTTAGATCTTCTTTCACTTCGGCCCATTTTTTATCATAATTATTTTTAAACAAATCACCGTTTTTAGTAGTAAAATTTATTCCTAAATATTTCACCATTTTAGTCTCTTGAAACTTTGATTTTTCTTTTAATATCTCCCTCTCCTTTATCATCAAATTCATTTGTAACATGGCTGTTTTTTTTTTTGTTTATTGTTAACCCTGCCGCCTTTCCAAATGATATTATAACTTTAAAAAGAGCATCTATATTTTCGCTAGGATTAGAAAGAGAGACCATTAAATCATCAGTGAAAGCCTTGACTTTATATTCATCACTTTTTAATTTGACACCTTGTATATTTGGGTTCATTCTGATATTATTCATTAGGATCTCAAAATTCAAAATAAATAAAAGAGGGGATAATGGACATCCTTGCCTAACTCTCTTTTGAATTTTAAATAGTGTTGTTAACTCACCATTTACTACTAATCTAGCCTCCTGCTCTTGATAAACTATATTTATGCAATTTATTAAATTATTTCCTATGGCTAATCTCATCAATAATTGTTTCATAAAAGTCCAATTTAAGGTATCGAAAGCTTTCTCTATATCAAAAAAAATAAAAAATAAAAAAATAAAGCCAGTTTTTTATCTACCCTTTTATTATGTAATTCAATTAGATTAAAGAGATGCCGAGTATTATCTTTTAAGGTTCTACCTGGGAGAAAGCCTGTCTGATCATTGTGGATCCAAATTGGTAGCCATTTTTTTAATCTGTTTGCAATAATCATAGCAAAAATCTTATAATCATTATTAAGGAGGGAAATTGGTCTATAATTTTTTGGTTCTGTTCTATCTTTATTTTCCTTGAGGATAAGTGTAATATTTGCTTGTAGCCAAGTTGGGGGAATAGATCCATCTAGAATTCCATTAATTGTTTTGAGTAGTGGAACGGCCAGTTGATCCTTGCATTTTTTGTAATATTCGGCGATAAAGCTGTCAGGGCTGGAAGCTTTACCTGACTTCAAGGTCTTAATTATATCCAGAAGATCTTGTAATCCGACTTTCTTATTTAATTCTTTTTTCTGTTCTTCCGATATCTTAGTTATAAATTGGTCATTAAGATATGTTTCAATAGTAGTTATATTCCCACTCGTATCTTTATATAGATTTGAATAGTAATTTTAAAAGATTATTTTAATCTGGGTTTGGGATGAGAAGATACGTTTCCCTTCTTTTAATTCTACAACAAATCTTTGTGCTTGTTCTTTATGTAAAAGCGCAGATAACATTTTCCCAGGTTTATTTGAAGACTCAAAATATTTTTGTCTTACAAATTTCAGTTTCTTATATATTTCTTCCATAGATATCTTAGATACCTGGTTACGTAATCTCTGTATATTTTCTTTAATTCGTTTCTGCTTAGGAAATATTTTCAATTGCTCTTCATATGATTTTAATTCCTGCTCTAAGTCCTTAATTTCCTTTTCTTTAATTTTTTAAATCTCTGCTCCTTTTTTTATAAAGAACCCTCGCATGTAGGCCTTGGAGGCATCCCAAACTATATTTAAGGGGGTTTATTGTTCCTGGGCTTCTTTACGTATTTTATCATTTTTTAGTAAATTCTCATTTAGTCACCAAATAAAATCCTTAGATCCAATTTTCATTTGCATTATCAAAGGATGAGGTCAGAGATTTTAAGATGTCATTGTAAACCAATCACCCATCATAACTGACCAAATATTGACAAATCAGTTATCCAATTTTCCCAGGGGGTCCCTGTCCTGCCACAGGAGGGGGCCAGCCTAGCTTGGCATACCCCCTCAATACGACTTGTTTGATGTGAGAAATAATGGAATCCAAGTACAGATCACAGCCCACCGGGGAGAGATGAACCCCATCACATGTGTACAGATATGTCAATTCCACCCTAATCTGGTCATGTACAACACATGAGGCCCCCATAACTTCCAACCTCCTCAAAACACCCCGAATCACCCAGCGACAAGCCACATTAATAGCAGAATGTTTCATTGCACCGGGCCAGGTTCGTCACGGCAAGAGCTTGGTCCATAACAAAACAGTGTCCAGTAACTGGCGTCATACTTCATGGAGGTCTGTGATTATCCTTCAGACTAACTGCAATCCAGGGGTCTTGACCAAATCATTCTCTCCCAGGTGGATGAGGAGTATCCAAGGAGATGGGAAGGTATCAACCAACTCGATAATTCGGGGAAGGAGGGCCCCCCATAGCATGCTTCTCTGCCCAAACCAATGAATGCACCTAAATCGCTCTAGACCCAAGTTTGGATCTCAGCCTGACTGGAGAGCATGCCGTTCAGCCCAAAAAACCAAGCTGTGACCGACAATCCAGATGTCACCCTGATCTTCACCTGCTCAGCAGAAAGCAACACAATAGAACATCGAGGAACCATCATTCAGCTCCCCCACCCCCAGAACTAGAAGTTAACATCTAGACAACCTAACGGCGAATGTAAGCTTTAAATGCTCTAGAGCGCCATCGCCCAATACATCTGATCACAGCATTGTTTAGGCCGTGAGCTGCTGCGGCTGTGGCAGCTCCGATCCGAAATGAGTGAGAAGAAAATTGGGCCGCTGGTAAGCCCGCATGCTTCAGAGCCTCCTGCAACACCGCCCAAAATTGAAACTGCATGAAAGGAAGGCCCAAGACATGAAAAAACAAATAACCAGGGGATGCTAGGTGCAATCTGAGGTAATCTGTCAAAGACTTTACTGGGCAGATCTGGTCCCTAGGAGCCCGAGATAAGACTATGGTTTGACCCCTGGCCAACTGGTCCATCTTTGAGCATCTAAAGTGCAATTGCAGGCCCTGCTCCAAAACTTGAACATCAGATAACAATAATGCCTGGCCTGAAGTATCTGAGCGAGAACTAGGGATGAGCTTGCTAATCCTGGTTGCAGCAAAAAAAGGCCAACAAAAAGGTAGCCTGAAACATGGTAACTTCCTCTGGTGAGGCGCACACCACTTGGAGGGAGTGCCAGATCTGGATGAGGACTGAATCTATCACCGGCATGCAAGTATCGCACACTGGAGTGAGCTCCCTAGACCATCCCTCCAAAGCCTTCCATACCCTAAAATCCACTAAAATCTGAGAACCCCCCTGCCCAGGAGTAAAAGGCCAGTGCCGCCAACCTTCCCCTAATGGTAACTGGAGACAGTCCGGACTGTCTAAGGTGAACTGCAAAGTGGAGTATGACTTTCACCCTCAGAGGCCAAACCTCGATTTCACCCACAGCCACAAGAAATTGTCTAAAAGCTCGCATCGCAAGCTGATAGGACTTGCATGTAGAAGGGGCAACGGAGTGCAGAACAGCCCACTCAATTTCTATCCCCCAAGGTTCCACAGATGAGCTGGTACTGTCAAAGGCTGTGCTGCTGCTTCCGGAGCTAGCTCTTGAAACCTGTGAAACTGAAAATGTGAAAGGGCATCTGCCAAGGGATTCAATGGGCCAGGCACATGGCACACCTGAAACAGCACATTGTATTTTAAACACTGCAACTGTTAAGGAAAATGCAACATGGGACATACAGTGATAGAAATAAAATATGTATGTGAAAGTCACAATGACTAAGCAAGAGCAATTATGAAGCTACACAGGTGCAAAAGCTAATGTAATTTAGAAGTCTTGAGAGCCAAGGACAGAGTTATAGAATGCATATTGGAAACACCTGAGATTCATTAAGTGTACAAGGTAAAATGATGAAATACTTGGGTTGGTCTTAAGTATGGGTTGAACTATGTGAACCAATCAAAATAAATATACACACCCACTGGGTGGAAACTAACTAGTGGGTGGTGATTAACAATGGCTATAATAATTGCAATGTTTGCCAATGTATTTTTGTGGAGTAGTTTTGGAGATATTGTGGGTAGTTGAGGAGATTTGTAGAGATTGTGATTTGTTGGGCATATAGTACTTGTATATAGTAGAATAAAGTAGATCTTTTATATAAGACTACTGAGTTGTCTGGTGTCTTGAGTGAAGATACAAGAGCCAGCAGAATCCTGGAAAAGTTTGGAGACATCTGGGGAAGAAGAGTGAGAAGGCTTGGAGAGTTTGTCAGGGTCTTCAGCCTATTCTCTGAAACTCTGCTGCTTTGGAGAAAAGTGTTAACCACTGATCAAAGCTGGTCAGCTCTGCTGCATAACAAGGTGGTGAGTTAGAGCCAGAGGTGAAGAGCTACAACTCTCATCATCCATGACAGCAACACCATGGATCTGACCAAAGCCATTACTCTTGGAGACTTTGAGCTCTGGGAATTGATGAAATGAACTACTGCCTGGTTGTCACACCAAAACCAAACAGTTTTATGAGCAAATTGCCTTGGCCAAAGATGAACTCCAACCACAATAGGGAACAGTTCAAGAAAAGTAAGATCCCTTGTCAACCCATTACTCACCCAACCCTGAGGCCAACTCTCCGCCACCCATTCTTCCTTCCAGTATTCACCAAAACCATGGGCTCCAGATGCATCAGAATAAATCTGTAAATCTACCTTGAGAAGCATCTTGCTCCTCCAAAATGATACACCATTGAATTCCTCAAAGAACGTGTCCCATACCTTCAGTTCCTTGTGTATCCCACTGTTAATGCAAATGTCGTGATGCAAGGAAGACACTCCCCTCATGGCCTGGTATAGGCGAGTACAAAAAGTGCATCCCGGAACCACCAGGTTGCAAGCAAAATTCAACAAACCTGCTAGAGATTGAAAGTCATGCAACATGGCATTATGCTTACCTCTCATTACCCTTACCTGTTGTCTCATTAGGTATTTTTCATGCGGGAGGCAAGATAAACCCTCGATTGTATCAAGCTCAATAAATACCCAGAAAGATTACCCAGGTGGCAGGGCCCTCCTTCTTCTCATTAGCCAAAGGCACTCCCATCTCATCCGTGAAAGCTTAAAAAGCCAACAAAGTGTCCCAGCATGTTGCCATGCTGGGGGGCCCAGTAAACAGGAAGTCATCCAAGTAATGCGTAATCACAGGATTGCAGACCTCTTCACAGCATACCAATTCAGGAAGGTACTAAACTTCTCGAAAGCCAAGCAAGAAATGGAACAGCCCATTGGCATCACCTTGTCAAAGTAGTACATGCCCTCAAACTGGAAACCTAGCAAGTCGAAATCTTCCGGGTGTACCGGAAGTAGCCTGAAGGCAGATTTTATAGCACATTACACCAAAAAAGCTCCCTTGCCCAAAGCTCTAACCATCTGTACTGCTGAATCAAATGATGCATATTTCACAGACGCCAACGCTGGGTCAATAGCATCATTCACTGACTCCCCCTTGGGATATGTAAGTTTGTGGATTAAGGAATACTCACCCGGTGTCTTCTTGGGTACCACACCTAATGGTGACAACCGTAATGTTGGCATTGGCAATTCTCTATGGGGCCCAGATATCTTCCCTGCTGCCAGCTCCTTTGCTAACTTGTCCCTTACCACCCCCAGTAACTCCCTCACTGAACATGCATTAGGTGCAAAATGATAAACTCTTAAACCAGAATATGGAATATGAAAACCATGTGTAAACCCATCAATTAAGTATTGGGCAGAATCCCACTTGGGATAAACCCTCAAGCAGGCAGCCAAAACATCCAACTTAATGGGTGTTGGTGCTTTTTCCTGCAGCTGGGGTAGCAGCTCCAGCCCTGGTCCGCTTACCTTTGAAGCAAGAAGTACTGGGGTGATTCCCTGCACAGGAATCACAGTGATGGTCGAAGTTGCAAGCCTGCCGCCTGCACTTACCTGCATTAAACTCCCAGCAGACTCCTGGTAATCTCTTTTCCCCTGTGCCAGGCCTCGCATACTGCCCTCTCGGCTGAGTGACCATAGGCATGTAGCCGTTGTCACATCTGCTTGAAGGGGAGGCACCAACCATCACGTCCACCCACAGTTCAGCTTGTATATGCCGCCATGAAATAGAACGATCCAGAGTGGCAAGCATCCAGAACTGCTCGTCATACTGAAGCCAAGCAGACCCTCTTGAATTAAAGTGACAATTAGTGTAGGCCTTTATCATTATCTCCTAGTACTTGGACAATTCCAAAGACCTTAAATGAACTCACCCTTCTAAATCCGCTCCTTCATTGCGAGTGGGAGATGGGAACCTAGTGGAGTTGACATGCCTATGTAAGGGTTACAATCAGCTGATCTTTCCACCTCCATCTGACCTAAGGCCCCCCACTGTAGTAGATCCTTTGGAAGCACCTACCTTGTCAACCAGAGGCTGCTCCACCTGTACCCTTGCTACCTGAGTCTGAATTGCCCCAGCCGCTGCTAAGGACGTGCCCAGTGAAACTGAGGGCAAACTCTCAGCTCCGCTGCCCTGGTCAGCTTGAGAACCAGGCACCCATACTGCTGCTGGCCAAGACCACAAGGAAATAGGTCAGTTAGACATACCTGAGCCTGCTGGCTGCTGTGGGGTTTCCATTGACGCTTCAACACCCCCAACTGAATGAGACGCAACTGGGGCTTGGCTGTTCTGCTGCAGGGTGGAGGAAGCACCTCCCACCACATTGGTCTGTACTTCTGGGGCTTTTGCAGCTGGCCCATGGGCCTGGCATGAAGCCACCACCTGCTGTACCATCTTGTACAAATCAGCCAATGTAGGCTGTGCAAACACAGAGGCTGCTGCACCCTGCTGCACCAAACCAGAAACCTTTCTCATGAGTTCCATGACCTCAGCTACAGTTGGCTATCCACCCTCCATGGCTGTATTGTTTACTGCACTACGTGAGGTATTACCCACTGACAGGCCAGATGAGGGTACCTCCAGCACCTGTGCAGATTGCAGCTGCACCACCTATACCTGGCTTGAGGACTCCGAGCTTGGGGCTGGAGGGCCAGGATTCCAGGTATACTCCCCTGCGTCCCCCTCTGAGTGAGTTGCTCACATACAGTGACATATGCTGCCATTGTACGGCCCAACTGAGCCAGGTGGGCAACAATCTCATCATTGCAACCCTGGGCTTTGGCCGAACACTTAGGTGCCGACTGGCCATTGACAGACCCAACAGGCGCCGTGCGCCACTTGGATTGAGACTTGCTCTGTGGCATGAGGAAAAAATTCCTCTTTTATGTTTGACTAGCCCAGTGGGTTTCAGTGTCCCAACTGGGAATCAAACCCTTTTCTCCAGAGTCGCAGTCCAATGCACAGACTGCTAAACCACATTGGCTCTTCCCTCTCGGCTGCCGATCCTGTCTCTCAGCTGTCGATCCTGATTGGCTGGGAGCCACAGGAAGGGTGGGACTTCCTGCCCTTCCAGCCAATCATGTTGTCGGCCTTCTTAAAATGGCCAGTGCAACAGAAGGCCCTTCCCAACACATCAGGTGGGGTCTATATCATTGCATAGATATATAGCCATGTATGTAAGTATATGTATGTGTGTGTGTATACACACCTATAAACACACAATTGTTTCAAATGTATAAATCTCCTTCTTTTAGTTCCATCATTTCCTAAATGGTTTTGATAATTTCTCAGTCATGATCTTTCTTCTATTTTCTTCTATCTACAGTTATGCTACATCTTTGTTTTCTGTAGTATTTACAAAATGTTATTGTATTGTTCTTCACATCTTCAACAGTCAATAATATCTACTGTTGTCGATAAAAATGTTGTTTTCTATACAAAAACTACATGTACAAAATATGTCCCATACCACAAATAGTCTTTAAAATCTGCACATTTTTCAAAGACTTTCTTACAGTAGGAAGAGGATTGCTAAAATCACACCTTGCCCTCTTTGAGAAGAGTGGTGAAGTATTATACTCCTAGTGTTCAGGCAAAGAAATATGAAAGCAGGGATTTAGATTCCATTAAAAAAAAACTTTGAGCAACTGTATAATAATCAAGGAAACCATTTACAAGTAACATATCATTGCCTCTAGCCCACTTATTTATTGGGTACAGGAATATGTCCATGTCCAATGAATGTAATATGAACTTTTACCTTGCTAGAAAGGGCACCATGTCAGCTTAAGACATATGAAAAATAATTTGAGAAGTTAGAGCTGGATTCTTGACACTGGCAGAAGCTCATAGATAAGAGTGAGCAATTCCAACCACAAAATCCAATGTTTTTCCCGTTAGACTCTCTAGAGAATGTATGGACTGCCAAAAATGTAAAGGAGGAGGAGGAGGAGGAGGAGGAGGAGGAGAAGGAGGAGGAGGAGGAGGAGGAGGAGGAGGAGGAGGAGGAGGAGGAGGAGGAGGAGATAAATTGATGAAATTCCACATTTAGGTTTAAAGATGAGGCACACACACACACACCTCACACACACATGAAATAGTATTGTAAGGAGTGAATGCAAGCTCATTAAAAGGTGCTTTGTTGCTCCTGAAGGCTTCTAATAGGGTCAATTCACCCTTTTTGTTGTTAGTAAAGGGCCATCTGAGTAAGTCTGGGGTTGGGGTCAGGGCCAGAAAAGCAGACTTTGCAGACCAGATACAAGACCTGGACCACATCTTGCTCAACGTTTCTGTAACCTATATCCTTGACAACATCATGAGTTTAAGTGCATCTACATGGCAGAATCATTGGATTGTGCAAACCCCAATAAAGGAAAGCAGCATCTGTTTTGATGGCAATCACAAGACCTGGATAATATGCCACCAACATGGATGTCTCATATTTTTTAAAATGTGCATTATCAGAGAGAATATGAAGACAGACAAATATAGAGTTGCAAAGCTGCTCAGTCTGTGAGAACTGGTTTATAAGAAGAAAGATGGAAATTAATGACAACCCATGTAGACAACCCTTGGCCAGGGTCAAAAGTGCCATATATAGTCTATAAAGGAGCTACAGTACAAGTTACAATTGCACTGCTCTTTACCCCCATGAAGAAAACTGTTTCATGAGCAATTTAATTTCAATAACCATATGATAAATCTGAATAATTGTTACAATTGATGTGCATTTGTATTCTGGTGTAATTAGTCATGTGTCTAAAAATGGCACATGTCTGGACACATGGCAGGTTTCTAGAAATGAACTAGTATGCACATATTTGTAAGAGCTACCATCTGCAACTGTAAACCAATATAAATTTGGAATTAAAAACAAACCTAATATTTAGAACATTTGTTTCATTCAAGTTTTTAGTGTGTCTGAATTTAGTCTCATTATTTTAGAAGAAATTAGATTTTTTTTTTCTCTAGGATTGCTTTCTCTACAAAGGACACTCTTGCCGTGGTAAGTGGCAAAAATCATTAATATTGAATCTACTTGCCAAAATTGTTTTTTTCAATAAAGCTTATCAAATAATTTTTAATGCACTTCACATGCACCACTCATGTGAAGTAGCCCGTTTTTTACAAAAAAAAAAAAAAAAAAAACAGTAGCTACTGAGTGTAACAGCCAGTCTGATTTACTGATTTGAGCAGGGGTAGGCAACCTTTCCCCTTTAAGGGCCGAGGGACTTCAGCTCCCAGAATCCCAGGAGCTATTGGCCAACATGGGACTATTGGCCAACATGGCTGAGGCTTCTGGGAGCTGAAGTCCCTCGGCCCTTAAAGGGGAAAGGTTGCCTACCCTTGGATTTGAGTGTTGATCTGGGACTCTGGAAACCAAGATTGAAATACCCGTTTGGCCATGGAAACCCACTGGATGGCCTTGGTCAAGTCACACTCTCTCATCCTCAGAGGAAGCCAAAGGCAAACTCTCTCCAAAGAAATCTTACCAAGAAAACCCTGTGATAGGTTTGTCCCAGGGTGGTCATAAGTCAGAAATGGCTTGAAGGCACACAACAAGGACAGATATGTCATAGTAGGCTCACAGAACAATTTTGCAAATTACCATATAGAGGGAAGCATCTCTGAACATGATGGTCTGAAATCTTGGTATATGTAAACACACTAGGGATAATTTTCATTGGATGTATTGTTGTTTGGGTTTTAAGAAAGCATGAATTGGCTCTTCAAGGTAATTATAGCCTTCATTGATTTGGCTCCCTGCACACCAATTTTGAAAGAAAAGAAGGCACATAAATATAATACATGCACACAATAGCAATAACAATAATAATAATTTTGTCCCTTGCCAAAAACCCATTTAAAAAAAACACAATAATAATGGAGCAAAAATGGCCCTAGAATTAGACAGAATGAGGCAGCCAGATCAACTGATTTTGAGAAACATGAAAGGGCAGAACATTATTAGCTGTTTAATTTATTTTTATTGCATTTATTAGATTTTACTCCTATTATTTGATTTTTAAAAATCCACCAAGTGGTACACAATATTAATAATGTGTGAATGGAGCAAATATTTATTTGCCTGTCTCTTTTCCATTCTGACTTGTCTGTCACATGCAGTTGCTCTATATAACCTTTATCTATGGCAGGGGTAGGCAACCTTTCCCCTTTAAGGGCCGAGGGATTTCAGCTCCCAGAAGCCTCAGCCATGTTGGCCAATAGTCCCATGTTGGCTAATAGCTCCTGGGATTCTGGGAACTGAAGTCACTCGGCCCTTAAAGGGGAAAGGTTGCCTACCCCTGATCTATGGGAACAAGAGGTAGAAAAACAGTACAGCTGAATATGGGACAAGTGTGTGATGGGACAAGTGTGTCTTTGCCTCTTGCTTACGGAAATAAATTGGACCTAAGAAGTGCAGTACTAAGGTGTTAGCACCTATGCATGTCCTGCATTGTATTTTGGGGGATCTTCATATTTTCATATATCTTATCTGGAGACAGCATGTTTTTGAGAAATCAATGACATTTCAGGATCATTAGGTCAGGTTCCCAGGAGAAAAAGAAAAGCTGACATGCACGACTGCATATGCTCTGTGTCTTCCTCAGACCTCCCAGTTTGAGCCACATTGCTCCAGTTTGCCATGGTCTACTGAACAGACAAATAATTATAACCCCTTGAAAATCCCTATAAACTCCACTATTCCATTTCCATATTTCCATTTTGATTAGCTTTGTATGTTGTGTCTGTCTGAATTGGTATATTGTGTGTGTGATTGCACTCAGCATTTTTTAAAATAAAACCTTATTAATTTACCAAAATTTACAGTCCAACTTGGTTAGTACTGACATAAACAGGTGCAAATGGTGCAAAAGTCACCCAAGCCTCTTGCAAAAGCTAATTTCCCCACATGTGAAATAACACTGACATTTTGTAGTGACATTTCAATCCCCCCACCTGTTCTTTGATAACAAGGAAGAGAGCAGAGCTAGGGTTATCCCAGTACAGAAGTTGAAATTAGATGTAGATTTAAAAAACAGAAAAAGGGCTACTGCTCCCAATTCAGTTCCCCAAAGATTCTTCTTTCAGTGCTCTCCACTGGCAGCTACTACTTAGATGGCAAGAGAACATGATTAGATAGCAGGACCATTCTACTTCATTTACTGTGTGCCTTCAAGTTGTTTCTTATTTGTGGAGACACCAAGTTAAAGCTATCATGGGGTTTTCTTAGCAAGGTTTGCTGGAAAGAGGATTGTCATTGTCTTCCTCTAAGGCTGAGGAAGAGTGATTTGCCCAAGGCCATGGGGGGGGGGGGCGTGTCCACAGCTGAGAGGGGATTTGGCCTCTATGGTCATAATCCAATGCTCAAACCACTACACCACACTAGCTGCCACTAATATCTCATGCGAATATGACAATATCTACCACCCTTCGCACACCCACCTGAGGAACAAAACCTGCTGAGAGAGGAGATACTCTTTTGTGTCCAATCATTGTGTACAATGTGAGATGGTACGGGTGACAAACCTCTCTGCTGTAGTAACCAATTATGGAAACACCTCATCTTAAAGGTCAAATTGGCTCCAACATAGGCTTCACTCTGGCACTAAGTACAAACATGGCTGTTTAATAAAGCATTTGAGGTGTAGTGAATTTATTTCAAAATGTCTTTGTGCATGGTTTTAAATTGCTCTGATTTTTAAAACTGTTCTTAACTTGTCAAATTGTTCAAGATGCTTATAATCTATTTAATTGTTATTGCTTTCATTTAAAAACACACATGCACACTTAAATTGATTTTACTTCTATGCCACTCTGAGAGTCTGGATATAAATGTTGTATATAAATATTGTAATAAATAAATAACAATCACTCCAAATTTCATTCCACAAATGTAGTTTGGAAGCTGCACCTCGTCTCAAAATCTTTTACATAAAATTAGGGAGTCCAAGATTTGCATACTTAGGTCTGAATCCTGCTTTTAAACCTTTTATAGTAGACCCATTCAATCAATGGGATTTATCTATTTTTTTACTCCTCGGTCAACAATTGATCAAATAGATTTGATTTAATTGGGACTAACAAACAGGATGCAAGCCATAAACTGGGTGTATATTAATGAATCTACTCTATCCAGACTTTAAAGGACCTATCTAAGTACTGGACATATTTTAGGGATAAAATCCAGCACCTTGGAAAGACCCTTTAAAATTTAAATAGAATCCCAGAATGGATTAACTGCCTCATTGATATGAGAGCTACCAGCTGCCAAAGTTGAAGGTCTTTGTAACTTTCAACTGTTTTAATGTATATGGGAGACAGGATGATAAACAGCAAGGTCAGGCAGAAATGAAATGCATAAAGTACATACATAATGACAATTATTCCAAATCAGGTCACTGGTGGAAGAAGTGAACTGCTGACAAATGGCAATTCAGTGGTTGGATTCACATTGCAGTTTCAGATACAGCAAATCAATTTTTACCTCCATATATTTCATTTATATGCTGAAGTTTTCACTCCAATTTGGAGTAAGATTTCTGATGTTTTCCCCTCTGTCTATATAACAAATTCTCATGATGTGCCTTCAAGAGCTGCAAGATAATTCCACTGACCTGACTGAAATCTATTTCTTTTTAAATGTGTATAACAGAGAGGAAATTTATTCTTTTGCTCACAGGAAACCAGCCCTTAACAAACATCAAGCAGAGCTATTATCTGTACACATGGCAGCCTATATGGCAAGCATCTGCAGTCCCTCTGAAGAATTTAGCTTGTTATCTTTCCAGCAAATAACAGCAACTGAAAATGACAACTGAGGTGTTGCTGTGCTAACGAGCAGATATTACCTCATGAACATTGTCACATATTACAGCCATATGACTGTTAACAAACAGGAGTGATGGAACACCTTTGATTGTACAGCTTGATCTTTTCAGTTGCCTCCTTTGTTGGACAGGGAAATAAACCCTTCCCCCAAGGCCTAAAGCACCATTTTCTCCATTAAGCAATTACAATGTCATTTAGTCTTTCTTTATTCCTTATTGAGAAGCCCTACACATTTGAAGAGTTGTCCCTTCAAGCAACCATCTGGATGGCAGAATTTGTTTCTCCAAATGGAACTTCAATAAACTTCTATGTGCTCCCCAGCATTGGTTATACTAATTCTTTGTCAGAGAATTTAATTAGCTTTTTGGCCTTCCACTGATTAAGATAAACTTGGTATCACTCCAAAGCCATGTTCTGCTTTTGGCTGAGGGTCAGCAATATTGCCTCTATTTTCCATCTGCAGAGAGTTAGCCTTTGCAGACTGCCAAAAATAGTGCACATTAAATTGAGGCACTGCCCTGGCTCAGTGCTAGGGAATCATGGGAACTGTAATTTATTGTGGCACCAGAGCTCTCTGACAGAGAAGGCTCAATGTCCCAGAAAAAAATACAATTCCCATGACTCCCTAGCACTGAGCCAGGGCAGAGCCTCAGTTTAATGTGCACTATTTCTGGCAGTCTGCAAAGGCCTGAACTTTAGAAGTTTGTTCCACAATCTTGAGTTTTGTTGTTGTTGTTTTTAAAAAACAAACAAAAACAAAATGTTCCTGTGTTACTTTTGTCTCAAATAATGTGCTTGAAGAATGGTGTAGATGGTGGAATATGGATGGGATATGCAGTCAAACATAAATGTAGAGATGTGTGTGCATCAACAAACTGCCCTTTTACAGGCTGAAGGCCTGCAGAGGGCCATCTGGGCCCCGCTTGGCCCCAACTTCCCTGGACCTCCAGGCCTGGGCTTGTGAGTGGAGCGAGGAGGAGGAGGAGGGCAGGACCATCAGGGCCGGTAAAAAGGCCCCAGCGAGCCTTCCTTTCCCTCCCCAGCAGCAGAGGGACTTGCCATCTGGGCCCCGCTTGGCCCCAACTTCCCTGGACCTCCAGGCCTGGGCTTGTGAGTGGAGCGAGGAGGAGGAGGAGGGCGGGACCATCAGGGCCGGTAAAAAGGCCCCAGCGAGCCTTCCTTTCCCTCCCCAGCAGCAGAGGGACTTGCCATCTGGGCCCCGCTTGGCCCCAACTTCCCTGGACCTCCAGGCCTGGGCTTGTGAGTGGAGCGAGGAGGAGGAGGAGGGCGGGACCATCAGGGCCGGTAAAAAGGCCCCAGCGAGCCTTCCTTTCCCTCCCCAGCAGCAGAGGGACTTGCCATCTGGGCCCCGCTTGGCCCCAACTTCCCTGGACCTCCAGGCCTGGGCTTGTGAGTGGAGCGAGGAGGAGGAGGAGGGCGGGACCATCAGACTTGCCACCTGGGCTTGTCCTTGATCTTAATTGCTGCTGGCCTTGCTCTAGCCATTAGATGGCCTTGAGAAACTGCCTTTCACGGATAGCTGTGTGGATTTCCATGCAGCTGTGGGGGAAATTAAAGACTGGAGTCGGCCGGGTGTCCGCCTTCCTTTTTACACACTGGAGCTGACCATAGTCTGGGAGCGGGTATTCAGGTGGTGTGGGGGAGGGGGAGGTATGGCGGCAGCAGAGCCAACAGATGTTACAAAAGAAGGAGGGATCGATGCTTGATATCTATCCCCCCTTCTGTTGGCTCTGCTTCCCAGGATAACTTGGGGAACGTGCCTGCCATTCCACTGACCCTCAATCTGCTCCTTTGCAATGCCAGGTCGGTCAAGAACAAAACACATATCATCCACGATCTCTTGGTGGATGAGGCAGCCGACCTGGCATGCTTCACTGAGACCTGGCTGGGGGATGCCAGCTCCGCGACCTGGGCGCAGGCTCTCCCAGCTGGGTACTCAGTTATTGAGCAGGTGAGGGAAAGTGGGCGGGGGGGTGGTATAGCCTTGGTCCATAGGAACACCTTGACCTTGATCAGGAAACCTATCCGGAAAACGACACATATCGAGTGTATGTACCTTAGCCTGAAGACCAGGGATAGTTTGGGGATCCTGTTGGTGTACCGGCCACCCCGTTGCTTAACAGACTCCCTGACCGAGCTGACGGCCCTGGTTTCTGAGCTGCTGTTGGAATCGCCCAGACTTTTGGTTCTGGGCGATTTCAACATCCCACTCGAAATCAGTTTGCAAGATCTAACTGGCGCGGCTCGGGAGTTCATGGATACCATGACTAACATGGGCCTATCCCAATTGGTTGATGGGCCCACACATTGTGCTGGTCATACACTCGATGCGGTCTTTAGTACGGAGCAGGAGCATCCGTGGGCGGAGATCAAAAATATCTCCGCCCTGTCATGGACGGATCATTTTCTGATCAGGGCAGAACTAAACGCTATTACTCACCCCCTCGGGGGTGGCGGACCCATTAGAATGGTCCGCCCTCGAAGGCTAATGGAACCAATTGGTTTCCAGAAAGCCTTAGAGGGTTTAATGGTTGGCAACGCCGGTGATTCTGTTGAAGCCCTGGTGGACACGTGGAACATCGATCTCACCAGGGCTATTGACACAATCGCTCCCAAGCGTCCTTTCCAGCCCGCTTCGAATCGTAAGCCCTGGTATACCGAGGAGCTTAGGAAGATGAAGCGTGTTGGACAACGACTAGAGTGCGAATGGCGGAAGACTCGTCTCCTATCCGACAGAACTCGCCTTAGGAAACATCTTGATTCCTATAGGGAGGCTTTGCGTGCAGCGCAGAAATCTTTCTATTCTGCACGCATTGCGTCTGCAGAGTCTCGCCCGGCAGAGCTGTTTAGGGTGGTGGGGGAGTTGACGAAGGTATCTCCTGCGCCAAACCCCCTACTTAACCCAACGACAGCCTGCTGTGAGGCCTTTAATATTCACTTTGCAGACAAAATCTCTCGGATAAGAGCCGACTTGGATGCCATTGTTTTGGCAGAATCCGTAGATGAGGTATCCAGGAACTCCGTTGATGGCACTTTACTGGATCAATTACAATCTGTGAGTACCGATGACGTGGACAAGCTGCTTGGAAGTGTGAGGAAGACAACCTGCCCCCTCGATCCTTGTCCATCATGACTGGTCGTCCAGGGGGGGGACGCGTTGAGGGTATTCCTCCGGGACACAATCAACGCGTCATTCAGGGAAGGCAAGGTACCATCTTGCTTAAAGGAGGCGGCGGTTAAGCCAATCCTGAAAAAGCCTTCCCTGGATCCCCTGGATAGAAACAACTATAGACCAGTCTCCTTGCTCCCTTTCTTGAGCAAGGTGATCGAGAGGGCAGTTGCTTCCCAACTTCAAGCAGTCTTGGATGAAACCGATTATCTCGACCCATTTCAAACCGGCTTTAGGACAGGATATGGAGTGGAGACTGCCATGGTTGCTCTGACCGATGACCTCCGCCTGAGTATCGACAGGGGTAGTGTGACCTTGTTGGTGCTCTTGGATCTCTCAGCGGCCTTTGACACCATAGATCATGCCATCCTCTTAGATCGTCTGAGGGAGTTAGGAATTGGAGGCACTGCTCTGCACTGGTTCCGTTCCTTCCTCTCGGACAGATCTCAGAGGGTGAGGCTTGGGGACAGTTGCTCATCCAAAATTGAGCTTAATTGTGGCATCCCTCAGGGTGCCATCCTGTCCCCAATGCTATTTAATATTTACATGAAGCCGCTTGGTGAGATCATTCGGAGGCATGGAGCTCGGTGTCTTCAGTACGCTGATGACACCCAGATATATCTCTCCATGACCAGATCATCGACTCAGACTTCAGATGGCGCCTCTCCTCTTGATGACTGTCTTAGAGCGGTAATGGGTTGGATGAGGAAAAACAGATTGAAGTTGAATCCAGACAAAACGGAGGTACTTGCAGTCACGGGCCCGAAACCAGATCTGGGAATACAGTCTCCAGTCCTGGACGGGGTCACACTCTCCGTAAAGGACTGTGTTCGCAGTCTGGGGGTTCTCCTTGACTCATCGCTTCACATGACTAGTCAGGTGAATGCGGTGGTCAGGAGCGCCTGTTATCAGCTTCGGCTGATACGCCAGCTGCGCCCTTATCTGGATAGTAAGGATGTGGAAGCTGTGGTACACGCCCTGGTAACCTCACGTCTGGATTTCTGCAATGCACTCTACATGGGGCTACCCTTGTGCCTAACCCGGAAACTTCAACTGGTACAGAATATGGCAGCCAGGCTAATTACGGGAACATCTAGGAGGGAGCACATAACACCTGTGCTTAAATCCCTCCACTGGCTGCCAATTAGTTTCCGAGCGCAGTACAAGGTGTTGGTTTTGACCTTTAAAGCCCTACATGGCTTGGGCCCATCTTATCTTAGGGACCGCCTCTCCCCATATGAACCCCCCCGCACCCTGCGGTCCTCTGGGAGGAATCTGTTACAGCCAATAAAAACTAGGCTGTCCCAGACCTCCCAGAGGGCCTTCTCCGCAACCGCTCCCAGACTTTGGAATGGCCTGCCGGACGAGATCCGTCTTACTACCACTCTTGCTGCTTTCAAGAAAGCAGTAAAGACGGATCTCTTTCGGCAGGCCTTCCCGGAATAACGGTCGGCCCTTAAAGGGGTCTCCATTTGTCTGTCTCCTTGGAAAATCTTGTTTTTAATTTATTGATTTAATTAATATTGTATTTTAATTATTCTTCGGTTTAATTCTATTTTAAGGGGATGGGGAGGGGGGAGGTAGGGGTTAAGGGGAGAGGGAATGTTTTAACGTTGTTCTGTTTTAATTATTGCTGTCCCCCGCCCCGATTGCCTAGCAGAGGGGCGGGCTACAAATAAAAATTTATTATTATTATTATTATTATTATGTGAAAAATCTCTTATGGTAAAAGTGTTTAAGAAAACAGAGGACTCAGCAAGCAGGTGGTTTAAAGCCAAAACAATTTCACACAGAACAGAATAACAAAAACACTTTGGGCCTGGGAACAGGATGCTGAAAGGTAAACACATGAGCTAATTTGTTTCTCATGAGAATCAGGTCATATGGGGAATGAGACACAGCTAGAGGTTGGGATACAGCAGATCATCCAATCATCATATAGGTTAACACCCAGGAGGTGGAGTATGGGATGGGCCAAAGGGTTCCTTTGTTCTCCTTTATTAAATACTTGCTATATGTCTTTTCAACACTACAACAACAACATCTACAAGATGTGATCCTATGGTCTTTGCCATCGGTAAGATGGATTGTATATATTTCTTTTCTGTTTTTATTATGCAACAATAAAGCTTTAGTTTGGATTTACAAATGTGTCTTCATGGAAACAGCATTTCCAGGATGGCTGGTGAAAGGAAGAAGGCTTCTGAACTCTGCTGTATTTACAATCACATCACACAAATCAACAGTAGATAGCTTAATTATATATGTGTGGATGTTATTGGTGTGTGCCTGCAAGTTGTTTCTGACTTATAGCAATCCTAAGGAGACTCTATCATGGGGTTTTCTTGGAAAGATTTGTTCAGAAGAAATTTGTCATTGCTTTCTTTGAGGCTGGAAGCATGTGACTTGGCCAAGGTTACATAGCAGGTTTCATGGCCGAGTCAGAATCAAACCCTGGTTTCCAACACTCAAACCACCGCACTGCTTTGGCCCTGATCGAGCCCCTTTGAGATCCAGGTGGCATGGCCTTGAAGCTCAGCTGGGGAAGCTATATCTAGCCTCCCCCACTGGCCTCAGACCATCCGAGGCAACGGGTGTGGAGGATGCGGCGGCAGAGCCCCGACCGAGCCCCTTTGAGATCCAGGTGGTGTGGCCTTGAATGCTCAGTTGGGGAAGCTATATCTAGCCCACACACACACACTGGCTTCAGACCATCCAAGGCAACGGGAGTAGGGAGTGTGAGACTAGCCCCTCCCTTCTCTTTCTAACCAGCTGAGCAGCTAGAGCTTTACACCATGCTAGCTTTGAATAGCTGTCAGGACTGGATAGGAACTAAGGGCCTAAGCAGACTGGAGGCACGGGGCCGCCCTGGGAAGGTACGCCGCAGGACCGAGGCATCCCCACACCTCGATCCTGCGTTGCACCTTCACCGCCCCTGAAAGGAGCACTAAAATAGCATTCCTTTCACAAGTCAGTGAAAGTGCGCCGCAAAACCTTGCGGTGCACTTTTGCTGACTTTTCCGCCGCAGCGTGTCCGGACGCTGTGGCGGGAGGCTGTCCTCGGAGCGCCGGCCGTGCGGAGGGCTGGTGGCTCCGAGGATGACCTCGGGAGGAGGAAGGGGCGCCAAGCGTGTGGCTGCCCCTCCCCTTCCTTCCCCCGAGGACGGCTTTTTAAGCTGTCTGCCAAGGCCCTAAGTTCCAAGCAGATCTTTTATTTCCTCTTTATAAAATCAGTGAGAGCTCCCTCGCTACATTGTGGGATGGGAGTTTAGCTGGATTCCCTCTCACCACCACCATGTGACAGGGCTGGGAATAGTTTGGGAGTGGGAATTGAAGTTGTTTGGGGGAGGGGAAGGTATGGGTGCAACAGAGTGAAGAAATGTTGCAAAAGAAGAAGGGATTGATGTCTAATATCTATCCCACCTTCAATTCACTCTGTTTCCCAGAATAACTTGGAGAGCATGCCATCCATTCCACAGACCCTTACTCTGCTCCTCTGCAATGCCAAGTCACTCAAAAACAAAACTCATATCTGTGAAGTCGTAGGCTTTCATGGCCGGCATCCATAGTTTTTTTGTGGGTTTTTTCGGGCTGTGTGGCCATGTTCTGAAAGAGTTTCTTTCTGACGTTTCGCCAACATCTGTGGCTAGCATCTTCAGAGCCACAGATGCTAGCCACAGATGCTGGCGAAACGTCAGAAAGAAACTCTTTCAGAACATGGCCACACAGCCCGAAAAAACCCACAAAAAAACTCATATCATTCATGACCTCTTATTGGATGAGGGGGCTGACCTGGCATACTTCACTGAGACCTGGCTGGGGGATGCCAGCACTGCAACCTGGGCACAGGCCCCCTCGGTCAACGAGCAGATAAGGGAAAGTGGGAGGGGGGGCGGTGTGAACTTGGTTCACAGAAACAACCTAACCTTGAACAGGAAGCCTATCTGGAAAACAACTGACATCAAGTGTATGTACCTTAGCCTGAGAACCAGGGATAGTTTGGGGATTCTGTTGGTATACTGGCTACCCCGTTGCTTAACAGACTCCCTAACCGAGCTGACCCAGCTGGTCTCTGAGTTGCTGTTGGAGTTGCCCAGACTGTTGGTTTTGGGCGACTTCAACATTCCACTCAAGACCAGCTTATCAAACCTAACTGGGGCAGCTAGGGAGTTCATGGAAACCATGACAAACATTGGCCTATCCCAACTGGTTGTTGGGCCCACACACTGTGCGGGTCATACCCTCAATGCAGTTTTTAGTACAGAACAGGAATATCCGTAGGCAGAGGTTATAAAAACCTCTGCATTGTTATGGATGGATCATTTCCTTGTCAAGATGGAACTAAGATCTATTGCCTGCCCCTCTGGGGGTGGCGGACCCATTAGAATGGTCCACCCTCAAAGGCTATCGGAACCAATTGGTTTCCAGAAAGCCTTAGAAGGTTTAATGGTTGGTAACACCGGGGATTCTGTCGAAGCTTTGGTTAACACCTGGAAAACCGACCTTACCAAGGCTATCAACACAATTGCTCCCAAGCATCCTTTCCAGCCCACTCCAAATCATAAGCCCTGGTATACAGAGGAGCTTAGGAGGATGAAGCGAGCTGGACAATGACTAGAGTGCAAATGGTGAAAGACTCAACTCTTATCCGGCAGAACTCACCATAGGAAACATCTTGATTCCTATCGGGAGGCAATACGTACAGCACAGAGATCTTTCTCCTCTGCACGCATTGCATCTGCAGAGTCCCATCCAGCAGAGCTGTTTAGGCTGGTGGGGGAGTTGACTCAGGTCTCCCCTGTGCCAAACCCTTTACTTAATCTGATGACGGACTGCTGTGACATGTTTAACATTCACTTTGCAGATAAAATCTCTCGGATAAGAGCCAACTTGGACGCCAGTGTTCTGACAGAATCCATAGGTGAGGTGTCCAGCAACTCTGTAGATGGTAATTTACTGAATCAGTTTCAATCTGTGAGTACTGATGATGTGGACATGCTCCTTGGAAGAGTGAAGAAAACAACTTGCCCCCTCAATCTGTGTCCATCTTGGCTGGTCATCCAGGGGGGTGACACATTGAGAGTATTCCTTCGGGATACTATCAATGCATTTTTCAGGGAGGGCATTGTTCCATCTTGTATAAAGGAGCCAGCGGTTAGGCTACTCCTGAAAAAGCCCTCCCTGGATCCCCTGGACAGGAATAATTATACACCAGTCTCCTTGCTACCCTTTTTAAGCAAGGTGATTGAGAGGGCAGTTGCCTCCCAACTCCAAGCTGTCTTGGATAAAACCGATTATCTTGATCCATTTCAAACTGGCTTTAGGACAGGATATGGAGTTGAGACTGCCATGGTTGCTCTAGCTGACGACCTCCCCTTGGGTATTGACAGGGGTAGTGTAATCCTGCTGGTGCTCTTGGACTTCTCAGAGGCCTTTGACACAATAGATCATGCCATCCTCTTGGATCGCCTGAGAGAGTTGGGAATTGGAGGCACTGCTTTGCAGTGGTTCCGCTCCTTTCTATAGGGCAGATCCCAGAGGGTGGGGCTTGGGGACAGTTGCTCTTCCTGAACTGAGCTTAATTGTGGTGTCCCTCAGGGCGCCATCCTGTCCCCAATGTTATTCAACATTTATATGAAGGCGCTGGGAGAGATCATCCAGAGGCATGGAGCACGGTGTCACCAGTATGCTGATGACACTCAGATATATTTCTCCATGACCAGATCGTCAGCTCAGACTTCAGATGGTGTCTCTCCTCTCAATGACTGTCTTAAGGCGGTAATGGATTGGATGAGGAAAAACAGATTGATACTGAATCCATACAAAATGGAGGTACTGACAATCACAGGCCCGAAACCAGGCCAGGGAATATAACTTCCAGTCCTGGATGGAGTCACACTCTCCTCCAAGGACTGTGTTTGCAGTCTGGGGGTACTCCTAGATTCGTCACTTCACATGATTAGTCAGGTGAATGCGACAGTCGGGTGTGCCTGTTATCAGCTTCGGCTGATACGCCAGCTGCGCCCTTTCCTGGACATGAGGGATCGTGAAACTGTGGTACATGCTCTGGTAACCTCACATCTGGATTACTGTAACTCACTCTACATAGAGCTACCCTTGTGCCTAACCTGGAAACTTCAATTGGTACAAAATATGGCAGTCAGGTTAGTGACTGGAATATCTAGGAGAGAGCATATGACGCCTGTGCTTAAATCTCTCCACTGGCTGACGATTAGTTTCCGGGTACAGTACAAGGTGTTGGTTTTAACCTTTAAAGCCCTACGTGGCTTGGGTTCATCTTATCTCCGGGACCACCTCTTCCCGTATGACCCCCCCCCCCGCACTTCGGTCCTCTGGGAAGAACCTGCTGCAGCCTATGAAAACTAGGCTGCTGCAGACCTCCCAGAGGGCCTTCTCTGCAACCTCTCCCAGACTATGGAATGGCCTGCTGGATGAGATACATCTTATCACTACCCTTGATTGCTTCAAGAAGGCAGTAAAGATGGATCTCTTCCGGCAGGTCTTCCTCGAATAATCTCCCAACCTAATAGGAGTCTGGATTGCTCCCTGTTTCCCTGCCTCCATTGTTTGCTTCCTTTAGAAGTTGCTCAGTTTATTGTATTGTATTTTACTGTATGTTGTTTTAACTGCTATTTTAATATTGTTCTAGTTTAATTTATTTTAAAGGAGTGGAAGGGTTAGGGATTGCGATGAGAGAATGTTTTAACTGTTGTCTGTTTTAATTTGCTGTACGCCGCCCCGGTTGCTGAGCAGAGGGACGGGTTAAAAATAAAATTTATTATTATTATTAGTGCTACACGCATACATTTCTTGCGTTGCTACTGTATTACAAACTTCCTCAACCTTTTACCTCAGGTCACTCAGTGGGTTTCATAGCCAAGCTGGGAATCAAACCCTAGTCTCCACCAGATTCATAGTCCAACACTCAGATCATGCCATGTTGAGCACAATTGAATATATCCATCTGGTGTATTGTCTTCCTCTCTTTCTACTATGCTCTATCTTTTTTAACATTACTGTCTTTTCCAAAGAATCATGCCTCCTCATGATGAGGCCTAAGTATGAGAGCTTTAATTTTATCATCTTGACTTCAGACTTGATTGTCAGGGATGATGGGAGTTGTAGCTCTTCACCACTGGCTCTAACTCACCACCTTGTTATGCAGCAGAGCTGACCAGCTTTGATCAGTGGTTGATGCTTCTTTCCCAAGCAGCAGAGTTTCAGAGAATAGGCTGAAGACCCTGACAAACTCTCCAAGCCTTCTCACTCTTCTTCCTGAGATGTCTCCAAACTTCTCCAGGATTCTTCTGGCTCTTGTATCTTCCCTCAAGACACCAGACAACTCAGTAGTCTTATATAAAAGATCTACTTTATTCTATTATATATAAATACTATATGCCCTACAAATCACAATCTCTACACTTCACAATATCTCCAACAATACACCAAACTACTCCACAATATACATTAGCAAACATTGCAATTTATAGCCATTGTTAGACACCACCCACCAGTCAGTTTCCACCCAGTGGGTGTGTACATACATCTTGATTGGTCCACATAGATCATCCCATACCTAAGACCAACCCAAGTGTTTCATCACTTTACCTTGACCACTTAATGAGTCTCAGGTGTTTGCAATCTATCACAGGTGTTCTCAATATACCTTCTATAACTTTGTCTTTGGCTCTCAAGGCTTCTTAATTATATTATCTTTTTTCACCTGTGTATCTTCCTGATTGCTCCTGCTTAGTCACTTTGACATTCACATACATATTTTTATTTCTATTACTGTATATCCCATGTTGCTTTTTCCTTAACAATCCCCTCCGAAATAAAATATTGTATGTGTCTTACAATGTCATTCCAACCATTTGTGTCAGTCTTTCATGTTTTTTCACCATCAATGCTTTTGTGAACAAATCTGCTATGTTGTGTTGTGTTTTTATATATCTCAATTCTATTTTACCCTTCTGAACCATGTCTCGCACATTTTGATATCTTACTCCAACATATTTTGTTCTGTTCTTCAAACTTTCAGTTTCAGCCATTGCTATGCATGACTGTGAATCTTCCAGAATTTCTACTGGTATCTTGTAACTTTCATTTAAATCATTCAATAACTGCTCAACCCACTGTACCTCATTTACTATCTCATTTAAAGCTGCGAATTCTGCTTCCGTCGTACTTATCGCTACATTTGTTTGTTTCCTACTTCTCCAGACTATTGGACTTTTACTGTACTTGATTATTATTCCTGTAACTGACTTCTTGTCTCCTAATTCTGATGCAAAAGAACTGTCTACATAGCAATCTAAATCTGAATGACTGTTTCTAATTATCAATTTCTTATCTAGAGTTCCTTTCAAATATCTCAATAAGTGTTTTACTGCTGTCCAGTCTTCAATTTTTGGATCATTAACTCTTCTGGACAATACATTTACAGCATACGAAATGTCTGGTCTGGTGTGGCAAGATATGAATTGTAAAGATCCTATTATGCTCCTGAATAAAGTCTTGTCTTCAAAATCTCTAGTTGTTTTTTCAGATACAAAACCAGTTGTCATTGGAGCTCTTATTATTTTAGCATTTTGTAATCCACACTTTTCAATCAAATTTTCAATTTTCTTTCTCTGACTTAAAAAACAATGTCCTTCTTCTGTCCACTCAACACCAATACCTAAATAAGACTTTAATAAACCTAGATCCTTTAAGACAAACTTTTCAGACAATTCTCTTTTTACTGATTCAATTTCCTGTCTTGACTTTGCTGTCACGCACAAATCATCTATATAGATCACTAACACTATGTCTCCTTTTGTATAGACACATGCATCTGTAACGTTCCTTTTGTATCCTAGCTTAACTAACTCGTCATTAATGTACAAATTCCATGTTCTGGCACTTTGTTTTAACCCATACAATTCTTTCTTTAATTTATAAACTTTCTGACTACCAATTTCTTCAAAACCTTGTGGCTGCTCCATAAATATCTCTTTATCTAAACTACCATTTAAGTAGGCTGTTTTAAAATCAAAATGTTCTACAACTAAACTTCTTTTTGCTGCTACAGCCAGAACCATTCTCAGACTTTCTGGCTTTGCAGCTGGAGAATATGTCTTGTCATAGTTCTCATACTGCTGTTGTGCAAAACCCTTAGCTACTAACCTAGCTTTATACTTAATACTTCTATCTGGCATTTCTTTCTTTTTGTATATCCACTTATAACCAATTACTTTCTTGTCCTTGGGTCTATCAACTATTTCAAAAACATCTTTATTTACCAGACAACCAAACTCATCATCTATTTCATCAATCCATCTTTCCTGTTCTTCTCTAGACAAACTTTCCAACTCTTCAAAACTTTCAGGCTCTTCCACTGCTAAACAAGCTCTTGCATTTGTCACAACAAACCTATCTGGAGGCTTTCTAACTCTGTGACTACGTCTGGGAATAAACTCTGCTGATCTGCCTCTTTCATCTTCACTTTCTGTACTGGGAGTTATAGTTCTATGACTAAATCTCTTGTCTTCAGTCATTCTAGTAGTAATAGGTCTAGATTGTGTCTCATTATCTGAAGAACTATCACTGCTGCTAGTGGATGTTTCTGGCTTAACTGAAACCCCTCCGTTTCCTGAAGTTGGTTCAATTTGTGTTTCTGGCTCATTTGAACTTTCTAACCTCAAGAAAACTTCCTTATTGGCATGCAGTTTGTCCCAACCGGTATGTCTCTCGAAATTTGCAGACCTAGAATACTGCACTTCTCTTCCACCTAAATGAAACTTGTAGCTATTTTCTGAATAACCCAAAAACCTAAGCCTTCTACTTTTGGGTTCTCCTTTTTTCCTGAAACAAGCTGGAATGTAAACATAAGCAAATTGTCCAAAGACTCTCAAATACTTGTAATTTGGCACTCTCCCATACAATACCCTGTAGGGAATGTCTTCAATTTCTGAATTATACAGTCTGTTACTAATATGTACTGCTGTCAAAGTTGCTTCTGCCCTGAAACTATCTTTTACCTCTGCATCTGCCATCAAGCAAGCAGTTATCCTTTTTATATCTTGTATTCTTTTCTCCGCTAAACCATCTTCGTTAGGACAAGCGGGATTAGTAGTTTCATGCCTTATTCCCACCTTTTGAAACCAATTAAACAATTGATTACTTAGAAACTCTCCTCCCCGGTCAGTAACAATGGTGCCTACTCTAATATCAAATTGTCTTTCCACCATTCTCACCCATGCTTTTAAACTTTGCCCAGCGTCAGATTTGTTTTTCAATATTTTCACAAACGCAAACCTTGTAAACCTATCAACAATTACTAGAAAATACTTGCTTCCCCCTAAAGACAAACAATTAGCTTGGACAACATCTGCATGAACAAATTGAAATGGTCTTTGAGCAATTCTTTTTGTTTTCTTGGCTACTGGAAAAGCTCTGACCTTTACCTGATTACATACTGTACAATCTAGATGATTTTTGCATTCAGCAACTTTTAAATCTGGACACATACTGATTAAATTCTTTAAACATTTGAAACTAGCATGGCCGAATTTTCTGTGGTGCTCGTGTATGAAGTCTTCATGGATTGGACTATTGTCCATGTTATTAGCATTTTCAATCCTGTAGCTATCAATATTGTCCTCCAAAAAATAAAGTTTATCCTTTTTCAAGCCTATGCCATGCAATTCCCCATTCAGTTTTATCTTACACAAGTTCTTTTCAAAGATTACTGTGTAGTCTCTGTTTGTTAATCTGCTTACTGATAACAAATTATTTTCTAACTCCTTTACATGTGAAACATCATTAAAGTTTTCTTTTAGCCCTGGAATGAAAACTGTACCCATTTGATTTACAGTACTGAGCTCCTTCCCATCAGCCAAAACTACAGCATTTACATTAGCTGATTTTCTATTACTTATTAAATTAATATTATTACACATCAAAGATGAGGCTCCTGAGTCAACCAGCCATTTTGAATTAGTATTTTGTTTTTCCTTAATCATGGTTGCAAACCCCTTTTTATTACCACTGTCCTTCAAAAATGGAGGTCTGGACTGTTTTTGATACTGCCACGGCTGCCATCTGCTCTCTTCTTGCTTGCTTCTCTCAGCAGCAAATTGTCTACAATGTCTCTGGAGATGACCAATCTTCTTACAATAAAAACACCTCCGTTGCTCCCTTGTAGAAGCTGCTTCTTCCTGCTTTCGTAGATCAGGTGTTGTTTGTTGTTTTGGCACAGTCCTCAAACTTGCTGAGTCATTCTGCTCAGACTTTCTTCTCAAATTTTCCTCCAATATTTTTGCAACAATTAAGTCTCTGTTCAGCTCAGCTTCTGGCAAATTTTGCAAGCTATTTGTTATGTTGTCCCAAGAAGAGTCCAGCGATTCTATTAAAATATAACACTGCTGCTCCTTGCTAATTTCCACTCCTCTCAGTTCAGCTTGCACAAATAAATCTTGCATTGTTTTTAAATGTTCTATTACACACTGTCCTTTAGTCATCTTCTGCCTGTAAATTCTTTTAGACCAAAGCATTTTTGCAAACGCAGTTGAAGGAGTGTGTATTCTCTGCAAGGTCTCCCACACATCCTTGGCGGACACTTTATCTCTTACGTCGTTAATCAAGTCTTCTTCTAGCATTAGATAAAGACATGCTTTTGCTTTAGCGTCTCTGTCTCGAGTGGCTGCATCAGCATCAGCTGCCAGCCCTGATTCAACTGGCGACCACAGAGACTCCTTTCATAGCCAAGCTGGGAATCAAACCCTAGTCTCCACCAGATTCATAGTCCAACACTCAGATCATGCCATGTTGAGCACAATTGAATATATCCATCTGGTGTATTGTCTTCCTCTCTTTCTACTATGCTCTATCTTTTTTAACATTACTGTCTTTTCCAAAGAGTCATGCCTCCTCATGATGAGGCCTAAGTATGAGAGCTTTAATTTTATTATCTTGACTTCAGACTTGATCTGTTCAAGAACCTAATTGTTTGGCTTCTTGGCCATCCACAGTATCCTCAACACTTTTTTCCAGTACCAAAATCTCAAATAAGTTGATTTTATTCTTTACAGCTTCCTTCACTGTCCAGCTCTCACCTCTGTACATAGTAATGGAGAATACAATAACTTGGATGATTCTAATTTTAATGCTCAGTTGTATATCTTTAGTTTTTGGGTCCTGTCTAGGTCTTTCATATCAGACCATTCCGGTCCATTCCTTCTTTTCTGTTTTTGATTTTTTGGCTACAATTCCATTCCTATCAAAGTTTGATCCAAGGTAGGGGAACTCTTTATTTCAATTTTCTTATTATCTAGGTTGAATTGTAGATCCCCATTGTCATTATTTTTTGTTTTCTTAATGTTCAACATTAAAGCTGCCTTTATACTTTCTACTTTAACCTTCTTTAGTAATTATTTTTCTAATTCTGTGATGTTTTCTGCTAGCAGTATGGTGTTCTCCGCATATCTTAAAATGGACCACAACTCCTATCATCTCTGATCATCATTGTATTTGTTATGACTGACAGGAATTATTGCCCAAAATGTCAAGAGGTTGGTCAAATTGTCTGACCCTGTTCTAAAGAAACAAACACTCTTTTTCCTGCAGTCACAGTCTGGTTATATGAGTCACATCCTGAATGAATGTGACATCAGAGCGTATCCAGAGGAAGGTAACCAAAATGGTGAAAGGTCTGGAAACCATGTCCTATGAGGAGCAACTTAGGGAGCTGTGTATGTTTACTCTGAAGAAGAGAAAATTAAGAGATGATATAGAATCATAGAGTTGGAAGAGACCAGAAGGGTCATCCAGTCCAGTCCCCCTGCCATGCAGGAACTCAAAATCAAAGCATTCCCAACAGATGACCATCCAGCCCCTGTTAAAAGACCTCCAAAGAAGGAGACTCCACCACACTCTGAGGGAGTGTGTTCCATTGTCAAACAGCTCTCACTGTCAGGAAGTTGCTCCTAATGTTGAGGTGGAATCTCTTTTCCTGTAGCTTGCATCTGTTGTTTCGGGTCCTTTTCTCTGGAGCAGCAGAAAACAAGCTAGCTCCCTCCTCAATATGACATCCTTTCAAATATTTAAACAGGGCTATCATAATACCTCTTAACCATCTCTTCTCCAGGCTAAACATCCCCAGTTCCCTAAGTCGTTCCTCATAGGGCATGGTTTCCAGACCCTTCACCATTTTAGTCACCCTCCTCTGGACACGCTCCAGTTTTTCAACATAATTTCTGAATTGTGGTGCCCAGAACTGGACATAATAATCCAGGTGGGGCCTAACCAAAGCAGAATACACTGGCACTATTACTTCCCTTGATCTAGATACTATACTTCTATTGATGCAGCCTAAAATCGCATTGGCCCTTTCAACTGCTGCATCACACTGTTGACTCATATTCAACTTGTGGTCTACTATGACTCCTAGATTCCTTTCACATATAGTCTCATTAAGCCAGGGGTCCCCCATCTTATATCTATGCATTTTGTGTTTTTGTCTTTAAGTGCAGTACATTACATTTCTCCATTTTGAAATATATGTTGTTAGCTTTGGCCTAGCTTTCTAATCTATTAAGGTCATTTTGAATTTTCATCCTGTCCTCTGGGGTATTAGCTATTCTTTCTAATTTGGTGTTTGTTTGTTTTTTGCCCTAAGTGCCATACATTACATTTATCTGTGCTGAAGTTCATTTTGTTAGCTTTGGCCCAGCTTTCTAATCTATTTGAATGTTCATCGTGTCCTCTGGGGTATTAGTTATTCTTCCTAGTTTGGTGTCATCTGCAAATTTGAGAAGCATGCCCCCTATTCCTTCATCCAAATTGTTGATAAAGATGTTGAAGAGCACTGGGCCCAGGACAGACCCCTGTGGCACCCCACTGATCACTTCTCTCCAGGATGTAGAGGAACCATTGCTAAGCACCCTTTGGGTTCGGTCAGTCAACCAGTTACTAACCCACCTAAAAGTTGTATTGTCTAGCCCATATTTTACTTTCTTGTTTGCAAGAATATCATAGGGGACCTTGTCAAAAGCCTTACTGAAATCAAGATATGCTATCTCTACTGCATTCCCTTCATCTAGCAAGCTATAATTTTTATCAAAAAGAGATCAGATTAGTCTGGCATGATTTGTTTTTGAAAAACCCATGTTGACTTTTAGTGATTATGGCATTCCCTTCTAAATGTTCACAGACTCTCTGTCTAATGAAGTGTTCTAGAATTGTTCCCAGTATTGATGTCAGACTAACTGGGCAATAATTGTTGGGATCCTCTTTTTTCCCCATTTTGAAGATGGGGACAATGTTTGCCCTCCTCCAGTCTGCTGGGACTTCTCCTGTTCTCCAGGAGTTCTCAAAGATTATAGCCAGTGGTTCTGAGATTACATTTGCCAGTTCTTTTAATATCCTTGGATGCAGTTCATCTGGTCCTGGAGACTTAAATTCATTTAGGTTAACCAGGTATTCCTGTACTATCTCTTTACTTTTTCTGTGCTACGTCCCCCCCCTATTGTATCCTCTGCTCCATTTTCCTCAGGTTGAACACCCTTTTCCTTTTGTGAGAAGACTGAAGAAAAGAAGGTGTTGAATAGTTCTGCCTTTTCTCTGTCCCCTGATAAAATTTCTCCATTTTCTCTGCGCAGTGGCCCTAGCATTACCTTCTTCTTTCTTTTGCTATGGACATACCAAAAGAAGCCCTTTTTTATTGTGCTTAACTACTCTAGCAATCCTGAGCTCGTTCTGTGCTTTGGGTTTCCTGACTTTACTCCTAAATATGCTAGCTATTTGTTTGAATTCCTCTTTATTGTTTTTGCCCTTTTTCCATTTCTTATACATCTCCCATTTAAGACTTAGTTCTGTTGAAAGTTCTTTTGTCATCCAACCCAGTTTCTTGAGACTCCTCCATTTTTTCCTTCTCATTGGGAGAGTTTGAGATTGTGCCTTCAGTGTCTCTCTTTTCAGAAACTCCCATCCATCCTGAACTCCCTTCTCCTTTAGTATTCCTGACCACAGGATCACTCCCAGTGTTTCCCTAAGTTTGTTGAAATCAGCTCTCCTAAAGAATAGAATGAATGTTTGACTATGCCTAGTTTCTCCTTTCCACTGTATAAGAAACTCCAGGAGAACATGATCACTCCCACCTAAGGATCCCATCACTTGCATCCCATTTACCAGGTCATCCCTGTTGGTTAGGATCAGATCTAAAATAGCTGATCTCCTTGTTGTCTCTTCCACCTTTTGGACAATGAAATTGTCTTTGAGGCAAGTGAGGAATTTGCTAGACCTTGAAGTATTGGCTGAGTTTGACTTGCAGCAAATATCAGGATAGTTGAAGTCACCCATCACTACTACCACTAATAATAATAATAATAATAATAATAATAATCTTTATTTATACCCTGCCTTTTGCAGAGCAGTCAAGGCAGCTTACAACTAAGATAAATTGAGTAAAATTACCCCAAGGAAAACAATAAAACAATGTTACAAATAATAATATCCCCCCCCCATTAAAGAAACTCCAGGAGAACATGATCACTCCCACCTAAGGATCCCACCACTTGCATCCCATTTACCAGGTCATCCCTGTTGGTTAAGATCAGATCTAAAATAGCTGATCTCCTTGTTGCCTCTTCCACTTTTTGGACAATGAAATTGTCTTTGAGGCAAGTGAGGAATTTGCTAGACCTTGGAGTATTGGCTGAGCTTGACTTCCAGAAAATATCAGGATAGTTGAATTCACCCATCACTACTATATCTCTCCTTTTTGAGCGTGTGGTCATCTGTTCTAGAAAGGCATCATCTAATTGCTCAGTCTGACTTGGGGGTCTGTAGTAGACTCCTACTATAACATCCCTGTTGTTTCCTTGCCCTTTAATTTTTATCCAGATGCTCTCCACCTGATTTCCAGGATTTAAGTCCTGGATCTCTTCACAAGTGTAAACATCCCTGACATATAATGCTATTCCTCCTCCTTTCCTGTTTGGCCTATTTCTCTTAAAAAGGTTATACCCCTCTATTCCTACATTCCAATCATGAGACTCATCCCACCAGGTTTTAGTGATGCCTATTATATCATATTTGCTTTGTTGTGCAAGTTCATCTTGCTTATTTCCCATGCTCTGTGCATTACTGTAGAGACATCTAAGAGCATTTGTCCTGTTAGAATATAGATGGGATATACAGTCAAAGTAGAAATGTAGAGATGTGTGTGTGAATATTTCCTATGGCAGGGGTAGGCAACCTTTTTGAGCCGGGGGCCGGGTTGCTGTCCCTCAGACAATTGGGGAGCCGAAGCACCAAAAATAAATAAATAAATAAATAAAAATTAAAAAAAAATTAAAAAAAATATTTTAAAAATATGCATGCACACTCTCTCATCCCCAGAAAAGCCATGGCAAAACCCCTGTGGAAATTTTGCCAAGAAAACCCCAAGAACAAGTAATAACAACAATAATCAATATCATCATGGGGGGGGGGTGGCGGCAGCGGCAGGACTGGCCTGGGGCCGGTCCAAAGGCCTTGGGGGGCCGCATCCAGCCCCCGGGCCTTAGGTTGCCTACCCTTGTCCTATGGGAACAGTATCTACTGAAAACAAAGAGGACTCATCTAAGCAGGTGTTTAGAAGTCAAAACATGTGCTCACAGTGCAGAATAACAAAAACATGTTTGAGCTTGGGAACAGATAGTTAACACATAAACATATGAGCTCATGGGAAGGAAGTCACATGGGGGTATGACATACAGCTAGAGGCTGGGTTAAAGCACATCATCCAATTATCATAAGGTTAACACTCAGAAAGTGGAGTATGGGAAGGGCCAAGAGTTTTCTTTGTTCTCCTTGTTTATATATGTATGCAATATGTTTGTGTGTATCACCAATTCATCAGCAACTCACCTACACCAGGATCTGTAAACATGGATCTGTAATTTTTTCTATTGCTGTATTTCTACAACTATGAGCCTTTGCAGACTGCTAGAAATAGTGCGAATTGAGTCCACTTTAAGGGTTAGGGTTAGTGCTAGGGAGTCATGGGAATTTTTTTTTTCCTGAGACATTGAGCCTTCTCTGTTAGAGAGCTCTGGTGCCACAATAAAATACAGTTCCCATGATTCCCTAACCCTAATCCTAACCCTTAAAGTGGATTCAATTTGCACTATTTCTGGCAGTCTGCAAAGGCCCACTGTCTCCCTCCCCAACATGACTCAGTTTAAAGCCCTCCTGATCAAATGTTTGAGACTATTGGCAAAAAAGCTTCTGCCAACTGTGTGATATGCAGCCCATCTCTTTCTAGAAGTCCACCCTCATAGAACCGCAGCCTATGATCCAAGAATCCGAATCGTTCTTGGTGACACCATCTATGGAGCCAGTTATTCACATTTGCTATCTTCCTCTCCCTTCCTGGATCATGTCCTTCTGTCCATTTTTTTGCCCTATCTCCCTTTGGGAGAAGAGATGAGATAACAACCTGCGTGTCCAGCTCTTTCAGCTTCCTGCCCAAAGCCTCATAATCTCCTCTGATATTCTGGAGACTATGTTTTGCAGTATCATTGGTTCCCACGTGGACCAAAAGGAAGGGGTAATGGACAGAAGGCTTGACAAGTCTTGTCAGCCTTGCTGTCACATCACAAATTTTTGCCCCAGGGAGACAACACACCTCCTGGTACATCTTGTCAGGCCGACAAACCACTGCTTCTGTACCCCTCAAGAAGGAGTCTCCCACCACAACCACATGCTTCCCCTGAGGCTTAGCAGTGGCTGTTCCCTGTGGTGGTACTCTCAGGGTCCCCTGCACTTTCCCTGAAGACTGTTCCTGCTGCTCTTCCTCTTTATCCTTGATAAGGGAGAGAGCTTCAAATCAAATCTGTAGCTGCAAGCTCCCAGAATAATCCCTGGTTTCCCTACTTCTTTGTGTGATGTTTCTCCAGCTGTCTACCTCCTGTGTGCATGAAGTGACCTCCTCCCCAAAAACTTCCTCTGTGTGGTCCCCATCCAAGACCATTAATTCTGCTTTGTTCAGGAAAATTTCTTTCTCTGTAATATGCTGAAGTGTAGCTACTTGGGCTTCAAAATGCTGGACTTTCTCTTTCAGGAGGGCTACCAACTTGCACTTGCTGCAGGTGAAGTTCCCCACATCTCGTGGCAAGAAGACAAACATCCCACAAGTTTGTCCACAAGTCTACTGCAGTCACCTGGAACAAGTGTTCCAGGTGACTGCAGCAGCTCCCTCAGAGTCCATATTGAGTAATCTTAAGTAAGCACTGAAACAGGACTGTGGGGTTATCCCTCAAAAAGTCCCCCGTTAAAGACCCACACAACGGGCCCCTGTTGGCTTGGCCTTTTCACCAGGCTCTGTCAGCAAGCTCAATAAACTGGGTTTATAATTGTATAGAGAGCACCTGGATGCTACCTTATTCTGAAGGTAAGTCTCTGACTCTTCCTCTGAGCAAAAAAAAAAAACACAAAACCCAAAGCCCTATAAGAACCTCTAAAACAAAGGTTCCCAGGCTGCCTTCTACCTGTACTGTACCTTCCTTTGTCTTCTGAAAAATTCTGGGAGGAATTATATAGAACTAGGCAGCTAGCTCCACCCCTAGTGACTCACAGATGTGATTCACAGAAGCCCCACCCCCTCAGCAACAAACACACTCTCCCAAATGTTTTTAAAAAGATTTAAATGCTCACACACTCAAAATTGCTGTTACAAAACTGCTTTCCTTCTTCTCCCTGTCAGGGACTGGCTAGAAAGCCTCTGGGAGGAATTATATAGAGCTAGGTGGATAACTCCACCCTCATGTGACTCACAGATGTGCCTCACAGAAGCCCACTCCCTCAGCAGCAAACACATTCTCTCAAGTGTTTTTAAAAAGATTTAAATATTAACCACTCAAAATGGCTGCCCATTTGATAGTCCTGTTTAAATATTTTAAGGGGTGTCATGTTGATGATGGAGCAAGCTTGATTTTGGCTGCTCCAGAGACTAGGACATGGAACAATGGATGCAAGCTACAGGAAAGGAAATTCCATCTCAACATTAAGAAGAATATCTTGACAGTAAGAGCTGTTCAATGGTGGAGTTTGGAGTTTGGTGGTGTCACCTTTTTTGGGAGGCTTTTAAAGAGATGTTGGATAGCCATCTGTCAGGGGTACTTTGATTTTGTAAGGGTTGGACTGGATGGCCTTTGATGTCTCTTGCAGCTCTATGATTTTATGTTTCTGTGATACTAAATCCATTCCTTTGACCTTGGTATGTCCTTTAAAAGACATGAAAAGAGCCCCAGAATACATAGTTGATTCCTGCTCTCTCTTTCCCTCAGTCTCTTTCTCTTTCTCTCTCTTTATGTCATATGATAGGTAGCCAAAATATTTTCTAGAAATGATTATTTACAGCTGCAATTGAAGAGATCAAAAGCTGAGTAGTTGTGGTTCTAGTCACAGAGAGTTAAAACAGACAAATATACAAGCAAAAACGTTTTTTCATTTTTTAAAAATTTCTAAAGCACAGAAGTAATCACATGACCCTCCAGATGTTGTTCAGTATTGGCTAGGGATAGAACCACCAGCCTTAGCCTGCAGAACTAATAGCAAATAACCCTGAGAGTTGCAATCTGAAGACATCTAATGGCCACCTGACTTCCACCCTTGAAATCAAACATATACATTATACCGGGCTTCAGAATTGAATGCTATCAGCCACTGGCACAAGATTAATATAAGAAGCCAAGACAATTAAAAATAGGCATGCATACAAATACATTTTTTAAAGCCCCCAAAATGAGTAGCAGCATGCAAAGGCTCCCCTCCCTACTCCCAACAATTATAATAAAGAATACTGCAACTGTATTTTTTTTTAAAAAAAAGTCCAAAAATTATATTTAGAATGCTGCTTTTAACATGCAGTCCTATCTTTTCTCAGACAAATATTGCTAAGAATAATGTACTAGACTGCTAACCTAGAAGGTTTTTTGAAAATGTATCCATTTTTTCTCAAAATTATCCATGGATAATTAGAAGCACCCAAAACAGAACTATAGCATGTAATATCTTTGGACTAGCTGCCTTAGTATTGCCAGTTCTGACAGCAGCTGTCCAAAATTTCTGATAGAGGGCATTCATGGTTCTATATGGAGAAGCAAGAGACTGACTTTTGCATGCAAAGTGTGTGCTCTAGCACTGATCTATATTCCTTTTAAATAAGTAATTGAAGCTGGGGAGTTTACCTATCCATGCCTCCCTGGGACTGACTGCTTCTCTTTTTCAGCTTTTCAAGCCTTTCCTTTCATAAGGAGGCTAGGAAACCCCAATTGTCAAAAAAGTGTGACTTTGGAATATTTTTCAAATAATGTTAGTACACTGATCTGATCGAAAAGAAATATCTTTCAGTTGGATTTTATATTTCAAGAGTAAAACATCATAATCAACAAGAGCAACAGCACTTGCTTCAGCATAAATCATATAACCCCATCATTTAGTTTCTGTTGTTCTAAACATTAGTCAAATGACATGGCATAATGTCAATACAGTGCAAGCTAAGTACTATCTTAAGCTTTCTCAGTAATCAAACTGTGTTAACATTAATAGCAATTATGCACACAAGAGACTAATAGCAGACTTAATCCTATTTTTGACCATAGTGCTAGGACTGTTTTATTACATAGTAGAGTGTTTGATCAGGGACAACAACTTGTATGCCTCCCTTAAATGAAAACTCAGTATTTATTTATTTATTTATTTTGCTTTACTATGACTATAATTTATATTTAGTGGCCTTATATTTCAAATAAGGTCCATGCATTTTATGTCTGCAGTAGCCTGGTTCTGTGAGTTACTTGGGACATTCTAGAGGCCGTTAATGGAAATGATAACAAAGAGCCAGTATATTATCTTTTTTCCTGTTGTCATGATATAGTAACTCCAGTCATTCATAAATATAGATATTTGACGTATCTATCATTGTTTGACATGCATGAGGATTATTTTAAAAAGTAAAAACTGACAGATATTTGGCAGCATGCATGCATAGCTAACTGCACAGGGTGCCCTGCAGGAGAATTGTCTTATCAATTCTAATCCAGAAATGATATCACATCAAAATGGATAAGCCAAATTGATGAACCTATGGCCCTCCAGCTGTTGTTTGACACCAATTCCTAGTTCCAAGCATCATGGCCAATGTTCAAGGATGATGAGAGCTGTTGTCCAATGCCATTTGGAAGGCCACAGGCTCCCTGGTCCTAAAAACAGTATAGCTATCACAGTTATGTTTATCATTCAACTTCAAATAAATCCTAAATCTAATTTTAGATTCTAAATCTTATTTCAGATTCTGCTTTTTCAACTGCTCATTCTATTGACCATTCTGCTACTCAAGATTACTCAAAGTGAGTACAGATAACAATTTGTTAAGTAGTAAGTGAATTTGAATCGAATAGTAATTGAACCATAATATGCATTAGTCTACTGTTCATCCATTAGATCTCAAAAATGTTAAAAGGTCTTGAAGATGATGAAAAGGTCAGAGCTCCTGAACTGAAATCTAAAAGAAAAAAAATACAAAACAAAACACAATTGAGAGTGGTAATATTTATCCATGAACATGCTAGAACATTACAGATGGACTGTTTATCAAGTGACTACCAGTCTCAAGTCAATTGATTCATACGGACTCAAGTTACTCCAGTGACTTGGCTTGGAATTCAACTTGACAATAAATGGCACACTGACTCGATTTGACTTGTAACTTGTATATATTTAATGATTGACTTGCTGGCCTAATATCAGAAACATTGCAGAGCAGAAAATTGTTTTCTTTGCACAATGCTTCCATCTCATTGCTTTTTGCCTGCTAGCCATGTGATAGAAGTGATACTTTATGTTTGCCATACAAGAAGTTCCACTTCCTGTGAACCCCTGCCTCAAGCCCATTGCCTAACACATTTACTGTTCCCTTCCAAGAAATGTGTCTCAACCCCCACCCCCACCCCCATTAAACTTGGCTCCCAGACTCAAGACTTGACTTGAGATGTGACTTGGAAGTATCTTGCAAGGACTTGAGATTTAATTTTAGGCTTGAAACTTGGATTGATACTTGGAGTAAAAGACAGTCACTGGTGACTACCTGCTACATTATCACTCATAATTTAGATTGAACTATATTAACTCTCTTGTACTCAATGGGACATTTTAGTCTCTCAGAATCAAATTTTGTAGCAGAACCAGCAACATTAGCTGTACAAATTCATATATTCCATAATATATAAACAATTACCAGAATCCTGTTGGGTAATTAGGAATGTGTAGTACACTTGTGACTGCTCCCATATTCATTAGCCCAATTTATACCTTCATTTAGGACATACATGGGGACCCTAAAAGTCCCCCAATCCCCACTTACCAGTCAGTAACCACTGTGATCAATGGAATTTGTTCCTCTGTCCTTCAAAAAGTTGCTAATCTGACATTCTCATATCACCTCAAGCAAGAAATCTCTGCTGTGAGAGAGGGGATCCTAATTCTTACTGTCAAGAGATTGCTCATGAGATCACTCATGTTAGGGGATGGAAACAATAGTCAGTAAATGACAGGAAAACAGTCACCTGTTGATCACAGCTGCTGCTGATCAATAACTGGAGATGGGGGGTGTCAACCTGGAATCCACTACTTTGGTTACATAGCAACATAGTGCACAGAGAATTTTACTTGTGTTTGCAAATGTCAACCCACTTTCTATATCTATATTGATATTGATATTGATATCGATATAGACATAGATATACTAAGAATAGATGGACAAAAATACCACAAAAATCTGCTTGTATTGCTAGGTTTACTCCCCAGCCAATGTTACAGTAGGATGTAATATTGTACATACAGGAGAATTTTAATTTTATCCAATGAGAAGAGGGAATCAATGGAATTCACTGCATTCAGAAAATATTATACAATACAAGTATTATTTTATTTTGTTTTAAATATGATTTTGTTTTACCTTTACTCTATACTTTATTTTTTGGCTATATGTTTTTTGAGTGGATCACAGTTAATATTATACAATCAAACACTCATCTGAACATGCAGGGGTAGCTGTGTTGGCTATTTAGCAAATTTAAGCAAAAATCCACCAAATAGTGATACCTTTATTGGCCAACCAAAATGCACAATATACTTGTTGCAAACTTTCGAAGCTCAGCTGGCTTCTTCATCAGGCAAGATGTTACAAACCAAACTGGAGAAAAAAATGGAAATGTCAGGAAACATGGTTGTGGTTGCCAACACAGCTCTCCCTGTATGTTTCCTAATTGTGAGATACCACACTGCATTTTGGTTGACCAATAAAGGTATCATCTGATCATGGTGCAGATATTCAGATAGCTGCCATGAAAGAAGCTGGCAGAAATTCTCACAATACCTTGGGATTTTTATTGGGATGAGAAAATATCCCATGCTTAAAGCAATATATTCTACTTCAAGATTTTAACATTTATAGTTGCCTGCTTCCTTCACAGCAGATGTTTGAGTATTGCTACAGAACAGTGATGGAGTAAAAATGTAAAGCATTGAGATAATTTGACATCTTCATGACTATAATTTGATTTTATTTTTTAACACTTGAGCCCATTAAAGGCATTCAAAATGTACAAACAGTGAATATGTGTCATTGCAACCTCCACTTCCCTATCAATATGTATTTATTAAAACATCAGAAAGGAGCCTCTAGACATAGAGCTGTTCCTCAAAAAACAGATGTTCTATCAGGAAGCAAAACTGCAAAGGAAGATTGCTTATATTAAACCAAGACTTTTGCAACCGTGCTGGAGCTTGCCAGGAATGATATGTAGAAACTTTACAGTGCAAAGTATGTACTCTAATAATGAACTCAGCTCTTATTTCCAGGACAAGGATACAGAAATGAGACTGTTAAACATACCCAAGAGAGTTGAGCTAGACATCTTTTTGGTGCTGGATGGAACAAAAGATCATGAATACACAGGTGTGTGTGTTTTTTTTTGTTTGTTTGTTTTTTTGTTTTTTGTTTTTTTAAAAGTAGCCCAGATTTTTTAAATAAGGAGGAACAGAATGGTCTTGTTTGTCCCAAAGTTTCTTGGAAAATATGAAATCCAAGTATTGGAGGAGTAGAACCCAACTTTATAACATGGAAATAAGAAGCAGGTAAACATTGTTGATATGTCTCTAATAAATACAATAAATAAAGAGAATAATATCTATAGAGATATTGGACTCCCCTTGGTGAGGCTAGAGAGCACAGAGAACAGATATTTGTGGGCATGAAGACATGAATGGGTGGAAGAAGAATGATGTACACTTTCCAGATCACCTTGAAGAAAAGGATGGAAAATATCTGTGTTTTCTGCAGTGTTCTGGAGGGACTGATCCACTCAGGTCCTGCTTATTTTAGGTTCAAAGATTACAACAAAATAAATTTAAAGGTCTAAGCAGATGGACAGGATAGCACAGGCCAAGCCTCTGCTATTCTGCCCCTGGTTCTGACCTGAGTCAGTCCTCAGGCTGGTGCAGTAACAGGCAGGTGTTTATATGTATATGCATCTGCTCTTGTGTCTTCTCAGAACACACCCACTGTATCCCATAATGGCAGAAACAGGTTGCCTGGCCCCCATCTGACATGACGGACCATGATGGGGTCTTCTGGGAAAACATGATAGTGGAGGCAGGTATGGAACATGTGGGGCCATATGGCGTGCCAGCTGTCACCATGGAGTTTCAAGGAAACTGCATAGTAAACAGCTGGTCTATATGCTCCAGACTAAAGCCCTTTTGGTGTAGCCCTTAGGTTGAGCTGTGTGCCCTTCTAGAGCTCCACCAAACTCTCATTCTATAGGTATAAGTATCATTTCTCATAGAATTTGATCTTTGGAAAAAATGAAAAGAAAGAAAAGACGAGAAAAATCTGTTGCATGCCATCATCTTTTCCTCCTAATCAAGAGCTGAAATATTTAACAGTTACTGTCTAAGTCAAAATATTTAAGGCTGTGAAATGACTGCAACAAGATATATGCTCTGTAAATAATTAATTATGCATTTTCTTGAAGTCTGCTGCTATGACTCAGGACATGATCCAATTAAATCAAGCTTCTCCTGACTAGGAGGGAAATTGAGAGTAAAACTTATTATTTCACCCACACATATCTGCTCCTACATCAAATGGGGACCAGATCTTAAAAATTAAAGCTTCCATCTTCAGTTAATCACTATGACCTTGCAAGAACAAAAAGGGTACTGTTGCCTCCCAGTTGGCCTAGAGGAAAAGAGAGTACACAGTTTCGTTAGAGAGAAATCAACCATATGCTAGTGAGACATTGTCTTGGCTCATTTTACTGTTGATATTTTTCTAGCCTTTTAGAAATGCTTGTATCAATATTAATCCATGGTTTAAGAGAAAGAAAGACACCCCCTGACGAGTCGGGAGGGGTTTCTTGTTGTGCTGGCCAAATAAGGACATGAGAAGCCTGATTGGTCAAGGCGCGCAGGGGAATGGGAACACCTGTGTGCCACGTCCAATTGGGTTGTTTGGTTACTACTCCAAGTCTCATGGTGCTACTGGTCTCACGAGACTTGGGATAAGAGTTTGTTCTTTATACCTCTGTGCTGCCATGTGGAGGCAGCCATTTTCAAGCTTAAACTGAGCAAGTAACATCGCTCCGCTCTCGGCTCTGGCTTTGCTTGGTTTTCGGCCTAGTGCGTTCTTTAGTTTGGCTAATTTTGGCTTCTGCCTATTTTATTCTCGCGGGCTCAGGTATCATTCCTTGAGCAGCCCGTGGGGTGAGTGAGGCCTTCAGGGTGGTCCTCTGGGGCCTGTTGCACCTCCGCATCCCCAGTTCTCAGGGTATACATCTGAGGAGGGCCCTGCGGTAGGCATCTTTCACCGGGTGCATGGACCCGGTACTGTATTTCAGGCCCAGAGATGCCCTGGTAACCCCGGTCTGGTAAGGTCGGGACCCCATCGCTTTTTTGGGAGGGTTGGTTACACTTCTCCCCAGCGGTGAGTGTGTGTTGAAGACAGCAGTCTTCGGGTGAGGGCTCCGTATAGGACCCCCGGTGGATACCTTTCCCCTTGGTGGTTGCCAGTGATGCTTCCTGGCTGTTTGTGTCTCTTCTGAGACTTGGGAAAGGCGGCCTGTGGACCTGGTGGTAAAAAGACGGCAGTCTTCAGGTGAGGGCTGTGCTAGGACCCTCGGTGGACATCTTTCCTCTTGGTGGTTGCAAGTGATGCTCCCTGGTTGTTTGCGTCTCTTGTGAGACTTGAGAAAAGGCGGCCTGCGGGCCTGGTGGTAAGAAGACAGTAGTCTTCGGGTGAGGGCTCCACATGGACCCTCGGTGGACACCTTTTGCCTTGCTGGTTGCCAGTGACACTTCCTGGCTGTTTCCATCTCCTGTGAGACTTGGGAAAGGGTGGCCTGGAAGCCTGGTGGCAATCATCTATGGTTGGGTGATTTGGTTTGGGCCCATGTTCCATTCATTGAGGTTAAGATGCCACATAGTGAAGCCCAATCTAAGAGGCGTGCAGCTTCTGCCGTGCTTAGCTCAGGTCACTCTGCTTCAAAGAGGCCTTCCCAGTCTAACAGCAGAAATGATGAGATTCTTCCCCAGTTGGCACAACTGGGCAAAACCTGTTCAGGCTTGTGTGACGCTTTGCAATTAAACTTGCACAGAAGGAGCTACAGGCTACAGCCACCAGCTCGATCGCCTGCCCTTTGGGCACCAGTAACACTGAAGTTTCGCTTCCTCTAGTGGCATCTGATTCTCAGGTAGCGGATGCGACACCGGGTCCATCGGTGGTTTCAGCAGTGGAACTCGGGCACCCCACTATTGCCAATGTGTGGGATCTCTTGAAAAGAGTCCCAGGTGTGGGGGCACAGGGTGCCCCCACAACCGTGTCTGAGCAGCCTACTGTGTCTGAGCAGCCTACTTTGGCTGATTTATATAACCTCTTGTGGTGCAATGGAGCAGACACGTGGTGAACAGAGAGGTGATCAAGCTGCTGCTACCTCAGCTGTGTTTGACACCTGAGCTGTTGCGGGGCCACACTTCGGGGCACCAATGCAGTCAGTTGGTGAAGCTTCCCAGCAAGCTTAAGTTCTGGTTGTCTACTTATTGCACGTGCTGATTGGCCTACCTTGGTAGGGGCTCCAGGTGGCCAGGTCGGTCATAGTGTGGCTTTGGAATGGCCCAACCCTGTGGTTGGATGCTCCCTTGCAGGCGCCTGGAAATTCATAGGTCCCTGACACTCAGGCGCAGGGTGGTCAGCCTATGGCTGTAGCTAACAACACCTTTGTGGTGTATCTTTCAAGTGCTCCTTGTTATCTGGAGTGGTTGGGAACGTGGAATTTATACCTTACGCTGCAATGTTTACACCCCTTGGTCCACTCCTTCCCCTTTCCACTAAAGAAAGGATTTGGAAGGGTGAATATATTGATTGATTTACTCTGTCTTTAGGGAACTCAAGGGGGTAGCAAGCGAGGGCCACCCTTTAATGCCTGAATCATCATCTAAAGGCTTGGTAAAGATGGGATTGTTTAGTTTGCAAAAAGAGTTTCAAGTGCTCAAATGCCCAAGCTAGAGCACAATTTTGTTAATTGGATTATGGGTTTCACTATTTACAGAGATGTTATTGAGGAAAAATGAGCCACTCAGTTCTCCTGACTTTTCTAAATATCAGGAGATTATGATAAAAGTGTATACTAACTGCCATCACAACTCAAGGGGTGCAGCATGGCGTCAATATGATGAGCAGTTTAGGATAGAGCTGCACAGGGTCTCTTCTTGTGTTGGAAACATGTTCAGTCCGAGCTTTGGGCTGATGTTATGGTAGGGTTCCCCCCCCCCCTTTTAAACAGGTGTGACAATGGGTATGTCCCGATGGTTACCATGCTGAGCTGGGACTTTAAAGCTGACAAGTATAAAAGACAACCTGGCAGGTTTGAGCATAATTGTAACACCTGTGAGGGTGGTCACCCTTGAACTTCCTGAGGTAGAGGTAAAAGAACAGGGGTAGGTACTGCCCCCCCCCCCCCCAGCCAGCTTTGCCTGGGGGAAAAAGGCCCCGTCACGAATTAAGTTAGACATTTTGGTGGTGTGGTTAAAAGTTTACCCTAATAAGGAGGTTACTATCTATTTATTTCAGGGTTAAGATGATTAGGAATCTGGGCGTGGGAGCCCCTTTTAACTAAGTGTGATATCAAGTCTGCCTTAGACTCCTTCCTGTACACCCAGAGGATTTTGACTTACTGGGTTTTTAGTATGAAGAAAAATATTCCTTTGACAAAGCCATGTCAATGGGATGCTCGATTTCTGGTTCAGCTTCCGAGACTTCCATTACCTTTCTTCACTGGTGTGCAGTTAAGAGGACTGCTAATAAAGCCATAGTTCTTTATCTGGATGATTTTTAATCGCTGGGAATCCCAATTCTTCACAGTGTAAGGATTCCTTAGCTCAATTTCAGGAATCAATATATGAGCTAGGTGTGCCCTTACCGGATGGATAGACCGAGGGTATACATACTCAACTGACCTTTTTGAGGTATTGAGATTGACACCATCACCAGAATTTTCTTTTTGCTTAATGAAAACTAGCGGTTATGATGCAGCAAGTTGGGGCTATGCTAGGGAAACAAAAAGCTGTGCTTCGTGAATTCAATTACTTACAGGTCTTTGGAACTGCCTGTAGGGTTGTAGTTCCAGGATGAGAATTCTGTGCAAGATTGTTAGGGCTACTGCAGGAATAATGGCCCAGCATCATCACATTAGAATCACAAGGGGGCATTTGTGAGGATGTGAAGGTCTGGAACTCCTTTTTGAAGCAATACACTGGCTTATTGTTTTGGAGATCTGAAATGCTGCTAAGGGCAGACTTTCAGGTGCATTCTGATGCTGCTGGTGCCCATGGCTTCAGTGTTTATTGGAATGGCCAGTGGGCTGCAGAGGCATGGCCTTCTGCATGAGTCAAAAGTGGTCTGGCTAGAGACCTTATGTTTTGGAACTGTTTCCTATAATGGTGGCTGTGCCCTTGTGGGCAAGCCAGTTTGCTAACAAGACCGCCTGGTTTTGGTGTGACAACTAGGCGGCCGTGCATGTGGTAAACCCTCAGTCCTCCTAGTCTCCTAAAGTTATGGGTTTGGTAAGGGCGATGGTGATGCAATGCTTGAATTATAATGGGTTACTTAATGCTCAACATGTTCCTGGTGTGCTTATCTCTTTGGGGTACGCCCCCTTTTTTCGTTTCAGCTCTCCAGGCTCCGATAGCTGGCTCCTGAGGCGTCGACACACCCGTTGGAGGTACCGTTGTCACTCTGGAGCTTCAGAGATTAGAAGTTCATAGGGCAATTTTGAACTCCATTGCCCCGTTTAAACGCAAGTCCTATCAAACAGCTTTGAATTCGTTTAATCGATTTTACTGGAAATTGGGGATAATCAAAAGTGGCCAATTGAAGTTGACCTGGTCCTTCATTTATAGTTTATTTTAGCACATAGTACTGCCTGTACTGCAGCCACTCACTCATAGACCACAAGGTTGCAAGTTCAGTACTAGCCAGGGCTCAGGCTAGACTCAGGCCTGCATCCTTCCGAGGTTGCTAAAATGAGTACCCAACTGTTGGGGGGCAATAAGCTTACAGTTGTAAACTGCTTAGACATCCCATAGCATGATATGAAGCGGTATATAAATGAAGCTGCTTTGCTTTGCTTTGCTTTGCCCTGGCATTTTACTCTGGGACAAAGGGCTGTTTTGACCCTATTATGGACTTTAGGGTCAAAAGTGTGGTGGAGGGTTGGTCCAGAGAATCCCCTGTTGCAAAAGACTTGTGATGGCTGATAACTGGCCCTGTCTTGGCTAAGTTATGGGTTCAATTAGCCCATACATGTTATCACATGGGGAAGAGGCTTTATCAAAGCGGTATTTGCTATAGCTTTTTTTGCTGCATTAAGAATCAGTGAAATTGTGCCTGGATTCAGTAATGATAAATCTGGCAGAGCTCTATCAATTTCTGATTTCATTTTAATAGAACAGGGGATTCAGATCCACCGTAGGTGCTCTAAGACTGACTGGTTAGTAAAGGGTCAGTCTATTTGCTTGGCTAAAATGCCTCAGGGTCAACTTCGCCCAGTAATAGCGTGCATTAACTACTTGAACATTAGGCCTAATTTGGCCGGCTACTTATTTATTCACTTGTATGGTGCCCTTAACGCAATTGCATTTCAGGCTGTGTCAAAGGAGACTATAAGGAGGGCTGAGTTGCCTCAGGAATGTTTTTCCTTGCATTCATTTTGTACTGGAGCAGCAACAGCTGCAGCCGCTCACGGTTTTGAGTGAAGCTGATAATTGCAGAATTGGCAGGTGGCATCCACGTGCATTTAAGTCCTATGATAGGCAATCAGGTAATCGGACTCCTGATAAGCCAAGTTAACTTGTCTTGTTTCGTTTCAGCTGGCTTCTACCGCAGCAATATATGGATCACAGGCTACAACCTGATCTTATGGGTGGAACGCCACCTTTTAGTGAATCGCTACAACAATACATTGGGCCTTTCGCACATTGGAATCACTGAGTGGTTCGGGCAAAGGGGCATGATGTGGGGATCTCTCCTTCCTTTATCATGGAGTGGCACACTCCCGTTTACAACCCCCGGTTTTGGTAGTACACCTGGGGGGAAAGGACTTGGTTTGGATTCTGTGCTTACAGATGGCTAAACAGGTTGTTATAGGACATGCAAGAAATCCAAAAGATTTTATCAGGCACTGTAATCCTTTGGACCAAACTTTTGCCAAGGCGTTGCTGGCCTGGAGTGCAGAAGGACACGGCAATTAATAATGTTCGGCACTGGCTTAACCTTTACGTGGCTAAGCAGATCTCTAAAATTGGTTTCCCTTTAGTTGAGCATGGTATTAAACTTGACTGGCCGCAGCTGTACAGGGGGGATGGGACCCACCTCTCTCCGGAAGGATCAGAGAGGTACGTCACAGCACTCTCTGTTCAAATTGAAAAGCGGTCTGCGGGGGGTCGGGGGAGAGGGGGGATGCCTAGCTAGGCTGGCCCCCTCTTGTGGTGGGTAATGACCCCCACCCCCACAGAAAAATTAATCTGGCTATTTAAATTAATTGGGGTAAAACTGGCATAAGACAAATTAAAGGAAATGACATAAGCAGTTAAATGCATGACATCATTAATTTCATGATGTCATATGATGTAATATGATGTCATTTCCGGAGGGGAGGGGCTTGTAAATTTGTTGATATTATTGTTTACTTATTTTGTCACATGTGGTGAAGGACCACCCATTACACTTTCACTTTCAGATGTGACAAATTTGTTTATATTTATTATGTTTATTTAGACCCTGTACAGCTAAACAAAAGTTGTGGCCTGTTTAAACCCAAAAAGAGGCATCTCGTGTCCTTTGTGCCAGTGCAAAGGCTTAAGGGACAGAGTGTCAATAAGCAGAGCCATCTCTAATTTATGCCACATATAATAGCTTAAAAAGAGAGCATTTTACACAGAAGTAATGTTCATATTTAGATGAAACCCATTAAAACCAATGACACATTAGTGAAGGAACACCTAGTTCTGACTGATTTCAGCAGGTCAGCTCTAAGCATAACTAAGGCTGGATTCAACCCATTTGAACAGGGCAAAAGGGCAACATATTATCTACATCAGCCCTAGATAGCAATAGTAATAGAATGTACATTTCTATTCCCCTTATCAGTAAACTCAGCACTCTCTAAGAGGTTTACAGTCTGTAAGCTAATTGCCCCAAATAAACTGGGTACTCATTTTACTGACCTGGCAGAGGATGGAAGGGTGAATGAACCTTGGATCCCACCTCTAGGATTGGATTTACAACCTTGTGGCTGCAGTACTGACATTTAACCACTATGCCACCAGGAGTTTTTAGATGACACTGCTCTTTTAAAGTGATACAGCTCCTTATAGTGATACAGCTTCTTAGATGATACAGCCCTTTTAAGGTGTATCCTTTTGAACAACAGAAGGAGATAAATCATTTGCCTGTTGAAAGCAAGGAACAGACAGAGAAGTGTTTAAAGAATCCTGTTAACCTGGTCTTAATTGAACAGTCATTTTTCATTTAGACTTCAGTCTTGTACCTCTTTGCCAGAGAGTGAGCCCAGTGAACTCAGTTGGAATTTCATCTGAGTAGATGTGTAGCAGATTGTCCTGCTAGTACTTGTTCATACTGTATCAGTGCTGTTCTTAAATTAGAATCAGACTGAAGACAGAACAAAGTAGTAACCATCTGAAGTGTTGTTATTTTTCCCAATTCTATTTTAAAAGGTTTCTTCTGCTTTCCACTTCTGCCTTATTTTATGCTGAGCAAGAGAGCAGCAATACAGCAAAATTAAATAATAAGGAGTGGACTGAAACACCAGTTTCAAGGGAGAAGGCCTGTCGTGTGGTACATTAAAGAATAACAAGTAAGATGTCGAAGGTCTTATTGTAGCTTTTGCTGCATCTGACATGTTCTGGTCACAATTTTGGTAGGTTAAAAGTTATACTATATTTTATTCATATATGTTAATTTGGGCTAAATAATATTTACTTGGGCTCCATCTTTCACCCCAGAGAGAAGAGTGCAAATTACCACTCATGTAGTAAAACTGGATTGCAATTCAATAGACTTTATTGTAATCCAATGAATAATTCAAATTGTCTATATATAAAGGGACATTAATATAAAATAAAAACATGAAGGCCAACTGAAACAAACATCTCCTATCCTCTAGAAATTAGGCATCTTTTATTATAATATCCTACCAAAGTTCTTGACAACAGAATAGGGATGCAATTTGTACTAGTTTTCTTCTCAAAGAAAGCTGTTAATAATTTTATTTATATTCTTCCTACTGCAAAAAAAAAAAAGTATTTGAAAACTGCAATTTTCATCATTTTCAAACCTATTCTCAATTCAGGACTTCCACAAAATGTATATGTGCTTGTTTTGTGCAGAAAACAAAACAAAACATTTTATGTATTGTTTCCTATGTAAAAAAGCTGCACAAAATTACTACATGCAAATGAGTCATAGAATCATATAGTTGGAAAAAGCCACAAGTGCCATCCAGTCTAGCCCTGGCCATGCAAGAAATCAAAGCACTCCCAACAGATGGCCATCCACTTAAATCCTCCAAAGAAGGAGATTCCACCATACTACAAGGTTCAACATTCCACTGTTGAACAGCTTTACATCAGGAATTTCTTCTCCATGTTTAGGTGGAATCTATTTTCCTGCAGTTTGAATCCATGGCTCAGTGTTCTAGTTTCAGGGACAGCAGAAAACAAGCTTGCTCCATCCTCAATATAGCATCCCTTCAAATATTTAAACATGGCTATCATGTCACTTCTTATCCTTCTCTTCAATGACTTGGATGAAAGAAGAGGGGGCATGCTTACCAAATTTGTAAATGACACCAAATTAGGAGGAATAGCTAATAACTCAGAAGACAGGATGAAAATTCAAAATGATCTTAATAGATTAAAAAGCTGTGCCAAAGCTAACAAAATGAATTTCAACATGGAGAAATGTAATGTACTGCACTTAGGGGGAAAAAATGAAATGCAAAGATATAAGATGGGGGATACCTGACTTAATGAGAATACATGTGAAAGGGATCTAGGAGTCCTAGTAGGCCACAAGTTGAACATGAATCAACAGAGTGATGCTGCAGCCAAAAAGGCCAATGTGATGTTAGGCTGCATCAATAGAAGTATAGTATCTAGCTCAAGGGAAGTAATAGTGCCAGTGTATTCTGCTTTGGTCAGGCCCCACCTGGAATACTATGTCCAGTTCTGGGCACCACAATTCAGAAAGGATGTTGAAAAACTGGAGTGTGTCCAGAGGAGGGTGACTAAAATGGTGAAGGGTCTGGAAACCATGCCCTATGAGAAACGACTTAGGGAACTGGGTATGTTTAGTCTGGAGAAGAGATGGTTAAGAGGTAATATGATAGCCCTGTTTAAATATTTGAAGGGATGTCATATTGAGGAGGGAGCTAGTTTGTTTTCTGTTGCTCCAGAGAACAGGACCCGGAACAATGGATGCAAGCTGCAGGAAAAGAGATTCCACCTCAACACTAGGAGCAACTTCTGACAGTGAGAGCTGTTTGACAGTAGAATACACTCACTCAGAATGTGGTGGAGTCTCCTTCTTTAGAGGTCGTTAAACAGGGGCTGGATGGCCATCTGTCGGGGATCGTTTGATTTTGAGTTCCTGCTTGGCAGGGGGTTGGACTGAATGACCCTTGTGGTCTCTTTCAACTCTATGATTCTTTTACAGGCTATACTCCCTTCCCTCTAAGCAGTTCTGAACTGTGTCTAATCTGAAAACTGGAGGTTTTGACAACTTTCTCACTTTTGGAAAAAATGTTTAAAAAATTAGTAGTTGTTTCCTTTGAGAAGAATATTAGTGAAGAATCACTTCCCTTCTGTCAAACATCTTTGGCAGAAAAGATACTTCACAAGATTTATAAAAAAATATGGAGAGAAGGGCCTTTCCAGAGGACCTCAGAGCCTGGACCGGTCCATACAGGGAGATACGGTCTGCCAAATAGCATGGACCTGAGCTATATAGGGCTTTATGGGTCATAACCACCATCTTGAATTGTGCCCAGAAACAAATTGGCAGCCAATACTTATCTTTTATTCTAAGTCCAGATAGCATTCTAAAATGCAACCTTACAATCAATCAACCCTCCTGTTCTGCTTTGGGTAAGGTAAACTATAGTAGCAAAGCTCTCCAATAACCAAAGTCTAAACCAACAGGGTCCAAACATGCAAAGAGCACATGGAATCCTGCCAGACAGTAGGCAAACCCATGAATAGGGTTAATCACAGTACACATTCCATGATCATCTGGAGAAGCAACTGGATGAACAATCTAGAAATAATTGTCAAGATTGATAACCAGACACAAATGCTGATTCCAGCAGTTGTTCCAGCCTTCCAGCTATTGAGGCTTCAGTAGGTGGGCTCTGGTGAAAAAAAATGTAAGCTTTCCCCTGGGGAGGGCTATCCTCTTGAGGAGAAGGATTTCTGAGGAGGTTCTACATTGCAGGACTGTGTTATATTATATTGTGCCCAGTCTTATTCATCCTTTCATCCTTTCATCCTTCACTCTCCATATTCTGATTCAAAACCTGGGTTTCCTGTCTCTTGTAGAGGCATCCCATTTTTTTCTCTCCGGTATCTTCATAATCTGTTTTTTACAGCTACTTGCTGCTTGGAATTTAGAATACGGCATATACAGTAGGGTATGCTACATTATTTTAATTTTTGCCAGGTTGTTTAAAGAAAGCTTCTAATTTATTCTTTCAAAGAGCTGAGATATATTTGTTAGTGACCATAATGCATGTGGCCAGAGGATATTATTAGAACATTAACATAGGGATGGTATAAAGAGGGGACTACTCTCATGAATAAGGATCAGATGCTTGTCAAAAATGTTGTTCTATGCTTGGTCTTTAGAAAAAGCAACAACACAGCATTTTGTTATGTTTTGCTTGCAGAGAAACAGGCAAATAAATTAGCATAAATTTTACTTTAAGCTTAAGTCATACTTATGAACAAGCTAAATTTATTTAAACAGGATATAGTCACAGGGTTTCATCTGGGATTAAGACTTAAAATTAGAATGGACAAGAATTCAGTTAAAACTATTTCACATATATTTCCCCAGTTAAAATATGCTTACAAACTGTGAAAATCTTTCTTTAAAAATCTAAAGCAGTTGGATGTTTGGATGTTATTGGACATGTATATTTAAGAATTGTCAATGTTTACATATGTGAATATTTCAAATTCTAGAAACTAGAGGTTCTAGGTTTCATTGGCAAGGAGTAGTATTTTATATGGTGGCTTTCTGGTCCTAAGACAATGTACTTTTTGTATCCTCTAAAAATTCTTCCCCTCAATATCTATCTTGAGGTGAAAAATTAGAAATGGTAAGGATATTCACCATTTTTTTTGGGGGGGGAGTTGTAAAATATGTTTTCTGAATGTCAATAAACCCTCGTGAGAAGAACCCTGGACTGACAAGACATATCACCATTCAGGACATACTTTTTTGGGGGGGAGGGGCAAAATGTGCATGCTTGTTTTGCACAGAAAACATTTTGCATGCAGCAAAAAAAAAAAAAAAAACCCAAAAAAACAGCATGTGACAGATCTGAACAATGTTGTAATTTGGAGCTTATTCTGATAAAAACAACATGTGGGTAATCTGCATAGAAAACAGATTTACTTCATAGAAAATAATGTTTCTACACATTAAAATTATTTTCTGCATAGGACATACAGTTTTCTGCAAGAAATATGGTACTCTTTTTACAAAACAACGTGTGACTTTTATATATATATATAGAATAAGACCTAATTTGTAAAGAGACATTGAAAACTGCATGGTTTTCAAATACTTTCTTCCGGCAGTAAGAAAATTGCTAAAATTACTCACTACTTCCTTGAAAAAGATACTTGGGGCCTAAGCAGATGGCTTAAAAGGCTGTCTTGGGGGCAGGGAAGGGGAGGGGCAGCTGCATGCTCGGCGCCCCCTCCCCCTCCCGAGGTCGTCCTTGGAACAGCCAGCCCTCCGCACGGCTAGCACTCCAAGGAGGACCTCCCGCCGCAGCCTTTCCACATGCTGTGGCGGAAAAGTCAGCGAAAGTGCGCTGCAGCCTTTTGCAATGCACTTTCGCTGACTTGTGAAAGGAGCACTAATTTAGTGCTCCTTTCAGGGGTGGCGAAGGTGTGCCGCAGGATCGAGGCATGGGGATGCCTCGGTCCCGCAGCGAAGCTTCCCAGGGCGCCCGTCTGCTTAGCCCCTTCCCAGGGCGCCTGTCTGCTTAGCCCCTTAGTGAATATTAGAGGGATATAAGCATCCCTTCAATACATAAGGACATAGATCAGTGCCTCTTGGGAAAATCAGGGAAGAAGCTAGGGGTCAGCATTTACAGCCAAATGATAAAATGATGATTCCTCTCTCTCCACCCCCATACCCCAGACTTCAGAGAATAAATCTTCTTTGTTGCAAACAGCAAAACTTTATTCCAGGAAAACCTTAGGTATAAACTGGAAGACAGCTGAAGACAGGAATAACCTCAATCCCCAACATAGCATTAATATTACCTCACTCCTGAAACTTTGTACACTTCATCTTAATTTGCTAACTAATTACAGCATGGCAACCATCTCTCCCACTTCCATCATTTCACCCAACCCCCAATATAGTTCTGATCTCATCTCTACTTTCTGTTTATCACCAGCCACACCTGAGAAAATCCTCCTCCACACATCTGCACATTCCTGCTCCAGGCATCAAAGGATCTCTTTGAAACAGCACCAATTATCTCTACTAATACTACAACTCCTATCACATTTTTACTTCACTAAAACATTACAATAACCAGATAGACAGTTGGGCATGTTTATACATCACACCACCCATCTTATGACAGAATATACCAGATTCTGACAATTCATATCCTGAGAAGGTCCTTTGCTGACCCTTGGCCAATACAAAGAAGAGCACAGCAGCAGCACTACCAGCAACAGGCAGTCTTACTTGTCTTCTCTCTAGGTGTGTGAAGTTGAATGATACCATCACTGATCTGACATACCCAGTGCTGTCAGATGATCTGTTGTGGTGGCTCCTCTATATAGTCAAGTGTTGCTTATTAGAATGGCTAAAAAAAATGAGTGATGATGATGATGACAACCAGCAGAGGCTACCACTCACCTGACTTTCCTTTCTTTTTTGCTGTGGCTCTGGGAGACTTTCGCCACTTGCTCACTATCATCATTATTCTAGTGGAGGATGGAAAGGAACTGTAGCTGTTGTCTACCCTCTCAGTCCACACCATGGAGATGTGGGAGCAGAAACCATATGCAATGGCAGCAACTAATGCCTCCCCATAAAGGATAGCATGTGATTAATCTGCAGAATCTAAAACTGGTCTTGATCCTTCTCTCTCAGTCTCCCTATGGTTTTTATACATATGAATAGCATTCACTATCTGGAACATTTAAATAAAATGGCTTTAAGCAAATTATTTTGTGCCGAATCCTAGACTTTTTAAAAACTCATCATGTCAAGGCCCAGCAGGCTTGGTCCTTCTTCCATCCCAACTGCCACTGCTGTGGCATCTGAGGGAGAAAAGAGTAGGTAGTATGTGATGGACCTAATCCTCTCCTCCAGTGCCATTTGCTTTTCCTTGTGTGTTGTTTTATTTAGATTATAAACCCGAAGGCAGCAAACTGCCAAATTAATAATTTGTAAACCACTCCAGAAGCCATTTTGGCTGGAGTGTAGGGTAGAACTACAAGCAATCAATCACACACAGGAACAGGACTCACTGAATTCACTGGGACTTGCATCTAGTAGACAGTAGACTGCATGTCACATTGAATTGCCATTGAAATAAGCGTCCAGCATATTTTTCTCTTTTCCTGAATATTCATATTTCTAACATAATTGTATGTTCTGTAGAACTACAAAAAACCCATCTCACAAGCACAATGCCATAATAAAAATATGATATAAAGACAGAACAGTACATCTCAAATCAAGATTAGCTCTTTCTCAAACATCATCATTGGTCATATTATCCGATTATTGTAATTTAATTATGCTAATTCATTTACATTTTATTAGACACATTTCTTGTCTAACAATGAACATAAAACTTAATATATTTTAAATGTAGCAGGGTAATCCAAGTTTCCATGCTGGCGTAGGCAATCCTCTTATTATGAACTCATAGTATAATCCTAATTAAGTTAAATCACAAGTCACAGGCAGGGCAATCCTATTTGGGTGGAAAAGGGAAAATCTAAGGCTAAAAATCATCAAATGCAAAACTTGCCAGGCTTACATTGGCAGGATGAAAAATTGGGGAATGCAGGTGGGTACTAAAGGGAAAATAAATGTGTCAATTCACATAATAGTATACTTTTCATCCCCAATGAGAGAACCCTATCAGGGAAATAGGCATGATTTCAGAGGCTCTGAAGAGTGTAAAAACTCCCCTATCTTAGGGGGGTTGCAGACTGCCAGAAATAGTGTGAATTCAGTCCACTTTTAGGGTTAGGGTTAGTGCTAGGGAATCATGGGAACTGTTATTTTTCTGAGACATTGAGCCTTCTCTGTCAGACAACTCTGATGCCACAATAAAATACAGTTCCCATGGTTCCCTAACTCTAACCCTAACCCTAAAAGTGGACTGAATTCACACTATTTCTGGCAGTCTGCAACCCCCCTTAGTTTCAGTGTTTATTTCCCCCCATCCCTACTGAATCTCTATCCTACCCATGGTTCATAGGAGATTGTGAGCTTTGTTCATTTTTCTCTCCTAAACATTTGTACACATTTTTCTATACAAAATTTGACAATATGCACATTTATTTACCACTTTTCTGAATTAATACATTTTCTACAATTTTCCCTGATTTTTCAATAATATTCATTTCTAATCATTCAGAGAGAGAGTATTAGTCTGAATATTGGACTAGAATCCTGGGAAACCTACTGGGTCTCCTTTCGAAAGTCACTCTGTCTCTCTCTCATCCTAAGAGATTGACAATGGCAAAACCCCTCTGAACAACTCTTTCTATGAAAACCCCTAAGATACAGTTAACTGAATACATGACAACAGGTGCATGATTTCATACATAAAAATAAGGCTCACAAAAATGCATATATCTGAGTCAAGGTGTACTTTGTCTTTCAACAAGTCTTTGAAAGAGTAAAGTGGGTAATTTTGGTGTTAATATCAACAGTACAATCTTTTTTATATCCCTAGTGCTGATGGAATGTCCTCCTTTTTTTACTTCCACTACCAATGGCAGAACATCAAGGCTGGCAGAATGGTGTTTTGTTTTATTTAAAAAGAACAACCCTACATCCTGATTGTCTGAGCTAGGGGTTGTGAGGGAAGAGACAATGGGCTCAAGCAGATTGGAGGTTTGGAGTGGCCTCTGGCTGCTCCGGCTTCAGTCGGCCCTCAATCTGCCATGGACTTCAGTGACTGGATGCCATGTTCCCAAAGCTGACCAGTGCCATGGCCCTGAAAAGGGCTGCCAGCAAGGAATGACTTTTTGCCACTCCTTTTCTGGATGGCTTCAGGCTACCTTAGGCAGCCATGGAGTGGCTCCTGGTCAATGTCAGGGGGAGGGTCATCTGCATGTTATGCTGCTGAAACAGCTGGAAGCCACTCTTTTTTCCCCATGTGTTTCAGGCCACAGTATACCAGGAGAAGCTAGGCTCAGTCAAAGCTTCAAATTAAGATCCCTCAGATCACAATAAATCATGATGGGTCTTGCCAAGGATGGGCAAATCTGTCAATTTCATTTGCTTTCACTATTTCTATCGTATTCCAATCCCAGTCATGTGACTATTAAAAATGAGGAGCCTGTCAGCATATTGCTATTCCATTCTAATTCAGTACCACAAATATAACTGAATATACAGGGACTGAAAACCAGATATTTAATGGTGAGATTCTGAAAGCCCTCTGCCTGGAGGGTTATATCAGTCATTTTACAGTCACATATAAATAATTATTAGTGTATGTGTGTATGCTACATTCTTTCCATCCAATTACTAAATAAATTAGCACATTTTCATTAGTTCTCACCCAAAAAGAAATATACACCTCTCTTCCAAAACACAAACAAACAAACCTCACCCATCCCAATTCAAGTGGAACCAGTGTACACTTGGTACATTCAAGCAATGCTGAAGGAATATTTTGTCTGAGGAAATATCTCAAGCCTTAAAATGGTTTTCAGACCCTGCTCTTGTATTAAACCCAACCCCAATAGATGTTGGTTAAAGAACATGTGGCTATTTTGTTCCTATCTCTACCTTGAGATGCCCAAGAAAAAACCTGGGACATGCAAAATAGGAACTGCACAACTGAAGTGTGTGTCACGATCCAATCTGCTGTTGCTTCAGCACTATTTCCAGAAACAAGTTAGGGATTATTAGCAAATGTGGGGAAATGTTTTAGCACTGTGTAGACAATCATATTTAGCCATTTGGTGATATATTGGAGAATTAACTCAGCTGCAGCATTACATTGGCCTCATACAGAATATGAAAGGAGCAATGAATCCTCATTATGAAGCACAAATCAAGCAAAGTTCTTATTTTATCACACCAGGTCGGCAGCTTCATGACAGTATTCTTTCATACAATGTGAAGACTGGTAAATATGTTGAAGGTCCCTTTCTTTAAAAAAAAGAGAACAAAGAAAAAGAAAAAATGAGGGATGGAAGGTGGTGCATTAAAACACTTGTAAAAATCCTATCCCCAAGTTTTTGCTGAGCCTTAATTGTTTATAATCTCTTCATGAATAAGATCTTTTGAACAAAAAATCTTGCATTTAAATCATATGTCACACTGGTTGCATTCAACAAAGCTATTGAACGATGGCATATAATTAATTAGTTGTCAAGAGAAATGTATGTTTCAGCACACTCAATTGAGTCACCTTTAAAAAATAAAATAAAATAAAAATAAAGTAATGCTAAACACCTGTGATCTGCTTACCATTAGGACTTCTTTAAAGTGCATACTGAATTAACAACAATGGGTTTAGTAAATCTGAAATTTGTTAAAATGCTATGTATGACATCTCAGAAGATTATGCTAACTGATGCTGGGTGGCACCGCTTGTACAAGCAATATTGATGTAAATTGAATAGTGCTCTAAGGAATCATAATGCTCAAAGTGTTAATGTAATGTAGGATTATGCCTATTGATCCCTAGAAGAAAGTAGTGAGATAAAAATGAAAAAAAAAGACCATCTAGTCCAGGGGTAGGCAACCTAAGGCCTGGGGGCCGGATGCGGCCCCTCAAGGCCTTTGGACCGGCCCCAGGCCAGTCCTGCCGCCGCCGCCACCACCACCCACCATAATGATATTGATTATTGTTGTTATTACTTGTTCTTGGGGTTTTCTTGGCAAAATTTCCACAGGGGTTTTGCCATGGCTTTTCTGGGGCTGAGAGAGTGTGCATGCATATTTTTAAAATATTTTTAATTATTTTTTTAATATTTATATTTATTTTTGGTGCTTCAGCTCCCCAATTGTCTGAGGGACAGCAACCCGGCCCCCGGCTCAAAAAGGTTGCCTACCCCTGATCTAGTCTAACCAAATACACATACCAAGAAAGAAAGCAGCCCTAAGACCAATGATAGATGAACTCAAACACATTAATAAATTCTCCATGACTTATAACACTTCAGAGTACACCAGGATATATAGAATATTTAGAAATTTTCCTCAACATTGAGACATACCAATGAAAGGTGGGGGGAGAAGTCAACTAGCACAATATATTTCCCATTTTTCGGCTTTTTAAAAATAATATTACATTTCATTTTCATAAGAATCCTAGGTTTTTTGTCAGAAAAGATTTTGTGCAACAAACAATATATTTTGTGTGCAATGTATTTTTTTTTCTATGCAAACTGGTGGCTTTCCCCTGAACAACATGGGATTTTGCACATGGGATTTTGCTTTCTGCAGAAACCAAAAAGTCACAACTTGATCATTAAATATGACCAAATATCAGTAAATACTAATTGAACTAATTTTCAAAATTTGAAAATCCTTTAAAAAAATTAATGAGAACTCAAAATCCCATATAGTGTGAAGAAACTTTTTAAATCTTTTGTTCTTGCCTGTGAGAATGAAATAAATAAAGATTTGCATTGCAAGAGTTGCAAAGGAAAGGCCAGCAACTACACTCTTCTAAAAGCAAAGGAAAAGAGCAGCAGGGATCAAAATTAGTATTCAAGAAGAAAACTAGGGAACAGTCCTTGTTCCCAACATCTAGATTTTCATGTAAGGGGAACTATACATATATTGATAAAGAGGCATTCAATTATTACAGTGCCAGAGATAGGAAGAACCAAACATTCTAGCTCTGCTTAATTTTGGATGAGGTTGAAATTGAACTAATTTTACTCTGCCAACATTTTCAAATAGACCACAGACTCTGAAATGGTTCCTACAAATCAGTCCACAAGCCATTCCACTGCCTACTTATGAAAAATGCTAGATTTTGAAACATTTACCATAGTCAGACAGTGATATGATTCTTTCTGCAAGCTGAATCACTCCTCTGTCAAGAAATATCAAGATTGAAGGAATCTTAAGCTATCACTTCCTACTTATTATTATCTTTTGATGTTTGTGTGTAATGCTAACATAATGAGTTGAGATTCTGGCTGCAAGGTTTTTATATTGTTTAATTGTATGATCAATGGTAGATGTTCACATATCCCTTTGTCCTTCCTCTTATTTATTTGTGGGACTCCATAAATTGAGTATTTGCTTCATTTGTTCTTCAGATGCAGAATCAAGAACTGGTGTTTGTGTGTGTGTGTGTGTGTGTGTGTGTGTGTGTGTTCTGCCTTGCTTTCATGCTAATGATGTAAGGTAATAACCAACAATTTGTACTTTGCCCAGAAACTATGGAGCTTATTGGATGGGGTCAAAATGTGTCTTACCTTTTCCGGCTTGAATCCTCTTCTGGGATGCAGCTGGGTATTATCATATGTAAACTGCCACTGAATCTGCCAGCCAAATACAGCTGGGTAAATCCAAGATGTGCTCAGCTGGCTAATTTTTGAAGTCAGAAGGTTCCATTTTCAAAAAAAGGGCTGGCTGAGTGTGGCTTCGAGCCAAGGTTTACCCGGGCTATATTCAGCGGCAATTTAAATGTGATAGTAACTGGCTGCATCCTGGAAAAGGATTCCAGCCAGAAAAGGTAAGAAACTTTTTTTACCCCATGTGATAAGCTGCTAACTGGAAGCCAGTGGGGTTTTAATACTGGTGTGGTATGTTCATTTCTACATGTACCACAGTCAGTCTGCCATATTGTGAACAAAATGAAGTTTTTGAACATGGTACAAAGGTAGCCCAATGTAGAGGGCATTGCAAAAATCCAGCTTTGAGGTTACCAGCATGGGCAGTAACATCTTTAGGTCTTCCAATTCTAGGAAGGGGCACAGCTGGCATATCAGTTGAAGCTGATGATAATCACTCCTGACAATTGCAGCTATTTAAGCTGACATTTGGAGAGAATGATTCAGGAGCTCTCCCAAGTTGAGAACATAGGGGCCATGCAGACAGGTGGCTCTGGGCTTCCCCTGCTAGCCACAGCCCCAATCCTCCCTTTTGCCATCCCTGAAAGAGCAGCAAAATGCCACCCTAAGAGCTGGTGTGCAGCTCTTTAGTGCTCCTTCCGGTGCAGCGTTTCAGGATGCTGTACCGGGACAATGTCCTGACACCGCGTGCCATGCATAACAGTGTGTGGCTTCAGGATGTTATCGGGCTGGGGCTGGGGCAGCCAGCTTAGGGTTGGGGTGGCCTCCCCATCTCTGCCACCAGGCCAGCCCTTTGGGCCAGTCTGTAGAGGCCCATAGTCTTTCAAGGAGAGTCTAAACCCATCCAAAACTGGTTGATACATTTCAAACCCCAGTTTATGGCCCCCATTAGTAGGCAATTCTATCTTTTCTGGATTCAATTTCTTTCTTTCTTTCTTTCTTTCTTTCTTTCTTTCTTTCCTTCTCCATCCAGCCTGTTACTTCCTCTAGGCATTCATTCAGTGGGGATTCGTTCATTCATCATTAGCTGAAACTGTTTTTGAATGTATAGAGAAATATAATCATGATATTGTTATTATTTATATCCAAGTGCTTTAATATTTTTTAAGTATTAACTATCTATATACTAGTTATTCTACGTTGTACTTTTCAGTTGTACTCACTTGTTTTGTATGTGAATGGCCTATGGTCTGAGCATTAATAAACTTATTACAATTATATTATATCTTTGTGCTGTTTTTCATAAATTCTATGGGATTCCTACATGGAAGATGAGTATTCATAAGAGGAGTCTTTCCAGTGTCTGTATTTGTGTTGATGTGGGAAGGCAGAAATTAATATCCAGGTGTATGAGGCCCTCACATACTTCTCCACTCATGCCTGAAATGCATTGGGAAATATGCAAGAAAGTAATGGATCTTTCAAACAAAGCAATTAATTGTCAAGGTTAAAGATGAACAACTAGTCCAATATTCATCTCACCCCACCCCCCACACAAGGTTTATCTAGTAGAGAAGAGATAAGCTTAGTTTTTTTGATAAAACATAAAATGTATTTTTTGCACTGGCACAAAGGACACAAGATGCCTCTTTTTGGGTTTAAACAGGCCACAACTTTTATTTAGCTGTACAGGGTCTATTAACAAACCAATAAACATTAACAAATTTATCACGTGTGTAAGTGAAGGTGTAATCCCCAGGTAGGTGGTCCTTCACCACATGTGACAAAACAGGTAAACAATAATATCAACAAATTTACAAACCCCTCCCCCCAGAAATGACATCATATTTCATCATATGACGTCATGAAATTGATGATGTCATGCATTTAACTGCATACATCATTTCCTTTAAAATTGTCTTATGCCAATTATACCCCAATTAATTTAAATAGCCAGATTACATTTTCCTGTGGGGTGGGGGTCATTACCCGCCACAAGAGGGGGCCAGCCTTGCTAGGCATCCCCCCCCGCAGACCACTTTTGCAATTTGATCAGAGAGTGCTGTGACGTACATCTCCGATCCCTCTAGAGAGAGGTGAACCCCATCCCCCCTGTACAGCTGCAGCCGGTCAAGTTTAATACAATACTCCACTAAAAAGATGCCCATTTTAGAGAGCTGCTTAGCCACATAATGGTTAAGCCTGCACTGAGCATTATTAATTGCTGAGTCCTTCTGCGCTCCAGGCCAGCAACGCCTTGGCACAAGTTTGGTCCACAGAATCACAGCGCCCGACAAAATCTTTTGGACTTCTTCCATGTCCTTAACTATCTGTTTGGCCAGCTGCAAGCACAAGATCTGAACCAAATTGTTCTCCCCCAAGTGTACCACCAAAACCCAGAGTCGTGAATGCGAATGTGCCAACTCCAAAACAAGGGGAAGGAGAGATCCCCACATCATGCCCCTTTGTCCAAACCACTCAGCGAGTACAATGTGTGAAAGGCCCAGCATATTGTCACAGCGACTCTCCAAAAGGTGGCGCTCCATCCAGAAGACCAGGCTGTGGCCTACGATCCATATATTGCCATGGTAAAAGCCAGCTGAAAGGAAACAAAACAAGTTAATGTGGCTTATCAGGAGTCCGGTTACCTGATTGCTGACATAGGACTTAAATGCATGTGACTTAAATGCACCTGCCAATTCATTTAAATGCACCTGCCAATTCTGCAGGACTTAAATGCACCTGCCAATTCTGCAAATATCGGCTTCACTCAAACCGTGAGTGGCCGCAGCTGTCGCTGCTCCAATATGAAAGGAGTGCGAGGAGAAACATTCCTGAGGCAACTGAGCCCTCCTTACGGTCTCTTTTAACACAGCCCTAAATTGAAATTGTGTTAAGGGCAAACCAGACAAGTGAATAAACAAGTAGCCAGCCAAATTAGGCCTGATATTCAAGTAGTTAATCATCGCTATCACTGGGCAAATTTGACCTTGCGGTGCTATGGCCAAGAAAATAGACTGATCCTTTGCTAACTGGTCAGTCTTAGAATGTCTAAGGTGAATTTGAATCCCCTGTCCTATTAGACTGATATCAGAAATTGACAATGCCCTGCCAGATTTATCATTATGGGATCCAGGCACAATCTCGCTGATTCTTAAAGCAGCAAAAAAGGCTATAGCAAATACCACTTTAAATAAAGCCTCTTCCTCAGTTGAATAACATGTGTGTGCTAATTGATTCAATAGCTTAACAAGGACAGGGCCAGTTATCGGCCATCATGAATCTTTTGTGACAGGGGATTCTCTGGACCATCCCTCCACTGCTCTTTTGACCCTAAAGTCATTAGTAGGATCAAAACAGCCCTTTGCCCTAGAGTAAAATGCCAGGGCGGCCAACCTGACCCTGATAATGACAGGTGAAAGTCCTGTGTGCTTAAGATATACAATAAAGCAGGGGTAGGCAACCTTTCCCCTTTAAGGGCCGAGGGACTTCTGCTCCCAGAAGCCTCAGCCATGTTGGCCAATAGTCCCATGTTGACCAATAGCTGCTGGGATTTTGGGAGCTGAAGTCCTTCGGCCCTTAAAGGGGAAAGGTTGCCTACCCCTGCAATAAAGCAAAGGACCAAGTCAACATTAATAGGCCACTTTTGATCCTCCCCAATTTCCTGTAAGAATTGATTAAACAAATTCAAAGCTGTTTGGTAGGACTTGCGTGTAGACGGGGAAATGGAGTACAAAATGGCCCTATGAACTTCTAATCTCCAAGGCTCCAGAGTGATGCTGGTACCTCCAACGGGTGTGTCGACGCCTCGGTAGCCAGCTGCTGGAAACTGGAGAGCTGAAAATGAGAAAGGGCATCCGCCAAAGGGTTAAGCACACCAGGAACATGTTGAGCTTTAAATAACACATTATAAATCAAGCATTGTAACACCATCGCCCTTACCAAACCCATAACTTTAGGAGACTTCGCAGACTAAGAGTTTACCACATGCAAGACTGCCTGGTTGTCACACCAAAACCAGACAGTCCTATTAGCAAACTGGCTTGCCCACAAGTGACCAGCCACTACTATTCCAAAAACGTAAGGTCTCTAGTCAGACCACTTTTAACCCATGCAGCAGGCCATGCCTCTGCAGCCCACTGGCCATTCCAATAAACACCGAAGCCATGGGCACCAACAGCATCAGAATGCACTTGAAAGTCTGCCCTAAGCAGCATTTCAGATCTCTAAAACTATATGCCATTAAAATGCTCCAAAAAGGAGTCCCAAACCTTCAAATCCTCGCAAATGCCCCTTGTGATTCTAATATGGTGATGCTGGGCCACTATTCCTGCAGTAGCCCTATACAGTCTTGCACAAAATGCTCATCCTGGAACTACAATCCTACAGGCAAAATTCAAAAGACCTGTAAGTGATTGAAATTCATGAAGGGTTCCCTAACATGGTCCCAACTTGCTGCTTCATAGTCACTAGTTTTTCATTAGGCAAATGAGAAATTCCAGCTATGGTGTCAATCTCGATACCCAGAAAGGTAAGTCGAGTATGAGACCCCTCTGTCTTTTCCTCTGCTAAGGGCACACCTAAATCATGCATTAATTCCTGAAATCGAACTAAGGAATCCTCGCACTGTGATGAATTGGGATTCCCAGCAATTAAAAAATCATCTAAATAATGAGCTATGGCTTTATTACCAGTCCGCTTAACTGCACACCAATGGAGAATTGGGTGCAAAACGATGAATCCTGGGGCCTGTATATGGAATACGAAAGCCTACAGAAAAACCTTGAAATAAATATAAAGCAGCCTCCCTATTAGGGTAAACCTTTAGCCATGCCACCATAGTGTCTAATTTAATTGGTGATGGGGCCTTCACCCCAAGCAAAACTGGCTGGGGGGCAGTACCCATTCCTTTTCTTTTACCTCTAGCATAGGAAGTTCCAGGGTGGCCACCCCCACAGATGTAACATTTGTGCTCAAACCTGCAGGGTGGTCTTTTACACTTGCCAGCATTAAAGTCCCAGCATAAATTAAATTGCCTTCTCTCTCCTGTGGCAGGACTCACATTTGGCCCTCTCGGCATGGTAAGCATCAGGACAAACCTGTTGTCACACCTGCTCAAGGGGGAGGCCCCCACCATAACATCAGCCCAAAGCTCAGACTGAACATGCCTCCAAGATAAGGAGCGATCCTGTACCACTCTCATCCTAAACTCCTCATCATATTGGAGCCATGCTGCGCCCCTTGAATTGTGATGGCAATTAGTGTACGCTTTTATCATGATCTCCTGATATTTAGAAAAGTCAGGGGATCTGAGTGGTTCCTTTTCCTCTATGACACCTCTATAAATTGTGAAGCCCATAATCCAATTAACAAAATTGCGCTCTAGCTTAGGACATTCAAGCACCTGAAACTCTTTTGACAAACTAAAAACAATTCCATCTTTTACCATGATCCTCGGCTTCAGATCCCTAAAAGTCAAAGTAAATAAATCAATATATTCACCCTTCCAAATCCTTTCTTTAGTGGAAAGAGGAAGGTGTGAACTAAGAGGTGTAGACATTCCAGCGTAAGGAGTAGCTTCCACATTCCCCACCGCTCCAGATAACAGAGGAGCACTTGAAAGAGACACCACAGAAGTGTTATTAGCAACAGCCATAGGCTGATCACCCTGTGCCTGAGTGTCAATGACCTGTGAGATTGCAGGCACCTGCATGGGTGCATTCAAAACCACAGGGTTGGGCCATTCCGAAGCCACACCCTGAGCCACCTGGCCACCTGGAGCCCATACCGAGGTAAGGCAATTAGCAAGTGCAATATTAGGAGACAAACCTGAAACTGAAGCTTGCTGGGAAGCTTTGCCAACTGACCGCACTGGTCCCCCAAAGTGTGGCCCCACAACAGCTCGGGTGTCAAACACAGAAGAGGCAGTAGCAGCTTGATCACCTCTCCGTTCACCACGTGTCTGCTCCATTGCACCACCTGGAAGAACCACCCCTCGTAAGAGGTTATATAAAGCAGCCAAAGTGGGCTGCCCGGACACAAGGGGAACCACACCCTGTGTCCCCAAACCCGGGACTCTTTGCATGAGATCCCACACATTGGCAATAGTGGGGTGCCCGGCCTCCACTGCCAAAAGCACCAATGGGCCTGGTGTAGCAACTGCCACCTGAGACTCAGATGCCACTAAAGGGATTGACACTTCAGTGTTGCTAGCACCCAAAGGGCTGGCAATTGAGGTGGAGGCTGTAGCCTGTAGTTCCTTCTGTGCAAGTTGATTGCAAAGCGCCACACAAGCCTGAACAATTTTGCCCAGTGGTGGCACCTGGGCCGAAATCTCATCGTCTCTACTTCTAAACTGAGAAGGCCTTTTTGAAGCAGAGTGACCCAAACTAGGCATGGCTGAAGCCGCGCGCGTCTTGAATTGTGCCTTACTACATGGCATCTTAATCTCAGTGAATAGCATGCAGGCCCGAACCAAATCACCCAACCGTGGGTGATTACCACCAGGCCAGCAAGCTGCCCTTTCCCAAGTCTCACAGGAGACACAACTGCCAGGAAGCATCACTGGCAACCACCACGGGAAAAGGTATCCACCAAGGGTCCTAGCAGATCCCTCACCCGAAGACTGCCGTCTTCCACACACTCACCACTGGGGAGAAGAGTAACCAACCCTCCCGAACCAGTGATGGGGTCCCGATCTTACCAGACCAGGGTTACCGGGGCGTCTCTGGGCCTGAAAATCCAGTACCGGGTCCATGCGCTCAGTGAAAGATGTCTCCCGCAGAGCCCTCCTCAGGTGTGTACCCCTGAGAATTGGGGATGCAGAGGTGCCACAGGCCCAAGAAGGCCAGCCCGAAGGCCTCACTTGCCCCCACGGGTTACTCAAGGAATGATACCTGAGCCCTCGGTACAAGCAAAATTAAGAATAGGCAAAAGCTGAAATTAGCGAAAGCCAAGCAAGACCAAAGCAAAGAGCGGAGTGAAGTTACTCGCTCTGTTTCTGCTCTAAAATGGCTGCCTCCATGTGGCAGCACAGAGCTATAAGTAACAAACTCTCATCCCAAGCCTCGCAAGACCAATAACACCACAAGACTTGGAGCAACAACCAAACAATCCGATTGAACAAGGCACACAGGTGTTCTCATTCCCCTGTGTGCCTTGACCAACAAGGCATCTCCTGTCCTTATTTGGCCAGCACAACAAGAAACCCCTCCCGACTCGTGGGGGGGGGGGTGTCTTACTTACAAATTACTTGTGCATGCTCAAACAGATGGTCTAATGGAGGAGACAGAGGGCAGAAAATGGTTTCAGGTTAAAGTGATACAGGAATATGTGTGGTAGAACAAACAAAGAGAAAGTCAGAATGAAGATATGGTGTGCCTAAATATAAAGCAACTTACAAATAAGTAATTAGTGGATATAGTCATGCAAACTATAGTAAAGTGTAGACATATATTGAGAATTACTCAGAGTTTAGAATGAAACATAGGCTGCAAGTAACGGATTGTAAGTGAACAAAAGAACAAAGAAAAATACATCTCTCTCATTATAATTGCAGCTTTCCTAATTCTGGTCTGGGCTCAGAAAGCAGGGACAGAAATGGGACAGAAAGCAGGAGTTCCTAGATACTTCTCATACAAACATCTTTGAGTCCCATAAGAAACACTCAGATTCCAGTAGAGCCGGAATACTTTTCATACCCAGATAAATCACAGGAAGAGTTTCACGATTTCATCCCCCTTCTTTTTAATTACTCAGAAGAAGCAGGAGATATCAAACTGTCACCAAGCAGTGGTATATGCAGAATGTGGAAGAAACTTGGTTTGAGAAATCTCAATGTCCTTACATGCAACAAGGAAATAACAGACATTTATTTATAATCTGTTGATATAATGATCTGGAAGAAGAATTCTGCTGAATGCCCAAAGATATCCTTTTGTGTTTAGTCAAAGCTTCAAGACACTCAGTAGGGATAAAAGAATCTGTAACTTACTATTCTTATGTTTTTTTTTTCATTTTTCCATACCTCACTTTATTTTCTTCTATTTCTAAAAGCCATTGCAGCACTTAATGCACCTTGCAGCATTTAAAATGAGCGCAAGAATTTGTCTCCATTTCCATGCACCTTGTACCTAATATATGCACTATGTGAGCAATTTTGCCTAATGCAGACAAAACAGTTTTTCCTTATTTAATCCTTTGTGCATGCTTTTCACCACTATATGCATTTGTCTGAATTTCCTCTAATGTGAACATTTTGTGTCCTTTTGAATTCAAATAATGACCTCATAATTTTCTATGAAGTGAATCATCAGGGACAGCTGTGTTCTGGTTGATACAATGATCTGAAAAGTTCATATTTGGTTTTAAGGATGTAAATCTTTGTTTACTTTCTACTCACACACATGAATGAAAAAATTCAAAAGTTTTCTTCCTGCTTAAAATGTTTTCTATTTTTTTCAGATTGTGTGATTTTTTTGTTATTTTTGCACAAAAATGTTTCATGAAATAATATACAAAACTCATTTGAAAAGTATATTGAGAATGATTTTTTCCCCAGACAACACCAAGATAACTGGGCCATTGCTTGCATTCTGCTACAAATAAGACGAAAAGAGACTTGCTTGACTCTGTACTATGTGAATCTGACACCTTCCCCACATTGCACTACCCAGAGTGGCCAGAATTCCTTCTTTTGCCAGACAAGTCCTACATTTCACCCTTATATCTGGGAGTCCAGGAGGAATTCCAAAATGTTCTCTATTTTGAGCCATAAAACCTGTCATCCAGTGCTTCAGTAGGCAAACAAGAGGTAGCTTGACTTATTACTGCCACTGCTGCTGCAAAGGGCTTGCTAGTTTTTGCCAAGCAATAAACATGACAAAATGTTTAGCCTGCAACAATACAAACTAATGACAATAGAAGAACTGTTGAGCAATATGATTCTAGCATATATATATAGAGAGAAAAGGGAATATGAAAGAGGAGAAGACTGTCACTGACCATGTGGTGGTTATGTTTATGTGTGTGTGTTTTCTGATGGAGGTGTGGAAAGGAAAGAATAATCTGTGTTGAAGCAGATCAGTGGCACCAAGATGAAGGGGGGGGGTGGGATTTGGTTTAAGGAAAGAACAGGAGGGATGAGAGAGCCAATGGGAAAACTACAAATGAAAGTAATAATTTAAATGTAGACTCAGTTAAGGATTTGTTGCTAGTAAAGAACAATTTTAAGCACTTGGTTTGCTCAGAGTTCTATAAGTATATTGCAAGCCAACAACACATTTTAATGGGGATAAGTTCATCAGAAAAATACGGTTGAATATATAATAACTTACAGCATATGTGATATAGATGCAGATAAACCATATGGAATGAATTTACATTTATATTTATGTTTTTAGTTTTTATTTGATAATGTACTACATTTTTCTTGAATGTCCTACATTTTGTGGTGCCTTCCTCCTTTGTGGTTATGAATCTGGTCACTCTGGCCCTACCCCAAGGAATGATTACTAACATTGGGCTCACTTTGGGCTGAAAAGTTAATGGTTTACAATCCAGATCAAGGTTGATGGCCACTCCCCTTATAGCACATAATATGCTGACAGAGAGTGATGGTGGTAGAATATGGCTGGAAACATCCTTCAGTGCTAAGGGTAGGACACAGCCTACTAATGCCATGAGCTCCAGTGGATACACTAACACTTTTCGTCACTTCTAGGAGAATGGAGAAACAAATGCAGGAATTGTGTGGGAAACAAGTAAGGTTGTAATGCGGGGATTTTTCATAAAAAAAATATGGAAGACTTTCTGATGGCTTTTCTTTGAGTATATAGAGATAATTGTCAGTCTTCTTACATGAGAAATGACAGGGATCTTCTGTAAAAATGCATCACTGAGCCCCATGAATTCTGAATACAGGATTCAAATTATTCACTGATGTCCTGTGTCATTAGGTCTGCATGAGTTCTTTCTGACACAACATGTACTATACTGATGAGGCTTGTCTATCATTATAATGGTTTTCTTCTGGTCATATCCCAAGTTCTACAAATAAATGTTGCTCTCCCTAATATTTGACAGCTCTTTGTGTATAGGACACAGATATGAAGTCCTAAAACATTGCAAATCCTTGTGGAGCCTTGGAAAGCGGATTGTAGTGGAAATGAAGTGAACCAGCTCTCTCTATAGTAATAAAATGAGAATTTTGTGCACAGTACCAAAAATGTTAACAATCCTATTTGTACTGATGTGTAATACCAAATATAACTTCTGCCACCCTTCATTCTTCTGTCATGGGACAAAACTGATGCCCCAGACAGTGTTCTAAGAAGATTCATTATAGATGACCTTACAACAAGTTTCAATGCTCATGAAGATGACACACACATACAAAAAATAAAAAAACAAAAACAAAACCCTGCTATTCTTAGCAATTCAATGCCCTATCCAAGTAGAATGGTCTTCACAGCATCTTTATGTCCCTCTGAAGTCTTCCTCTGGGAGAGATCATCCGGATACATGGGGTGGGGTGTTATCAGTAAGCTGATGGCACCCAGATATATTTCTCCATGTTTTGATCTACAGCTTTGACTTCAGATGGTGTCTCCCCTCTCAATGAATGTCTTAAAGTGGTAATGGACTGGATGAAGAAAAACAGATTGAAATTGAATCCAGACAAAACAGAGGTACTAACGGTAATGGCCCCGAACCCAGGTATTGGGACACAATCTCCAGTCCTAGATGGGGTCACACTCTCCTCAAAGGACTGTGTTCTCAGTCTGGGGGTGCTCCTAGATCCATCGCTTTAGATGACAAATCAAGTGAATGCAGTGGTCAGGAGTGCCTGCTATTAGCTTTGGCTGATACGCCAACTGTGCCCTTTCTTGGAGGTCAGGGACCTCAAAACTGTGGTACATGTGCTGGTAACTTCTCGTCTCGATTTCTGCAATGCACTCTGTATGAGGCTACCCTTGTGCCTAGTTTGGAAACTTCAACTGGTACAGAATATGGCAGCTAGGCTGGTCTCAGGTAAAACCAGAAGAGACCATATAACATCTATTCTAAAATCACTTCACTGACTGCCTATCAGTTTCCGGGCACAGTACAAGGTGTTGGTTATTACCTTTAAAGCCATAAATGGCTTGGGTCCAACCTATCTTTGGGACTGCCTCCTCTTGTATAATCCACCCCATGCACTCAGGTCCCCTGGGAAAAAATTTACTGCAACCTATAAAAACTAGATTATCTGCAACTGCCCAGAGGACCTTTTTGGCTATCGCTCCCAGAGTTTGGAATGGCCTGCCAGATGAGATCCATCACTTGACCACCTTAAACAGCTTTAAAAAGCTGTTAAGATGGATCTCTTCCAACAGGCCTTTCCTGAGTAGGTAACTGGCCACTGAAAATAGTTATGCCTGTACCTGATTTTCATTGTAGCTATTTTAAATTATTTGTTTTTGTAATTTTAAAGTATATTTTTATATTCTGTTTGTTTAATTGTATGGGGGGGCTATTGGGGGATGGGATGTTTGTTTTATCTTGTAAGCCACCTCGGTTGTATTTTACAGAGAGGCGGGATATAATTAGTTTGTTGTTGTTGTCGTTGGCAGTAAGAGAGGTGCTGCTGAACACAAACACAGGTTGGAATTGTTAGTGCCAAATAGTGTTTGAACATTTCTACATAGCACAGAAAGTTATCCAGTATCAGATTAGGTTGTATGTTATCACTAGGATGGTCAATATGTGCCTCACAGCTTGCAGAGAACCCCACTGGTCTTTTTTTCCAGGCCTTGCACCTACCCTCACCAAATTATGTAGTGTTAGATACTACAAATTATGTAGTGTTAGGCAGTAAACCCTCCCAATACCAAATTTAAAACTTCAAATATGCTATGTTTGGAGCTCATGTCTTCTTTTAACAATGAATTGTGCTCCCAAGAAATTCCAGGAACATGACTGGACTTTAGAATAAGGCATAAGCTTCATTTGTGCCTTGTTTTAAACCTCAAAATAGCACAAATGATACTAAAAGGCTGTTTGCACTTCCACTATGGAATTTCACTTCTTGCATGCTCTATGGGAGAGGGGGAAGAGTGATCCCCAGTGTGGGGTGTGTGCAATTTTAGTTTCCCAGGGCGTTAACCCTTTTAAAGGGAAACAAAAATAAGCAAGTATGAAAGTCAAACCTGTCAGAGTCTTTTTCACTAGCAGTACAGCAGAAGTGTGGGTCAGACTATATTTTAATATGCTTTCCTGTAGTTTGTTGTTTAAAAACAAACAATAATGACTTTAATAAATATTTACATAAAATAACTAAAACCTAATCTAACTGGAGATGGTTTGAGTAAAGAGAGATAAATCTCATCATCTTTTAGATAACAGAAAGAAATTACAACTGACTGTGTAAAGCAGTTTAGAATCTTCAGAGAGAGCTGTTATACTGCCTCTAAGATTCAGTGACCAAAGTCACATGATAATTAGAATGAGAGAGAGGGAGGAAGTCCCTATCTATATAATGAGGGACAGGTTAATACAATGCATAATTCTTCCAACACCCAATCCCACTGAAGTTGCTCATCCTTGTGTCAGCAGCTTGAAAAGACCAAAACTGTTGGATTATTTCACCAAATAAAAAAAACAGAAAACATCTTAATAGAGGGACAGGGGCGAGGAGGAAACACAGACACCATGTGACTAACAATATTGCAACTGGCCCAGTAGCAACATTTCATACCTGAGGACTAGTGCAATTGTGAGCTCATGAATGAATTTCCCTGATCAATGAAAAGGGATACCCTAACCACACTTTGGGGACATACCAGCTATGAGTTGGAGGCAATGTCATGTGCTAAGTATCACCAAAGCAAATCTTTTCCAGCTCTAATCACATTTTAAAAATTGCATGTGATAAATTCCTAACAAAGTAAATAAATAAATTTTGAGATTTTTGAAAAACAGGCAGAATTATGTGTAAAACTTTATTAATATTGTGCAATGTTTCAATTAGAGATAGTGTAAATGTCTGGAAAATTAAATCTCATATCAATCATGAAATGAGGACAAAAACAAGCACAGCAAACACAAAAAATAATAAATATAGGAATGCCTATAAACATTCTCTACTGTGTTATGTGATTAGTACAGGCTTGCAGACAATCCCACAAAACTTAATAGCGTGCACACACAGAAATGCACAGACACACAAGCAATGGGAACTATGTTCTCTCTCCAGGAAGTGACTGCATTTCCATCATAAGGATGAAAGTTATCATTTATTTTACCTGTCCTGAAATGTATTTATATATTGAACTCATATTCTCTCTCCCCCTCCCCCCCCCCCATGTTGCTCCAGCTGGCTAGCAATAATAAAATGCAAAATCAAAGTTAAAAGTGAATGAAAATCACAGCCATATAAAGACATAATGTATGCCCTAACAGGTGTTTCTTAAAAAAAAAAAACTCTTCAGCAATGGAGCTGCTTAAAGCCTTTTTAAATAATAAAAATGTTTTCTCTTGCCAGTGAAAGGACAACAAATACTAACAATCTTGTGAAATAAAGAAGTGTGATAATTATTTTGATTTTCTTGTTTAAATGAACTTCCCCCTTTGTCTTTCTTCTTTGCCACACTAAAGAGATCTTGAAATTTGTTTTCTATAATCAAACTCGTGATTATGACCTCCTGGATTTAAAAGTCAATTAGATTTGTGTCTTGCCATTGAAGTAGTCTGTTTGACAAAATGATAGAAGTGTTCCTAAAGCCAATAGCCCATTCTAACCATGTTTCATTTGTAGCTATGTGAACTTGCATGCTGCAAAGGTAATCTTGTATGCTCGTTAATTAGCTATAGTCAATGAATTCAATATAATTATAAATTGAGTCTCTGTTCTGTAATTTCTGCCCCTAAAAGGTGCCTGTGTTCATTTTCTTTGAAGTGTACAATATTTTTGTTCTATCAAAGAGATTTTGTGAAAAAAGTTTTAACCTCTCTGTTACCTCCTGCAGTAGACAAGTCATAAAGTCAATTGAACTTTTAATTACAGGAAGGTATACCCAACAAAGTAGACATTCAGTTGTGCATGCTTTCTTTGCAATCATAACAGTTAAATCCTTTAATTTCTAAGGAAATAATAATAATAATAATAATAATAATAATAATAATAATAAATTATTTATACCTCGCCCCTCTGTTAAGACAATCAGGACAGCTTACAACAATTAAAATACATCAATACAATCTAAAAACCCCAACCCCTCACCCTCCCACATAAAAACGTAATAAACTAACATCGATTAAAAACAAGTAAATCATAAATAACATACAATAAATAATAAAAATAAATAGACAATAAACAAAAAATTCAGACAGCGGCAATCAGAGACATAAAGGACAAGGGTATAGCTCCTAAGGCCGCGATCAATCAGGAAAGGCCTGCCGAAAGAGATCAGTCTTTACCGCCTTTTTAAAGCTACTCAGGCTTGTAATCCGACGGATCTCATCCAGCAGGCTGTTCCATAATCTGGGAGCGATTACTGAAAAGGCCCTCTAGGAGGTAGTAGACAGCCTAGATTTTTGTGGCTGAAGCAAATTCCTCCCAGAGGACTGGAGTGCATGGGGAGGATTATATGGGAGGAGGCAGTTCCGAAGATAAATTGGACCCAAGCCATTTAGGACTTTAAAGGTAATAACCAACACCTTATACTGGGCCCGGAAACTGATAGGCAGCCAGTGAAGAGACTTTAACACAGGAGTTATGTGATCTCTTCGAGATGTACCAGAGACCACTCTGGCTGCCATATTTTGTACCAACTGAAGTTTCTGGACCAAGCATGAGGGTAGCCCCATGTAGAGCGCATTACAGAAATCCAGATGGGAGATTACCAGTGTGTGCACCACGGTCTCAAGTTCCCTTAGTTCCAGGAAAGAGCACAGCTGGCATATCAGCCGAAGCTGATAACAGGCACTCCTGACCATCACATTCACCTGACTAGTCATCTGAAGCGACGAATCAAGGAGCACCCCCAGACTTCGAACACAGTCTTTTGCGGAGAGTGTGACCCCATCCAGGACTGGAGGTTGCAATCCAATTCTTAGTTTTGGGACTGCTACCATGAGCACTTCCATTTTGTCTGGATTTAATCTCAATCTGTTTTTCCTCATCCAGTCCATTACTGCCTTAAAACAGTCATTGGGAGGAGAGACACCGTCGGAATTTGAGGCCAACAATCGAGACAGGGAGAAATAGATCTGGGTGTCATCAGCATACTGATAACACCCAGCCCCGTAACTCCGGATAATCTCACCCAGTAGCTTCATATAGATGTTAAACAACATCGGGGACAGAATGGCACCTTGTGGAACGCTGCAAGTGAGCTCCTTTTTACTGGAGCAACTGTCCCCGAGCAGCACCCTCTGGGACCTGTCCAAGAGGAAGGAGTGGAACCACTGCAAAGCAGTGCCTCTAATTCCTAACCCCCACAGGTGATCCAAGAGGATGCTATGATCTATTGAAGGGGTAGGCAAACTGTCCCCTTTAAGGGCCGAGGGACTTCAGCTCCCAGAATTGCAGACTACTGGCCAGCATCCCAGACTATTAGCCAAGTCCCTCGACTCTTAAAGGGGACAGTTTGCCTACCCCTGATCTATCGTATCAAAAACTGCTGAGAGGTCTAAAAGCATCAACAGGGTCACACTACCCCTGTCGATGCTCAGACACAGGTCGTCAGTCAAGGCAACCTTGGCAGTCTCAACTACAAATCCCATCCTAAAGCCAGTTTGAAATGGGTCTAGATAATCGGTTTCATCCAAGACCAATTGGAGTTGAAGAGCAACCACCCTCTCAATCACTTTACTTAAGAATGGTAACATAGAGACTGGTCTATAGTTGTTCATGTCCAGGGGGTCCAGGGAAGGTTTTTTTCAGAAGCGGCCTAACCGCTGCTTCCTTTAAGCAAGATGGAAAATGTCCTTCCCTAAGGGATGCATTGATGATGTCCTTAAGAAACACCTTCAAGGCATTCCCCCCCCCCCCCGAATGGCCAGCCATGAAGGGTAAGTTGTCTTTCTCACTCTACCAAGTAGCTTGTCCATGTCCTCGGAATTCAACGGAATTGCCGGACACGTCAGTTGTTTCTGTCAAAATACTGGTGTCTAAGTCGGCTCTTCTCTGAGAGATTTTATCTGCAAAGAAGTTGTTAAATGTGTCACAGCAGGATGTTGTTGGGTTAAGCAATAGGTTATGCACAGGTATAACCTGTGTCATCTCCCTTACCACGCTAAACAGCTCTGCTGGATGAGACTCTGCTGACGCAATACGTGGAGAGGAGAAAGCTCTCTGCGCTGCATGCATTGCCTCTTGATAGGCCCCAAAGAAAGTTCCTATGACGAGTCTTGTTGGATATGAGTCGAGTTTTCTGCCAGATGTGCTCTAGTCATTGTCCAACCCGCTTCATTTTCCTAAGCCCTGATGTATACCATGGCTTATGATTTGAAGCGGGTTGGAAAGGATGCTTAGGAGTGATCATGTTGATAGCCTTGGTAAGATTGGCGTTCCAAGTGTTAACCAAAGTTTTGATAGGGTTACTGGCATTACCTACCATTAAAGCCTCCAAGGCTTTCCAGAATCCAGTTGTCTCCATTAGCCTTCAAGGGTGGACCATTTTAATGGGTCCAGCCCCCCCCCCCCGAAGGGGCAGATAGTGGCTCTCAGTTCAGTCTTGAACAGGAAATTATCCATCCACGACAATGTGGTAGTTTTAGTAATCTCTGCCCATGGATATTCCTGTTCCATACTAAAGACCGCATCAAGGGTATGACCCACACAATGTGTGGGCCTGATGACCAATTGGGATAGGCTCATGTTTGTCATGGATTCCATGAACTCTCGAACTGCACCAGTTAGATTTGGTAAACTGGTCTTGAGTGGGATGTTGAAGTTGCCCAGAACTAAAAGTCTGGGTGACTCCAACAGCAACTCTGAGACCAGCTGTGTCAGCTTGGTTAGGGAGTCTGCTAGACAACAGACCAAGTCTGCTAGTCCATTGGAACTAACGCTTGGATAAATGCATACAGTAAAACAACAAATGTGACTTTGGACTAAAGATATACAATTTCAATTATTTCATTGTTGCATGAAAGAAAGAAAAATGTATGGTCTTCACCCTCCCCCTTGTTGGGTACCATTATCAAAGTTTTTTTTGCATTTTCAATTTTTTTTGCATTTTTGTGTTTGAGCAGAAGATGGTGATCTGGATACATAGGAACCTTGACTGTCATGAACACCTCAGACTTTCAGGGTACCACAGCCACTGTAAGGGTGAAGAACCAGTTAAGCTAGCCCACTCTAGAGAATTGACAAGTCTGAATTGCTTTGTGATAGGACTTGGGAATTCCCCTGTCACTTTAGCATGGCAGAGGGAAAAGCAAGGTTCCTAGAACCTTTTTTTTTTCCAGTTCCCAGAGAGACCCCAGCCTTCAAATTGTCCAATAATTTATTTGACTCAAAACACACCTTAACCAGCCTTATTGGGTATTTTGCCATATTTTGAAGCCTCCCTATGGTAGCTGGAGACTTGAAGAATCAGGACAACATTTTAGTGAAAATTAACTATTGCTTTATTCTGGATTCTAGGACACACAAAGCTATCCCATAACAGTTACAATCAACTCTGAATTTTCCCAAATTAAACAACACTTTAAAAGTCCTTTGTCCAGCCCCACACTTGTAGCCAGCACCATTTGCACCACTTCAAAGAGTGCTTTGAAGTTTGCCCCTTCTCAATTCGCATCTCTCCACCATCTCTCAGGAAAGGAAGGCATCATCATAAACAGTCATAAACAGCCCTAGTCTTTTCCCTGCTGTAGCCATCCGCTTCTATCTACAATTCCTCTTGATTTCTCCCACTTCATACACAATACTTTGATATCAGATTCCTATGAATTCATAGGAATCTGACATCCCAAATGTTCTAGGTCCAGGATATCCCTTTATTTAACAAAAAAGTAAGGAGATTATCACACAAGGGCAAATTCCACAACAATCGCCTTATTGGAAGATAATGGAAGCACAGTGCTATAGCGATTGATGTTTTCACACATTCATGGAGGTGTGCAATAATGACAATATTAAAAAAAGAGAGAGAAATGCCATTTCATTCCACATACATCCATTCATGTATCGTTAGAATATCATTATTGGACATTTTAGGCATGCACCATGTCAGCACAACTGTGCATGTCTGAAAATCATGGTTGCATCCTGAACACAATAAATTAAAATGTATGTATTTCACAACTTTATTTTTATCCAGTTGAAACAAAATTGTGCTCTACACCTTGAAATAAGACAGAAATCCACTCCAAAAACAATCCTAGCAATGAGAACAAATTGTCTGTACTAAAATGCAGTCTGGGAAAAGGTCCTGGATTCCTCAGTGATAGAGCAAATGAAACATTATTGATTTCCTCACCTTCATGATAGCACAAATGAAGTGCAATCTTCAAACCATTCATGGGTTTTCCCCATGAATAAGAAGCTACAGGAGCATTCCAAATTATTGATGGAAGAAGTACTGGATGAGCACAATGTTATGTAAAAATCTGTGCGATCGTGCAATTTTATGATGGGAACATTCCATCTTTCCCATTTCTTAATCCCATGTGATATCTCCTAAATCAAAAGTTGGACTCTGGTTTACTTTGTTAAACAAAGGCCTAATACATGCCAGGGTGTGTAAAAAATGTATCAAACCTCTCATGGATGATATTTGGAGGTTTTTTTTAAAAAAATCCAACAATATGGGTGGGGCAGAACAAGGAATCAGAGTGCACAGTGGGGCTCTGGCACTCCACGGTCATGCAGGAGGTTATGCAGCCCTTGGGAAGTGCTCAATCCTGCTTCAGCATATAGTTCTATTAAAACATTGATTGACTTCTAGAATGGAAGAATGACCTGGGCCATTGGCAGATGAGCAGAGACCAAGAAGCTCATTATTTATTTAATTGTAATGAAATAAATGGATAAATTAGTAGACTGTTGTGCACTAGAAAATTTGTCTAGATCCTATTGGAAGGCCTACACTATGGCACTGATGGCAACAAATAAAGCTTTATCACCACCATTATATCTGTTTAGGTTTGCTCAGTGGTTCAGCAGACAGGCCATGATAGCACAGGCTGAGCCCATCCTATCCTGGTCAAGTGCTCACCCAGACTGATTCCTGGGTTGGGTCGGGTTGGGTGTTTGCACATCCCTCTATGCAACAACCCGTGACTGGCATAGGCACATGTTCCTTACTTTGCAACACCATTTCTAGGACTGAGAAGCCCCCCCCCCACACCAATAATAATAATAATAATAATAATAATAATAATAATAATAAATTTTTATTTATAGCCCACCCCTCTGCGCAGCAATCGGGGCGGGGTAAAACGGTATTAAAATAGAACAAAGTTAAAAACATTCCATCATCCCATAGTCCCACCCTCCCATCCCCTTAAAACACAATTAAACAGATGACCAATTAAAATACAATATTAAAAACATTGACGACAATAACATAAGGAGTCAGATTTACAAGTCAGGGACCCATCCCTAGGCTGACAGTTATTCCGGGAAGGCCTGCCGGAAGAGATCCGTCTTTACTGCTTTCTTTAAAACAGCAAGAGTGGTAATTAGACGGATCTCATCCGGCAGGCCATTCCAAAGTCTGGGAGCGGTTGCGGAGAAGGCCCTCTGGGAGGTCTGGGACAGCCTAGTTTTTAGTGGCTGTAGCAGGTTCCTCCCAGAGGACCGAAGAGCGCGAGGGGGTTCATATGGGGAAAGGTGGTCCCTAAGATAAGATGGACCCAAGCCATGTAGGGCTTTAAAGGTTAAAACCAACACCTTGTACTGTGCCCAGAAACTAATCGGCAGCCAGTGGAGGGATTTCAGCACAGGTGTTATGTGCTCCCTCCTTGATGTTCCTGTAATTAGCCTGGCTGCCATATTATGTACCAGTTGAAGTTTCCGGGTTAGGCATAAGGGTAGCCCCATGTGGAGTGCATTGCAGTAATCTAGTCGCGAGGTTACCAGGGCATGTACCACAGTTTCCAGATCCCTCATATCCAGATAAGGGCACAGTTGGCGTATCAGCCAAAGCTGATAACAGGCACTCCTGACAGCTGCATTCACCTGACTAGTCATGTGAAGCGACAAATCAAGGAGTACCCCCAAACTGCGAACACAGTCCTTAGAGGAGAGTGTGACTCCATCCAGGACTGGAGACTGTATTTCCAGATCTGGTTTCGGGCCTGTAACTGTGAGTACCTCCATTTTGTCTGGATTCAACTTCAATCTGTTTTTCCTGATCCAACACATTACCACTCTGAGACAGTCATTGAGAGGAGAGACGTCATCTGAAATCTGAGATGATGATCTGGTCATGGAGAGTTATATCTGGGTGTCGTCAGCGTACTGAAGACACCGAGCTCCATGCCTCCGAATGATCTCCCCCAGCGCCTTCATATAAATGTTGAATAACATTGGGGACAGGATGGTGCCCTGAGGGACGCCACAATTAAGCTCAATTTTGGATGAGCAACTGTCCCTGAGCCTCACCCTCTGAGATCTGCCCGAGAGGAAGGAACGGAACCACTGCAGAGCAGTGCCTCCGATTCCCAACTCTCTCAGGTGATCTAAGAGGATGGCATGATCTACAGTATCAAAGGCCACTGAGAGATCCAAGAGCACCAACAAGGTCACACTACCCCTGTCGATACTCAGGTGGAGGTCATCGGTCAGAGCAACCATGGCAGTCTCCATTCCATATCCTGTCCTGAAGCAGGTTTGAAATGGATCGAGATAATAGGTTTCATCCAAGACTGCTTGGAGTTGGGAAGCAACCGCCCTCTCGATCACCTTGCTCAAAAAAGGGAGCAAAGAGACTGGTCTGTAGTTGTTTCTATCCAGGGGATCCAGGGAAGGCTTTTCAGGAGTTGCCTAACCACCGCCTCCTTTAATAAGATGGTACCTTGCCTTCCCTGAATGACGTGTTGATTGTGTCCCGAAGGAACACCTTCAACGCGTCTCCCCCCTGGACAACCAGCCAAGATGGACAGGGATCGAGGGGGCAAGTCATCTTTCTCACACTTCCAAGAAGCTTGTCCACGTCATCGGTACTCACAGATTGTAGTTGATCCAGTAAAATGCCATCAACAGAGTTCCTGGATGCCTCATCTACAGATTCTGCTAAAACAATGGCGTCCAAGTCGGCTCTTATCCGAGAGATTTTATCTGCAAAGTGAATATTAAAAGCCTCACAGCAGGCTGTAGTTGGGTTTGGCGCAGGAGGAACCTTTGTCAACTCCCCCCCCACCACCCTAAACAGCTCTGCCGGGCGGGACTCTGCAGACGCAATGCGTGCAGAACAGAAGGATTTCCGCGCTGCATGCAAAGCCTCCCTATAGGAATCAAGATGCATCCTAAGGCGAGTTCTGTCGGATAAGAGACGAGTCTTTCACCATTCGCACTCTAGTTGTTGTCCAGCTCGCTTCACCGGGCCTGAGAGACACCTGCGGGCCCAGAGAGGCACCTGCGGCGAGTGGGGAGGGCTCCAGCGGTATTAAAAGCCCGCCCGGACCATCTTGCGGCTTCTTGAACTTCTTGCAGCGAGGTGTGGTGGTTATGAGACAACGGATTTACCATCTCAGCTTTAAGAGTTCCGCCCGGACCATCTCCTCCGCAATGGCGGTAGCGGCGGTGCCTTGTGCCGATTGTGACTCCCCAGCCAGCCTGCCCTCGCTAGGTAACACCTATGGCGAGCGGGAGGGCTCCAGCTCCAGCGGCATAAAAGAGCTCCGCCCGGACCATCTCCCCCGCAATGGCGGTAGTGGTGGTGCCTGAGCCGGTTTAATGATAAGAGAGATTATGGGACACTTTTGGGGGTGGGGGTAGGTAGAAGAGATGGGATTTTAACGGTGTAATGTATTATTGTACTACTGTTGTTTACTTTACTGTAATGTATTGAGGTATTATTGTTGTTATTGTTATTATTTTTGCAATGTATTATTGTATTATTGTTGTACTGTACTGAAGTATTACTGTTGTACACCGCCTCGATTGGTTATCCAGAGGGGCGGTATATAAATAAATCATATTATTATTATTATTATCCTCCTAAACTCCTCAGTGTACCAGGGCTTACGATTTGAAGCGGGCTGGAAAGGATGCTTGGGAGCGATTGTGTCAATAGCCTTGGTGAGATCGGTGTTCCAAGTGTCCACCAAGGCTTCGACAGAATCACCGGTGTTACCAACCATTAAACCCTCTAAGGCTTTCTGGAAACCAATTGGTTCCATTAGCCTTCGAGGGCGGACCATTCTAATGGGTCCACCACCCCCGGGAGGGTGGATAGTAGCCTTTAGTTCTGCCCTGATCAGAAAATGATCCGTCCATGACAGTGCGGAGGTGTTTTTGACCTCCCCCCACGGATATTCCTGCTCCGTGCTAAAGACTGCATCGAGAGTATGATCAGCACAATGCGTGGGCCCGTTGACCAACTGGGATAGACCCATGTTAGTCATGGTGTCCATGAACTCCCGAGCCGTGCCAGTTAGATCTTGTAAACTGCTTTCGAGTGGAATGTTGAAATCGCCCAGAACCAAGAGTCTGGGCGATCCCAGCAGCAACTCAGAAACCAGGGCGGTCAGCTTGGATAGGGAGTCTGTTAAGCAACAGGGTGGCTGGTATACCAACAGAATCTCCAAACTATCCATGGTCTTCAGGCTAAGGTACATACACTCGATGTGCATCGTTTTTCCGGATAGGCTTTCTGATCACGGTTAAGGTGTTCCTATAAACCAAGGCTATACCACCCCCCGCCCACTTTCCCTCACCTGCTCACTAACTGAGTACCCAGCTGGGAGAGCCTGCGCCCAAGTCGCGGAGCTAGCATCCCCCAGCCAGGTCTCTGTGAAACATGCCAGGTCGGCCGCCTCATCCACCAAAAGGTCATGGATGATGTGAGTCTTGTTCTTGACCGACCTGGCATTGCAAAGAAGCAGGTTGAGGGTTAGTGGAATGATTGGAACGCTCTCCATGTTATCCTGGTAAACAGAGCCAACTGAAGGAGGGATAGATATCAAACATCGATCCCCCTTCTTTTGTAACATCTGTTGGCTCTTTTGCCGCTATACCTTCCCCTCCCCCACACCACCTGAATGTCCGCTCCCAGATTATGGTCAGCTCCAACATTCAGAGGATGTTGGCATGTCTGACATAGAAACAGAGCGCCTGGCTGTACCCATGCAGCTAGGCACCCTATTTCCACATCAAACACAGTGACAGGGGACCTTCTCAACTAGAGCAATGCACAGCAAGGTAAGGAGAGTGGAGGCATGTAAACAGCCAGAGTTTGCTGTAGGGAATTCTGCAGAAAATGAAGGGTAAATTACCCTAGGGAATGGGCTGATTACTCCAGGATCAGGCTGGATCCTCCAGATCCACATTTGTTCTGGCAGGATCAGACCATTCCTGCCCTTGGGGTTTTGTTCTGCATCATCTGTCTGAGACAATTAGAGAATGGGGGGGGGGGGTGTGTGATCCTTTTGGCCTGTGGAACCCCTCAGTGGAACTGTTTTGGGTGGACAAAGATCTAAGATATTTTGACTAGAAATGTATACAACTGTAGAATTCAAGCTCAGTGAGCATTTTCATCAGTTGTTTTAAGTTTGTTCAAACTGTTTGCTTTTTTATCTCATCCAAACAAACAAACAAAAAGCTTGTATTTAAAAATATCTTCTTTTATTTGCGCCTTTATGAATAGTACATATTTACCTCCCTTTGAAAGCAAAGCAATCAAGTAGTCTAGCACTCTACCCAGCCCAGGCACCACCACAGTTACTCACTGGGATGAAGGAAAAGGACCTTGTTGCCTTTCTGTGTTCCACATGGGTCAATGAATTCCATATGAATCCACTTTCCTTTCCACTCTTTTGTTCCTGTTCTCCCAACTGCTCCTTTATAGGAAGAGAACATGTTTAAGTCTGTATATAGGAAAAGACTTGCCTGCTGAATTCCACAAATACAGTTGCCCCTCCTCATTCATGGACTTGGAATCCGCAGTCTTGCTCTTCACGGGGAGGGACAAGGGCTATATTTTAAGCTAGTGCCAGAGACATGCATGCCATTATTTTAAATAGGGCTTGAATATTTATGAGCTGCCATTTCCATGGGGAGGGGGTCCAGAAGGGATCCTCTATGAATTGGGAGGGGCAACTGTATAAGACTGATGGATATATGAGGTACAAAGTGGCAGCCAATACCATCACACAGGAATTTAAATAATGACACAGATAGAAGAGGTTGAGTGGGGGATAGCCCAAACCTGATTAACAGTATCTCATTTTTTTTAAGGGACTAGCCCTCTGAGAGGTTTCATTTCATATTTCTTTCCTTGGTTCTGAACCTCAGCTTGAGGACTCACTTTCAAATGGCAAGTTTTGTGACAATATGATCAAGACAAGCCAGATTTTAAAAAGTGGCAGAAATACATTCTTGCAATCACATTTTATTTATTTTCTGCTTCCTTTTGTCTCATTTCAGCAAGCCTCCTCTGTTTCTGTCTATGTTGTTTATATCTATTGTTATTGTGTGCCTTCAAGTTTCTGTCTAAGGTGAACCTATCACCGGGCTTTAAGATCCTGAGAGAGTGTGACATGCCCATAATAATCCAGTGGTTTCCATAGCTAGGATTTGAATCCTAGCTTCCAGACTAAGTGTCCAATACTTGAACCACCATACCACACTGTCTCCAACTATTCAGGTTTGCTGTTGTTAACTTCCCTCAGGTCAACCCTGACCCCTGGCGACCCTGTGGATGAGACATGTCTAAGAACCCCATCCTCCATTGATTTTTTTAGGTCCTGTAATTTCGGGACTGTGATCTCCCTGACTGAGTCTTTCCATCTACCCTCTATCTTTCCAAGCATTATTGTCTTTTCTAATGAACTGTGCCTTCTCATGATGTCGCTAAAGTACAATAGCCTCAATTTGATCATCTTGGCTTCCAGGGAGATTTCAGGCTTGATCTGTTCAAGTAGTCATTTGCTTGTCTTTTTGGCTGTCCACAGTATCCTCAGCACTCTTCCATAGCACCACATCTCAAATGAATTGATTTTCTTTTTAACAATGACAAACCTCTGAGTCCATACCTATAGAAAAGACTTGCATTGTGGATTTGCACAGAGCTGTTATTAGTAGTTATTTGTTCCTTAGTACCTGATTTTACTCATACTATAGGAAATCATGGTTTATTTTTATATTTATGAGCAGTGATGAGCCATGGTTCTCAATGGCCTCATGTATCCCTACCCCTTTACAGCTATGTAAGAGATCCAAAAAGCTTCTTGATCAAGGAAGACATGGGCCTGGGCTCAAGCAGTTGTAGTTCATCTAAACCAGGGGTAGGCAACCTTTCCCCTTTAAGGGCCGAGGGACTTCAGCTCCCAGAATCCCAGGAGGCATTGGCCAACATGGGACTATTGGTCAACATGGCTGAGGCTTCTGGGAGCTGAAGTCCCTCGGCCCTTAAAGGGGAAAGGTTGCCTACCCCTGGTCTAAACTCAAGTTCAAGTTTAGCGAAAACATGGCCCTCAAGCTTTGCTGAGGCCTCCCATGTCTACTTTGTGTTCCCTAAATGCTCCCCATTTAAAAAGCTATAAGAATCATTTAAATTGAAATACTCACTGTATATTCCTTTCACATCATGTGTAGAAAAAATGTATCTCCTGGACCTAAAATTGCCTGTGGGAGGAAATTGGCAAAATTGCCCCATACCAACTAAAAAGGTTATTATTATTATTATTATTATTATTATTATTATTATTATTATTAAAGTAATGAGGAGATGTAGGTGATAAATCTTCAGTCATCTGAAGATGGTGAGCCCCATCTCAAATGCTTAGTCCTTAGGTGGTAGTCTGCCCATATTCTAGCTTGTGGTGGGGAAAAAAAATAGTATCAGAATTCATGGTGGATCATGCTCAGCTTAAACTAGGGATATGCACAAATTTCACAAAAATACTCATTTTCAGTGGGATGTGTTAAAGCTGCCTACTGAGAGTTCCTACTTCTGCAAGATTTCTCTTGTGAGAAATTGAAAATGAGCACTTTTTTTTAAAAAAAAGGATAAGGTTTCTCAAATTTCCACAAACTGGGGAAAAATGAGTATATTTTCACTTTGTAAAGCAAGTCACAAACCCATGCAGTGTGCACAGACTTAGAAATACTGAATAGGTATTTTAGAAGTTGGTAATATTGCAATGACTTCTCAAAAAAATGACTGATTTTTTAAAAATGCAACTATTTTGGCTAATATTACCAATTTCCAAAATGTGCATACAAAAGGAGGCAACTATCACCACTTAGGTACACAATTGACATGAAAGTCATTCTGACAAATGTGAAAGTTCTGTGAAGATTGAATGAAGATATTTCACCATTTCACAGACAGTGAGAAAATTATGACAATTTCTGATTGTTGCATTGCTGATAATGAGACAAATGAGGATTTACATCCTTACAATACTTTAAATAGATTCATACAACAAAGTTCATACAAAAAATTCCAGCTAAAAAGCACAAAATACATCATGCAAGCTTTTGAAGCTCTACAGGCTTCTCTATTAAACAAAGGTGTTATAAATCAGATATGAGAAGAAGAAAAATAATATTGCTGTTAGAGTCACTGATTTACATTGTTTCTTAAGATGTTATTTCTGTTGTCAGTTAAGATGGTCTATAGGAATATCAATGCAGGGAGCACACTCTTCATTTTTTTGGTCATATGAGGACTGGGAAAGAAAAAACATAAAACCCAAGTAATCAAACTTCAACTCCATTAGTAACAGAAAAGTAATTCATCCTGAGACCCAAAGTATCCCAGTCCTATGGAGGATACCAACCCCTTTCTTAGGTTGCAAACACCAGATTTCTGTTACATATGGGAAAATGTTCGGGTGCCATACAGGCAAAACTTGCCAATTGTCGTACAACTGAAAGAATTTTACCTCTCTTGGAGGTAAAAGCCTCAAATAGTTAAGTCCCTGTCCTTTAGCTGCCTCTTGTTTAGAATTCCCCTATTGTGGCTAAATAGATTAGAGTACCTTGACTTTGGAATGGCATGCAACTGCACACTGAAAGAGCAAGAATTTTTGCTGCCTCATAAAAGATGATGGGCCTAAGCAGACTGCCAGAAATAGTGCACATTAAATTAAGGCACTGCCCTGGCTCAGTGCTAGGGAATCATGGGAACTGTAATTTATTGTGGCACCAGAGCTCTCTGACAGAGAAGGCTCAATGTCCCAGAAAAAAATACAGTTCCCATGATTCCCTAGCACTGAGCCAGGGCAGTGCCTCAATTTAATGTGCACTATTTCTGCCAGTCTGCTTAGGCCTGATGAAGCCTGAGTATCACTCAGTGCATATAATAACAAACCATGCTTCTCTTTGCCTTACATCTTCATCTAGCTGCTGTCTCTATAAGAAATGCTATACATCCTTTTCTCTAAACAGTGGGGAGGATGGGCTAATATTCAGATTTTTTTTTAATAAAGGAAAATATTACTAACATCTGGGATGTTTATTTATGAAAACCATACATTTAGGAGTATAACATCAATATAGTTTTTCTTGCAGCAGAGTGAAAGTGGGCATAAGAATTGTTCTAGATTTTCAATCTCTGCTGCCTTTGCAAGGATAAGAGCACATATAAATTTTGCAATAGGGATATAGCTGGCTGGACTCCTTTGAAATGTCCTAATGAGCCCCATGACCAAACTGCAGAGAGAGGCAGTTGTTCCCCTTTGAATTTTCACTGTGAACAGAACTCTAACAACTATGATTCAAACATTAATGTTTATTTCTTCTGCAGCTAGCAGTAGCCACTGAGGGCCTTTGCAGACTGCCAGAAATAGTGCAAATTGAGGTCACTTTAACAGTACAGTCCTGGCTCAGTGCTAAGGAATCATGGAATTGTAGTTTTTTTCTGAGACATTTAGCCTTCTCTGCCAGAGAGCTCTGGTGCCACAATAAACTACAGTTCCCATGATTCCTTAGCACTGAGCCAAGACAGTTAAAGTGGCCTTAATTTGCACTATTCCTGCAGTCTGCAAAGGCCCTGGGCCTCAGAGGTCTGCCACTGCAGTTTACTGGGGAGGAGGGGAGTGAATAGAGTAATCAATAGCGGTAGAAAAACAACAACCCTAGGTTAACTCCTTCCACAGTAATCCTTAGTAGCCTGAGGGAAAAAATGTATGTCTGTATCTATGTGTAAAACCAAGTCTGCAGTCCATATATACATGAACATTCAGGTAACTCCTCTTAAAAAACAACAACGTGTGATGTATCACAGTACAGTAATTTGGCTTCTTTATTTTGACATGCAACTGTTTATCAGCTAAATCAGAGGTAGGTAACCTGTTCCCTTTAAGGGCCAAGGGAATTCAGCTCCCAGAAGCCTCAGCGATTTTGGTCCCTCGGCCCTTAAAGGGGAAAGGTTGCCTACCCCTGAGCTAAATGGTTAATGGTGTCTGCACTTATTGCATACAGATCACAAAGAAATCTCTCTTGCACATCATGAAAATCTAACTCTGGATTAAAAAAAATGACACAAGGCCTGGCCCATTAGTGAAATCAGAGAATGCACAATTGTGATCCAGCTCTAATACCAGCACTTTCATCTAAATCAGGGGTAGGCAACCTTTTCCCTTTAAGGGCCGAGGGACTTCAGCTCCCAGAAGCCTCAGCCATGTTGGCCAATAGTCCCATGTTGGCCAATAGCTCCTGGGATTTTGGGAGCTGAAGTCCCTCGGCCCTTAAAGGAGAAAGGTTGCCTACCCCTGATCTAAATCTCTATAGAGGTACATAGAAGTGACATGCATTGTTTTGTACAGATGAGCCATCTAACATGTGAAAATTAGTGATATGTTTTTACTTTCCTTAATGTATCTCACCAGTGCAGTGAACAGAGCTATAGAATGAGAATATGAAAATGAACATGCATACATATAATGCTAATCAACAATGTATAATATCCGAGGTCAGGAGGTTTCCCCACAGACAATGGCTTGCTAATTAAATAGTCACACATCCATTTCACATATCCTCCCACTCTGAGGCCTTGCCATTCAACAATAGACCAACATACAGATTAACATGTAAATCACTTCCTCCCAACCAAGGGTCACACAAGTATATATATACCCCACAAACTTCCATGAAACCATCCTCTGAAGATACCAGTCACAGATGCAGGTGAAACATCAGGAATAAATTCTAGAACATGGTCACACAGCCTGGAAAACCCACAAAAAAGTATGGATGCTGGCCATGAAAGCGTTCAACTTCACAGTGCATAAAATAATAATCTGCCACATACACTGTATGTGGAAGTTCAATCAAATGAGTGAGTGAAATGTCTTCTCCCTGTGTTTTCCTCCTTTCTCACTCCTCACTTTCCATGGTCACTGCATACATTCAATTTTCCTTGTAGTGTGTTAGATATTTTTCTCTCCTCTTTGGTTCTTTGGTTTGGTTCTTCTTGTATGACCATGGTATCCTCAGAACACTTCTCCAGCACCACATCTCAAATGAATTGATTTTCTTCCTATTTGCTTTTTTTCCATGTCCAGTTCTCACATCTATACATGGTGTTTAGGAATACAATGGCTTGGACTATCCTCATTTTAATGTTTAGAGTTATGTGTTTACACTTTATGATCTTGTCCAGTTCTTTCATAGCTGCCCTTCCTAATCCCAGATTGCTTCTGATTTCCTGACTGCAATCTCTGTTTCTTTTAATAATTTTTTATTTATTCATACCAAAAAAACATTAAATTTTCTACATTTATGCACACAATACAAAATAAGAAAATGAAAAATAAGCAAATGAGCAAATAAAAAACAAAAAACATATAATAATAATAATAATAATAATAATAATAATAATAATAGTTTTATTTATACCCCGCCTTTCCAGAAAACTGATCAAAGTGGCTTACAACATTGAATAAAACAGTCCAAAAATACAATACAAGTTAAAAAACAAGTTAGAAAAATCAATGGGGAGCAGAGGTAAATCACGACAGTTAGGGGTAGGACAAGGAAGATCAATATCAAGTCCAGGGTCATACACAGGGGCAACAGACAAGAGTTTTTACATCTAGGGTGGGAAAGCTTGCTGAAACAAATATGTTTTTAGGTTCTTTTTAAAAGAGACCAATGACGCGGTGGAGCGAAGTTCGGCCGGAAGCCTATTCCAAATTGTGGGGGCTACGATGGTAAAAGCCCTCTGAGAGGTCCTGACTAGATGTGATTTTGGGACCTCTAACAATTTAGTCCCTGATGTTCTGAGTGTACGGGGTGGATTGTACGGAGAGAGGCGGTCCTCCAAGTACCCTGGGCCCAAGCCATTTAGGGCTTTATAGGTCAAAACCAACACCTTGTATTGAGCCCGGAAGCGGATGGGCAGCCAATGAAGGTCTTTCAAAATAGGTGTTATGTGGTCAAACCATATAGAATCATACCTACATAAAACAAGACATACAATAAACAAAAACCAAAAAAAAAAAAAAAAAGGAAAGGGAAAGAAAAACAAAAAACTGAAAGGAAAAATAAACTTCCTGAGCTCTATAAGAGAGGATTCTAGTTTGATTATTTGTTGTTATAACTCCTTACTTATCTATTATTAGTACATCCAGTGTTTTTGAAGTATATAAATCTAAATGGACAATAAAAATTCTTATTAACTATCTCTGGTTGATTAAAACTCCTTCTAAATCACAATACAAGAAAAATGAAAAAAGAAGAAAAAACTATATTAGAAATTACCAAAATGTCCCTTTGTAAGCAAACATGCTTACCACCTAATATATCTATATATTTTTAACATCTTAAATAACATATATATCAACAAAATATAAAACAGGTATTATCTAAATTTCCTATTCATCTCTAATAATTCATCTATTCATCTCTAATAATTAAATAATTATCTAATTACTCCTGTTCCTACTATCAATTAACCCTGTAATGCCATATATCTGTATTCCTTCTTGTATATAGGTGACCCATTGCTCCCACTCTTTATGAAAGCCAGCTAATGTCTTATTTTTAGCTAGATACGATAACTTATTCATTTCGTAGATATCTAAATCCTTCAATCTCCATTCCTCAGTTAAGGGAGTCTCTTTTTGTTTCCAGTATTTGGCATATACCATCCTTGCCGCGATAACCATAAAACAGACAAGCTTCTCTCCTTCCCTTTCCAATTTGACATTTTCATTAATAGTCAACAAATATAACTTAGGGTCCGGGTGATTGGTCAAATTAAATATTTTCTTCATTTCATTATGGATTTTCTTCCAATAATTTACGGCAATGGGGCAGTTGAACCACATGTGGAAATATGTTCCTATCTCTTTTTCACACTTCCAGCTCATGGGCTTGGCTCCTTTAAACATTTTAGACAATTTATATGGTGTTAAATACCACCTAAACATTGACTTGTATAGATTTTCTTTTAATTTAACACTAATCATGTGTCTAACCTGAACTTTCCAATTTTTTTCCCATTGGTCCAAATTAATGTTTTGTTTTAAATCTACCGCCCATTTAATCATATAATCCTTAATTGTCTCATTTTCTAGTTCCTATTTCCTAATCAGTTTGTAAAATTTTGTAATTATTTTAATTGCCTCACCCTTTAAGGTTTCCTCAAATTCCTCATTAGCTGGACCAATTTCAGGATTCTTCATATCAATTTTGTATCTTTCTATTAATTGTCTATACGTGAACCAGTTATAGTTATATCCAATCAAGGAAAGGTCCTCCTGAGTTTTTAAAGTCAAATCACTCTTAGGTAGCTCTTTATAACAAATCCAGGTTTCTTTATTATATATCTCCTTTTTAAATAAAGCCTCCACTGCTGAAATCCATAAAGGGATTCTCATGCACCATTTGGCTTTATATTTTATCCAAACCCTAAAAAGGGCCTTATGGAGAAAATACTTGTTGAAACTTCTATGCATGAAATCCAAACACTAAATCATGCCCTTCAAGGGTTAATACTCTAGAATTACTTGGTTTAAACCACTCTTGTATCCAATTGAGTGCACAGGCTTCATAGTACCATTTTAAATTAGGTAATGCCAATCCTCTTCTTTCAACAGTATCTTGGAGTATTTTTATTCCAATTCTTGACCTCTTTTTGTTCCAAATAAACTTAAGAATATCCTTATTCCACTTTAAAAAGGGCAAATTGTTTTGAATAACAGGAATGTTTTGAAAAAAAAAATAAATCTGGGCAAGACTACCATTTTTATCACCACAATTTGTCCCATTCACAATATGTTTAACTTCTCCCATTTTCTAAAATTTTCTTTAATTTCATTCCAGATTTTTTCATAATTATTTTGGAATAAATCAGTATTTTTTAGTCAAAACAATTCCTAAATATTTTACTTTTTTCATCTTATTCAATCCTGTTTTTAATACAATATTTTCTTTTGCTTCTTCTGAAAGATTTAACATCATTCCAGTCTTTGCCCTATTGATGTGATATCCTGAGACTTCTCCATATTGTTTTAAAATTAACATTAGTTCTTCACTACACTCAGGTAAATTTGTGATTGTCAAAACAACATTGTCTGCATAAGCCCTCAATTTATACTTTTCCTTCCTGATTTCCACACCCTTAACTAATTTTTCATTCCTTATCCTGTTTAATAAAATTTTGAGTGAAAGTATAAATAACAGTGGGGCAAGTGGGCAACCTTGCCAAACACCCTTGGTGATATTTATTGGGGTTGTCTTCTCTGAGTTTATAATAATAGAAGCCTCTTGAATTGAGTATATTTTCTTTATCCAACTTATAAACAAATCACCAGCATTAATTTTCACTACCACACCAAACATGAAATTCCATAATATATTGTCAAATGCTTTTTCAGCATCTAGAAAAATCATAGCCAATTTTTAATGCAAATTTTTCTGATGAGTTTCTATTAAATTTAACAAATTCCTAAAATTTTCTTTTATTTTTCTATTTGTGAGAAAGCCATTTTGATCCAAACGTATCAAATTATCTAAGACCTTTTTTTAATCTATCTGCCAATATTGCAGCAAATAATTTGTAATTTGAATTCAGGAGAGAAATTGGCCAATAATTATTTGGGTCTAATCTATCTTTTCCTTTTTTTGGAATTGATGATATATTTGCAGAACTCCATGTTTGGGGAATTTGATTTTTTAATATTTCGTTCATGGTTTCCAACAGTGGAGTACTTAGTTGTGTCTCAAAAATTTTATAGTACTCATTGCAAAATCCATCAGGCCCTCGAGATTTAACCAATTTTGATTTTTTAATGGCCTCCATCAGCTCCATCCATGTGATTGGGCTATTTAAAGTTAATTTTTGCTCCTCTGACAATTTAAATATCTCTTGATTATCCATGTATTCATGGATTTCCGATTGTTTTCCAGATTTCTCCTTGTAAATATTAGTAAAATGCCTCACAAAAATTCTTTGTATCTTTTTCCTATTAGTCACAATTTTGGATCCATCTTGGATTTGGGGAATTAATCTTGCCTTAGAGCATAGGCTAACAATTTCCCAGGTTTATTCGCACCCTCAAAATATTTGTATGTTAGGAATCTAATCTTATTATCTATTTCTTCTGACCATAGAATTGCTAATTGTTTTTGTATATACTTAATTTTGTTCAAGGTATTCACATTCTTAGGGTCTTTCTTCAATACATTCTCAAATCTATGTAATTCCTCATTTAGCTTATTCTATTTTTGTTTCTTTTTCTTTTTGCACTCAGCTGTTTTTTTTTAATTATATATCCCCTTATAGCAGCTTTAGATGCATCCCATACAATATGCATTGGGGTGCCGTTATCCATATTTTCATCAAAATAATTTGAGATTTGTTTTTTCAAGTCAGCACAATTTTTTTCATCTTTAAGAATGTTCAAATTTAATTTCCAATTGTATTGTTTTTTTTCCCAGAATTGTAACTTCATTATCACTGGATTATGGTATGATAAAAACTTCAGTAATATTTTTAATTTTGTAATTCTGGTAGCCAAATAAATTGAAAGCCAAATCATGTCTAACCTGGAAAATGAAAGGTGCCTGTTCAAATAAAAAGTATAACCTTTTGCCTTATTATATTTAAATTTCCAGGCATCTTGTAATTCAAGTAAATCAGCCATATGAAAAAAATTCTTTTGGTAATTTTCTTGGTTCTTTTTGATATTTTTTTCAGAGAATCTATCTATTTTCAGATCTACCACCCCATTCCAACCCCCCAACATAATTATATTGTCATATTCAAACGCAATTAACTTTTCTCTTAACTTTTAATAATAATAATAATAATAATAATAATAATAATAAATTTTATTTATATACCACCCTGTGGCAAGCCAATCTGGGAGGGGTACAACAATAAAATGGTTACAACTTAAAACAGTATGATTCCCTCCTCCCCCCTTAAAAAATTATTAAATCAAATCACAATTAAAAACAATCCACAATTAAAACACAGCAAATTAAGATTAAATTACAATTAAAATACAACCCAACAAACCCCCTGCAACTTCAGTTTTCACGGGGACTACAAAATATTCTGAAAATGGGGAGGAGCCGAGGTCCTGAGGCCAGGTGATTAGTCTGGAAAGGCCTGCCAAAAGAGATCCGTCTTGACAGCCTTTTTAAAGCTGTCCAAAGATGTTAATTGACGGATCTCGTCCGGCAGGCCGTTCCAGAGCCTGGGGGCAGCAACAGAAAAAGCCCAGATATTTGTAAAATCTGCCTCTATTTTCTAGAGGGACGTATACACTAATTAACAGAATTTCCCCCCCATTACATCCAAGTTCCAGGATAAGAAGATGCCCCTCAGTATCATCACATAGTTTAGTTATCTCAAAGTTGGATTTAATATAAATAACCACACCCTTCTTTTTGTACTTTGAAGCTGCTATGAATTCTTGACCTAATTTGGTACACTATAGATCAAGTGTAGGCAATCTGTCCCCTTTAAGGGCCGAGGGACTTCAGCTCCCAGATTCCCAGGAGCTATTGGCCAACATGGGACTATTGGCCAACATGGCTGAGGCTTCTGGGAGCTGAAGTCCTTCGGCCCTTAAAGGGGAAAGGTTGCCTACCCCTGCTGTAGATGTTTGATATCCCTTTTCCTAATTCTAGTTTCCTGAAGACAACAAATATCAAGTTTCAATTTTTGCAAATAATGAAAGATTTTTGTTCTTTTCTGAGGAGTGTTCATCCCCTGTACATCCCAAGTTCCAATCTTTATCGTATTGCCTGGACCCATATTAATTCAGAAAAAGAAAACTATTCAGTCCAAATATAGTCACCTATTCAATCCAGTCAGTTATCAAAACACTGTCTCACTCCTAGTTTCATTGGGAAGTGTGCATCATCAATTTGTTTAGTTTTATGTTCATCTAGGCCTATATCCTCATCAGAGGTCAGGTTCAGTTTCATACCATCTTCTGTTTCCTCATCCACTGAGTTATCATCTTCCACATCAATTCCCCTGATTATAATGGCTTAGGAGCATGTTGCTCCAGTTGCCTCTTCCTCATCATCATGAGACCCTGCTTCAGAACTATCATCCTTACTTGTCTGGGATTTTTCTCTCCCAAAAGATTGTTTAATAAAATGTTTAGCCTGTTCAGGGGATGAAATTCTAATCCTCTTCTTCCTCCACCAAAATGACAACCCTTCAGGAACCTCCCATCGGTATTGAATTTTTTTTCTTTTCTAAGAAGGGTTGTTAAATTTGTGTATTCCCTCCTTTTTCTCAAAAGTCTCACAGACACATCTTTCAGCACCTTTAATTCCTGTCCTTCATATTCAAATGGTGTGTCATTATGTTTTTTCAAGAAAAGGTCATGGGTTTGTCTTCTCACAAAATGGACTGCCACATCCCTAGGCAATCCCTTTTGTTTAGCCACTACTGGATTCATGCAGTATAATTTGTCAATTTCAGTTTCAAAGTTCTGCATTTTTTTATCAAGAAACAAAGCAATTTTTGGTACCAATTTGGTACCACATTAAACATATTATTTGGAAACATCGGCATATTGTACACAGTATTCTTGGTTGTTCTCAGACACCAATTATAGCTCTACACAGAACCAGAAACATAAAAGATTCATTAGTTCATACTGACTTTTATGTTCATAAACAAGAATTATCTCATATCAGGGGACACCATAAATGTGGACACTGTTTATGTTGTAAACCAGGGGTAGGCAACCTTTCCCCTTTAAGGGCCGAGGGACTTCAGCTCCCAGAATCCCAGGAGCTATTGGCCAACATGGGACTATTGGCCAACATGGCTGAGGCTTCTGGGAGCTGAAGTCCCTCATCCCTTAAAGGGGAAAGGTTGCCTACCCCTGTTGTAAACAATCATTGCATATTGAAACATTTATACATCTTAGACTACAGGATCATTATGAGTTAAAATCTTTTACCAACTGTAATTCTAAGAATGTTGTTTATGTGATCTTATGCCCCTGTTCTATGGTTTATGTAGGACAAACTACAAGACAATTAAGAATTAGAATGTCTGAGCATAAAAGTGCTATTTGTAACATGAGTCTAGACACCTCATTAGTGGAACACTGTTCACGATTGGGCCATTCTCCAGACTCTTTAAATTTTTTTGTGCCATAGAGCATGTTAAGGTTGGACCATTTTTCAGTGGATCAGTACAAACTAAACTTCTACAAAGGGAGGCCTTTTGGAATTACAAATTAGCCTCAGGTAAACCTGAGGTTTGAATGAACGGCTTGACCTGTCTGTTTTTCTGTAAATTAATATTTATAGTGTGGGCTTCACCATAATGTTGTAGCTTCATAGGCTTATAGCATTAATTGTACCATATAGGATAATTTGGTTATGTGGTTATTAATTCTCAATAATAATAGTTGATATATTGGTTCTCTTTATATATTGCAAAATCTTATGAATGCATGTAATGTTGGATGAGGTTATCCTTCAGCCTGTTCTTCGGCTTATATGTGGGGAAACTTGGCAGACTGCCAGAAATAGTGCAAATTGAGTCCAATTTAACTGCCCTGACTCAGTGCTAGGGAATCATGGGAACTGTAGTTTATTGTGGCACCAGAGCTTTCTGACAGAGAAGGCTCAATGTCTCAGAAAAAAATACAATTCCCATGATTCCCTAGCACTGAGCCAGGGCAGTTAAAGTGGACTCAATTTGCACTATTTCTATTAGTCTGCAAAGGCCCAAACATTTACCTCTTTATTGATTCATGTTCCTTTAAGAAATTCATTGTGTGAATTAGTCACTTGCAGGACATTTAACAGTAAAGAATATATTAGTTTATTCAGTTACCATTAGTCTGTAATCCTTGAATTTGTACTAGGTAACTGAAGATGACCTAAAATATGGGTAAGCAATAAATATGTACAAATAATGTGATTTTCAGCTGATTTTGCCTCGTGACCATTCTATGTATTGTCACTAATGTTTGTTAATTTTATATATTTAGAATGCATGAAATAGTTCTATGAAATGTTAATCCGGAATAGAATAATTTAGTTACTGAAGAAGACATTTGTGTCGAAATGGCCACACAAATACTGTGGAGGTAGCCATCTGATATCACCTACATAAATATTTTGCATATTCATGCTATTATTTCTAATATCACCTACAGAAATATTTTGCATATTTATGCTATTATTGCTTCACAGATTAGACAGAAATACTTTAAATTCATGCTTCCATGGTTTCTATCATTTTTGGCATGCTACCACCCTGAATTGTGAAAAATTAACTCAGCAAAATCTTCAACAAGTGGATTAATTGAAAAACTATCTCAGCAAATCTTCTGCGAGCTGATTGAGGATAAGTCACCTGGACATTTTGGTTATTATTATCCATCTGGACTTAATAGCTGAATTATCCCTTGCAGTTCTGTTTATTTTTGTTTATTTTTGTATGTTTGTTGTCAGGACTTTTCATTTGTTGTTTCATTTATTGTTGTATCTATTAGTGATCATATACACATATATATTTAATAAGATATGTCACAGTTGTTTGGTATTTATTTGTAGTGGTACTTAATGATTTATAGTATACCTATTAGTTAAGTTTTTATCTTTTTTTCTCCCATTGTATCAGTTGCAGTGATAAGCCTCCTGTTTTGTTTGGTTCTTAAGGGTCATAGGTGGAACATGCTTTTGCATTTAATGATATTGATAAAACATGCATTTTGTCTATTAGATCCTTGTTTAGTGAACATGAAGCCACACATCAATCTGTTAGTTGGCAAGACTTTGAATGTCTCAAAAAACAACACATTTGGATGCCTCTACTTTAGCTGAATAATGCAATTCAGCACACATTCCTAGAGGACTCAGAATACAAAAGAGTCCAGGCTTATTTATAAATGACATTGGGGGATTGCAGACTGCCAGAAATAGTGCAAATTGAGTCCACTTTTAGGGTTAGGATTAGGGAATCATGGGAGCTGTAGTTTATTGTGGCACCAGAGCTCTCTGACAGAGAAGTCTCAATGTCTCAGGGGGAAAAACAATTCCCATGATTCCCTAGCACTAACCCTAACCCTTAAAGTGGACTCAATTTGCACTATTTCTGGCAGTCTGCAAAGGCCCATTGTCTTTAAGACTATATGGGCTACTATTCTTAATAAGTGTTCCTTAGATTTAATGTTACTCTTGGTGGACAGACTCAATGCAGAATTAGAAGACACTAAACTCAAGATTGAGGAATCATTTACAAGTTATCTCAAGATTTTTCTACTCAGGATATTCAAAAACTCATGGAAACTTTGGAGAAGGAATTAAATGTTTTTTCTAATGAACTCAAGGCCAGTAAAATTAAAAAAAATTAAAAGAGATGAAATGGACTATATTAATGAAAGGGTTTATCCTTAGCTTAAGAGCTCTTCCATTAAAAAAATACATTTTGTAGAAAGGTGTAGTTTCTCACAAAGTGGATCACCACATCCCTAGGCAAACCCCTTTGTTTAGCCATTAATAATTCATGCGGTATAATTTGTCAATTTCAGTTTCAAAGTTGTGCATTTTTTTTTGTCAAGAAACAAAACAATTTTTGGTACCAATTTCTCCATTAAATTTTCATTTTTTCCCTCCATTAAACCTCTTATTTTAATCACTTTTACCCTCATCCTTTGTTCCCACACTGCTTTTTCATCTAAATCCTCTTCTCTCTTATTTTCTAATTTAGCCAGATTCATCTCTATTTTATCATTTTTGAATTTCAGTATGTCGATCCTCTGTTTAGTCAACAGCATATCCAACATTAATTTGTCCACTGTTTGATTAATCTCCTTTAGGTCAGCCTGGATTTCTTGCTTAATTTCTCTCTTAAAGTCATTTATTTGTTGAGTAAAATTTACTGACAACATTTCAATTTTTTTCTAAAATAATTTGATTAATATCCACATTTTTAGCTTTTTCTATTGAGGGCCTTCTTTGGTTCTGCATTTGGGTACTTAGTTTCAGTGCTTGACCTCTAGAGGTTATCCTCTCTATTCTTTCTGACTGCTTTATTTTCTCAATACACAACTTCAACAATAACAATTCAATACAATACAATTCAATACAATATTATTCAATGGTAGGCTAGTAATTAGACTGTTTATAATATCCCACTGTTAATTCAGTCACAGCGCACCACCTTACCAATCAGTAATTGACCTTGCATTAGACTATAATACAGTACAATACAGTATCAGTCGCAATATCAATATTATTCCAGAGCCCTTATCACTTATCTCTTCTTTGCTATAATCAACTCCGATATTAAGGGTTCTGTATAATTAATTCCACCAGGTTAACTCCTCTCTGTAACCAGTTAAGCATTAGGAGAGTTGAAAAAGTTCCAACAGTTCAGGTCAAACTTACAAAGCTAGTCAGCATATTCTTCTTTGCCAATTATTAAGTATCTCACAATCCATCAACAATATTAGTCTCTGACCGTCCTCACTTCCGTGTTGTTTAAAATCTTTATCCATTCTATCCACGTCTTCCCGTCTCTATGGTTTCTTCTTCTGGCTGGTTCTTCCCTTCTTGGATTTGTCATTTCTATGATTACCTCTTCCTTCTATCCACTCTATCTTACTGTCCTTCTTCTCTCAATGATCTCTCCTTCCAGTTTTTCCTTCGCTTCCAGGATTCACTGTCTCTATGGTCTTTTCTTCCTTCCAGTCCTCCGCCTCTGTCGTAACAACAACACCTGGGTCCTCCCACTCCAAAAGCAAGCATCACGGCTCTTCTAACAAGGAAGCAGACCCACTCCCCTGCGTCTGGCTGCAGAACACTCCAAGGATAACAGGCTGGGTGTTGACTGTAAGTGTTTAGTTCATTATTAACTCCTTCTACTCTTCCAGCATCTCAGTCATGGAAAAGACCTTAAATAAACCAACTCCGTTTTTGATGTTTGTTTGAACGGAAAAATTTTGTAGCATCCAAACTTGTCCAATCTTACCAACTCTAGTCATAATTTCTATCTTTCCGAGCAATGTTGAAGCCTAATTCCAAATTATATTTCAAAATTATATATCCATCAGCGACTTTCGTCATCAACCAGCCATCATCATATCCTTAATTAAATAATTAGATATCTTCCAATTTACTTACTCTTAGATGTTAATTCTTATTATTAGTCCTCTCTATATCTCAGCTCATCTTCAAAGCTTATTTCATAAATTTGTCCTCATCTTTATAGAATTAAAAATTGGTGCCATCCTTGTGTGACTTAGGGCCTTTGCAGACTGCCAGAAATAGTGCAAATTGAGTCCACTTTAACTGCCCTGACTCAGTGCTAGGGAATCATTGGAACTGTAGCTTATTGTGGCACCAGAGCTCTCTGACAGAGAAGGCTCAATGTCTCAGAAAAAAATACAATTCCCATGATTCACTAGCACTGAGCCAGGGCAGTTAAAGTGATCTCAATTTGCACTATTTCTAGCATTCTGCAAAGGCCCTCAGTCACTGCACTCATGGGGTCGTGGCTTGCTCTTCAGTCCCACTGAGTCCAAAGAAGCGACACCTGTCTCCCAGTGTCACTAACCACAAATAACTCAGAATCAGGACCTCTGTCAAGCCCCCTCTGATTCCTTCTATATCTAGTAGGCATGTTTTAGTATCATCAAATGGTTTTTATCCATCTTAGAGGCTGTTCTCCCTCAGGACTCAAGACAGACTCCAGGAGAAACCCTGGAGAGTGTCCCCCTCAGGACACCATTGCCAACCAGAAGTCACTGCAATCTCTGTTTTGATCAATATTTGAACCAAGATATGGAAACTGACTATTTCAATTTTCTTGTTGTCTATAGTGGATTCTGGTAGATTGTCTGTGAATAATATTAAGGTTATATTTTTGTTGTTATTGTTAATTGCCCTCAAGTCGATCTTGACCCATGGCGACCCTATGGATGAGACATCTCCAAGGCCCCCTGTCCTCCACTGCTCTGCTTAATTCCTGCAAACCTATACCCATGACACCCTTAATAGTGTCCATCCATCTGGCATGTGGCCTTCCTCTCTTCCTACTTCCCTCCACCTTTCCCAGGATTATTGTCTTTTCCAATGAGTCCTCCCTTCTCATGATGTGTCCAAAGTATGACAGCCTCAGTTTGGTCATCTTGGCTTCCAGGGAAGTTTCTGGCTTGATCTGCTCTAGAATCCACTTGTTTGTCCTTTTGGCTGTCTATGGCCTTAGCATGTCAGAGTAAAATATTACTCAGCCTTCAGACATTAGTAGGCTAAAATTAGGGCTGGTCTTAATACCCCAAAGGTACCAGATCCTGTCTGATACTGGAAATTAATTAGAGTCATCCTTGTTAGTACTTGGATGGGAGACCACCAATGAATACTAAAAGCTATAAAGCTACATTTCAAAGAGTGTAGAACTGAGTATTCTTTGCTTAAGAAAACCCTATGAAATTCAGGGGTCACCATAAATTGACAGGCAACTTGATAGCGTACACACACACACACACACACACACACACAATTAGCTGGGCTATGCTCCACAGGTAAGCAGTATTTTGCATATTGTAATTCTAAGTGATCTAAGTGATCTTAGGGCATGTGTTTAGGTCTGAATTGCATAGCACAGAATTCACATCTAGCTGAACTCAATAGTGAAACTCACATTGATTTTTGTTATAGTTTTAGTGTAACAATTCATATTTATCTTTCATATTTATTTACCTCTCTCTCTTTCAGTAGTATATATGCACCACTGCAGTACATTACTCTAGAGCCTGTAACACAAGCCTCATATATTTTCACTTGTTATTGTCTGCTTTTTCCCCAAGCTTGCTTGGCCAGCTAATTTGGAAGCAAATCAATAGATTGTAATCTTGTTTCTAGTAAACCAATGGGCACTGATGTGAAATTGCAATAAGATATATTTCTGGGGTTCATAAATCTGCCTCCCTACAAAATCCAGTTTCCCACTTATACACTATCTAGCCATACCAATTCTGGCAACAAATATTACCATTTCCCCCCTTTAGATCAGACAATAAATAAACTAAACTCTTGCTGTAATTATGATAGGGTATCGTAAAATTTTAATTATTACCTTGACAAAAATTTGACAGAAAGTTTGTTTTGATTTGTAGCTGTTAACCTATCTCTGTGTAGCCATCATCCAGATTTACACATCTTTCCCAGTGTTTCTTGACCTCTAAATACTGTTATTGTAGAAGTCTGCAGATTGTGCCTTGAACCACTCTTTCACTTCATGAATGACATCATTTGTGTTGTCAAATCCGTGACTCTGCAATGGATTTTTCATTTTTGGGAAAAGGAAAAGTCACTTGGTAATGATGACACTGATAATATGTTAGCAATATACTTTAATAACTTCTGGGTGAGAATTATCATTTTACAATACCCCCTTGTACTCCATCTTACACTTTAGTCACTTCTCATACAACCTGTGTAAAGGATATAATGAGCTGATTTTCTCACCATCATGCACATTGGGAGGAGTGATGACACTGACAAAATATCATCAATATACCATAATAACATCTTGGTGATAATTATTACTTTATGATACCCTCTCATAATGAACTGCCTAGGCATTTCAGATCAAACCTATAACATGGAGAGAGCTCATTATCATGCACTTAATCATCTCACTTATTTTTTTTATTTTTTATTTTCAATATTTGAAGTGTGCTTCCATGCCAACCATATATAAGCCATTTCCTTCCCTCAACTTTGTTCTTTTGGCACAATTCAGTTTGAACAAGACAGAGGAACTCAGATCACTCAGATCACTAGCAAGGAAAGTTCATGCTATTTGAAGATTCTAAAATACTTGCTTTTAAACAGCCAACATCTAAAGAGCTAAACTTTCACAAAAGAAAAATGGCCTGGGAGAAAGGTTAGTACAGCATATTAAGCATTCCTCAAAAAATGTAGAAAAACTCTTTACTTGCAGACAAGGAAAAAAGTCAATGAGAGATGATATGCAGCCGGTAGACAATTCAAAGGCATTGATACAAAACTACATTTCCGCATTAGTGCAAAAGATCCCCCCTCCAAACAAAACAAAACAAAACAAGGAATGTCTTTTGCAACATTTAGATATACTCCTTAGTAGAGTCTCATGGGGAATGGGGAGAGATTGCTACAAAAACATTAGTGAGAGAGTACTTTATAACATGAAGCTTCCTCTCCTAATGGTGAATTCAATCTTACCCTGTAGTTTTTTATTTGCTTATTATGCCTTGGCAAAATGAATTAAATTCAGTAATATGGAATTTTATCAGTACACCTTGGGTGGGAATGTCAACATATTTTTCACCAGATTCACTGCATCAAACTGCCACTTTGAAAGATGGGAACTCTGTGATAACCTTGTACTGGAAACTTTGGAACCACTTTTATGCAAATCGAATTTGCAACTTGGCTCTAATTGATTATTTTATCTCACCTGCAATCATGACCACAGTGGGATAATTTCTTTCTCACATGTCTTCAGTAGCAGAGTTCTCACCAATGTGGTAACTTCATATTTGAACTGTACCATCAAAGAATGCAGTTAAAAACAGTGGTATTTCAGTCTGTTCCTGGATCTGCTATTGCAAGTGTTTCCATCACCTTGTCAGAGCTGGTGGACATGTTTTCTGTCTCCGGCCACAGATTCCCAGTGACTGCAATTGTCATAAGATCTTTTTACCAATTCAACTTTAGATAAGACAGAGCCTCCTAAACTATTTGTAAGGTGGAGGAGGGGCTCATATTGGCAGACAGATGGCTATTAATTTTGCCTACTTGTAAGGGGTGGGCAAATTACTCTTTCCATCCATTATCATTAAAATGTGTTTAAATATGAAGACTGTTACAATCAACGTGCATTTAGAAATGCCCTCCATATGTTCAGTATAGCATACCCCAATGAAAACTTTCATATGGTAGATTGGAGCCACCCTTTCTTATGCCTGACTTAATACATCTCACTACTGGATAATTTAATAAATGTTGATGGTCAATGGACGAGGAAGATCATTGCGGGGGGGGGGGGGTATCTACATAGCCACATAGGCTATCCCACAACTGCTACCAAATGTAGGGTTCTCCTCTTATGAAATCCCTTAGGAAATATGAAGACTTCTCGGCACTTAATGCAGTTAGGAAGAGGTGATTTTCCTACCTCTGCAACAACGTAAGGACTTTCTCCTGTCCCCCTTGTGTAACACCAGTTGTGGGGACCATCTAAATACCTCAAGATCCCTATAAGGATTTATACAATTTCTATAATCAATGGACACCACCTTCAATATTCAGTGCTGCTGCCATAGACATTTTTGTTTATGTGTTAGTTAATGCTTTTAAAAAGCATTATTATTTAAAACTTTTTAAAACTTTTGTAAACTGATGTTTTAGTTTAATCTTTTTAAAATTCTCAAATCCCATTTCAGTAGAAAAGTGGTATAAAAATTGAATAAATAAATAAATAGTTGATTAGGGTGATGTGCAGAGTCACTTGACCTTCTTTGAATACACAAGGATGTAATCTGTATGGACTAAACACCATGTCCCCATGCTGCCAGGAAGCCATCTCTTTTGGCCCTAATTGAGGCTGCAATATAAGATACCTGTATTTTCTGGCGTATAAGACGACGCCCCAACTTTTCCAGTTAAAATATAGAGTTTGGGATATACTCGCCATGTAAGTCGACCCCACTCTTCCAACACACACCAAATAAAATTTTTAAATCATCAGATTTGATTTCAATATGGTAAATTTAATTCAAATGCTTATGACATGCAGGTACTTAGCAGAAAAACTGTCACTTATAAACACAACAAACTACAGCTCCCACGTGTTCCCTAACTTTTATTTCTTCAGTGTATTTTGGACCTTACTTTTTCAAAAATAGTCATGATTTACCATAAATGCTGCTTTAAAAATTATTTCCATCTCCCAGCTATGAGATGGTTGCGGGGAAGTGAGAAAGTTTTGGGGGGAAGGACAGCCAATATACTAGGTGATGCATTCTGAGGTATGTACAATTTGGAGCCAAGTAAGTAACCCTGGCCATGTCACACACTCTCAGCCTCAGAGGATGGTAATGGCAACCTTCATTTGAAGAAACATGCCAAGCACACCCCATGATAAGGTTAAAAGTCACCATTTTGACCATTAAAACATCCTCCATTTTGAGCACAGCTAAGAAGCATGGATTTACTTTTATATTAGTGTTTTTAGCTTTCTCTACCTTTTATTTCTTGTATGTCCTACATTTTTTGTAGTGACTTGTCCTCCTTTGCATTGAAGACATTTGGTCAACCTGTCTGAGTATCAGAGTATGACTCTAGAAACCAGGGTTCGAATCCTGGCTCAGCCATGGAATTCCCCTGGGTGACCTTGGGCAAGTCACACTCTCTCAGACTCAGGAGATGCCAATGGGAAACTCCACTCTGAAGAAACCTTGCCAAGCAAACACTATGAGCCTTAGGTTTGCTGTAAGTCAAAAATGACTCAAAGGCATACAACAACAATCTTAGATGTCACACTCTCTCAGCCCCAGAGGGTGGCAAAGGCAAATCCTGTCTAAAAAAAAACATAGGAAAGAAATGATAGGTTCATGATAGGTTTGCCTTAGGGTCATCATCAGTTGGAAATGACTTGAAGATGCACAACAACAAAAACAGTATTGAAAGTCACACTCTCTCAGCCTCAGGGAAAAGCAAAGGCAAACCCTTTCTGAACAAACCTTGTGAAGGAAACCCCAGGATAACTTCATCTTTGAGTTGCCAAAAGTCAGGAAGGACTTGAAGGCATACAACAACAGTCTTGAAAGTCACACTCTCTCAGCCTCAGGGACCAGCAATGGAAAACCCTTTCTGAACAAACCTTGTGAAGGAAACCCCAGGATATGCTTCCTTCTCTTTCTCCCTTCATCCTCATCCCCCTCTTTCTGTCCTTGGCCCCTTTTACCTTCTCTCTTCATTTGCAGACCTCTCTTTCTTCCTTGGCCCCTTTCTCCCTCCATTTTCAGACCCCCTCTTTCTTCCTTGGTTTCTTCCTTCTCCCTTCTCCCTTTGTTTTCAGACCCCTCTTTCTTCCTTGGTTTCTTCCCTCTCCCTTCTCCCTCCATTTTCAGACTCCTCTTTCTTCCTTGGTTTCTTCCTTCTCCCTTCTCCCTCCATTTTCAGACCCCTCTTTCTTCCTTGGTTTCTTCCTTCTCCCTTCGTTTTCAGACCCCTCTTTCTTCCTTGGTTTCTTCCTTCTCCCTTCTCTCTCCGTTTTCAGACCCCTCTTTCTTTCTTGATTTCTTCCTTCACCCTCCATTTTCAGACCCCTCTTTCTTCCTTGGTTTCTTCCTTCTCCCTTCTCTCTCCATTTTCAGATCCCTCTTTCTTTCTTGGTTTCTTCCTTCTCCCTTCTCCCTCCATTTTCAGACCCCTCTTTCTTCCTTGGTTTCTTCCTTCTCACTTCTCTGTCCATTTTCAGACCCCTCCTTCTTCCTTGGACTCTTTCTCCCTTCTCTCTCCGTTTTCAGACCTTTCTTTCTGTCCCTGGCTTTCTTCTCCTTCTCTCCCCACTCCCCGTTCTCATCCTCCTCCTTCTCTACCCAGCGTATAAGATGACCCCCAACTTTTGAGACCCTTTTCCAGGGTCAAAAAGTCATCTTATACACTGGAAAATATGGTATACCCCACTAAAGGTAGAAGAAAACTCAGAATAAACATGTTTCAAAATGTAAACTTAATCTTTTTTCATAAGTCCCTTTCCCCTGGCATTACCCTCTCTCCTCCAGACATACATACCACTGCTGGTGTTACCTTGTGAGAAGGAAAATGGAAGTGCATTTTTGGTTCTGGTTTAATTCATGGAAATATTTGTTTTTATTCCTAATATTATGTTAGTGTCTTCCAAATACAGAATGCAACCAAATACATTCAACTGGAGAATATGTATGTACGAGCACTTGCCTAATACTATTTTTAAATAAGAACAATGAAAACAACAGGTAACAGAAGCACCCAGATTCATTTGGATTCAAACTAGCGATGCAATTATGTACTAATTTCATTCCCAAAGGAAAGAATAAATAATTTCCATTCTTCTTTCCATCATAAATTCATATTTATTTTGAAGATTATTTATAGTTTGGGACTTATTCTGTACAAAAATTGCATTTTTTTAATTTTTTGGTTTGTTTTTTGCACAGAAAACTTCATTTTCTATACATAAACTAATATATCTGTGCAAAAATTGCTGTTTTCTGCACATAGGTGTGCATGCATGCATGCATGCAAACACACACACACACACACACACACACACAAACAAACATAAAGTCTGTGTAGCATTAGTCCTGAACTGTAAAGATTCAGGATGCTCTTCAGGATTTCCCACTATTTAATTTTTTTTAATTATTTATTTATTTATTTATTTTTACTATTTTTGAATTTTATTTCGATCTCTAATTTTCAAATGCTTACTTTTTGATCTGAGTACTTATCCAACCACCACTGGCCTTGTTTGAGATAATTTATCCCTTCCCTTGTGCCTTTTCTCTTCTCTTCTCTTCTCTTCCCCTTCTCCTTCACCCAAGTTCTTTTACTTTCCTTCTTTGCTGATCTTCATCTCCTGCTTCTTACTCATTAAACATTCTCTCTCTTTATTCTTCTCTGTTTCTTTACCAGGCACAATATTTCTTTCCTATGCCTCTCTTTCTCTGTATTAAAATTGTCATATTCTAGTTTCCCAAAACCTGGCAGCCACATTTGCACCTACTTATTCAAATCATGAAGAGGCTCATGGAGATCAGCCCTTATGCATGCATGAACACACAAAAGCATGTCCCTAGCAGATTTACCCAATTCCTGGATAAAACACAGAATGACACTCAGTTTGAAGTTCTGCTGCATTCTGCAATGGCTTCTGTGATGCATTATATGACAAAGGGTGCTGATAAGGCTTAAATAATGTGCATAACTGCAAGCATTTTGACAATGTGGACAACTATTCAATCAATGGGAACATGAGTTATTAATATGATCTTAAGAACATGCAAAAATATGTATTCTCTCTCTCTCTCTCTCTCTCTCAAAGATCTCAGTGGAAGAGACAAGAAAATATAGGAAAGAGATCTTTTGATCCCTAATAAAGAGATTAAGCAAAGGATTAACTATTGTACCTCCAACTCAATGCTAAACCAGAAAGGCCTAGATTTGATCTCTCTTTTTGTCAACCAGAAGGGGTGGAGCTATAAATATGAACTTTTGGCAGTGATTACTCTTTCCCTTATATCCAGCCATAGTTAGTGGAAGGTGGTAGTGGAAAATCCTCAAATACAATGCAATATTATTCCCTGTCAATAATTATAACCTCAGTAAATCTCTTTTTGTATTATGTCTATGTCTGCACTGGGTTTAGAAAATATCCCCAATTTATTATTGCCTGGAAGTTTAATAAATGTTCTATTTACCCCTCCTTCCAAATCTGTAATAAAAAAGTTAATTAAACCTAGCTCTGATACTACTCTAGGAGGTACCTTCAGTAGATGACTCCTCACTTTAATCAGATTAGCTCTATCCTTTTCTCTTTATCATTCTCTTTTTGTTTCTGCATTCTGAAGGCAAAGTTGACATCAGACTATTGGAATTAACTCAGCCCTGTCCAAATCAATTTGTCAGCTATGCCTGGAATGAACAAAACTTCCTACCATCAACCATGTCACTGTTCAAAACCAGACTATGCTATTGTAATGTGCTTTATGGGAGAAGCCTATGAGAATGGTTTGGAGACTTCAGATGGTGCCCTGAATGCTCTCAGCTTGGTAGTTTAAAGAAACTATGCAGTCAGAACTTATATTATTTTCTGGGTCAATGACAGGCCATATCACCAACACTGTACTAGGTGTACTGACAATGAGTGTGCAATTTGGATCCATGTAAATTGCTGAATGTCACAATTGAAGCCCTAAAAGACTGAGAAAAAGTTATCTGAGCAATAACCTGGCCAGATTCTAACATTAGCCAATACAATTAGTTCATGCGTCTATTAACAAAATCTAAAAACAAAAAAACAATAAGTAGAAAAGATAAGGACTGGCATCCTGATCAGTATTTTTGAATTCTAATATCCTTTGATTGTGTCAATCTTGAAAAACTGTAGATCAATATTTGATTGTCTGATATATAAGCTATATGTTTTGGTTTTCATTTGGGAAGGGATCAGGCAAGGCTGCATTTAATTACCCTATTTGTTTAACTTCTACACTAAACATATCATAAATAAAGCAGGATTAGATTTGGAGGAGAGAGACATGAAAATTGGAGGAACAAACATCAACAATTTAAGATATGCCGATGTTAACATACTGGTAGCAGAAAAAAGACTTGGAACAATTACTAAAAAAGGCAAGGAAGAAAGTGCAAAGGCAGTTTTACGGTTGAACCTTAAGAAAACAAAGAAATTATATACATAATTTATACAACTTAAAAGCAGACAATGAAGATATTGAAATAGTTTAAGATTTTCCACACATTGGCTCAGTGATTAATCAGAATGGAGACTACAGTCAAGAAATCAAAAGAAGACTAGGACTTGGAAGGGCAGCTATGAAGGAACTAGACAAGATCCTCAAGTGTCAAGATATATCATTGAATACTAATGTTAGGTTTGTCCATGACATCATATTTCAGATGTTTATGTATAGTTGTGAAAGCTGGACAATGAAGAAAGCTGATAGGAAGAAAATCAACTCATTCAAAATGTGGTGCTGGAGAAGAGTAATATGGATATGCTAAAAAGAGAAATAAATTGGTCCTAGAACAAATCAAGGCTGAACTCTTCCTAGAAGCCAAAATGGCTATATATCACTGAGACTGTCATACTTTCACCATATCATGAGATAGTATGATTCACTAGAAAAGACAGTAATGTGTAGTAAAGTAGAAACCAACACAAAAAGAGGAAGTCTGCATTCCAGATGGATGGGCTCAATCAAGGAAGTCACAGTCCTGCTGATGACAGGGTGACTTGAAGGTTTCTCATTCATATGGTTGCTATAAGTCAAAGTCAAAATAGTGGCAGTAAACAAAAACAAAAACAAACAAACAAACAGAAAGTTTTATAACCTACCTCTTTAACCAGGTAGGGTTAATTTAGTAACCTAATCTAAGTAGTATAAATTTGTAGCAATGCTGATGATTTCTGTCTTGAGTGATCCATTTACAGCCATGCATGTTATTTCTTCTCCAGTAGAGATATAAATTTCACTTCCAGCTTTGTCAAATTTCACCTGCATTTTCTTTCTATCCTTGGTATGTAGCATGTTGCAAGACTTGTCTTGTGTGGGTGTGGTTGGGTGTGCACACAGGTTTTACACACACACACACACACACTTGGAAACATCTTGCAGCAAGATTACCCCCCCCCAAAAAAAAAAGATAGGATAGGATTAAAACTTTGTAGCATGAGTATTTATATATTTTGCCTAAGGTATGTGTTGTCTCCATCTGTTAAACCAGGGGTAGGCAACCTTTCCCCTTTAAGGGCCGATGGACTTCAGCTCCCAGAATCCCAGGAGCTATTGGCCAACATGGGACTATTGGCCAACATGGCTGAGGCTTCTGGGAGCTGAAGTCCCTTGGCCCTTAAAGGGGAAAGGTTGCCTACCCCTGTGTTAAACCATTTTTGCTTATTTGTTCAACTCTGCAAGTTTCATCACAGCACATCTATATGTTTAAAAATATACTACTTTTCTGAATGCAAAGGTAACAATAAATCAAACAGAAAATACTAAAAAGGTTAAAGCTATTAATATATTCCTCCATCTTTTATTGCAGTTGTAAATATTAAATGAATATTTTAATGAGTTGAGAATATCTATATAAATCTTCATATTACAATGTGTACATCTTTTTCTATAATCTGAAGAAGGGCATGTTTGTATGTTGATGATATCCAACATGTACATAATAATCACAGTATACTTCATTTTGTGGATACACTGTGAAGCACTCCATGAACTTTGCAAATGTGCAGTTCTACTGGTGAGGTATGTTTCTTCTCATGATGAGTTTCAAACAATGTAAAATGTTCCCCCTTTTTTATTTCAACATTCTAAATTGTTGAATCCAACAATACTCCCATCAATATTTCTCCACTTACACCACTGTCTCACTGTCTTATGATATCTCTCTAACAGGTGGCTTCATGGAGTCAAAGCAGATGGCCCTGTAGGAGCGGACTCTCACTGCTATGGCTGCAATTGGGCCAGGATCGCAGGACCCAAAGTGGGCCACCACTGGCCACACCAGCTAGGAATGCATCTAAATTTAGTTCTTTTGGGGCTGGCTTCTCCCCCTTAGCACAGCCTCACTGTGTCCTCCAGCCACTTTGGTGCTGTATGTTATCTAAATGCCACACCACCAAAGTAGTCAGAAGCCACCTTATTTAGCCTGTGAGTTTTGGGCCCTATTTTCGCCCCTTGGTTACAGCAGTGGGTTGTTATTACCAAGTGCAGTAACTCATAGGGGGGTTGCAGACTGCCAGAAATAGTGTAAATTGAGTCCACTTTTAGGGTTAGGGTTAGGGTTAGGGTTAGGGTTAGGGAATCATGGGAACTGTAGTTTATTGTGGCACCAGAGGTCTCTGACAGAGAAGGCTCAATGTCTCAGAAAAAAAAAAATTCCATGATTCCCTAGCACTAACCCTAACCCTAAAAGTGGACTCAATTTGCACTATTTCTGGCAGTCTGCAACCCCCCATAGTATCACCCCTCCCTTTGATTTCCTCCTACATCACATCATGCAGAATCCGTAGTAACATTTTTTGTACTAATGTTAATCATAAATCATAATTCCTATATAGCACTGAATGTAATGACAATAGCTGTGATGTAAACAACTGGCAAAATTAAAATTTTAACTTTAAATTACAGTATAATATGAACATCCTAAATGTATTTACATGTACATAGTTTCATGTGGTTAAAGTGAAACCTTTGTAAGATGTGATGTTTTTGAAGAAAAGTTTAAATATTTTTTTTTTAAAAAAATAAAAATATATTTTGATTTTTTTTAAAAAATTACCTGGGGCCTCTCCTTTCTCTTCCCACTGAGCTTCATTCCACTCACACTTGTCTCTTCAGCAGTGGTGCTATCTAAACCCCATGCACCCACCTATTGATTTCCCTGGGTTATAGAATTGCCATGAAGATACTTTTACAAGGTGGCTATATCTAACAAAGCATGCTTATTGCATTGATGCAACTGTGATATCTGAAGACAGCATGATGAGATTTGTACATTTCTTAATGAAAGATGTCATGAGAATGTTTATCCTGAATTTTTATGGCAATATAGGGAGGTAAAATTATATCAACATGTGTATTATGTTGTAACAAAAGTTGCAAGAGTTTCAGGAAAATAAAAATGCTTAGGAAACTGGAAACATTTGTATCCTTTCAGTTCGCTACTTGCACCATGGTTCTTTGGAAATAATTGGGAGAACTCTATAATTGGGGGAAAAAAACTTCCTATCTGAATATACAATAAAGAACTATGACAATAACCACCATAACAACTTGGTCATGAGTGTAGAACTTCCCCAATTTATTGCACTGCTTTGTCAGAAGACAGCATGGTATTCTTCATAAAAATACATTATCGATTTTGCAAGTGATAAGATTGGTTTTTAAAAGTGTGTTCCTGTGAGCTGACTCTCAGAGTCAAGTTTCACTAAATTCAATGGGGCTTACTCCTAAGAAAGGGATTGCTAAGGCTTTAGTTCTATACCCAATTATGTAAGACCCATTAAACTCAATATTACTTAATTTATTTATTTAAATCTTCTCTCTCTCTCTCTCTCTCTCTCTTTAAATCCCACCCTTTATTTTAAAAGTAAATACAATAAAACTCTTTCAACAGCATACAAAGTTTTGCAGCATCCCTACCTCCAGGGTTAAAATTTATATTTAACATGTGACACATAAAGGAAAGGAGAGAGAATAGAGAGAGAGAGAGATGCTATAACATGCCATATAAAATAGAAAGATTACATAAAAGATACAGGAAGTTTACATAAAATTAAATTATCAGATTGGGTTACAACACTGGAGTTTATTTTAGTTATATAATTATAGATCTAGGGAATGTTGCTATTATTCTGACCCCTTTTTGATCAGGGACAGAGTCAAAAGTGACCTTGAAGTCCATAAAAACTGCATAAAGTTTACCATACAATGGTCTTGAATATTTAAAGACAAGGTGAGCTAGTACTAGGCAGTGGTGATTCATAAAGTGATTATCTCTAAAGGCTGCTTGAGCCTCAGAAATGATGTTATTTTGATTTAGAAAAAGGGTTAGTCTGGAAGAGAGATATTCAGCATATATTTTTCCCTTATAGACAGCAGGCTTATTGGTCTATAGTTCCTGGGATCATTAGCTTGACCTTTTTTTATAAATGGGAACTATAATTGGCTGATTCCAGCCATCAGGGTTTGGACTGGAATGTAAGGCCACTTACAAGGGGCCCCACCAATGGGAGTTGTTTTTAATTAGTTCAGTAGGAATGTCATCATTTTCAGGAGCCTTGCCATTTTTGAGTTGGGAAATATGGTTGGTAACATTTTCAGTGGTCACTGGATCCCAGGGAGGACCCCTTTTTAACTGAAGCTCGATGGATCATGCTGTGACATGAAGCCTTGGGGGCAGAGCCAGAATTAATTTAGTGCCTGCTGCCCCCAAGAGCTTCAGTGCATGAGCATTAATTGAGGAGAGAGGATGTCTCCTCAGTCACTGGCTGAGTTTTTTCCTTCTGGTCTCTTTGCTTATGGGGGGTGGGGAGGGAGATGTTGCTCTGCTTTGTCTCTCCTTTCATTTCTTCTTCTTCTCCCCTTTTAGCTGAACACATGTGGCTGGAATGGGGAGATAGGGGGCAAGCCTGCCCTTGATGGGTTGTGCTGCCTTGGTCATCCCGGAGCTCTGTGCTGAGCTCTGCTTAGGGAGGCTGAAATAGTTGTTTGCTGCCGTGGCTCTCTGTCTGGGTGGGAGGCCTTTGCCCCTGGGCTGCCTTGGGGGACTGAGACAGTAGTCATGGCCACTGCTTTCAGCCTGGGATGGCGGCCTTCCAGCTGGGTTCTTGCCTCAGGGTTTCAGGCCTTGCTATTTGAGCACTCCTCTGCACTGTGGGCCCACCCAAGGCCTGATGAGTCAATTGGGGCATCACAGAGCTGGGTGTTGCACCCAGCTCTAATGGTGCTGATGCAGTCAGTACTGACTGTGTGGGTAGCTGGGGCGGGGGGGGGGGTTGGCTTGCAACTGTGGGGCTTGGACTGTTTGGGTTGGGCTGCATCTCTATGTTGGGGCTGGCTTTTGGCCTACCCTATGAGCCCCGTTCGGCCATAAAGTTTGATACCTCCTATAATTGTTAGGCATTAACAGGGCTCTACATTTCACACTGCATTGTATCTTTAGGTTGACCTTTCCCCCCTCCCCCAACAAAGTTGTGAATTTTTGCTATGGGCTATATGTCAGAGGAATTGCCCCGTCAGGGCACCTCTTGATACTACTTTGCTGTTGTATGTACTATTATTATTATTCATTACTTTCTGATGTGTCACCTTACCTACATCAACTATGCACATATACATTTGATCTGTTGGGCGGATAATTTCTCTTAGTAGTTGGGTTTGTCCTCCTATTCGGCTGGCATGATTTGTGATGGCACCTAAAAAGGGTAAAGGGGGTGGGGCAAGGATACAGGACCGGCTAAGCCTTCTAAGTGCCCAGTGGTACAACTCTCTTCCTCTAGTGATGAGTCTGCTAATAGGGAGATGGATGAGATGTTTGCTAAAATTAGGTCGCTTGAGGAAGCCTGCAGTGGGCTGCAGTGTCTACTTCCTCCTTCTTCTCAATTTTATCAACCTCAGAGGGCTTCTAAGCATTCTAAGTACACTATGATCTATGAAGAGATGAAAGCCCATATTTTTGCCTTAGAAAAAGTGCAGTGTGGCCCTGAGCTGTATTCAGTTCAAGCTATCCAGCCCCCTGCAGGCCAAGATGTCCAGGTCCTGTTCTCTAGAGCAGCAGAAAACATGCTAGCTCCTTCCTCAATATGATATCCTTCAGTATTTAAACAGGGCTTTCATAACATCCTTTAACCACCTCTTCTCTAGGCTAAACATACCCAGTTTCATGAGTCATTCCTCATAGGGCATGGGTTCCAGACCCTTCACCATTTTAGTCACCCTCCTCTGGACACAGTCCAGTTTTTCAGCATCCTTTTTGAATTCTGGTGCCCAGAACTGGACACAGTATTCCAGGTGGGGCCTGACCAAAGCAGAATATAGTGGCACTATTACTTCCCTTGATCTAGATACTATACTTCTATTGATGCAGCCTAAAATCGCATTGGCCCTTTCATCTTCTGCATCACACTGTTGACTCATGTTCAACTTGTGGTCTACTAGGACTCCTAGATCCCTTTCACATGTAGTCACACCTGGCTTGACCTGGCTAAAGCATGACAAATCTGATAAAGCATTATGCTATGGTGATCTTAGGTTTGCTACACAGTCTATTACCCTAGTCATTAGATCATCTAAAACTGACAAGCATGGTAACGGTGCTCAAAACTTTCTACAGCCTTTTTCAGATACATCTATCTGTCCAGTACATGCCTTGCATGAATACGTTCAAGCAAGAGGATCCAAACCTTGAACTTGAATAACTATAGGCCGGTATCCCATCTGCCATTTTTGAGCAAGGTGATCGAGTGAGCCGTTGCCTTTCAACTCCAAGTGAACTTGGATGAAACCAATTTTCTAGATCCATTTCAAACTGGCTTCAGACCTGGATTTTGGGTGGAGACTGCCATGGTTGCCCTGGCAGATGACCTGTGCCTAAGCATTGACAGGGAAAGTGTGATCCAGTTAGTCCTTTTGGACCTCTAAATGACTTTCGATACGATAAACCATGACATTCTTCTGGATCGCCTGGGAGAGTTAGGAATGGGAGGCACTGTAATCCAGTGTTTACATTTCTTTCTCTCAGGCAGATCCCAGAGGGTGATGCTCGGGAACAGTTGCTCTTTAAAAACAGAGCTCAAATGTGGTATCCCTCGGGGTGCCATCCTGTTCCTGATGCTATTTAATATCTATATGAAGCCACTGGGAGAGATCATCCGGAGTCATGAGGAGGGGTGTTATCAATATGCTGATGACACCCAAATATACTTCTCCATGTCTCGGTCAGCAGCCATGATGGCAGATGGCAATTTCCCCCTCAATCAACGTCTTGAGGTGGTAATGGACTAGATGAGGAAAAACCAACTCAAACTGAATCCAGATAAAACAGAGGTACTCACAGTAGGGGCCCCCAAACCAGGTATCGGGATACAATCTCCAGTCCTTTATGGGGTCACACTCCCTGCTAAGGACTGTGTTTGCAGTCTGGGAGTGCTCCTAGACTCGTCGCTTCACATGAGTCAGGAGCACCTGTTATAAGCTTTGACTGATACGCCAGCTGAGCCCTTTCTTGGAAGTAAGGGACCTAGAAATGGTAGTGCACACACTGGTAACCTCACGACCCGATTTCTGCAATGCACTGTACATGAGGCTACCCTTATACCTAGTCCAAAAACTACAATTATTACAAAATATAGCAGCCAGGCTGATCACCATTAAATCTAAAAGTGATCACATCACATCCAGTTTGAAATTTCTTCACTGGCTGCCTATGGGTTTTCGAGCACAGTATAAGGTGTTGGTGATTACTTTTAAAGCCCTACATGGCCTGAGTCCAACCTATCTAAGGGATTGCCTTCTTCCATATAATCCACCCCGCACCCTCAGGTCCTCTGAGAGGAATTTACTGCAACCAATAAAAACTAGATTAGTGGTAACCTCTCAGGGGACGTTTTCTGCTGCCACACCCAGACTGTGGAACACCTTGCCAGAGGAGATCCATCAAATAACCAACTTGGACAGCTTTTAAAAAGCTGTCAAGATGGATCTCTTCCAGCAGGCATTCCCAGAATGATCATCCCACCTTAACCTGTGCTCCTCTCCCACTATACATTTCTCTATATACCTATTGATGTCTCAGAAAGCACACTGTTTAATCTTATGCTCTTATTTTAATTCTGTATTTACTCTTTTAAGGGGTGGTTAATTGTTATTATTGTTATTATTGTTTAATGTAAAGTATGCTTTTAAACTGTATTTTATATTATGTAAGCCAGCTTGATTGCTTTGGCAAAAGGCAGGGTATAAGAATACATCATCATCATCATCATCATCATCATTATCATTATCATTATTATTAACCAAGACCTCTGTTTGTTCATCAAGATCTTTCTCCTTTGACCAAACATCAGTTTTGATTTGTTACTACCAGGGCCTTGTCTTCTATGGACTTTACTAATGTCTGCTTTGTGACCTATTATTTTCAGATTGGAGCTGCTTCGACGGCTGCCTCCATGGGTTTTCAACCGGATGTCATCAAATGAATTGGTCACTGAAGGTCTTCTGTATACTGCAGATATGTTAGGAGACTACCTTGTTCATTGGTGTTTCTTTGTTTTTCAGATCCCTGCCCTTGGCCATCAAGAGTTTGAGTACTACTATGTGGCCACAGCATGATCTACTGGGCTGCTCAGCAAGCAAGAACAAGTCACTATGGTACTCACTTGGTCTCTGGTGATGTTGCTTGTTTCCATTGGTTGGGCAAGTGGGGTCTTCTTTGGTACACCCTGTTGCCGTTATTGTTTAAGGAGCACTGAGGGCCTCCCCACCCCCATGTTTGTGGTTCACCTTGGGATCAATGACCTTGGTTTGTTAAAGAGAAAGGCACTTATTTTGCAGGTGCTTGTGACCTGGGGGGGGGGGTGACAGAAAGAAATTGCCCATAGGTTTGGCTTTAAATATAACCCCCATCTTTAATTTTAGTAGATTGGGAGAGGTATTTTATGGTTAGACTTCCTCATGTGGGCTGGCCAACAAATAATGCTGCTTTTGGGTTATCATTGAGGGCACAGGTGTTATCATCCAAATAAGCTGCAGAGGTGGTCTGGAGAAAGACACCTCCTGCAGCTTCTTCCACACTTGGTTGTTCTACTGATTTGGTTGCAGTTCCATTAAGAAGTTAATAAATAGGTCGATTAATAAATGGCTCTGTTTTCATCCCAATCTTGTGTTCTGGCTTCATATTTCTGGCGTTGGGCAGCAAAGGATAAAGTGGGCTCTGGGAAGCTACAAAAAGACTTTTGTAAAAGAGATCTTTGTTGTCAAGAGCTTGTTTAGTTATCCCAATACATTGGGTTGCAAATATGTAGAATGGAAACATAAAGGAATGGATGATTACTGGGGACATCCAGGTTCAAATCCCCCCCTACATCCCCCCCCCCATAAAATTAACTGGGCGATTTCAAGCCTAACGTACCAGAAATAGTTGTTGTGCAGATTTAAAAAGTGACATATGAAGAACAGAACTATGTATGCTATACTCAACTGAGAAATGAAGAGGGATAAATATACAGGGCTTTATTTGATTCATTAATTCAGCTTCTATTTTATTTGGGAGGAATTGGTCCAGTCATGTATGATATGTGGTCCTTGCCTTGCTTACACAAAAGTGGAACAATACCTTGCAAAAGAAATTAAGAAGTAAAGATTCTTCACTAGGACAGATGCAATGATTACTTATTTCAAAATAAATAAATTAATAAAATTTATTTCCAAAGATTTACAGTGCAGCAGATTTACAATGCAGATTTATAATGCATTATATTTAAATTTACAAGATAGCAGATGCACATACATAAAGATGATTGCAACCTTCTTTAGGACTAAAAGGGGACATATAAATAATCTAATAAAAATGACTGAAGCTGAATTTATATATTTTATCATAATATTTTTAATTATAAGACCTTTTAACTTCTCTTGGGATATATGTGTACCTTCCATGCTGACAGTGATCGAGTGTAAGTAAGTGTGTGTATGTATAAAGTTTTTTGCTGTTTCAGAGATATTGAACATGTTTTATACTGAAACCACATATATTGCAATGCTGTTGAATGTCACAATAGGCTGTTCCAGGATAAAAGTTCATAAAATACATTATACATCTTGCTCCCTTTCAACTAGCTTTTCTCCAAATTGGATTGCAATCCATCATTTAAAAAAATCCCTCAATCTTTGCTCCAACAAAATTGACTCACATGACTGTGGCCATGGTGTGGTATTATAAACAGGAAAGGAGAGAACATCAGTATGTCTCACTCCCTCAACACATAAGTTTTATGCCTAGGAAAGGCAATTTTCCTATATCTCCAGTGTACAGAAACACTATGGCAGGAGCATCCCAAAAGCCAGGCCTGGACAGAGGTGGGAACATGGAGGAGATTTCCTTCCTTCTTTCTGTCTTCCTGCTCCATAGTAGTAATTATAAGTAGTGCCACTGTAGAAGAACAAAAAGAGGAGGAGGATTGGGGAAAGACTTCTGTCTTTTTCATACTGCTGCCAATGAATTTTCTGGGTCTGTAACCAAATGTTAACCACACTGTTGTCAGATTGAAGGATGGATGCAGCTATAGAAAAATCAGTTGAGAACTGGATGCAGAAGGGTAGGAGTTATTAATTGCTAAGGAACATTATTTCAAAATATATCAAAAATGTGCAGAAACACAGTCTAGCCAATGTGAATGTGTATCCATAAATAAATACATTTGAATAAATGCTCACAAAATTCCCACGACTAGAATGATACACACAAATCGTATACAGGTTTGCATGGGGGGTGGGGGAAGAAAGGATAGAACTGAGCTTATAGTTGTTAAAATGTATTCCATACACACAAATGGAAATATATTTATTTTTAGAATGGTGTATTACCTAAATACTAGATTCCTATTCCCTTCCTCAGTTCATAGTTCTTAAGATTTAAGTCTGGGATCTGTGTCTGCCAGAAAAAACATCCTTCTCTGTAAGCCCTAGAGCAATGTGCAGCTTTATGCATTATGTTTTTCAAAGCAACTTTGCTTCTCTTTTATTTGTATGTGTGCATTATATAGCTGAAACCATGAAGAAATCCAGTGCTAACCTATTCAAAATAACTTGCTATGTCCTAATATAGAAATCTCTCTTATTTGCAGTTCTTCAGTTGAATTAACCCTTCCGAAGTGCAGTTCTTAAGCATATTAGTTTGATCCCCTTCTCATAAACTTTAATTGAAAAAGATAATATAACCAGTCCTGTAGAGAGTTTGGCATATCTATTGGTAGGATGAGCCTGTCACAAAGACATCAGTTTTGCATTTTTATATCAATTAGTAATTCCCAGTGCACCTAATATTAAATATTATTCTAAAAATTCTACCATAGTTGTGAGTTGGATTAATTACATTTCTCTAGCCATATGTTTCCCATATTGCCACTTTTATGTATTGCTTTTCAACTCCCACTTGCAGAAGCTAGACAATTCAGTCAGAACAATTTTCTAGGCAAAAATATAAAATGCAAAAAAGAGGAAGACATCTCACTCTTCAAGACATGATTCATGCTTTCTCTTGGAGATGAAACCAAATTAACATGGAACAGAAAACACACCTCTAATTTCCAAAAGTATAACTCATTTTCTGAGTACACAGATATAAAATATATATTTTCACCAACTGGAAAAAAAATTATACAGGTTGTTCTGAGTCCAAGGAGTACCTGGACATCTAATTCTTGAACTACAGCCCTTATGCTATATAATAAATTATTCTTTGAAACTGAAAGTTTATTTCAAAACAGAAGTTTGTGATCAAGGTTGAAAATAACATTAAGCGAAGTGAGATGACTGCTTAAGACAGCAGATATTGCTAGAGCTCTGCCTCCAGTGTGATAGAGCAAGGGAAGAGGACACCGTCTAATTGCCAGTGCTGAAGTAAGATTGAGCAACTCATTCAATCAGCTGCCTTCTTTACATAGACTAGGGAGGGGATACCATCTTATTGTGTCCCCTCCCTTTTATATGTAAAATATGGAGTGCTATTTTTGGTCCCTTCTAGTCATGATACAATATGGTGTCAGACATATGGGGGAGGGTATAGTGAAGCTACACAAGGTACTTGCATAGCCATGCATAACAATAATGTAAGTTTGTGGAAAGGAAGGATCTTTAGCTCAACAACTTTGTATGTAGAAGATGTTAGGCTCATTCAGTGACCTGTCAGGGATAGAAAAGTTCTCTGTCTGAAATCCTGAAGATTCACTTTCTTCAGCAGAACAAATACTGATCTTGACAGACCAAGATTTAAGACCAGTACCAAGGTATAAATAGCTTTATGTGTTCCTTCCCAAGATGTCTTAAAATGATGTTTGTTCCAGACAAATAAAATTGAATTAAGCCATAGAAATCTGCCTGAGTGATCCTGAATCTTACACATTACCTAAGGACTTTCATCAGGTTCATTTATCATCCAGCAGTAATTCTACCAGGGTGAAAAGAGGGGAAAAGGGTCCTCCATTAGCTATCTCCTGAAAAGCCAGCTCTATCAGATTATGTCTATCTCCATGTGACACAGGAACCATGCCACCAAATTGCAGAAGAGAAAGCAATATGCACAATCAGCTAAACCAATCCCTGAGAGAGCCACAATTTTGGTGCTCCTCTCTTTGAGCTGTTTCTATCCTAGTAAGTCATGATAAGATAGTCATGAAGCTACAATGGCAGGTTACATTGTACAATTTTAGCTGCATAAAGTCTGGTCATGATATCTCCTAATGTTAAGAACTTGTGTCTGAGGTTTACTAGGTTTACACCACCAGCAGCAGAGAGGCTTAGGTTGCCCTGGCAGGACTGTTTGCCCTTCCCTGCCTCCAGAAACACCTGCGGAGGCTTGGGGGCGGAGCCAATGCCGGGAGAAGCCTCAAAAGCTCTCTGCACTGCCTCAGGAACATCACCAGCAGCAGAGAGGCTTAGGTTGCCCTGGCAGGACTGTTTGCCCTTCCCTGACTCCAGAAACACCTGCAGAGGCTTGGGGGCAGAGCCAACGCTGGGAGAAGCCTCAAAAGCTCTCTGCACTGCCTCAGGAACACCACCAGCAGCAGAGAGGCTTAGGTTGCCCTGGCAGGACTGTTTGCCCTTCCCTGCCTCCAGAAACACCTGCGGAGGCTTGGGGGTGGAGCCTTGTCATCTCGCCCCCAGCTTCAGTTGCTTTACCGCGTTCGCTCGAGAAGAGCAGGAGGCAGAGGCGGTGACAGCGGTTCTCCCCGCACCCCGCCCTCCAGCGCTTACCATCTCTAGCTGAGAGCCTCCTGTTAGCCTTCAAAAACCAGGCCGAGGCAGCGACTGCTCCGGAGGAGGCAGAGGCGGCGACGGTGGTTCTCCCCGCACCCCGCCCTCCAGCGCTTACCATCTTCAGCTGCGGCTCTGAAGTTTAAGATAGTCCAGAGTCTGTCCCAGAGACCCAGGGCAGGACAATATAAAGCCCGCCAGGGAAGAAAACAGACACTAAGGAGTGATAATTTATGAGGGGGAGTTGGATGAACTAATTGTCATCTCAGATCATTGGAAGTGAGGACGATTTTTACCATCTTCATTAGCTCTGCCTTTAATTCTCATTACTGAGATGACTGTAACACTCTTATAGGATGTAGCCCCCTTGTTAAAGGGCTCACAACACTTTCACCGCTTAAAGTGAATCTTCCCGAGGCACGAGGAGAGGCTGGGGCGACTATAGGAGTTGTGTTGGGGAATGGGAGGTATGGCTGGAACAGAGTGGACAGATGTTACAAAAGAAGACAGGATCACTGTTTAGTAGCTATCCTGCCTTCAGTCCCCTCTGTTTCCCAGAATGGTTTGGGGAGCGGACCAACCATTCCACAGAACCTCACTCTGCTCCTTTGCAACGCCAGGTCGGTAAAGAATAAGACTCATATCATCCAGGATCTTCTCCTGGATGAGGATGCCGACCTGGCTTGCATCACAGAGACCTGGCTGGGGGAGGATAGTGATGTTACATGGGCACAGGCCCTCCCAGCTGGGTACTCTGTCAGTGAGCAGGTGAGGGGAAGTGGGCGAGGGGGCGGTGTGGCTCTAGTTCATAAGAATACCTTGACCTTGACCAGTATACCTATCCGGAACACGGTCCGCTTCGAGTGCATGTACCTTAGCCTGAAGACTAGGGATAGTTTAGGGATTCTGCTAGTCTACCGACCACCCCGTTATCTAGCAGACTCCCTGACCGAGCTGACACAGCTGGTCTCCGAGCTTTTGCTGGAGTCTCCCAGGCTTTTGGTTCTGGGGGACTTCAACATTCCTCTCGAGACCAGCTTAACAGGTGCGGCTCGGGAGTTCATGGATACCATGACAAACATGAGCCTATCCCAGTTAGTCAATGGGCCCACGCATTGTGCAGGTCATACACTCGATGCGGTCTTTAGTACGGAACAGGAATATCCATAGGCGGAGGTAGTAAGTTCCTCCGCATTGTCATGGACGGATCATTTCCTGGTCAAAGTGTTTCTGAGAGCCAATATCCGCTCCTCCGGGGGTGGAGGACCTATTCGAATGGTCCGCCCTCGAAGGCTAATGGAGCCAATTGGATTCCAGAAAGCCTTAGAGGGTTTAATGGTTGGGAATGCCGGTGATCCTGTCGAGGCTCTGGTTAATACTTGGAACAACGATCTTGCCAGGGCCATAAACACGATCGCCCCCAAGCGCCCTTGCCGCACCGCTTCTAATCGTAAGCCATGGTACACACCTGAGCTTAGGAAGATGAAGCGGGCTGGACAACGGCTAGAGTGCAGGTGGCGGAAAACTTGACTCTTATCTGACAGAACTCGCCATAGGAATTTTCTTTATTCCTATCGGGAGGCAATATATGCAGCAAGGAGAGCCTTCTCCTCTGCACGTATTGCGTCTGCAGAGTCCCGTCCGGCAGAGCTGTTTAGGGTGGTGAGGGAGATGACGCAGGTGCCTCCTGCGCCAAATCCCTTGCTTAACCCGACAACAGCCTGCTGCGACACATTTAATAACTTCTTTGCAGATAAAATCTCTCAGATAAGAGCCGACCTTGATGCGACCGTTGGGACAGAGTCTATAGGCGAGGCGTCCACCGACTCCATTGATGTAATTTTACTGGATCAGTGGCAATCTGTGAGTACCAAGGACGTGGACAAGCTGCTTGGTAAGGTGAGGAAGACGACTTGCCCTCTCGACTCTTGCCCATCTTGGCTGGCCGTCCAGGGGGGGGAATGCATTGATGAGATTCATTACGGATATCGTCAATGCATCCTTCAGGGAAGGACATGTTCCATCATGTTAAGCCGCTTCTGAAAAAACCTTCCCTGGACCCCCTGGATATGAAAAACTATAGGCCTGTGTCATTGCTGCCATTTTTGAGCAAGGTGATCGAGAGGGCGGTTGCTCTTCAGCTCCAGGCAGTCTTGGATGAAACTGATTATCTAGACCCATTTCAAACCGGCTTCAGGACAGGCTTTGGGGTTGAGACTGCCATGGTTGCCTTGACCGACGATCTGCGTCTGAGCATCGACAGGGGTAGCGTGACCCTGTTGGTGCTCTTAGACCTCTCAGCGGCTTTTGATACGATAGATCACGGCATCCTCTTGGACCGCCTGAAGGGGTTAGGTATCGGGGGCACTGCTTTGCAGTGGTTCCGGTCCTTCCTCTCGGGTCGGTCCCAGAGGGTGCTGCTCAGGGACTGTAGCTCCAGTAAGAGAGACCTCACTTGTGGGGTCCCTCAGGGAGCTATTTTGTCCCCGATGTTGTTCAACATCTATATGAAGCCGCTGGGTGAGATAATACGGAGTTATGGTGCTGGGTGTTATCAGTACGCTGATGACACCCAAATCTATTTCTCCATATCTCATTCATCAGCCTCGAATTCCACTGGCATCTCTTCTCTCAATGAATGTCTTGGGGCGGTAATGGGCTGGATGAGGAAAAACAGATTGAAGCTGAATCCAGACAAGACGGAGGTGCTCACGGTAGCGGCCCCAAAACCAGGAATTGGGTTGCAACCTCCAGTCCTGGATGGGGTCACTCTCTCCTCCAGTGACTGTGTTCGCAGCTTGGGGGTGCTCCTTGACTCGTCGTCCTGATGACAAATCAGGTTAATGCGACGGTCAGGAGCGCCTGTTATCAGCTTCGGCTGATACGCCAGCTGCGCCCTTTTCTGGAAGTAGTGGACCTTGAGACTGTTGTGCACGCATTGGTAACCTCACGCCTTGACTTCTGTAATGCACTCTACATGGGGCTACCCTTGTGCCTGGTTCGGAAATTACAGCTGGTACAGAATATGGCAGCCAGACTTGTTTCGGGAACATCTCGGAGGGATCACATTACTCCGGTTCTGAGGTCCCTCCACTGGCTGCCTATCAGCTTCCGGGCCAGGTACAAGTTGTTGGTTATCACCTTTAAAGCCCTAAATGGCTTGGGTCCAAGCTATCTCAGGGACCGCCTTCTCCCATACAATCCTCCCCGCGCTCTCCGGTCCTCCGGGAGGAAATTGCTGCAACTTCAAAAATCGAGGCTAGCGGCTACCTCCCGGGGGGCTTTCTCAGTTGTTGCCCCTAGACTCTGGAACGGCCTGCCGGACGAGGTCCGTCAATTAACATCACTTGACAGCTTTAAAAAAAGCTGTCAAGACGGATCTCTTCCGGCAGGCCTTTCCGGATTAATTATCTAAGCCTCGGGTATAAATAAAAAACATTCTCCCCAGTGATCCTTATGTGGTCCCATCATTGATGGTTGGATTTCACTGGCTGGACACATACTCTGGGTCCCCATTTTATCTATTTTAAATAGCTGTGTTTTTTGTTGTTTTAAAATTTACTTGATTTAATATTGTTTTAAGGGGGGTGGGGGGTTACTGTATATCTATGTTTTATTGATGTACTCATTCTTAATTGTAAGCCACCCAGATTGATATTTCAGAGGGCGGGGTATAAATAAATTTTATTATTATTATTATTATTATTATGATTATTGTTTCCCTTTTTCCTCATTATATTCTTTTGCTTTCATGCTGTAGACTGTAAGCCTGAGGACAAGGAATATCTTATCTTGATTTTATTGATACATAAACAGATTTGCATTACTAAGCATAATAGACCGAGAACCAGAGGAACTATGATCTGAAGCCAGGGATATAATAAAATAAGAATTCAAACAGACATTTTCAATAAACAAAAAGAAAGAGGAAAAACCATGGATGAAAGAAAAAAAAATACTACAACCAATAAAGAAAAGAAGAGAAGAAAAACAAAAGGGAGATAGGAACAAACTAAGAAACATGAATGCAACAGTAGAACGGCTAGTACACAAAGATAAAGAAAATTACTACAACAGCAAATGTAGAGAAATAGAAGACAACAACAAAAAGAGAAGAACAAGAGATCTATTTCACAAGATCCGAGAAATCAAAGGAAAATTCAAACCAAGGACCGGGATGCTCTATGACAATAAAAATAACTTAATTCAAGAACAGAAAGGAATAAAAAGACATTGGATGCAATACACAGAATTATACAAAAGAGATAAAAAAAATGAAGAGCCATATGAAGATGAACCCCAAATTCTAAAAAGTGAGGTGGAAACTGCAATAAGAGAAATAGAGGAAAACAAATCACCAGGAACAGATGATATTCCAATTGAACTGCTGTGATCCACACTGAGAGAGTCAACTCTAGTGCTAACCAACATATATCAACAGATATGGAAAACAAAATGATGGCCAACAGAATGATGGCCAACAGATTTGAAACAATCAATATACAACCCCATCCACAAAAAGAGAGACACAAGAGAGTGCAGCAACTATAGAACTGATATCCCATGCAAGCAAAATCATGCTCAAAATTATGCAACATATACTCCCACTATACATGGAGAGAGAAATCCCAGAGGGTTCAGGAAAAGAAGAGGCACAAGGGACCACATTGCAAACATATCATGGCTAATGGAACACACCAGGGAATTCCAAAAGAAAATCAGCATGTGCTTTATAGACTATAGCAAAGCCTTTGACTTCATAGAACAGGGGTAGGCAACCTAAGGCCTGGGGGCCGGATGTGGCCTCCCGAGGCCTTTGGACCGGCCCCAGGCTGGTCCTGCCGCCTCCGCCATCCCCCCGCTGTCCCCTCCGCCCCTGCAATATTGATTATTTGATGATATTGATTATTGTTGTTATTACTTGTTCTTGGGGTTTTCTTGGCAAAATCTCCACAGGGGTTTTGCCATGGCTTTTCTGGGGCTGAGAGAGTGTGCATGCATATTTTTTTTAATTTTAATTTTTTTTTTTAAATTTAAATTTAATTTTAATTTTTTTTATTTATTTTTGGTGCTTCGACCCTCCAATTGTCTGAGGGACAGCAACCTGGCCCCCGGCTCAAAAAGGTTGCCTACCCCTGGCATAGAACATGAACGGCTATGGAATGCACTTAAAGACATGGGAGTGCCAACACATCTTATAGTCCTGTACTCAGGACAAGAAGCTACTGTCAGAACAGAACATGGAGAAACCAAATGGTTCCCAATTGGTAAAGGGGTCAGACAAGGCTGTATCCTTTCACCCTATCTGTTCAACTTGTATGAAGAACATATTATATGAAAAGCAGGCTTGGACACAGAAGGGGAGGAGTAAAAATAGGAGGAAGGAATATCAACAACCTAAGATATGCAGGTGACACAATAGTACTAGCAGAAAACCTCATAGACCAGGAATATCTACTAAGGAAGATCAAAGAAAAAATTGCTAAGGCAGGCTTAATGTTGAAAACAAAAAATAATGACCACTGAGGACCTTCACAAGTTCAACCTAGACAATGAAGAAATAGAAATAGTAAAAGAATTCCCATACCTGGGATCAAATACTGATAGAAATGGGGGCTGTAGTCAGGAAATCAGAAGAAGACTAAGAATGGGGAGGGTGGCTATGAAAGAACTAGAAAAGATTCTGAAATGCAAAGATATACACTCAGCACAAAAATTAGAATCATCGTATTCCCTGTTACCATGTATGGATGTGAGAGCTGGACAGTTAAGAAAGATGATAGGAAGAAGATAAATGCATTTGAGATGAGGTGCTGGAGAAGAGTGCTGAGTATCCCATAGACAGCCAAAAGGACAAACAAATGGGTCCTAGAACAGATAAAGCCAGAAACTTCCCTGGAAGCCAAGGTGACCAAACTGAGGCTGTCGTATTTTGGACACATCATGAGAAGGGAGGACTCTTTGGGGGAAAAAAACAATAATGCTGTGAAAGGTGAAGGGAAGTAGGAAGAGAGGAAGGCCACATGCTAGATAAATGGACTCTATTAAGGAAGTCATGGGTATGGGGTTGCAGGAATTAAGCAGAGCAGTAGATGATAGAGGGAGATGTCTCATCCATAGGGTTGTCATGAGTTGAGATTGACTCGAGGGCAGTTAACAACTACAAAACCCTGCTGACAGCCTTCCTAGCTGAAGAGCAGGGTATAACTGTTTCAAATGAATAAGCAAATAACTAACTAACTAACTAAATAAATAAATAAGGGGTTTATCACATTTTTTAAAAAAGCAACTTATCCTTGCCATTTTACAGTCACTTACGGGATGCATCCGGGAATTATCACACAAAAAATGCCACCAATGCTGCCGGGTGACTGCATCCCACCTGTATCCCATCTCCTACCATTCTCAGCTGGCTGATTTGCAAAGTCAAGAAGCTCCTGACTTTGCAAATCGACCAGCTGAGTGCAGCTGGGAGCTGAGATTCAGGCAGAATGCAATTGCCCAATGGCACTGGTGGCATTTTTCATGCGATAATTCCCAGATGCATCCCGTAAGCAACTGTAAAATGGCAGGGGTAACTCACTTTTTTTAAATGCGATAAACTCCTAAATAGCTCAAAATCCATTGTTAGTGAAGGCCTGGCATATTTTATGAAGTTACATTCTATATCAGAATATGAATCCTGGAACCTTAAAGGGCCCAAAAATGAGAGAAACACTCTTTTTGAAGGCAGTCACCAAAGCAAACCTTCTTATGTGGACCTCCTTGTCTGCAGAAAAAGAAGGAAAGGCAACCTCCTGAAGCAATTAATTCAGCCCTCTATCATTTCATTTCATTCATATTTACAGGTTTAGACCAAAATATGAAGCAGAATGTAAAATACAAATATATATACACACACACAGTTACTGCTAAAATCCATAAAGCCTAAGACTCATAATACACATACATACATCAAATTTATGACCAATAAATTTAAGAGTAATTTCCAGAGATTAACACTAAAATAATTAAAATTGCTGAATTTTTTTTGAACATTTCCAGTCTAAAAATCCTAAAAATCCATAATTTTATCACATAATATTTGTCTACAGGTAATAAGGCCAGAAGCATAGAACCTAGCAACCATCTCTGTGATTTGTATATCCAGATCATCAAGCAGAAGTGATAGCTAAATCTTTCCAATTTAACTGGAACATTTTAGAAAATTGTACAACTGGAATGATGAAATTAGAGTGGATGCCTTGATAAAACAGACAGTATAATAAGACATGGGCTAGAGTCTCTATGTCTACATGTGTACAAGCAGAAGTGCATTTATCATATGGAGCTTATATATATATATTGCTATCCAATACAGCTGATCGAAGCACATTAAGATGTGCCACAGTGAAGGTGGGTCTGAATTTCGGTACTGTTAAAACAGTGAGATGCTACCTTACAAACCAATATTGGAATTCTTCTAACTTGATATCAGTGATTTCATGGTACAGTTGCTCCTCTGTTTTCATGGGTGATCCATTCCAGATCCCTCCATGAAAATGGGAACCCACACATATTCAAGCCCCATAGGCTTGAATGGAGGCGTGGAGGCATGTAGGGGCACGCAGTCGGGGCACACCCATTGTATGCCTGTGCATTTGTCCCTCGTGCATAAGTGAGGGATACATATCCGAAGTGTGCAAAAATGGAAGAGGCTGCTGTACTATATCCCATATATGGTGCTACAGAACTGATTTGTCCCTCTAAAATCTCATTTGTATTAAAACCTCCTGTGAAAATTCACATAAGGGTATTATTTTTGTTTAGCATTTGTTTCTAAGAGGTGTAACACTAGTCCACTAAGGTCTGAAACACATGGGCCAAAAGAAGTACCTTCCAGCCATTTGGGAGGCTTGGCATTTAGACAATGCATGCCTTAATGTGGCCCAAAGCCATTCTGATACCACCAAAAGGAATCCAAGGCTGCCACAAAAAGGAGTCAGTTTAAACAGACTCCTGGTTGCACAGCTTAAGACCTGCAGCAGTGGCCTGCTTTGGGAGTGGGGTGTGCCGCCACTACAATCCTGGCCCTATTGTGGCTGGAGTGGTCAGAGGCCACTCTTTCCCAGCCATCTACTTCACCCCTATGGTCAGCAGGGCCAATCTACATAGTAGAAATATATGTTTCAGCCAATAGTTACTCATTAGAATCCAGGCCCGAGCCTCAATAAGGATTAAGTCCGCCTTCAGTTGAACACAGTGTGGGACAACAAAAATACTTCTTATAAATCTGCTTTAGATAACCTCAAAATATTATTATTATTATTATTATTATTATTATTATTATTATTACATATTTGAGCACTATATAATATAATGGAGATGGCTACAAAGACTTGTATTGCAGTGGGGATAAATAGTTATCTTTTGGTATGAAAGAATCTATGTAATGCTAATAAATTCCTTAGTGCATTTGCTACTGCCAATTCTATCTACATTTTCCATGAGCCCAAAGAATGAAATAGTAATTCAAAATATTTGAAGCTAGTAACCTGGTCAATACAACATTCTATGAGATTCTGACAAGCTTTAAAGCATAAATCCAGGTTGCCTGATCTGATGCCTACTCTTTAATGGTTAACTCTAGCCTTGCTTTCTGCTTCTCTAGTCCTTTCCTCCAAGTTGTCATGCTGGACTGACCGACAATGCATACTCATAACTAATACTTATTTGGCTGCCAAGCTCTATAATCACCATCAGGCCTGGAATAAGAAGAAGAGCCCTCCTTCCATTACCATCCGATGTCATCTGGGGGAGAGACACCAGGCCCAGCACCATCAGGCCTGGAATAAGAAGAAGAGCCCTCCCTCCATTACCATCCGATGTCATCTGGGGGAGAGGACACTAGGCCCAGCACCATCAGGCCTGGAATAAGAAGAAGAGCCCTCCCTCCATTACCATCCAATGTCATCTGGGGGAGAGACACTAGGTCCAGCACCATCGGGCCTGGAATAAGAAGAACCCTTACTTCTTAAAGGACGGGTGGGATTCGGGATTTTATGTTCTGTTTAATATATCTGTATGGAAATTTTAATGTTGTAAGCCGCCCCGCCGATTGCTCTGCAGAGGGGCGGGATATAAATTATTATTATTATTATTATTATTATTATTATTATTATTTACTAATGGCTAGGACTGGAAGTCCTCCCAGGAATATCATTGGCAGTAACTTCTTTCTGGCTTCAAGTCACAAACAGGGGAACAGTTTCAACAGAGGACAATGAAATATAGTCAGGAAAAGAAAATAGCCAGAAGTCTCATGAAGATCTTACACTCATATCTTCATTCTTTTACTACATCAATTTGATATGTTTCAATATTTTTAACTTCTTTATTTTTCAGATGATCTCATCATCACTAATAATGAATATATTCTTCCTTGGTGATATTTTTCCTGTTTTTTCTCCTTCCTTTACTTCTTGCTGCTTCATTAAATAATCTTACATCACCAGTGATCTTTAAAAAAAAAAAAAAAACACCACCTTTTGCAAGCATTAAGTTAAAGTAAATGATTCATCATATAAAACAAAATAATAAATCACTCTGAAGGATTTGAGTTAAAAATAGAGCATCCAGTTTTACTGGACATAAACTAAATATAACATTGAAATAATTCTTCTTTGTCTTTATGATACTTTTAAATTTGTATGCATTATTAATTATTACTTTGCTTTAAACAGATTTCTTTAGAAAGCTCTCCCATCTGTCTTTTTGTGATTTGTTTCACATATAATTTAATCCATTTGCAAAATTAACTGTTAGAAAGTATCCAGTCTCTCTCTCTCTAGTAAAGCTTGTATGCAGACTTCTTTGGAGATATATATATATATATATATATATATGGAGATATATATATATATATATATATATATATATATATTTTCTTGCAGAGAGTTTTCAAAGATGAGCACAGGTGCTAATCTGAGATATCTACAAGTCTCTTCTCACTAGTAGGAGGAAAATGATCTCCGTAAATTGTCTAAGGCCTTCCTCCTAGACTTAGCTGTTTAGTTCCAATGAATAGTGACAGGCTTTATTTGTGTTAAACTGGTAGTTTAAAGAACAAAATGAAATAAAAATGATTTTAATTTCAGAGAAAGAGAGAAAGAAAGAAAGAAAATTCAGTATAAAGATAAATTGTTCTTGAGCCTTATTGATTTGAGTATAGAATGTCTTACTTGGCAATGGAGAGAACTAACTATTGCAGAAGAGATCACTTGATCTCCTAAACCAAGGGTAGGCAACCTAAGGCCCGGGGGCTGGATGTGGCCCCCCAAGGCCTTTGGACCGGCCCCAGGCCAGTCCTGCCACTGCCGCCACCCCCCCCCCCCCCATGATGATATTGATTATTGTTGTTATTACTTGTTCTTGGGGTTTTCTTGGCAAAATTTCCACAGGGGTTTTGCCATGGCTTTTCTGGGGATGAGAGAGTGTGCATGCATATTTTTAAAATATTTTTTTTAATATATTTTATTTATTTATTTATTTATTTATTTTGGTGCTTCGGCTCCCCAATTGTCTGAGGGACAGCAACCCGGCCCCCGGCTCAAAAAGGTTGCCTACCCCTGTCCTAAACAGTCATACTTCTTTCTTTGGGATAGCTTTTTCTGCTCTTTCTCTCAGGACTGAGGTCACAAGAATTACTGTGAGTCAGCTGCATTCCTGTTACTATCCTAGAGGCCAACAATTATATGGGAATTACTACTGTTTAGTCTACCATGTGCTGTTCCTCAGTGGCCATAACATAAAACTTTATCACACAGAAGGCAACGCCATGAATAAAGCACATTTAATCCTGAAAATATCCCGCAAGAGCGGGATGATTTTCAGATGGCATCCCTCACATCACAATTATCCTGCAATTAACCTGTGAATAAAGTGGCAAAATCCCATCTTTTTTATTTTTGGGATTTTCCCATGTATAAAAAGTGGCAGGATTTTGCCACTTTATTCATGGGTTAATTGTGGGATAGTAGCACTGTTGGAGGATGTCATTTGAAAATCATCCCGTTCTTCAGGATTAAATGTGCTTTATATGTGGGAGGATGATGTTTGCCTCCCATGTGATAAAGTCCATAGTTAAGAGCCTTGCTGTGATAGATTTTTCCAGTTAGCAGATCCTTTAACTACAGTGATACATTTGCTTTTTCAAAGGAAGTACCTTTCACGCAATCTCTTCCCCCAAAATTATTCATTTAGTACCATGTTATGTCATTCCCCCTCCCCCCCATTTTTATTTTTACTGTCACAGTGTCATCTAGGAAAAGGCTTAATAATAATAATAATAATAATAATAATAATAATAATAATTTTTATTTATATTTCCCACCTCTCCCTATGGATCAAAGCGGGATTACATCAATAAAAATATACAGCATATATATGATACAATCAATAAAATATCAACATTGTTAATAATTCAATAAAATAGTTCAATAAAATAAGCAGATAAAGTTATTTTACACAGTCTAACCATATTGTGTGTGAGAGAGGTGGGGTGTCTGAAAAAGACAACAGTTTTTGTGTTGATCCACAGTCTAAGGCCAAAGATAACTGTTACTTCCATAGGACTCAGGAGTTAATCTTCCTCAATTTCTGTCCACATCCTTGTCACATTTAGGGCATGTTTTGGCATTCTTTTTGAATGCTATAAATAATAATAATAATAATAATAATAATAAATTATTTATATCCCGCCCCTCTGAGAGCAATTGGGGCGGCTAACAAATTAAAAATACATTACATCTCAATCCCATCCCATCCCAACCCCCTCCCTAACCCCATAAGAAGAATATTAAATCAATTAGAATTAAAATCAATAAAATAAAATTACAGCAAATTAGCTGCAACAATATTAATAACTGAGAGAGGAGGCAGGAAACAGTGAACTTGTGCCACTATACGTAAAACTTTAAAAAGGAGTCTCAAGAGGAATTTCTGAGGGGGGGGAACCTGAGAATTCCTGAAAATTCCTGAGAATTCCTGAAAATTCCTGAGAATTCCTGAGGATTCCTGAGAATTCCTGAGGCTGGGGTAAACCATTCTGGAAAGGCCTGTCGGAAGAGACATTTTTTAAAGCTGTCTAAACATGTCAATTGGTGGATCTCATCCAGCAGACCATTCAACAAAACCTTAAGGCTTTTATATGTAGAATAGTTTTCCTCAAAATAGCCTCAGCTCTATTTATTCATTATGGTTGGGAGGGAACACAAGAGTTTTTCTATAAGGCTAAAGTCTTAACAATCTGGGTCATACAATCCCGATTATACAGAAGTTTACATTGTCTGGAATATGTCTCCACCAGGAATGAACTTGTCAACTCTATAAGTGATGGATGGAGACCACTTTTTCTAGTTACTGGTATTGAACTTCAGAGCATGCTGAGATAAAATTTGTGTGCAACCCCTTTCTTAACATTAGCTGAATAAAAAGGTAGTTATAAAAATGCAAATTGTACAAATAGAGCCCCCAAACCAGACTGTGGGCAACAAGAGATTATAGTGCTCCTATAAAGCCTTCCAGATGTAGTTATCCTATTCCCTTTGACATTTTCACATTTTGTTGAGTCACAACCTGGATTTGAAATGCAAGGGAATGTGTAAAAGGTAAAATGGCAGTAATACTTCTACAAAGCATGGTTCCTTCTATCATAAGGTCTTAATCAGAATAAGGCTGCCTACACTTTAATTTCAAGAGAAACAACAGACCTACTGTATAGGGCCTTTACAGACTGCCAGAAATAGTGTAGCTTGAGGCTACTTTAACTGTCCTGGTTCAGTGCTAAGGAATCATGGGAACTGTAGTTTATTGTGGCACCAGAGCTCTCTGACAGAGAAGGCTCAATGTCCCAGAAAAAAATACAGTTTCCATGATTCCCTAGCACTGAGCCAGGACAGTTAAAGCTGCACTATTTCTAGCAGTCTGTAAAGGCTCTCTGGGGGGAAACAGATGGGCAGCCCTGGGCCGCCCCAGGAAGCTGCGCCGCGAGGCCAAGGTATCCGCACACCTCGGCCCCACAGCACAGCTTTGCTGTCCCTGGAAGGAGCGCTAAGATAGCACTCCTTCCACAAGTTGCTGAAGGTGTGCTGCAAAAGGCTGGTGGCACACCTTCGGCGACTCTTCCGCTGCAGCGTGTGCAGACGCTGCGGCGGGAAGGCAACGTCGGAGCTCCGGCCATGCAGAAAGGCCGGCGCTCCGATGATGCCTTCGGGAAGGGGTTGTGGCACCCACCGTGCAGCTGCCCCTCCCCTTCCTTGCCCCCAAAATGGCCCTTTGTGCCGTCTGCTTCCCCTGTCAACCTAATATCAAGGGCAAGTTTTGGAGCCAATTTATCCTCCAATTTTGATATGGTCCTGGTTAGGTTAAGGGCAAATTTACAAAATTCCAGCAGGCATAACTGTTTGTGCTCACCCTAAAGTTTGAATGGTTGAGGACGGAACTACAATAAATCATGGCTGTGTGGTGTGTGCGAGAGACAATTAGGCATAGGCAAGGCTAAGATGTCAAAAAGCATGAAAAGGCAAAGCAAAGAAAATGGCTACTATGATAGCAGTGATTATAGCCTTTAACTTTAATATAACTTTGCCTGATTGTAACTCAGAAAAGTTGACAAACATTCACAAATGTCTTATTCAAATATTTCAAAGCCTGATTCTTTGCAGAACACCTTTGGGGGGAATTTCCAAAGAGTTGCCACCATTGTCATTTCCCAGCACAGATATTCAAAAAGATGGGAAACATTGGCACAGCAAAGAAAGAAGAGGGTGCCGATGCTTCTTTTATGTGCTCCTGGGATGGCTAAGCTCTCCCCTTTTCCCATTCTACTCACAGAAGGGGATGGTTCCCCTTTTGATGAGAGTTATAATACTTACATTGAGTTATGGATAAGACAACCCAGTTTTATGGGTGGCAATTTTTTGACTAAAATTTCTAGACTTAAACATGAGTATATACAATAACCACATCATTCATATTAAAAGTAATATTTCATTTGATCCCCATAAATTAAAGACATTCCCTGTCCTTTTATCATAGGCATCTTTTCTAAACAACAGGTAGCAAGAGTATTATGTGAGTAAAATTTTAGTGCTGGATCATGTCCAATTATTCTTTGAGGTCCAATCATTTATGTCAATAACCCAAAGTTTTGCAAGGTCTTGTTAAAACCTGAAGTGAAAGGGAGTTTCCTTTGAAATGTATTGGTGTAGGTATGGCCACTGTGATTTAGCGTTTTGATCATTGGACTACAACTTTGGAGACCAGGGTTTGAATCCTGGCTCAGCTATGGAAACCTACTGGATGACCTTAGGCAAGTCATACTCTGTCAGCCTCAGAAGATGACAATGACAAACCTCCTCTGAAAAAACTTGCCAAGATAATCCCATGATGACGTTAGGGTTGCCATAAGTTGGAAATGACTTGAAGGCACACAACAAGTAATAAGTGAAACTTAACCAGTTTTGTATTAATTGGGAATGATATTTCACATGAACACTTCAGGAAACCTCAAGAATATCTACAGAAAACCCTGTGTTCTCTTGTATGTATTTTTCACACTTTAACATTGTTTCTCCTTTTTTTTAATTTCTTTTTTAAGCTTGTAAATTTTCCACTACATGATCCCAGCCAATCAGGGATCATATTCTTCTTGTTGTTGTTGTTGTTGTTGCTGCTGCTGCTGCTGTTATGCACCTTCAAGGCATTTCCATCTTAAGGTGACCTTAAAGTGACCTTATCATGGCATTTTCTTGGCAAGATTTTGCTTGTCTTTAAGGCTTTTAGAGTGTGACTTTCCAAAGGTCACCCAATGTGTTTTCATGGCTGAGCACGGATTCAAACCCTGGTCTCCAGAGTCATAATCCAATGCTCAAACCACTATAATATGCTGATAGTTAGGGATCATGTACTGAATATGAAATATTACAAGGCTAATTAGCCAATTGAATACTAATAATTGCTGGTGCTGGATGAAATGTTACCCCCCCATCACACTTATTCTAAATTATCATGAAAGAGGATACTCCCATTGTCCCAGAATCCAGCTCATGCTCCCTGTGTTCCTTTCCTTTCCTGATGCCCTCTAACATTCATCACACAAAGGTCTAAATACTGTTGTTAATGGAGTTTATCTACATATTAACTCACCATTCAATAGTTGATTGAATTAGTCTATGCTAGTTGAGTCTTACCAACAGGAAGCCACCCACTGTTTTATATTCCTATGCAGATCAGAATGCAGATGAGATGTGTATCTTTCTGGAACTGTATGAAATAAGAGAGAGAGAGAGCTGAGATGCTATAGTTAATGTAGGAAGGAAGGGGTTTGGACAAAGGCTGCTCCCACACAGAAGTAATGTAGTTTGACACCATGGAATCCTGGAAACTGTCATTTGTTGTAGCACTAGGAGAAAGTAGGTTAAATATAACACAAAACTACTAATCTAAGGGGCTAAGCAGACGGGTGGCTGTGGGCTTCGCCACCCCTGAAAGGAGCACTAAATTAGCACTCCTTTCACAAGTCAGCGAAAGTGCACCGCGAAAGGCTGCGGTGCACTTTCAGCGACTTTTCCGCTGCAGCGTTTGCGAACGCTGCGGCGGGAGGTCCTCCTCGGAGCGCCGGCTGTGCAGAGGGCCGGCTGCTCCGAGGACGACCTCGGGAGGGGGAGGGGGTGCCGAGCGTGTGGCTGCCCCTCTCCTTCCCTACGCCCAAGATGGCCTTTTAAGCTATCTGCTTAGGCCCTATGAATTCCATAACATATAGCTATGCCACTCTACTTTCAATACATTCTAAACATATATATCTACATTTATGTTCTGGCTCAAATAATTGACGATGTATAAATAGAGTGATTTGTGGATGTGTCATTCCACTTGATCTAGCAATGAACATGTTTTGCTTCTTTTGCCCAAGAACACTGAACAGTGTTTTATCATTTTGGAAGTGAATATGAACATTCTCTTCAGATATATGAGAGGTAGTAGTATATTTCACAAACAAGATAATTAGCATTTGAAAGCAAAAGATCAACAGTTACCACTCCCATACCACCTCCACCCACCCACCCACAGGGCCTAGCAGAAAAAAAGAATAAATTAACATATTTAATTGTTTAAGGCCTGGGAGTAAGCAATCTGATAAACAAGGGGGGTGGGGAAGCAACCTGGTATGGATCCAGTTGAGGCAAGATGTCAACCTGTAACACCTCCCCAGCTATCACTTGGGCAAAACACTATACTCCAAGGGCAAAGCAAAGAGATTGGTTCCTGTATAGACCAGTCATCTTGGAAGGCCAAAACCTGGAGGCCTCCCTCCCAAGTCCTGTGCCTTTATGACAGAGTAAACTGCAGATCAGCCCCAAGTGCAATCTCTTTCAAAGACACCCTGGTCTTGTGCCCTGTGAGGCAATTCCAGAGTCCAACCCTTCATCAGAATGGGGTACCAAGATGTACACTGTTCTAATATCTTCTTATCTCACTAAATGTCAAAGGAGACCTATTTATCGACACCACCTCATGTCAACTGTCCAAGTTCCAACAGAAACAGTATGGGGTAGAGAAAAACCCCAAGTAACAGGTAAAAAAATTCTACCTGGCCCCTCGGCAACCAGCAAAGCTCACACTTCACTGTAGGTGGATAGGTAGGTTGCAGAAATTAGCCAAAGGTGAAATGTGAGGGGGCAACAGGCTTAAATAGCCTCAGCAGTTGACCCCATCACATGACACAGCTTGTCCAATCAGACCAAGATTAAAGCCCCTATCTGGTCTCCCTTCATGGAGGTCATCAAAGAAGATCTCTTCCCTGCAGCAGCTTTGCTGTATGGTTTAGTGACCAAAAATTCTAATGGTTTTACAGCATCTCATAATCAGATGTTATGCAATATGTGCTCTTCAAGCATGAACAACAGAGAAAGAACTTCAGAATGCAAAATAGAAAATAAATTAACTCAAATTAACTGTAGCCAAACTGATGCAGGAAGAGAAAGGGTATGGTCAAGGCCAACAAACAGGAAATGATATGAATATTTGCTATACTTAATATCTCAGAGATATGCACAAAGTAACATCTACCTGAGTATAGGCATCAGGTTGATAGCTGCAACACATATCATAAAAATAGACATATATTTCATGGGGCAAGGTAATTATTCATTAAATGCTCTCCTATTGCCTCCTGTTTGTTGGTGCTATTTTCCACTGAGGTTGCAGATAAAAATGAGACAGTATGGCTGTGAGAAAGAGATTGGAGATAGTATGCTCAAGAACCATCAACCCACAACACCAGATATTATTTTATTTTTATGAAGATACATTTCTATAAGCTTCAGAATTCTGGAACTTGACAACTTCCCCTCTTTGAATGTATGGCTGTTTTTGCTGTACTCAGAATATACATGATCTGAATTTGTGTGATTATGCCTGTATAAGGATATTACATTGAATTCCTCAGTACATTGCAGTGGTGTGTTTTCAATAGATATTTCATCGATGTTTGGTTCTGTTTGCCCTTCTCATACTTTTCAGGTCCAAAATACAACATTTTTACTCCTTTCAAAGTTATCTGTTTTGTTGAGTCCATAAAATGTTTTCACTTCTATTGCCCAATTATCTCAAGAAACTAAAACTACAGTATCATCTGTAATATAAATGTAATTCCACTTTTCTAAAAAAGAAGCAGGAGGAGGAGGAGGAGGAGGAGGTAATTTACAACTACTTAATTTTGAGGGGTTTTCAAAAGATACCAGTTGACAATTGGAACTAAATAACTGTGAAGCAAATCTTCTTGCTAAATAACTCAACACAAAATCTTGTTTGACAGAAAACAGTTATGGAAAAGCAGCAATTGTGCACCACTTGAAAGGCTTAGAACATAATAAAGGCTTTAGTGAAATTCAGGGTCTCTCTCTGGACTTTGTGGATGTTGTTAACATTGTAAAAGACAAAGTATTTTTGAAATACTATATTTTCCTGTTTCTTCCTTCAGAAGGTTTTTTAAAAAATAGGTGCCTTGCAGTTGAGTTTAAGAGGTGCTGATCTCTGCAATTCTCTAAGTAATACAGCTAGGTCTACTTCAAAGTCACCCAAATTATGTAATAAGAATGTTAAATTATGTTGCCAATATAATTTAATAAACACTCTATTAAACCAATTTGAAAAATATATTTAGCTGGTCCTGTACATGGGGATGGGCAAGGCAATGTTTCTCTTCAATTTATTTTCTGGATTTCTAGATTTTATCAGGTATTGAACACATGCTAAACTGTCTTTAAAACATACACAAACAGAGACACAAGCATGAATGTATATTCATGTTTATAACTAGCATACCACTCTGCAACTTACCTACTATCCTATAAAATTACAGCATAGACACAAATAGGGTTGCCATATCCCAATTTTTGCCAGGACATTAATGGTTTTTAACCCTTTGTGAATGTTCTGGCCCTGGGTTTGGAGTCAGTCCTGACTCCCAGCTCCCAGCTCCCCTCCTCATCCTCCTCATCTTCTGCTTTTAGCACAGTGGTGGCAGCATGTGAGGCCTAGCTGGCTGCCATGCAGTGCCTCAACCAGGTGGCTGAGCCTTGAGGAGGGATGCTTCTGTGGTCTAAGGCCTCTTCTCCACCAACGTTGGAGCTGTGTGGGGCCTCAGCCAGCCAGCTGGACCCCAAGGAGGTAGGCCACCAATGCAAGGCCCCAAGGAGAGAGGCCTCCATGGCTGCTAGCAGTGGAGTCACATGAGACCTCAGCTGGCAGGCTGAGCCCCAAGGAGGGAGGCTGCTATGGCATGGCCCCGAAGAGGCAAGGCCTCTCCCCTGGTGGCAGTGGACCCGTGCAGGGCTTCAGCCAGCTGGCTGGGCCCTAAAGAGATAGAGGGAGGCCACAGTGGCAAAGAGGACTACAGAGGTACTGGAGGACAGTGGAGGCACTGGGTTCAGTAAGGCATGTGAGGCTAGTAGACCTCACTGGGGGCTGAAGGGGATTGGGGCTGCCTCTGCTGCCTAGGCCTCTTTGGTCGTGCTTTCGTCTGGGCATGAGCTTTCCTAGACTAAAGTCTGCTTCCTCAGATGCATTTAGTCTCAGAGGTCCTCCAAAATCTCTGTTTTTGAATTTATTATTATTATTATTATTATTATTATTATTATTATCTGAAAGAAGTTAGCAGCATAAGCTTTCCTAGACTAAAGTCTGCTTCCTCAGATGCATTTAGTCTCAGAAGTGCAAGAAGATCTCTGTATCTTTGAATTCTACTTCCTCAGATGTATTTTATTATGTTTGTTGTTGCCTTCAAGTTGTTTCCAGAAAGGAGGAATTACATTTCAACCTTCTGTCCAGGAAGAATGTCAAAATCTCCTCCATTTTGAGCATGGTTAAGAGGGATGGATTTATATTATTTTTTTTAAAAAAAATGTTTTTGGTTTTTAGTTGGTTGTGCCCTCCACTTTTCTTGAATGTCCTACTTTTTGTCTTACATTTTTTTCTACATTTTGTACTAGTTTGGTAGTAGAGAATTATGGCAACCCTAGATGCAAACATCAATGCATTAAAAATAATTTAAGCAAACAAACAACCAGGATATCTGATAAATGAATATTTTTTATATTTGCATCCCTAAAATATGAATGTCACACATTTGTCAAGTGTCCTGGAAAAATTACATTTCACGGGGCTTCTAAGGCCACTATTGTAAGGAGCATAGACACAAAGAGAAGAAATTGAGAACTATGATCCCTCCATCTTCACATAGACGCATGGGTGGTTGGCTGGGAGAGAATGGATCAGGTATCTTCTTAAACATGGATTGAAATCTGAACCAGAGAAGAATATGGGACATTGTGGTATTTGTTTTATTTTTAAAACAACCACCAAGACTCATGCTGTTGTTGTTGTTTTTTTTTTAAAGGAAAAATAAAATAAAAATAATGACACTGTTAATATAGTGCCGACAATTGTTGTCAGATAATCCAGAAATTCATGTACTCTCAGATGTGTGGTTGGATTCATTTGGCTAGTGTATTCATTCATGAATCATCATCAAAGATATTTACATTACCTGTCCATGAATCCTAATATAGTACTCCTCCAGTTGCCAAAGTCATAAATTGTTTTTACATATCTCCTGCTGACATCCCAGTTGGAGCTAAGGACTCTTGATAATCTGATGAATGCCTTAGCACATTTAAAAACCACAGGTACATACTCATCTCCATCATAAGTAGACTAAAAATTGCTCAGATAGAATGCTTACTCTTTTAAAAAAAACATATCAAATAATGATGCACTTTAATCTTAAAAGCAATGCAGTTGGAAGCCCTTATGTAATATCTCATAAAATTACCAAAATCATTTCAGTGTTGTTGCTAATTATCTTATGGTAGGAGCCTTTTCAAATGGATTATATTTTGCATGCTCAAAAATGGCAACATGTGGATAATAAAGACATATCTGGCTAGTGATTATTTCAGGTCTGGTCTGACAACGTGAAGCTGGGGCCAAGAAAACAACAAAGGAAAGGACCATATGTAGCCAACAAATGTCATTATCCTACTGACACAGAGCACCCCGGAAGCCTGATCCAGAAACTTTTTTAAGGGTCATGAATTGTCACTTAGAGGTGATCTGGTTCAATTGTTTCTACTATGCTCTTATTCTGCAGGTCTGCTATCTCTAGATTTCTACTGTGATTGTCATTTGGTAAGAACAGAGAATTGCTGGAAGTCAGTAGTGGAAATTCTGAATGCTTCTTCAATAGTATAATAATTCCATATGTTCCACCTTTGATTTTACACACACACACAGCTGTGTCATTCTGGATCAGTATGCAAAAGGATCTTGCTGCACCTTTAAGATTAACTGAGAGAAAGAAGTTGGCAGTATAAACTTTTGTAGGTTTAAGTCTACTGCATCAGATGTATGGATTGAAGTGCCTCAGAACAAATCTTTATAGCTACAAATAAATAGATTGTATGTGTGAATAGCAATAGGAATGCAAAACATGTGGGTGTGGTGATGAGGTGACAATGCAAAATACAATGCAAATTCCAAAAATACAAATCTAAAAAAAAAAAAAAAAAATGAAGGTTATAAATGTGGAGAAAAGGGAGGTTAGAGCCAGCTCTGGTGACAACCAATGAGGACTGAGCTGGTGACAGCCAATAAAATGTTGGGCTGTAAGGGGAAGATTCTGTTAGGAACAGTTGGAAGTCAGATAGGGTTTGGATTCCAGACAATGGGGGAAATGTTGTCCCATCCAATCCTTTTCTCTAATCCCTACAGACTTATCAGCTTTACTAAGATGCCTTGCTTGCCCCAAAATCCACTCTCTATTTTCTGGATCTTCAGCGTCCACAAAGGTATTGACAGTAGGCATCTAACAGTCTCTCCAAAAACTAACCTGGGTGTTCATTGGGTCTTTACAGGACATCTGCAGGTTTAGTCATATTGACTTGAGACCCCCCCCCCTTTAACAATAACTCTTGATACTGCTGCAGTTGTCAGTATCCACCCTCCTGATTATGATCCCAATTGGGATTCTGCTCTGGAAGGTGTGTCCTTTTTCCAAATCTGAGCATCCACAATTTGAGGTTTTACACGCCCCTAAATATACCCCTAAATGATTTCTTAGACTTAAATTCCCTCACATGGCCATGCCACTCCAAAAGAGGGCCTTACACAGCATGTGTGCACAATTTTCCTGGGGTCATTTTTCTTCCTTGATCCCCATTGAAACCTTTGTTAAATTTCTTTAACATACAATCCAGTGGGATACATTTGCTTCCACTGCCACCCATTTTCCACCCTCTAAATGAGACAGAGACATGAAAGGAAAGGGAATGGCCAGTGGGTAAGGGGTCCCACTGGCAGACACAAAAGGTTAAAACATCAATAATTCACTGCCAGTTTGCTCACCCAGAGTTCCAACAGCATGAAACATGAGTCAAGCATTCATTCAGACAGTTCTCATTCAGTTCACACATACACCTATGCCCCCCTCCTTTTCCAATTTCCTAGAGTACAGTGGTTTCACCAGTGTCCCCCTGGCTCTGGCTACTAGGGCTGACTTAGGGGTTGATCAGGCCCCCCTTCCACTCTTACAGAGTGGGCCTATCCAATATCCCTTTATACTTGCCAGTTCCTAAAGGAGGGGGAGTCTCAATTTCCTGATCTGATCACACGGTTCTCTTTGCACGGACACTCATTCAGGAAAACGTGACACAAGCTATACCAGTTCTCCTGACAAAAATGGTCAGGGGTGCCTGAGAACTTGGATGTGAGTGTTACAGCTTCTTTCTGGGGGGGTGGAAAAGGGCAGGCTAATGCCACCTCTGTTCCCAGCCAATGCACCAGAAATGTAGTGGGTAAACAGGAACAGAGACCATGGAATTTCAGGGGGGGGGGGGGGAACAAAACAGTTTAATTGCTGACAGGCTACCAGACAGGTCTTCTTGTGACTGGGTGCCCCTCCCCTGCTAATCAACATCCTTATATACCATCTTATACAGCTAGTTTATAATTATATTAACAAATGAATAATTAACCATTTTCGTTGACTATAAGGTATAACTCCAAATCCCCTCCTATCCGTATTATGTTACACTTTTCTTGCTATGCATGAACAAAGCTGGCTTTCTTCCTCAGCAAGCTAAAATAAACAAATTCCTCCGTTATTTTAAACAACATTTCTTTGTTATCTGTGAAACAGAGTTGAAAAAGTCATTTACAAACTGCATTGCAATTGCACAACTTTAAACAGAAAATGAGACCCCAAGGGTCATCCAATCCAGCCCCAAATTAGCCATGAGCTTTGTAGTCTCTTTCATATTATTTTCATCTCTTATAGTAATGCAGACCATATAAACAAATTGCTCCTTTCATTGCATATTGTATATCACACAGTGCAGCACATCCTTTTGTTGCTGACTAAAATATTATCCCAAATTGTGCTGCTGCTTAAGAACTGTCAGAATGAGAGAGACTAAATTTTACAACAAATGTTGCAAACTAGGACAGTGATATCAGGAAATATCCCCGTACACCTTAACTGCAGTGTGAGTTCATCGTGTTCTTACCTTCTTAAGTAGTTTTTAAATTCTCCTCATTCTATATAAACCTTTGATTCTTCTTGTATTCTCTCATTGACTACCCCAGCTATGAACTTGCAGTCCAACGATAGCTAGACTCCATAATTCCTTAAGTTCAGTACATTATAGTATAGTATGCTCTGGGTAGAGCTAGGTAGACAAAGAAAGAAAATTAGAGCTTGGAAAAGTTTTGGACTACAGCTTCCAAATCCCCCTTTTAGCTATAGAACCTGTTGTCAAAACTGATCCCAGCTTGTCTTCTTTACTTTGTCTCCCTCAGAAACCATACCTCCTCTCACTCCCATCCTCCTTTGTGTCACATTTTCTGTTTGAGCTTTGACAAATGAGAATCCAGTCATTGCAAAAAACAACAACAGCAAAGAACAACCCCCCCCCCGACGCTTCAGGAGGGGCTCTCTGTTGCATGGCCAATTAAAGATTCCAGTGCCGTGATTGGCTGGCTGGTTTTCTCCCTGCATCGCCCAGCCAATCAGAGGGGATCTCGTGAGATCCCCAGCACGTTGGTAATCTCACGAGACCATGGATCTCGCGAGATTACCAACGAGATTTGGAGGGCTATATAGCCCTCGGCTGCCACATGGTGGCAGCCATTTTATCAGAGCAGTCCAGCAGGTGCTTGACTGCTCTGTGTTGTTTGGGCCTGGCGCGGCCTATCTTTAGGTGTGCGGCCCTGTTATAGGCCGATTCGGCATCTCCAGGACACGGAGGAGCATGGCAGGTCACCAGGCATTTTACCGATTGGTGGCTGAGTGTCCGTCGGTGGTTTGGTTTTGGCGGCCTGGTTTTCTTTGGCCTGATCTCCACCAGAGGGACTTGGAAGGAGGCCAGGGAGGCCTGGTTGCATTGACGGGCGGTTTATCGGGCTACGGCCTTGCCCAGCAGGGTCCCCTGACTGGGGAGGCCTGAGCATGTTTGGAGGGACCTGAGGGGAGGCCAAGGCGATCCCTCGGGACAGCGTTTTCCCGCAGCCTGGTGCCGCATCGGAAGGGAGAGGCCCAGGCGGAGTGGATTGGGGTGAAACAGCCTCTTTGAGGCCTGGTCTCCCAAGGGGGAGAAGGCCTGGTGCGGCCTGGTCTGGGGGTTCTGCAACCAGTAGCCATTAACACTGAGGTCTGTCCCTGCTAGGCACCCTCAGGTTGAGGTCATTGTCCCTGCTGGGACTTGATAAGGCCATTGGGGCCAGGTATTAGTCCTTGCTTGATACTGGATAAGGCTATTGGGGCCTGGTGTTAGTCCCTGCTTGGGACAAGATAAGGCCTTTGAGGCCTGGTGGTAGTCCCTGCTTGGTTTATATAGAATGAGGAGAATTTAAAAACAACTGGTATAGGGTGCTTTGAATGCTGTATAGTCCCCACTTGGGACAAATTTCCCTGGGTTTACTGGGCTGTTTCTTGGACTCTCATTGTCGACTGACTGGTGTAGCCTTTAAAAGAACAGTATACCTAAAAAATAGCCTTGTTACATTGACTTGTGTTTAATCAAGCCATCATGCCTCTCAGTAAGGCGCAGTCTAAATAGTGTGTGACATCTACAGGGTCCAATGCTGGACGTTCACCACCTAAGTGGGCATCTGAATCCCAGGGCAGAGAGGATGAAATTGTGGCTCATTTAGCACAGTTGGGCCGGACCATGCAGGCCTTTGTTGCAGTCTGTGAGCAATTGGCCCAGAGGGGGGTGCAGGGTTCTGGTTTGAGTTCCCAGGCCGACACACCTCCAAATGGGGGCCCAAATTGTGGGATCACAGAATACTCAGGTGCAATTGGCTTCTTCACCTGATATGTCATTGAATGGCACAGCGAGTGGTCCCTTGACTACCTCAGCTATGGAGGTTGGGCAACCAACCATAGCTGATGTAATGGAACTGTTGAGAAAGGTTCCTGGTGTGGCACAACAGGGAGCAGCTGCCCGTGTGTCAGTGCAGCCAACTCTGACAGACTTGTATAATTTTGTCCAGAAGGCTGTCATTTCAGGGCAAGGTAGTGGATTGCTCCCTGAATCATCAGAGGCATCAAACAGGGATGTAGTAAGTGCTTCTTCCACCCTTCCACAGAGCACCCGAGCTACAGTCATTGCACACTCGGGGGGAGCTTCGCCAGCATCATGGGATGCTTCACAGTAATTGTCAAGTCCAGGTTTGTCTCATTCTCTTAATTCATTGGTTCTTGGCCCACCTCGGTATGGGCTCCAGCTGGACAGGTTGGTCAGAGTGGTTGAGCAGAATGCTCAACACCTCTATCCCTTTGCATCTTCAATAACACCTGGGGCATCTCAGGTACCTCAATTAAGGGTCCAGGCTGAGCAGCCCTCGATCCCTAAGGTAGGTAACTCGAGTGGGGTGGTGACTGTGGGAGTGTCTGCTGTAGCTGGGATAGACAGAGTGGCTGAGTGCAACCCTTATGCAGGGATGTCCACTCCTCTGGGCTGGCACCTCCCGCTTTCCACAAATGAAAGGATCTGGAAAGGGGAATATATAGATTTGTTTTCCCTCACATTTCATGATCCCAACCTCAGATTATGGTAAAGGATGGGGTCGCGGTTAGTTTAGCAAAAGAATTCCAGGCTCCAAGTGCCCTAAGCTTGAGAGGAACTTTGTGAACTGGATGATGGGCTTTACCATTTACAAGGGGGTTATTGAGGAGAATGAGCCTGTAAGGTCTCCTGATTTTTCTAAATATCAGGAGATAACGATCAAGGCACACACCAATTGCCATTTTAAAAAAGGGGGGTCTGCTTGGCTCCAGCACCATGATCAGTTTAGGATGAGGGCAGTTTTAGACCGTTCTTTGTCTTGGCAGCATGTACAGTCAGAGTTGTGGGCGGATGTCTTGGTGAGGGCCTCCCCTTTGAGCAGGTGTGACAATGGCTTTGCGCCTATGGTCATGCAGCGGAAAGGGCAATATACGAGGCCTAGCATGGGGGACAGGAAAGCAACAGGACTCTGTTGAGATTTCAACTCATCTAAGTGCAGGAGGCAGCCCTGCAGGTTCGATCATAAATGAAACACCTGTGGAGGCACCCAGGCACTTCCTGTTACAGAGGTAAGAAATCCAGGGTTGGGGTCCCCTCTCAGTCAATCACAACGGGAGGGAAAAGCATCAATGCCAATTAAATTGGAGGTTCTGACTGCATGGCTGAGGATTTACCCTAACAGGGATGCCGCACAGTATTTGTTCGAAGGTTTTTCATTCAGTTTTCGTATCTTATTCTGGTTTGAGAGTTCACCAATTTGTACCTAATGTGCATTCGGTGAGGGAGTTACCAGGGATTGTTAGAGATAAGCTAGCCAAAGAACTAGCAGCAGGAAGGATATCGGGATCCCATAAGCATCTACCAATGCCGACATTAAGATTGTCACCTTTGGGTGTGGTCCCTAAGAAGGCACCTGGTGAATTCCGTTTAATTCACAATCTGTCTTACCCCAAAGGGGATTCTTTGAATGATGCTATAGACCCAGCGTTAGCATCTGTAAAGTATGCATCATTTGACTCAGCAGTGCAAATGGTCAGAGCATTGGGCAAGGGAGCCTTTTTGGCTAAATGTGATATAAAATCTGCTTTTAGGTTGCTTCTTGTGCATCCTGATTATTTTGATTTGCTGGGTTTTCAATTTTGCTGGGATGTACTATTTTGGTAAAGCAATGCCAATGGGGTGTTCCATTTCCGGCTCTGCTTTTGAAAAGTTTAGTACCTTTTTGCACTGGTGTACAGTCAAGAGGTCAGGCAATCATGCAATCACACACTATGTGGATGACTTCTTGTTTGCGAGGGCTCCCGGCACAACAAAGTGTGTGGATACTCTCTTGGCTTGTCAGGTCTTCATGGCAGAATTGGTTGTTCCCTTGGCTGATGAGAAGACGGAGGGCCCAAGCACCCATCTTACTTTTTTGGGTATTGAATTGGATACTGTTGAATGTTTATCCTGCCTTCCAGTTGAAAAACTGGAGTCAATGAGACAACAGGTCAGGGTAAAGAGGGGGAAAAACAAGGCCACGCTACATGACTTCCAATCCCTGACAGGTTATTTAAATTTTGCTTGTAGGGTTTTAGTCCCGGGACGGGCCTTTTGTGCTCGATTATATAATGCCACAAAAGGGGTGACTGTTCCCCATTACCACATTCGAATTACGTGTGGGATAAGGGAGGATTTGAAGATTTGGGAGTCATTTTTGGACCTATTTAATGGTGTTTCATTTTGGAGGTCTGAGATACTTTTAAAGGTGGACTTTCAGGTACACTCCGATGCTTCTGGTGCCCACGATTTTGGGGTATATTGGAAAGGTCAGTGGGTGGCTGAGAGTTGGCCTCAGTCTTGGGTGAATGATGGTTGGACCCACGATCTTACTTTTCTCGAACTCTTCCCTATTGTGGTAGCAGTTCATTTGTGGCCAACCCAATTTTCAAATAGGACTGTTTGGTTTTGGTGTGACAACCAAGCAGTGGTTCATGTGGTGAACTCCCAGAGCTCCAAATCTCCTAGGGTGATGGCATTGGTTAGGTCTATGGTTGCGCAGTGTTTAAAGTACAATGTGTTGTTCCAGGCTCACCATGTTCCTGGTTTACTAAATCCTATAGCACAGGGGTAGGCAACCTTTCCCCTTTAAGGGCCGAGGGACTTCAGCTCCCAGAATCCCAGGAGCTATTGGCCAACATGGGACTATTGGCCAACATGGCTGAGGCTTCTGGGAGCTGAAGTCCCTTGGCCCTTAAAGGGGAAAGGTTGCCTACCCCTGCTTTAGCAGATGCCTTTTCGTATTTTCAGTTTTCCAGGTTTCGTCAACTGGATCCGGAGGCAGCAGTGCAGCCATTGGAGGTACCAGCAGATCTATGGAGCCTTGGAACATAGAGATCGACAGGGCGATTCTTCAGTCCATTGCTCCATCGACACGGAAGTCTTATCAGCTTGCAATCTGAGCTTTCAGACAGTTCGCGTCTGATGTTGGGATGGTTGAAGTTTGGCCTCTGAGGGTAGAAATTGCACTACGTTTTGCAGTTTACCTTAGGCAGTTTGGTTTGTCCCTGGTTACCATCAGGGGAAGGTTGGCAGCCCTTGCCTTTTATTCTCGAGTGGGCAGGTTTACTGACCCTACTGCTGACTTTAGAGTTTGCTGGGCTTTAGAGGGATGGTTTAGGGAGCTTCCTGCGGCACATGATAATTGTTTGCCGATAACAGTACAGTTCTTATCAAGATTTGGCAATTGCTCCAAACAGTGTGCTCCTCGCCTGAGGAAGTTATTTTTTTCTGGGTGGCATTTTCCTTGGCCTTTTTTGCAACAACTAGGACTAGCGAACTTGTTTCCAGCTCACGCTCCGATAAGTCAGGCAGGGCACTTTGCTTATCCGATGTTCATATTTTGGAGCAGGGTATTCATGTATCTTTTAGGTGTACTAAGACTGATCAGATGGCCCGTGGCCAAACTGTAGTTTTGTCTAGGGCATCTGAGGGTAAGATTTGCCCGGTTTTGGCATTGTCTGATTACCTCAGATTGCAACTGAATGGCCCTGGTTATTTGTTTTTCATGTCTCTGGTCTTCCACTGACACAGTTTCAATTTTGAGCTCTGCTTCGGGAGACTGTGAGACGGGCGGGATTGCCATCTCATTCTTTTAGGATTTTCTCATTATTTTAGGATAGGAGCAGCAACTGCTGCAGTGGTGCAGGGCTTAAGCAATACTGCGATTAGACGGATTGAGCATTGGTGTTCCAAGGCTTTCAAATCTTATATTTGTTCATAGTGGGATTGCTTGTAATTTCAGTATATGAATGATAGGGTTACTTAATTATAGTTAACTTGTTGTTTTTATTGAACAGGTCAGCAACAGGGTGATATATGGATCCTAGGTCATAGCCTCGTCTTTTGGGCTGAGTGTCACATCTTACAATCTCGCTGTGATCTGAACTTGGGGCTAAGGGAGATCGGTTCCATACGTTGCTTTGGATGCAGAGGCATGCTGTGGGGAGCTCTTCTTCCATGTGTTATTGAGTTGGTAACCATTTTTCCACCCCCAGGATTCTTCTTGTGCACCTGGGTGAAAATGACTTGGTGAAGCTTCCCTATTTGCAGTTGGCCAAGCGTATTTTGAGAGACATGTGGGACATTAAGCGAAGATTGCTGCATACTGTTTTTCTGTGGACTAAATTTTTGCTTTGTCGTACTTGGGTGGGTGCACGAAAGGACTCTGCTATCAACATGGCTTGCCATTGGTTGAACAGAACTGTGGCCAAGAAGTTGGTGGAATTGGGGATTTTGATTGTTGAACATGAGGGAATTCAGGTTTGGTTGCCACATCTGTACAGGGGCGATGGGGTTCATCTCTCCCGAGGGATGTGATGTATACTTGGATTCTATTGCTTGTTACATTGAATGAGCTCTTCTGGGGGGGAGGGGATGCCAAGCTAGGCTGGCCCCTTCCTGTGGCAGGCAGGGACCCCCTCGGGGGATAATTTGGTCAATTGAACTTACCAAATTGAATTAATTAATGTGGATGAAGGGTATACATCATTGGGTTAATTAAATTATCTATGACATCATAAACTATCTTGATGATGTCATAACTTACTTACATCATCGGTTTGATTTTGACGTCATTTCCAGTGTAGGGGGGGGAGGCTGATTTGTTGAAATTGTTTAACTAATTTGACCAGGATGTTCTTGACACATGTTGTGCTGGCTGTGGTTTACCTCGCAAGATCCTCCAGTTAAATGCATGGACACATGTGTCAAGAATGAAATTATGGTTAACTGAGATATTGTAATTGAAAGCTGTTTTAAGACCCTGTACAGATAAATAAAGTTGTGGCCAGTTTTTTACCCAAGAAAGGCGTCTGGAATCTTTTGTGCCGGTGCAATACAAATTTCACATCTCATTGGTAAGAGAGCTTTGTATATGACTTGAATGTGAAAATTAACACACTCTTGCACTCCTGCAGTTTTATTGTAATGATGCCCTAAAACAATAAAACAGTTTGGAACAACAAACTTCAAAAGAAATTTCTTGCCCTGGATTGGAATTGGTACCCTTTGTGTGTGAGAGAGAGACACTGTAATTATCTTACAGTTCTCATGCAGGGAGAACAGTAATTTTATTGTTCACCATTCGTTTATTATTCTGTCATTTTGCAACACTATCTCTAATGTAGTTTCAGGCACCAACTTTCAGCACAATCTGAGGATGATGCACTCAGATGCAGCTTAAACCATAATATAGCAGAGTATGGAAGCAAAAAATCCAGAAATAGATATTGACAATGCACTGACCACTTTCCACACTGAAAGAATAACTCATAGATACTGTTAATTTCATCCAAGTCCTTGAAGATTCTTTATCTTGAGTTGCAGTGTGTACAAATATTTACAATCTCTCCTCTCCCATCAACATGTCTGTCTGTAGTACCTTTAAGGCCCTACATGGCTTGGGTCCAACCTATCTCCGGGACCACCTCCTTCCATACAATCTTCCCTGTGCACTTCGGTTCTCTGGGAGGAATGTGTTACAGCTTATGAGAACTAGGCTGTTGGTGACCTCCCAGAGCACTTTCTCTGCCTCCGCCCCCAGACTACGGAATGGCCTGCCGGATGAGATCCGTTTCATTACCACTCTAGACAGCTTCAAAAAAGCTGTTAAGACGGATCTTTTCTGGCAGGCTTTCCCTGAATAACATCCCAACCCAGAAGACATAAGATTTGACCATTGCCCTTCTACTGCCTTGTTTAACATTGCTCTGTATACTAGTATTGTAAATTGTCATATTTTTGCATTGCATATTTTAACTATTGTTATTTTAATCTGTATTAGTTTAATTTATTTTTAAGGGGTGGGTGGGTGTGGGAATATGGTATGGCTTTTGGATTGATTTTAACTTACTGTGATGTTTTAATTTCTTGTACGGTGCCCCGATTGCATTGCAGAGGGGCGGGATATAAATAAAAAATATTATTATTGTTATTATTATTAGTACATTAGCCTATAGCTTCAGTTCAATCCAAGCCATTCAACCTTCACTGATCCACACCAATCCAGTCGGACCAACCCACACCAATCCAACAGTCCACATGTGACCTGTCTCCTGGTCCACTTACATACAATATTGGTTGTGAGTCTTCACCTGGTGCCTCACAGCATAATGCACCCTTGCATTATATGGTAGTCCCACAGTCTATGATGCCATCTGTCAATCAAATTATTTTCATAATTATTTAAAGGAATATTTTTCAAACAGATTCCTCCCTGTCTCACCATCTACTGTAAGGCAGATTCCAGGAAACCCACACCAAATCCCTGGATTTGAAGTGAGGACCACAGTTTCAGGCTAGCCCCAAGGGTAGTCTCCTTTTCCACTCTGGGTTCAAGGACCTAAAGATACAGTTCTGGAGTCCTCCCCAACATCAAAAGGGTGCTAAATTGTTCACTGTACCTGATACTTTTTTTCCCCCATCCCCCAATCACTACCTGTCAAGTGACCACCTATTTAAGCATTCTACCTTTCAAAGTCCCACAGATACAGTATGTTAGAGGAGAAATAAAACAGGTAAAAAGGAAACAAAAGTCCTTACCCAGCCCCAAAGTGACCAGCAAAGTTCCCACTAAACTGGATAGGGCCAAATCTCACAACCACAAAGAGGGGGGAGAATTGGACATATATAAAAACATAATTAATATCTAGTGTGGAGCATGATGAGAAACTGATACGTATTTTGGGAATCACAATGGCCCAGAGTAACTAGAAAAGCACCAGTGTCAGGTCACATTGACCAGGCCATGCCAAACTAGATAGAATAAAAGGACAAACACCATGAGTTATGTGATATATAACAGTTCCCCTTATCTGCTTATTTTGCATTTCCTATGAGAAAGGAAATGAAAACAACAAAAAGAAGACATCTGTCCATAGTGATAGAGACCAGACCCCTTTTTCTCTTTTTGAAGTTACTCTATTTTTTTCTGCGGCCTGATCATCAAAGGAATTGCTTCAGATCTTATCAATACAATTGACATCTTGGTGCTAAAATTTACTTAGGGCCTTTGCAGACTGCCAGAAATAGTGCAAATTGAGTCTACTTTAACTGCCCTGACTCAGTGCTAGGAAATCATGGGAACTGTAGTTTATTGTGGCACCAGAGCTCTCTGACATAGAAGGCTCAATGTCCCAGAAAAAAAATACAATTCCCATGATTCCCTAGCACTAAACTAGGGCAGTTAAAGTGGACTCAATTTGCACTATTTCTAGCAGTCTGCAAAGGCCATTAGTTTTCTGGACTAGTTTGTTCATTCCCAGAAAAAACATCAAAGCTTTTTTCATACCTTTTTGGGTGCACACACATATGAGGTTTGTGGGTATAAAAACCTCCCAAATCTGAGCTGTCTTTGTTTATGTTTATGGGTGTACTTCCAGCTGCTGCTGAGTTTCTAGCATTTTTCCAGGTTCATTCATTTTGGATCACCGATGCCCAGACACAAATTCACCTGAAGAATGTACACCTGGCCTCTCTGCATTGGGGATCTCCGAAAGGGCCTTCACCAGGCTGGAACAGAGCTGCATTTTACCAGTCCTGATTCAGCTTTAATGGATAATCCTATATTTTTATATTATAAGACAGCAGACTTCTATTTATTTATTTTTCCACACTATTCATAATCATATAAACTGCAATTATGTAAGTCCTGGCTCTCTCTCTTTTTCTGAGCTAAGCAGCTCCCAGAATTGTAGTATTTTCCCAAATGGAAGTTCATCTAGTAATTGATGTTTGTTGCATACAACTACTTCAAAATCTGTTTTCAGAGAAGGAAAAAGTGTTTGTTTTTTTAAAGATGTTTTCTTGTATCTTTGTTTTATTGGTATAATCAATATTTTCTCCTTTTTAAATTCCTTGGGCAGTTGGGTCTTAGGAAGAAATTTATGCCATCTACCTATTTCATATTATCAGCATTATATGAAAATACATGTGCTGGCCACTGAGTTATTGCATGATTGTTATACTCAACTTCCACCAGCTGTTTCATACCTGCTTCTAAACTCAATGAGTTTGGAGAAAATGAAAAGCTATCCAGTCTAACCTCATGGGCACTGAAAGAGGGTCTTTGCACCTACCACGACATGTCAAGTTAAACAATCTAAATCACAAAACCATAAGCTGCATCCTAGATTCCTCATTAAAAAAAAAAAATCTCTCTAGGGCTACAGACAGTTGACCTTGATTAGCCATAGCTTTGATTGACTGTTTCCATTTACAGTTTCCATTTGACCAAGGACAACTGGTATGAATGAATCTGCATTGTACTTTGCAGTTCTTAGGTTGCATTAATTTATTCATTTATTTGGGGGCAGAGGAGATACTAAGATTTTCCTTTTTATTGTAGTTGGCTGGTTTCCAGACCTATTTAAATTGCTTGGGAGAACTGAACTAAAATCCTTTATCCTAAGTCCTGGATGGGCATCAATATGGATTGAATTTATGTATCTTCTGTATTTATGTCACTCATCTTCAAAAACAGAACCACAGTTGCTGTTTTTTTTAAAAAAAAATAAAAATAAAGAGCTAATGCTCTGAAAATTCTCCAAGAAGAACTTGTTTGGATAAGGTTGATATTAGTTAAATTGGGTCAATAACAACAACAGCAGCAACAACCTCTTTATTTTAAATGATTTTAAAAGAAGAGACGATTTACAGTCACTTTTAAAACTAACAAATATTTTAACATGAGCTTTTATTGATTTTCATCACTTCTCCAGATGCTGATAGACAGCAGTCTTGAAACCACAAGTAGAGTGGGTCCTTGGTATCCACTGGGGTTTTGTTCCAGTACTCCCAGTGGATAACAAAATTCATTGATGCTCAAGTCCCATTACATACAATGATGTAGTAAAATGGTGTCCCTTATATAAAATGGCAACATCCAAGTTGCTTTTTGGAATTTATATTTTTTTAAAATATTTTTACGCTATGAATGGTTGAATTACAATAACATTGGAAATTGAAACACTGTACATGTCATGTCGAGGCTAGCTGAGGACTCAGGAGAAGACTCTGACCCTGAGCTTGAGTTTGAGTCTGGCCCTAGCTCTGCCCTGAGAGCACCAGCAGAGACTGTGGCCTCAGAGGATAATCAGGAGCCCAGCCTCCAGGCAGCAGAGCCTTCTGGAACTGTGGGCATCGAGGAGGAGGAGACCAATGTATCTACCTTCAGACAAAGCAGAGCTGAAAGGGCATGCCTTTGGCAGTCTCAGAGGCTTTATACAAAATACTAAACAATTAAAGCGAAAACCAAAGCAGCTTCATTTATATATCTCTTCATATCACGCTATGGGATGTCTAAGCGGTTTACAACTGTGAGCTGATTGCCCCCCAACAAGCTGGGTACTCATTTTAGCGACCTCAGAAGGATGCGGGCCTGAGTCGAGCCTCAGTCCTGGCTGGTATTGAACTCGCAACCTTGTGGTCTATGAGTGAGTGGCTGCAGTTTAACCACTGCGCCACCAGGGCTGATATTAAGGAACAGCTGCACACATGGGAGCAGCTGAAAAAAAGCCTGGGAAGGATGTCAGAGCCTTTGGGGGGATGCAGACAGGTGGCCCTGGGTCTACCTGGGAAGCGGAGGATTGGGGCCACTGCTAGCACATACAGTGGCCCCAATCCTCCCTTTTGCCAGCCCAGAAAAGAGCAGCAAAATGCTGCTCCTTTCAGAGATGGCAAAAAGGGAGCCCAAAGAGCCGCCGTACATCTCTTTTGCGTCCCTTCCAGTGTAGCACATCAAGATGGTTTGCCGGAAGGATGTTCTGACAGTGCGTGCCATGCGACATAGCACGTGCCATCAGAACGTCTTTGGGGAGGGGTTGGGGTGGCCAGCGTGCGGCTGATCCTCCCCTTCCCTGTCTCCAAGACAGTGCAAAGGGCATCTACAGAAGGCCCTTTGCCAGAGGTTACCTGATTTTCCTGGTAAGCACCTTGTTCCTTGATGTTCTGTTTGCTTTCTCAGTTTTGGATCTTTGCATTTCAGACTGACCATTCTGCTTTGCAGGAACCCTTGACCTTCTTGGACTGCTCAACCACACTCTTTGTTTAACCCTTTGGCTTTCACCCATACTGACTACGGACCTTGTTTTTGGATTCTGCCTTTTGCTTTTAAGGGCCTGTACAGACCAGCCATAACGGCTGGCCTGGGGGAGGAGTTGGGGTGGGGTGACCACATGGTAGCTGCCCCAATGCCACCATAATGCCACACCCCCTACCACATGCCGCACAACATCAGGACGCTCCCTTGGTGCAGTGTGTAGACATGCTGCACCAAAGGGGTGCAGATGGTGGTAAGGGTGACTTTTTGCCACTCCGAAAAGGAACGGCATTTGCCAACTTTCTTTGGAGCAGCAAAGAGCTGAATCAGGGCCACAGCATGTAGCTGCCGCAGCCCCAATCCAGCACTCCCGGGGCAGCACGGAGCCACTCCTGAGGGGCCGTCTGAATTGCCCCTACCTCTACCATTCAAGACTTGCCTTAACTCCACAAATTCTGTGTGGTGTTCTTTTGTATATTTGGAGATTGTTATCAGGTGTTGGTTGCTTTCCCAGACAATCTATAAAAATTTAAAAGGCCATATAAAATGGTACAGGTTTGTCAAGTAACTGGTATGTTAGTCTTGAATTATCAAAATAATTTATATCAGTTATCATAAAGTTAATTTTCTGTTATTCACAAAATAAAGAGACTTATGTGAGGAGGAGACATTCATTGCATATGTAACTGCAATGAAACCAATATATTCATTTCTCTACTGTGCCAAGAAAGAATTATCCTATTCATACTTTTGGTAAGAATCTTAGAATCATAGAGTTGGAAGAGACCGCAAGAGCGATCCAGTCTGACCCCCTGCCATACAGGAACTCAAAATGAAAGCATGCCCAACAAATGGCCATCCAGACTATGTTTAAAGACTTCCAAAGAATGAGAGTCCGCCACTCTTCAAGAGAAAGTGCTTCACTGTCGAACAGCCCTTAATGTCAGGAAGTGCCTCCTAATGTTGAGGTGCAATCTCTTTTCCTGTAGCTTGCATCCATTTTTCCAGGTCCTATTCTCTGGATCAGCAGACAACAAGCCTGCTCTCTCCTCAATATGACATCCTTTCAAATACTTAAACAGGGCTATCATATCACCTCTTAACCATCTCTTCTCCAGACTTAACATATACACTTCTCCAAGTCATTCCTCATAGGGCATGGTTTCCTTCACCATTTTAGTTGCCCTCCTTTGGACACATGCCAGTTTCTCAATAACCTTTTTGAATTGTGGTGTCTGGGCACAGTGTTCCAGGTGCCTGACCAGAGCACAGTAGAGTGGCACTATTCCTTTCCTTGATCTAGACACTATACTTCTATTGATGCAGCCTAAAATTGCATTGGCCTTTTTAGCTGCTGCTTCACACTGTTGACTCATGTTCAACTTGTGGTCTACTAGAACATGTAGTCGTGTTAAGCCAGGTGTTCGCCATCCTATATCTATTTCATTTTCTACCCTAAGTGCAGTACCTTACATTTCTTTGTGTTGAAATTCATTTTGTTAGCTTTGGTCCAGCTTTCTAACCTATTGAGGTCATTTTGAATTTTCATCCTGTCTTCTGGGGTATTAGCTATTCCTCCTAATCTGGTGTCATCTGCAAATTTGATAATTATGCCCACTATGCTTTCATCCAAGAATAGCACTGGGCCCAAGACAGAACCCAGTGGCACCCCACTGGTTACTTCTCTCCAGGATGAAAAAGAGCCATTGCTGAGCAGCCTTTGGGTTCAGTTGGTCCATCAATTAGTTACCCACCTATCAGTTGTATTGTCTAGTCCACATTTTACTATCTTGTTTGCAAGAATATCATCAGGGACCTTGTCAAAGGCCTTACTGAAATCAAGATATGCTACGTCTACCACATTCCCTTCATCTACCAAGCTGGTAATTTTATATAAAAAAGAGATCAGATTAGTCTGGCATGACTTGTCTTTGAGAAATCCATGTTGACCTTTTGTGATTATGACATTCCTTTCTAAATGTTCACAGATTCTCTGTTTAATGAGCTGTTCTAGAATATTTCCTGGAATTAATGTTAGACTAACTGGATGATAGTTGTTGGGATCCTCTTTTTTCCCCTTTTTGAAAATGGAGACAATGTTTGTCCTCCTCCAGTCTACAGGGACATCTCCTGTTCTCCAGGAGTTCTCAAAAATTATTGCCAATGGCTGTGATATCACATTTGTCAATTCTTTTAATACCCTTTGATGCAGTTCATCTGGTCCTGAAGACTTAAATTCATTTAGATTAGCCAGGTATTTTTGTACTACCTTTTTTGCTTTTTCTGTGCTGCATTTCCCCCATCCCCTGCTCCATTTTTCTCAGGTTGAGCACCCTTTTCTTTTTCTGAAAAGACTGAGGCAAAGAAGGTGTTGAGTAGTCTGCCTTCTCTCTGTCCCTGGTTAGCATGTTCTTTGTGCAATGGCCCTACCATTTCCTTCTTCTTCCTTTTGTTACAGGAAGCCCTTTTTATTGTTCTTAACCTCTCTAGCAATCCTGAGCTCATTCTGTGCTTTTGCTTTTCTAACTTTACCCCTACATGTGCTCACGATTTGTTTGAATTCCTCTTTGGTGATTGCCCTGCTTTTCCATTTCTTATACATGTTCTGTTTAAAACATAGCTTAATCATCCATCCTGGTTTCTTGAAACACCTCCCATTCTTCCTCATCATTGGAATGGTTATTTTTTTTTAATTTAAAAAAAGGAGCAGAACACATACATACAATACAATATGAAACATAACACAAAAAAAACCTTAATATAACGAGACTTCCTTATCCTTCATGTCTTGTTATTTCCTATTTTAATATACAACTTCACTTATTATATTACTTTACTCCTTTTGATCATATTTTTTCCACAATAATATATTTGTTATGTCCTATTTCTTACTATATTCTAGCCACTATTCGAGAGATTCTTTCATTTTGTTTAAATTTACTATGACAAATGATCCCCATTCCTTCTGGCCATATTCAATCAATGGTCTCCAATCTTTTTTAAAAACCTCTATATCTTTATCTTTTATTAAACAAGTCAATTTATCAGTTTCTATATAGTCATACCATTTAGTTAACCATGTTCTTATTGTTGAAGTTTCTTTACTTTTCCACTTCATCGCATAATTTATTCTAGCTGCCACTATTAAATAGAACATCAATATGTCATATTCCTTTCCCATTTTTTTTTATCTTCTATTATTCCCAACAAATACATTTTAGGATCTAAAGGAAATTCCATGTGTAATATTTTAGTTACTTTTTATGTATTTCTTTCCAATATTTCTTAGCCTCTTTACATTTCCACCATAAATGGAAGAAGGTGCCGACTTCTTTCTCACATTTCCAACACAGATTTAATTGATTCTTCCTCACCTTTACCAATTCATATGGTGTAAGATACCATCAAAATTGCATCTTATAGAAATTCTTTGTCATAATTCAGAGTATATTTTAACCTTTTTCCCCAACATTTTCCCACTGTTCCATTTCTATATTTTGTCCTATATCTTGCACCCATTTAGTCATATATGTCATCACCACTTCCATTTCTATTTTTAACATTTTATAAATTTTTGTTATTTTATGTATTGTTTGAGACCAATATATTCTCAAATTCCTTATCCATTACCCCAATTTTTTTATCTAATAAAAATCTTTCCCTTAATTGTCTATATGTGAACCAATTGCATTTATATCTCTCTTGTCTTAATTTTTCTCTTGTCTTAATTTGCATATTTAATTCATTACCCTGTATAATTTCATTTTATGTCAAACATTTATTTATGCCTATATTATCATTTTTGAAGAAGGCCTTGTTTATGGAGGTCCATTTTGGGATGATACCTTCCCAACTAACTTTAACCTTCTGCCAAAGTCTTAGGCGAGATCTCCTTATGTAGTGATCATTAAAATCTTTATGAATCTTACCCCTATCATAAATCAAATACCCATGCCACCCATATATATTATCATATCCTTCTAGTTTTAGATCAAGGAGAGACCACATTACACCCATGTTAAAATCACTCCACTGGCTGCCCATTAGTTTCTGGTACAAGGTGTTGGTTATTACCTTTAAAGGCCTAAATGGCTTGGGTCCAACCTATTTCTGGGACCACCTCCTTCTGTATAATCCACCTCGTGCACTCAGGTCCTCTGGGAGGAACCTGCTGCAGCCTATAAAAACTAGGCTGTCTGTTACTTCCCAGAGGGCCTTCTCTGCTACCGATCCCAGATTATGGAATGGCCTGCCGGAAGAGATTCATCTTATTATCACCTTAAACAGCTTTCAAAAGGCTCTTAAGATGGATCTTTTCCAGCAGGCTTTTCCTAAATAGATATCCCGGCCCCAAGAGTTAGCCCATCTTCTCTCTCTATCTTTGCTGCTGCTATTGTTATTTTTTTGCATTTGTGTTAGTGATTTATTTTAAGTATGTTTTAAATTGTTTCATGTTTAATATAATTGTAAGGGGGGATTCTTGGGGGTTTGTATGTATTTTATTGTAGTTTTAATGCTGTAAGCCACCCCAGTTGCATTGCAGAGGAGCAGGATAGAAATTATTTATTATTATTATTATTATTATTATTATTATTATTATCTCTTCCATTCTCTAATTTAATTCAGTCAGATATCTAATTTAATACACAGACATAATAATACATTTTTAAATCTGGTAACCCCAAACCCCCTCTATTAACATAATTTTGCATTAATTTCATTTTAACTCTAGGTTTTTTATTTCCCCATATAAATTTTGATATATCCCTTTGCCATCTTTGAAAAGGTAAATCATTTATAATGATGGGGATATTCTGAAATAGAAATAACATTTTTGGTAATATATTCTTTTTTATTGTTGAAATTTTCTCCATCCATGACAAGTTCATCTTATTCAATCCATTCATATCCTTTTTTAATTTCATTCCAAATTTTTTCATAATTATTTTTAAATAAATCAGATTTTTTTATTGTAAAATTTACTCCCAAGTATTTAATATCCCCCCCCCCCAAAAAAAAAACACACTTGGATTTCTCAATTATTTCCCTTTTTTTCTTGTCGGTTAAATTTATAAGTAACATTGCTGTTTTTTCTCTATCTTAAGCCCTGCTATTTCTTCAGATTGTTTTAATATTTTTAGTAATTGATCAATACTTTCTAGGGCTCCACAATTGATAATATCAAATCATCCGCAAAACTCCTTAACTTAAATTCTTCTCCTTTTACTTTTATCCCCTGTATCCTATTATCTTCTTGTATTTTATTACATAATATTTCCAAACCTATTATAAATAATAATGGGGAAAGGGGATAACCCCGTCTTACACCTTTTTGAATTTTAAAACCTTTAGTCTTTTCTCCATTTATCAATAGGAAGGCTTCCTGATCTTGATAGATCGAGTTTATCCATTTTATAAAATTTTGCCACACATCCAATCTTTCCAAAGCATTTATCATAAATTTCCAATTTAAATTGTCAAACATTTTTTTCTATATCACAAAAAATTAAGGCTACTTTCTTATCTATGTTTTCCCCATGATAATCAGATTCATTAGGTTTCTCATGTTTTCTTTTATCATTCTATTAGGGAGAAATCCTGCTTGATCCTTATGAATCAAAATATTTAGCCATTTTTTCAATCTGTTTGCTAGTACCATCACATATATTTTATAATCACAGTTTAGCAATGACATAAGCCTATAATTCTTAGGGTCATTTTTTCCTTTTTTTTTTCTTTATGTATTAATTTTATATTGTCCTGTAACCACATGTTCGGTATTTTCCCATCCAATATTTCATTCATCATCCTTGATAAGGGTGACATCAATTCCTGAGCAAAGGTCTTATAATATTCAGATATCAATCCATCCAGCCCAGGAGCCTTACCTCCTTTAATATTTTTTATTACATCTAATATTTCCTGAGTTTCTATTTTTTATTCAATATTATTTTGTTATCCTCTGATATCTTAGATATGTTTTCTCGATCCACATATTCTTCAATTTTATCTATTGTATCCTCTTCTTCCGTACATAAATTTGTATAATAGTTTAAAAATATTCTTTTAATTTCCTTTTGATCTGTGTGTATTTTATTTTCTTCTTTTATATTCATTATAACTCTTTTCCCCTGCTCTTTTCTTAATTTATAAGCTAATAATTTTCCTGGTTTATTAGAAAATTCAAAATATTTTTGTTTCAAATAACTTCTTTTTGACCTCTTCCATTGTTATAACTGATATTTGTTTTTGCAAGCAATATATCTCTTCCTTTAAACCTTTTTAATTAGGATTTATTTTCAATTGATTTTCCCTTAATTTAAATTCATATTCTATTTTTTTCCAATAGGCTATCTTTTTTCTTTTTTATTTCTGCTCCTTTCTTTATATAAAAAAGTCTCTCATATAAGCTTTTGATGCCTCCCATACTGTATTTATTGGCATTTCTTTATCCAAGTTTTCCTGAAAAAAGAAGGACAATTGTTCTTTGGCCTCTTTTATATATATATATATATATATATATATATTCATTTTTAATAAGTTTTCATTGAACCTCCACCTGAATTCTTTTTGACCAGTCTTCATTTGCATTACAATGGGGTTATGGTCAGCCCATATTTTTGGTAGGGTTTCTATTTTTATTATTCTTTTACATAACCTTGTAGATATAAGAAACATATCAATTCTGGACCATGAATTGTGACACTGAGAAAAAAGTGAAATCTTTAATGTTTCCATATAATATCCTCCACACATCTTTCAGGGTTAGTTTTTCCATTAATTCAAAAAAGGGTTTTGGTAACTTTCCTTGATTTAACTTAACTTCCCCCCCCCCCAGATATTCTATCCAATTTTGGGTCTATCACCCCATTCCAATCTCCCATGGTAATTATCAAATCATTATCACTCGTCTTCTAATATCTTTATCATTTGTTCATAAAATATCCCTTTATTAACCAGCGGTGCGTAAACTCCAATCAGTAACATTTTCTCACCTCTTATTAATACCTCTATCACTACATATTGTCCCTCTGAATCACAGAATATTTCTTTAGATTGAAATATTGAATTTACATATAGTACCACCCCTTTTTTCTTATTTTTTGCAGCAGACACATATTCTTTCCCCAATTTTTGTTTTTCAAATATTTTACATCCTTTGCTCTAATATGCATTTCTTGCAAACAGATAAAGTCACCTTTTTTTGTTTTTGAAGATAGAGATATATATTTTTCTTTTCTGTGGGGTATTTAACCCTTTCACATTCCATGTCATAAATTTACATTTATCCATTTCCAACCTTTCGAACTCCTCACGTCAAAACAATCTAATACTACTACTTAATACTACTCACTCCTATTTCTACACTTTAATGTTTCCTTAATGATTACTTCTATTCCTACTCTTTATATACTACAGTACATCAATATCTCTTTCATCCATCAACTCATCATCTTTATTCTGATCCTTTTCTTCATAATCATCTGAACCTTCATTCTCCATGACTTCAGTGTCTCCTCTATAGCTCAAGTTTTCTGCTCCCTGTTCACCCTGTTTTCTTTCATCCTGTATTTCACTCTCTCTTTCTTCCTCTTTTCTATAATCACTTTTCCTTTGTCTCTGCTCTTCATCTGTTCTATTTTTCATTTCTCCCTTTCTTTCATCTTTCCTCTACTTCCCAAAATATTCTACCATCATTCACTGCTTTAATCACTATCCTTCTTTTTCTAAACCAAAAGGTCAAGCCTTCTGGTTGGCTCCAATGATAGGGAATATTTTCCTGCCTGAGGAAGGCTGTCAAAATAGGTAATCCTTCCTTTTTTTCAAAAGTCTAGCAGTCACATCATTAAATATTTGTATGGGTCTCCCATCCACTTCAAACAGCATCTCATTATGTTGCTTCAAGAGTAAATCTCTTATCTATTTGCATACAAAGTACATTACAATGTCCTGTGGAAGATTTTTTTGTTTAGCAATCACTGAATTAAGACGAAACATCCGATCTATTTCAAATTGAAATTGTTGATCATCCTTTCCTAAGACCTGGGCCAGTTTTGGTATTAATGGCTCCATCAAGTTTTCATTTCTATTTTCTGGGACACCTCTAATTTTCACAGATTTTTCCCTTAATTTTTGCTCCCATATTGCTTTCTCATCCAAATCCTGCTCTTTTCCTTTTCTAATCTCATCCAATTCTTCACCCAATCTATCGCTTCTTTGTTCCAAATTATTAACCTTTTGTTTTACCACCATCAGCTCTCCCATGACTTTCTCTATTGTTTCATTTATTTCCTGCAATTCTGTGCTTATCTCTTGCCTTATTTCAGATTAAAAATTGTTCATTTCTTGTTTTATCTCAATCCTTAGTTTCCTTATCTTATCCAGCACAATTAATTTGGATCCATCACTTTAGGTTGCTCCAGAGAGGGATGCCTAGGGAGCTGTGTCTGACATTGAATTTTTGCTGTCTGATTTCTAGACATCATGTCTCCACCCCTATCAAACTTGGAAATATTTTCCCTTATGCAAAGGAGGATATAAGTATATATCTATATCTATGCATATTATACACACACACACGTAAACAGCCACCAAATCTCCCCTGCAATTGGAACTGTTTTAAATAGTGCCTTCAGTATCTCCCTTTTGAGAAACTCCCATCTGTCCTGACCACAGGACTACCTCCTAATATTTCCCCAAGTTTACACAAATCAGCTCTCCTAAAATCTAGAATGTGTGTCTGACTATGCCTGGCTTCTCCTTTACACTGTATAACAAACTCCAGGAAAACATTATCACTCCCAACCAAGAATCCTACCACTTGCACCACATTGACCAGGTCATCCCTGTTGGTTCAGATCAGATCTAAAATAGCAGATTCTCTTCTTGCCTCTTCCACCTTTTGATAATGAAATTGTCTTCGAGGCAAGTGAGGAATTTGCTAGACCTTAGCTGTTTGACTTCCAGCAAATATCAGGATAGTTGAAGTCACCCATCACTACTACATCTCTCCTTTCTGAGTGTGTGGTCATCTGTTCTAGAAAGGCATAATCCAATTCCTATCTCCCTCTCCAACATAACTCATTTTAAAGCCCTCCGGATCAAATTTTTGAGACTATTGGCAAAAAAATTTCTGCCAACTAGCATGAGATGCAACCCATCTCTTGCCAGAAGCCCACCCTCATGGAACCACAGCCCATAATCCAGGAATCCAAATCATTCTTGGTGACATCATCTGTGGAGCCAGTTATTCACATCTGCTATTTTCCTCTCTCTTCTGGGACCATGCCCTTCAACTAGGAGAAGAGATGTGATGACAACCTGTGCATCTTTTAGCTTCCTCCAAAGCATCATAGTCCCTTCTGATATTCTGAAGGCTGTACTTTGCAGTATAATTGGTTCCCACATGGACCAAAAGGAAGGGGCAATGATCAGTAGGTTTGACAAGTTTTGTCAGTCTGACTGTCACATTATGGCTTTTTGCCCCAGGGAGACAACACAGCTCCCAAGATATCTTGTCAGGCCCACAAAGCATGGCTTTTGTACCTCTCGGCAAGGGGTCCCCCACCACCACATGCCTCTTCTGAGGCTTAGCAGTGCTGGTTCCCTTTGGTGGTACTCTCACGTTCCCTTGCACTGTCCCTGAAGTCTGTTCCAGATGTTCTTCCTCATCTTCCCTGATTATGGAGAGAGTTTCAAATCAATTATGTAGTTGTGAACTCCCAAAATGATCCCTGATTTCCCTACTTGTGTGTGTGACATTCTTCCAACCATCTATGTCCTGTGTATGTGCAGTAACCTCCTCCCCAGCAACTTTCTCTGTGTGTTTCCTGTCCAAGACCATCCAGTCCATTCTGTCCAGGAAAACCTCTTGCTCCCTAAGCTGCTGAAGTGTAGATACCCAGGCCTCCAGCTGCTGGGCTTTCTCTTCCAACAGGGCTACCAACTTGCACTTGTTGTAGGTGAAGTTCCCCACATCCATAGCCAAGAAGACAAACATCTCACAAGTGTTGCAGGTGACTGCAGCAGGTCCCTCTGTGTCCATACTGAGAAGTCTTCAGAAGACACTGAAATAAGACTGTGGGCTTCCGCCTCAAAAGTTCCCCTGTTAAACATTCACATAAAGGACACCTGTTGGCTTGGTCTTTGTCCCCAGGCTCTGTCAGTGAGCTCAATCAACTGGGGTTATAACTCCGTAGAGAGTTCCTGGCTGCTAGCTTGTTCTGGAGGCAGACCTCTGACTCACTTCCTCAGAGCAATAGTCCCCACAAGCCCCTTAAGGAAAAAAGTGTATAAGAGAAAGTGAAAAATTAAAGGAGAATCCCTGAAACACTGCTCCCAGGTCACCTTCTCCACTGTACTTTCAATTATTTTTAACTGTAAAAATTTGAGCACCATTAGACATGCACCTCTGGCAGCAGTTATATAAAATTAGGCTTCTAGCTCCCCCACCAAGAGACCCACAAAAGTGACTCACCGTTTAAAAAGTTTATGACCCCACCCAGTCAAAATCGCCACAGAGAAGCAGCTTTCCTCTTGCAAGGAATGGTCCGGAAAGCCTCTGTGATTATGTATCAGGGACTGGAATGTTATGTCATTGATTTGGGGAATGTTTTTATTTCAATGTCAGATTTACTTCCATTTATACTCTTCTGTAAAGACTGTTTTTGCTTTCTTTTCCCCATAGCCAACTATGTTTTATTTCTCAAGATTCTGTTGTGCTTCAGTGCCCATCAGCCCTAGCCAGCATAGTCAATGATGAAGGATGATGAGATTTGTAGTCCAACAGCATCTGGAGGATTGCACATACTTCCTCTCAGGTGTGGGAAAACATTACTACTTCTAGCAGCCTAATTCTCTAGATATTCTTTCTGAAGTGACTTTTTTTCTCCTAGAAGACCACTGTGGATGGTATAATGTCATGCCATAGCTTTGCAGGTTTAGAGTGCCGAGGAACTGCTGCAAGCTACATAATAACTAAGGTGTGCACCTCAAACTTGTAAAAAGGTGTCCTCTGGAAAGTCACCTATAAATTTGTACAGTGTCTTGATTTAAACCAAATTTCACCAGTAAGCCAGTGGTACAGTGATACTCTGTGTAGTATGGTAGAGAATTTTGCATATTTTTATATCTTTTAGAAATCACCAGTATGATTTGTTTTAAAAGACTGTCATGAATTCTAATTGAGAAAACTACAAATGTTTCAACTTGGACATAATTCCTATTGGTATTCCATTCAGTCCCCAAATACTAGCAGCACTAGAACACTCCTGGAAATACAGCCATCAATTCTAACAATTCATATATGGATGCTGCATTTATAAACCAAACACATTATTAAGGAAGAAACAAAATTATTTGATAAAATAATTTTAACCTCTTAATTTTTATAATCACTTATTACCATATAAAAATATGACACTGACCGCAGCTTGATTAAAATCTAGCTTGACAGTATCTACTTTAAGAAAGCACTACATAAGTATTTTTCAGATTATAATCATACCTGTAAGATGTCCTTCTCAACCTACCTCTCAACATTCCACCATACCATTGCTCAGATTTTACAGTGTGTGTGCATGTGCATGTGTGTGTATCATTGTGAAGATCAGGGCAGGCAATCTGATGCCATCCAAGCTTTTAAAAACTATAACTCCCATCATTCCCTCCCAGTATGGCCATTACTTGATGATAATGGGTGTTGTAGTCCAAACAATATTGAGGGCACAATCTTGCCTACCTCTCTTATATCACTTAAGTAATATTTGCACATTTTAAGTTTTAAAAAATGTATGTGTGAACAAAATTCAGTTCATAGATGGCACAGCTGCTGGTCTAGATTAGAAGCAAAAATGCTTTAAATAAATAAATAAATAAATTTCTCAAGTACTTTATTGCTGCCTAATCTGGGCCAGCAGCTGTCTAATCCCATGTGGGAAGTGGATCTTATGTCTTGAATCCAGGTAACTGCTAGGTTTCTGTGCCATAGGGCAAGGTGATAGCATCTAGCATTGACAAATAGAATTTTGCATTCAATGGTTCATTCAAAACTGTCTGCAAAGCACACTTTCTAGCCTGCACTATTTGATAACATATGTCATCCTAACACTTTCATACCTAAAAGAAAAAGAAGTATGGCTACTGGAGAAAAACATTAATTTTATTATAGCAAATGAGGGAATCTTTATACGCTATATTGTGCAGACACAGATGCATACCAGAAAATTGGGATTTCACAGTACAATGATGTGCCAACTCCAGTACAATGCCTCAGCTGAGTTTATTTGACACCCTAAGAGGCCTCCGTATTTGCTACACTCTGCCATTAAAGATAGAATTTCACGGATGTCTTTCAAATAGACAACTGGCAGACAAATATATTGGACAACATGGTAATGCACTGCTTTTTGCCCACAATCTTTGTAACAAAAAGCAATTAACATAACCCAGGACAAAATGGGTCTGTTTTAAAAGACAAATATTCATAACAGAGACTTGTTATTTACCTCAAAGAGAGATGAAGGAAATAGGAACTTAATATTGTATAACAAAATCACTGCCTCCCACTGAAACCTGTAAGAGTCTTGTCTCTGGGTCTGAAGAGGCCTAATTTACATATGCCATGGGCATCTGTAGTTGTGAATAATATATAGCTTTATGTATCTTCTAAAATTCACTGTATGTTTGCACCTGTAGAAAAATAGGAAGTTTAGTAGTTGCAATGGAAAAATATAGGCCTTTGTTGCTTTCTTCTACATTTTTCTACATTCATTTTATTTCTCTACCAAATTATACAGAAACATGCTAATTTTGGTGAATTCTGATCTCAGATTAACAAAAAGAAAACTACATATACAAGATATAAACATTTTTCTGCATAAAACAAACACTTTTTTTACACGCAAAAAATGTTTCATACAGGAAACACACAAATTTATATGTAGCATGATATTCTAGAGAGTAAAAATACTTAAAGATAACCTTAAGTGTTTTTTTTTTTCCTGCAGCAAGGGAGAAAAATCATTCTTAACAGTTGGGGAAACATGTTGCAAATAAGTACCATGTAGGTGTTAAAGACGAAGATGTAGGTGTCAGATCTCTAATTCAGCACCACACAGCTAAATTAATTGGGTTTAAGAGTTATTCTTTCCATTCCCTTGACCTGAATGACCAAACCTAACAGTTTCATTTCCCAAAACGTTTATTAAATGGGATTTTTCCCCTTTCCATTTCAAATAAGCAAAAATTTGCAGGTTTTGGTAAATTCTGAAGAAAATCAAGCTGGAAAAAAAATACAAAATAAATCAAACAGAAACTGAAAACTGAGACCCAGCAATATTTACTTATAGTCCTTCAACACTGACTTGATGTTGTCCAGTTTTTGCCTTTTGATCACTCTGCTAGAGAGATTCAATGTTGTCTCTCACATTTCCTGACACAGACCAACCTTAGTCTTTATCATCCAATATTATTTCAAAAAGGTTAGTTGTGATCAAAGTTCTTATCAATTGTGTCAAAATTCTGTTTTAAACATTCTAAGAGTTTGTTATTTCATTTTGATCCACTTAGATGATTATTGTAGTTGTCACTAATATCACACAAGAACTCTGATAGCCGCAGGTTGAGGAGTTTATCATTTGATCTGGGTTAAAAGTATAAATTACTATCTGATCTGTCCTGTGGCTTGAATCAATGTAGAGAGAGGGGGAAATGAGTGGTTAAATAGGCTTATGAATCAGACTATTTGGTGAGGATGCTTTCATAATAGTTGTACTTTATCTTTACAGCCCTCTTTTAAAATGACTAATCCAGCTACTAACAAAATCTGTATTGTTATGATGGCAAAATATATGACCTATATATAGTGGAGATGGGGAAGAAAATGCACTCAGGGAGGAAAATGCACACAGTTTCTGTGTGCTGTCATTCATGCACTTACCTAAAACTAAGTGGTTTACTTAGGCATAGTATCCATGTTGTAGTTAAATCTTACCATTATACCTAACAGTTCTAAGTTATTCCATCAGGTTTGCTCCATTAACTGTGTTCCAGGTTCCACGGCTTTTAAAAACAAGGGATAATTCATGTCTATAATTCTTTGTCTGGCATGTCATCCTATACATATATATACACACACACCATTGATCTCCATCCCATAGTCCAGAGACATATAATTTATATGATCAGAATTCCAAGCCCAATAAGTTGTATGAAACTCAAAAACAATGATACAGCTCACATTTAGTGTAACATGAAACACAATTGTCTGGAGCTATCTAGGTCTGTCTATGTGTTAAGGCTTCTTATCGTGTGAGAAATTAACTGTCTTTCATCTTCTAACTTAATTTTGAGGAGAACAAAACCTGTTTTCCATGCTGTACTGTCACTGTTTGGCAGATGTGGACAACTTCCAGGGGTTAGGTGATTGATCCCACTTCTAAGAACTTGAAGTGGTGTACCTACCATTTGTCTACCATTTTGTACCTCCTCAATTCTTGCATCTGACCTGAATAATGGTTTGGGAACCTGGAATGACAGATTAAACCAAGGGAAGTTTCTATAGCGTGATTGGCTGTCTGTGGCCCTGTCTGGCTGTGTCAGTCACTTACAGACTGGAAAAAGCATCCACACTTGCACCAGCCTAAAACAAGTCCAACAGTCAATCAGATCCCCTGCAGGCAAATTTTCGTCCCACCCCAGGTGAATTCTAGGTGATGATATATGGGTTACAAAATTCAAGTTGAGAGGTACAGCCAGTATTTACACATCCCAATGTAAAAGATACTGGTTGGAATTCACTAAAGCTTAACATGCTTAACCTAGAACTATGCATCTGTAACCTGTTCATACTCATGATACCTATGCATTCACTAGTTTAGTGGATGGGTGGGGCCTGTGAAAGTACCCCAATCCTCACTTAAAGCCAGAACAAGCAGGCATAAAAAGCCAGCTTCCTGGAGGCTTGGAGACATGTCATTTAGATGACACATACCCCCAAGCTGGCAGGAAGCTGCCATGAAGCCGCATGGCTGTTTACATGGTGACATTTGTGGTGCTCCAGTGGTGCAGCATTTAGATGGTACACACCGCAGGAGGACTGCAAAGCTATGGCAGTGGCAGAAAAGCCAGCTCAAAAAGGAGATGCCTTCTGCCACTTCTTTTTGCACCAGCAAATAGTAAGATCAGGGTCATGGTGTGCAGTTGCTGTCATGCCATGATGCACAGCTCTGTGGTGGCCCCAATCTAGCATTTTTGGGTGGTCTGTTTCACCTTTTACTAGGCAGCAGCCACTGCAAACAGCAGGGTTTTGTTCCCCTGTCGTTTAGGAAGCAGCTGTCTGATCTTTCCACCCACTCCTCATGAGGGATCTTCAGTGCAAATGGAAATTGCAACATGGACCCTGATTCTGTTTGTCATATTTGCAATCACTCATGGAAGTGAGTTTAAACATTTGTCAGCTGCTTCCAAATTCATAGGAGAACAAACCTCTGTCAAGGATTGGGTGACACTACTTAGCTATCTAAGATGGTTACATAGCTAATTAGGTGATGCAGGGTTCTTGCTACTATGATTAGTGACTAGTTAAACCACTTTATAAATATAAAATCCACAAGTTCCTGCACATATGTGAAAGTATGAACACCCTTACCTTACTATAGAGACAGCAGCAGCCCTCTGTCTGTGGATGTATTAGCATTTAGGGTGCTGGTGCTGGTGGTGATGTCTAAAACTGTATTTTTGTGTCTCACTTTTGGTTTCTTGACGATTGTATATTTGTTTCAACAAATGAAACATCATTGTCATGAAGTGAACTACAAACACGTGTGCCATTGTGAATATTAACCAAATGTTCAATATCACCATGGGAAGGAAAGAAGGGAAAGAAAAAGAAAGACAGTGTGATGTGAAGGAGGGATGGGGAGAAACAACTTAAACTTAGGAAGTCGTAGGCTTTCATGGCCAGCATCCATAATTTTTTTGTGTGGGTTTTTCGGGCTGTGTGGCCATGTTCGAGAAAAGTTTCTTTCTGACGTTTCGCCAGCATCTGTGGCTGGCATCTTCAGAGAATGCTGGAATGGAAGAGAGTGGGTCTATATATACTGTGAGACCCTAGGAAGAGAGGAATGATTCCCATGTAAACTGTGTATTGTTCTGTTGTTGAATAGGTATTGTTCTGTTGTTGATGGCATGGTTTCAGGGTGGAAGGATATGCAAACAAGGATATTGTTTGTTATTGTCTGCTGGGAAAGCCCCTGACCCTGGTTGGTTTCCCATTTGCATTTGCTGAGTGATGATTTTCCTATTTTGTAGGATTGGTAGCCAAACCTTGTTTACTTTAAGGGTTTCTTCTTTCCTGTTGAAGTTGTCCAAGTGTTTGCGGATTTGGATGGCATCCCTGTGCATTCTGACCTAATAGCTGTTGGCATGGTCCAGAATTTCAGTGTTTTCAAACAGCATTTTATGCCAAGGATGGTTTATGATGTGTTCTGCTACTGCTGATTTTTCCGGCTGGCCCAGTCTGCAGTGTCTCTCATGTTCCTTGATTCGTGTTTGGACACTGTGTTTGGTGGTCCCTATGTAGACTTGTCTGCAGCTGCATGGTACGCGGTAAACTCCTGTGGCTGTGAGAGGGTCTCTCCTGTTCACTGAGTGCAGCATTTGTTGGATTTTCTTGGTTGGTTTGTAAACCATTTGGTGGTTGTGTCTCCTCATCACTTTCTCTCTTCTGTCCGTGACTCCTTTGATATATGGTAAAAATACTTTACCTTTGGGTGGTTGCTCGTCTTCACTCCTCTGGGTTTTCCTGGGTCTGGAAGCCCTTCTGATGTCTGAGCTGGAGTAACCATTTGCCTGTAGAGCCTGGTCTAGGTGCTTCAATTCCTCTTCCAAGAGGTGGGGTTCACAGATGTGTTTTGCCTGGTCTGCCATTGTTTCTTTTGTGTTTCTTTTTTGTCCTGGGTGATGGTTGGTGTTCTTGTGCAGGTATCTTTCAGTAAGTGTAGCTTTTCTGTATACTGTGTGACCCAGACATTGGTTTGGTTTGCGGATGATTAGGACATCCAGGAATGGCAGTGTTCCTTCCTTTTCTTTTTCCATAATAAATTGGATGTTGGGGTGGATGTTGTTCAGGTGGTTCAGGAACACAGCCAGATCTTCTTCTCCATGGCTCCAAATGGTGAAAGTGTCATCCACGTATCAGAACCACGTTGTGGGCTTTTTAGGTGCTGTTTCCAGGGCTTGTTTTTCAAAGTGTTCCATGTAAAAGTTTGCTATCACCAGGCTTGGCGGGCTTCCCATTGCTACCCCATCTCTCTGCTCATAGAATCCATTGTCCCACTGGAAATAGCTTGTGGTGAGGCAATGTTTGAACAGGGCTGTGATGTCCTCTGGAAAAATTTGCTGGATGAGTGTCATAGTGTCCATTATGAGGACTTTGGTGAACAGGGAGACCACATTGAAGCTGATTAGTATGTCTCTGGATTTAAGTTCAAGGTTATTGATTTTCCCTATGAAGTGAGTTGAGACCTTGATCTAATGGGGGGTTTGCCCTATATGGGTTTATAATTGTGTGGCCAGAAACTTGGCCAAATCATATGTGGGGGAACCAATGGCACTCACTATGGGTAGGACTGGAATGTAATCCTTGTGGATCTTGGGAAGTCCATACAGACTTGGTGGGAGAGCCTCTGATTTGCACAAACTTTGTCTTGTGGTTGGCTGAATTGAGGAGTTTTTTGATCAGGGTGTTCATTTTCCTGGTGATTTTGTTGGTTGGGTCTTGCTTCAGTTTTTTGTATATTGAAGGATCCAGGAGTTCCCTGATTTTTGGTTGGTATTTTTCTGTTTCCATGATTACTGTGGTATTCCCTTTGTCTGCTGGGAGAATGATGATTTCTGGATTTGAACTAAGGTCTTGATGGCTTTTCTTTCTTTTCTGGTTATGTTGCTGAGAGGTGGTTTTGCCTTGAGCAAAATCCTTGCTGTTTCTCCTCTTATCTCTTCTGCTTCCCCCTCTGGGAGATGGTGGAATGCAGATTCTACCTGGGCAATCATGCCTTCAACAGGGATTCTGGTGGTGGTTACCGAAAAATTGTCTCCATTGGCCAGGATGGATGTCTCCTTTTCTGAAAGTTGCCGCTGTGTGAGATTGATGATCATCCGTGATGTATCCAAAAAGCTGGTGCTTTTGGCATTTGTTGAATTTCTGTTTTTGTCTTTCGGTGTGGTCTGTCATATTTTTTTTCCATTTTCCTGTAGGTGAGCTTGTCACTTTTGTCCCAGTCTTGTTAGTGAGCAGAGTAGATGTGCTTTCCTGGTCTGTTGTTTTTTCAGTCTCCGGGTGTCTTGGAACAGTTTCTCCCTGTAGAGATTTCCAATGTGAAGTTGTAGGAGTTTACCGCGTACCATACAGCTGTGGACAAGTCTACATAGGGACCACCAAACGCAGTGTCCAAACACGAGTCAAGGAACATGAGAGACACTGCAGACTGGGCCAGCCAGAAAAATCAGCAGTAGCAGAACACATCATAAACCATCCTGGGCATAAAATGCTGTTTGAAAACACTGAAATTCTGGACCATGCCAACAACTATCAGGTCACAATGCTCAGGGAAGTCAACAAAATCCACAAACACTTGGACAACTTCAACAGGAAAGAAGAAACCCTTAAAGTAAACAAGGTTTGGCTACCAGTTCTACAAAATAGGAAAGTCATCACTCAGCAAATGCAAATGGGAAACCAACCAGGGTCAGGGGCTTTCCCAGCAGACAATAGCAGACAATATCCTTGTTTGCATATCCTTCCACCCTGAAGCCATGCCATCAACAACAGAACAATACCCAGTTTACATGGGTCTCACAGTATATATAGACCCACTCTTTTTCATTCCAGCATTCTCTGAAGATGCCAGCCACCGATGCTGGTGAAACGTTAAAAAGAAACTCTTCTAGAACATGGCCACACAGCCCAAAAAACCCCACAAAAAACTAACTTAAACTTGGTTTTATAGCTTCAGATAAAATAGGTTATAGGTGATGGATGATTTTTAGACCACATAAATGATACATTTAAAGTTTTAAAGATCATTTTAATGTAGTTCTTAACAACATTCAAAAGAAAGTCATTATCAAAATAGCTCTGAGCTTCCTGTTGAAAACCAGGTATAGCAGAGTTTGTGTATACTAATTCAATAAGTAAATAAAATCCTAGATTAAGGATTTTGATTAGCCTGGTAATAGGATATAAAACATAAAGGGTCCTTGCAGACTGCCAGAAATAGTGCAAATTGAGCCCACTTTAAGAGTTAGGGTTAGTGCTAGGGAATCATGGGAATTGGTTTTGTTTTTTTCTGAGACATTGAGCCTTCTCTGCCAGAGAGCTCTGGTGCCACAATAAAATACAGTTCCTATGATTACCTAACCCTAACCCTTAAAGTGGACTCAATTTGCACTATTTCTGGCAGTCTGCAAAGGCCCTGAGTCTGTGAATTACTTTCAATATGACTTCAGTAATTGTTTCTGAACTTGCCTTTATCAACAGGAGCATTCGTAGAACTGCAGTCAGAAAGACACCCCCCGACGAATCAGGAGGGGTTTCTTGTTGTGCTGGCCATATAAGGACACAAGAGGCCTGATTGGACAAAGCATGTGGGAAAATGAGAACACCTGCACGCTTTGTCCAATAAGGTGGCCTGGTTGCTAATTTGAAGTCTCAGAATGCTGCTGGTCTCTTGAGAGTTTGAGAGAGAGTTTGTTCTTTATAGCTCAGTGCTGCCACGTGGCGGCAGCCATTTTAGAGCTTGAACTGAGCGACCCATCCCGCCCACCCTTAATTATGAAAATGCAATTTGGCTACTCTCAGGCTCAGGCTGATTGCCTTCGGGGGCTGGGAGAGAATTTTTTCCCAGGGTTTCCCTGGGTTTTTCGCCCTCCCTGAGATTCAAATTTAATTGGAATGGGTCTTGGTGCATTATTGGCTATTATTGTTGTTAATTGCTTTGTCACAACTTTGGGTTAGGGTCTATATCTGGAAAAATTTGGTTTTACTCAGGGAGGGTAATGACCCCCACACCACAGGAAATTAATCTGGCTAATTAAATTAATTGGGGAATAAATTGGCTGTAGACAAATTTAAGGAAATGACGTGTACAGTTAAATGCATGATCTCATTAAGTGAATGATGTCATATGAAGTAATATGACGTCACTTCCGGCTGGGATGGGTTTGTAAATTTGTTGTTGTTATTGTTTATTTATCTTGTCACGTTGGGTGAAGGACCACCCACTTGGGTAGTTACACCTTAACCTACACACGTGACAAATTTATTGGTTTATTGTGTTATAATAATAGACCCTGTACAGCTAAATAAAAGTTGTGGCCTGTTTAAACCCATAAGAGGCTTCTTGTGTCCTTTGTGCCAGTGCAATTATTTAAATCCTCTGTTTCCCTGCAATGTGTGTGTCTGTGTGTTAATTGGTCCAATAAAGGCTGTGGGGAATGTTTTATGAAAATGTAATGGTGGAATATATAAGGCAATTTTCATACTGGGTTAATGTAATGATAGACGGGGGTGCTGTTCCCAAAGGATTTCTACAAATTAGCAAATATTACCACTATTGATCCTTTTATAATGCATACAGGTTTATTGCCAAATTACCATTTTCAGCTTGTCAGTCATTATATTTAAAGTAGTATTTTTCTATGACATTTGCAGGAAAATTTGAGAATTGTTTTTAAAAAATGTAACTGTACAGTTAATGTTCAATGAAGAAGGAATGTTAATGCTAGGGAAATTGTTTTAAACTGTGTTCCACCTCTTATTATTCTCATACATAGCAGCCAGATAGGAAACTTCTTCTCCTTCCATCTACTAATGGAAGACTCCAGTGACAGTGGTCTTATCCTGTTTACCTCTTCTGAGGACAGCACCACAGAGGAACAAGTGAAGGAGTAGTCAAGGTTTATTTCAAAAGTCACAACACAAGAGTCCAGTACTTAACAGCAAAGGGAGAAACAGAAGCATAGTCACAAAGCAATTACAGAGGTCAGAAAACAGGAGTCCTGTAGCAGAGAACAGGATATATAGCAACTAGGGAGGCTACAAGACTGATTGTTGGCTGCAAGGAATCATATCAGCTGGAGCCTTTTTAAAAGTCTCAGCATGCCTCAGCTGATTGCGATTAGCTCTCCTTTTGGCTCCTATCCTAGATGAATGCCTCAAGGATTCCATGGCTTGTTTTCACTCCACAGGTCCTAGTACCAGCAGCATAGCGTCTGTCTTTCCCTCTGGAGCCTCCTGCATCTCCTCTGAGACTACAGAACCTCCAGGTAACCCCAGATCTGTCTCCTCCTCAGGCTCAGGCTCTGCCTTTAAAGCAAAGTCAGACCCAAGGCAGTCCATGACAGGTCTGATAAATCCATTCCAAGATTCACTCTAGACAGTAGAATATTGTCAGCCCAGGGGATTTTCAATGTTCAATCTAAAATTTGGAGCATATTCCCTGGAATCCATAAGTGCTCACTGACCTCACCAGCTCTATTCCAGCTTTGTGTATTTGTGCATATATCTGGGTATATTTGCCAGATGTTCCGGGTTAAAATCAGACAAAGTTATCACATTAAAGTTAAAAGATATAATGATTGCTAGCATAGTTGCCATTTTCTTTGCTTTGCATTTTTATCCTTTTCGACATATGTGCCTTTTCTGTCAGTGTGATTACACAAGCAGTGTTGCACCACGTTGAAGCTGTGCACCTGGATGGCCATCAAAGAAGTGACACAGAGCTCTATGCAGGCTGGAGAACTCTCTCTCCCCTTCATGAAGCTGGCAGACATAACAACAGGCAGATATCTCTCAATCTTAATTCCTTTGTGTACAAGTTTGTCCTGACTGACAAAGCTACTCGCATTATACCACACAGCAATGATCCCACACTGTACAATATTGCTCCTCCCTTATATCCATTATCCCCTCCAGGGATATCTAGTCCAGCCCACTCACATGGCTGATGCAACACAGCAGGATTGTACATGTCTGATTCCATCCTCTGCTTGGGGTTGCATCAGCCCCCAGTGACTCAGCATACTATTCTGGCACTTCATGATTGCTCCATTGCTCAAGGTAGCCCTGTTAGCTTTTATCCCACAGCTGGACATTTCCCCCAGGATCCATTCCTTGACAATCCCCTCCAAAATGTCTTGATGTGTGTACCTGCACTTGGTGTTTTATCATGAAGTGTGATGTACCTGGACCTCCCGTATCATAGGCTCATTCCCAACCGTACTGACATCACTTCATGTCTTTCCACTGGTAGTGCCTTGGTGAGAATGTCTGCAATATTGTCTTCCAATGTAAGGTAGACCAGACTCAGAACCCCATTCTGTACCATCTCCCACACATTCTGGTACCTGACACCTATATACTTAGTCTGACACTTCAGGCGCTCTGCTTCTGACATCGCAATACATGATTGCAAGTCCTTGTGTACCACCGTTGGACCTGTACATTTCTTGCCTAAGTCCTCCAATAGCTGACATACCCACTGGATCTCTCATGTTATCTCTAACAAAGCTGCAAACTCTGCCTCAGTACCACACAGTTCTACTTCCTGCTTCTCCAGACAGTTGGACTATCTGTGTACCTGATCAGCAGGCCCAACACAGATTTCCTGTCTGCCATCTTTGAAGTAAAAGAAGTGTTCCTAAAACAATCTAGCTATGCTATGCTCCCATGCAACACCAGCTTCCTGTCCTTGCTGCCCTTCAAGTACCTGAGCACATGTTTCACAACTGTCCAGTCCTCACCCTTGGGCTTGTTCACTCTCCTGTTCAGCACTCCAACAGCATACGAGATGTCCGGTCTCATGTTATTCGCTATAAACAACTCCCTATCACAGACCTGTAGAACTCAATGTTGTCAAAATCCTTCGACATCTTGCTGCTAGTGTACCCAGGATCCATGAGACTTTTCACTGCCTTCATGCCGCCTAGACCACATTTTTCCACCAGCTTCTCAATTTTCTTCCTCTGATTCAACAGAAAACTCCACCCCAAGTCCTCTCTATTTTGATTCCTAGGTAGGATTTCCCAAATCCCTCAGGATGAATTTCCAGGACAATTCCTCCTGCACCATTCTTGCTACCTGATCTGACCTAGCAGCCACGCACAACTCCTCCACATATATCACCAATGTGATATTCTGCTTGGTGTACACACATGCATGAGTGATGCTGCACTTGTAACCATGCCTCACAAGCTCTTCATGAATGCACTGATTCCAACATCCTGCACTCTGTTTCAACCCAGACAGAGCTTTCCTGAACCTATACACCTTCCTACCCTTGGTGTCATCATAGCCCAATGCCTTCTCCATGAATACTGTCTCACCCAGCTAGACATTCAAGTAGGCAGTTTCAAAATCGAAGTTCTTTACCACTTGTCCCTTCCTGGCTTCCAACGCCAACACCCAACCTAAAGCTTTCTGGCTTTGCTGTTGGGGAAAAGGTCTTGTCATAGCTTTTGAACATCTGTTGGGGAAACCCCTTGGCAACCAGCCTAGCCTTATATTTATGAGTGCCGTCATGCATTTCTTTCCTCTTAAACACACACTTGCAGCCAACAATTTTATGGTCTCCAGGTCTATCCATAACATTGAACACCTCCCTGTTGACCAAAGACAGGAACTCCCTATCCATGGCCTTAAACCATCTGTCCTGCTCTTCCTTCGGGTAGGTCAATCATTCCTGATAATTCTCAGGCTCATCAGCCACCACAGTGCATACTCTAACTCCCTGCACTACAAACCTGTCTGGTGGTCTTATCACCCTCTGTGTTCTCCTGGGGATTATGACTTTTGTTCTCCCACTTCCGTCCTCAGTATCATTACTTGTCTACACTTCTGCATCTACAGCAGGCACTTGTTCAAACTTCCTAGTAGTTATGGGTGAGGTGCTTGGCTTGCTTTCTGGCACAGCCACTGGTGTTTCCACCCCTCCATTTCTGGTACTTATTCCCTGTTGTCCCAGCCTCTTTTGTGCTTTTGCACAAACCTGCCCTCCCAAAGAGATCTTGCAGTCATCCCCTTTGCAATGTAGCTCATAACCATTAGAAGTCAAGGATGACACACTGACTAGGCAGTTCTGTAGATGGGGGGCACATTGTCAGAATCAACTGTGGAACCTGGAAAGAGACTGTCTTCATGTCCTGTGTCTGGTTTGAACCCCCATCAGTCAAGCCCACAGAGTCTATAAATGAGGGTTTCATTCTCTTGAGGAGTAAGTTGGAGTTCATATGATGATAGGTGGCACCCAAATCAAGGACCCAACCCCCTCCCTGAGTGGTCTGGTAGGCATACCAACCACTGACCTCTACCACTGCAGCAACACCTCTCCTGTCCCAGGGCTTCCTGTGTTGCTTGTCCTCCCTTGCAGCTGAAGGCTTCTGGCAGATTCTTCTGAAATGGCCAGCCTCTCTGCAGCTGAAGCATTGCCTCACTCTGCAGAGTGCAGCTTGCTCAGCATGCAGAGCTGGGGGAGGTTCCTTAGTGGTGTGTGCTGACTTCAGCTCAGGTTTCTGCTATCTTTGTGAAGGAGCAATTGTTGTATTTGCAATGCCTTTAACTATGATTGTCTATGACTCTGATTCAGGGGTCAGACTAGATGAGAGCATGAGGCTTCATGTAAGGCTGGAAAAATCAGTTTTCTGTTCTGGCAAAAGCTCTTGATTAAGTAACATGCAGTTTCCTCTTTCAGTCAGCACTGTACTGGGGACAACGTGGTCTGAAGCTCCTGTACCAAACCAACTTTACAAAACCATAACATTTCCAGAGGTTTCAGAACAGATTGTCCTAAGCTTCCTGAAGAATAAACAAGGGCTCTCTAGCAATATAGAATGTATTATGAAATTAGGGAAGGGAGGGGGAAGCTAGAGAGAGGAGGGTTTTCCTGTTTCCTGTTATTGTATGCTTATAAAAGATGTTCTGAATTTTGGTGTGATGATCTCTTTGCAATTATGCTAGAGGCCCAGCATCATTAATCAATAAATTCCTATCTTCTGAACTTCAGCTGGGTCTCTGCGGTTATTCCTGCCTACTTGAGTAACTGTTACCTGCTTCATCTGAAGACCTGCCTCATATTGCCCTCTCTGGTCTTCTTCCAAAATGTGTGCTGACACCAAGTCCACCGAGAGCTGTCCCTCTGGCACCCCCTGCAGGCTGTACATTAAGTGGTCATAGCCATTGGTCAGACTTCCCAAAAGGAAGTATGCCTTTTGTTCTCTGGGGATTTCAACCCCCCTGCACTGGACTTGAGCAAACAAATTTCTCAACACTTCCAAGTGCTGGGATGGAGACTGTCCTTTATGTATTTTGCAAGCATAAAGCCTTTTACACCACAACATTCTGGACAAAGCAGTGTCTGACTGATGTACATCTCTAAGAGCTTGCCAAAACTGCACAGGCAGACCTCTTATCACACACATGGTTTAATTGACCCAGCTTAAGAATCAAAAACAATGTCACTCTTGCCTTCCTATCTTCCTCAACTGTGTCTTTTGAAGGCCCTTTCTCCACGACATCCCACAGTCTTTCCTTTTCCAAAAGGGATTCTGGGTAAATCCTCCATCCAGGGTAATTGCAATCATTTAATTTAGGGAACTTCACAAGCTCCATTGCCTTCTTACCTGAAGGACACACTGAGCCTTTGGCTGCCTCCGAAGCTCAGCTTTCTGCTGCAGCCAGCAGCACAATGCTTTAACTATCTGCCTTCCAGACTCACTGACAGTCTGGCATACCAAACACAAAAACCATTCACACTGTCATTCTGGCAGTCTCCACAGCCCAGACTGGGCTCATAATCCTTGTCAGCATGATTACACGAGCGGCATTATACCACGTTGTAGCTGTGCACCTGGATGGACACCAAAGAAGCAACACAGAGCTCTGTGCAGGCTGGAGAACTCTCTCTCCCTCTCCAGAAGCTGGCAAACATGACAATAGGCAGATATCTCTTAAGATATCTCTCTTTAATCTTTGTTTCTCTGTGTATAAGCTTGTCCTGACCAACAAAGCTACTTGCATTATACTACACACCAATGATCCCACACTGTACAATATTGCTCCTCCTTTGTATACATTATTCTCTCCAGAGATATGTAGTCCAGCCCACTCACCTGGCTGATGAAACATTGCAGGATTGCACATGTCTGATTCAATCCTCTGCTTGGGGTTGTGTCAGCCTCCAATGACTCAGCACATCATGCTGGCACTTCATGGCTGCTCCATTGCTCAAGGTAACCCTGTTATCTTTTAGCCCACATCTGGACATTTTCCCCAAGATCCATTCATCGACATTTTCTTAGCCTTGCCTGTGCCTGGTTCCCTTCCCCACATATCACATTGTCCTGGACTACTGCCAGCACCAGTCCAAATAAACGCTGATAAGAATGGTTTAGCAAGAAAGGAGCTAAAAGGCAGGCTACAGACCTTTCTGTTAGTTCCCAAGAAGCACACCAGTACCAAAGCCAGGGTCAGGATTCCAAAGTACACAATAGTCAGTTCAGTCCAAGGTCAGGGCAGCCAGAAGGTAACAAGCGTCCAGTCTGTTCCAAAGTCAAAGGTTCATGGTACACAAGGGTTCCAGAGAGCAATGAGCCAGTGCTGACAGTATCACACAAGGAAACTGCAATAAGCTCTGGCACTGAGTGGTCCTCTCCCAGGTGATTAAGTAGGAGATTCCCTCCTTCGTGCCAGCTGAGTCAATTGCCTCTCTGCAAGCCTCCTTGACTGATGCACACAAGCACTCTCTGCCCTGCGTTGCCTGAAGGAAGGCACTTCCACACTTGTTTCTTCCTGATCCTTACCACTAGGCTGCTGTGCCTCCATAGGGATCCTACTAGTGCTAGGACCTGGCTGCTCTTTCTTCTCTGGGGCTGGGAGGACAGGGCTGGGATCTAGCAGGGCAGGATTAGGACCTGGTAGAGCCTCCCTTTCCTCCTGCACTGGAGTAGGCTCGTCCTCCGAGTCCAGCTCCTGACTGACCATGACAAACATAGCCATGATTTACTGTAGTTCCCTCCTTGTCCATTCAGCCTTTAGAGTGAGCACAAACAGTTATGCCTGCTGAAATTGTGTAAGTTCTTTGGCATCATTTTCCTTTGCTTCATCCTTTACATCCTTTGTTGTAAGTTTCTGCCCTATGTCAACCTATCCAGTGGTCATATCAAAATCCAAAATTTTGAAACCCTCCCCCCCCCAAGCTGTCTTTTACATGAGGCTGACTTATAGTTGAACATATACAATACATCTGTTATGTCTGTTGAAACTAAAGTCTAGGCAGCCTTATCCAGATTAAGTCCCTATGCAGAAGGAACAGTGCCTTGCAGACATATCACTCCCCTTTGACTTTTACACATTCTCTTTATTGCAAATCCAGGTTGTAACTCAACAAAATGTGAGCATGTCAAAGGAGATAGGGTCAATACTCTTGGAAGGCACAATATGGTCCTATTATCACACCTGTGCACCCTAGTCTGGTTTGGGCACCTAATTGTACATTGCATTTTTAAATCCATTTGTTATTCAGTTAATGTTAAGAAATATCAACAGGTGATGTCAAAATTGATAATTTTGGCCCTAAAGCCTGCCCTCAAATTATAATATTAGCTTGACTTATAAGTGTGTATACAGGATAAACAACATATCTTATTAATTCTGTGGGGTTCAGTTTAGTTGGAATTACTAATAAGATTCAGACTAAGGCCTATCGGATCACCTCAATGCTGATCAACATAGGACTATGCTAGAAAATAATCCTTGTCTACTTACACAATGAGATGCAAATTTCCCTGCTTGTTGTCTTCTCTTTTTGTAGTGGAGAAACAAACTGTAGCAAATTAACTCTCAGCATCCAGGGTTCTTAGGCAGAGTTGAAGCAGAACAGGAGACCTCAAAATTGTTTAAAAACACAGATTTATTGCCCGCAAGTCCCAACAGAATTAGCTTTCAGATCATTGGGCAAAAGAAAAAAGAAAATGGGTGGTGGTTTTATACACCCACAGGGGGGAAAAAACTCATCTCTTACATCTTATTGGATACTTCAAACTCTAAACATATAGAAATCCTGAGCAATGAGAGTAAAGATCTATGTATACATTACAATCTACTTAAGACACCATATTGCTATGCCCACTGCATTCCAGAAACCTTTTATCTGTACCAGGAGGCCTTTAACCTTGCAATAAATCTTGGTCTGATGTATTATGGCTGTGATATCCACCAGGCACCTCTGCTAAAGCATCAGGGTCATGCTGTACCATAAACATTTCTGCTCATCTCTGCACATTCCTTGAGTTTAAACCTTCCAGCATCTTCCTTAGAGGCCCCACTTCCCAGAATCCTCTCTGCATAGCTGCTTGACACTTGCTTAACCTCTATTTTTTTTACACATAATAGCACACATCTCTAATTTAGGCATATAAAACATCAATTATTAAAAATCTTTCTGCCTCATCTTCAATTCACTTCTGTGTCGCAACTTTCCTGAGATAGTAAGGATCTATCCGCACTGCAGAAATAATCCAGTCTGAGCCCACTTTAACTGCCCTTGCTCAATGCTAGTGAATCCTGGGAGCTGTAGTTTTGTGAGACATTGATCCTTCTCTGTCAGAGAGAGAGAGAGAGAGAGAGAGCTCTGGTGCCACAATAAACTACAACTCCCAGGATTCCCTAGGACTGAGCCAGGACAGTTAAAGTGGTCTGGAAGTGGACTATTTCTGCAGTGTGTTTTACACCTACGTCTGCCAACAAGATCTGTCTTAAACTTAATTATATACAGCATTAGATTATCTGGTTACACAGGAATAATAATGGTTATTTTATAGCAAAAACTGTATCATGTAGAGTCAAATGAAGAGATTATCATATTTTGACTACAGGTTTATATTAAAACAGCATGTAAATATATATAGAAGGGAAACATATGGCATAGTATATAGTTTGTAATATATGGATATAAAGAACAAAAATGCACTTTCCATTCAAAAAGTACACTTACAGATATGCATATATCTATTCATCTTTATGTGATTTTTTAAAAAAAGAAAAAGGCATACATATTGAAGGCAACCTAGAAAAGAGCTGGCTATTTTAATTTATTTATTTATTTCAATTTATTTAAAGTTATAGAAATGTTTGTCAGAAAACTGACTGAGTGCTTACTTATCAGAACAAATTAAACCTGACTAATTATTTATAAGTAATGGACCTTCAATGAATCCCATTGTTGGAGAAAGGTGAAATATAAATCCTTAAAGTAAAATAAAGAAAATTCTCAGCTCCTGGTCTCACGTTGTAGGATTGTGACAAATGCAATTGTACCCAGTAACATGTCCAGCCACATCCACACATGGTTTCTACTTGCTGACCAACCATGGCATAATGATACCAGACACAGAGAACTGGGTGGAATATGGGTTACTTTTTTGGATTTAATAAGTTCTTCACTGTGCCTGTTAAGCATGTAATGGAGCCATGTTTGGTCTATCAGATCTATAAGGGGCTTAACTTTGGGCCTCAGCAGACGGCTAATAGGGCCGTCTCCGAGACCCGGAAGAGGAGGGGCAGCCGCACGCGCGGTGTCCCTTCCTCTTCCTGAGGTCATCCTGGAAGCTGCCGGCCCTCCGCACGGCCGGCGCTTCCAGGGCAACCTCCCTCTGCAGCGACCGGACGCGCTGCGGAGGATAAGTCAGGGAAAGTGCACCCGCCGCTTTTAGGGTGCACTTTCCGTGAAATCTAAAAGGAGCGCCAATTTGGAGCTCCTTTTAGATTCGCCGCAGGAGCGCCGCGGTGCAGAAGCTGAGCTCTGCTGGCGCTCCGACCCGCAGCGTCTCCGGGGCCTCCGTCTGCCGAGGCTCTTATTCTATCCAGATCTATCTGGGCCTGTTGAGCCTATTAAGCCTAATTGTGTGCACAGATTCACAGGGGCCTAATCAGGCCTATGAGACCATCAACAGGTTCATCTGGTTTATCAAGCCTACAAGAGGCCCAGTAGGTTTAAGACAAGAGGGCCTAGTGAGGCCTACACAGGGCCTAACAAGCCAGTTGTTTTTGAAATATATTAGCAAGCTCACTACCTAAAATCGATTCTTCCCAACATCCTCCTGGCCTAAAATGCCACAGTCAGATGGCATAGCTGTAACAGCAATACATTAGCCTGACTCAACTCTTCCTCTGCTCAAACCACAAGGTGGCAAGAAAAAATGCTGCCCGATCTGCTGTGCACTCTTCCTCCATCATCTTCTTCAAGCAAGGTGTTGTCCAAAGAGGGAGCGAAGAGGGATGGACAGAGCTTATAAATTGTTTAGCTCCACCACCACACACCACACAACTAGCATCACCAGGTCATTGCTGGCCATTGGGGGCTGGCCATTGGGGGCTTCTTCCACACAGTGTCTTGTGCTGCATGGGTCCAGAACCATGCTCTTTTCTTTCCACATTTTTGTCAAATTTAGCACAGTTAATTTGGGTTAATTTGAGGTAGCAGGTAACTTGTCATACAACCTGTTTCAGGATTCAACTGATATGAAGAGGTGAAGAAGAGAAGAGCTAGAATGGAGTTACTGCAACCAGATTTTGAATAAGCCTAAAATGGAAAGCAACTATACTAGAACATATTAGACTTTCAAAAAGTGCTGATGTCTGGGAACATGGTTTAAGGGAGCACACTATCCATAAAGAGACACTTGGAACCCATCTAACTTCCGTTCACCTTTCTTTTTGTAGCCTTCTCTCCTTTTCTCCTTTTATTGGGGGGAAACCAAACATTTATCCCAGATAAAGATCTTTGTCACCACACTGTCTGGTGAGCTAACATGGAAGCTCCTTCCACAGAAAACTCATGTTGACTTTAAATATATATATTTTAAAAGCTTATGGGAGATATAACCAGGAAACTTGACATCACAAGTTTTCTTGTTGACCAAATCTGGTAGAACTTCATCCCATTGTTAAACTTAATGGGTGAAGAAAGATGGGACAGGATCCAGTTGTATGTTTCTGCTGGATCAAATGTTGCAATTCAGCAGAACCAAGAAAAAGCTGACCTTCCCTCCTTTCTTCAGCTCCCCAGTATACCTCTCAGACCAGCTTAACATGGGAAATACTTTTTTTGACAGTTAAAAAATGCTGTTGGGGGGAGGGTGAGTGGAGTGGAAGAACTATCCATAAACTCTGTCAGAATATAGTTGGTTTAAGCAAATTTCTAACAAAATGCAACAGAAGTGCTGACTTAGGAGTTAGCCAAGATGTTTTGTTTTGTTTTAAAAAAAGGAAAATTCAGAACCTTTTGGTATATTTGAACAAAATATAAAAAGAAAAAAAAGAACCCTGAAGTCATCATATGAAATCAATCAAGATACATCAAGAGGAGTTGAAATAATACCCCATAAAATAGGCTTCAAAGCTAAAACTAAGTAAAATGAAAAACTGCAAAGGCCAAGGTATATATAAATAGCAATGGCATTCTAAGTGAAAAAGGAGTCTTTGCACAGTGGTAGAATGCATTCAGAGAGGCAATGAAGCAGAAGTCCTTGCATATTTACTTATTAATAGTAGATGTGTTTATAAATCACCTTTTTCCCCACCAGGGCCCTGAAAGTCATGTAAAATAAAAATTGTAGCTTAGTTTGTTAACCACTATGTTATACTAGTAGAAAATCTTCCCCAAATGCTAGGAGATTTCAGAGGGACAGCTGGGGGGGGGAAAGGGGGGAGGAAGAAACTGGATGTGATCTGCCTTCCTGTTCTTGATCCCTTCCCCAAAAAAATCTATTGCTGTTTCTCTTTCACTTCATAACTATCTTCATAGTTCAGTTCACTGTCTCAGTTGGCTGCCACATTCCCGGATCCCCTAAAATTTCCAGGTGACAGTTTGTCAGGGGATGAATCAAAGTCAATGAAACATATCAAACAGAAGTTTTCATTGTCACTGAATAAAATGACAGAAAGATTGTCTGAATAGCTGGCAAGTATTTATAGCCTATATTCTCTCTTATGGCTCACAATTGATAACAATGGTCCCTCATATAATTCATCTTTACAATATAATGGCAAGATGGGTCACTAGGACTATTCCCATTGTACTGATGGAGAATCAAGGCCAAGCATGAACAACTTAAAGAAGGTCAGATCTGGTAGAAATGGGATGTGACCTTCAATATGTTGGGTAGAGACCAGCAGTAGGGGGAATAAGGGGGAAATGTGAACATGAATATTGCTCAAGGATCTGATTGCTTCAATTTCACACATGTTACCTTCCTTTGTAGGTACAATGTGTCTGTGAAAAATGAAAGAACCAATTATGATACTACAGAAGAATATCTGACTTTAGTAAGCAAGAGGAGATCAATCCCAAAAGTTCCTGTATCCTGGCAAGCACTGGTGATATGATTTTATGTACACCCTTTTCATCACTTAAATAGCAGTACATTACAAATAAGAATGTATAAAGCTCTTCCCACATCTTCTAATAGCATCAGAAGCTGCTGTGCACCATTTCAAATGCTGAAATGGGTTCAATTTATTACACCATATACATCTTGATTTCTAAATTAATAAGCATCACACCATAAATGATATAATCTGTACCTTAAAATTCTCTTTATTGTCTTTTCCTGTTTCTGTGCTATGGAAACTTATATAATATGATTTTAGCTCAGAAAGCAACTATGAAGAAGAATATTTTCTATTGATTTTCCAAAGAAATAATTGCAGAAATAAATCAAGGTATTTTGTTGTTGTTGTTGTTGTTTTACAAAAGAAAGAAAGAAAGAAAGAAAGAAAGAAAGAAAAGTTATGAAGAGTCATCTTATTGTATCCATAGCATTTAATGTGAATAGAAATGTAAAGATTATTCACAAATGTTGTTATTATCAATAAGGAAAAATGTGCCAGTATGACAAGACATTTCATTGGAGAAATGCTCAGCTACCATGGGAATGAGGATGATTTTGCATTTACCACTTTTCAAAATAAATGTTTCTAGGGGAAAATGTGGGTTGTTCAGAGAGAAAAATGTGACCAGAATTCTGTATCACCTACTTAGCTATATAATAAATGTAGTTATGTAGCTAAGTAGTGTCTTCTAGCCCAATCCCCCCAATCCTCACCAATGAGGCAGCAGCCATGGAAAGCAACATTTTGGTCTGTTCCACTATTGATTAAGAAGCAGCTGACTGACATTTTAACCCCTGCCATGAGCATTCTCTGCTATGATAGTCAGATGCAGGACTCCTTTTGCAATTCCCCCTAGCATCAGAAATTGCTTGTGAGAGAGGATGAAAATGCCAGTGAGCTGCTTCCCAATAGACTGAGGAAAAGATCCCTGTCACTCACAGTGGCTGCTGCCTGGTAAGGAAGAATTGAGGTACTTTTGTGATCCCTATCTATTCCCTAATCTAGGGAAGACATAGGGATTCTGAGGAGATTATTGCAGCACTAATTAAAGTGCCTTACCTGAGCTGGCTTAAAATTTAAAATGTATGGCATCATAATGTTATTACAAGGATTTTGCCACTGAAATCACCACCCAGGTGCAGTCTGGATCCATCCTCACTCCCAGGTCTGTTCCGGTGAGCAGGCCTGGGAGCAGGGATAGACCCGGGTTTCACCCAGGCAATGATTTTGGTGGCAAAATCCTTGTGATAACATCAGGATGCCACCCATTTTAATTTTAAAGCTGGCTCAGGTAAGCCACTTTAATTAGTGCTGTGATAATCTCCTGAATGTGAACCAGCCACAAATGTTATGCATTTGTAACTGTCTCTGGAATTCTAGCCAATGTTTTCTTCTTGTTTTTAACAAACATTTTCAACAAAGAAAGTCCTGAAATGTGAGATGTATTTTGTATAAATGAAATTCCTCCTACTAAAAAAAGTGCAGAAATGAAGGAGAGAAGCAAAAGTTATCCCAGACACTCAAAATCTCACTCACCAGCATAGAAACCTTTGAAATCATTTGTTCCTGAATGTAAAAATGAAATAAAGATTGACATTGTTTGTGTGCAGTTGTTATAGGTATGTGTCTGTATGCATACTGCTGTATCTGAGGACCACAGTGTGTGTGTGTGTTTCCTGAACTACATAGAGTAACTTTTCAATAGATCATTTTGATTGGAATGCAAAACAGAAAGAGCCAAAATGGGAAACTGATCTCAGCTTGTCTTTACTATACATTCGCCCCTCCATTTTTGAGGACTTGAAGACTGCGTCCCTTGCCCATTCACGGGTAATAAACGAAGAGGGACAAAATGGGGCACGTGCATGCACACCATTATTTTCAATGGGGCTCGAATATTTGTGAGCCACCATTTTCGCGGGGGGGTCCAGAACAGATCCCTCACAATATGGGAGGGGCTACAGTATTCTTAAAAACCCTCCCATACCTTATACCTTCCCATAAAAGATACCTTCCCCCTACTTTGTGTAACATTTTCTGTTTTAGGGTTGACCAATTTCAATTCAATCATTTGCAGAAACAACACAATAGAGAATTTCATCATCTCATTGCCAATATATATGTACCAGTCTGCCTTTGTTTGTTATGATCTAAGGTTGTCCCAAAAAGCATAGAAACTCACCTTGGGCAAGTCACATTCTCTTAGTCTCAGAGGAAGGCAATGACAAAGCCCCTCTGAACAAATCCTGTCATGAAAACCATATAATAGGTTTGCATTAGGATCATCAAAAGTCAGAAATGGCTTGAAGGCATGCAACAACAAAAGACAATTGCAACCCCTGCTGTTTTATGGCTCAGCTTAGTACTGGGGCAATAAAGCCATCCAGAACATCAAATTTCAAATTGAAATTTCCCCCTCCCCCCATGTGAAAGACAAAACATTTTAATTTTCTCATACTTCAACTGAGGGGAGGACAGTAAATATATTCCCCACCTGTCTCTGGGGACAAGAAGAATTTTGACAGCTATTTCCATTTCTAGTACCCACCGTTCCAACTACCATAGGACTCAGCGTTGATTTATGAGGGTTGCTTTGGAATTGTGTGTAATTTTTTTTAACCTGCCAGCACTTTTGCTATAAGGCTTGGTTTTCCATCTGGGTGTACACACACAAGAAATATTTGCAGATGACTGATAATGCATACAGCCTCTCCCAGGGCAAGTATGATTTCTTAATATTATCTAAGAAGAAGGCAGCCTTGATAAACATCCTGAGTAGAAAAAAATAGCTAGTAAAGCAAAGCAAAGTAGCTTATTTATATACCACTTCATATCATGCTATGGGATGTCTAAGCGGTTTACAACTGTGAGCTGATTGCCCCCCAACAAGCTGGGTACTCATTTTAGCGACCTCGGAAGGATGCAGGCCTGAGTCGAGCCTCAGCCCTGGCTGGTATTGAACTCGCAACCTTGTGGTCTATGAGTGAGTGGCTGCAGTACAGGCATTTAACCACTGCACCACCAGGACTGATGTACTGAAGGACTAAGCATTACCTTCCCCATACACTACTCAAAACTGCAATCAGAATAGCCTGATTTTCATTTAAAATGGGGGTGGGCAATTGTGGAAGGCTAGGAGAACACAATAATTGCCCAGAAGACTTTGGAAGGCCACACACCTGCACATCCTGAAAATAAATTAAATAATAGTTTCAAAAAAGATTCCTCCTCCACTATCCTCTAACACCTATATGAGGCACAGAGAGCATTTTCCATATATTTTTGGGCCTGGAAGAGGTTTTATTTGTTGTTGTTTGTTTGTTTTTAACAACAGAAAGTGATTAAAAGTCACTTCCAGTTTAATTTAACCAAACCTTCATCAAATCTCAGTTCAAAGTGAATTAAATGGGAAGCAAGCAATTGAAGCGTCTCTTAATAAGTGAAGACTGATGAAGATTTGATATGAGGGGGTGGCTAAGAGAAAACAAAGCACATATGGAAGGATTTTTAGATTTGATCATGGAATTTGCAAGTATAACCCACTTTGAAGATTCAACAATGGATCTTATTGTAATGTCTTATTTCTCAATTCATCTGTCTTACCTTTTGAGAAAAGAGTTAGGTTGCAACAGCTGTTTTTATAAATTCTATACAGTAGGTAGTGAGCTTGCAACTTTCCAGATATTTATGAACCTCTCACCTCTTACCAATGGCCAAATCATTATGGAGCCTGGCAATGGAGGGCCACACATTGCTGAACTCTAATTTATACTCTATATTTATCTCATGCTTGTTTTCATGAGCTGAAAAATGCTCAGAACTTTCTGAGTAATTACTTCAAAGAATCTTGTCAAACATTTTTTTTAAAAAAAACATATAATCTAAGGCAGAACTTTAGCAGCATTCTTCATGGTGATGTTATGATTACACTGGAAAAATTACTCTGTCATTAGTCTTTGGACTGTTGCTGTTAATACGTTTAATTCAAGCCAGTGCTGGAAAAGGTCATCTCAGCTCCATGGACTGAAAAATAAGCCTTGCCCAATATTAACATGTTAACAGCAAGTGGAAAGGCACTTCTCTGATCAAAGGGATTAATTTAATACTCTCTTTGATTTAACAAGGAAAAGAAAAAGTGGATTGTAGCTACTGAGTACAATATCACTGAGTTGAAATTATCCTGTGAAGGACAGCTTCTGTGGGGTTGCTCACTTCACAGTGGCTGGGATGGACCATGAAATAAAAGATTCACATATATATTTGTCCTAAGCTTGGAGCAAAATCCTTGCTACAAGTCTCTGTGCTGAGTTTGTTAGGTTTTAGTGTTGTAGCATGCTTGTAGAACCAGCAGAACCAGGGAACAAAAATCCAAGCTTCTAAGGGTAGAGCTTTTATTGTTATTGTTGCAGGAAAAAAATAACAACAAGCAAAGTAAAAACACAGTCCACTATAGGATCACATCTTGCTGATGTGGCTAAACAAAAATAAAACTACAGATCCATGTCACCAGATCCTAAGGTTACATTGTAAAGCAATATAAGCATATTATAGATCTAGTGCAAGAAGTGAAGAGAAAAGAAAGAAATCCAAAAGTGGCAAATAATAATAACAATCCCAAACACAGAGTTTCTCAGTCCTGCCCCCTCTCCACCTTTTTGGGTGTTAACCTCCAAGTTGATTGGATGTTCTGTATGTGGTATTTGTTAACACAGCCTCTTGCTGTCCATCATCCACCACGTGATCTACTTTCCCATCCTAGCTTTTATTATTAATTCTGTTATCAAAACAAGCCTGTTTTCCCAGCTAGAACCTTCTATTGTTATGACTCTCTGGCCATCTGGACTGAGTTGTTTGTGTTTGCCTAGATGCTGTTCTCAAGAGGAAAATTACAGACACACACATCTCTACATTTCACCTTTGACTATATAGCCCATCCATATTCTAACAGAGTTCTAATGCCAAATGATGCACCCAGCAGGACATGATGATTATAAAATTGCTGTAAACATTAAAGAACAAAATGAACAGATTCTTACCCTTATGGCTCTGCTTTTTCACTGACAGAACAAATATGGTAGGTTAGATTCCTGTTTTGATTCTATTCTTCCTTCCCTCACATGCCCTGAACCAAATGTTACAAGATCTTGATATGTTCTTAGGAGAACATAGGTGAAAGGATGGAAACTCTCTTTATATCTCAACTTAACAAAGTTTTGTTTCAGACGCTATATAATGAGTGGAAGTTAAATTTCCCCCTGTTTTGGAGAAGCAATAAACTACATTTTTTCTAGGTTTTATAAATGGTATTTTAAGGGCATTATTAGTGGTATTTTGAGCAGTTTCTTTTTTCAAATCTTATGCAATTCTATTACTTATGTAATGGTACAGAAAAATCACAGGGGGAAGTATATATAGGCCTAAATCCTGCTGTCAGCACTGAGTAGAGAGACAGAGGGCCTTTGCAGACTGCTAGAAATAGTGCAAATTAAGTCCACTTTAACTGCCCTGGCTCAGTGCTAGAGAATCATGGGAATTGTATTTTTTTCTGAGACATTGAGCCTTCTCTGTCAGAGAGCTCTGGTGCCACAATAAACTACGGTTCCCATAATTCCCTAGCACTGAGTCAGGGCAGTTAAAATGGACTCAATTTGCACTATTTCTGGCAGTCTGCAAAGGCCCAGAATCACCTGGATTGACCTGCATGTTGACTTACTATTCAAGAATAATTCAATGGATCACCTACCTAAGAATAACCAATAGGATTCAAACCATAATAACTTACCACCTTCTCTTTTTATCAGAAACAAATTACTTATGGGGTTCTTATAATCAGTTAAATACCAAATTGTGGCTTAAAATCAACTTTCTGAGTTTTGAACCCCCTATAGTAAAACAAAACAAAGACTAATACTGCAAAGACAGTGCAAAGGATAAAGGAATGAGAAGCAAGCTTGATCCCTCCACATCTCATGCATGCACATATGCATGCCCAGCTAGCAAAAAAACATTGTAATAGGAGTGTGTGCATTTACCTTCCCCCTTTCTCTTCAAATTTGAAGGCCCTTGGTGAACAACTTTAAAGAAATATTCAATGTGTTTTAAGGGTTTTTAATTTTTAATTAAATCTTGGTGGAATGCAGCAACAAAAGATATTTAAAGGTATCCATGGTAAAGTCAGAGAATGCCATTCAAAGTCAGACCAAATCATCTCAATAAGGCTCCATGAGAGACCTTTGAATATCACCATAATTCAAGTATATGCACCAACTACTGAGGCAGAAGAAGAAGAAATTTACAGATTTTATAAAGGAATACAGGAAGAAATTGACAACACACCAACAAAGGATGTCAAGCTGATCATTGGAGAGGGGAAAGCAAAGGTTGGAAGTAAAGAATCAAAAACAGTAGGCAGATTTGGACTAGGCAAAAGGAATGAAGCAGGCATCTGATATATTTTTGTGAAGCCAACAACCTATTCATTGCAAATACATTTTTCATACAACCAGAGAAAAGTTTATACATATGGAAATCAGCAGGTGGCCAACACAAAAACCAAATAGATTATGTAATTGGAAGTAAAAGATGGCGAAGATCCATGCTGCAATTATAGAACCATAGCACTAATCTCTCATGCAAGCAAAATTATGCTCAAAATACTGCAATACAGACTCCAACCACACATGGAGAGAGAAATTCCAGAGATCCAAGCAGGGTTCAGGAAATGAAGAGGCACCAGGGATCACATTGCAAATATATGATGGCTAATGAAGAGTAGAAGGGAATTCCAAAAGAAAATCAGCATGTGTTTTATGGACTATAGCTAAGCCTTTGACTGTATAGATCATGAAAGGCTATGGAATGCCCTTAAAGACATGGGAATGCCAATACATTTTATAGTCCTGAGGAGGAATCTGTACTCAAGACAAGAGGCTACTGTCAGAACAGAACATGGAGAAACAGAATGGTTCCCAATTGGCAAAGAAACCAGACAAGGCTGCATTCTTTCATCCTATCTGTTCAACTTGTATGCAGAACATATTATAAGAAAAGCAGGCTTGGACACAGAAGAAGGAGGAATGAAAATAGGAGGAAGTAATATCAACAATCTAAGATATGCAGATGACACCATAATGCTAACAAAACCTCACAGACCTGGTATATCTACTAAGGAAGATCAAAGAAGAAAGTGCAAAGGCAGGCTTAATGTTGAACATAAAGAAAACAAAAATAATGATCACTGAGAACCTTCACAAGTTCAACCTAGACAATGAAGAAATAGAAATACTAAAAGAATTCCCATACCTTGGATCAAACATTGATAGAAATGGGGACTGCAGTCAGGAAATCAGAAGAAGGCTAAGAATGGGGAGGGTGGCTATGAAAGAACTAGAAAAGATTCTAAAATGTAAACATATACAACTGAGCACAAAAGTTAGAATCATACAAGCCATCCTATTCCCTGTTACCATATATGGTTGTGAGAGCTGGACAGTCAAGAAAGAAGATAGGAGGAAAATCAACATATTTGGGATATGGTGTTGGAGAAGGGTACTGAGGATTCCATGGACAGCCAAAAGGACAAACAAATGGGCCCTAGAGCAGATCAAGCAAGAGATATTCCTAGAAGCCAAGATGATAAGACTTAGGGCCTTTACAGACCTGCCTTTTGGGGTGGCACAGAGCTGCCCCTGGGAGCAGTGGATAACCACACGTCATGGCCCTGATCCTCCCTTTTGCCACCCCCAAAAGAGCAGTAAAATGCCACACTAAGAGTTGGTGCCGTGGCTCTTTCATGCCCTTTTGGTTCAGCACGTGTATACGCGGCACCAGGAGGGCATCCTGATGCTGGGTGCTGTGCGTACAGGTGTGTGGCATCAGGACAGCATTGGGGTTGAGTTGAGGTGGCTGGCATGTGGCTGCCTTGCCCCAACTCCACCCCCCCTTTAGGCTGGTCTGCAAAGCCTCTTAGACTGTCATACTTTGGACACATCATGAGAAGGCATGAATCAATAAAAAGACAATAATGTTAGGAAAAGTGGAGGGAAATAGAAAGAAAGGATGGCCCCATGCTAGATGGATGGACTTTATTAAAGAGACCATGCATATGAATTTGTAGGAGCTGGGCAGAGCTGTAGAGAACAGGGTGGCCTGGAAATGTCTCATCCATAGGGTTGCCATGGGTCAAAATCGAGGCGAAGGCAGTTAACAAACAAACAAAAATGGTAAAGAAAAGGTTAAGAACTGGTGATTTAGGGGGGTTGCAGACTGCCAGAAATAGTGCAAATTGAGTCCACTTTTAGGGTTAGGGTTAGGGTTAGGGAATCATGGGAACTGCATTTTATTGTGGCACCAGAGCTCTCTGACAGAGAAGGCTCAATGTCTCAGGGGGGAAAAAACAATTCCCATGATTCCCTAGCACTAACCCTAACCCTAAAAGTGGATTCAATTTGCACTATTTCTGGCAGTCTGCAACCCCCTTTAATCTATTATCTAAGAAAAATACTCTTCTAGTTTTTCAATAAAGTTTAGCTTTGAAAGATGATGAATTCGTCTGGGGAAAAGGCTGGTTAAAGTATCTTCTTAACTCTTCAGGACCTAGTTTATAATGTGCCACAAACATATAAGTATGAAAGTGACTTACGTCATTGGGAAATTAATATAAGGAAATGATTTGCACGAAGAAAATTCATTACCTTGAAACAGACATTCATACTTTTTTTAAAAGGGGGGGGGGTCTGGATCAAAATTTAAAGAAGCAAACAAGACAGAAGTACCTGGTTCAGGTCCACTGTGCAGAATTCTTGAATTGAATGTTTACATATTATTTATGCATGTAGAGTACTTTGATAGCATCATTTTACCAATTGTTAAAGAATTAATAATTGTATTGATCAGGATTATATATCTTGGGCTATCTGAAATTAAGGAAATGTTATGTCATATCTATTACATGATATCTAGCAGCCTCAGAGTAGGAGCAGATATGCTCCTGTTTCATCTCTGATATATATGTAGCATTATCTGAGCTGTTTTTTAGTCTGAGAGTGGTCTGTCTGACTGAAAAAGAAAAGTGCAAAGGTTTATCGGTTTGTTTGTTGAACTGTATATATTTTCCTTCTTCAATAGAAAAACACTTAATATGATTTTGCTGGTTCTATGTAGCATTATTTCATACATTTTAGCCCCCCTCCCAACCATTTGGGCAACACACAGTAAGAAGAAGCCATGGACAATACAAGCAAAGCCCTGTAAGAAGCAGGTATGTGTTTCCTGTAGTGCATACCCATACCAAGCATATAATGTGAAATGCATGTTCTCGGGTAGCCCTCTGCAACTATGTATTAAATCACAAATGTCATTATTTGCATGTGTAGTTCAATATATCCATGCAGAAGGTTGTTTTACAGTGGACAGTGTGGATGCATACTAGAAAAATGAAATATATTGCATTCTTTAACCCATGAAAATTATTATTAGGCACATCCAACAACAGATGTGAGATAGACCTCAACCTAACCAGGACCAAGTACATCCATTTTCAAGCATATCCAGCATGATCAAACAGACTTCATCTAACACTTCCCCACTTCTTTTTTATATAAAAATAAACTTTTTTTCCCCCAATCTTCTATTGTATTTTCTTTTGTATTTTCATTAATTTATTTAGATAAGAGGTCCATCTCCATTATGTCAAAAAAATTATTTAGGCACTCATCTACCTGTATTTCCTTTTTTCCCCTCCCCCCCCCCCCAATATTTCACATAGATTAGTCTAGCTGTCATAAACATATAAAAATAATTTTCCCATATTTTTTTTCATTATTGTCATCAACCATACATAAAAATAATATTTCAGGTCTGAATTCCAATTTTATCCCTAATATTTCATTTATACTTATGTAGATATCCTTCCAAAACCTTTTTTTTGCCTCTGTACAAGTCCACCACAAATGAAAAAAGGTTCTGTTTTCCCTTTCACATTTCCAACATTGATCGTTCCCAATTCTGTACATTTTACTTATTCTATCTGGGAAAAGATGCCATCTGTAAATAATTTTATAATAATTCTCTTGAATATCCTGGTTTACTGAATATTTTAATCTCTTACTCCAGCATCTTTTCCATTGGTTCAGTTCTACTGTTTGTCCACAATTTTTGGCCCATTCAATCATATTATCTTTTACCACTTCTTCCTTCATGTAAATTTCTGGTAATTTTTATACATCTAAGATAAAAGAGCGCTCTTCTCAGACCAGATAGTCTTCTAAATCAGTTTTAATATCTGTTATCCCTATTAAATTTTTATCCATTTATATCTTGATTTTAGTTGTTGATAAATAAATCCTCCACGTTCCTTCCTTCTGATCTTATTTGTTCTAAAGATTTCATTTCTAACATCCCATTAACTTTTTCTAAAAGGTCATTATTTTTTATCCATTTTTCTTTCTCTGTAGATCTGATTTAAAGAGAGCCTCATGAGATGATGCCCAGGTTAGAATTTTGGGACACATTCTTCTTTTATATTTTTTACCCAAACCTTAAATATAGCTGTTCTAACAAAATGTTTTTTTAAAATCTCAGTTTGTCTGTATTTTTTCATAAAATAAAAAAAGTATGTAGTCCAAATCTAAGTTCTGAGCTTTCTTGTTTTAGCAATCTCCTGTCCTCTAGTTTTAGTCAAGCCCTTATCCATGTAAGGGCACTGACTTCAAATTGTAATTTTAGATTGGGGACTGCAAACCCCCCTCTATCAACTGGATCTTGCATGCATTTTTGCTTAATCCTGTTTTTTTTCCCCTACCCAGATAAACTCAGATAATTGTTTTTGCCAATCTTTAAATATGCTGTCATTCTTAATTATAGGTATTGATTGAAAAAGAAAAAGCATTCTTGGCAAAATGTTCATTTTTATCACAGATATCTTGCCCAAAAGCCTTAGCTTTAGGTCTTTCCAATTATTGAGATCCTTTTTTATTTATTCCATATCTTCTTATAGTTGCTTCTAAATAGAACCAAGTTTTTATTTGTTAATCTTATGCCCAAATACCTAGCTTTTTATTTATTTTATATCCAGACAGTTTACTCATCTCTTGTTCTTCTGTTTTAGTCATTTATTTTTTTTCTTTATTTATCTTTAGTCCAAATATTTGTTCAAATTTCTCCAGATGTTTAATTGATCAAAACTAGATAGTGGGTTTTCCTGTGTTACCGCTATGTCTGCAAAGGCTCTTAATTCTAACCCCCCTTATACTAGAATCTTTAATTCTAACCAATCTTATAAAGGTAAAGGTATTTCCCACTAGTCAAGTTGTGTCTGACCATAGGGGGTGGTGCTTATCTCCGTTACTAAGCTGAAGAGCCAGTGTTGTCAGAGACTAGCATTGTTAGTGGACAACATGATTGCACAGAATGCAGTTTATCTACTTGCATTTGTATGCTTTTGAACTGCTAAATTGGAAGAAGCTAGGATTAGTGACAGGACCTCACTCCATCATTCAGCACCTGGGCCTCAAAATTGCAATTAACAGAGTCGGTGTCTTAGCTACTTGACTCTCTTATACTAGAGAGTCCTCTCTTACACTAGAATCTTTTTTTTACATTTCTTAAAAATATTTTGAGTGTTAAAATGAATAATAGGGGGATAGGGGGCATCCCTGCTTTGTTCCTTTATTAATCACTATTAATTATGTTCTTAAACCATTAATTATTATTTTAGCTGTTTGTTTCTTATATATTGCTTGAACCCAATTTATAAAATTCAGACTTATTTTGATTTGATTTAATATTTGTATCTTAAGCTTCCAATCCAGACTATCGAAAGCTTTCTCCAAATCTAGTAGTATCACAGCTAGTTTCTTTTCATTGTGAAAGGCAAAATATTCTATTATATTTATTATGTGTCTGATGTTTCTTTTTAAATGCCTTCTTGGTAGAAAGCCACATTGTTCATCTGATGTATACTTTACTAAAACTTTTTAAAAGACTATTTGCCAAAATTAATGTAAAAAGCTTATAATCAGTCAGTAGAGATATCATTCTGTAGTAGTTTGGGTTGAGATGGTCTTTCCCTTCTTTCAGAATTGTTGGCTTCTTCCCAGTCGGTGGAATTCATTATGAATAGTAAGGAAGGTCCAATTTCTTCTTTGAAGATTTTATAATATCTGGCTGTAAAACTGTCAGGTCCTAGCATTTTGTCATTATTTGCTGCTTTAATTGCATCTCCTAATTCTGACCTTATTATAGGTTGATCCAATTTACTTATTTGTTCCTCACTCAACATTGGAATATGGCTTTCATTTAGATAATTTTCCATGTATTCTCTATTTTTGTTTTTAGTTTGAAATATTTTTCTAAAGTTATTGTAAAATGCTTCCTTAATTTTGTTTTGTATATATTTTATTGCCAATTTGAATTTTTATAATCAGTTTTTTTATGGGATGCAGTGGCTCAATGGTTAAGATGCTGACTCTGTTGACTGCAAGATTAGCAGATTGGCAGTTCAAGGCCCGGGTGCTGCATGATGGGGTGAGCTCCTGTCACTATTCCCAGCTTCTGCCAACCTAGCAATTCGAAAGCATGCAAATGCAAGTAGATAGATAGATACCACTTCTCAGTGGGAAGGTAAAGAGTGTTGTGTGTAATCATGCTAGCCACATGATCACAGAGTAGTCTGTGATAATGCTGGCTCCTCAGCTTAGTAACGGAGATGAGCACCACCCCCTACAGTCAGACACAACTTGACAACCTTGTCAATGGGAAATACCTTTACCTTTTAATCAGTTTTTTTATCTCTTTCTCATCTTAATTTCCATGATAGCCATCTTCCAATTTTATTTGCATTTTGGAAATGCTTTGCTTTAACTCGTTTCATTACTGTATTTTCTGGCATATAAGACAACTTTTAAACCCAGGAAAATCTGGGTTAAAGTTGGGGGTCGTCTTATACTCCGGGTACAAAGACGAGGTGGAGGATAGAGGCAAGAGGAGGGAAGAAGCCAGGCAAGAGGAGGAGGATGGGGATGAGGAGGAGGATGGGGGTGGCGAGGCAGGAAGAAGCCAGGAGAGAAGAGGGGAGAAGTCAGGAGAAAAGAGGGAAAGCCAGGAAAGAGCATGTGGAGGACAAGGAGGACAGGAGTGGTGGGGCAGGAAGAAGCCAGGAGAGAAGAGGGAAGAAGCCAGGAGTAAGGAGAGAGAAGTCAGGCAAGAGCACATGGAGGACAAGGAGGACGGGGGTGGCGAGGCAGGAAGAAGCCAGGAAAGAAGAGGGAAGAAGCCAAGAGAAAGAAGGGAAGAAGCCAGGCAAGAGCATGTGGAAGACAAGGAGGATGGGGTGGTGAGGCAGGAAGAGGCCAAGAGAGAAGAGGGAAGAAGCCAGGAGAAAGGTGGGAAGAAGCGAGACAAGAGCATATGGAGAACAAGGAGGATGGGGGTGGCGAGGCAGGAAGAAGGCAGGAAAGAAGAGGGAAGAAGCCAGGAGAAAGGAGGGAAAGGCAGGCAAGAGCATGTGGAGGACAAGAGGATGGGGGTGGTGAGGCAGGAAGAAGCCAAGAGAGAAGAGGGAAGAAGCCAGGAGAAAGGAGGAAGAAGCCAGACAAGAGCACGTGGAGGACAAGGAGGACAGGGGTGGCAAGGCAGGAAGAAGCCAGGAGAAAGAAGGGAAGAAGCAAGGCAAGAGCACTTACAGGACAAGGAGGATGGGGGTAGCGAGGCAGGAAGAAGCCAGGAGAAAAGAGGGAAGAAGTTAGGCAAGAGCACGTGGAGGACAAGGAGGACAGGGGTGGTGAGGCAGGAAGAAGCCAGGAGAGAAGAGAGAAGAAGCCAAGAGAAAGGAGGGAAAAAGCCAGGCTAGAGCACGTGGAGGACAAGGAGGACGAGGGTGGTGAGGCAGGAAGAAGCCAGGAGAAAGGAGGGAAGAAGGCAGGCCAGAGCAAGTGAAGGGCAAGGTGGACGGGGGTGGCGAGGCAGGAAGAAGCCAGGAGAGAGGAGGAGGAGAAGGAGGACAGGCATGGCGTGGTAGGAGGAGGATGAAGAGAACCCTAAGGTGATCTTCTCCTTGGTTTTCTTGGCAAGACTGGTTCAGAGGAAGTTGCCATTGCCTTCCCCCGAGGCTGAGAGTGTGTGACTTGTCTAACTTCACACAGTGGGTTTCATTGTCGGTGTGTGGATGATGAGTGTTGTAGTGATGCCCTTTGGCACCCAGCAGAGTCTGCAGGACAAGCTGGCTGCTGTGATCCACAGCCACTGTGTAGATATGCCATCAACTGGCTCAGCTTCCCTTCTCCAGCATCCTGTCTTCTTCAGTCAAGAAGACACATTGTAAAGTCCAAAAACATAGCTTTATTAATGCATATAAAAAGTAAAAATAAGACAACTAAGTAAAATCCATTGTGATGAACTTGTCCAGTTCAGCCATACAAGATTGCATCTTTAACAATCCCAAAAGCATTAGGATCCAACTTGTTGCAGTTAAAACCACTGCATCCAGCCACACACGCTCACATCTTGAACAATAAACAATTCTAGACAAAGGATTTTCTAAGCCCATCCCATACTCAACCTTCTAGGTGTTAACTTTATGTTAATTGGACAATGTCTGTATGATGTCTACTAACCCAGCCTCTTGCTGTCCATCATCCACCACGTGACTATCTTTCCCAAGCTAACAATGTTTACGTATTTGATATATCTTTGTTAACCATAACAAAATCTGGTTCCATTAGTTTTACTTCTGGGAAAGTACATTGTTGATGTCTCTGTTACCACCTGGTGTTGATTCACCCTGTTTCTCTAAATGTTGTTTGTGCTTTGTCCAAAAGCTGTTCTCAAGTGGAAAATTACAGACACACACACATCTTTACATTTCACCTTTGACTATATATATATCCCATTCCTATCCCATCATGGCAGAGTGGGGAATCAAACCCAGGTCTCCATAGTGGTAGTCCAACACCCAAACCACTACACCATGCTGGCTTCTATTCCCATGTACTACCTATGAAACAATTGCAGACTTTTTTGTTGTTCTTGCGTGTCTTCAAGTCCTTTCCGACTTATGGCAACCATAAGGCAACCTTATCATGGCATTTTCTTGGCATGTTTCTTCAAATTGTGGTTGCCATCACCATCCTCTGAGGCTGAGAGTGTGTGACATGCCCAAGGTCACTTGGCCACAAATTGTACATACCCCAGAATGCATCAGCTAGTATATTGGCAGTCCTTCCCTGCAACACTTTCTCATTTCCCCTCAACCATCTCATAGCTGGGAGATGGAAATAATTTTTAAAGCAGCATTTAAATCTGGACTATTTTTTAAAAAGTAAGGTGTAATACACACTGCAGAAATAAATGCTAGGGAACATGGGAGCTGTAGTTTATTATGTTTATAAGTGACAGTTTTCCTGCTAAGTATCTGCATGTCATAAGCACTTGAATTAAAATTACCATATTGAAATCAAATCTGATGTTTTTTAAATTTTTATTTGGTGTGCATTGGAAGAGGGGTTGTCTTATATGGCAAGTATATCCCAAATTCTATATTTTAACTGAAAAAGTTGGAGGTCATCTTATATGCCCAGTCATCTTATATGTCAGAAAATATGGTATTTTAAAAATCTACTCCATATTTTCTATGGAATATTGTTTTTGCAAAATTTTAATTTCCTTTAAAATGTGTCTTCTTCTTCTTCACTCTTCATTAATTCCTTTTCTTTTCTTTTCTTTCTTTTTTTTTGGTTATTTCTTCTGTAATTTACCATGTTCTCTCCTTTTTCTTCTTTTGGATTATTCAATATTTTTGGTTTTAAAAGCCATGAATAACAGCTTTGCTTGCCTCCTAGACCATTCTTAATTCAGTTCCCTTTTCCAAATTTTCTTTAAAGTATTTTTTCAATACTTGCTTGGATCCTTCTATTACGTTTTCATTTTGCAACAAGTAGCCTTGTAATTGCCATCTATATTCAGTTTCTAGTATTTTCATTGCCATGGTTATTGGATTGTGGTTAGAATAAGGTTTGGGTAATATCTCCCTTTTTTCTTATTTTGTTACAAAAAAGGTTTTGTAACTAAAACATATCTAATCTGGCAGATGATTTATGCCTTTTGGAAAGAATGTAAATCCTCTCCCCCCCCCCCCCCCATTTTTATATCTCCATATATCCATTAAATTAATTTTTAGCATCATTGAAAAGAAAGTTTTAGGCAATTTTCCTTGTTTTTCTTTAACTTTTTTTTACTAGATAATCTGTCTGTTTGGGGATCAATTACTGTAAAGAAGTCTCCACAAATTCTAATCTCATTTTCATTGTATTCTTGTACAGTTTTGTTGATTTTTAATAGAATTTTGCTTTCTTTTCCTGTTGGGCAGAAATTGCTACCAGAATAATTTTCTTATCCTGTACTGTAAATTCTATTCCAATAAAGAAACTTTTATCATCATTAAATAGTACTTTAGATTGACATTTCTTTGAAACATAGAGCCTTCTTCTTATTATTCTTATTCTTTTGGCTTAGTAGTCAAAATGTAATCTATTCCTAATTTTGGATTTCTAAGTAGTCTTTTATCCTTGAGGCAAATATGTGTTTCCTGTAAAATTACCACATCATATTTTTCCCAATTTATTATATGAAAAATTTCATTTCTTTTTGTCTTACCATTTAGACCCTTAACATTTCAGGAAAAAAGTTAAATCTTTTAAATTTGTCATTGATTTATAATTTTTAATTTAAAAAATAAAAATAAAAAGACAAATATTGGTATTATTATTATTATTATTATTATAGTTTATTTCTAGAGTGCTGTTGGTGTACACAGCGCTGTACAAAAGACAATCAAGGATAAAACAGAATAAAACCTGCCAGAGGCATATAATCTAAGTAAAACAATGGGCAAAATAATAAAAGTCAATTAAAACAAAGACAGTTACAACAATTAATAACAACATTCACTGTAAACCCAAGTAACAGAAGAAGTAAATATCAGACAATGCCAGGGAATGCCTCCCTGAACAAGGTGGTCTTTAACTCGTTTTTAAAAGTGGAAAAAGAAGTAATGGCCCGTGTTTGAGCGGGAAGAAGATTCCAGGAGTGAGGGGCGGCAAGCGAGAAGGTGCGAATCTGAGATGGAGCAGTGGAGATCCCAGGTTGGTACAGCAGGCCTTGAGTACTAGAATGAAGGGTATGGGTGGGAGTGTAAGGAGAGAGAAGGTCAGATAAGTAAAGAGGGGCTAGCCCATGCTGGGCTTTGAAAGTTAGCAACAAAAGCTTATATTGAATGCAGAAAGGGAAGGGAAGCCAGTGAAGAGAAGACAGCAAAGGGGAAACATGATCAAAGTGGTGAGCAGAAGTAATGATGCAGGTGGCCGAATGCTGGACAGAAATTAAAGGGCGAAGATGAGAAAGAGGAAGCCCAGCTAAAAGGAGATTACAATAATCTAATCGAGAGACCAGCAAAGCATGGACCAGAGTCTTGACAGTGGAGGACGAAAGAAAAGGACGGATTTTGGCGATGTTGTAAAGGAAAAATCTGCAGGCTTTGGCTGTGGCCTGAATATGGGGAATAAAAGACAATGACGAATCAAAAATGAAACTGAGACTGCGGGCTTCCTGGACCGGATGAATAGAAGTGTTGTCAACAAAAACAGAAAAAGAGGATTGAAGGGAGGACTTAGGTGGAAGGACAGGAAGCTTCATCTTGGACATATTGAGCTCAAATGCCGATAGAGGACCCAAAATGGAATCCAGAGAGAGACAGCTGAAAGACATGATGAAACTTGCTGTTCCAGCTCTTGAGAGAGATCAGGAGTGGAAAGATACAGTTAGGTGTCATCGGCATACAGATGATAGGAAAAACCAAAAGAACTAATAAGTTTTCCTAGAGACAAGGTGTAAAGAGAGAAAAATAGGGGACCCAAAACGGAACCCTGGGGAACTCCAACAGATAGGGGAACGGGGGACGAAGTCTGGCCACTCGTGACCACTGCAAAAGATCTATCTGACAGATAAGATTTAAACCAGTTTAGAACTGAATTCGAGAACCCAATGTCAGAAAGTATATCAACTAGAAAACAGTGATCCATGGTGTCAAATGCTGCAGATAAATTGAGAAGCACAGAATAGAGACCATTTGCCTTGGCCCATAAAAGATCATTAGAGATCTTTGTTAGGGCTGTCTCAGTGGAGTGCCGTGGGCGGAAACTAGACTGAAAGGGATCAAGGATGGAGTTGGCTTCAAGAAACTCAAAGCAGCGGGAATAAATGACCCGTTCCAAATCCTTAGAAAGAAAAGGGAGAAGAGAGATTGGACGATAGCTCAACAAAGAAGAGGAGTCAAGAGAAGATTTTTTTTCAAGATAGGGGAAACAAGAGCATGTTTAAAGTCAGAGGGAAAAGAGACTGTAGAAAGAGAGAGGTTAAAGATAGAAAGAAGTGAAGGAAGGAAAGAGGGGGCTATAGAGATTAGGAGACAAGGGGGAATTGAATCAAGAGAACAAGTTGTAGGTTTGGAAGAGTGCAGCAAGGTAGAGAGTTCATCCAGAGAAACAAGAGGAAACACAGAGAATTGATTAGTTGACGGTTCCAAAAGATTAATGGGGGAAGACAAGATAGGAAGAACTATTTCAGATCTGATAGTGGTGATCTTAGTGATAAAGTAATTAGCAAAGTTGGTAGGGGAAAATAATGAAGAAACAGGGGGGAGGAAGGTTTTAGCAAGGTGTTGAAGCAGGAAAACAAACACTGCGGGCACATCTCATTGACGCAGATCAATGATTTAAAGTAGTTCTGTTTTGCCACTGAAGGATAGAAGAATGAACTTATAATGAATAAAGTCGGCCCACTCCCTGGACTTTTTCCAAAGATGTTCGGCCGCTCGAGAGCACGACTGGAGGAACCTAACTATGGGAGTAAGCCGTGGCTGAGGCCTGTTCGTAGAGGGGACACGTGAACAGATACAGGGGCAAAGCTGTCAAGAGTTGAAGAAAAAGTGTAGTTAAATAAAGACATCGCTGAGTCAGCAGAGTCCCCAAAAGATAAAGAAGAGAGGGAAGAATTCAAAGACTGACTAAGAAGGTCACAGTTAATAGACTGAAGATCACGAAAATAGCATTGAGCAGTATGACGAGGAGGTGGGATATAGGTAAGAGTAAAAGAAATTAAATGATGATCAAATAATGTAAAATCATATGCCAGGTAGTCAGAAATGATACACTTGGCAGCAAGAACTAAATCAAGGCAGTGACCGAGAGAATGGGTTGAAGAAGCAGAATGAGGTTGAAGGCCAAAAGAAGCTAGAACTAAAGCGAGATGTTGGAGGATTATTGGGCTCATCCAGGTGGATTTTAAAGTCTCCTAAAATCAATGTAGGTACTGCGTCCGATAGAAAAACTGTCAGCCAAGATTCAAAGTCTGACAGGAATTGGGTAGTAGAACCAGGAGGACGATAGATGACTGCAACCCAAAGTTGTAGAGGAAAAAAAAAGTCTGATGGAATGAAATTCAAATGAGGAGAAACAATAGCTGGGAGGGAAGGAAAGATCTTGAAACTGACAAGATTTGGACAGTATGACACCGACTCCACCTCCTCGACCCTCAGGGCGGCTAGTATGGGTAAAAGAGAGACCACCAAAAGAAAGGGCAGAAGAGGTAGCAGTGTCATGGGCCGGGAGCCAGGTTTCAGTAAGAGCAAGGAGGTGAAATGAACTGAAAGAAAAAGATCATGAATTGCAGTCGCTTTTGTGACTGCAGAGCGACAGTTCCGAAGTGAACAGAAAAATCGGAGCTGAGAGATGTGAAGGGGTCGAATAGGAATTAGATTAGGAGAAATACGTGGAGTCATGGAAAAATAAGGGTTCAGGGCCCAATAATTAATGGATAAAAAAGTGACAATTACTTTCATTTGCTTTGTTCATATCTTTTGTTACTTCCTTCAATGATTGTCTTTTAGCTCCACCTTCACATCCTGTTTTATATCTCCTCTTAAAGTTTTTATTTCTTTTTCATATTTTGTTCCATTTCTAATTTCATTTTTCCATTCATTCTTTTTATTTCCTCCAGAATAGATACTTGTTCTAAAGACTGACTTCTTTGGAGTTGGCCCACAGCTTGAGAAGTGGCTGCAACAGTTTTTGCATTGAAACTGCAATTTTATTTTTATTTTGTATAAGTTTATTAGGTTATTATTCAGGTCATAACAAGTTTTCTCCTTTTTTCTAATAATTATTACAGTCTTATTACAGGAGCTTATTGCATAGTTAAATAATACAGCTTACCTGATCTGGTTTAAAATTTAAATTGGGTGGCATCCTAATATTGTCAGAAGGATTTAGCCGCCAAATCTACTGCCCAGATCCATCTTGGGTTCATCCCCACTCTCAGGGCCAATCAGCATGGCTTTTTTCAAAGCCAGGATTTTTCTGGCTTGGGAAAATGGCTGTCAGAGCACCCCAGAAGTGATGATGAACCCAGGATGTACCTGGGCAGCAGATTCAGTGGCTAAATTCTTCTGATAATATCAGGATGCCACCTGATTTAAATTTTAAACCAATCAGGTAAGCCATGTTATTTAAGTATGCAATAAGCTTCATTGTCTCATAGGCTTGCTTTCAGTCCAAGTCCAAAATAGCCTAAATCTTCACAAGTTTAATTTCAGAAAGACAACGAGAAGATTACAAGGCAAACAAAAAAAATTGCTCTTTATGTATCAATATCTCATTTGTCTCAGTTATATCTTTGTATCAATACATCAATATGTCAGGGAATATGTTTTGTATATTTAATGTATTGGATGTATTGTAACCAATGTATCCAATACAAAAAGAAAATAGAAAATGAGAAAATAGAAAGGATATTCTGTCTTTATTTTGAGCAATATCATTAATTTTAATATTTCCAGGATTATTTAATCCAGGAGAAGAAGAAAAAGGAAAATCCAAGAGTTTATATTCTAGTCCAACTTTGGGGCTATGCAGACTGGCAAAAAGTGGTGATTTGAGGGTGATTTGTAGGTGTGGCCTTTAGATGACGCATGCCTAAAAGTCTCCAGGAAAGCACACTCTAGCTGTCGTATGCCGAGAACAGCCACTCCAAAAAGGAGCCACTTTTTTCTGCTCCTTTGGTGAAGATGTGCACCTTCACATGTGTGTATGTATGCAGTGAGACTGATGTGCAAGAAAATGACCATATAAATGCACTGTCACACTGTCACACGTGTGGCAGAAATAGACTTGGTGATCCAAAGCATGCGCCCTACAATGCAAGCTTTAATTTAAAGCACCCTATGTTTCCAGGTGTGGAAACTGGCACAGGTACACTTGAATATTAGAACTCTAAACCTAACCCTAATTGTAACCCTACGTATGCACCCTAGCAACTGCCCTCTGTTATGACAATAAATCCATTCTGTTGTATTTATGCTTGCTGTCAGCATGCACAGCAGTTTGCATGAAAGAAGCTTTTGTGACCTCTTCTGTGCATAAGACCTGCACGCCACTTCCTGGAATGATTGGGGGGACTCTTGGAGTAACGTTTGTCCATGTGTCCTGTTGACTATGTCCCTTGCATGACCACCAGCTCCATATATCAAGTCTGTCCACACAAATTTCCCTTGCATGTATCTCTTCCCTCCCCCCTGATCTGTGTGGGACATGTTTTGTGGAGGATGATGGAGTGCAGACAGTGGCACCTGTGTAATATTATTATTATTATTATTATTATTATTATTATTATTATTATTATTATTATTAATATCCCGCCCCTCTGCCAAGCAATCGGGGCGGTGTACAGCATTCAAAACATCAAACAAATAACATTTAGATCCTGTCCCTCATTCCCACCCACCCCCACCCCCAAAACAAATCAACAAACAAATTAAAAACAATTATTAAAAATATACAATATACACTATAAAAAAAAATACAATGTGCAATATAAGATACATAATTGCATTGTTGCTGGGGAAGATGTTGCTGGGGAAGGATTTTAAACTCTTCCCAGTCTCTCCAGCCACACTCCAGCCACAGCTGTGTTGTCATAGCTCCTCCCTGGGCGCACAGCTGTTCTTCCTGGGGCTGCACGGGCCGGCAGAGTCCTCCTCCCACTGTGTGTTGCCAGGGAAGGGATGGTAAAGGGCAGTTTTTTTATACCCTCAGCTCCTCCCTGGGTGCACAGCTGTTCTTCCTGGGGCTGCACGGGTCCTGGGGCTGCACGGGGGGAAGCGGAGGTCAGCAGTTTCATTACATACACATTAGTAATCGTAATCAGTATTTTCTCTTCTATTAAAAAAAAAGATATTTGATTATTTAATTTTAAAAAAAAATTAAGTTTCCTTCTGGTTCTGACTTCCTTAAGTGAATCTACAACACTTGGTTTTTTTTTATCTTTACAGTTAATAAACCCGGTTTTGAATTAAAGCTTACACCGTAAATTGAAATATTTTCCAACCTTTATTTCTTCCTAGTAATCCGAGTTCTTTCCATTCATCCTCTGAAACTTTGTTTTTTAGTTTTGCAGTGAGTTTGTCCATAGCAACTGCTTCCAACAATTTAAGAAGCCATTCTTCCTCTGTAGGTGTATGTTTTTGTTTCCATTTTTGTGTGTATGCAATCCTGGCCATAGTGACCATGTATAAAAGTTTTTTTGTATGTGTCTTTCTTATCATTTTATCTGTATCTGTTATCATATTCAATAAGAAAAAATTAGGATCACGGTCTATTTGTATCTTTAGCATTTCTTCTATTGTTGTAGCTATCATATTCCAGTATTTTTTAGCTTCCTGACACTTCCACCACATAGGGATAAAGTTCGCTTCAGGACGTTGGCATTTCCAACATTTGGTATTGCCTGTTCTATAAATTTTATGAAGTTTTGCAGGTGTTATATACCATTGATGATACATTTTGAGATAATTTTCTTTAAGACTTTGACAAAGAGTAAAATTATTAGTAGCCTTCCAAGATTTTCCCCATGTTTCAACATTAATAGGTTCCTCGATATCTCGTGGCCATTTTATCATAGTGTCTTTAATTGTTTCATTTTCTAAATCTCTAAATTTTAAGAGTTTGTAATATCTAGATATGTATTTGTCTTGTTCTTTATAAATAATTTTGTCTATTTCATTTGTATCTTTTCCTAATCCTGTTGATTTAGAATCTTCTATAAATTTAGCTTTAAGTTGGTTATATAAAAACCAATTAATTTTTATATCCTTTTGTTGCAAAGTCTCCATTGTTCTAACTTGATATACTTTCTTTTGGTCTACATTTATGATATCACTATATAATATCAATTTTTTTATCTTTATTTTTTGTCCTGTTATAGAAAGCTTCTTGTACAGAGACCCATGTTGGTATTTTTGTGTAATTTTTTTTTATTTTATTCCACACATTTAACAATGCTTTTCTAAATATATGGTAATTGACATCCTTATTGACCGTAATTTTATTGTACCAAAGATACGCATGAAAACCGTACCTCATATTGCTACTTTCAAGTCTCAATAATTTATCATCTTTCAATGTAATCCAATCTTCTATCCATATCATGCTGCAAGCATAGTAGTATAATTTAAGATTGGGTAGTCCCATTCCTCCTTTCATTTTTTCTTCCGTCATAATCTTCCACCTAGTTCTAGGTTTTTTCCCTCTCCAAAGGAACTTAGATAGTTCTCTTTGCCAGGTGTTAAAGCATTTTTTCTTTTGTAATTATTGGTAAGTTTTCAAATAAAAACATGAATCTAGGTAGAATATTCATTTTTATGATTGCTGCTTTTCCTGATAATGATAGTCTTAACATGGACCATCTTTCCGTGTCTTTTTTGACATTACTCCACATTTTTTCATAATTATTCTGGTAAAGATCAATATTTCTTTTTGATAGTGTAATACCTAGGTACTTTACTTTATTCTGTATGTTGAATCCTGACATTCATTTCAATTCTTCTTCTTCTTCTATTGTTATGTTTTCTGTTAAGATGGTAATTTTATCCTCATTAATTTTAAATCCAGAGTACATACCAAATTCTTTTATTACTGAAATTAGACAATTTAGACTTTCTTTTGGATCTTCTAAAATGCAAATCAGGTCATCTGCATATGACTTTAATTTGAATTGTGTGTTTTTAATCTTAACTCCTTTTATGTCCTCTTCTTCTCTTATCCTAGATGTTAATATTTCTAATATTAATATAAATAGCAGTGGTGACATGGGGCATCCCTGTCTGGTACCTCTTTCAATCTTAATGTAGTTTGCTTTCTCTTCATTTATCACAATTTGCTCTTTTTGTTCCTTATATATAGGTTTTATCCATGAATTAAATCTTTCTCCAATATTTATTTTCTCTAAAACTTTAATCAAAAAAATCCAGTTTATTCTGTCAAACGCTTTTTCTGCATTGATCATTACTAATGCTATTTTTTTTATCATTATTGTATTCAAAATGTTCTAAAATATTTATGACTGTTCTTATATTGTTTCTAATATATTGCTTAGGCAAAAATCCATTTTGATCATCATGAATTATTTCCGATAGAACACTTTTCAATCTTTCTGCCAGAATGGTAGTGAAGGTTTTATAATCCGTATTAGTTAAAGAGATCGGTCTGTAATTTTTAGTATTTTTTTGTGTCTCTTCTTTCTTTTGGGATTATCGTTATTAAGGCCTCTTTCCACATGTTAGGTATTCCCTCTTCCTGTATAATATTAAAAAGATTCAGTAATGGCATTATTATTACTTCTTCATTTTTTAATAATAAGATGCTGGGAATCCATTAAGTCCCGGGGCTTTTCCTATTTTTAAGCACTTTATAGCTTTAGAAATTTCTTCTGTCGATATCTTCTGATTTAATCTTTCCTTTTGTGTTGAACTTAAACATGGTATTTTCTGTCTTTCTAGGTATTCATTTATAAGGTTTTCCTTTTCATCTGTATCATAGTCTTTTGTGTATAACTGTTCATAATATTTTTCAAATTCCCTTTTAATCTCATCCTGATTTGTAATACGTACATCATTTATTACCAATTCTGTTACCAACTTTTTCTCCTTCTCTTTCTCTAATTTGTAGGCTAATAACTTCCCTGCTTTGTTACCAAATTCGAATTCTTTTTGTTTGATGCTTTGTATTTTCCTTTGTAGTTCCTTAATAGTCATTAGTCTTAATTGCTGTTGTAAGATTTGAAGTTCAGTTTTTAATTTTTTATCCCCTGTTTGCTTCCATTCTTTTTCTTTGAATCTTAGTGTATCTAATAATTCTGTTTTTCTCCTTATTTCTCTTTTTTTATTTTCTGCTTGTATTTTCATTATAATACCTCTTATTACAACTTTGCTAGCTTCCCATATTGTAATAGGTGACATTCTATTATCTGTATTTTCTTTGAAGTAATATCTTAATTCCTTTTTTATTTTGTTTGTAGCTTCTTCTTCATTTGATAAATTCTCTGCCATCCTCCATGAAAATTCTTTTTTTCCTATCCTTAATCTTCAAACTTATCATATTATGGTCTGAAAGATCTTTTGGTTCTATGTCCATAGACTGAATTCTTGGCAATAACGTTTTTGTTGTTAAGAACAAGTCAATTTGCAAAAATGATTGGTGTGTTTCTGAATAGAAAGTATATTCTCTTAATAAATCATACTTATATCTCCAAATGTCTATTAGTTCACATTCTGATTGTAACAAAGAAAGTTTTGGGGAGTTTCCCCTGATTTTTCCTTATATTTTTCAATGTAGAAAATCTATCCAAATCCGGTTGTATAATGCCATTAAAATCCCCTAGTAATATTATTTCATTATAGTCAGTTTTTAAAAATCTCTTTATGGACTCTTTCAAAAAATTGCTCCTTATTGTCTATTGGTGCGTATATGCCCACTATCAAACACGTCAAATCTTTCATTGTTACTTCTATAGCAAGTAGTGAGCCATCTTTATCTTTAAATCTTTCTTTCGCTTTATATTTTTTCTTTACATATATTGCAATGCCTTTCTTTTTACCTTCTGATAAGGAGTGATAACATTCTCCTAGCTTTGGGTTCTTTAAGTATTTCACTTCAACTTTTTTTATTTGTATTTCTTGTATACATGTAATATCTCCATTTTGTTTTTCTATCCAATGAAAAATTAGGCTTTGTTTATATTTATTATTCATTCCTTTTACATTCCAAGATATTATGTTGAATGTCATGTTGCAATATCAAGATCTTATTTGTTAAGTGTGTGTAGCTTATAGTTGTAGTTATAGTTATTAGTTATTATCCTCACTATTGTAATTGTGTTGTTGTTGTTATTGTTGTTCCACCCCTTCCGCCCCTGTGTTTTTATTTTATTTTATTTTTATTAATATCATGTAAATTAAGCGTTTCTACAAGAACTTTTAATTCCTCTTCTTATTCCATTTACTCTTCTAGATCTGAGATCAGATCTATATCTCTTCTGTCTTGACCTTCTAAATTACTTTGTAACTCAGTTCCTGTTGTCTGCTGTTCTCTTTTTCCTCTTTCATTTTTGTCATTTTCTTTATAGGTCTTATTATCTTTTTCTTTTTCTTCTTCTTTATTCCTTTTATCTCTCCATTCTCTTCTTCGATGGAATCTTTCCATATTTTCTTCATCAGATTCTCTTCCCTTATCCTTTTTATCTTTTAACAGTCTTTTTTCCATTTCTTTCGCTTTTTCCAAGTTATCAATTCTGTATCTTTTCTGATTTTAAATGACTGATAGCCCTTCAATTCTTTCCCACCTAAATTCCAGCATTAATTCTTGGAATAGTTGGGTTAAGAACTTGTACTTTTGAGGCTCCTGCATTAGTTGCGGTGGTATGTCTTTGAAAAATTTTACTTCTGTATTTTCTATTACAAGTTTATTGTCATAAGTTTTATGGCTTATACAATCTCGAGTCATAGATCTGATAAAGCATACAACAATATCTCAGGGTCTTTTGCTTGCAATGAACTAATATGAAAGATTTTATCAAGATCCATCAATAAATGTACTGTATTACATTCCAAGAATTGTGCTAATGGTGTTATAATTCTTTCTGTTAGATCTTCATTCTTTCTTTCAGCAACTTCTCTGATCTTGATACATTTCTCCCTGTAATGTAGCTCATTCAACCAGTCTCTGTAATTATGTTGATTTTGTTCTTGTTTTATCTTTATCATGGTTTTCTCTATTGGTTGAGTTCTGTCTTTGATTTTTTTCTACTTCTTTTTGTGTTTTATTTAAGTCTGTATTTATCCTTACAATACTTTTAGTCAGACCATCTAGGTCCTTTCTCAGTTCTGTTTTCATATCTTTAATCTCCTCTCTTAATTCTTGGCTTGCCTCCTTAAGATCTTCCTTCATTTCATTACTCATTTCTTTCATCTCTTGTCTAATCCTTCTTACTTCATCCAGAAGTAACATATTTGGGTCTATGACCGTCATCTTGTCCTCAACAGATGCTCACCTTTGCATTGTGGTGAATTGTAACTGTGAAAACTTCCAGTGCAAGAGGTTTGGAGGAGGACATAGGTGCAAAGAGCTCGCAACCTCACCTCCGTGTTTGCAGTTGGGGGGAACGGGCTCAAGTTTTATCCATCCCTAGTCCCCCTGTATAGGGGGGGCTACTATTACAACCCTCCAATTCAGTGGAACCCATACAATTGATTGCTAATTATCCCAGTTGCCATGGTGTCTCGGTGCTATTAGGATAATAAGAGAAGAAGAAGAAAAGAAGGGGTCGATCCCATCTGCATTCAGGCGCCGTTTGGTGACCAGCAAAATTCTGCACAAATCAGAAAAAGACCTGAAGATATGACCATCAGATAGCATCTGGTAAGGTGGCTACTCACTTGTAGAATGGAGTTGAACACCCGTGGTACCTCGTGTCTTGGAGACACCTTGGATCCCAAGGGTTGGGAGACAGTTGAGCCACGAGTCTGTTTGTAACTGTTGGAGCCATAGTGAAGATGGCAGAGGAGGAGGGAGAACTGTAGTAAAATTGTCGTACTTGTCAAAAAGCAATAGCAACTAGACTATAGAGCTATGAAACATACAGAGATTACAAATTGTTGCTGCTGCAGACAAATTGAGATAAACATTGAAAAAGAAAGTTTAATTGACTTGAATTGAGAACACCTGTGAGACATGGAAGAAAGTATAAAAGGAGAGATAGCAAGGTGGTAAACTTAATTGATCTGGACTGAGTTCAGCTGTGAGATGCGGGGAGAGCAGAGAAGGAGAGACAGTGAGGCTGTATATAGAGAGTACGGAGAACATGGAGGCTTGGAAACAGAACTGCACAGTGGGAAAGAAAAATCAGGAGCATATTTCTGAATAAGAAACTAGTATATAATTTAGAAACAAGGATATATTGGAGCAGGAGGTAAAGATCAATCCTTTGTGAGACCAACTAACTTTAACTGGAAAGAGAATCATATTTTGAAAGACTTTGCAGGACAAATGATACAATTAAGGGAAGAAAAAGCAAGGAAGGAAATCATTATCAATTTACAATAAGCTATAATGCTTTACCTTATGGACACAAGAGAAACAACAAAGAAGAGAAAGAAAGTACGACAGAGTGGTAATTTCTATAGAATTAATGAGACAAATTAAAGTGACTGTATATAATCTTGGGAAAAGAAAAACATGGATGTAATCAATATCATTTAATGAAACGTGTTTATAATTTGCATAGAACACTGTTTAGAAGATTTAGAATATATTGCAACATATATAATTTGATAAGACTCTGTGATAAGTGATAAGAGACGCTAATTTAATTATTCTATATTTGACTAGTTCATTAGAAAGTTAAGTACATAATTCCCTAATATTGTGATTAATAGATTGGATTAAGATAGTAGAACATATAGAACATATAGATAATAATTTATTTGAAATCATGAAGAATATTTGCAGTTACAATTGAGTTAGAGCCTAATTAAATATATACAATTAAAATATAAAATTTTAATTTAAAATTTAAAATAAATAATTTATAGAGTATAAGTAACAGTGGAAAACAATTTGGAAGACTGGGAAAGGAATATAGAGTTGCTGTAGTGTTTATTTGAATTTAAAGGAACAGGAGTTAATTGTAGAATGAATAAAAAAGATAATATGGTGTGAAGCATACATAAGAACTTATATTCAATAGAAAGAGAGAAATAAAAGTATAGATATAGAATAGGAGCTGGTGTTGGAAGCAACAAGTAGATTAAAAGGTCTAAATTGGAATTTATATATAACATTATTAGATAATATTAGTAAATTAGAATTTGCATGTAAAATGTTTAATCAGAATTGATGTAAGAAAATGGATATATAAGTAGAATATCTATAATTTATTTACTAACTTCATGCAAGTAATTCAGACATCTAATTTGTGTTTATAATTTTACTATTTTATTTATATATATTTGTATATTATAAATGAAGGACAAAATAGAGAAAATGGCTGCTTCCAAAAAATCTTTACTTTTAATAGTTTTTTCCCCTTCAGTCTTTCTCTTCCTTTCACAGCTTTTGGTCTTTCTTATTTCCTTCTGTATCTTCTCTTTTCTTTATTTCTTCCTTTCTTGCTCTCTCTCTGTCTGTTTTGCTTTGCTTTCACCCTTCTCTCCAGTCTTTCTACAGTCTCCACCCCCCCCCCATTTCAATATAAAGTATTTATTCCTTACCATCTTAGGACCTCTACAGATGGTGCTTTGCACCATCTTGGAGGCAGGGAAGGGGTGGGGCAGCCACACACCAGGCACCCCAACCCTTCATGGCGCACACCGTTACACATGGCATGCACCATCAAGATGTCCTCCTGGCACAACGTCTTAATGCGCTGCACCGGAAGGGATGCAGAAGAGCCACGCGGCGTCTCTTCTGGTGCTCTATTTGCTGGCTATGGAAGGACTGGCATTTTAGTGCTCCTTTCAGGGCTGAAAAAAGGGTGAATTGGGGCTGAGGTATTGGGCAGCCTTGGCCCCAATCCTCCACTTCACAGGGTGGCCCAGGGATGGCTGTTTGCATCCCCCCCTTTTTGTTTTTCTGCTTGATGGTTTGTATAGAGCAGATATTTTGATGTCTCAGAGTCAGGATGGCTTGCTTCCAGCTCTTTTGTGGTTGCTTTTTTTGTAGATATGCAGCAGAAAAAAAAGTTGGCATTGGCATTTATGCCATTAAAGCAGCTGCAGCCATGCTGCTGGGCTCAGTCCAAGGCTTTCAACTTGTCCAGGTCCATTTCCCTTCCCGAGAAGGAATAATGGAAAAACTAGCCGTTCAGCCACATACACAAAAAGCCTCTGTAGGTGTCCTCTAAACACTTTACTCCAAGAGGGTTTACTTGGCTGAAGTTTGACTTTTGGCTTCTCGGTCTAAAAAACAAAAAGCAATGCAGAGTGGTGTTTCCTCGGGAACTCCCTTGAAATGCATCTCACACTTTTCCCCTGCCTATTGGAAGTCCCAAGTTTACAACTTTTCTGTGCACACTTTTTGAATAGAGAAAGATATATTAAAGCCTGTTTAATATAAACTTTCAGGAAATTCTGAAACGGGCAAAGGCCAGATGAACTGGCAAAGGCCAGATGAAGGCTTCCAATTATATAGTTCTGAAAAAAAGGAAAAGATAGTATAGGTTTAAGATTCGCTGTAGAAAAGTATTGAGCAAAACTGATACAAACCTCTTCAGTCCCTGAACTTCTGTTCTACAGTGTTAGAATCCTGAAATAAAGATCAGTTGTTTTGATGATTATTTGTTTTGCTTTGTTTTGTTTTGACACACACAGAGATTGTGTATGATAGATGAAGAGTAGTATTACTGTGAGATATATGGAGGTAGGAGAAAGAAAAAACTGAGTAAGTGTGTGGTGGGAGTGGAGATAGAAAAAAACACAGTGAAGAAACCAAGAATGGAAGGTATCCATATTATCCAGCTTTGTTTTATTTTTAATTTGTCATCCTATATCTGTTATTAGCTGGTCTTTAGTTAAAAGTGAGTAAAGATGAATCTGTACAACAATTAGCCATGCGGCTTTACTTTGAATTATTTCTTACTAAGGGGGGGATGCAGATGGCCTAAAAGAGTTGTTTTGGGGTTGACCTAAAGGCATGGTCTTTACATGATGCATGCGGAAAAAGCGCCCCCTACCTGCCTCTTCCAATGAAAGTGCACTTCAAAAAGGAGTCGCTTTTTTCTGCTCCTTCCGGAAACATGCGCAGCGATAGAGGTGCGGCGGAAATAAGGGCACCTGAGCACAAAAGCCACCGGTGTAAATGCACATGTACAGGTGTGCCGCATTTAGAGCTGCCCTTGGGGAGCATGCGCTCATTGAAAAAAGCTTCAAATTAAAGTGTTTTTAGGGTTCAGGTGTGGGCGAACCGCCTCAGGTGCATCTGTTGCAGAACCCCAGCCCTAACCCTAATTTCCACAGTGCACATGCGCAAGAGCGAGAAGGTGAAACTGTTGCTACTGGATGTTACATTGTGTTATAGAGATAAAGGGGAAAGTTTCACTTTTAAGCTGGACCCCCATACACATTACAGCCCCATTTTCCCAGGGCAACATTTGCCAGCTGCAGACCTCCACAGCAGTCCACGGCGGGGCTCCTCTCATCCACAGTGGGAACAATGGCAGAGTCATCCACAAGCGGAGAGCCAAAAAGAGGGAGAGGGATGTCGTGGTCCCATGCGGAGATGGCTGACCTCATAGGTCTGTTTTCGCAGCCACACATTTTGGAGAAATTGAGAAATTCCTTCTTGAATGCTGACACATTTAAGGAGTTGGCACAAGCCATGAGGGCAAAGAGCCACCAACACACCTGAGAGGAGTGTAGTTGAAAGACCAAAAACCTCAGGACAATTCACCCAGCTGATCAACCAGGTCCAGGCTGCACATGGTAAATTCCCTGTTATGACAAAAAATGCATTCCGTCTCATGTACGCCTGCACCCCCAAAAAGCAAAGCAATTTATATGTCTTTTGTGATTTTTTTTGCATAGGTTCGCAGGTTTGTAGATTCCCCCCCCCCCGAAATGCCAGTTTTGCACCCTAGCATGTGGGGGGGATGGAGGACCGTTTGTCCATGTGTCCCATTCACCATGTCCCTCGCATGACCACCACCTGCATGTATCCAGTGTGCCTACACAAACCTCCCTGGCATGTACCTCTCCCCTCCCCCCTGATATGTGCAGGAGATGTTGTGTGTGCAAACGGTGCCCTCTGCAATATATGTCCCTAGAACAAGAAGTAGCACACGCAAGAGAGGAGGATGAGGATGAAACAGCTAATGCCAGAGCTGCAATGCCACCGGCAGCCCACCTGGCTGACATCAGAGGGAAAAGGACACATCGCTCAACAGCCGCAGCAAATACGAGTGCCCAGCAGCAGTTCATAGAGCATAAAACAAATGGACAAGAGGCAGAGCAAGAGAGAGGATCAGAAGGAGCATCAGCAATGCATGGCCCATGAGCAGCGGCATGTCGCTTACTCCCTACAACTGCAGACCAGTCTGCTGACCCGAATTGTGGATCTCATAGAGGGGCCACAGAGGGCCATTGTTGGCAGTGGAGAGGGTGTGCAGGAGGGTGGAAAAGGGAGGAGTATCCCCTAGGGCTAGGCAGAGGGAGGAGGGGTCACTCTCCACCCCTGGAAGTCGAGGCCGCTATGGGCAGAGGGAGGAGGGAGGCAGAGGGAGGAGGGGTCACTCTCCACCCCTGGAAGTCGAGGCCGCTATGGGCAGAGGGAGGAGGGAGAGGTGTCCACCCATGGAGGTGGTGGCTGCTATGGAGATGGAGATCATTGAGCAACACCCCGTAGAAGAGTCTAGCAGCCTTTTCAGCAGTAATAATAATAATACGGTTTATTTGTATACAACCCCTCTGGGTAGCCAATCTAGGCGGTGAACAACAAGATACCTTATTAGATTAAACAAATTAAACAACAATAATACAATAATACATTACAACAAATTAACAATATACTTCCCACCTCCCCAAACATTAAACAAATAACATTAAGATCCCAACCCTCATTCCTACCCCCCACCCCCAAAATAAATCAACAGATTAAGAGCAATTATTAAAATACAATACATTAAAAAATACAATATATATAATTAAGATAATTGAACAAATAAGTCCAAATAACAATTTGATCTTAAGGAGTCCCCCCCCCCCCAGTTCATCGGATCCCCCATGCCTGTTGTTCCTGGCAGGCTTAATTAGTTCTGTGCTGGATGTTGGAGGCCAGCTGGATGTTGGACGAACCGCGCCTCCCTTCAGGGTGTGGCTCTCCAGCAGGGCGGTGGGGGTGTGGTGGCTGAAGGCGCTCAGCTGTGCCCAGCTGGCCTCCGGAACAAGGTTGAGAAGTCTGGGGCCTCCGGCGCAGCCTCTCGCCGCTTCTGGCTGAAGGTGGTGGAAACAGGCGGCGTTTAAATAGCCGCTTCTGGCTCTCCAGCAGGGCGGGGTGGGTGTGGCGGCTGAAGATGCTCAGCTGTGCCCAGCTGGCCTCCGGAACAAGGTGGAGAAGTCCGGGGCCTCTGGCGCAGCCTCTCGCCGCTTCTGGCTGGAGGTGGTGGAAACAAGAGGCGTTTAAATAGCCGCTTCTGGCTCTCCAGCAGAGCGGCAGGGGTGTGGCGGCTGAAGGCGCTCAGCTGTGCCCAGCTGGCCTCCGGAACAAGGTGGAGAAGTCCGGGGCCTCTGGCGCAGCCTCTCGCCGCTTCTGGCTCCCACTGCCCGCCCACAAAGGCAGAGAGCAAGCAGAGGGGGTTTTGCATAGGTTCGCAGAGGGGGTTGGTTGTGTTGTGATGATCACCACTAAGTACCGAAGCAGCTATCACCAACTACTCCCCACCTATGCCCACCTCACTGCTTGCCACCCCCAGCGCACACCATGCCTACCTCACTGATCGCCACCGCCACCGCACATGATGCCCACCTCACTAATGCTGTTTACTGGTTTCCTGTAGGGATCCTTCGATGAACCTACACACCTTCACATAAAATGTCAGACGCTGTTTAAAAATAGAAAGTTTATTCATAAAAACCGGCAATTGCCAAACCTGTACATGTGCACAGATTCAGTCATAATTTTTTTAAAAATATTTTTTTCTTTTGATAACAATAACAATTATGTACAACAATTTACAAATGGGGGAAGGGGAGGGCAGTATTCACAAAGGGGAGGGGAAGTTACAAGGGGGGATGAAGGGGAGGTAGGAGGTAGGAAGCATGTACAAGGAGAAGGGGAGGGGAAGATGCTTCAGGGATGGGGAGGGGGGGTGGGGTCGGAGGTCGGGGAATTCCCAGGTGCTGCATGATGGCTGCCATGGAGTTGCTCAGACGTTTTAGCTGCTCCTCCATGGCAGCCAACCTTTGGTCATCCCGTCGATCTGCAAAGGAAAAGAAAAGAGTAGAGTGTGGTTACAAAGTTGCTCTCCACCCCATCACCCAATGCTACAGCCAGGGTTCCTGCCCCCCCCCCAGCTCTCTCCCTCTGTGTCCCTGCCATTCTTACCCCACTCACAGTCCCAGGTGGTCTGGATGACCACCAGGCGGGCAACACCAAGGGGACCCTGATGTGCTCCGCCTGGCAGCCGGTGACTAGACCCAGCCGCCTCCTCCTCAGCAGGTCCACCTGTGAAAGGAAAAAAGACACAGTTTAGGAAGGCACCATGGAAAGAGGTGGGGAAGGGGAGGGACAGGAATGCCATGGAGGCCACAGTTATGCAGCCATTACCCCTCCCCTCAGGGACCTACTTTCAGCCATGGGAGGCTGCTGTGGCTGCAGAAGAATGGCAGGGGGTCTGTCTGCATGTGCCTCCCTGGCTAGCCTGGCTTCCTTGTTGGAGGAGGAGGAGGAGGAGGAGGAGGAGGAGGGGGGAACCAGCAGGGTCCCCCCTCCAACCCTGTCGCCACCTCCACCACGCACCTGCATTTGGAGAGAAGGGAAACACCATTACCACCCATGGGATGGGGACAAAAGGGAGGGGAGCGATAAGGAAGAGTGAGGGGAAGGGAGGGCATGAGGGACCATGGCAGGGGCCCAACACTTACCAGGAGGATGGCAATCCTGCCATCTAGGGCGGCCTGCAGCTGATCATAAAAGGGTGGCCTTCTGTGAACCAGAGGGTACTCCCCATAGTCCTCCAAGGCTTCAAAGAAGACCCCCTTCAGTGCCTTGAATTTAGTCCAGCACTGTTGGGGGGTCCTTCTGAAGCCCTGCTGGTGGAGGGCCTGGGAGAAGTACCCCCAGTTCAGCTGGTTGCTGCTGGTCATGACCCTTCTCGCAGCTGTCTCGGGGGGGGGGGGGGTGAGGACCTGAAGGAGAATGCCCACCTCCTCATTGCGGCAGTAAGAGATGCGGATGGGCATTCTCCTCCTGGCCATCATCATCCTGGGGATCTTCGGAGGTCTGCAGGAGCATTTATGGGTAATTGTTGCAGGGGCAGATGGGCTTACCTGGCTCCTGGCCAATGGAGACTCTCATAAGAGAAGTTTGTATGTGAGCCCCAATGGTTGCTCTCTGGGCTACCAATTGTTACAATCAAATGGGCCATTAGGAAAGCTGACTGTTGGGAATTTAGCAACATTGTCAGAGGTAGTTTTTGCACTGTATCTTTCTATTGCCAGGAAATCTGGCGTCATGTGACCCCTCCATACCCGTGTGTGTGCCTTCCTTAGGCTCATGTTCAGGATATCTACCTAAAAGCTATCGATACACAGAGTGGGGATGATAGGATCTCATCATGGCATAGTGCAGTAGTGTCCTACATAAATGCTAGCCATAAACAGAGTGGGGATAACAGTATATATTTATGGAGGTGCTTATGCTCATGGCATGTCTTACATAAATGCTAGCCATACGCAGAGTGGGGATAATAGGAAATGCTGTGTTTAGGTGCTTATGCTCATGGCATAGTACAGTGGTGACCTAGGATTACAGATGGAGGAGAGGGGATACTTTAGATTCTCCTGGTCTCAAAGATCTCTGACTCTGCCAGGGCCTCCCTCACAGCCTCCCCTTCTCTCTGCTTCACAAGGTCATTGTCCTCCATGAGTACCCCCAGGGTGGGCAGCACAAGGTGGTGCCTGTAGCGCCCTCCCTCATCCAGCACCCTTCCCTTGGTCTCGCAGATGTTGTGGAGGATGACACAGGAGGCAATCATGGGGATGACATTCTCCTCTGCCACAAGGAGTGGGGCAGTGAGGCACCTCCACCAAGCCTTCAGATGCCCGAAGGTTCTTTCCACCACATTCCTGGTGCAATTCAGCCTCCTGTTGAATCCTTTCTGTCTGGCATTGGTGGTGCCCTGATAGGGCTTAATGAGCCACTTCCGAATGGGGTAGGCACTGTCAGTGAGCAGGAGGGGGCCGATCTGCTGGCCTCTCAGGGTGACAGTGGGCTTCCCTGGCACATAGATGCCGGCCTTCATGGCCTGAAAGATGATGGAATTCTGGTGGCACTATCAGACAATGGCACCCCTCTACGGCACCCACTACTTGGGGGAAGCTGAGGTCAATGAATCCTTGCATTATCTGTGGGTGAAAAGAAGGGGGAGAAGCAGAGATGAATGATAAACAGTCACGGCATTTGTCAACTGATGACATTTTCCTCGTAGATGTGCAGGTTCGACAGCACTAGCAGTCAAATCCATACATTAGGAGCCACATTGTATGTCGACTCATGACGCTTTAGGCAAACCTGCGCAGGAACAACGGCCCTACTAGCCAAATCCATACAGCAGAAACCACACTGTATGCAGAGTCATGATGTTTTAGGTGAACCTGCGCAGGTTCAATGGGCTTAGCTGCCAAGGATACAGTAGGAACCACACTGTATGCGGACTCATGATCTACTAGGCATCCCTGTGCAGGTTCAACGGCATAAGCTACGGAGTATACAATATGAGCTACACTGTATGTCGAGTCATAAGGTAACCCTAACCCTAACCCTAACCCTAACTCCTAAACCCTAAACCTAAACCCTAACCCTAACCCTAAATCCTAACCCTAACCCTAAATGCTAACCCTAACCCTGTGCAGGTACAACAACCAAAGCTGCAGTCTCCATACTGTAGGAGCCACACTATATGCCAAGGCATGACCTACTAGGCATCCCTGCACAGGTACATCGGGCTTAGCTGCCGAGGATACAGTAGTAGCTGTATGTCGAGTCATGACGTTTTAGGCGTCCCTGTGCAGGTTCAACGACCTAAGCAGCCAACTCTGTACAGTGACAGCCACACTGTATGCCAGGTCATGACGTGTTTTGCGCAGGAGGTAAAAGTGACAAGTGTGTGTGACTGACTGTCCTTACCTGAGCGGCGTCCCCCAGGTACACTGTGACAGGAGCAGCTTCTCCATGGTGAGGGTGAACTCCACCAATGCATCTTGCAGCACAACCCGCTCTGACAGGTCTCACTTCTGGGTCCTCCAAGTTATCACTGCTGTCTTCCATGAATGCATCTGCTGCAGGGACCATGGCAGAGGCTGCTGTGGCTGTGTATTGCAGGCTAAGTACCAGCACAGACCACTCGATTGCCGTGGCATTCATGATTTCTCTACAGCACATAGTGCGCAGGTCCTTTGCAATGCCGACATTTCTGTTAAAGGGGCCATGTTGTATCTGTGTACATGAGCACGTGCCACAGAGAACGAAAAAAAATAATTTAAAGCCGCCGTTGCCAGCCAGTGCAGTTACTGCATTCCTATTTGGGGAAACCTCGGGGCCGGCAGTGCAGTTGATGAGGCTTCACTGCAGCCTAGGAAAAGCTGTATTAACTGGCCCCCAGTGGAGTTGCTCCATCCCCATTTAGGGCAACCTCAGGGCACGCAGTGCGGTTGCTGCAGTTTCGAGAAATGGCAAATTCAGGTCGCCCTTTCCTTTCCATCTTCATAGCCCCTAAGGAATAATAGAATTTGTACTTCTAGGGCCTTTGCAGACTGCCAGAAATAGTGCAAATTGAGTCCACTTTAACTGCCCTGACACAGTGCTAGGAAATCATGGGAACTGTAGTTTATTGTGGCACCACAGCTCTCTGACAAAGAAGGCTCAATGTCTCAGAAAAAAATACAATTCCCATAATAATAATAATAATAATAATAATAATAATAATAATAATAATTTTTATTTATAGCCTGCCCCTCTGCTAGGCAATCGGGGCAGGTTACAGCATAATTAAAACATAAAGAGTTAAAAACAGACAATCCCAATCCCCTAACCCTCCCACCCCTTAAAATTGAATTAAACTAATATTCTATTAAAAACCATATACAAACTTTAAAACAATATAAACAACAAGGCAGTGGACACCATTTGAAACAATAAATCGAGGCGGCTTGCCAGGCTTCTCATGTCCGGGTTACCGGACATGAGAAGCCTGGCAAGCCACCTCGATTTATTGTTTCAAATGGTGTCCGCTGCCTTGTTGTTTATATTGTTTTAAAGTTTGTATATGGTTTTTAATAGAATATTAGTTTAATTCATAAACCATGATTCCCTAGCACTGAGCTGGGCAGTTAAAGTGGACTCGGTTTGTACTATTTCTAGCAGTCTGCAAAGGCAACTAGTGAGCTACCTTGAAGCATGGTGTAGTGTTTTTAGAGTTGGACGACAACGCTGGAGATCACAGTTTGATTCCCTGCTTGACCACGAAACCCACTGGGTGACCTTGGACACGTCATATGCTCTCAGTCTTAGGGGAACACAATGGCAAATGTCCTCTGAACAAATCTTGCCAAAAAAAACCCATGCTGGGTTAACCTTAGCATAACCATAAATCAGAAATTATTTAAAGCACACAACAACAACAATATTAGAATTTGGATATGTCTGACACTGGGATGGTTATAAGGTTCATAAGGATATTACACATATTTTGAGCCCTTAGAAAAGAACCAGATTAATAAAGTGTTTATCAACAGTCATTTCCAAATATTTGTATGATTGATTGACATCCTGAGCTATCTTCATACTATAGACCTTGGCACTTAATATCTTTAATCTTAAATTAAATATTAATGTTGTGTTGATCCTTTTATCTCTTGAAATGAAACAGGATTATGTTTCATGCTTTCTTTCCCACCACTCATGCTCCAGTCCCTTCTGCCTTTACTTGTACTGGTGTAATTGTGCTGTTTGGAGTTCTGGTGGAAACTGGTTCTTTCTGAATCTCACAGATTTCCACTCTGTCTTCCTGTCTCCATCTATGAAGTGCTCTATTTTGAATGTTTCCTTCTCTACTGCTGATGAAAGAAATAGCAGTAAAAGCTTACCATCTGCCTGGATACATAGAGCCTTTTGCCACAGCTGAACCTCATCACCATGCCAACATTTATATCTACTGGTGGAAGCTGGCAGAAAGGCACTGCTATAGGTTTCTAACCTAATCCAATAACTATTAGTTGTGTAAAGTCTGTACCCTTGAACTGGGATCTAGTCCTATGTTTGAATTTTAGGAGTTCAATTATACAAGAAAACAGCTCAGACTTCCTTTGCTCTGTGGTAATTCTGACCTCTTCTATGGTGGATAATGCTCTGAAATTTGTGGCTTCTTTAGAACTCTTACCCACAATAATGATCTTGCAGATTTTGTTCCACAAATAGTAGATTACTGAAATTTGTATAATAACTAAGTGACAATTTGAAATCTCTCAGGCATGATGCTAATCAGAGAAAACCAACAACATTTCAGTATGTTTTACACAGAAGTGAATACTGTAAGGGGGGAAGCAGATGGGACCACACCGTCGGCGACTCTGCCCCTCTGCTAGATGGGAGCACACCGTCAGCGACTCTAAAAGGAGCACCAAATTGGCGCTCCTTTTAGATTTCAGGGAAAGTGTGCCCTAAAAGCGGAGGGCGCACTTTCCCTGACTCAAACGCCGCGGCACGTGCGGTTGCGGTGGCGTGAGGTCATCCTCGGAGCGCCGGCCATGCGGAGGGCCAGCGACTCCGAGGGCGACCTCAGGAAGAGGAAGGGGCGCCGCTCGTGCAGCTGCCCCTCCTCTTCCCTGCCCGGAAGACGACTCTATTAGTCGTCTGCCGAGGCCCTAAGTCCCGTGTTCAAACAACCAAGCTTCATTTCTACCTTTTGGGATCATGGACAGGTTTGCAAGAAAGAATAGAACTACAACTTTCTTCACTTTAAGAAGCAATTTTTTAAAAGCACTTTCTTTGGCTCATTCTGCAGGTGTGGTGTAATGATTACAGCCAAGATATTTGAAGTGCTATATTAAAGCAAATACACACAACTGTCAAAATGGCTGAGTTGATCAGGAAAAATTCTGGAGCAGATCATTAAACAGAGAGTCTGTGAACATCTGGAAGGTAATTTCATAATCACAAAAAGTCAACATGGGTTCCAGAGAAACAAGTCATGCCCGACAAATCTGATCTCTTTTTTTGATAAAATTACCAGCTTGGTAGATGAACGGAATGCTGTGGATATAGCATATCTTGATTTAAGTAAGGCCACTGACAAGGTTCCCCATGACTTCCTTGCAAACAAGCTGGTAAAATATGGGCTAGACAAAGTAACTGTTCCAGGAATTTGTAATTGGTTGACTGGCCAAACCCAAAGGGTGCTCAACAATGGCTCCTTTTCAACCTGGAAAAAAGTGACCAGTGGGGTGCCACAGGGCTCTGTCCTGGGCCCAGTGCTATTCAATATCTTTATTAATGACTTGGATGACGGTACTGGGGGCATAGTTGTCAAATTTGCAGATGATACCAAATTGGGAGGAGTAGCTAATACCCCAGAGGACAGGATCCAAATTCAAAATGACTTGAACAGACTAGAAAACTGGGCCAAAGCTAACAAAATGAAATTCAACACGGAGAAATGTAAGGTACTGCACTTAGGGCGGAAAAACGAAAAGCACAGATATACAATTCGGGACACCTGGCTAAATGAGACTGCGTGTGAAAGGGATCTAGGAATCCAGGTGGACCACAAGTTGAACATGAGTCAACAGTGCGATGCAGCAGCTAAAAAGGCCAATGCAATTTTAGGCTGCATCAGTAAAAGTATAGTGTTTAGATCAAGAGAAGTAATAGTGTCACTCTATTCTTCTTTGGTCAGGCCTCACCTGAAATACTGTGTCCAGTTCTGGGCACCACAATTCAAAAAGGATGTGGAGAAACTGGAGCGTGTCCAAAGGAGGGCAACTAAAATGGTGAAGGGTCTGGAAACCAAGCCCTATGAGGAACAACTTAGCGAGCTGGGGATGTTTAGCCTGGAGAAGAGAAGGTTGAGAGGTGATATTATAGCTGTGTTTAAATATTTGAAGGGATGTCATATTGAGGAGGGAACAAGCTTCTTTTCTGCTGTTCCAGAGACTAGAACCAGAAACAATGGATATAAACTCCAGGAAAAGAGATTCCACCTCAAGATTAGGAGGAACTTCCTGACAGTAAGGGCTGTTCGACAGTGGAACACACTCCCTCGGAGAGTAGTGGAGTCTCCTTCCTTGGAGGTCTTTAAGCAGAGGCTGTATGGCCATCTGTCGGGGATGCTTTGATTGGGAGTTCCTGCATGGCAGCAGGTTGGACTGGATGGCCCTTGTGGTCTCTTTCAACTCTATGATTCTATGATTCTATGATCTTCAGATAAGAATTCAATTAAGGATTATTTTATATGTTGCTATTTCTCCACCCTGCCCCCCTTTTTAAAAAAAATGTTATGTTTGGGTAGGAGAGTTTCACAAGTCTCCTCTTCAAAGAATGTCTGTATTAATATTTTAAGTATTAATATTTTTAAGACTCCCATTTAACTAGTGAAGGAAAAGACTGAACTAAGAATTTGCATCTTGTTAGCGGATGTCCTCCATTTTTCTTGTATATTTTAGTCATGTGGTGTTCCCTATGACTCCAGCCTGACCCTTGGGAGATGGCAGCCATAATTCCCTAAATGTAAGGTCAGGTAGGCACTGTTGAAGACCACTAAAGATTTCCTGGACAGGCAGGTTTGTGAGTTGCCCTTGGGAATATCCCATTATACTGGAAAAGATACACAATGGTGTTTGTTTGTCTTACGGCCTTTGCAGACTGCTAGAAATAGTGCAAACTGAGTCCACTTTAGGGGTTAGGGTTAGGGTTAGGGAATCATGGGAACTGTATTTTATTGTGGCACCAGAGCTCTCTGACAGAGAAGGCTCAATGTCTCAGAAAAAAAAAATACAATTCTCATGATCCCCTAGCACTGAGTCAAGACAGTTAAAGTGGACTCAATTTGCACTATTTCTGGCAGTCTGCAAAAGCCTAGTCTCACACTTAATGGGACAGTGATCAGCTTTGATTGCACCCCTTTCTCTAGCTTCCTTTCCTTGATAGTTTTGAAACCAAATGCATTGTTTAGATTATGCCCAGACTTAGGTAAACAATGGTAAACCCATCAAGCCTTTGTCCTACTATTGTTTGACTCATGGCCAGAAGGCAGGAATCGCCCTTAAAGATCCCTGGATTTTAGCAGACCATGTGCTACCTTGGAAGTGCTTGATGAATCTCTGTCGGTCTGAGCTCTGAGATAGTTCCCGCGATCCCCCTATTGCTGGTCATGCCCCTTCCATGGAACCCATCAGCATTTGCCGCCAGAAGTCCTGAGGAGTCTCTCGGGCATAAGTATATCCCTCTATCCTGGTTATCCCTCTCTGCCTTCCCTGCTCTCACTCTTTCCCACTTATTTTTCTAGCGTGTGTGTGTTTGTGTGCCGTATTTGGGTGTTTGCTTATTGTGTTAATAAACATTTCAGACTTTAATTTGGAGTTTGGTTCCTCTCAGCATCATTCCCGGCCAGAATTCTTATACCTCTGGTATACACTTGGATAAGATCCCTGAAGCGAAGTTGGGCACTTCACTCTCACATTTGAGCTAATTATAAATTCCCCAAAATTAGGCTTGTTTCCCAACAATCTGTCACTCTTTTTTGTGCAAACAGAGACTCAGAGCAGTCTCATTAACATCTATTGAATAAGCAATGGTTTAAAATGCTGAGTAAGAAATAATGCAAATCAGTGAATTCTCATATCATTCCATGAAGTAGCACTGGGATATATTCTGCATTCCAAATATGTCTCAGTGATGACCAGTACTGAATTGCTAACATCTGGGGCTGGTTTTAAAGATCTGTAAGAAATCTAATTTCAATCTAATATCTGATAGGCTTTGTCTTGGCCTGCACTTCTTGGACTCTCCATAGTGCTGATGCAATTTTTATGTCTAGGATACTCAGATGTCCCATACATCATGTTAAATATTTGCTTGTGGTCTGCTGAATTTATGAACTGAACTGCAGCATTTCATGGTGGAAAACAATGGAAGAGGCTAAACATATGTGAGGCCCAAAGGAGCCTTAATGTAGGGCAAAAAGAAAATTCTGCAATGACATCGGGAACACCACACAGCCCCATTCACCCCTTACATGTGTCTTTCCTGAAGGTCCCTGCCATGGCCTATGACATCATATAGGGGTGCATGACTACCTGGGTGTAACCGGGCATCCCATTTCCATACTTATGGGCTGTGATGGGGACCTTCAATGAAGACACAGTGGCAGTGGCAGTAATGGGTATGGGGTGGCAGCAGCTCCATGACACAATGGTGGGCATGGGTGTATACATATCCACCTGTCACTGCTTTGACTTTAGGACTAACCCAGTTTGAAACCAGGGGCAGGATTGGTTTCAACTGTACAGATTGTTCAACTGTAAAGTCCAGACACTCTCCACAAACAGACTATCAAGACTATCAAAAATGTTCCAGGCCAGTAAAGGGGGGGGCTAAAAATAGCCTCCCACAGAGCGTCAGGGCCACACCGCTGCCAAGGTCTCTAGGGGCTCTTAAAGGGCCAAGGCAGTCCTCCTCTCCCGTTGCCAAAGGTGTTCTAGGCCGGTGAGGGAGGGCTGCAGCTGGTGTCCTGCAGAGCATCCAGGCCTCACTGCTGCCTCGATCTTCCCAGGCACTTAAAGAGCCAAGGCAGGGCTCCGCTGTTGTGTCCTCCACTCCAGTCACCTCTGGTGCCCTGGGCCGGTAAGGGGGGGCTAGAAATAGCCTCCCACAGAGCGTCAGGGCCACGCAGCCACCAAGGTCTCTAGGGGCTCTTAAAGGGCCAAGAGAGGGCTCCACCACTGTGTCCTCCTCTCCAATTGCCAAAGGTGTTCTAGGCCGGTGAGGGGGGGCTGCAGCTGGCGTCCTGCAGAGTGTCCAGGCCTCACCGCTGCCTCGATCTTCCCAAGTAACATGTTTTCACAGGTCCTTCTTCTCCAGTTGTAAAGCCAAACAGGGCCAGTTATAAAGCCAAAAAGGGAATTTAAAACTCCGAGTCTAATTTAGTGACCACCCCAATCTAGGATTCACTTTACATGCCACAAGCAAGAATATACAGTACTCATATGAACAACAAAACAGAGAAATAATGATGGGTCTTCTGTCTGTCAAAACATAACTCTGAATGTATGCTTCTGTGCCAATGCTTCATCTGGAACAGAAAAGTTAAGAATTTTTAAACACATTGCATTCAGTTCTCTAGATAGTATAATAAATGGTTAGTAGTTCAGGTTTTTCTTTAAATAAACCAACTCTATTTCTTCTTTTCTCAGAGACTATAAAAGAATGCTTGGGAAATGTTGCATTTCTTTGAACATAAGTTAGGTCAGATATGGGATGGGGGGGGGAGGAGAAGACTATGGCTGATATCCTATTCATTGTTTACAATGTAGTAAGGTTGAATTATTACTTCATAAATTTACTTATTAACATTTATGATTGTGACACCATTGCCACAGCTGCAAATGCCCCCAACACCCCTTAGTAAGAGTTCTGGGGCATTGGGAAGTGAAGCACTGCACGATGATATGTCCATCTTCTTCTCATCAGTGAGCTGCAGTGTGAAGAGCAGCAGCTCTCTGAAGGAAAGATCTTCTGCTTTTCACATCATAGTTAGCTGAAGGGAGTGGCTGGATCCATTGTTCTTAAGCACTCCACATGCTTAAGGAATGTAGTTGCCTAGCCTTTAAGGTGTGTGTGTGTGTGTGGGGGGATTTATGCACCTATGCCATGTCAATATCCATTTATTTGTTTGTTGAAAAGTTGCATTTGGTTGCTGCAATTTCTACACTGAGCTTATAATAAAGTGGAGTACATAGTTCTTGTTTCCACTTTATCTTCAAGATAGCTCTCTGAGGCAAAATAGGCCAACTGAATTTGGTAACTAGCCCAAGGTCATGAGATTGCTGTCTCACTGAGCTAGAATCTTCATCTCCCAAGGTCCGTTCTATCATTCTACCACTACAGCAGACTAACTCTCATATGTTATACTAGCATTGTGCCCAAACACACAGAGAGAGAAAGAGAGAGAGAGATTTTGCATTTTTAAAGCATTCTCCCTGAATTTAGTAGAAGTAGAAACTGGTTAAAAATTGTCATAGGAGTCGCAACATGTAGCCAATGAATCTTAGGGACTCATCCTGTCTACTACCGGTCATTATGAACAAGAGCTGTTATGGAAACACTCTAGCACCCCAGAACTGCTCTTTAATTTTGACACTGATCTCAATCCATAATGGTCCTAATATTCTGTCCAATAGTTGAAAGCTTTCAGAAAAAAACAGGAAACAGGATGTATTGAGATATCACAAGGAAAAAAAAACCCTCCATATTTCAAATATTTAGTCACTGCCTACCTAACTAAAAAAGCTGGGTGCCATTCAATGCCATCTCTAACATTAGGCAGAGTGAGGCAGCTGGGTTGGGCTGGATAGTGGATTTTGGGTGTCACTGAAGGGCAGCTAGTTATTTATCTTGTCATTGTTGCATTTTTGGTGTCATAGATGAAGAGATACACATGGGAGTTTGCTCTCAGGTGACACAATTGCTTTTGGTATTGAACACTTTGGCTTGGTGAGGGAAGCACCATTTGCTGATCCACCACAAGTAGTACAGTGTCTTTAGCAATCTCTGATACTAGATATTTTTATATACATCTTTACATATATATCTGTTGGGAAATATTAAATAGATTAAGGCAAATTTGAACTGTATTTAGCACTGGAAAGCCAGAAGAGAAATGTAACAAATGAAGTAATCAACTTGCTGTATATGCTCTTGAGAAGTCTTGTCAAATTTCCCTCTTACATTTAATTATGTCTTAAAACGTACTAATTTGCTTTCATCTAATTTTCACCATGTGCATAGCCTGCCCAAGTTTTTTTTTAACAAAATAACAAAAAATCTAAAATGTCAATTTTGATTTATTTCTTCATGCCCAGTAGGTAGCTGCATAGTGTGAAGAGGGAGAGGATGTAATATTTTCAAGACCAGCTTTATACCAATGAACAAATGCTATATCAGTAAATATCAGTTTTCACTGTTGGAAGAGATTATGATGGGGTATTGTAAAGTTTTAATTATCACTTTTAAAATTTTTTTGACAGAAAGTTTGTTTTGATTTGTAGTTGTTAATTTATTTCTGCATAGTCACCAGATTTACACATTTTTCCCAGAGTTTCTTGACCCTCCGAATACCGCTATTGTAGAAGTCTGCAGATTACACCTTAAACCACTCTTCTGTTTCATGAATGACGTCATCTGTGTTGTCAAATCTGTGACCCCACAACAAATTTTTCATTTGTGAGAAACGAAAAAGTCACTTAGTGATGATGACCCTGAAAAAAATTCATCAATATACCATAATAACTTCTGGGTGATAATTATTACTTTATGATACCCCCTCGTACTTCTTCATCTTACACTTTAATCATTTCTGGCATAGTCTGTAACAAAAATAAAGGATACAATGAGCTGGTTTTCTCAACATCATGCACTTAGGGACCAATAATGACACTGACAAAATTTCATTAATATACAATAGAATCATAGAGTTGGAAGAGACCACAAGGGCCATCCATTCCAGCCTCCTGCCATGCAGGAACTCAAAATCAAAATATCCCCGACAGATGGCCATCAAGCCTCTGCTTAAAGATCTCCAAAGAAGAAGACTCCACCACACTCTGAGGGAGTGTGTTCCATTGTTGAACAGATCTCACTGTCAGGAAGTTCTTTCTAAGGTTGAACTGGAATCTCTTTTTCTGTAGCTTGCATCCATTGTTCCAGGTCCTATTCTCTGGAGCAGCAGAAAACAAGCTTACACAATCCTCAATATGACACCCCTTCAAATATTTAAACGGGGCTATCATATTACCTCTTAACGCCTCTTCTCCAGGCTAAACATACACAGCTCCCTAAGTCTCTCCTCATAGGGCATGGTTTCCAGACTCTTCACCATTTATGTCACCCTCCTCTGGACACACTCCAGTTTTAGAACATCATTTTTCAATTGTGGACACAATATTTCAGGTGGGGCCTGACCAGAGCACAATAGAGTGGCACTATTACTTCCTTTGATCTAGAGACTATACTTCTATTGATGCAGCCTAAAATTGCAATGTCCTTTTCAGCTGCCACATCACACTGTTGACTCATGTTCAACTTGTGGTCTACTAGGACTGCTAGATCCCTTTCTCATGTACTGTTAGTAAGCCAGGTGTCTCCCATCCTATATCTATGCATTTTGTTTTTCAACAATAAGTACAGTACTTTACATTTCTCTGTGTTGAAATTCATTTTGTTAGCTTTGGCCCAGTTTTCTAATCTATTAAGGTAATTTTGAATTTTCATCCTGTCCTCTGGGGTATTAGCTATTCCTCTTAATTTGGTGTCATCTGCAAATTTAATAAGCATGCCCCCTATTCTTTCATCCAAATCATTGATAAAGGTTTTGAATTGCGCTGGGCCCAGGACAGAATCATGTGGCACCCCACTGATCACTTCTCTCTGGGATGGAGAAGAGCCATTGCTGAGCACCTTTTGGGTTCAGTTGGTCCACCAATTACTAACTCACCTATCAGTTGTATTGTCTAGTCTACATTTTACTATCTTCTTTGCAAGAATATCATCAGGGACCTTGCCAAAGGCCTTAATGAAATCAAGATATGCTATGACTACCACATTCCCTTCATCTACCAAGCTTGTAATTTTATATAAAAAAAGAGATCGTATTAGTCTGGCATGACTTGTTTTTGAGAAATCCATGTTGACCTTTTGTGATTATGATATTCCTTTCTAAATGTTCACAGATTCTCTGTTTAATGAGCTGTTCTAGAATATTTCCTGGTATTAATGTCAGACTAACTGGATGATAGTTGTTGGGATCCTCTTTTTTCCCCTTTTTGAAGATGGGGACAATGTTTGACCTCCTCCAGTCTGCAGGGACATCTCCTGTTCTCCAGGAGTTCTCAAAAATTATTGCCAATGGCTGTGATATTGCATTTGTCAATTCTTTTAATACCCTTGGATGTAGTTCATCTGATCCTGGAGACTTAAATTCATTTAGATTAACCAGGTATTCCTGTACTACCTCTTTACTTTTTCTGTGCTGCATTTCCCCTATTCCCTGCTCCATTGTCCTCAGGTTGAGCACTCTTTTCTTTTTCTGAGAAGACTGAGGCAAACAAGGTGTTGAGTAGTTTTGCCTTTTCTCTGTCCACTGTTAGAATTTCTCCATTTTCCCTGTGCATTGGCTCTACATTTCCTTCTTCTTTCTTCAGCTATGGACATACCCAAAAAAGGTTTTTATTAGTTTTTGTGGGTTTTTTGGGCTGTGTGGCCATGTTCTAGAAGAGTTTCTTTCTGACATTTCGCCAGCATCTGTGGCTAACATCTTCAGAGAAAATTTCTCTGAAGATGCTAGCCACAGATGCTGGCGAAACGTCAGAAAGAAACTCTTCTAGAACATGGCCACACAGCCCGAAAAACCCACAAAAACTATGGATACCGGCCATGAAAGCCTACGACTTCACAAGGTTTTTATTGTTCTTAACCTCTCTAGCAATCCTGATCTCATTCTGTGCTTTAGCATTCCTGACTTTACCCCTACTTGTATTAATTCCTCTTTAGTGATTTTGCCCCTTTTCCATTTTTTATACATCTCCTTTTTAAAACTTAGGGCCTCTACAGATGGCCCTTTGGGCCATCTTGGAGGCAGCGATGGGGAGAGGCAGCTGCACAGTGGCTGCCTCAACCTCTCCCTAAAGACATCATCATAGTGTGCACCGTTATGCACAGCGCGTGCCATCAGGATGTCCTTCCGGTGCAGTATCTTGACACGCTGCACCGGAAGGGGTGCAGAAGAGCCGCACGGTGGCTCTTTGGACATCCTTTTTGAGGGCTCTGAAAGGACCAGCATTTTGCCGCTCCTTTCAGGGCTAGGAAAAGGGTGGATTGGGGCCGAGGCATGGGGCAGCCTCAGCCCCAATCCTCCACTTCCCAGGGCGGCCCAGGGCTGCCCATCTGCATCTCCCTTTAGTTCAGTTGAAAGTTCTTTAGTCATCCAACCCTATTTCTTGAGAAACTTCCCATTTTTTCTCCTTATTGGAACAGTTTGAGTTTGTGCCTTCAGTATCTCCCTTTTGAGAAACTCCCATCCATCCAGAACTCCCTTCTCCTTTAGTATTCCTGACCATGAGATTACCACCAATGTTTCCCTAAGTTTATTGAAATCAGCTCTCCTAAAAGTCTAGAATGTGTCTCTGACTTAGCCTATAAAGGAAAATCCAAGAGAATATGATCACCACCACCTAAGGATCCCACCACTTGCACCCCATTTACCAGGTCATCCCTGTTGGTTAGGATCAGATCTAAAATAGCTGATCCCCTTGTTGCTTCTTCTACCTTTTGGATAATGAAATTGTCTTTGAGGCAAGTGAGGAATTTGCTAGACCTTGAGGTTTTGACATCCAGTAAATATCAGGATATTTCAAATCACCCATCACTACTACATCTCTCCTTTCTGAGTGTGTGGTCATCTGTTCTAGAAAGGTATAATCCAGTTCCTCCATCTGACTTGGGGGTCTACAGTAGACTCCCACAGTAACATCCCTGTTGTTTCCTTCTCCTTTAATTTTTATCCAGATATTTTCCATCTGATTTCCAGGATTTAAGTCCTGGATCTCTTCACAGGTGTAAACATCCCTGACATATGATGCTATCCTTCCTCTTTTCCTGTTTGGCCTATTTCACTTTAAAACATTATACCCTTCTGTTCCTGTATTCCAATCATGACACTTATCCTTCCAGGTTTCAGGGACGCCTGTTATATCATATTTGCTTTGTTGTGCTAGGAGTTCAAATTGATCTTATTTCCAATGCTCTGTGCATTAGTGTAGAGACATCAAAAACCATGCTCCCCCATCTGCCTGTGTATAGTTTTTTTCACTCCCAGTGTTGAGTCCTTGCACTATTTGCCTTGTTCCCTCAATAACACTTTGACTGTTATCTCCAGCCCATATTGGACTCATGCCTTCCAAGATACTAGCTCTCTCCTCCAGAAGAGGGCCTCTGCAGATGGGCCCTTTACAGCATGTTGGAGGCAGGGAAGGGGAAGGGCAGCCACACACCGGCCGCCCCAACCCCTCCCCGAAGATGTCCTGACACCACGTGCCCTTATACACAACACGTAGCATCAGGATGTCCTCCTGGCATAGCGTCCCCACGCGCTACACCAGAAGAGGCAGAGAAGAGCCATGCAATGGCTCTTGGGGTAGCCTTTTGCCATGTCTAATAGGAGCGGCATTTTGCCACTCTTTTAAGAGGTGGCAAACAGGAGAATTGGGGCCGCTGTGTGTGCTAGCAGTGGCCCCAATCCTCTGCTTCCCGGGGTGACCCAGGGCCACCTGTCTGCTTCCCCCCTCAGTTTAAATCCCTCCAGATCAAATGTTTGAGACTATTGGCAAGAAGTCCACTCTCATGGAACGTCAGCCCATGATCCAAGAATTCAAATCATTCTTGGTGGCACCATATGCAGAGCCAGTTATCCACATCTGCTATCTTCCTCTCCCTTTCTAGACAATGCCCTTCAACTGTGAGAAGAGATGAGATAACCTGTGCATCCAGCTCTTTCAGCTTCCTACCCAAAGCCTCATAATCCCTTCTGATATCCTGAAGGCTATGCCTTGCAGTATCTTTGGTTCCCACATGGATCAAAAGGAAAGGGTAATGGTCAGTAGACTTGACAAGTCTTGTTAACCTCACTGTCACATCATGGAATTTTGCCCCAGAGAGACAACACACCTCCTGAGACATCTTGTCAAGCCCACAAATCACCGCTTCTGTACCCTTCAGCAAGGAGTCCACCACCAACATCACACACCTCCTCTGAGGCTTAGCCGCAGCTGTTCCTGCAGTGGTACTCTCAGGGTTCCCTGCACTGTCTCTGAGGACTGTCCCTGGTGCTCTTCCTCATCATCCCTGATAAGGGACAGTTCTTCAAATTGATTCTGTAGCTGCAAGCTCCCAGAATGATCCCTGTTTTCCCCACTTCTGTGTGTGACATTCCTCCAGATGTCCACCCCCTGTGTGTGTAAAGTGAACTCCTCCCCAGCAACTTCCTATGTGTGGTCCCCGTCCACAACCATTCATTCAGTTCTGTCCAGGAAAACCTCTTGCTCCTTAATATGCTGAAGTGTAGCTATCCAGGCCTCCAGCTGCTGTACTTTCTCTTCCAACAGGGCTACCAACTTGCACTTGGTGCAGGTGAAGTTCCCCACATCGCTAGGCAAGAAAACAAACATCCCACAAGTGTTGCAGGTGACTGTGTCCATATCGAAAAATCTTATCTAAGCACTGAAACAGGACTGTGGGCTCCCCCCCTCAAAAAGCCCCCCAGTAAACACTCACGTAAAAAGTTGGCTTGGCCTTTTCACCAAGTTCTGTCAGCAAGCTCAGTTAATTGGGGTTATAATTTTATAGAGAGCCCCTGACTGCTAGTTTATTCTGGAGGCAAGTCTCTGACATCCTTCATAATAACTTCCAGGTGATAATTATTACTTTATGATACCCCCTCGAATGCTGAGAATTTGTGCAAGAGAATGCAGGAAGAAGGAAAGGAAGAGACCTGGTCTAGGAGGAGAAGAGAGGGTGGTAGGGAAAGAATTGAAGCATTTGGCAGCTGTAATATATTTTCTATGTTGTGTGTTTCCTCTGAATAAAGCAGGTAATACCAGCCTACATTGAAAGGCAAATACAGCTTGGCACATCATGAATAAGGTGTTTTACACAAAGCAGCTGCTGTCTCATTAACTGCAAATGCTGTTTACTGCCTGTATATCTCTGTTTTACATATAGGCTGGGGAAGTGGCAAGAATGAAGGAAATACCATAAACCAGGCCTTGAGGCATTGACTCACTGCTGTCAGTGTAAACCTCTCCAGAAATGCCAACAGAGTTCAGTACAGACCAAGAACATGATTGCTTCTGAACTTGTGTTTCATATGTCATCCCAAAGGAGCTCTTTTGCTTGCATGAGCATCTTCAAAGCAGGCACAGGACTGTTATGCAAGACAGTGTGTATCTCTGATTCTTTGCTGTAAGACTTCAGGGTTTTATCAACCACACAGGGAAAACATCCTATTGTATGTGTGTTTTATTGTATGCTGTCCATTGTAGGAAATATATATTTGTTAACAGGTTTTGATGATTTATAATATTTTCCCCTACTTTCATTATATTTATTCCATAGAAAGATACCCCCCGACGAGTCGGGAGGGGTTTCTTGTTGTGTTGGCCAAATAAGGACATGAGATGCTGTTTGGTCAAGGCGCGCAGGGGAATGGGAACACCTGCACGCCTTGTCCAATTGGGTTGTTTGGTTGCTACTCCAAGTCTTGCGGTGCTACTGGTCTCACGAGACTTGGGACGAGAGTTTGTTCTTTATAGCTCTGTGCTGCCACGTTTAGGCAGCCATTTTCGAGCTTGAACTGAGCGAGTAACATTTCTCCGCTCTCTGCTCTGGCTTTGCTTGGCTTTTGGCCTAGTGCTTCCTTTGGCTTTGGCTGTTTCTGGCTTTTACCTACTTTTATTCTCGCTTTCGTATTGGGGTCTCAGGTATCATTCCTTGAGCAACCCGTGGAGCTAGTGAGGCCTTCGGGCCGGTCCTCTGGGGCCTGTTGCACCTCCGCATCCCCAATTCTCGGGAGTGTACACCTGAGGAGGGCCCTGCAGGAGGCATCTTTCACCTGGTGCATGGACCCAGTACTGGATTTCAGGCCCAGAGACGCCCCGGTAACCCCGGTTTGGTAAGGTCAGGACCCCATCGCTGGTTCGAGAGGGTTGGTTACACTTCTCCCCAGCAGTGAGTGTGTTGAAGATGGCAGTCTTCGGGTGAGGGCTCCGCAAGGACCCTCAGTGGACACCTTTCCCCTTGGTGGTTGCCGGTGACGCTTCCTGGCTGTTTGCATCTCCTGTGAGACTTGGGAAAGGGAGGCCTGCTGGCCTGGTGGTAATCATCCACAGTTGGGTGATTTGGCTTGGGCCCGCGTTCCATTCACTGAGGTTAAGATGCCATGTAGTAAGGCCTAATCCAAGAGGCACGCCGATCCAGCCATGCCTAGTTCGGGTCACTCTGCTTCAAAGAGGCCTTCCCAGTCTAACAGCAGAGATGATGAGATTTCTGCCTAGGTGGCACAACTGGGCAAAACTGTTCAGGCTTGTGTAGTGTTTTGCAATCAACATGCACAGAAGGAGCTACAGGCTACAGCCACCAGCTCAATTGCCAGCCTTTCGGGTACCAGTAACACTGAAGTGTTGCTTCCTCTAGTGGCATCTCATTCTCAGGTGGCAGATGCTATACCGGGTCCATCGGTGGTTTCGACTGTGGAGGCTGGGCACCCCACTATTGCCGATATGTGGGATCTCTTGAAAAGAGTCCCAGGTGTGGAGGCGCAGGGTGCAGCTGCCCCTGTGTCTGAGCAGCCTACTTTGGCTGATTTATATAACCTCTTACGAGGGGTGGTTCTTCCAGGTGGTGCAATGGAGCAGACACGTGGTGAACAGAGAGGTGATCAAGCTGCTGCTGCCTCTGCTGTGTTTGACACCCGAGCTGTTGCGGGGCCACACTTCGGGAGATCAGTGTGGTCAGCTGGTGAAGCTTCCGAGCAAGCTTCAGTTTCAGGTTTGTCTCCTAATATTGCACATGCTAATTGGCCTACCTCGGTATGGGCTCCAGGTGGCCAGGTGGGTCAGGGTGTGGCTTTGGAATGGCCCAACCCTATGGTTTTGGATGCACCCGTGCAGGTACCTGCAATTTCACAGATCCCTGACACTCAGGTGCAAGGTGGTCAGCCTATAGCTGTAGCTAACAACACCTCTGTGGTGTCTCTTTCAAGTGCTCCTTTGTTATCTGGAGCGGTTGGGAACGTGGAATCTACACCTTAGTCTGGAAAGTCTACACCCCTTGGTTCACATCTTCCCTTTTCCACTAAAGAAAGGATTTGGAAGGGTGAATATATTGATTTATTTACTCTGACTTTTAGGGATCCCAAGCTGAGGATCATGGTAAAAGATGAGATTGTTTTTAGTTTTCCAAAAGAGTTTCAAGCGCTCAAATGCCCTAAGCTAGAGCGCAATTTTGTTAATTGGATTATGGGCTTCACTATTTACGGAGGTGTCATAGAGGAAAAAGAGCCACTCAGATCCCCTGACTTTTCTAAATATCAGGATATTATGATAAAAGCATACACTAACTGCCATCGCAACTCAAGGGGTGCAGCATGGCTCCAATATGATGAGCAATTTAGGATGAGAGCAGCACAGGATCGCTCCTTATCTTGGAGGCATGTTCATTCCGAGCTTTGGACTGATGTTATGGTGGGGGCCTCCCCCTTGAGCAGGTGTGACAATGGGTTTGTCCCGATGGTTACCATGCCGAGAGGGCTGAACACGAGGCCTGCCACTGGAGAGAGAAGGCAATTTGGCTTATGCTGGGACTTTAATGCTGGCAAGTATAAAAGACAACCCTGCAGGTTTGAGCACAAGTGTAACACCTGTGGGGGTGGCCACCCTTGAACTTCCTGTAGTAGAGGCAAAAGAAAAGGAGTGGGTACTGCCCCGCAGCTAGCTTTGCCTGGGGGGAAAGGCTCCATCACCAATTAAGTTAGACACTATGGTGGCGTGGCTAAAGGTTTACCCTAATAAGAAGGCTGCTATCTATTTATTTCAAGGTTTTTCCTTAGGCTTTCGTATTCCCTATACAGGCCCTAGGATTCATTGCTATGCACCCAATGCTCATTCTGTGAGGGAGTTGCCGAGCATTGTGAGGGACAAATTAGCTAAGGAAATAGCTGCAGGAAGGATTTCAGAACCGCATGATCAGCTACCTATCCCCACGCTTTGCTTATCTCCTCTGGGTGTAATTCCTAAAAAAAGCCCCTTGGGAATTTAGGTTGTTTCATAATTTATCATACCCAAAGGGTGAGTCAGTGAATCATGTTATTGATCCTGGGCTTATCTCTGTTAAGTATACATCATTTGACTCAGCAATTAAGATGATTAGGGATTTGGGCATGGGAGCCCTTTTAGCTAAGTGCAATATTAAGTATGCATTTAGACTCCTTCCTGTACACCCAGATGATTTTGACCAGGGGTAGGCAACCTTTCCCCTTTAAGGGCCAAGGGACTTCAGCTCCCAGAATCCCAGGAGCTATTGTCCAACATGGGACTATTGGCCAATATGGCTGAGGCTTCTGGGAGCTGAAGTCCCTTGGCCCTTAAAGGGGAAAGGTTGCCTACCCCTGATTTTGACTTACTGGGTTTTCAGTTTGAGGCAAAATAATTCTTTGACAAAGCCATGCCAATGGGATGATCAATTTCTTGTTCAGCATTCGAGACATTCAGTACCTTTCTCCATTTTTGTGCAGTTAAACGGACTGGTAATAGAGCCATAGCACATTACTTAAATTATTTTTTAATCTCTGGGAATCCCAATTCTTCACAGTGTAAGGATTCCTTAGCTCAATTTCAGGAATTAATGTATGAGCTAGGTGTGCCCTTAGCGGAAGAAAAGACCGAGGGTCCACATACTTAACTTACCTTTTTGGGTATTGAGATTGACACCATAGCTGGAATTTCTCGTTTAGCTAATGAAAAACTAGTGGCTATGAGGCAGGAAGTGGGGCCATGTTAGTGAAACCAAAAACTGCACTTCATGAATTTCAATCACTTACAGGTCTTTTAAATTTTGCCTGTAGGGTTGTAGTTCCAGGATGAGCATTCTGTGTGAGATTGTATAGGGCTACTGCAGGAATAGTGGCCCAGCATCATCACATTAGAATCTCAAGGGGTATTCGTGAGGATTTGAAGGTCTGGCACTCCTTTTTGGAGCAATTCAATGCCATATCATTTTGGAGATCTGAAATGCTGCTGAGGGAAGACTTTCAGGTGCATTCTGATGCTTCTGGTGCCTATGGCTTCGGTGTTTATTGGAATGGCCAGTGGGTTGCAGAGGCATGGCCTTCTGCATGGGTCAAAAATGGTCTGACTAGAGACCTTACGTTTTTGGAACTGTTTCCTATAGTGGTGGCTGTGCACTTGTGGGCAAGCCAGTTTGCTAACAGGACCGTCTGGTTTTGGTGTAACAAACAGATGGTCGTGCACGTGCTAAATTCTCAGTCCTCCAAGTCTCCTAACGTTATGGGTTTGATATGGGCGATGGTGATGCAATGGTTGAATTAGAATGTGTTATTTAAAGCTCATCATGTTCCTGGTGTGCTTAATCCTTTGGCGGACACCCTTTCTCGTTTTCAGCTCTCCAGGTTCTGGCAGCTGGCTCCCGAGGCATCGACACACCCACTTGAGGTACCGGCGTCACTCTGGAGCCTTGGAAATTAGAAGTTCATAGGGCAATTTTGGACTCCATTGCCCCGTCTACACGCAAGTCCTATCAAACTGCTTTGAATTCATTTAGTCAATTCTTACTGGAAATTGGGAAGGATCAAAAGTGGCCAATTGAAGTTGACCTGGTCCTTTGTTTTATAGTTTATCTTAAGCACACAGGACTTTCACCTGTCACTATCAGGGGCAGGTTGGCCGCTCTGGCATTTTACTCTAGGGCAAAGGGCTGTTTTGATCCTACTATGGACTTTAGGGTCAAAAGAGCAGTGGAGGGTTGTCCAGAGAATCCCATGTCACAAAAGACTCACAATGGCCGATAACTGGCCCCGTCCTGGCTAAGTTATGGGATCAATTACTCCATACAGGTTATTCAACTGGGGAAGAGGCTTTATTCAAAGCGGTATTTGCTATAGCCTTTTTTCCTGCTTTAAGAATTAGTGAGATTGTGCCTGGATCCCATAATGATAAATCTGGCAGGGCTCTATCAATTTCTGATATTATTTTAACAGAACAGGGGATTCAAATCCACCTTAGGTGCTCTAAGACTGACCAGTTAGCAAAGGGTCAGTCTATTTACTTGGCTAAAGTGCCGCAAGGTCAAATTTGCCCAGTGATAGTGATGATTAACTACTTGAACATTAGGCCTAATTTGGCTGGCTACCTATTTATTCACTTGTCTAGTTTGCCCTTAACACAATTTCAATTTAGGGCTGTGTTAAAGGAGACTGTAAGAAGGGCTGAGTTGCCTCAGGAATGTTTCTCCTCACACTCCTTTCGTATTGGAGCAGCAACAGCTATGGCCACTCACAGTTTAAGTGAAGCCGATATTTGCAGAATTGGCAGGTGGTGTTCACATGCATTTAAATCCTGTCAGGCAATCAGGTAACCGGACTCCTGATAAGCCACGTTAACTTATTTTGTTTTGTTTCAGCTGGCTTTTACCATGGCAATATATGGATCATAGGCCACAGCCTGGTCTTCTGGGTGGAACACCACCTTTTGGAGAATCACCGTGACAATACTTTGGGCCTTTCACACATTGGACTCACTGAGTGGTTTGGACAAAGGAGCATGATGTGGGGATCTCTCCTTCCTCTTATCATGGAATTGGCACGTTTGCGCTCACAACCCCGGGTTTTGGTAGTACACCTGGTGGAAAATGACTTGGTTCGGATTCTGTGCTTACAGCTGGCTAAACAGATAGTCAAAGACATGAAAGAAGTCCAAAAGATTTTATCAGGTACTGTGATCCTTTGGACCAAACTTTTGCCAAGGCGTTACTGGCCTGGAGCTCAGAAGGATGCGGCAATTAATAATACTCAGTGCTGGCTTAACCATTATGTGGCTAAGCAGGTCTCTAAAATGGGCATCTTTTTAGTTGAGCATGGTATTAAACTTGACCTATCGCAGCTGTACAGGGGGGATGGGGTCCACCTCTCTCCAGATGGATCAAAGATGTACGTCACAGCACTCTCTGACCAAATTGTAAAAGCGGTCGGCGGGGGGGGAGAGGGGATGCCAACTGGACTGGCCCCCTCTTGTGGCAGGTAATGACCCCCACCCCACAGGAAAATTAATCTGGCTATTTAAATTAATTGGGGTAAAATTGGCATAAGGCAAATTTAAAGGATATGACGTATGCCATTAAATGCATGATGTCATTAATTTGCATGATGTCATATGACATAATATGATGTCATTTCCAGAGGGGAGGGGTTTGTAAATTTGTTGATATTATTGTTTACTTATTTTGTCACGTGTGGTGATGGACCACCCATTTGGGGGGTTACACCTTCACTTACACACATGACAAATTTGTTAATGTTTATTGGTTTGTAAATAGACCCTGTACAGCTAAATAAAAGTTGTGGCCTGTTTAAACCCGAAAAGAGTTATCTTGTGTCCTTTGTCCCAGTGCAAAGACATCCTCCGATGAGTCGGGAGGGGTTTCTTGTTGTGCTAGCCAAATAAGGACATGAGATGCCTGGTTGGTCAACGTACACAGGGGAATGGGAACACCTGCGTGCCTTGTCCAATTGGGTTGTTTGGTTGCTACTCCAAGTCTCGTGGTGCTACTGGTCTCACAAGAGTTTGTTCTTTATAGCTCTGTGCTGCCACATAGAGGCAGCCATTTTCGAGATTGAACTGAGCGACCCATCCCACCCACACTTTATTAAGAAGTTATAAATCATTACTCTCAGGCTTAGGCCTTTGGGGGCTGGGAGGGATTTTTTTCCCAGGGTGCTTCCCTGGGTTTTTCGCCCTCCCTGAGATTATTAATTAAAATTGATTTGGGAATGGGTCATGGTGTGATAATTCATGTTGTTCTTGTTAATTGTTTTGTCACAACTTAGGGGTAGGGTCTATAATTTAAAATTGTTTGTTTTGTACTTGGGGGTGGGTAATGACCCCCACCCCACAGGAAAATTATTCTGGCTATTTAAATTAATTGGGGTAAAATTGGCATAAGACAAATGTAAAGGAAAATGCAGTTAAATGCATGACATCATTAATTTGCATGATGTCATATGACATAGTATGATGTAATTTCTGGAGGGGAGGGGTTTGTAAATTTGTTGATATTATTGTTTACTTATTTATTAATATTTATTGGTTTGTAAATAGACCCTGTAACCTAAAAGGTCTCGTGTCCTTTGTGCCAGTGCAAACATTTTTGTTGTTTCAATGCAAATCACTGTATATTATATATTGAAGTGCCAAAGGAGTTCCATATTACTTCATGTTTTCTTACTGAATCTGTTTTGGTACCTAGAAAGGTAGAGGTAACATGGATGGATGGATGGATGGATGTGAGGAATAGAAACAAAGCAAAATAATTCATAATTCTGAAAAACATTTAATTTAATACAAATGGAACATAGAATAAATAATAAGACTAGAGATTTCAAGATTTAAGATAGACCAATGTGAGGAAGCTTCTCCTTAGCTAGAAGTAGAAAAGAAGGCCAAATAAACTGCAAGGAGCTAACCAGTATTAGTAAGAAGGAAGTTTAGAATGAAAGAATTGGAAAGGAAGTGGACTGGAATGACTCAAATATGGATGGAAATGGTTTGAGTGGAAAGGTGAAGAAGGTGAGAGAAAGTTGAAGAAGGTAAGATAATGTAGATGAAGGTAAGAGTATGTAGAAAGGAAGAGAGAGAGAGGTGTAAATAGGAGGATGATAGAGAAGGGTAAGAAAGATGTGTTGAATAGAGGGTTTAAAGAAAGGAGGGAGAGAGAGGAGAATGGAAGGAAAATATAGGAAGGTATAACAGGATGAGGGAAAATGAAGCAGAGTTGTTAATTTAGTAAGAGGGAGTAGAAAATGTAGAGAAAATAGAGTAAGCAAAGAAAGAAGAGAATAGAAGATTCAAAGAAGCTGGATAGATAATATGGATATTATTTGTGTATTTTTATGAATAAGGAATTTACTAAGTTATATCAATAGATGTTTTATAGATAATGTAGGTATATGTTAGTTAATGTGATAAACACGTTTGTTATTTGTAGGAGTGAATATGTACTGTATTGTATTTTGAACTGATTTGTGTGAATGTTTTAATTTTTTTATCTATAATATAGTTATTTTTAAAATTTAAAATTTAAAATTAAAAAAAAACATGAGGTTTATCCATTTCTCACGTACTACTATCCAGAAGAATATGCAAAACTTGATTTCCACAAATTCTTCTTCCTTCTTGTTGGTGATATAAATAATTACATATTTTAGAACCAGCCATTTCTGTCCCATATAAGTATGGTTAATGTGAACCATTCTTCCTGTTACAATTGAATTGGACATAGAATCACAGAACCATATTCTTTTTTATGGGGAATTATGAAAGACTACATTCTGGAAGACTGAGGGCAGGGGATAGGGGAAGATACATTAATTCTTTACTGGGCAAGTGTTTGCCTCAAATATTTACAGGTGATGACAAGATTAACCAGATTGTACTCTTTTCTTCCTGTACACAAGAAAAAGTGGAGAGAAGAGCTACTTTCTTTTGAGGTGAATTTTTTTGAGGAGAAGAAAAGTGGAGTGTAAATTATTTTTTAAAATAACAAGTATATATTCATGATTCACTATAAATTTAACAGACTATTTTTATGTTTGTCTTAGAAACAGAAATCCATAAATATCAGTAGAAAACCTGTGTTCCATATAGTGAGATAAAACTTAGATACAGATTCACAGCAGTAGCATTCAGCTTCTTGGGGATGGGGTAGAATCAGACAATGGACTTTATCACATGGGGGCGTTTCATCTTTAAAAAGATAATAAAGTGCAAATAAACCATCCCGAAAATAAAGCTAAAATAGAGCTTGATCACGCAAATGAATTTCACATATAATTAGAATAAAAGTAAAATAATGTGAAAAGTGATAAAAAGGCATTTTTACATTTCATACAGAAGTAAAAGCAATCTGTAAATGTACTAGAAATGGTATGCTTACACATGAGCAGAAAGAGAAAGCAGAGAGGCTCAAGTCTGCCTGGCAAGTTTGTCGCCTGAGCAAACCAGGAAGTAAAAGGGTTAGTAAAAAGGAACATTGGGGTGAAACTGCCCTCAGCCCCACAGAACCATGGGAAACCTGGAAAAAAAAAGAATTAAAGGAGGGTTACTGTGTGAAGAAACCAAATTTGACTTTCACACTAGGGTAAATGCGCAATTACAGTAATATCGAAAATGCATTTTCACTAAAATCCCAAAAGTACAAAGACTTGGGATTACACCACTTTCTGACCACTTTAATAACAGCTTTTGTGCGGCATTGTGTGAAATCATTGCATGTAATTATGTGTTTTTTTCGGGATTTGTATGGGATAAACTATAGATTTCCCCTGTGTGATAAAGTCCAATGGGGCGAAACAGATGGCCCTTTTGCACTGCTGTCTGGATGGCTTCACAGCATGGTGTTTTGAAAATGTACATTCTGAAGCTGCCTGGAAGCTGGCTTCAAGCCGCCCAGCTTCCCAGTTGTGGGCTGACTTCCAGGCACTCCAATGGCACAGTGTTTATGTTGCACACTGCCAGAGCATCTTAAAGCTGGCTTCCAGCTGCAACAGGGCAGGAAAAGACAGCTTTTTGCTGGCCAAAAAAGAGTGGCTATTTGCTGCTCCTTTTTTGGCTGGGTTGAAGGCAGATTGGGGCCACAATGTGTGGTTGCTGCAGTCCCAATCTGTCTTCGGAAGGGGCAGCTTGAAGCTGCCCCTTTGGGGTGGTTTGTTTCACCCCAATCTTCTAGCCCCATATACTATTGATTTTTTCATGTTGTTGTGGTTATTATTATTAGTAGAAAAAGTAGTAGTAGTAGTTCTGCTTTTTTCCTAATATAGAGACTCAAAGCAACTAACAACAAATTTATAACAGTATAAGTTAATAGCAGTAAAAAATTGAACATTCAAACAATTTTTAAAAGTTGAAAACATTACACATTAAAAATTAAAATATATTAAAACTCTATATAAACCTTACAATCTGAACTGCAGAGCATTAAAAATCCCTGCCCTAGAATCATAGAATCATAGAGTTGGAAGAGACCACAAGGGCCATCCAGTCCAACCCCCTGCTATGCAGGGACTCCCAATCAAAGCATACCTGACAGATGGCCATCCAGCCTCTGCTTAAAGACCTCCAAGGAAGGAGACTCCACTACTCTCCGAGGGAGTGTGTTCCACTGTCGAACTGCCCTCACTGTCAGGAAGTTCCTCCTAATCTTGAGGTGGAATCTCTTTTCTTGCAGCTTGCATCCATTGTTTCTGGTTCTAGCCTCTGGAGCAGCAGCAAACAAGCTTGTTCCCTCCCCGATATGACATCCCTTCAAATATTTAAACACGGCTATCATATCTCCTCTCAGCCTTCTCTTCTCCAGGCTAAACATCCCCAGCTCCCTAAGTCGTTCCTCATAGGGCTTGGTTTCCAGACCCTTCACCATTTTAGTTGCCCTCCTTTGGACACGCTCCAGTTTCTCCACATCTTTTTTGAATTGTGGTGCCCAGAACTGGACACAGTACTCCAGGTGAGGCCTAACCAAAGCAGAATAGAGTGGCACTATTACTTTTCGTGATCTAGACGCTATACTTCTACTGATGCAGCCTAAAATTGCATTGGCCTTTTTAGCTGCTGCATCGCACTGTTGACTCATGTTCAAATTATGGTCCACCTGGATTCCTAGATCCCTTTCACACGTAGTCTCATTCAGCCAGGTGTCCCCCATCGTATATCTGTACTTTTCGTTTTTCCGCCCTAAGTGCAGTACCTTACATTTCTCCGTGTTGAATTTCATTTTGTTAGCTTTGGCCCAACTTTCTAGTCTGTTCAAGTCATTTTGAATTTGGATCCTGTCCTCTGGGGTATTAGCTACTCCTCCTAATTTGGTGTCGTCTGCAAATTTGATAACTATGCCCCCAGTACCGTCATCCAAGTCATTAATAAAGATATTGAATAGCACTGGGCCCAGGACAGAGCCCTGTGGCACCCCACTGGTCACTTCTTTCCAGGTTGAAAAGGAGCCATTGTTGAGCACCCTTTGGGTTCGACCAGTCAACCAATTACAAATCCATGTAACAGTTACTTTGTCTAGCCCACATTTTACCAATTTGCTTGCAAGAATGTCATGGGGAACCTTGTCAAAGGCCTTACTGAAATCATGATATACTATATCCACAGCATTCCCTTCATCTACCAAGCTGGTAATTTTATCAAAAAAAGAGATCAGATTTGTCTGGCATGACCTGTTTCTCTGAAACCCATGTTGACTTTTTGTGATTATGGAATTACTTTCCAGATGTTCACAGACTCTCTGTTTAATGATCTGCTCCAGAATCTTTCCGGGTATTGATGTCAGACTAACTGGACGATAATTGTTGGGATCCTCTTTTTTCCCCTTTTTGAAGATGGGGACAACATTTGCCCTCCTCCAGTCCGCTGGGACCTCTCCTGTTTTCCAGGAATTCTCAAAGATTATTGCCAATGGTTCCGATATTACATTTGCCAGTTCTTTTAATACCCTTGGATGTAATTCATCTGGTCCTGGAGACTTATATTCATTTAGAGTAACCAGATGTTTCTGTACTATCTCTTTACTTATTCTGTGCTGAAATTCTCCTATTCTGTCCTCTGCTCCATTATACTTAGGTTGAGCACCCTTTGCCTTTTCTGAGAAGACTGAAGCAAAGAAGGTGTTGAGTAGTTCTGCCTTTTCTCTGTCTCCTGTTAACTTTTTGCCATCCTCTCCACACAGTGGCCCTACCATTTCCTTCTTCTTCCTTTTGCTGCTGACATACCCCCAAAAGCCCTTTTTATTGTTCTTAACCTCTCTAGCAAGCCTGATTTCATTCTGTGCTTTAGCTTTTCTGACTTTAACCCTACACGTGCTAGCTATTTGTTTGAATTCCTCTTTGGTGATTTCCCCATTTTTCCATTTCTTATACATGTTCCGTTTAAAACATAATTCAGTTGCAAGTACCTTAGTCATCCATCCTGGTTTCTTGAGACACCTCCCATTTTTTCTCCTCGTTGGCACGGTTTGAAATTGTGCCTTCAGTACCTCCCTTTTGAGAAACTCCCATCCTTCTTGAACTCCCTTCTCTTTTAGTATTCCTGTCCATGGGATCACCCCCAGTATTTCTCTAAGTTTAGTAAAATCAGCTTTCCTAAAGTCTAGAATGCGTGTCTGACTATGCCTGGCTTCTCCTTTCCACTGTATAATAAACTCCAGGAGGACATGATCACTCCCGCCTAAGGATCCAACCACTTGCACCCCATTAACTAGGTCTTCCCTGTTAGTTAGGATCAGATCCAAAATAGCTGACTCCCTCGTTGCCTCTTCCACCTTTTGAACAATGAAATTGTCTTCGAGGCAAGTGAGGAATTTGCTAGACCTTGAGGATTTTGCCGAGTTTGACTTCCAGCAAATATCCGGATAGTTGAAGTCACCCATCACTACTATATTTCTCCTTTCTCAGTGTGTGGTCATCTGTTCTAGAAAGGCTTCATCCAATTCTTCTGCTTGAGTTGGGGGTCTGTAGTAGACTCCCACAATAACATCCCTGTTGTTTCCCTCCCCTTTAATTTTTATCCAGATGCTTTCCACTTGGCTTCCAGGATTTCTTCACTGGTGTAAATATCTCTGACATATAATGCTATTCCTCCTCCTTTCCTGTTTGTCCTGTTTCTCTTGAAAAGCTTATACCCCTTTATTTCTACCTTCCAGTCATGAGACTCATCCCACCAGGTTTCAGTGATGCCTATTATATCATATTTTCTTTCTTGTGTTAGTCCTTATGACACAAGAATTTTTTAACCTGCTGCTGGAAGGACAACATCTTGGCTTCTATATGGAGAGAGTTCCAGAGCCTGGGAGCAGTCACTGAAAAGGATCTCCCTTTTATTCCCACCAAACAAGCATGAGAAGGTAGTGGGACAGAGAGAAAGACATTTCTGGATTATTTAGCACTGTAATGGGCTAATAAAGGGAAATACAGTCCTTCAGATAATCTGGATGTGAGCCATATATCTCAAAACCAACACTTTGAATTGTGCCCAGAAACAGATCAGTAGCCAATGGAGCTGTTGCAACAAGGGAGTTGTCCGTTCTGTCTAGCCAGATCCAGAACAACCTGGTGGCAGATTTTTGGGCCAACTAACACATCTGAGCACTTTTCAAAGGCAGATATATGTAGAGTACATTACAGTGAGCCAAATTGGATGTAAGCAAGGTATGTACCAACATGACCAGGTCTGACTTCTCCAGGAACAGGCATGCTGGGCTGGCCTTGCTTGTTTTCTCCCATAAATGCTGTCTTGAGATTTTCAAAAGATGCCATACCATTTTCCAAGCATATCCAGCAGGAGCAAACAGACTTCACCTAACATTATCCTATTTGGACTGGGGAAATTTAAGTACCCCTGTTAACATTGACTCTTAGGATGGGGGAGGGGAGGGGAGGAAAAATTCACCCAAACCATTTGTGTACTTTTCAAATCTCCAAAAGTACATGTTCTGGTGAAAATGACAGTCTGACGCCTATAGCAGCACTACTCAGCATTACCTAGACCGATGCATTTGCTGTCAATTCCTAGTAGGTTTCCAGAAAAGAAAGAACAGTTGTACCAAAGGATACATACTGAGTGCTGGCCGCTGGCATATTGAAAAACAAAATTTGATGTTCCCACACTTCAGAAACATTGGCCTAGAGGATTATGATATGTATCTTCAAATAGGTAGTTGGTCACTCTACCTATTCTAAAATTAAATCTAGTTTTCTATGGGTGTGATAGGTTTTTCCAGAATGTCACAACCAAGGGTTTCTTGGAAGGGAAAAAAAGCCTCTGAAATGGATTTTGTTAGTGTCACATCAATTTTGTCCATTTAATGGGAGTCCATTTGATTAATGAAGATACTAGAAAGAACAAGGACAATGGAGTCTGGGGATATTACGAAAGAAACAATGTAAAGGGAGAATAACAAGGTAATTTATTGGAACAATTTCAAGGTTTTGCAGGCCACCTTTCTAGTTCCTACACCTTTCAGTGTCAATATTAATAGGTACGAAGCAGATGTTAAAGTCTTGCACATTCATGTCAGATTCTATTAAAGTGGCAGAAATGATTTATTTTAACATACTTTCCAGACATTTGTGTGTTTGTCATTTTCCTGCATTGATACTCCCTTCTGCTCTGTTCATTAGAAACTTTATGACAGTTTTCAGCTCCTTGTAAAAGTATCAGAAAAATTCAACATCAAAGTTTCCACTTATGAGGGAGGGAATAACACATTTCACTTTTAAAAAGTGCCACTTGGCATATAAAATGAGATTGTTTTTTAGTTTCTTGTTTGAATAGTCTTTATGCTTTGAGACATATATAATTCAGAGCATGTATTTGTTATAAATTTCATTCAAAGCACAAGAATGTGAAAAGGAAGTACTATAAATATGTATTCTCTTTTCAAATTTATTTCAGTATTAAGGAAATGCCCTTCTTCTCACCACCCTGATGCTACTTAAATGTGTTCAAGGGAAAATGGTCAGGGTGGGGTGGGGGTAGGGGCAGATAATACCATCATCTGAAGATAATCACAACTGGTTGAATCCAAAACTTACGTTTTTTACATAAAACCTTACTCTACTTTTCTCTGGCAACTGCCTTAACTGGGCACTAACTGGGAGGCATTATGAGGCAGCTGGAAGTCATTGTATCAACCTAGTCATTTCTGTGAAGATGATTATAATAATGTAATATTGAACAATTTCAATGAACCATGGGAAAGGTAGGACACAAACATTCCTGGTTTACACAAATATAGAAACAAGAATGTTCAGGGGAAAAACAACAACCCTTTTCTGGTCAAGCAGTGCCCTGTTCAAGGGAATCTAATAAACAGCCTGACCAAGGTGGGCCAAAACTAACAAGATGAGTTTCGACAAAGAGGAATGTACGGTAGGGGAAAAAAATGAATTGTACAGATATAGGATGGGGGACACACAATGTGTGTGAAATGGATCTTGGAGCCATAAAGATCACAAGTTGAACATGAATCAACAGTGTGATGTGGCATCTAAAAAGGCCAATGTGCTTCTGGACTGCATCAACAGAAGTGTAGCGTATAGATCAAGGGAAGTAATAGTGCCACTCTATTCTGCTTTGGTCAGGCTTCAATTGGAATACTGTATCTAATTCTGAGCACCACAGTTCAAAAAGGATGTTGACAAGTGTGTCCAAAGGAGGGCAATCAAAATTGTGAAGGGTCTGGAAACCATGCCTTAAGTGGAGTGATGTAGGGAGCTGGGTATATTGCCTGGAGAATAGATGGTTAAGAAATGATCACCCTGTCTAAATATTTGAAGGGGTGTCATATTGAGAATGCAGCAAACTTGTTTTCTGCTGCTTCAGAGAATGGGACCCAGAGCAATTGATTCAAAGTACAGGAAAGGAGATTCCACCTAAACATTAGGAGGAACTTCCTGATAGTAAGAGCTGTTTGACAGTGGAACATACTCATTGGAGTGTGGTGGAGTCTCCTTCTTTGGAGGTCTTTAAACTGAGGCTGGATGGCCATCTGTTGGGGGTGCTTTGGTTGTGAATTCTTGCATGGCAGGGGGGTTGGAATGGATGGCCCTTGTGGTCTCTTCCAACTCTATGATTCTGTGTTTCAATAATTTCCAATCTGTTGGCCATCATTTGTTTTCCATATCTGTTGACATATGTTGATTAGCACAGGAGTTGACTCTGGCCCAAAACAGAAAAACAAAAAGCACTGGCTTTGGGCCACTTCAGGGCATGGTGTGCAGATGACACAAGCCGCCAGGCAGCCCCAAGGTCATGCTGAAGCCACCCAAGGTGGCCGAAACCCATCTGCAAAAGGAGTGGGGAAAACCTGCTCCTTGTTGGCAGCCTGTTGTGCCACAGGGTCCAGTCCCCATAGTTTCACACTGTTCAGGATGTGCTCACAGTTGGAAAGGTCAGAGATTGCTCCAAGCTGCTCATCTGCTTGAGCTCTCTGTCAATGTGGATTGCAGCAATTCAACTGGAATATCATCTATTTGTGATGATTTTTTTCCTCACCATTTCTCTTATTGCAGGTTCCACGTCACCTTTTTAGAATTTGGAGTTCATCTTATTATGGTCCTTCATTCCACATACCCTTAATTTGGTCATCTCTTTTACATAAGTCTTCTGTGTATTGCATCCAATGACTTTTTATTCCTTCCTGGTCTTGAATTAATTTATTTTTATTTTCATAGAGGATCCTGGTCCTTGGTTTATATTTTAGTAAAAGGAGGAAATTATGTAGAATGCAATGTTGAATGTTCAAGCTGGAAAAACATGCATTCAAATTGTGCAAGTTTAAGAGCAGTAAGCCTTCAGAGTCTTGCAAAATTCAATGCAAAATAAAAAAGGAAAGACTGGTGGGATTCAGAATGAGAAATTTATTGTTGTTTTTTTCTGGGCTTGAATAACTAATAATGTTGATCACTTGGGATTTTGTGGGACCCCACAAACAACAACAACAACAACAACAAAACTCTTCTAGAACATGGCCACACAGCCTGAAAAACCCACAAAAAACTATAAAAATAACAACAAAACACCCTTCTCTAGACTAAAAACAATTTGGAGAAAGGGAAATAGCATGGTAGCCTATTTATCTATTTTACATGTTTTCTGTATATGTAGCTTACTTTCCTCTGAAAAGCTTAAGATAATGTAGATCAGAGGAGGGCAAAGTGTGACCTACGTGCTGTATGTGGTTCTCAGGGCCATTTTGTATTCCACAGGTTAACTCCATAATTAACCCTCCCCCCAAAAGAAAGAATCCCACAAATTGCTTCAAAATGCCCCAAATGAATTCTAGGGATGTGGAGGACACTTTCACCAGAGATTATCACATTAGGGCCAACTGCAGAACAAGCACGCTATTGGAAGATAATGGAAGCATAGTGCTATAGTGATCAATATTTTCACACAGTTGCATAATCACATGATGAAGATGATATAAAACAAAAGATAAATTCAGTTGCATTCGGCATACATCCATTCATATATTGTTAGCATATCATTATTGAATGTTTCATGCATATGACATTTTGGTGCAACTGCTCATGTCTGACAATAATGGTTCCATCCTGAACACAATAAAATAAGATTTATATATTTCACAATATTATTGTTATCCAGTTGAAACAAAATCATGCCCTACACCTCAATATAAGACAGAAATCCAGTCCAAAAACAATCCTAGCAATGAGAACGAAATGCCTGTACCAAAATGCAGTCTGGGAAAAGGTCCCAGATTGCTCTGAGATAGCATAAATAAAACATTATTGGCTTCCACACCTTTGCAATAGGGTGAATGAAGCACTATTGGCAAGCCATTCATGGGTTTTCCTCGTTAATAAGAAGTTACTGGAGCATTCCAAGTTATTGACAGAAGTGCTGGATGAGCATGACATTGTATGAAAATCTTTGTGCAATCACTCAATCATGATTGTTAAGGAAAATGCAACATGGGACATACAGTAATAGAAATAAAATGTGTATGTGAAAGTCACAGTGACTAAGCAGGAACAATCATGAAGCTACACAGGTGAAAAGGATAATGTAATTTGGAAGCCTTGAGAGCCAAGGACAAAGTTATAGAGTGTATATTGAAAACACCTGTTGTAGATTGCAAACACCTGAGATTCATTAAGTAGTCAAGGTAAAATGATGAAATACTTGGGTTGGTCTTAAGTATGGGATGATCTATGTAAACCAATCAAAATGAATCTACACACCCACTGGGTGGAAACTGACTAGTGCGTGGTGACTAACAATGGCTATAAGTGCAATGTTTGCCAATGCATATTGTGGTGTAGTGTGGAGTAGTTTTGGAGATATTGTGAAGTGTAGAGATTGTGATTTGTAGGGCATATAGTATTTGTGTATATAGTAGAATAAAGTAGATCTTTTATATAAGACTACTGAGTTGTCTGGTGTCTTGAGGGAAGATACAAGAGCCAGAAGAATCCTGGAGAAGTTTGGAAACATCTCAGGAAGAAGAGAGAGAAGGCTTGGAGAGTTTGTCAGGGTCTTCAGCCTATTCTCTGAAACTCTGCTGCTTGGGAAAGAAGCATCAACCACTGATCAAAGCTGGTCAGCTCTGCTGCATAACAAGGTGGTGAGTTAGAGCCAGAGGTGAAGAGCTACAACTCCCATCATCCCTGACAGATGGAAACATTCTGTTTTTCTCAAACGTCTTAACCCAGTGTATTAATCTCCATAATTTTTGTAAATCTCCTAACTTCCAAGGGTTTTTAAAAAATTATATATATACTGCCAAATGTCTTCTAGGGAATATGGGGAAATTTCCTAACATTTTTCAAAGGCCTCCAAGTCAATTTAGGGCCCAAAGGGGTATTTTTTTAAATGAGAAGGAGATAGAAAATGATTAAAGACCCTTATTGGACCTAAAAATGCCCAGGGAGGCCCATAAACAAACTGAAAATACTTCCATGTCACTTATGGAGCTTTGGGAGTCAAAATGATTTTTCCCCATGGGTGAGTACACCTAAGGTTGCAGTCCTCTAAGGTTTTCTGGGGGACTTTACTAGCTTTCCACAGTTGCCCACCGTGATGTAGATTATGATGATCATCATCACCATCATCATGAGTGTATCTAGTGTCATCCATGTACATAGCACTTCACAAAACAAAACAATAAAAGATACAGCCCTGTCAAAGGTAATCTCCTCCTTGATTTCCCTACAAGTTAGATGATCCTCTCCTCACTCCTCACTCCTCCCCCCCCCCACTGCAGTAAGCCTTAAAGGAAGCTCAGGCTAGCACAAGGTCACTCCTGTAACTTCATAACCAGGTGAAAATTTGAGTATGGATCTTCTCAAACCCAGTTGGACACTTTTGTTATTATATCACTGTGAGTCTGGAGCATATATAAAATGGTAGAACAAGGGGTAATGAAGGAATGCAACAGAACCTTTGAAACTAATAGATGCAGGGGGGTTGCAGACTGTGAAAAATAGTGTGAATTCAGTCCTCTTTTAGGGTTAGGGTTAGTGCTAGGGAATCATGGGAATTGTTATTTTTCTGAGACATTGAACCTTCTTTGTCAGAGAACTCTAGTGCCACAATAAAATTCAGTTCCCATGATTCCCTAACCTTAACCCTAACCCTAAAAGTGGACTGAATTCACACTATTTTTGACAGTCTGCAACCCCCCTTAGTTTATTTTAGTTGAGGAAGAGGGATTTTTTTTGTGGATGTTTGTCTGCTTCTTCAGATGTACAGAAGTGGATGAAGATTGATGATAGTGGATTGATTGATAAAAGCATTTCCCTTCTCTAACTTTTTCATGTTTCATATTAAAACAGAATCACATATCTATGTTTGTGAAAACTACTGTGCTGGATCATACAAAAATGCTAAGCATTCTCTTTTTCTAGAAGTAATGTCTTGTAGTGTGCAATTGTTTTTTTTTTTCCCCAACATATCGCAGTTGGTTACATTACAGACAAAACAAATTGATATTTGCATGCTGTGCATACACAGTGGCCTATGATCCCTGACTCTCATTCTATCAGAACAGGTATCTGCAGAATCATATCTGAGAAAAGAGAGACTCTGGATGAATCAGAGCATTGTGTGATTCTTTTGCTTCCTCTTTGATCAGAAGCTTGTATTGTATCCTCTGATATTTCCATTGAACTGGTAACTATGCAGTGCTTAAATGTATCACACAAAGAATTAAAAGGCATTCTAAACAAATTAGATCAAAGTTATATTAAATAACTCAGTATGCAATCCTGAATGCAGTTGTTCTGATCCAAACATGCCTCTGTGTGTGTATTTTTCCACATGATACAAACAAGTGTAAACCATACCAAACAATTGGCAATTCCTGAATCCAACCTTAAGCTGCTGGATGTTAATCACGTAAAAAACAAACAACCAAAAACAGGAGTGCAGCACACACTGTAAGTGGTCTGAGGGAATGTAGTTCTTTGTTTGCTTAGCTATGTATACATTTATGAACATCTGCTTCTGCACATATACACTCACTAGCTTTACTGAACAATGGAATCTCCCCTTATTCCAGGTGGAAACAAATGATTAAATGTAGTTATAATAGTTGTTTGTTATATTAATAGCCATTATAATTATTTGGTTTCTGTAAATAATTATAGTTACAAGTTCCAAAAGTAGTTATCAGTGCAAAAATGCAAGATTATTGTTGTTGATCAATTTTTCATAAATCCAAAATACACTTTGGTGATAACTTTATTAAACCAATCCAGTACTATAGGCTCCCTCTGCTTTTTGTGCCTTTTGCACTGGCACAAAGGACTCCATACGCCATATTCTTTGGGTAAAACACTGGCCACAACTTTATTTCTGTACAGGGTCGCCAATTAATTTAAGTAAATAATCTTTACAAATTACCAGAATTTATTCTTGACACATGTGTCCATGTAGATAAACGAAACAGTTATTAAAGTAAAGCACATCTATCACGGCATGCTTCAAGAACATCTGTTTAAATCAACATGCACAACAATAATTATCTAAGCCCCCCCACCAGAAATGACATAATAAGATATCTTATGATGCTATCACATTATGACATCATCAAATGTTTGATGATGTCATATAAAATTTGGTTAACATGATGATGTATACCCATCTTCAAATTTAATTAACCCAATTTGTAATTTCCAATTAACCTAATTATCCCCGGGGGGTCCCTGCCCACCACAGGAGGGGGCCAGCCTAGCTTGGCATCCCCTCCACCCCCAAATCGCTCTTTTAATGTGGGAAGCGACAGAAGCCAAGCATACGTCATTTCCCTCTGGAGGCAGATGAACTCCATCCCCCCTGTACAGGTGTGGCATAGAGACTTGAATTTCATCATGTTCAACAATAACAACACCCTTTCCCCCCCAACATCTTGGCTACAGTCCTATTGAGCCAACATCAAGCTCCGTTGATGGACTCATCTCTCCGAGCACTAGACCAATTGCGCCGAGGCAAAAACTTTGTCCACATGAGAACATTATTTGGCAGTCTTCACCTAACATCCTGCATATCTTTAACAATTCTTTTAGCTAACTGTAAAGAAGTAAGCTTTGCTAAATCATTTTCACCCAAATGAACTAGAAGGATCATGGGATGTGGAAAAGCCACCAACAGTTCAATAAATTGTGGGAGGAGTGCTCCAAAAGCATGCCTCTATGTCCAAACCAACACAAAGTTCCGACGTCCTTCATTCCCATGCTCATGTCACGTCAATGTTCAATGATGTGCCACTCGGCCCAAAACACTAGGCTGTGGCCAAGTATCCATATTTCGCCACGATCCAAACCTGCTTAATATAATAACAAACAAGTGTAATGATTAAAATTGATATTTGGTACACCTCTAAGTGCCAACATAAGACTTAAAAGCCCTAGATCACCAGCGGCCAATTCAGCAGATAGCAGCATTGCTTAAACCATGTGCTGCTGCAGCAGTCACTGCACCGATCCTAAAAGAATGTGAAGAAAATTGGGCCGCTGGCAAACCGGCATGCCTCAAAGCCTCCCGCAGTACCCGAGATTGAAACTGTGTCAGTGGAAAGCCAGAGACATGCAAAAACAAATAGCCAGATATGCTTGGCCATATTCTGAGGTAATCAAACATTGCCAATACAGGGCAAATATGACGCCCAGGTGCCCTAGACAAAAATACAGATTGACCTTTGCACAAATGGTCAGTCTTTGACAGCCTAATGGACAGCTAAATCCCCTGTTCTGAAATTTGGACATCTGAAAAGGAAAGTGCCATACCAGATTCATCAGAATGGGAACTAGGGACAATTTCACTGATTCTCATGGCAGCAAAAAAGGCCAATGAAAATGCTGCTCTAAACAAGGTCACCTCTTTGGGTGTGAAGCAGGTTGATGGGAGGGATTTCCAAATCTTAACCAGAATTGGACCTGTTACTGGAAAATGGTTATCAGGTGATGTTGGGAACTCCCTAGATCATCCCTCCGCAGCCCTACGAACTCTAAAATCAACAGTAGGATCAGTGAAACCTCCCGCTCTAGAATAAAATCACCCTGTCGATTTCTATTCTCCATGGCTCCATAGGTTTAGTGGTACCTCCAGTGGCTGCGCTGCTGACTTGGGAGCCAGTTGACAGAACCTGGAAAACTGAAAACGTGAAAGGGCGTCCGCCAAAGGATTTAGTAAACCAGGGACATGTTGAGCTTGGAATAAAACATTGAACTTCAAACATTGTGCCACCATATTCCTATCCAGTGCCATCACCCTAGCTGATTTGGAGGTCTGAGAGTTCACCACATGGACAACAGCTTGGTTATCACACCAGAACCACACAGTTTTATTTGTAAATTGATCTGGCCACAAATGAGCTGCCACCACAATGGGGAAAAGTTCCAAAAAAGTGAGGTCCCATGTCAACCCTCTATCAACCCAGGACTGAGGCCAGCCCTCAACTGCCCACTGACCATTCCAATAAACCCCAAAGCCATGAACCCCAGAAGTATCGGAGTGTACCTGAAAGTCTGCCCTCAAGAGCATTTCAGATCTCCAAAATGAAACACCATTAAATTGTTCCAAAAATGACTCCCAAATCTTCAAATCCTCCCGTATGCCAATAGTGATTCTAATGTGGTGATGTGGGGCCATCACCCCCCCCAGTGGCATTATACATACGTGCACAAAATGCCTGTCCTGGCACTATAACTTTACAAGCAAAGTTTAACAAACCTGTAAGGGATTGAAATTTGCGTAGCATGCAATTAGTTTTACCTCTCAACATCCTCACCTGAAGCCTCATGGACACAAACCTGTCAGCTGAGAGATGAGATAAACCAGCAAAAGTGTCCAATTCAATTCTGAGGAAAGTAAGACGGGTGTCTGGGCCCTCTGTCTTTTCCTCAGCCAAAGGTACCCCCATTCCAGCCATTAGTGCCTGAAATGCCAACAATGTAGCTACACAACTAGGGGTCCTAGGAGCCCCAAGAAACACGAAGTCATCGAGATAATGGGTAATTGCATGATTACCTGACCTCTTGGTGGCACATCAATGTACAAAGGTGCTAAGTGTCTCAAAAGCAGAGCATGAAATGGAACACCCCATTGGCATAGTTTTATCAAAATAATTCATCCCTTCAAATTGAAAACCCAACAGATCAAAATCACCTGGGTGTACAGGAAGTAGCCTGAAGGCAGATTTAATGTCACATTTCACCAATAGGGCTCCTTTGCCTAATGCCCTAACCATTTGCACCTCTGAATTGAATGAGGCATACTTTACCGATCCTAAATGAGGGTCAATAGCATCGTTCACCGATTCACCTTTGGGGTATGATAAGTTGTGGATCAACCTGTATTCTCCCAGTGCCTTCTTAGGCATGACACCAAAGTGACAATCACAAATTTGGCATTGGAAGGTGTTTGTGGGGGCCTGAAATCCTTCCTGCTGCTAGTTCTTTGGCCAGCTTATCCCTCACAATTCCTGGCAATTCCCTCACCAAACATGCATTAGGTGCATAACGGTGAACTCTGGAACCAGAATAAGGAATACGAAAACCTTGTGAAAAACCATTAAATAAGTACTGTGTGGAATCCCGTTTAGGATAAATCCACAACCATGCCACCAACATGTCCAGATTAATTGGTGTTGGCGCCTTTTCCTCCCGTTGAGGATGGCTGTGAGGGGGCCCCGGCCCCAGATTTCTGGTCAAACCTGCAGGGCTGCCTCCTGCACTTACCTGCATAGAAGGCCCAGCACAGGCAGGTTTGTTTTTTCTCCCCCATGCTAGGGCTCGCATACTGCCCTCTCCGCTGTCTGACCATAGGCACGTACCCACTGTCACATCGGCTTGAAGGGGAGGCCCCCACCATAACATCTGCCCACAGTTCAGACTGCACACACCACCAAGACAAAGAGCGGTCTAAGGCAGCCCTCATCCAGAACTGTTCTTCATATTTGAGCCAAGCAGACCCCCCTAGAATTAAAATGGCAATTAGTATATGCCTTGATCATTATCTCCTAATATTTGGAGAATTCAGGAGACCTAGAGGGTTCTCTCTCTTCAATAACCCCCCTATATATAGGAAAGCCCATGATCCAGTTCACAAAATTCCTTTCAAGCTTAGGGCATTTGTGAGCCTGAAACTCTTTTGGTAGGCTAAAGACAACACCATCCTTTACCATGATCCTCGGCTCAGGAGCATGGAACATGAGAGAAAATAAATCAAATATATTCCCCTTTCCATATTCTCTCCTTGGTAGCAAGGGGGAGGTGTGATCCAAGAGGAGTGGACATTCCAGCATACGGGTTGCATTCAACTGCTCTGTCCGCCCCAGCCAGGTCCAAAGCTCCCACAGATGCCACTCCCCTTGCGTCACCTACCGTAGGAGCCAAAGTCTGCTCTGATTGCACCCTCGAGTCCACAACCTGACAAAGCCCAGGAGTTGTTGAGGGTGCCACCACTGATGCAGAGATGGGGTGTTCAGCGCCAGAGCTTTGCCCAGCTTGCCTACCTGGAGCCCATACTGAGGTGGGCCATGAAGCAAGCAAGTTAGAAGCATGAAACAAACCTGAGCTTGTCGTCTGGTGTCAAGCATCACCAAATGCTTGCAGAGCTCCCACTGAGTGTGTCACAGTAGCAGCTTGGGTGTTCTATTGTCTTGCAGAAGCACTTGCCATATCTCTGGAAGCCTCAGAAGTTTCAGGAGTCAGCCCACCGCCTTGACCTGAAACAACCACCTTTTGTACAAAGTTAAACAGATCCACCAAAGTGGGTTGCTCTGAAACAGGGGCAGCTGCACCCTGTTGTCCCACTCCAGGAACTTTCTTTAAAAGCTCCATTACATCAGCTACGGTTGGATGCCCAATTTCCATAGCTGAGGTAGTAGGAGAACCACGTGCCATGTCAACCAAAGGGGTGCAAGTGCCAACTGTACCAGCATAGGCTGCACTCCTGTACCTTGTTCCTCAACTAAAGAAGTACCAGCCTGTGATACCAAGTTAGCACCCTGAACCCCCTGTTGAGCTAACTGTTCACAGACCGCTGCACAGGCCTGCATCGTCCAACCCAGCTGTGCTAAATGGGCAACAATTTCATTGTCCCTGCTCTGATTAGAAGCCCTCTTAAGCGCTGACTGGCCAGTACTAGGGCCAGCAGAGGCTGCACACCGTTTGGACTGGGCCTTACTGTGAGGCATGGTTACCAAATACGATAGTATTGACAAATTCAAACTGATTTGATCAGGATATAGTGTTCCAATTAAGGCTATATGCATAAGTAAGGATTTCAATAAGTAATAAGGGCCAATTAAAGTAACGACACATCTCTGTGTTAATTGCAGCTGACCGAACTAGAATAAAAGCCTTTAACAGCTCAAGGTTAGAGTGTCCCTGAATGAGAATAAACCCCTCAGTCAACAACCAATTAAAGTGTAATGTTGAATTTTAATATAGCCATCGCCACAGCTCACTCCCACTCCTGAAAGGGGGGGGGGATGTAGGTAAAGCCCTAAGCAGGGCAATGTAAACCAATGTCACATGCCCAACAAAGAATTGTAGCCTTCACCACAGGCAGGACACTAGGCCACAGGGGGCCCCCACCCAGTCCCCAACAGGGACAATAGCAAAGGCCTAGAACCAATGGTGCAGGGGCAACAGTAGCTGGCCTGCGTTGCCCCAGCAGATGCCAAAGACCAGGCCAGAATCCCAATCAATGAAGGGGGAACCTCCCTACAGCCTTCCCAGCCTGTGTTCTGGGTCCCCTAGTCCACCTCACGGGCCCGCTCAGCCCAGTGCCCAAGGCCAGGCTGGTCCAACCTAATACAAGCCATGTGGACTGCCCAGGCCTCACCCCTGGCCCGACCAACCAGGTACCGTGCCGATTGGCTCTATGCACGGGCCTCAAGGCCACCCAGGTTGCGTGGCAGGTGGCTGATAAGGCCGCACCTGAGCCGAGACCACCCAGAAAGGAGTCGCGGATTTGGACGCCCCAAGGCCGCGCTCCTCTTCACAGGCACCAACAACAGGGCCAGGCCGAATCCAGGCCCAAAAGCCCGCCTTTGCCAGGAGCCAACACCACAGTCGAGCGCCTTGTTTGACTACCGGACTAAAATGGCTGCTGCCACGTAGCAGCTTAGGGCTAAATAGCTCCGAAATCCTGCGGCTAATCTCGCAAGACCTAAAGTCCCGGGATCCCAACCTGATTGGCTGAGTGGCCCAGTAAGGGCAGGACTTCTGGTCCACCCAGCCAATTGGCTGTCAGGGTTCTTATATGGGCAGGTGCAACAGAAGACCCCTCCCGACATGTTGGGGGGTGTCTTTATCTGATCTAATAAAGCTACCATTACAAATATACATACATATGTACTTACATACGTACATATATACACACATACCTCCATTATATATCTAGTTGTTAAAATAAAAGTTACTTTTGGGTTGCTTGTTTAAAAAAAAAATCTGAATTCAACTAGTGACCTGTGGCACAAAACATTTTCCTCCCATCTACTCCATTGTTGTCCCAACAGCTACAATAATATTCAGCAGGATAGTGCAAAGAACAAGCTAGCCTGTTGTTAGTGGATGTCCTCCATTTTTCTTATATATTTTAGCCATGTGGAGTTCGCTATGACCCCAGCCTGACCCTTGGGAGATGGCAGCCATAATCCCCTAGATGTGAGGTCAGGTAAGCAAGCTGAAATTGCTTAAGACCACTAAAGATTTCCTGGACAGGCAGGTTTTGGGTTGCCCTTGGGAATATCCCATTATACTGGAAAAGATACATAATGGTGTTTGTTTGTCTTAGTCTCACACTTAATGGGACAGTGATCAGATTTGATTGTACCCCTTTCTCTAGCTTCCTTTCCTTGATAGTTTTGAAAACAAATGCATTGTTTAGACTATGTCCAGACTTAAGTAAACAATAGTAAACCCATCAAGCCTTTGTTCACCTATTGTTTAACTCATGGCTAGGAGCCAGAAATTCCCTATAAGAACCCCTGGATTTTAGCAGACCTCGTGCTACCTTGGAAGTGCATGCTGAATCTCTGTCGGTCTGCGCTCTGAGATAGATCCTGCGACCCCCTCTCTTGCTGGTCATGCCCCTTCCATGGAACCCATCTACATTCACCAGAAGTCCAAAGGAGTCTCTCGGGTGTGAGTATATCTCCCTCTATCCTGGTTTCCCTCTTTGCCTCCCCCGCTCTCGCTCTTTCCCGCTTACTCTTCTAGTGTGTGTGTATGTGCCACATATGGATGTTTGCTTATTTTTGTGAAATAAATAATTTAGACTTTAATTGGAGTTTGGTCCATTTCAGTGTCATTCCTTGCCAGAACTTTTACATCTCTGGTATACAATTGTATAAGGTCTCAGAAGCGAAGTTGGGCACTTCCCTCTCACATTTGAGCTAATTATAAATTCCCCAATATTAGGTCTTTGCATCACAGGGGGTCAGGATAAGTAGATAGAAAGGGAGTTCACTGCAGTAACTCACATTATCTAACCCTACTGCCCACTCTGAGGCACTTTCAGTGCCGAGCATTGTTGCACTTCCAACACCTTCAAGTAATTTTCAAATTATGGTGACCCTAAAGTGAACCTATCTCAGGATTTTCTTTTTTTATATATTCTTTCCATTTTAAAATACACAATCAATCCTTAAGCATTTTGTTATATCAGTTACACAAATATCAAATATGTCCTTCTATCTATATCTATACTCATCCATAACAAATTCATTCTTTCCTTTCCTTTATAATGCTTAGTGAATCTTCTATTCTATGTCATCTTCTTCCTTTACAATCTTCTCACAACATTCTCATAGAATCATAGAATCATAGAGTTGGAAGAGACCACAAGGGCCATCCAGTCCAGCCCTCTGCCATGCAGGAATTCCCAATCAAAGCACCCCCGACAGGTGGCCATCCAGCCCCTGTTTAAAGACCTCCCAGGAAGGAGACTCCACCACACTCCGAGGGAGTGTGTTCAACTGTCAAACAGCCATTACTGTCAGGAAGTTCCTCCTAATGTTGAGGTGGAATCTCTTTTCCTGGAGCTTGCACCCATTGTTCCGGGTCCTAGTTTCTGGAGCGGCAGAAAACAAGCTTGTTCCCTCCTCAATATGACATCCCTCTAAATATTTAAACAAGGCTATCATATCACTTCTTAACCTTCTCTTCTCCAGGCTAAACATCCCCAGCTCCCTAAGTCGTTCCTCATAGGGCTTGGTTTCCAGACCCGTCACCATTTTAGTTGCCCTCCTTTGGACATGCTCCAGTTTCTCCACATCCTTTTTGAATCGTGGTGCCCAGAACTGGACACAGTATTACAGGTGAGGCCTGACCAAAGCCAAATAGAGTGGCACTATTACTTCTCTTGATCTAGACACTATACTACTATGGATGCAGCCTAAAATTGCATTGGCCTTTTTAGCTGCTGCATCACAGTGTTGACTCATGTTCAACTTGTGGTCTACCTGGACTCCTAGATCCCTTTCACACGTAGTCTTATTCAGCAAAGTGTCCCCCATTGTATATCTGTGCTTTTCGTTTTTTTGCCCTAAGTGCAGTACCTTACATTTCTCCGTGTTGAATTTCATTTTGTTAGCTTTGGCCCAGCTTTCTAGTCTGTTCAAGTCATTTTGAATTTGGATCCTGTCCTCTGGGGTATTAGCTACTCCTCCCAATTTGGTGTCATCTGCAAATTTGACAACTATGCCCCCAGTACCGTCATCCAAGTCATTAATAAAGATATTGAATAGCACTGGGCCCAGGACAGAGCCCTGTGGCACCTCACTGGTCACTTCTTTCCAGGTTGAAAAGGAGCCATTGTTGAGCACCCTTTGGGTTTGGCCAGTCAACCAATTACAATTACAGTTACAGTTACTTTGGCTAGCCCACATTTTACCAGCTTGTTTGCAAGAATGTCATGGGGAACCTTGTCAAAGGCCTTACTGAAATCAAGATATACAGTATCTACAGCATTCCCTTCATCTACCAAGCTGGTAATTTTATCAAAAAAAGAGATCAGATTTGTCTGGCATGACTTGTTCATCTGAAACCCATGTTGACTTTTTGTAATTATGGCATTACCTTCCAGGTGTTCACAGAATCTCTGTTTAATGATCTGCTCCAGAATCTTTCCGGGTATTGATGTCAGACTAACTGGACGATAATTGTTGGGATCCTCTTTTTTCCCCTTTTTGAAGATGGGGACAACGTTTGCCCTCTTCCAGTCTGCTGGGACTTCTCCTGTTCTCCAGGAGTTCTCAAAGATTATTGCCAATGGTTCCGATATTACAATTACCAGTTCTTTTAGTACCCTTGGATGTAATTCATCTGGTCCTGGAGACTTATATTCATTTAGATTAACTAAGTATTCCTGTACTATCTCTTTACTTATTATATGCTGAAATTCTCCTATTCTGTCCCCTGCTCTATTATCCTCAGGTTGAGCACCCTTTGCCTTTTCTGAGAAGACTGAAGCAAAGAAGGTGCTGAGTAATTCTGCCTTTTCTCTGTCCCCTGTTAACTTTTTGCCATCTTCTCCACACAGTGGCCCTACCATTTCCTTCTTCTTCCTTTTGCTGCAGACATACCCCAAAAAGCCCTTTTTATTGTTCTTAACCTCTCTAGCAAGCCTGAGTTCATTCTGCGCTTTAGCTTTTCTGACTTTAACCCTACACGTGCTAGCTATTTGTTTGAGTTCCTTTTTGGTGATTTCCCCATTTTTCCATTTCTTATACATGCCCCGTTTAAAACTTAGTTCAGTTGAAAGTTCCTTAGTCATCCATCCTGGTTTCTTGAGGCACCTCCCATTTTTCTTCCTCATTAGAACTGTTTGAAATTGTGCCTTCAGTATCTCCCTTTTGAGAAACTCTCGTCCATCTTGAATTCCCTTCTCTTTTAGTATTCTTGAGCATGGGATCACCCCCAGTATTTCTCTAAGTTTACCAAAATCAGCTCTCCTAAAGTCTAGAATGTGTGTCTGACTATGCCTGGCTTCTCCTTTCCACTGTATAATAAATTCCAGGAGAACGTGATCACTGCCACCTAAGGATCCAACCACTTGTACCCCATTAACTAGGTCATTCCTGTTAGTTAGGATCAGATCCAAAATAGTTGACTCCCTTGTTGCCTCTTCCACCTTTTGGACAGTGAAATTGCCTTCAAGGCAAGTGAGGAATTTGCTAGACCTTGAGGATTTTGCTGAGTTTGAATTCCAGCAAATATCAGGATAGTTGAAGTCACCCATCACTACTATATTTCTCCTTTCTAAGTGTGTGGTCATCTGTTCTAGAAAGGCATCATCCAATTCCTCTGCCTGAGTCGGGGGTCTGTAATAGACTCCCACAATAACATCCCTGTTTCCCTCCCCTTTAATTTTTATCCAGATGCTCTCCACCTGGCTTCCATGACTGATGCCCTGGATTTCTTCACTGGTGTAAATATCCCTGACATATAATGCTATTCCTCCTCCTTTCCTGTTTGGCCTGTTTCTCTTGAAAGGTTATACCCCTGTATTTCTACATTCCAATCATCCCATGAGGTTTAAGTGATGCCTATTATATCATATTTGTTTTGTTGTGCTAGGAGTTCAAGTTCATCTTGCTTATTTCCCATGCTCTGTGCATTAGTGTAGAGACATCTAAGACCATATGCACGGGTTTTTTGCCTCCCACTGTTGGGTCCTTGCACTGTTTGCCTTGTTCCCTCTATGACAGTTTGACTATTTTTTCCAGTCCTTTTGTCTTCCAGAACAATGTCTCCCTTCCCCAAATAACTCAGTTTAAAGCCCCCCTGATCAAATTCTTGAGACTGTTGGCAAAAACATTTCTTCCAACTGGAGTGAGATGCAGCCCATCCCTTGCCAGAAGTCCACCCTCATGGAACGGCAGCCCATGATCTAAGAATCCAAGAATTGTTCTCGGTGACACAATCTGCGGAGCCAGTTGTTGACATCTGCTATTTTCCTCTCTCATCCTGGACCATGCCCTTCAACTGGCAGGAGAGATAAGATGACAATCTGTACATCCATTTCTTTCAGCTTCTTACCCAGAGCCTCGTAATCCCTTGTGATGTTCTGAAGACTGTATCATTCGTTCCCACTGCTGTATCATTCGTTCCCACATGGACCAAAAGGAAGGTGTTTTGGTCAATAGGCCTGACCAGTCTTGACAGCCTCTCTGTCACATCTCGGATCTTTGCCCCAGGGAGACAACACACCTCCCGAGACATCTTGTCAGGCCCAGAAATCACTGCTTCTGTACCCCTCAGCAAGGAGTCCCCCACCATGACCACACAGCTTCTCCGAGGCTTAGCAGCGATGGTTCCCTGTGATGGGAATCCCTGTGATGGCACTGTTCCCTATGATGGGACTTCAGTTCCTGAAGTTTGTCCATGCTGCTCTTTCTTGTCTTCCTTGATAAGAGAAAGAGCTTCAAATCAATTCTGTAGCTGTAAGCTCTCAGAACTATCCCTGGTCTTCCTACTTCTGTGCGTGACATTCCTCCAGTTGTCTACCTCCTGTGTGTTTGAAATAACCTTTTCTTCCCCAGCAACTTCCTCTGTGTGGTCCCTGTCCAAGACAGTTTGTTCTGTTCTGTCCAGGAAAACCTCCTGCTCCCTAATTTGCTGAAGTGTAGCTACCCATGCCTCCAGCTACTGTACTTTCTCTTCCAAGAGGGCTACCAACTTGCACTTGGGGCATGTGAAGTTCCCCACCTCTGTAGGCAAGAAGACAAACATCCCACAAGTATTGCAGGTAACGGCAGCAGGTACCTCAGTGTCCATTCTGAGAAGTCTCAATTAGTCCCTGAAACAGAACTATGGCCTTCCTGCTCAAAGAAAATCCCTCAACTAAACACCAGTGTCAAGGGCCCCTGATGACCTAAACTTTTCACCAATTGCTGTTGGTAATTTAATAAATAAATAAATAAATAAAATACAAATTTGCATGCCATTAGGCGTGCAGCTCTGAGAGGAGTTGTATAAACCTGGACTGCTACCTCCACTCCCCAGTGACTCACAAGTGTGACTCACAGTAGGTCCACCCTCCTCAGCAACAACACACTCTCCCCAAGAGTTTTTAAAAGTTCAAAACTCTCCCCCTTAGAATGGCTGCCCAGGAACTGCTGTCCTCCTCCTCCTCCTCCTCCTCTCTAGCAGGAGCTTGCCTAGAAGAGTCTGCAAAGCTCTGAGAGGAGTTGTAAAAAGCTGGACTGCTACCCCCATTCCATTCCAATCCTTTCCATTCCAACTCTTTTCCTAATGCTTCTGCTCTTCTCCCTTCCACTCCTCTCTCTCCTACTCTTTCCTTCTTGTCACATCCTCTCACCGTCTTCAACTTCCTGGTACCTTCTTTCAAACTATTTCTAAACACCTTCATTTACCAACACATTCCTTCATCTTCTTACTTTCTTACATACATACTAACTTCCATCCTTGACTTAACTGGCTTCAGTATCATCATAATTGTCCTTCTTGACCCTTTTTATCTAAAGTTGTGTAATAGCCTTGTGTTGTCTTTTGTACTGTATTTGGTAGCTATTTGATATATTGTTGCTTGACTATTTTATTCATCCAAACGTGTTTTACATCTATATCTAATATTTAATTACTTTGATCTTTACCTTATTTATTTTTAAGTAATTAACTATATCTAACTTGTTTTAAATAAATCCCTATGTAGATTCTTTATACTTCTTAAACTTTTCCTTTTTTTAAAAAAAAATCTCATTCCTTTCTTAATTGGCTCATAATTGTATTACTCTGCTGCTTGTAATAATTTAACATTAAAGGGGAGACTGAGTGATCTCTTATTTTGTTTGGTAATTTTTATTTCCGAAAATTTAAACTACATCTTATTGGTGCTCTACTCTCTCTCTCTCTCTCTCTCTCTCTCTATATATATATATATATATATATATATATATTCTTTTTTTAAAAAAAAATTCCCTATACTCTTGAATAATTAATAATGGCAATATTTCCCCATTGTTCCCTAAGATACTTTAGTATTGGTAACCAATCATTAGCTTCTTCATCTACGATTTTATCTCTTAAATACTGTGTAAGTAAGTCCATTTCTATTGGACTTACTTCTGCTAAAGCACAGAATGAACTCAGGCTTGCTAGAGAGGTTAAGAACAATAAAAAGGGCTTTTGGGGGCATGTCAGCAGCAAAAGGAAGAAGAAGGAAATGGTAGGGCCACTGTGTGGAGAAGATGGCAAAAAGGTAACAGGGGACAGAGAAAAAGCAGAATTACTCAACACCTTCTTTGCTTCAGTCTTCTCAGAAAAGGCAAAGGGTGCTCAACCTGAGGATAATGGAGCAGAGGACAGAATAGGAGAATTTCAGCACACAATAAGTAAAGAGATAGTACAGGAATACCTGGTTAATCTAAATGAACATAAGTCTCCAGGATCAGATGAATTACATCCAAGGGTATTAAAAGGACTGGCAAATGTAATATTGGAACCATTGGCAACAATCTTTGAGAACTCCTGGAAAACAGAAGAAGTCCCAGCAGAGTGGAGGAGGGCAAATGTTGTCCCCATCTTCAAAAAGGGAAAAAAGAGGATCCCAACAATTATCGTCCAGTTAGTCTGACATCAATACCCGGAAAGATTCTGGAGCAGATAATTAAACAGAGAGTCTGTGAACATCTGGAAGGTAATTTCATAACCACAAAAAGTCAACATGGGTTTCAGAGAAACAGGTCATGCCAGACAAATATGATCTCTTTTTTGGATAAAATTACCAGCTTGGTAGATGAAGGGAATGCTGTGGATATAGTATATCTTGATTTCAGTAAGGCCTTTGACAAGGTTCCCCATGACATTCTTGCAAACAAGCTGGTAAAATGTGGGCTAGACAAAGTAACTGTTATATGGATTTGTAATTGGCTGACTGGCCGAACCCAAAGGGTGCTCAACAATGGCTCCTTTTCAACCTGGAAAGAAGTGACCAGTGGGGTGCCACAGGGCTCTGTCCTGGGCCCAGTGCTATTCAATATCTTTATTAATGACTTGGATGACGGTATTGAGGGCATAGTTATCAAATTTGCAGATGACACCAAATTAGGAGGAGTAGCTAATACCCCAGAGGACAGGATAAGAATTCAAAATGACTTGAACAGACTAGAAAGCTGGGCCAAAGCTAACAAAATGAAATTCAACAAGGAGAAATGTAAGGCACTGCACTTATGGCGGAAAAACGAAAAGTACAGATTTACAATGGGGGACACTTGGCTGAATGAGACTATGTGTGAAAGGGATCTAGGAATCCTGGTGGACCTTAAGTTGAACATGAGTCAACAGTGTGATGCAGCAGCTTAAATGGCCAATGCAGTTTTAGGCTGCATCAGTAGAAGTATAGTGACTAGATCAAGAGAAGTAATAGTGCCACTCTATTCTGCTTTGGTCATGCCTCACCTGGAATATTGTGTCCAGTTCTGGGCACCACAATTCAAAAAGGATGTGGAGAAACTGGAGCGTGTCCAAAGGAGGGCAACTAAAATGGTGAAGGGTCTGGAAACTAAGCCCTATGAGGAACGACTAAGGGAGCTGGGAATGTTTAGCCTGGAGAAGAGAAGGTTAAGAGGTGGTATGATAGCTGTGTTTAAATATTTGAAGGGATGTCATATTGAGGAGGGAACAAACTTGTTTTCTGCTGCTCCAGAGACTAGGACCCGAAACAATGGATGTAAGCTGCAAGAAAAGAGATTCCACCTCAACATTAGGGGGAACTTCCTGACAGTAAGGGCTGTTCAACAGTGGAACACACTCCCTCGGAGAGTAGTGGAGTCTCCTTCCTTGGAGGTCTTTAAGCAGAGGCTGGATGGCCACCTGTCGGGGATGGTTTGATTGGGAGTTCCTGCATGGCAGGGGGTTGGACTGGAATGCCCTTGTGTTCTCTTCCAACTATATGGTTCTATGATTCTATTGAATCATATAGTTTAAGTATCCACTCTTTAATACTTGGGATAGTTTTTGAGCTTGTTTGGAGGTTCTAGCAGGGGAGCGCAGCTATCTTATACCCTTGACTGAAGAATGGTATACTCCTTCTATCTGGGATGGTCGTCCTCTTCCACCGAGTGCGCAGCTTTGGGAGGGATGCACATGGAGCGGTGAGCGAGGAAGGGGACACCTGCCTAGCCAGCCAGATCAGCCTAATCAACCCTAGCGATCAATGGGGTGACAGATTTCGCAGCCACATTGCCCTCACATCCAATACTCGGGATAGTTTTTGATTTCCATTTTTGTACTAAAGTTATTCTAGCCATGGTTAAGTAAAAGAGTATTTTCCCAATATCTTTATTGCACATATTTATCAGAAATATTTCAAGTTTTACTTGTATTTTCCTCTGTACTATATTGTTTATAATTTCACTCACTTTCTTCCAATACTTTTTAATTACCTCACATGACCATAAACAATGATATAACGTACCTACTTCTTTGCTGCACTTCCAACAAAGATTACTATTCATTTTATATACTTTTGAGATCTTCTCTGTAGATAAATACCAGGGAAAATAAGTTTTATAATAGTTTTGTTTTAAGTTCTGGGATACCGTATGTTTTATTCCCCTTTTTCAAACATATTCCCATCTTTCCAGTTCTATTGGGTGTCCATAGTTTTTTGCCCATTGAATCATACAATGCTTTACTACCTCCTCTTCCAATTCCCATCTCCATAATAGCTTGTAAAAATTTCCGATCCATTTTCTGTTTTCTCCTAGCCAATTTTTTTCAAACTCGTTCATTTTCAATTTGATTCCCTGACTTGATATCTTTCTTATAACATTCCTTGATTTGTCTAAATTTAAACCAATCCAAAAAAAATCCCTCTTTTTTAAAGTTCCTTTTGTGTTTTCAATTTGTATTCACCCGAATCCTTTTTCTCTAATAATTTTGCATAAGTTAGCCAATTCGTTCTATGTCTCTTTCCTTTCTTTGGATTGCTTCCTGAGGCAAAAATCAAAAGGGAAGTTTTGGCATTGCTCTATCTTTATGTTTATTCCAGACCTGAATTAGCACTTTCCTTATACAATGATTATTAAAATCTCTGTTTACCTTAATTTTCCCATATCCTAGAAAAGAACATCATCCATAACAGAACTCATCCCCTTACAATTCTAATATTTCATCATTTTCCAATATTGCACATTCTCTAATCCAAGTAAAACAACATGCTTCAAAATATATTTTTAAATTGGGTGCACCCAATCCTCCTCTCTCTGTTGTATCTTGTAATACTTTTAGTCTAATTCTAGGTCTCTTGTTCTGCCATATAAAACTATTCATATCTCGATGCCATATTTTAAAAAAGCTGTCTTTAACTTGTATCGGTATCATTTGGAATAAGAAAAGCATTTTTGGTAGGACTACCATTTTAAGAGTTGAAATCCTTCCCATGAATGATAGTTGTTGTTTTTTTCCATTGATACAAGTCCCTTTTCAACTCTTTCCAGGTTTTTTAAAAAATATAGTTGTCATCAATTAAATCTATTTTTTCTTAGAAATTATAATACCTAGATATTTTTTCCTGTATTTTCATACCTGCTTTTCCCTCCAAATCTGTTTCATCTTTTTTTCTCATGTTTTTTGTTAAGATTGAGGATTTATCTTTGTTTAATTTATCTCCTGTTAATTTGCCAAATTCTTCTATAATTTTGATTGGATGGTCTATACTATTGTTGGGGTTTTCTAAAAATATGACTAAATCATCCGCAAAAGCTCTAATCTTAAAATTGTATTTTTTGATCTTTACTCCTTGGATTTATTCTTCTTTTTAAATCTCTTTTATTAATCTCTCAATAACCATCAAGAATAGTAGTGGGGAAAGGGGGCACACTTGTCTCATTCCTCTGAGGATTTTTATGTATTCAGAACTCTCTCCATTAATGATTATTCCAGCTTTTTGCTCTTTATAAATTTATTTTATCCATTTTGAGAATTTAAGACCTAATTCCATTTTGTCTATAATTTCGAATAGTATTTGTCAATTGACTGTATCTAAAGCTTTTTCTAAATCAATAAAAACCATCCCTAAGATTTTTTCATTGTGCCTTGTAGTATTCTAATACATCTCTAGAACTACTCTAAGATATTCTCTCATTTCTCTTTGCAGAAGAAATCCTAGTTGGTTTTCATCTATTCAATTTTTCAAGTAGTTTTAAAGTCTATTCGCCAAAATGTTAGCAAATATTTTATAGTCAGCATTTAAGAGGGAAACCGGTCTGTAATTCACTGCTTCCAGGCTTGATTTTCCTTCTTTCGGAATTACTACTTTTCAGCTTCTTTCCAAGTTGGTGGTAGACCCTCTTCGATAATGAAGTTCATGACATTTTATAAATGTAGACATAACTCCTCAGCAAAGGTTTTATAAAACGTTATGGTAAACCCATCCGGTCCTGGTGCTTTCCCTCCTTTACTACTTTTTATAGCATCTCTGGCTTCAATAATAGAAATGGGACTGTTTAAATCCGCCAATTGTTTTTAGATTGGTTTCTGAAATTCTTGTTTGCCCAAATATTCTCTAATTTTATCTATTTCTATTAGTCGGGATTGGTATAATTTAGAGAAGAATCTATTGAAAGCATCTTTTATTTCTTGTTGCTGCGTTAATGTTTTTGACCCTTCTTTCATTTCTGAGATTGTGTTTCTTTCTTTTTTTCTTTTAGACTTTCAGCCAACCATTTTCCTGTTTTGTTAGTAAATTCAAAATTTGTTTACTTTGCTATTTTTAATTTATTCCCTATATCAAATGTCTCTTTCCTCATTTCTTGTTTTCTTAATATTTTTAATTCCTTTAATATTGTTTTTTTTCTTCTAAATTGTTGATTAGCTCTTTTTCTTTTTGGATTATTAGGTTTTTTAGTTTCTGGTCTTTATCCCTTTTTCTTTTTTGTATGTAAGCATCTTGATTTATAAGACAACCTTTAAAAACAGCTTTACCAGCTTCCCAAATTGTAGTCATTTTAACATCATTGGTTGTGTTTTTTTAAAAAAAAATTTTTATAATCTCTCTAGTCTTTGCCACTATTTCCTTATTTTGAATCAGATTGTCCTTTATATATATATATATATTTATTTTTTTTGTTCCTGGATTATCAACATCAATGCACTGTGATCTGATATTCCTCTAGGTAATAATTGTATTGTTTTAATAAGACTGCTTATTGTTTTTGATATCCAAATCATTTCTATTCTAGATAAAGAAGTGTGCCTACTAGAGTAAAAGGTAAATCCCTGGGCATCTTTATGTTGATATTTCCATGCATCTAATAGTGTAAAATCCTCTATCAAACAAAAAACAAAAAAAAAAGGTTTTGGTAGTTTTCCCTGGCTAGTATGTTTATTAATTTTTTATTTTCAATCTGTTTTGGGATCTATCACTCCATTAAAGTCTGCTAATAACAACACTTTTTCAACATCCAGTTCCACACTTTCTTTATGCATTTTCTGATAAAATAATCCTTTATTTGTTTGGACTCCATATATACCCACAACCAATATTATTTGCCCATTCCAATTTACTTTCACTCCTATGTCATGTCCATTCTGGTCATTAATGATTTCTGTTGCTTGGATTCTATTATCAATATAGATTACTACCCCATTTTTCTTATTTCTGCTAGATAATATAAATGCCTTTCCTAATTTTTGGTTTCTAATTAGTCTCTTTTCTGTGTTCTTAATATTTGTCTCTTGAAGACATATTAAGTTACATCTTCCTTTTTCCAAAAAAAAAAAAAAAAAAAAAAAAATGAAAATTCTTTTTCTTTTAGTGGCTGAATATAAACCTTTCACATTTAAAGTTAAAATTTTAATCCTTGAGCTGTCAGAGGGTAAAAGAGGTCTCCCCAGTTAGGGGAGAATTAGAGGGGTTCATCTGAAATTGAAATGCCTTGTGAAAATTGCTGGTAAAGGAGATCAAAGAGAAAAGAGAAACTAACAGCACCCAGGAAAGGGGTAAGAGAATGACAAGAAATTGAGGTTTGAGCTGGCCATGACCACAGGCAGTAGCTGCTAATGCAGCACAAGCACCACTGCCACCTTTCAAAGCTGACATTCTAAAAACAACACTTAATTAGATGACTTGCCTTAACTGGTGATTTTCCTTCTAAACATAAATTCCATCTGTGACGACTTTAGTCTTTATACTCAGGATCAAGGTTGTGAAAAAGATAATTAGAAAAGAAGGTGATGGGAGGAGACCTGCTGTGGGAGAGAAGAGTGGAAACTGAGTAACGAAGCAGAGACCTGGGCAGGGGGGCCACTATAAATCACCACTTTTATTTCTTTATGACCCCTTTGATACACAATTTTCCCATAGCTTACAAAGAAGAAGAAAGAACAGTCTTTGGTGATGATTCAGGAGACTGGTGAACTTTAAAATATCTGTATTTGCTACATTGTTAAAGAGGAGCATGTTAGTGACTGATAATAATGGCAGACTGCAACTAATTTACAAGCCACACTGATAGACCAAAGCTGAGAAGCCCAGGGAGGAGAAAGTGGAGAGATACGAAGAAGATAGAAGGGGAAAGGAAGGATTTTAAAGATAGATCTGTTTGTGACTGCTTGAGACTATCATCTAATGATCTGGACTGTGGATTGGACTGGATTACAATTAGAAATTATCACAGAAAAGAAGGATATCCCACATTAGCTTGGCTAGGGAAGAACGGAGATTGGACTGAGCTAGAGGTGGCTTTTTCCCCTCCTCTATCTCTTTTTCCCTACTTATTTTATTAAAGTGTGAACAAACCATTGGAAAATTAAGAAAATCTATAATCAAAGGACAGTTTGGAAATATAATAGGACATTAAAATCTATAAGAGAACACTACAAAATTATAAAGGAAAAATATATTTAAGCTTGAAGAGTGGAAGAAAAAGCAGGGGGAGGAGGAAAACTAACAAGGGAAACGCAAAGGAAAACTTTTGTCTCTGTAAAATCTATCTCTTCTTAAAAGTGTTTGCTGATAACTATTGATTGGAAATGCTGGAATAATAATCATTGTTTTTTGTATGGTTTGTACATTTACTTAATGTCATTGGGATAAGAGGATTTAGTGATATTATTGCCATATATAGGGGGGAAGCAGACGGGCTGCACGGGGCCGCCCCAGGAAGCTGCGGATCGGGGCCGAGGCATCCCCATTCCTCGGCCCCATGGCGCAGCTTTGCCACCCCTGGAAGGAGTGCTAAAATAGCACTCCTTCCACAAATAGCACTCCTTCCACAAATCACCGAAGGTGTGTCGCAAAAGGCTGCCGACGCACCTTTGGCGACTCTTCCACTGCAGCGTGTGCAGACGCTGCAGCAGGAGGGCATCCTTGGAGTGCTGGCCGTGCAGATGGCTGGCTGCTCTGAGGACATTTTGGGGAAGGGGTTGGGGCACCCAGCATGTGGCTGCCCCTCCCCTTCCTTGCTCTGAAGATGGCGCTTTGCGCCGTCTGCTTAGCCCCTTTGTTATATTTAGTTTTATATAGCCAACAACTCTATTGATTATACTGAATATAAACAAGTGTGATATTATAGAGACCTGAAGAGAATTGATAGTGCAGGGAGTGCAAAATATAGAATAATTATAAGGGTGATTTTTTAACTTTTCTATATCTAAATATAACTAAGAGTGTAAGGGATATTTATTTAAAAACATTGTATGGGGAAATGGAATGTGATTTAGTTTTGGTCTGTATGAGGGTATTTTTCTTGTTTCACTTTCTGATATTAATTGTGATAAAGATCAGGACAATTGAACTGTTAATTGAGATATAAGGAGCATTTAGTTAAAGGGTTAAAGGGAAAAATATAAATATTTAGATATTATTTAGACACAATTTATTGAGAAACTAGATATAAATTAAAGTGCTAGGCTATCTAAAAGGCTTACCATCTTATGTAAAAGGGTAATTTAAAAGTAAATATACTCAATTTAAAATTTATTCAAAAGTACATTTAAAAGGGAAAATGAAATAAGTGGACTAAATTTGCTGTGGCTAATATTAGGCATAGAAAAAGAATACATATAAAGTAGAAACTGTTATAAATTTTTAAGCAGCTAAGAAAAAGAAAATAGAGAAATAATATAGAATCAATATATTTATTAGAGTATAACAAAATAATTTGGAATAAATTATAAGAAAACTACAGAACGAATTAGAAGGAAAATTAATTGAAGAGTATAATTAATTAACTAATTAATTGGAGAACAGAATGAAACAGAAAGCCCAATTAGAATAAAATACTCTCAAGGAGGGAAAGAGATAGACAAGCACAAACTACTGCTTTCTCTAACCAAAAAAAGTCTTCTTTAGAAATAGCAACGAAGAACAACGAACAAAATTCAAATCTTCTGGAAGAAATGAAGAGAATGCATTTAGAACTAAGAAAGGGAATAAGAGAATCAAAGGACAAAACATGGTGAGAAATCAGAGAATCTAGAGATGAGACAAAGAAAGAATTGAAATATGAAGCCAAATTAATAAGACACGATCTAGATAAAATTAACAAAGATCTTGAGAGAGCAACAATGGAAATGAAAAATTGGAACGTAAAATGAAGCAAATTGAGAACAAAGTGGAAGAACTGGATAAAGAGCAACAGGAAGACCAAGACACAATTTTGAGACTTGAAATCAAACTTAGGGGCTGTGCAGACGGGCAGGAAAAGATGACCTGAAGTTGTCTTTTCCTCAAACTGCAGCAACCACATCACCTGCCCTGAGGTTGCTCTAAATGGCAAAGGAGCAACCACACTGGGGGCCAGTTAATGCAGCTTTTCTGAGCCTGCAGTGAAGCCTCATAGCCCACACTGCCAATCCCGAGGTTTCCCTGAATAGGAATAAAGCAACATGTGCAGGCACAACATGGCCCCTTTAACAGAAATGTTGGCATTGCTATGGACCTGTACACTGTGCACTATATAGAAATTATGGCTGCCACGGCAATCGAGTGGTCTGCACTGGTACTCAGCCTGCAATGCACGGCCACAGAAGCCTCCATCATGGTTCCTGCTGCAGATGCATTCATGCAAGACTGCAGTGATGACTTGGAGGACCCAGAAGTGAGACCTGGTAGACCACATTGCACGGTGTACTGCCACCGCTGCCACTCTGATGACACCTGAGAGAGCCCCACACCGCTGGTGGATGCTCTCCAGAAACACCGACTGGTGGGACAGGTTCATCACTTACATCTGGTCTGATGAGCAATGGAGAATGTTCTTCCAGATGCCCCGTGCTTTCTTCCACAAGATAGTAGAAGTACTGTGTCCCCAAACGCAGCGGGCAGACACCATGATGAGGAAGGCCATCCTGGTAGAGAAGAGGGTCACCATGGCCATCTGGGTCCTCACCCACAGAGCCAGCTACAAGCAGGTGTCGGGGCAGTTTGGGGTCGGGCAAACCATTGTTGGGGAAATGTTGGTGGAGTTCGCCCTCACCATGGAGAAGCTGCTGCTGTTACAAACAGTGTACCTGGGGGATGCCACTCAAGTAAGGACAGTTGCACACACCTGTCCCTTTCCCCTTCTGTGCAGAATGTATCATGACTTGGCATACAGTGTGGCTCCTACTGTATAGAGTCGGCTGCTTTGGCATTTGAACCTGCGCAGGGATGCCTAGGAGGTCATGACTTGGCATACAGTATGGCTCTTACTGTATAGAGTCGGCTGCTTTGGCCATTGAACCTGCGCAGGTACACCTATTACATCATGACCTGGCATACAGTGTGGCTCCTAATCTATGGATTCAGCTGGTAGGGCCGTTGAACCTGTGCAGGTACACGGAAAATGTCATCAATTGGCAAATGCCATGACTTTTTATCATTCATCATCCTCTTCTCCCCCTTTTTGTCACCCACAGGTCATGCAAGGATTCACTGACCTCGGCTTCCCCCAAGCAGTTGGTGCTATAGACGGCTGCTAGTCTCTGATCGTGCTACCCTTGGGGAGGAGAAACAAATTTGTCAATCGAAAAGACAGCTACTCTGTCGTCCTCCAGGGGACCACAGATCATCGAGGACACTTTCTTGATTTGGAACTCGGCTGGCATTTATCTACGTGTCAGGGAACCCCACTGTCACACTGAGGGGCCAGCAGATCGGCCCTTTCCTGCTTGCCGAAAGTATCTCCTCTCCTCCATCTAAAGTATCCCCTTTCCTCCATCTGTTTGCCTAGGGCACTACTGTACTATGTTATGATAATAAGCACCTGAATACATTTCCTATTATCCACAGTTTGTCTATGGCTAGCATTTATGTAGGACACTACTGCACTATGCCATGATAATAAGCACCTCAATAAACATTTTCTATTATCCACACTCTGTGTATGGCTAGCATTTATGTAGGACACTACTGCACTATTCCATGATGAGATCCTATCATCCCCATCCCCACTCTGTGTATGGATAGCATTCCTGCTTTTATGCAGTTATCCTTGAACATGGCACAGAGAGACACACAGAGACACACACACAAAAGGCATGGGGGGGTCACCTGGTGCCAGATTTCCTGGCAATAGAAAGATACAGTGCAAAAACCACCAAGTGAAAACTCTGACAATGTTGCAAAATTCCCAACAGTCAGCTTTCCCAATGGCCTATTCGATTGTAACAATTGGTAGCCCAGAGGGCTACCATTGGGGCCTACATACAAACTGCTCTTCTGAGGGTCTACATTGAATAGGAGGCAGATAAGGCCATCTGCCCTCGCAACAATTGCAAATAAATGCTCCTGCAGACCTTCATAGATCCCCAGGATGAAGATGGCAGCCAGGAGGAGAGTGCCCATCCGGATCACCTACTGGAGCAATGAGGAGGTGGGCATTCTCCTCCATGCCCTCACCCCTGAGGCAGCTGCAAGAAGGGTGATGGCAAATACCAACCAGCCAAACCGGGGATACTTCGCCCAGGCCTCACAAGCTCTTCATCAGCAAGGCTTCAGGAGGACCCCCCAACAGTGCCGAATGAAGTTCAAGGCACTAAAGGGGGTCTTCTTTGAAGCCTTGGAAGATTACGGCATGTACCCTCCGGTTCGCAAGAGGCCACCCTTTTATGACCAGCTGCGGGACCTTTGGGTGAGGGCAGGCTGCCCAAGATGACAGGATCGATGATCTCCGGGTAAGTGTCGGGCCCCTGCCATGATCCCTTATGCCCATTCCTCCCTTCTCCTCACCCTCCCCTGTCCCTACCCTCTCTCCTTTCCCAGTCCCATAGGTGCTCATGGTGTCTCTTTTCTCCCCAAATGTAGGTGTGCGGCGGAAGTGGCGACAGGGATGGAAAAGGGACCCTGCCAGTTCCCCCTACTCCTCCTCAGATGGGGAAGCCAGGCCAGATAGGGAGGGCCAGGCAGAGGGAGCCCATGCCATCCCTCTGCAGCCACATCAGCCTCCCATGGCAGAAGATAGGTCCCTGAGGGGAGGGGTAATGGCTGCATGCCTGTGGCCTCCATGACATTCCTGTCTCTCCCCTCCCCCACCACTCTCCATGCTGCCTTCCTAAATGGTGTCTTTTTTTCCTTTCACAGGTGGACATGCTGAGGAGGAGCAGCCTGAACCAGGCCACCACCCACCAGGCAAAGCAGTCCGGGGGGGCCTTGGGTTTGCCCGCCTGGCGGTCATACAGATCACCCAGGAGCAGGACCATGAATGGGGTAAGAGTGGCAGGGACACAGAGGGAGGGAGTTGAGGGCCCCAGGAACCCTGGCTGTAGCATTGGGTGATGGGGTGGAGAACAACCTCCTAACCACACTTTTCTCTTTTCTTTTCCCTTGCAGATCGACGGATGGAACAAAGGATGGCTGCCATGGAGGAGCAGATACTACATCTCACCAACTCCATGGCAGCCATCATGGATCACCTAGGTCTTCCCCAACCCCTTACCCCACCCTCCCCCACCCCATTCCTGAAGCACCTTCCCCTCCTCTTCCCATTGTACATGCTTCCAACCTCCTCCCTCCCCTTCTTCCCCCATTGTAACTTCTCGCCCTTTGTAAATACTCCCCTTCCCTCATTTGTACATCACTGTAAATAGTTATTTGATTGTTGTTTTATTTTTTAAAAATTATATTTTAAAAATTTATTTCACAATCTGTGCACGTATGCAGGTTTGGCAATAGCTGCTTTTTATGAATAAACTTTCCATTTTTAAACAGCTTGTGATGTTTTATGCCAAGGTGTGTAGGTTCATCACAGGATCTCTGCAGGAAACCAGTGAGCAGCATCAGTGAGGTCGGCATAGTTTGCGGTGGTGGTGACAATCAGTGAGGTTGGCATAGTGTGCGGTGCCAAGCAGCGAGGTGGGCATAGTGGGGGGTAGTTGGCGATGGCTGCCTTGGTACTTAGTGGTGATCGTCGCAACATCTCCACCCCCCTCTACTTGATCTCTGCCTTTGAGGGTGACGAGAGGGTGGTGGCACTGCCACATCACTGCTGAAAAGGCTGGCAGACTCATCTACGGAGTGTTGCTCAATGATCTCCACCTCCATAGCAGCCTCCTCCTCCATGGGTGGACACCTCTGCCCCCTCCCCACAGCTTCATCCTCCATGGGTGGACACCCCTCCCTCCTCCATTTACCCCCCCCCCCCCCCACAGCTTTATCCTCCATGGGTGGACACCTCTCCCTCCTCCCTCTGCCCACAGCACCCTCAACATCCACGGGTGGAGAATGACCCCTCCTTCCTCTGCCCAGTACCACATCTTCATCCTCCATGGGTGGACACCTCTCCCTCCTCCCTCTGCCCATAGCACCCTCGACATCCATGGGTGGAGAGTGACCCCTCCTTCCTCTGCCCAGCACCATAGCCACCTCCTGCTGGCCCTGGGGGATATCCCTCCTTCTTCCACCCTCCTGCACACCCTCCCTGCTGCCACCAATGGCTCTCTGGGGCTCTCTATGACATCCACAATCCAGGCCAGCAGACTGGTCTGCACTTGTAGGGAGTCAGCGACACGCCGGTGCTCTGTCTCACTCTGCCTCAGCTGATAGGAATGTTCAGCAAGCTGATATGAACATTCAGCGAGTTGATAGGAATGTTCGTCCTGTTCTAGAGATTTGTCCATTTGTTCTGTGCTGCGTTCCATGAACTGCTGCTGGGCACTCGTATTTGCTGCGGCTGCTGAGCGATGTGTCCTCTTCCCAATGATGTCCAGTATACCACTGTATCTCTGGGAAGGTTTTTTGTTTTTTTGTTTTTTTGCCGTTCTTGTGTTAATTCTATATATTCTGTTGATTTAATTCTGAATTTGTTGTGGAGGTTTATTCAGGTATTTCACTAGGGACCTTATCAAACACTGGCCACGAAGCGAAAGGTAAGCAAAAGCTTACCGAAGTAGGAGTAAATGCAGTTCAGTACCGAAACTGCATTTCCCTGCATGCCAGCATCCGGAGAAGAGGAGAGCCAGTCCCTGGCCCTTTTTCCTCCCTCTCTTTCTCCCCTTTTTCTCTTCTCTTTTCTCCTTCTCCTTCTCTCCTCCTTCTCCGTCGGCTGGCTGCCTCTGCCTCTGCCTCTCTGAGGAGGGAAGACTGGCTCATCGTCGAAGGGAGGCAGGAGGCAGTTTAGCGTTGATGGATACACACACTTGTCTCTTATCTCCGGAGCCTCTGATCAATATGCTATTTCCCTTTGTTGCCAGAGATTTTGATCCTCTGCCCTGGAATTTGGTTCCCTTAATCTAAACGGAAACCGGCTTCCAGTGAGCTCCGAGGGAGGGAAGGAAGGAGGGAAAGGAGGGGGAGAGGAAGGAGGGATGGGGAAAGGAAAGAAGGAAGGAAGGAAGGAAGAAAGGAAGAGGAAAGAGAGAGAGAAAGCAGAGGAATGAGGGATGGGGAAAGGAGGAGGGAAAGAAGAGGAAGGAGAGAAGGAGAAAGAGGGATGGGAAAAGAAAATGAGGAAAAGAAGAGAGGGGAAGAGGCGGCTTTGGCTGCGGAGGAGGCGGCGGCGGAGGCTCCCTCCCGCGCCTCGCTTGGTACATCCACAAAAATCTGAATGTCAAAAGATCCCCTTTGACTTCGGATCAAGTGGGTGAAATACGTTTCAGCTTTGGATATTGTGTGGACACAAGGAAAGGAAAACGTTTTAGCTTTGGATTGCCTTTGGATATTGTGTGGACACAAGGAAAGGAAAACGTTTTAGCTTTGGATTGCCTTTGGATATTGTGTGGACACAAGGAAAGGAAAAACGTTTTAGCTTTGGATTGCCTTTGGATATCTTCTGCTTGGGACCCCGTGTGATAAGGCCCTAGGTATGGTATTAGAACTTCTTACAAATCTTCATCGGCTTGCTCAGGTAAACCTCTAAGCTTCATGCATTTCTAAGGGCCTTTGCAGACTGCCAGAAATAGTGCAAATTGAATCCACTTTAACTGCCCTGGTTCAGTGCTAGGGAATCAAGGGCAGTTAAAGTGGACTCAATTTGCACTATTTCTGGCAGTCTGCAAAGGCCCTTAGTGCTCAGTTTATATCTATACACTGTAGAATCTTGTCTAGTTCTTTCATAACTACTCTCACCTTTCCTGGTCTTCTTCTGATTTCTTGGCTGCAATCTCCCTTATAATCAATGTTTGATTCAAGATATGGACTTGGGAATTTCTTGTTATCTAGGTTGAATCTATGTGCATCCTCTCTGGTCATTATTTTTGTTTTCTCTATGTTTAGCCGTAAGGTTACCTTTGCATTTTCTTCTTTAACTTTCCTTACAAATTATTCCAGGTCTATGATGTTTTCCACTAGCAGTATGGTGTTGTCTGAAAATTTTAGATTTTTGTTGTTCCTTCCTCCTATCTTCATACTTCCTTCTTCTGAATCTAATCCTGTTATTTGTATGATAATTTTTCATATGATAGTTTTTTTTTGTGATTAAGGGGCTATGCAGATGGGTGGCTCTGGCAGCAGACTGGGGCCATGTCAACCGCACCCCATGGCCCTGATCCTCCCTTTTACCACCCTAAGAGCTAACGCCATGGCTCTTCCGTGCCCTTTCAGCACAGTGTGTCTATACGCTGCGCCAGGAGGGCATCCTGATGATGTGTGCTGTGCATACAGGCACGTGGTGTCAGGACGGCATCTGGCTGGGGTTGGGACGGCCAGTGTATGGCTGCCACACCCCAACTCCACCCCCAAGTCTGGCCCTTTAGGTCAGTCTGCAATACCCCCTAAGCAGTAAAATGCTTTGCTACAGTTATAAAACACTAAATTGATTTTTTCTGGAATTCTTTTGCATGCTCCAATAACAATTATATGTTTGCAATGTGGCCCCTGGTGCCTCTGCTTTTCCTGAACCCCACTTGCACCACTAGGATTTCTCTCTCCATATATGATTGGAGTCTATGCTGCATAGTTTTGAGCATAATTTTCCTTAGATGGAAAATTAATGCTATATCCCTAAAGTTGCTGCCTTCTTTTGAGTCTCCTGATTTTATGCATGGGAATACCTATTTATCATTTCCAGTCTGTTGGCCACTGTTCCATTTTCCATAGGAGCTCAATTTGAATGTCATCTGATCCTGGTGCAGCTTTCCAAGTGCAGCTTCCACCTCTATTTCTAGAATTTGGGTTCATCTTCATATGGTTCTTCATTCCATATGTCATTCATTTTTTCATCTCTTTTATATAGATCTCTATAGAATCATAGAGTTGGAAGGGCCATCACATCCAATCCCCAGTCATGCAGGACCACAGAATCAAAGTACCCTCAACAGATGGCCATCCAGCCTCAGTTTAAAGACCTTCAAAGAAGGAAACTTCACTAGTCAAACAGCTCTTACTGTCAGGAGGTTCTTCTTCTTCTTCTTCTTCTTCTTCTTCTTCTTCTTCTTCTTCTTTTCTTATATGCCACCTTTCTCCCAGTACAGGGACTCAAGGCAGTGAACAACAAGTATAAAACAATAAAATTTAAAAACAGTGCAATATTAAAATATGTAAATATAAATTAAAAAAAAACAATTAAACAATTTTAAGAGTTAAAACAGTTATAAATTAAAATATAACATGTTAAAATACAAACCTTTAAATTTTATATTATACAACATTCAAAACCCAGTCCTTCTCAGTTTGCTAAGATCTCCCGGCACAAGGATGTCTTTATCTGCTGCTGCAAAGACAGCAGGGATGGCGCCATCCTGGCTTCCCTGGGGAGAGAATTCCAAAGTTTGGGAGCAACCAATCAGAAGGCCCTCTCTCTTGTTCCCACAAAATGCGCCTAAGAGGGTGGTGGGACAGAGAGAAGGGCCTCTCCCCATCTTCTCAATACTGTGTGGAGGCATGTAGAGGGAGAAAAGGTTCTTCCAAATGTTGAGCTGGAATCACTTTTCCTGTAGTTTGAATCCATTGCTCCAGGTCCTATTCTCTGGAGTAGCAGAAAACAAGCTTGCTCCATCCAGTGGGCAACCATTATGAGTGGGTGAGTATTTAAATTAAAAAAAAAACTTGGGGAGAGTGTGTCTATTGCTAAGCAGGTGGGGCTTTGATGAGTCACATCTGTGAGTCAATAGGGGGTGGAGCTGGCCAATGACATCTTCTCTGACGTCGAAGAGCAACAGTATGCTGATCATTTATACAACTCCTCCCAGAGGCTTTCCAGGCCAGTTCCTGCCAGGAAAGAGAAGGAAAACAGTTTCAGGGCAGCCATTCTGAGTGGGTAAGTGTTTAATATTTTTTAAAAAAAAAATACACTTGTGGAGACACTCTGTTGCTGAAAAGGTGGGGCTTTGGTGAGTCACATCTGTGAGTCAATAATGGGTGGAGCTAGCTGGCTAGCTCTATACAACTCCTCCCAGAGACCTAACAGCACACAAATTTTTCACAGGACAAGGGAAAGCACAGCACAGTTAAAAGGGGGGCTTTGACCTTTCTTTTTAGAGGTTCTAATAATAATAATAATAAAATAATGTAAAGTGCTCTGATATATATATATATATATATATATATATATATATATATTGCTCAGAGGAAGAGAGTCAGAGACTTGCCTCCAGAATAAGGTAGCATCCAGGAGCTCTCTGTAGAGTTAGAAACCCAGTTGATTGAGCTAGCTGACAGAGCCTGGTGAAATGGCCAAGAGAACAGGGGCCCTTTAACCAGAGGACTTTTTGAGGGACAAGCCCACAGACCATTTTCAGTGCTTACTAAAGATTTCTCAATATGGACACTAAGGGAGCTGCTGCCATCACCTGCAGCACTTGTGGGATGTTTGTCTTCTTGCCAGAAGATGTGGGGAACTTCACCTGCACCAAGTGCAAGTTGGTAGCCCTGTTGGAAGAGAAAGTACAGCAGCTGGAGGTCTGGGTAGCTACACTTCAGCATATTAGGGAGCAAGAGGTATTCTTGGACAGAGCAGAATGAACAGTCTTGGTCGGGAACAACGCAGAGGAAGTTGTTGAGGAGGAGGTCACTTTATGCACACAGGAGGTAGACATCTGGAAGAATGTCACACACAGAAGTAGGGATTGTTCTGGGAGCTTGAAGCTACAGAATTGATTTGAAGCTCTCTCCCTTATCAAGGATGAAGAGGAAGAGAAGCAGGAATAGTCCTCAGGGACAGTGCAGGGAACCCTGAGAGTACCACCACAGGGAACAGCCACTGCTAAGCCTCAGAGGAGTCATATGGTGGTGGTAGGGGACCCTTTGTTGAGAGAAGCAGTGGTTTGTGGGCTTGGCAAGATGTCCTGGGATCTGAGTTGTCTCCCTGAGGCAAAAAATTGTGATGTGATAGTGAGGCTGACAAGACTTGTCAAGCCTACTGACCATTACCCCTTCCTTTTAGTCCATGTGGGAACCAATGATACTGCAAGGCATAGTTTTCAGAATATCAGAAGGGATTATGAGGCTTTGGGTAGGAAGCTGAAAGAGCTGAATGCACAGGTTGTTATCTCATCTCTTTTCCTAGTTGAATGACATGGTCTAGGAAGGGAGAGGAAGATAGCAGACATGAATAACTGGCTTCATAGATGATGCCACCAAGAACGATTTGGATTCTTGGATCATGAGCTGAAGTTCCATGAGAGTGGACTTCTAGCAGGATGGGTTGCATCTCATACCAATTGGCATAAACATTTTTGCCAGTAGTCTCAAACATTTGATCAGGAGGGCTTTAAACTGAGTCATGTGGGGAAGGGACATAATACCTTGGAAGATATCTTGGAAGGCAGGAATACATCATGGGCTGGAGATAATAGTCAAAGTGTTATAGAGGGAACAAGGCAAATGATGCAATGGCCCAACAGTGGGAAGCAAAAAACCTCACACAGGCAGCAAGTGGGGAGGCCCCATGCTCTTAGATATCTCTACACTAATGCACAGAGCATGGGAAATAAACAAGATGAACTTGAACTTCTAGCACAACAAAGCAAATACAATAGAATAGGCATCACTGAAATCTGGTGGGATGAGTCTCATGATTGGAAAGTAGAAATAGAGGGATATAACCTTTTAAAGAGAAATAGGTCAAACAGGAAAGGAGGAGCAATAGCATTATATGTCAGGGATGTTTAGAAAAGAAAAGGGTAATTGAAAGTGAGAAACCAAGAATGATGTGAAGGGGGGGTGCAAGAGCAAACCACACCCATTGCTGAGCAGCTATTTAAGAAAGCAAAAGTGTCCTCTGCTTAATTTATTAGCTTGTTATTTAAGCAGCAAGTAAGCAAATTCCATTGAAATAACAGTGCTGAACTTTCTTAGGCTTAAACTTGTCCTAAAAATTACAATTTTATAAGGAAAGGCGAGCTTGCTGAGGTGGAGAGAGACTGGACCCGAGGTGGAAAAGAGATAGGGAGAAAATGTGGTGACAGGAAAAATGGCAACGGTGCACTGAATCACTGAGACTTTAGAACATTTAAGACAAAAGAAAATTTGGACTCCAGACAAAAGGAAAAAAGAGAGAGGAGAAAAAAGAATCAAGGCTACTAAAACCAAAATTGGAACAATAACCTTGAAGTATTTGGGACTTGAAAGGAGACACAGACAGAAAGACTAGATTGTAACACTTGGCGTGGGCTCTCTTTGCTTTCCTTTTTCCTCTCCTCATTTTCTACAACTTGCCTGTCCGAAGTGGATTACAGACTGAAAGACTAATAACCCATTAAGCTCCTTCAAAGTGGATCTATAAATCACAGTAAAAAACCTTGAACTTTAAAGAATCCTAAACTTTAAACTTCAAACAAAACAAAGAGGACTAAGAGGACAGAATAGAAGGCTGGATACAAAACAAAATGAAATTTAATTGAGAAAAGTAACAAGGAGAGAGACAAGGACATAACCCAAAGTAAAAAGAACTCTCTCCTTTACAACAGCGGTTACTTTCTCTTTCTTGGCATTTCTGTTACCCCACTATTGAACACAAAACTACAACAGAACATTGGGAAGGGACAGACAAGAGTCAACATATGGTATAAGACACAAATAAGTAAAAAAAAAGGTCCAAAACCAAAACCAAGTTTAGATGACAAGAAGATCAGGAAAAAAAAGATGCTGAAGAAGCCCTTAGAGGAGAGACATTAGGTAGAACATTCCACCCTAGTTTATACTCTAAAGAAAGGTGTTGATTTATTCATGTATTGTTATACAAATGCATTTCATTTTCCTTGTTGGTAAACAGATATAGAACTATTGGCAATTCAGTAAACATTATCTTTTGGACTAATAGAGAATTAACTTCAGAAAATACATTTGGAATCTCCCTTATAGTATTTCATATTAGTGAATTAATCCTTAGTTGAGAGAAACATATAAATCTAGAGCAAGTGAATTTGCGATTGTTTTGATTATTCTGGATGTTGAATCTAATCTATTTGTTATACAGCTAATTTAATAATATTGTACAATTACTTGAGTATTGTATTAAAAAGTGTATAATTAATATATTGGTGCAAGGTATGTCAAGGAAGACAAGTGAGAAATATTTCTTTTTCCTTTCTTTTTCCTTTCTTCTCTTTCTACCTTTTCACTTTTTTTCTGAGTAACGTGAGACAATTCACATTTGTAACTGATTACAAAGCCAACTGACCACTGGTATAGATTCCAATTATGTTATCTTTTGGAAATTTAAATTGAATATCCAAAAACTATAATTATTGTAAAAGAACTAACAATTAAACTGAGAAAGAGGGAGAGTTAGTTGGTTACTCGCTCGATATAAATAAAAAGGAAGAAGTTACAGATCAAAGGTAAAAGAATAACAAAGAAAAATGCAAATAAATGAAAAAGTACAGTAATAAAAAGGTAAGTCTAAAAAAAGAATGAAAGAAAGAAAAACATTGATAAAAATACATTTATACAAAAAATAAATAATAAATTTAACAACAATTGTATAACATTTCAGGAAGTGAGGACTGAGGAAAAAGAGGAAACTAACCAACTAAGGAAAGTAAAGAAAAATAAGTAAAGAAAGAAAAAAAGAAAGAGGAAAGAAATTGATAAAAGGGTAAAATTATAAATTATTAAGAGGAAGTCAGACAAGGAACAAATCAAGTGAATTAATTTTGAAAAAGAATGTGGAAGAAATAAACAAAAATCAAATAAAAAAATAAACAACTAAGGAAAAAGAGAAGGAGGGGTAAAAATGGCGACTTCAAAGAAAACAACACAAACTTCTAGTCAAAGAAGAACATCAATAGAAACATCAAATGATCAAATAGGTCTAATACTACAAGAAATAAAAAATCTCAAGAAGAAATCAATCTTTCTAGACTGGAAATGAAACAGATGAAGGAATGAAGAACAGAGATGAAACAAGATTTAAAGACAGAAACTAACTTAATCAGACAAGATCTGAACAAGATAAACAAGGATATTGAGAAAATTACAGGGAAAGTGAAGCAATTAGAATCAAGCACAAAGAAGATTGAAATCAAAGCCAAACAAATAAGTTGAACTCAGAAAGAGAATCAGGAAACCCTATTGATAGTCAAACTTAAACAAAGAGAATCTTGTTTGAAATTGAGAAGGCTACCAGAACAAACAAACAAAAACTTATATGATTATTTAATTAAACTACTAGCAAAATATATGAATGCACCTGTACATCATTTTAGTTGGGAAACTGACTGAAAGTACAGGTTGAATTAAAAAATGGGAAAAATCAAAGGTCTACCAAAGGACATGGTAATATATTTGGTCCAAAAACAAACAAGAGATGCAATTCTACAGAAGAACTATAAAACTAGATTTGTCATTCAAGAAAATGAAATAATTTGTTTAAAGGACATTCCAACAAAAATACTTAGAAAAAGAAGGGATTACAAATTTTTGAAGGACCAATTGAAATCTTATCGAATTCATTACAGATGGGAGGATATCAAAGGCATGACAGTTTCATGGAAACAAAAGAAATACAAACTTGATTCAATTGAGAAAGCTGGAAATTTTTGGAAGAAACACAAAAAAGAGATAGAACAAAGTAAAACAGGAGAAACAGAATATAGAGATGAAGGAGAAGAAGATGGTGAAGAAGGTACATCGCTAAGAACCAGAAGAATGTATTATAGAAGGAAAGAAATGGAGAAGAAAAAGAAAAAAGAAGTCAGAGAAAAAGAAAGCAACAAAGAAAAAGAAGAAAAGGAAGATGATGAAGAGAAGGTAGTAGAAGAAGAAGAGGAATCAAAAGGAGAAGAATCTGAGGAGGGGTAACAGGAGAAGAAGAGACACAAGAACAGAAAGAAACGACAGAGGACAAATACTAAAAAACCAAAAACCAAAACAAAACAAAAAACAGATGAATATATACACACTTCCACTTTTGAATGAATCTACAAAAGATATTCATGAGTATACTAACATGGTACATGAAAGGTCTAAATTCTCTGACAAAAAGAAAAAAAAAGTGTTCCACTACCTGGGGAAGAAGAATTGTGACATACCTTGCTTACAGGAGACCCACCCTAAGCAAAATGAAACAAGGTTTCTTAAAAACCAGAAATTAGGAAAAGAATATATCTCTTCTGCCAAATCAGAAAGAAAGAGTAGCAATATATGTAAAGAACCAACTAAATTCAAAGTAAATATTTGTAGATATAGAAGGCCATTACATAGGAGTAGAAATTAACTAGGAAGGAAGTAATGTGTTAATTATAGGAATTTATTCTCCACAGGATAATACAAAAGAATTTTATAAAAAAAATTCACAAGGAAATAATAGGACTCGATTATGAGAAAATCTGGGTAATAGGAGATTTCAAGAGCCGATTATAGATAGAAAATCAAATAAGACAGTAAAACAAAATCAAGGTAAACTACCAAGTACCTTCTTTAACAGGATAAAGGACTTGTTTTTAATGGATGGATGGAGATATCTCTATAACCAGGCCAAACTGTTTACATTCTATTCAGAGAGGCATAATTCTCTATCTAGAATTGACTTATTTCTCCTGACTAAAACATTAATAAACAATATTAAAAACATAGAAACCCTCCCAAGAAGCTTATATGACCATAACCCTATAATTTTAACAGTAAAAATACATTCACATGGAGATTAAATGAAGAATTATTGCTGGACAAGAACATGTGCCTTTCACATGTTCGCAACAGCGCTAATGAAGTATTATTGGAAAGCCATTGATGCTTTTTTGTCTTCAATGAGAAGTTGCACTAGCAGGAAGCTTCCATGACATGACAAGTAAGGTAAGTGGACAACGTTGTGTAATTTTTTTTCCTGCAATCATGTGAATATGACGGGGGCATAGCTCTTATCTCGCATTTCTTACCTCGTGTGATAATCTTCTAAGAAATGTCAATCAAGAAAGTCCAAAGGCAAGATTACTGTTGGACATAAAAAATAAAAAAATAAAAAAAAATAATGACCACAGAAAATCTACTCAAATTCAACCTAGACAATGAGGAAACAAAAACTGTAAAATAATTCTCCTACCTGGGATCAAACATTGATAAGAACTGGAACTTCAGACAGGAAAGCAGAAAAAGATTAAGAAGGGGGTGGGTGGCTATGAAAGAACTAGAAAAGATCCTAAAATGCAAAGATATACAACTAAGCAGAAAAGATGGATTCATAAAAGCCATTGTATTCCTTACCATGCATGGATATGAGAGCTGGACAAGTAAGAAAGAAGATAGGAAGAAAATCAATTCATTTGAGATGTGGTGCTGGAGAACAGTGCTGAGGATGCCATGGAGAGCCAAAAAAGACAAACAAATGGGTCCGAGAGTAGATCAAGCCAGAAATCTCCCTAGAAGCCAAGATGACAAAACTGAGGCTATTGTACACATCATGAGATGGCACGACTCATTGGGAAAAAAATAATGCTAGGGAAGGTGGAGAGAAGTAGAAACAGAGGAAGACCACATCCTTGATAGATGGTCTCTATTAAGGAGGTCACAAGTATAAGTTTGCAGGAACTGAGCAACACAGTGGACTACAGGAGATATTTCATATATAGGAGCACCATGGGTTGAGATCAACTCAAAGGTGATAAACATCAAAAATTCTACCTATCCCCTCCCACCATTCACTTTTAAAGGATTCACATCCTTTTGTGTATGATGTACTCCTTGTAAATGTGTAATTATTGAAGGAAAGAGTGTGTATTTTCTCATAAGTCTTGAGAGGTGTAAAAATGCTGTTTTCTTCAAGACTATTGAGTCCAATGAAATTTTTCATCCATCTTTAATAAAATCAAGTAATAAAACTATAACAGAGCAGTAAAACAACAAAACATATCATTAAAATAACAACATATGTGCAGTACGTTGACCAAATTCCTGTAGCATGTTAGCCAGTGGCTAATTTTCTAACTTTCAATAAGCTTAATAAATTTACACTGTATAGAGCCTGTTTTCCAATATGCTGATTAGATACATAATACTGTATGTTAATATTGGGTCACTGATCATTTTCTGCATGCAAGCAATTTTTATGAAATGCTTACATTGTCTAACACTTGAATTGGTGCCTAATTAAGCTTTTATTTTTGAATATAAAATTAATTTCCCAATAATCTAGCCAACTCTGGTATTATATTGTTACAAGGACACCCTCAGACTAAACATAAAAATAAAAAATAAGTATGATGAATATTTGGGGGGGGGGGAACTGAAGAGGAAACTGTTGTTGGTCTTATGGGGCTTTTTGGAAAACAGCATGGAACAAAGTATACTTGAATATCTGCATTTATTCCACACCACACATGGGTAAGCACAGCAGCAAAATATAACTTTTGTAATGTTGGGTATCAGGTTTAACCTTGGATAGATCAGTTAGAAATTCTGTTCTGCATATGGATCTCTCAAGATATATCTGTGAGATGGGACCCAGGCTCATAACTGATCTGTGAACTGTGTGCTTCAATTCCCATCAGCTCCACCTGGAACAGCCAAAGGTAAGGAAATGTGAGATGTCTAGTCTAAAACATCTGAAACCAAATAGTTTTTAATACTGCCACGACCAATGGTCTCAGTATGGAAGTCATGTAAAGTAAACCATCTGTGCGTAGGTGCCTCTGTGAAGATGCCCTGTTCTTAATATTAGCATAAACTTTGGGGCTATGCAGACTGGTGGCTCTGGGCTGCCCCTACTAGCTGCAGATCGGGGCTGCAGCAGTCACATGCTGAAGCCCTGATCCTGCCTTTTGCTTCCCCTGAAAGAGCAGCAAAATGCCACTTCTTTCAGGGGTGGCAAAAGGCTGCCTTAAGCACATGGCTCTTCAGCATCTTTTCTGGTGCAGCATGTTTGAACGCTGCACTGGAAGAGCGTCCTGATGCCGTGCGCCATGTGTAACAGCATGCGGGTGTCAGGACAGCATCGGCGTGAGGTTGGGGTGGCTGGCATGTGGCTGCCCCGCCCCATGTTTGCCTCCAGGTCGGCCCTTTGGGCCAGTCTACAGAGGCCCTTTGTTAAGTATTTCAGGAGTTTCTGATTTCTGATTTTAAAACAACAAAACAGAACAAAACAAAACAAAAATTAGTATACTGCACATAGCACTAAGCAGAAGGCTAGACAGGTGTTTGTGATAGTAACCCTTTAAACAGAAGGGGAAAATTGAATATTTCCATTTGCCAGTTATATAATCCATAGACAGATCCAACACTGTATCTGCTGGTATTCTCATCCCATTACTCAGGTATCTTTATTTATCTGCTCATTTTACATAAATAAGACCTGGGTAATATGGATAGTCATCATCCCTCTGGGTCCAACTGTATTTGCATTCTGCTGTAACAGTTTCAATGAGGATACCAACCAATCCTTCCTGTTCCAGGATGGGGAGATTTGTCAAGTACACTCCCTCCCATATTTATTTTTTTTCTAGACCTCAAATACATTCTGTTTCAAATATGTCATTTATAGATTATCATAAATTATCTCCTATTTGCACATACCAAACTCAATAGAAATAGATATTCCCAAGCATAGAGAGGAGTGTGTTGCAGCTGCCTGTTGTACAGGTGATGAAAATGTAAGATATTACCACACAAGCCCCAGTCCTGCTGAAATTGTATGGAGAAATATCAGTTTGAGAGCAACTATTATCACATTTCTTCTCAATAGCATGGCTGGGGCTGTTTCTGCTATCACTTTCTTTCACACTTCTCCTTAAGCCTGCCTCCCTGCCTATGTCCTACCCAGTGGGCCTTATTGGAGGAAGAAAATCAGCTTGCATGGGAATAACAAAGAAAAGGGAAGACATGGGAGAAAAGATACTGTAACACCATGTGACTGCCACTATTGGAGCTGTTGGGGCATTGATGTTTCACACCTAAAGGCTAATGGAACTGCAGCCCATTTGGGAGCTTATTAATGGGTTATCCCCATTAATAAAAAGGGAAACACAGCAGCTACAGACTGGAGGTGGCATTGTGTGATAATTATCACCAAAAACATTATTCTCCAACTGTAATTGCAGTTTAAAAGCCACGTATAGTAATCTACGAAGATTCTTTTAGAAAGAAAAATAGGAAGAGGCAATCTAAGGGCCTGTGCAGACTGGCTAAAAGGCTCAGTCTGGCGGTGGAGTTGGGGTGGGGTGGCTAGCCGCCCTGATGCTGCCCCAATGCTGCCATAATGCTGCACACCCCAACACATGCTGCGTGGAGTCAGGGTGCCAACGGGGCACAAAAGAGCTGCCACCATGGCACTGAGGGTGGGATTTTGTCACCCCCAAAAGGAGTGGCATTTGCCAGCTCTTTTTGGAGCAGCAAAAAGCCGGATTGGGGCCATGGCATGTGATTGTGGTGGCCCCAATCTGGTGCTCTCAGGGGTGGCACAGAGCTACCCCTTAGGAGCCATCTGTATGGCCCCTAATTCAGCACTAACATGAGTGAATGCATAGAGATTCAAACACAAACACTGAAAAGACAAGCCATTGAAGGCTTTGTCTGGATATCAGTTCTGGCTTCTCCCAAATTTGATGTTCTCTAAATTTTAAATTATTTCCATCCCAAACATAAAGAAATTTGTGGTTATTAATACATTCCAATTTTTGAAGAAGAAGAAAATATTTGAAAAGAAATTTTCAACCATCTGTCCTTCTCAAATAGTACACCAAAAAGTCATTGGTTCCTGCATGCAGCTCTATGGTGATGTTCTTTTGGGAGATATAAATTGAATGATAATGGTGGTGATAATGTTTGATGATGATGATGATTTTCATAATTAATAAAGTTTAATTTTTGAGCCTCGTATTTATTTTTTCACTGTGAGTAAAAATAAATTTGAATTATTTTTATGTCTGATTCTTTAGCATGTACTTTTAGAGCACAAGTATGAACTCACATATATTATCTCAGTTCCAGGGGTTTCTGGATGAAGCTGAATATCTAGATCCATTTCAGTCTGGCTTCAGACCTGATTATAGGACACAGATAGCTTTAGTCTCTTTGGTGGATGACCTACATAGGGAACTGGGCAGGGAAATGTGTCCTTGTTGGTTCTACTGGACCTCTCGGGTGCTTTTGATGCCATCAACCTTCTAGGCTGCCTCTCTAAGATGGGACTTGCGGACACTGTTGTGCAGTTGTCCCAGACTTTTATAGAGGGACGAACTCAGCAGTTGGTGCTGGAAGATTCCTGTTTAATTCTCAGATCATTGACCTGTGAACACCCTGAGGGTTCTGTGTTGTCCCCTTTGCTATTTAACATCTACATAAAACTGCTGGGAGACAGCACCCTGTGTTTTGGGATTTGGTATCACCAGTATGTTGATGACACTGAACTCCCCCTCCTTTCCATCTGATTCCAACAAAGCCATCTCTATACTGAACCAATGTCTGTTGTCAGCAATGGGCTGGATGAGAGAAAACCAATTGAAACTTAATGCAGACAAGACAGAGGTGTTCCTGGTCAGTCAAAAGGCAGATCAGTGAACAACAACAACCTACATTCTTGTAAGAATTCTTTGACCTTGGTAGTAAAGGTTATGTAAAGAGGAGTTTTATTCAACACACAAGAATCAAAATGACCACTGTGATTACAAATGCAATATATATATTGGTGTCCCCCTATTAGTCCACTCCAACCAGAAATGGCAAAAGGTATTGTGGTAGCTTTCAAAGCTCACTTCATCAATTGGAAATGGTAAAGAAATCCTTGTGCAATGGAAACAAGTCTCAAGGGAAGAGACTTTATGGCTACAATGGAGATCTGAAGTTTTATCGCCTACTTTTACAACTTTTGTCCCTTTTTTCCCTTGACTTCTTCCCCCCTCCCTCCTGTCTCCCTCCCTCCGTCTCTCTATATATTTACAGAGAGAAAGAGAGAGAGATTTTTTTAGTGGGAGAGTGGGTGGGAGGTAGGGACATGGAAGCATTCTCATTCAAAACCAAAGACAAAAAGCTGCATGGTTTTGTGACACAAAGAGAATAATTTCCTTTTCTTTCCCTTGTCATTTGTTAAACCGTATTTGCCTGATGGACTGAGCTTTGAAAACTAGCATAATCTATTTTGTCCCTTCTGATTGATCTAATAAAAGGAGCAGTAATGTGTATCTTGTACTTTATTTACATGTACTCTGCTGATGTAGAAATTAGCAACCTTTGCATGCCTATACTCACAGGTAGCTAGATTAAATTAGGTTAGACTCTCTAAAAGTTTAGTATGTTTATGATAACTTCCTGTCTGTTTATTGGTGCATTTGTTCATACACACTCTCTTCCTGCATCACCTAGACTTCCTTTGTTCTCAGGGGTCTCTTCTCCTCTCATACCTCTCTCTTTCTCCTTCCCTGACCTCTATGAAGCATGTTAGCGGACGTCCTCCATTTTCTTATATATTTTAGCCATGTGGAGTTCCCTATGACTCTTGGGAGATGGCAGCCATAATCCGCTAGATGTGAGGTCAGGTAAGCAAGCTGAAATTGCTTAAGACTACTAAAGATTTCCTGGACAAGCAGGTTTTGGGAGTTGCCCTTGGGAATATCCCATTATATTGGAAAAGATACCTAATAGTGTTTGTTTGTCTTAGTCTCACACTTAATGAGACAGTGATCAGATTTGATTGCACCCTTTTCTCTGGCTTCCTTTCCTTGATAGCTTTCAAACCAAATGCATTGTTTAGAAACAACAGTAAACCCATCAAGCCTTTGTCCACCTATTGTTTAACTCATGGCTAGGAGGCAGAAATTCCCTATAAGAACCCCTGGATTTTAGCAGACCTCGTGCTACCTTGGAAGTGCATGCTGAATCTCTGTCGGTCTGCGCTCTGAGATAGTTCCTGTGCCCCCCCCCTCTCTTGCTGGTCATGCCCCTTCCACGGAACCCAGCTGCATTCGCCAGAAGCCGAGAAGAGTCTCTCAGGTGTGAGTATATCTCCCTCTATCCTGGTTTCCCTCTTTGCCTCCCCCGCTCTCACTCTTCCCTGCTTATTCTTCTAGTGTGTGTGTGTGTGTGTGTGCTGCATTTGGATGCTTGCTTATTTTTGTCAAATAAATATTTTAGACTTTAATTGGAGTTTGGTCCGTTTCAGTGTCATTCCCTGCCAGAACTCTTACATCTCTGGTAGACAATTGGATAAGATCTCAGAAGCGAAGTTGGGTGCTTCCCTCTCACATTTGAGCTAATTATAAATTCCCCAAAATTAGGTCTTTGTTTCCCAACAAGCATGTGTAATAACAGCCTCTCTAGACCTGTGCCCACATGGGCCAAATAACATATCCCTCCCTTCATCCTAATGACAGCCCAGATGACATAGAGCTCAATCCCCAGTTCTGATGAAAACTGTCCTGACAACATACAACCAATTCAGCACTGAATCTGCAGTATACCACCCTTAAACTGAATTTTAAAAACTCACTTTTTACTTCTCATAAAATATGGAGCTCTTTGGAGTAACACCAGGCCACTGTTTACAATGCATCCCACTGTGCCACTCATTGCCACCACCACTGGTGTGAATTGCTCCCTTTGAGGTCAAAATGAGTCACTCATCCATGTGATCAATGCTGGGTGCATTGTTTTCAGCCTCAGAAAGAGTGACTTGTGGCAGTGGCAGTGAGTGGCACAGTGCATGCAAACGTCCACCTGACATTGGTCTGGAGTACCTTTGGGGCAGGTTTGGGTTGCTCTGGGTTGCTCCCAGAAAATTCTAGCCTGTGCAGACATGGCCTAGGTAAAATGCTCTAACTTCTGATACCATTCAAAGATATTGATGTGTTAGTCTGTAATCAGTATTACATTATTACAGTAAACATGTAATCCTGATACCATGTAGTATTCCTTTTCATACTTTTCTTCAATAAGATGATCCTGTGTCAATTATGCACAGGTTTTCATGAGTAAAAGTATTTTTATATGCATACCTTACGAAGAAGAGTGTATGATTTCTTTCTCTGTTACATTTGGTGTGTGGAGTAGACTGCACTGATTAACCATTAATTTTTTTACCTGTGCATTAAGTATTCTGAGAAATCTACTACAGTCTTTCATGTTCCCAATAACTAGTACCTAAAAGCAGCAATATTTCCATAGGTTTCATGTATCCTGTCCTCTATTGTTCATAGGAAGTTTGGATATTCGCAAGAAGTTTGTTTTTAAGAGGAAGTTGAAATAAAATTGCTGGCAACTGAAAAACAAGGGTAGTGAAAGACTGTGGGTTGAAGAAAGATATTTCCATTCAGCATGTTCAGGAGAAAAACTTACCTAAATTACAGTATCAAACAACATAATTCATTGCAAGCTAAGCATATTTAAGCAGAGATGCTTGAGGAATTTGATTTTTGTAAATTCCAATACAAATTGACCTGATCTGTGCCACCCAGACTACTGTAAAGAATGGAATATAGCTATGTGTTGGGTTTTATACTTCTAGCACTGCAATGCAGTTCTGGGCTAAGCTTTGGAGGCTGTGTCCAATAATAATGAAATGAACACAAACAGGAGGGCAAACAGTAGTCCCATTGGGCACACTTAATTCCTAGTTTCTCTGAGCTTCTTAAAAAAGACACAAAACATTAAACAGTAATGATAAGTTCTCTCAGTCTGTATACTTGTCAATTTAGCCAGCAGCTGAAGCAAACTCTAGCCCTCAATGAAGAGGCAAAAAACAAACACTTGTATTGTTTATCTTGTTTCTTCAAATCCTGTTGATTTAAAAATTGCCATTTTCTTCCAATTATTTTTAAACATGATGGAGAGAAACTCCAGCACCATCAAAATGATGAAAAAATAAATAAATAAGAAGAATATGAATGTATCTGCATTTCTGTCAAAAGAAAACAGCTTTTGAACATTACTTGCAAATATATGCTGCATTTTACTTTGGCTTTGCAGCTGGAAAATCCTTTGCACACACACAAAACAATGAAACAGCTTGGAATGATACATGACAGTTTATTAATTACATCCTTTTACCTGTTCTGTTCCTAAAGGAATATTTGAAATGACTTTACTAAGAGAGCTTTTACCAATTTTCTACTCTACTTTAATTACTCCAGTGAAGATAAGAGCTTCCAAGTGTGCTTGACATCAAGTTAGGTTAAATGGAGTATCAAAATCAGAGAGAAAGCTGAGGCTAGATGACAAAAAATATTAGTAGATTCTTTTTTCCTAATTAAAGTTGAAGTACCACTTGTACCACTTCACCTGAAAATCCATCAATATGTTTCTAAACCATCTACCACATTCATGCATGGCCCAATTAATAACACAGCTTCTTCTTTGGTCTCTGAAATACTTCTTATAAAGGCTTGAGTTAGCCATAAGGCTGGTTAAGCTATTTTATTAGAGAAAGGTTTGCACATACAAAAAGATATTTCTGAAACTGAAACATATGCCATACATAGCCATTTTGTCAGACCAGGCACATCTTAAACATTATTATTATTATTATTATTATTATTATTATTATTATTTGGGATGGTACATGTAATAGACAAAGAATCTATGTACACCTCACGAGATTTCAAATCATGAGATTTTGAAATATCCAGACACTAGCTTTAAAATAATAATGCTGTTCTTGCTGCTGTTGCTATTACTATTGTCGTTGTTTGCCTAAAAGTTGTTTCCAACTTATCATTACTCTAAAACAAACCTATCATGGGGTTGTTACCCAAGGTCTAGCCCCCCTCCATATTCCCTCTTTTTGATATCAATTTGATATGAAAGAGAAGCTTTAGGCATGTGGCCAAGAAGATACCTCCAGTGTAGGAAACTAGAAGGACTTCAATGACCATATTTGGAGATTCTGCTGGCTCAGCATGGCCAGGATAGATAAATTAAGATCAGAATCTGCATAATCCTTTCACTGACTGATGGTGGGCAGTGGTGTCACTAGGGTTGGTATCATCTAGCGCGGGAACTCATGATGTCACCCTCCCCCACTGACCTCCTCTTATACCACCCCATAATAGTAATGGTTTTTGTTAATGGTTGTGACATAAACAACTAGCAGAATCAAAATTACCATATTTTCCGGCATATAAGATGACTGGGCGTATAAGACGACCCCCCCCCAACTTTTCCAGTTAAAATATAGAGTTTGGGATATACTCGCCGTATAAGAAGACCCTTCTTCCAACACACACCAAATAAAAAATTTAAAAAATCAGATTTGATTTCAATATGGTAATTTTAATTCAAATGCTTATGACATGCAGGTACTTAGCAGGAAAACTGTCACTTATAAACACAACAAATTACAGCTCCCATGTTCCCTAGCATTTATTTCTGCAGTGTGTTTTGGACCTTACTTTTTAAAAAATAGTCCAGATTTAAATGCTGCTTTAAAAAATATTTCTATCTCCCAGCTATCAGATGGTTGGGGGGAAATGAGAAAGTGTTGTTGGGGGGAAGGACTGCCAATATACAAGGTAATGCATTCTGGGGTATGTACAATTTGCAGCCAAGTAAGTGACCCTGGGCATGTCACACACTTTCAACCTCAGAGGATGGTAATGGCAACCCTCATTTGAAGAAACATACTAAGAAAACCCCATGATAAGGTTGCCTTAGGGTTGCCATAAGTCAGAAAGGACCTGAAAACACACAAGAACAACAAAAAAGTCTGCCATTCTTTCATAGGTAGCACATGGGAATAGGACCCAGCATGGTACTGTAGTGGTTTGAGTGTTGGACTACCACTCTGGAGATCTGGGTTTGATTCCCCACTCTGCCATGAAACCCATTGCGTGAACTTGGACAAGTCACACACTTTCAGCCTCAGGGGAAGGCAATGGCAAACCTCCTCTGAGGGAATCTTGCCAAGAAAACCCCATGATCACCATAAGTCAGGAACAATTTGAAGGCACACAACATACACATATAACCTCCAAGTTAAGGAACTTAGTTATTCTTCAGATAAATCTTCAAGGGTACACTCTCTTTCTCTCTCATTGTGCAGACTTATTTGTTAAAGAAGCCATGCCCAAGCAACACATCAAATTTGGCTGTGTCTGCATTGCAGAAATTTATTAAAGCAATTTGACACTGCTTTAACTGCCCTGGCTCAAGGCTATGGAATTCTGGGATTTGCAGTTTTGTGAGATATTTATGATAGCCTTTTCTGTCAGAGAACTCTAGTACCACAAAGCAAACTGCAGATCCTAGGAGTCCATAAGATGGAGCCATGGCATTTAAAGCAGTGTCAAACTGCATTATTTCTGCAGTGCAGATTCAGGCTGCATCCGTACTGTAGAACTGATGCAGTCTATCACCACTTCAACTGCCATGGCTCCATATTATGAGAGCTCTTGGATTTGTAGTTTAATGGGCTACTTGGGGGTAAGCAGACGGGTGGCCGTGGGCCGCTCCGGGAAGCTGCGCCGCGGGGCCGAGGCATCCCCACACCTCGGCCCCACGCCGCAGCTTCGCCACCCCTGGAAGGAGCACTAAAATAGTGCTCCTTCCACAAGTCGCTGAAGGTGCACCACAAAAGGCTGGCGGTGCACCTTCGGCGACTCTTCCACTGCAGCGTGTGCGAATGCTGCGACAGGAAGGCATCGTTGGAGCACCGGCCGTGCTGAGGGGCTGGCGCTCTGACGATGCCTTTGGGAAGGCATTGGGGCGCCCACCGTGTGGCTGCCCCTCCCCTTCCTTGCCCCCAAAACGGCCCTTTTAGCCATCTGCTTCCCCCCTTAGCCTTCTCTTTTCCAGGACATGCCCTCTATGTCAACCCTCTCTCTAAGCATGGCTAAGAAGCATGGATTTACATTTATATTAGTGTTCTTAGCTTTCTCTACATTTTTTTTATTTATGTCCTACATTTTTTGTAGTCACTTGTCCTCCTCTGCATTGAACACATTTGGTCACCCTATCTGAGTATCAGAGTATGACTCTGGAGGCTAGGGTTTGAGTCCCTGCTTGGCCATGTCCCCACTTGGCCACAACAACAAGCTTAGAAGTGGCTTCCTTCTTCTCCTCCCCCCCTTTTCCCCCTCCCCGTTCTCTACCTTGGGTCCTTTTCTCTCTCCCTCCGTTTGCTTTCTGCTCTTTCTGGTTCTTTTTTCTCTCTCCCTCCATTTGCTTTCTGCACTTCCTGGGTCTTTTTTTCTCTCCTTCCGTTTGCCTTCTGCTCTTCCTGGGTCCTTTTTTTCTCTCCCTCTATTTGCCTTCTGCTCTTTTTTTTTTCTCTCCCCTCCATTTGCCTTTTTCTCTGCCTTGAGTCCCTTCTTCTCCCTCCTCCATTCTCCTCCTCCTCCTCCTCCTCTGACCGGCGTATTAGATGACCCCTGACTTTTGAGTCCCTTTTCCAGGGTTAAAAAGTTGTCTTATATGCCGGAAAATATGGTATACTTTAAACTTACAATATCATAGACACAGTCTGAATGTATTTACATATGCATAGTTTCATGCGCTGAAAGTAAAAATGTGGTAAAATGTGATATTTTAAAAGTTTTTTAAAAAATAAAAATTTAAATAAAAATTAAAAAAATTAAAATTAATTTTTGAAATTTGAAAACTTTTTTTTTAAAATTAAGAAGCCCAGGGTGTCTAATTTCCCCTCCTACTGAGCCTCACTGCACTCACACAATCTCTTCATAATTTTAATGTAAAAAAGGCAAATGTTACAGCCTGTTTTCTAACACAGGCAGATGTTTGAGGAGCAGTGGTGTCACCCTCTCTTAGGGTGTCACCTGGTGTAATCTGAACCCCCCCCCATAATGCTATTGGTGGTGGGTGATAGATTTTATACTTACAAATGAACAGAAGTCCAAGATTACCTCCCTCTGGGAGTCCTTTGTCCAGGGACATTCATGATGATTCTCTGGCCATTTACAGAATTCCAGTTCTATTCTTCCTTCCTGGGAACTTCACCTTAATCCCAATGCTGCCCCAGAATACATATTGAGCTATAAGTACACCTGCTCAGGCACTACCAATTTGGTCTTGTTTTGAGGTCAGCCAGACACTCTGTCTGTATTTCAACTGATGCCTCAGCAACTGCTGGCCAATTCAGATCCACAGGCAGAAGGCTGAGCCACTTTCCTCTCACAGAACCCTGAAATAGAATCTCTGCTTCTGGAGTCAGGTACAGTATCAATCTTTGCAATCCTAAAAATCACTATCTGCTACCACTTTTTATATCTCTAGTTTTTGTATGTGTGTATGAGTGTGTGTTTTTGTGTGAAAGTTGATTTCCCTTTCACTGTTATAAATAAAACTACTTTCAGACCTTGAATTCTGGAGTTCTGTTTCTCACAACCAGTATACACAGGCTTGACACCTGCTTTTAGTTGCCCAATGCCCTCTCACTTGAGCCAATAAAATTCCCCCTATTAAATATTGGTTGTGGGTGCCCTTAGGGATCCTGCCATTTTATGTAACAGGGATTCTTGGCATGATTTGTTCAGATATGATTTACCATTAACCTTCTCTGAGGCTGAGAGGCTATGGTTTGTCTCAAATTGCACAATTCAAGTATGCAAATAGAACTATTTGTAAATGGTAGTATCTCTGTCATAACTTACCCCTTGGACAACTCAGACAAGAACATGGATGGGGAGGGGTGCAGTTCCTGATACTGGAAAACAGCAGGGGTGCAGCTGAGTTGGTACATCTTCAAGTTGGAAAAGTTTAGCAAGATAGGCATATAGTCTTAATATATTGACAATGATATGTTGAAATTATGTGTTGTTTTGCAAATGAATGGATTCAAATTTGTCAACCCTAAAACAGAATATATCACCCAGCAGAGGGGAAACTATACCTTGGTGTGGTTTATGAAGAGGCTACAGAGAAGACAATCTGGGATTAGTTTCTTAGTTCATCTCCTTATGTGTTGCAATCCAATTAGAATAGTCTGTTGAAGAAGTGATCTGTGTAGCTCAGAAAATGCACACTGTGGTGTGATAATAGTTCACAGAGCCAGATCCTTGATGAGACTACAAATAGTCATGCAATTATATTGATTCATATCTATCAGAACTCAGAAATATATGTATATTTTGGACTATAGCTCCCATAGCTAGGAGGGGGGTTATGGGAGCTGTAGATCAAACATTTTCCAAGCTCTAATGCTCATCCCCCATCTACTTATCTCTCTTTCTCTCTCTCTCTTTCCTTCCCTCTCCCTCTCCCTCTCCCTCTCCCTCTCCCTTGTTCCCTTTTCTCCAGTGCATAATGTAATGCACTGAACTCAGTGAAGGATACAGATATGAGACACACTAATGTCCCATTCAATATGCAGGTTCCCCCCCCCCACTCCTTTTAAAGCCAAATGGGACTCATTTAAGTAACGTCTGGACCACTGGTTACTTTCTAATGTACCTTTAATGAAAAGAATATCAATCATTTTGTTATTTTCTTATCTTCCTTTAATATCATGGACCTTCATGCCTAGTTCTTGCAGTGGTTTTTTTTTTTTTTGGTCCTTTTTTGCTGGGAGCAGATCTTTTGTAATGCTCATGTCTCTTACTTGCCTACTTGAGACCTTGTAAGTACAACAAAACTTCACATCACAAAGTTGCAGTTCAGTAGGCTTTGGTGGAAAAACAATAAGCTTCATTTTGGACATATTGAGCTTCAAGTGCTGATGGCATATCCATTGAGATACAGCTGTAAGAAAAGATGAAATTTGTTGTTCAAGACCCGAAGATAGGTCAAGGGTAGAGAAATACAGCTGAGTGTCATCAGCATACAGATGATAGGAGAAGTCAAAAGAACTGATAAGTTTTCCTAGAGACAGTGTGTAAAGGGAAAACAGGAGGGGACCTAAAACAGAGCCCTGGGGAACTCCAACAGATAACGGAACAGAAGACGAAGCCTGACCACCTGTGACCAATGCAAAAGATCTATCTGACAGATAATATTTAAACCAATCAAGGACAGAATCTGAGAACCCAAGGTCAGAAAGTATGTCAACTAAAATACAGTGATTAATGGTGTCAAAGGCCGCAGACAAATCAAGAAGAACAAGAGCAGAGAAAAGGCCATTAGCCTTGGCCCACAAAAGATCATCCGAGATCTTTGTTAGAGCCATCTCTGTAGAATGCCATGGGTGGAAACCGGACTGAAAGGGAACAAGAATGGAGTTGGCTTAAGAAACTCAAGACAGCGAGAATAAATAACCCATTCCAAAACCTTGGAAAGAAAAGGAAGAAGAAAAATTGGATGATAGCTAGACAGAGAAGAGGGGTCAAGAGAAGGTCTTTTCAGTATTGGGGAAACTAGAGTCTGTTTAAAGACTGAAGGGAAAGAGCCAGCAGAGAGATTAAAGATATGGAGAGGTGAGGGCAGAAAAGAAGGGGCTATAGAGATTAGAAAACAAGAAGGGGTTGGGTCAAGAGAACAAGTTGTGGGTTTGGAAGAGTTCAGCAGCATGGAGAATTCATCCAGAGAAACAGGAGGAAACAGAATATTTTTAGCTGAGAGTGACACAAAATCAGTAATAGATGAATGATTGGGAAGGGCTATCTCAGAATAGTGGTAATCTTTGAAATGAAATAGATAGCGAAATCATTAGGAGAGAATAATGAAGAGGCAGGAGGAGAAGGAGGTTTTAGCAAAGTATTGAAGGTGGAGAACAAATGCTATGGGTGCCTCTCATTGGCACAAATTTATAATGAATAAAATCAGCCCACTCCCTGGACTTTTTCCAAAGACGTTTGACTGCTCGAGAGCAGGACCGAAGAAACCTAACTGTAGGAGTATGCCAGGGCTAAGGCCTGGTCATAGAGGAGGATGCACGTACAGATACAGGGGCAAAGCTGTCAAGAGTTGAAGAAAGAGTGGAGTTAAAGACATTGCTGATTCAGCAGAGTCCCCAAAATTTAAAAGCAAAAGCAAAGCAGCTTATTTATATACCGCTTCATTTCACGCTATGGGATGTCTAAGCGGTTTACAACTTTGAGCTGATTGCCCCCCAACAATCTGGGTACTCATTTTAGCGACCTCGGAAGGATGCAGGCCTGAGTCGAGCCTCAGCCCTGGCTGGTATTGAACTCGCAACCTTGTGGTCTATGAGTGAGTGGCTGCAGTACAGGCATTTAACCACTGCGCCACCAGGGCTGAAGAGGAGAGAGATGAATCCAAGGTCTGACTAAGATGGTTATGATTAACAGACTGAAGATCACAACAATAACGTTGAACAGTATGACGAGGAGGTGGAATATAAGCAAGAGTAAAAGAGATTAAATAATGATCTGATAATGGAAAATAATCTACCAATCAGAATCAGAAATCACACATTTAGCAGTAAAAACTAGGTCAAGACAATGACTAAGGGGGGAAGCAGATGAGAGCTTCCCAGATGCCCTGGGCCGGCACGCCGCGGGGCTGCAGCCTCCTCCCCTCGGCGCACCGGCGGCGTCCCTGGAAGGAGAGCTAAATCAGCACTCCTTCCTCAAGACAGGGAAAGTGTGCCTTAAAAGCGTTGGGTGCACTTTCTCTGTCTTTTCCGCCGCAGCGCGTCCGGTCGCTGCGGTGGGAGGTTGCCCCGGAAGCGCCGGCCATGCGGAGGGCCGGCAGCTCCCAGGGCGACCTCAGGAAGAGGAAGGAGCACCACTCGTGTGGTGGCTCCTCCTCTTCCGGGTCTCCAGGATGACCTTTTTGGTCATCTGCTGAGGCCCAAAGTGAATGAGTTGAAGAGTTAGAATAAGGTTGAAGACCAAAAGAGACTGAGCAGACTGCCAGACATAGTGCAAATTGAGTCCACTTTAAGGGTTAGGGTTAGGTTTAGGGAATCATGGGAAGTGTATTTTATTGTGGCACCAGAGCTCTCTGACAGAGAAGGCTCAATGTCTCAGAAAAAAAAAAAAACAATTCCCATGATTCCCTAGCACTAACCCTAACCTTAAAAGTGGACTCAATTTGCACTATTTCTGGCAGTCTGCAAAGGCCCTATGTGAAGTTAGTAGGCAAATGTCTCAAGAGCAAGGGGAGTGTTCCGAAGCTAACAGTTAGGACAGAAAGTATATCATCTCTGTTGAAATCCAGAGTGCATCTGAGGCAATGGAGTACTAGCAAAACAGACATACTACAATTCTACAACCCTGCTAGCAAGCTGGAGTATCCCCCCAAAAAAAAACCCATTGATGTATTAAGGGGGCCTTTGAAGGCAGTCCCATGTATAGCAGCCTAATCTAGTTTTGACCAGAGCATGGCTATTTGTGACAAGATTGTTCCTGATCAAGAAAAGAATAGAAAGAATGAACTGATGGTTTTCAGTATCCCTGATAGCTTGGGATGGTGGTAGATAAAGTCCAAACCTGTGGAGGATGTTGGAGAAAGATCATCACCATGTAAAAATGAACTAAAGTCAGAATGTCCAATACAAAAAAGGCTTCACCAAAGACAGGAACAAGCAGAAAAAATTACAGGTAAGAAGAAACATTTGGAGTATAGGTAGGTGTGGTACCAATTGCCAAGAGGCTCCTATAATTGCTTAGGCACTCTGTCAATGTGATCCTTGAAGATTTTATGGGTCAATTAAATTATAGAGTGGAAACCACTTCAAGGCAGTGTGGGGAGATTCTTTGGAGAAAAGTCTGCATTTTTATTCATTCAGAGGTGCAATTCTGTGCAGTGAAGATAAGCCCTTTACCTCTCCAGTGCTCATAAATAGTAGTTTGAATCTCTTGACCCTAGCAAAACAACTCTCTTACCATTATTCCCTTGGGCCATGAGCTATTAACAGGCTTAACTGCTTCACCAGTGTTTTGAAACTTCTTTCAGCAGTCACTGCAACCTCCTTGTAAAAAGTAGACCCAGAAACATCATTCAGGGGATTATATGCTTAATTATTAAGGTGCCTCTATATTTAATCAATTAAATAAAGTCCAAACTTTAGGAAACAACAGCATAAAAAGGTTGTTATTCTATCAAACAGAAGCTTTGGAACAATAGGGGTTTATTTCACTAGTTATAGTTCTTTCTTTTAAAAAAAATCACAAGTTCTTGGTAAATTATTTATAAACATTAAAAAAAAAAACTTTATTTTCAGGGTTCTTGGAGATTAAGGCCTAAATCCAGTTCTTAGTGCCCACTACAAGAGACCCTATAGAATCAGTGGAATATACACAAGTGTTGATTTACCTAGTCCCATTCACTCAGTGGGACTATCAGGCTGAAACAAATAATTCAGTTTAGATTATGAGCTTCTGCTTGATAGAATAACAACCTTTTTATGCTGCTGTTTCTTAAAGTTTTGGACTTTATTTAATTGATTGTGAGTACCCTCACCTCTTCCATGCCAGGAAGAGTCTAATTTACTTGTCTTGGGTATATTAAGCAGTCTTCTCTTTTCCTGCCTTAAGCCTTCCCTGAAGAACCAGCTGTCAGAGTTCCAACAGCTTGCTCCTCGCACCTGTGTCTATCCACCAGAAGACTCATTGATAACTTTTGACAATAGTCTAATGTTGTTTGGCCACATGTGTCTTAGTTTTATTTTCTGAAATGTGATATCTATACTTTTGTAATCACATTGTTTCAGTTAAAACTATTTTATTTGAGATCCTCAATACCCAGAAAATTACAGACCTATATCGCTTTTGAAGATACACTACAAATTCTGAAGATGCCAGCCACAGATACTGGTGAAATGTCAGAAAGAAACTCTTCTAGAACAAGGCCACACAGCCCAAAAAACCTACAAAAAACTATGGGTGCCAGCCATGAAAGCCTTCGACTTCACAGACTACAAATTGTTTATCACGATACTAGCTAACCAATTTAAAAAAAAAATACTAAGTAGCTGGATACATGAAGACCAAAGTGGTTTTTTACCCAAAAGACAGTTGAGACACAATATAAAACAGAATCTGATCTGATTGAACATCACAAATTCCACAATGAGAAGAAACTTGCTTTGGTTTTTAACAACATAGAGAAAACTGTTGACAATGTACACTGGGATTTAATGTATGCAATCTTGAAAAAATTGAGATGGGATAAAGATTTCTGGGATGGACAAAAGCTATATACTTCACACAGATAGCAAGAATTATCATCAATGGAGAAAGATCAGAAGCAGTTGAAGTACAGAAGGGAACACGTCAGGGCTGTCTCTTGTCACTTCTTTTATTTATTTTGACCTTTGAATTATTACTGAAAAGCATAAGGGAGAACAAAGAGATAAGAGGGGTCAAAGTTAAGGGTGTTGAGTACAAGGTTCGAGCTTTTGCTGATGACCTCTTAATCTCCTTAATCTCCTTAAGTGACTCCCGTAATCACATCTTAAATGAATTGATGAATTTTGAAAGGATATCTGTGTTAAAAATCAACAACAAAACACTAATTATGACAAAAAACACAGATTCCCAAGAAGAAGAGATTCGAAAAGAGTCAACGGAGTTTCACTTAAGTAAAAAGGTCAAATATTTGGGTATAGTATTGACTGCTAAAAACACAGATTTATTTAGCAACAATTATAAAAAATGTTGGGAAAGAATAAAAGAAGATCTTAAAAAATGGAAAGAAATTAAACTTTCCTTTCTTGGTAAAATTGCTGCAATAAAGATGACAATTCTTCAGAAAATCTTTTTTTGTTTGTTGTTGTTGTTGTTTTGTTCCAGACCATTCCAATAATTTATAATATAACTATATTCCAAAATTGGCCAAAAGACATAAACACATTTATTTGGGAAAGGGAAAAAAACCTAGAATTAGATTAAAATATCTACATGATTCTAAAGAGAGAGATTTTAGAGATTTTTAAAGAGAGAGATCCTAAATTTTAGGTTGTACTATGATGCATGCTGGTTAATCTGGTTAAAAGACTGGTTTGACTTGGAGAATAAGGATCTACTTAAATTAGAATGTACAAGTCTCAGATTTGGCTGGCATGCTTATTTGTTTTATGATAAAACTAAAGTAAATAGAGATTTTAATAATCATTTTGTTAGAAAATTATTATTTTTGGTCTAGAAGAGATACAAGAAACTAATTAGTTCTAAAATTCCATCATGGGCTTCCCCCAAGAAACTTTCTTTAGAGCAAATTTACAGGGAAATGGTAACTGGTTGAAATATGAAGATATAATTAGACAACATCAGGGATCTTTAGAAATGAAATCATTGGAAGAGTTAAAAAATGAACGTATGATGATGGAACTAAATGGATTGCTAAAGCAACAGGAAGTTTATTGTCATTTGTAATATACTGTATATCATTTGTAATATACTGTATGTATTACGTCACTTAGTATTTGTGATTGTTATAGATTACTTAGTGAATTTATTTTTTATATGTCTATTTTTTCAAATTCTTATTAACGATGTTTATATATATATGTTTAAAACAAAATCGATAAAAAATGTATTTTTAAAAAGTTATTAATAAGGAAGAACAGACAAGCCAGGAGGATTTTCTTTTGTCTGAGACTACTAGAAAGGGTAAAATTGCCTCCCCACTCCAGAGTAAGTAATGCAAGCTACTTTTTCACTTTGAATTCAGATTATAGCAATTGAATTAAGATGATGAAGAAGTGGGTGAAGGGGGATGAGGAGAGAGGAACTAGGGCCTCATTCTCACTATGATTTAAAACAAATTGCTGATTGGGTTATATGACCGTTGTTGTCACTTGAAACCAGTTCTGATCCTACTGTGCTTGGTTTCAATCATGATGAAGCAAGACAAACACAAAAAGCCCATTGTTTTCTGACACTAGTTTTTTGGTAGTTCTTTTGAAAAGAATAGATTCTGAAGCATGTTCAACAAGTGGGAATGATGGGTCTGAATTGTATCATTCTGGAGGGGAGGGATTAATGGCAGAGGGGTGTTTACTATCCCTCCTCAGTTTTTGTTTTTTGTTTTTTTTTTGGAAGTCAGCCACACACACATCCAGCATTGCCTTTGTGCTTTTGGTGTGACCTATGGGTGCAATATATATATATATATATATATATAGAGAGAGAGAGAGAGAGAGAGAGAGTATATGCAATCCATTGTATTTGCAACTACTTGAAATTACAGGCGGACTGCATCTCAGCAAGGCAAGTAATTGCAAAGCCAATGGATTACATATCCTGTTGTTTAAAATATATATATATAGTTCTCAAGGTGGGCTGCCTGAAGAGGAAATGGTGTGCTTGAGCAGTCTGAGTTGCTGAGGGGCAGAGGAAGGCTCAGGGGATAAATTCACCCCACTCGGAGCCTGGAATGACCCCATCCTCACTGTGTTGTTGCTTGCATCACAGATTGACACAGAGATTATTGACATGTATTTTGAAGTGGCACAAACTAGTGGGAATGACAATCATGTCAAAAAAGAGGTGATTACAAGGGAATAATGAACAGATCTGCTCTCATAGTGGGAACGATGGACCTTTTGGAACTGATTCACTGACACAGAGTGAAGACGAATTACAAAACGGTTTAAATGTAAGTGGGAATGAGTCCTAGGATAATTTTAAAAGGTGCTGAAAAAGTGGAATGGCAGAGGATTGACTAGGAATGTCCATACCAAAGCAGTACAGTTGCAAAGTATAAATTTATCATTTGGTTATTGAGTCAGAAGATATGCTCTAATTGGGATTAGCAATTGAATTTGGGCTCAAATTTTTTTAGTTGTGATACCTTAGCTACCTCACAGATTTTGTCCTCTTCTCTAAAGGTGGCAATGCAGTCCTTAGGCATTTCAATGTCATCCTCCTCCTCTTTCTCTCTCTCATCTTCCATTCATTTATATCAATCCTTTCCCAAAAACTAGCATTTAAGTCATCTAACAAACTGAAACAGATGTAATATAGCTAAAATATACAAAATCTTAACATTTTAATGGAATTAAATAGTCAATAATGTTTTAAAGCATTCAAAAGCATACAATTAAAAAAATTCTAAAAAAGATGAAAAACAGTACAATTAACAGTCCCACAGTAGAGCTCCCTACCAAAAGCATTCTCTGAAGAAAAAAAAATCAGTTCTTGAAAAGCTGACAGATTAAAAATTTCTGCCTCTTGAGAAGAACAAGGAGGGGAACATTTTCGTCTTCCTAGGAAGGAAGTTCCAGAACCTAGGAGCACACATATTTAAATGCAATTAAAATGATTGAAAAAAAATTGCAAAATTATGCATAAACATATACAAAAACAACAACAGCAACTCCCCCCCCCCAAAAAAAAATATCACCTGCAGTGAGGAATTACTCCATTACTGAGAGTGGCATTGGAACAGCTACAGGGGAGCAGCAAACCCATCCAGAGCTATCAATAATGCATGAAGTGGTCTTAAAATGTCATTACATGCTTTCACCATTACAGCCTAAACTTATCATGTATAAAGTGCAAGCATAAAAACCAATGAAGCCTAAGAGTATGTCACAAATTTATAGTTGACAAAAAGGGAACTGCTAAATATATAGAATAGTATGAATCTGAGAAGAAGGCTTATTACACAGCCTATAAAGATGGCTGCCACTTTGCTAGTTTATGAAATGCTTTAGCTGATTCCATTAAGTGTTAATCCATAGATAGCAATACTCTGGATTGGTAATATCTGCAAAAGAGAGGCCTCTTAGCTGTAAAAATATGTCAAATGAAAAATCAATAGATTTTCCTTAATTAAAATAGCTTCAGTCCCTTCCTCAGTACACAAGCAAAAGAACTGGCTGACTATGAAAAAAAAAAAAAAAGACTGACTGGAATCTATCTCATGTCTCATTAGAATGTTATTGATAAGAAACACTGGAAAACATAAATGTGTCACAAAGAGTAAAAAAGTGTATAAATACAGTACAGGTGACTGTATACATTAAATGACTTAAAAGTTAAATAGAATAACAAATTCAATTATCAAGATTTTTTGATGTTGTTGGGGAAAATATGCTAGTCGTTATTATATTTTGGTCTAGGGTTAAACAATAGAAGCTGGCATCTTCCATGCCATTTCAGATGGTGAATCCAAAGTTTAGTCCAAACTTTGCAAGAGCTGTCTAAGGGTTTTGAACTCTCTCCAAATAGGTTCATGACTTGAAATAAACTCCTTTAAAGTTCAGGCTAAAACCTGAAGCGGATTTATTGTCCCACTGACATGGAAGCCACCAACTGGCAGTGGAGTTAAATCAGATACTAAGAGTTCCCACCACCGTCTCAAGTAGCTCTTCCACACTGCAGAAACAAAGCAGTTTGGCACCAATTTAATTGTCATAGTCCATCCTGTGAAATCCTGGGTTTGGTGAATTATTCAGTCTGCTCTGTCAGAAAGCTCTGGTGCCTCACCAAACTACAAACTCCAAGATTCTGAAAGGTAGATCAAAGCAGTTAATTTGGTTTCAAATTTCCTTATTTCTGCAAAGCAGATACGCCCAAAGTTGCTAATGATGTCTCATCTGGAAATATTTGTCCCTGTCCCCAGGGACCTGCACACATGAACATCACTATATACAGTCCTATTGTAATTGCACTGGAGATATCTTTTGAACCAAAGAGGGAGATATGTGTAAATCTAGGGTCACCTACTGATGTCTGACGGATTGATCACATTCATGAATGGATTGCATGCTGGATATGATTTCATCAATATAAGTTGTTCTTCTCTTCCAAGGCAGATTGCAACTGTTCCACAGCATTGGATCAATGCTGTTTCATTCATGTATCCTGTTTCTGCTCTGCTCAAGAATTAGTTTCATACATTAAAATGTATTTTCTAAAACCATGCATGCATGCAGCCAGACAATGGCACAGCAGAGTTTTCATGCACTCCAAATGAATTATCTGTTTCATTCCATAGAAACCTCATTTTTTATTCTCACAGCCACACATTTGGTTCAGCTTGATTCTGGCAGCCATTCCAAAGGGCTTATTTAATGCCGAAATGAAGTATGACAAACTATTCTATTTCACAATCCAGTGCCTTTATGCACATATTCTGTTCTGTGTTCCCATCCAACCCCGTATGACAGTGACAATACTTTTTGTTTATTTGCCTCTTTGTTATCATTCCCCACTCCCACCCCACCCTTGCACCATGGAACATTAATTTTGTGGAATGGCATGTTTATTCCAACCTGCAGAAATATGTAAACTCTTCTAAAACCAAATTGTTTTTGATAGTTAACTTTAAAATACTTGCCTTCTAGCACAGCACGCCATATTTACCAGCAAGTTATCATTTCTTATATGACATTAAATTTTAACTGTGGAATTTAGGCTTAGATTACGGCAAACACCTTCTTTGTTTTGCTCTGCTTTTCTCATTTCTAAGCAAGCAAAGGAGGGAAATCACTTTTCCTATCAGAAATGGTGTAATCTTACAATATTGAAGATAATGTTGTTTTGGTCAAGTTAACCAAGGACAATTTTTATGAGAGAGATACTATTGTAACAGCCTGCCGACATCCTAAGAGATACTTGATTGAAGGTATATGTGTAGTTGTCTTCAAGGCACTTCATTTTCTACAACCCAAAAAGTATCACTATTGGAAATAGCAGGTCAACCATCACTGACTAAAATGCACAAACACATTGTATAAAGTTGTATGTAGTTTAGCTAAAATATCAAAAGTTCATTTTTCCCCAAAGACTTCTCGTCCTCCCCACTTTTCTATAGTGCTGTTTCCAAGATGAATAATAAACATCAGCATTGCTTTAAGGATTAACATTTTAACATCTCTCTTCTCTTCTGACTGCTACTTGCACGACAGCTCCTTTGGGGGGAAAACCCCATAAAATATTGTAGTTTTGGAAATAAATCAAGGTTTTGCAACAATACAAATCTTACTCTGTTTACCAGAGATCTTTACCAGTGATTCTGAGCCTTATTGCATAACAATTTTTTTTCAAAAATGAAAGCTCCCGACCCTAAAATCTGGCCAGCTGAGCACAGCTGGGACCTGGGCTGCAGTTGCCCAGCGGTTTGAGCAGTGAATTACAAAACAATAATTCCCACCTCCATCCTGGGTCCAGCTGTGTCCCATTGGGCTGCTGTTGATTTAAAAGCTCATGCGATAAGCTCCTATGAAATGGAGCAGCAGAGAAGTGGCTTTCTACTTACCCCCTCCTCTGCCCTCAAAACATTTCTGTTCTTTTTCTAAGAGAGATGGTCATAAAATTGTGTCTTTTGTTGCATTGGGAAACTATGTTTGACAAAAGGCTTGCTTTTACAGCCATCTTCTTCTGAAAGGAGAATGGAAGTGCTACGGCCTCATTCAGAGAGGTCTCTGCTGTTCTGTCTCAGTTTATTATATAAGATTATTGAAGAAGGTCTAGGCAGAAAGCACAAAGGCAGGTTTACAGCTGAACATCAAGAAAACAAAAATTCTGACCACTTACAATCTATATAATTTTAAAGTAGATGAGGAAGAGATTGAAATAGATCAAGATTTTCCATAATTGAGCTCAGTCATCAATCAGAGTGGAGACTGCAGTTAAAAAATCAGAAGAACACCAGGACTTGGAAGGGTAGCTATGAAGGAACTAGTCAAGATCCTAGTATAAAGCCATATCATTAAATACTAAAGTTAGGATTGTCCATGCCATCATATTTTCCATTTCTATGTATGGTTGTGAAAGCTGAACAGTGAAGAAAGCCAATAAGGGTGGGGGGACTCATTTGAGATGTGATGCTGGAGAAGACTTCTGAGAATACCATGGACTGCTAAAAAGACCAATGGATGGGTCCTAGAGCAGATCAGGCTTGAACTCTCCCTGGAAGCAAAGATGACATAGAGGGGTTGCAGACTGCCAGAAATAGTGCACATTGAGTCCACTTTTAGGGTTAGGGTTAGTGCTAGGGAATCATGGGAACTGTTTTTTTTTCTGAGACATTGAGCCTTCTCTGTCAGAGAGCTCTAGTGCTACAATAAAATACAGTTCCCATGATTCCCTAACCCTAACCCTAACCCTAAAAGTGGACTCAATTTGCACTATTTCTGGCAGTCTGCAACCCCCCTAAGTTGAGTTTGTCATATTTTGACCATGCTATGTGAAGAAAGCACTCACTAGAAAAGACTATAATGCTTGGTAAAGTTGAGGGTAATAGGAAAAAAGGAAGACCACATTCCAGATGGATAATCAAAGAAGCCATGGCCATGAATCTTCAGGAGCTGAGCAGGGCAGTTGAGGATAGGATGACTTGGAGGTCTCTCATTATATGGGGTCACTATGGGTCAAATTCAACTTGAAGGCACTTAACAACAAAAGTAGCTGTCATACTCTTTTCATTATGGTAACATTTTTCAAGCCATTCATTTCTCAAAAAGGTTTAGATTATAGAAACACCTTTCATGGAAGACTATCTACAAGGATATACACACAATGACAAAGATCATTTTATACACTTCTGTTATGCTTTCATGAGAAAAAAAAACTTAATTAGCTTCTTCTCTCTTGTTTTATTCAAAACTCTTGACTCTAATCTGAAACTCTTGACTCTAATCTGAAAGGAACAGTGGCTCTTCAGGGGTTCCTGCATTAAGTCTCTGCTGACTGGGATCATGGTGCAGCTCCAGGCGCACTTCTTCACTGACGACCCCAAGTACATAGTAGATGATGTCTCTTTCTCTGTTCCAACTGGTTCTGAAGTTGCTGATCTCAGTAATATTATCAACAGATTGCTGGAAACTAAAAATGAGGGCCATAAATATGTGGAATTTGACTTTCTCATCAAGGGACAGTTCTTGCATATGCACCTGGTTAAGCACATGGAAACGGAGAATCTCCCAACAGAAGATGTGGTAGAAATAGAATATGTAGAGAAATACACAGCACCGCAGGCTGAAGAATGCATGCTACACGATAATTTGATCAGTTCTATTGAAGCTACAGAGGAATGGATCTTAACTGGCTCCTATGGTCAGACATCTTGGATCTGGTCAGTGGAAGGCAAAATCATCATGACACTTGCTGACCATGCTGATGTAGTGACAGATGTGACCTGGGTAAAAAAAGACAGCTTGTCATGCCTGCTGCTTAGTGCTTCAATGGACCAGACTATCTTGCTGTGGGAATGGAATGTAGAAAAGAACAAAACAAAGGTCCTTCACTGCTGTAGAGGACATGCAGGAAGTGTGGAGTCTGTAGCTGTGGACAGCTCAGGGACTAAAGACCTGAAGATCTGGTCTGCAGTGCCTATAGATGAAGAAGATGAAATGGAAACAGAGGAAGTAGCAAATAAACCAAGGAAAAAGCAGAAAACAGAGCAATTGGGACTAACAAGAACTCCTATTGCAACTCTCTCAGGTCATACAGAATCAGTTTCTTCTGTACTTTGGTCAGATACAGATGAAATATGCAGTGCTTCATGGAACCACACAATCAAATTATGGGATGTTGAGACAGGAGGCCTCAGATCAACTTTGACTGGAAACAAAGTGTTTAATTATATGTCTTACTCACCACTGTGTCGGCATCTAGCCTCTGGAAGCACTGACAGACACATTTGGTTATGGGATCCTCGGACCAAAGATGGCTCTTTGGTACTGCTTTCTCTCACCTCACATACTGGTTAGGTCACTGCAGTCAAGTGGGCACTAACACATGAACAACAGCTCATCTCGGGTTCTTTAGACAACGTTGTCAAACTCTGGGATACAAGGAGTTGCAAGGCTCCTCTCTATGACTTGGCAGCTCATGAAGACAAAGTTTTGTGTATGGAATGGACAGAAGCAGGGTTGCTTTTGAATGGTGGAGCAGACAACAAGCTATATTCCTACAGATATCAAGCAATCATCTCCGATGTTGGCGCATGAAAATGAATAAGCAGACAACCAAACAAAGAACTTCTCTTCTGCTATATATTCTTGCAGCCTTTGTACCACAGCTGTAGAAAATGTGCTGTTTTATAGGTTTAGAAATCATGTGTTTGATCAGACTTCCCACAATTGGAACTGTACCCTCAGAGGTGTTTACTGAAGAAACAGGATAAATGTCTATTAACTATTGTAATTTGTAAGTGGCTCCTGAGAGCCTTTGTGGCTGAAGAGTGGGGCATAAATACTCAAAATAAAAATTAAAAAAAAAGTTTCAAAACTGTACTAGAGAAAGTGAAGATCTGATATGCTTTTTACACTGAAAAAACAGGCTCACTTAGTACCAGACCCCACAAAATCCTCCTAGACTACAAATATGTGCTTATCATCAACTGATAATTCCTCCCCACTTGTGACTTCTCTAGAAGGCAAAGGGCCACTTGTATAGCAATGGAAATTGGTGCAGAATTTTAACTTGCTGTGGCTGGTGCTTACAAATGAAATTTCCTTCATCTCCTCAAATCCAAAACTATTTTGGCAGTTGGGGTAATAGTAACTGTATCAATGATTCAAGAAAAATCAGGAAATTATGTAAGTATTCCCTGAGATATTGTGACATACCATCAGGAAGGCCACGACTTTTATTAAAATACTCAGACAGATCCATGCAAGGAGTAATTCATTAATAATTAAAATAAAACTGAAAGGAGGAGGCAATTTTTACACAGAAAGAATAAATGGTTAGGTCAAAAGTTACCTCACCTATTGGTGTTTCTTTATGGATCTCTGAAAAGTGCTGTCTTGTTTAGGAGACATTGGGGTATAATAAATGGGCAAAATAAACAGCTTCCAGCTGCTTTGAAGGCAGGGTGCTTAGATGACACACAAAGCAAAAGTGGTCGGGAAGTGAAACAAAGGAGTGCCTAAATCCCATGCAGAAACTGGATTTAAATTCCAGGAATATCCTGCAAAAGCGGGATTGTTTTCAGACACACTGGGGGCATTGAGCAATAATATGACATTAACCCACACAGAAAGTGGTTAAAATCAGCCACTTTTTATTTTCAGGAAAATCCCAGAAGTGGTTGATTTTGTCCACTTTCTGTGCACATTAATGTCAGATTAATGCTCAATGCCTCCAATGTGTCTGAAAATGATCCCGCTTTTGCAGGATTTATCCTCTTTCTGTGCGGGTTAATTTTGGATTAATGCTTAACGCATCTGAAAATGATCCTACTTTTGTTGATTAAAATCCAGTTTCTGCACGGGATTTGGCCGATTCCCTCCCATGTGATAAACTCCAAAGCCATGCTCTGGGGCTAAAAAACAGAGCAAAAAGAAGCTGACATACTCTGATTCAAGGTGGAAAATCTGCATCTTTGCACCAGCATATAAATGGCCCATTGCTAGTATGGGACTGCAGCAAAGCAAAAATGTTATTTCCAATAATGCAATTAATATAATTACAACATATACAAAGCAGACAGTCCAGTATGGGGTGAAAGGGGCATGTGTGGGGGGCCTCCATGAATGTGCTTTGCCCCTGGACACACCAATGTACTGATTTGCTGTATAGGCATTGGACATGCAACTGTGTGGCTGATCATTTGGGCAGGTGCCTAATGGAATGGCATCTGGCCAGGAAGAGGGAAGTAATTGGAGGTCACTCTTGGTGTGACCAACCTTCTCATTGGTTCTCTTTGAAGAAGCCATTTCAAAAAATCCATAAATATGAACCCATTGGTAGTCCTAGATCCTTCCTTCTAATACTCAGAGGGTCCAATGAAGATTGCAAATCCAGAAATTTCTTGTAATAGGTATGCATATAATAATATGGACAATATATACTATTTTATTTTAAAGAAATTATGTTTTTGGAGGTGGTTTATGTGTTGTCCTAATACCACAACTATAATAAATGTATTTTCATTTATTTTATAATAGTTCCTGAAGACCAACTGGCTGAAACACATTGGGCTTTTTAAGAAATAAAAGTTTTTGGACCATCACACAGCACGTGAGATTTTGCCTCCTTTGTTTTCTAATGTGCTTTCCATTTTTTGTTCTGTTCCAGTTGCTCTTACCACAATTATTATGTCATATAGTACAATATATATAATTTTAGTGGATAGTGATACGGTCACTATCAATGTGTTGATATCTATTTGAGGCATGCTCCTGTCCTGGAAATGTGTTGGTTTTCATCCAATGAATGGAGAACAAAGGTTTCCCAGATGTTGTGGGATTGCAACTCATGTAATCCATCACAATTGCTATATGGGACACAGCTGTGGGAAGCTGTAGTCCAGTGATATCTGAGGGAGTATGCATTCCTTAACTCCTGTTGTGAGAGGAGGCTAGGGAAGTATCTATCAATTCAGGAAGCATGTTGGAATCATCATCATCATGTTGCAGGAGCTCCTACAGAATAAATGAACACTGCAGAACTATTCAAGCCTGATTCACTGATAACCTGTGAGTCTGAGGATGCTTAACATTACTGTGTTTGATTATAGCCATGAAATGCAGCATGTAGGAGACATAAAAGTGCATTCATAAGAGAGCATCATCACTTTGCGACTTGTTGTTGTTTGACTTCAAGTCATTTCCACCTTATGACAAGCCTAAGACAAACCTACCATGGGGTTTTCTGGGGCTGAGAATGTGTGATTCACCCAAGGTCACCCAGAGGTTTTCCATGGCCAATCAAGGAATCAAAACCCAATCTCCAGAGTCCAAGTCCTAAACTCAAACCACTACACCACACTGGCTGTCTTAGGATAAGAATATGGGCATCAGCAGTATGAAAAAAAGTAACCTGATATTATTTGTGAAATATTGCAAGGCATTAATCAATATGCATAGATCTATATAAATTGGTCAGACAGTAATATTAAGTTTGGCTCTAAAATAGTGATTAATGAAAGTATATTAACAGATTCTTATAACTATTTATTGTCAGCCTGCTTCTGGAGCACAGAAGCGAAAATCCTAGACCTTATCTGACCCAATACTGCTAATTGCAGGACACACAGAGTGGGAAACTTATTAGGAGAGATGAGGTGGTCTCATGCAGATTTAATCCCAGAGATGAAAAAGCAAAGTATTATTATGTTCCTCACCTAACTTCTTTCTGTACAGTAATTGTACCCTGTGAGACAAATCCCATGCCATAACAAAGAAAAGCATATAAAAAACTCTTGACCATAATAATATGTCATTGTTAAAGTATTAAAATACCTTACAGTGCTCATGCTCACTTGATACTTTGCTTTCCTCCCTTCTTTATTTAATGGAAAGGTTGGAGATCCTCATTATGCAAGGAAATGTAAAATAAGTACTTAAAATTCTACCAAGGGCACTAATGTGTAATCACAGCTGTTTAAGTTGATAATTTGAATAGACACTGAAATATATTTCTTAGAAGCATGCATAGGTCTGATTTCCATATATTCCAAAATTTAAGAGTATCTAATCAAAATGCTTTTGGAAGTGCAAATTTTGAAGCTGAAACTGGTTAAACATGATATTATTTTTACAGTGTTTGCTTTTGCAGCTGAGTGAGATGCAATGAAAACAGAACCGTTTAAGGCAGCTGTGAGGAATGTTTGGACCTCCAGATATCGCTGAAGTACAGTTCCCATCAGACTAGACAACATGGGAATGAAGGATGCTGCAGTCTAGTATTTGGAAGGCTGCATGTTCCTGAACCCTTTTAAAGGGGATACAATTACTCTGATGATGACAAATAGGTTGCAACATTGGAAATATAGGAAGTTAATCCCACTCCCAGAATCTAATCAAAAACACATATTGCCCAGCACCTATTCTATTCTGCCAATCAGATGTGTCAGAAAACTGAGGGTTGAAAGGCAATAGTCCTCTTCTGCTTTTTACTCAATTGTATTTGGGATTCTTTGATCTATTCCTCTGGACATGGATACTCCTTATTTCCATCATGATTATTATCCATCAATAGACCCATTCTTGTTGGGGTATGCAGACAGCAAGATCTAGCATACACACATGCAGAGTTGTTGCATGTAGGCAGAAACACCAAGAAGCTGGTCTTCAGTGAAGAATCTGCTCCAGATGGCACAGGAAAAATCCTCCCACATGCAGCTGCTGCTTTCAGCTTGATGAGAAATGAATAGCTCCACAGCAAGGCTTCTCTCAGAGAGGCTTTAATCTTTGTTGCAAATATTTAGAAAGATACACAGAGTATCAGACATCCGTCTTGAATACTCACAGCTATACAGAGTAACAAAGTGCTTCACCAAACACCAACCACAACTAACCAACGACAGAGATTCTGACTCTCTCCCATATATAGGTGGTCCTCTTGACAGCCATGCACTAATGAAATCTGGCTGGTTTCATCCCAGGTCCATTGCATCAGGACTGTGTCATCAGACTTCCCATGATTCATACCTGGCTTATCCCATCCACTGTGCATGTTGCATCAGGCTTCCCATGATGAACAGCTTACCAATTGCTGACTCATGCACCTGCCATTTGAACTGTAGTAATCCTATTACTATTGCTCCAGTTCCTCTCAGTGGCCATATCCATGTCATTTTCTAGACCAGGGTGCCACATTGCCTTGACAATCCCCTCCAAAATGACAAGTGATGTGTTCCATGTGTCCTTGCATTTTCCCATCTGTAACATAGACCTCAATTGCTGATACCTAGCCTGCTAGCCAACCTCTCATGGCGTTCCACAGGTAAAGGCTTTGTGAAAATGTCAGCCATGTTGTCCTCTGAATCAACATACTGCAGCTTCAGCATCCCATTCTGTACAAGCTCTCTCACATTCTGGTATCTTACTGCAATATACTTGGTCCTACATTTCAGATTCTCTGACTCTGTTATGCCAATGCACACCTGAGAGTCCTCATTCACCACAGTTGCTCTACCACAAGTCTCACCTAGGTCTTCCAACAACTGCCTAGCCCACTGTAACTCATTTGCCATCTCTGACAATGTGGCAAACTCTGCTTCCATTGTGCTAAGTGCAATGCAGCTTTGCTTCCTGGACTTCCAGATGACAGGGCTATCTGCATAACTGATGATCAGTCCAGTCACTGACTTCTTATCAGCAGCCTCAGATGCAAAGGAAATGTCAGTAAAACCTTCCAGCTCTGACATTCCTCCGGTTATTACTAAACACCTGTCCTTTGTGCCTTTCAGGTACAATGCACTTCACTGCCATCCATTCCACCAGCCTGGGCTTCACAGCTCTCCTACTCAGTACCCTTACTGCAAAGCTGATGTCTAGCTTGGTGTTGCCTGACAAAAACAACAGACTCCTATCACAGAGTGGTACAAGTCTGGCTTTCCAAACAACTCCTCTGACTTCAAACTCTGGTAGTCAGGCATCATTGGGCTCTTTACAACCTTGGCCTCACTCAAGCCAGTCCTCTCAATCACCTTCTCTATCTTTTTATTTTGGCACAACTTGAACTCACCACTCTGGTCCCTCTCTACCTCTATCCCTAGGTAATTTCCCAGGTGTCCAAGGTCCTTAAGCTTAAACTTGTGTGCCAACTCACATTGCACCAGTCTGAACTTCTCCTGATCTTTGGCTGCAACACACAAGTCATATTTCTGCCCTGCAAGTCTATCAATCACCTCAAACACTTTCCTGTCCACCAATGCACCAAATTCCTGAGCCATGGCCACATTCAACTTTTCTTGCTCATTAGCTGAGTACCTGAGCATGTCCTCATAACTATCAGGCTCCTCCAAATCTGTCTGGTGGTCTCCTGACTCGCTGTGTCCTTCATGGAATGACAACCTTGGTTCTGCCACGCTCATCCTCAGAGTCAGTACTGCTTTCCTGGATGTCATGTCTCTGAACTTGTTCCTGCTTTGGTGTCTCTGTGTGTGTTTGTGTCCACAGAGGTGCTAAGTTGCTCCTCCTTCACATTTCTAGAAGCATCCACCCCTCAATTTCTGATGTTTGTACCATTGTTTCCCAACTTCACAAAAACATCATGGTTGCTGTGGATCTTCTCCAATCCAGCATGTGTTTCAAATCTTGCACTCCTTGAGTACAGAACTCTGCCACCACCCAATAGGAATCTGTAGCTATTCTCTTCATAGTCCATGAACCTTAACCTCTGACACTTTGGTTCATTCTTCCTGTGGAACTGCAGAGAAATAAGTACTGAGGCAAATTAGTCAAAAACCCTCACGTACTTCAGATTGGGTGCTCTACCATGCAACACAAAGTATGGTGTTTGCTGGATTGCACTGCACCACATCCTGTTGATTGTATGGCATGCAACATTTGTGGCTTCTGCCCACAAATTTGGTCGTTCCCCAGCATCTTCCAGCATGCAATCCCTCATTTTATTGATCATGCCAATTCTTCTCTCTGCCAAACCATCCTCAGCTGAACAAGCAGGATTGGTGGTTTTGTGCTGTACTCCCTTATGCCGAAACCACTGCTGCAGGCCCTCAGCAAGGAACTCCTCACCCCTGTTGGTCACAAAAATGTCCACCTTGTAGGGAAATTCACTTTTTGACCTGGTCAGCAGCTTCTCCCTTGGTTTTAACAAGGCCGCATAGGAATACTGGGTGTGCTGGTTCACAATGAGCAGGGTAAACCTGTTTCCTCCCATTCTCTTAACTTGGTGAGGTCCTCACAAGTCAGTGTGCAATACCTGAAAAGGCCTCTGGGTGGTGCACTTGCTTACTTTGGCAACAGGGAAAGCTTTGACTTTCACCCTTTTGCACACTGCACAGTCAAGGTAGCTATTGCACTGCTCCACCTTGAACTCTGGGCAAACCTCCAGGTTTCTCAAACCTTTAAAACTTGTGCCTCATTACTCTATGAAAATAGTGTGCACCCTTTTCATGTAAAGGTTTGTTTATAATACTGCCACACTTTACCTGTGCCACTATGTGGTATACCTGATTTTTCTTTACAGCTTTACCACACACTGCCCCCTCCTTGGAGATCACTCCCTCATCCCCCTTAAAATGGACTTCAAACCCATCATTGGTCAGGGATGCCACACTCACAAGGGAATTCTGCAGCTTTGGTGCACACAAAACATTATCAAATATTTTCCCCAGCCCTGGGATAAATACAGACTCTTTAAACTCCACTTTACCAGATTCACCATTAGCAAACACCACTGTTTCTACAGATGCTGGTTTTGGGTTCTTCAGTCTCCCTTTGTCTGGTATCATGTGGTGAGAACAACCACTGTTCAAAATCCAGACAGGGTCTCCCTTATTCCCATTCACAACACCCTCCACAGCAGAAACAAACCCCCCTCCCTTCCTGGGACTTTTTCTTCTGTGAGAAACATCCATTCTTTGCTGTAGAGACTCTTGGATAGTCCTTCCTGACATGTCCAGTCCCTCCAAAGGAAAAATATTGCTTGGTTCTGTAGATGGCAGCACTCCCCTCCTGGGATGTGGTTGGTTGTCTCTTGCTTCCCCCCCCCCCCCCAGCTTCCCTGGATCTCTCCTCAAAGTCACTTCTCTGGACCTCCTCCAGAATCCTTCACACAACAAGCTTAGTCCTCAGATCTGCCTCAGCAACCCCTGTAAGCTGTACATCAAAAAGTCCCACTCACTGGTCAAGCTGCTCAGGAGAATGAAGACTTTTTGAGACTCCTCCATCTGGATGCCTTTGTTGCTTCATTCTGCAAATAAGCCTTGCATTCTCTCCAGATGAGTCATTACAGAAGTTCCCTCCTGAAACTTACAACCATACAGTTTTCTACAACAAAGCATCTTAGATAAGGCTCCGTCGGGCTGATGAACTTGCTCCAGGGCACGCTACACATCAAAAGCTGTCTGCTTCCCCCTGATGTGATTCAGCTGGGTTTCATCTATGGCTGAAATGATCGTTACCCTTACCTTGTGATCATCTTCAGTCTGATGTTCATCTCTAGGGTCTGGTTGGTTTTGCACAATGTCACACAAATCCTGTTTTATCAGTAAAGCTCTCATATAGATTTTCCAAGAGGCATAGTTCGATCAATTCAGCTTCTGAAATCTAACAGCTGTTTCCATGTTTGCTCTGAGTCAGAGACAGAAGCAGATGGACTTATGCACAAACTACCAACAGCCCAGGCAAGCAGCCAACACATGTGGAAGCTAGATAAGATTTCCCTGGCAGACTGATAAACACTGACAGTGAGAAAACACACTTAACTCACTTAGACCAGGACTTTCTCTTCACCTTGGCAATTTTGGAACTCTTACAATCACTCAGGCATTGTCTACACACACACTGGGCCCGTAACCCATGTTGGATTATGCAGACAGTGAGATCTAGCATACACACATGCAGAGTTGTTGAATGTAGGCAGGAATACCCAGAAGCTGGTCTTCAGTGAAGAATCTGCTCCAGGTGGCAAAAAAATCCTCCCATATGCAGCTGCTGCTTTCGGCTTGCTGAAGAATGAATAGCTCCACATCAAGGCTTCTCACAGAGAGGACTTTAATCTTTGTTGCAAATATTTGCAAAGATATACAGACTATGAGACGTCCGTCTGGAATACTAACAGCTATACAGAGTAACAAAGTGCTTCGCCAACCACCAACCACAACTAACCAACAACAGAAATTCTGACTCTCTCCCATATATAGGTGGTCCTCTTGAGAACATGTGACAGCCATGCACTAATGAAACCTGGTTGGTTTCATCCCATTGCATCAGGACTGTTTCATCAGACCTCCCATGATTCATACCTGGCTTGTCCCATCCACTGTGCATATTGCATCAGGCTCCCCATGATACACAGCTTAATAATTGCTGATACATGCACTTGTCACTTGAACTGTAGTAATCTTGTTACTATTGCTCCAGTTCCTCTCAGTGGCCACATCCATGTCATTTTCTAGACCAGGGTGCCACATGGTCTTGACAATTCTTTATTTGCCTAATCCCATGATAAAGTCAACATTAGGAAGCTCATTCCATTTCTGAATGTCATTGGGAATAATAATAATAATAATAATAATAATAATAATAATAATTTTTATTTATATCCCACCCCTCTGCCAAGCAATCGGGGCGGCGTACAACAATACAAAACATACTTTCCACTGTAGCGTCTTTTACTTTTTATTATTATTATTATAACAAAATTAACTTACAAAGCTAATCATCACTTTTATCACAAATACAAACACAAACATTGGCAACCTTGTGCCCCGGCATATTACGACAGATTAGGATTTATCTATACTGTTGTGTTCTAATAATCCGCTTCTGAATATGTAGTTATTACCTTAATGGTTTAGCCTTTTCATTGCACCAGACATATCTAGTTTATAAACTGTTACAATTACAATTTCAGCGATTTACAACTTCTAAGTAAATGATTTTTTCTTACATGTCTTGAACACTTATTCATTTTATTATTTGAAGTATATGACGATTTTCCTTATGTATATTTTAATGCTTTTAAAGTAGATTATTATTGTATTCCCCACCTCTTTTTGCAATATATATAGGCAACCATTTTGTATTTGTCTTGCTATTCAGTTTTCCTTCTGCTAAATCTTCTCTTTTGTCTAATTCTGCTATGTCGAGTAATCTGTGTAACCAGCTATCAATGGTAGGCATTTCTTTAGCTTTCCAGATACTGGCGATTAATAGTCTTGCTAATGTAACCATAAACAGTAGCACCTTCCAAGTATGCTTCTTTTCCCAGTCCTTTATATCCTGGGTCATATTAAGCAAATATATTTGTGGTGTACAATCAAATGAGATGTTAAATATTGCACATATCATATTGTGAATTTTTTTCCAAATTTTTTTTTTTTACCATAGGGCAAGACCACCACATATGTAGCCATGATCCAGATTCCTTCTGACATTTCCAACAGGAATAATTACAGTTTTTATACATTTTTGTTATCTAACTGGTGTAAGGTACCACCTTGTTTCCATTTTAAAGAAAGTTTCCCGTAACAATTGATTACTTGTAAATTTGTGTGTTGCCATCCATGCTTTATTCCAACTTTCCAATGTTATTTCTTTGCCTATATCCTTAGCCCACCGTACCATGTGATCTTTAACTACCTAATCTTCCAGTTTCCTTTTTAGTAACACTCCATATAAATTGGCAATTTGTTTTGGTTTTTCTGTCCATAAAATATTGTCTACTTTGTTTCTAGCCAGATAGATTCCATATTGCTTTATATCATTTTTGAATATGCTCTTAATTTGGTGAAATTGGAACCATGTAAATCCTGGATCTTGGATTTGAATAATGCTAAGTTTCTTTAATTCAATAGTATTGCTTTGCTTGTTTGTCGTTGTTATTTCTTCATATTTCAACCAGTTGTTTGAAGTTTTAAATCTGCCTAGCATAGCTTCTTGTGGGGACAACCAACCCGGTAAACCTCGATAAAAGTTTACCTTTATTTTTTTTCCCATACTCTTATAAGGGCTCTTCTTATTATATGATGACTGAATCCTTGATGGACTTTGGATTTGTCATACCAAAGGTACGCGTGCCACCCAAACCTTAGGTTGTGCCCCTTAAGATCTAACATTCTTTTATTTTTAGTCCGTATCCAATCTTGGATCCACGTTAACGCACATGCATAGAAATATAGCTCTAAGTCAGATAAGTTGCAGCCACTGTTTTTATTATTATTATTATTATTATTATTATTATCAGTCAAGATCTTCCATTCAACATGGGGTTTTTTACCTTCCCATATGAATCTTTTTAACACTCTATTCCACGTTAAGAAGGGCTTATTGTTATGTATGATTGGAAAATTGGAGAATAAAAAGATAAACTTTGGTAGGACAACCATTTTTATAGTTGAGATTCTTCCATAAAGAGAAAACTTTAATCGGGACCACCTTACTAGGTCCTTTTTTATTTCCTTCCACACTTTTCCATAATTCAAATCAAATAATTCTGTACTTCTATTAGAGATGTAAACGCCCAAATATTTTGCCTTCCTGACCACTTTCCACTGTGATTTTTGTTCCAGTTCTTCTTCTTCCTTTTTTTGTCATATTTTTTGTAATAATAACCAATTTATCTCTGTTTAATTTGAAACCAGTATATTTTCCAAATTCGTCCAAAATAGACATTACCGTTTTGATACTGTTTAGGGGATCATCCAAAAAGATTATTAAATTATCGGCATGTGCCTTTATTTTGAATTCCGAATCCTTTATTTTAGGTCCTTTTATTTTGGTTTCTTGTCTTATCTTATTATTCAGCAATTCTATGATTATTAACAAGAGCAGCAGTGATATTGGGCACCCCGTCTAACCCCTCAGAAGATGTTAAATTCTTTTGATTTCTGTCCATTAATAATTAATTTAGCTTTTTGTTCTGAAAATATACTCTTAATCCATTTTATGAATTTATCTCCAAAGTTCAGTTTTTCCAATATCATGATCATGATACTCCAATTCACCAAATAAAATGCTTTTTCTGCGTCCAACAGCAAGAATGCTACTTTTTTTCTCATTGTTTTGTTTGTAATATTCCATTATATCAATAACCATTCTTATATTTTGTCTGATTTGTCTTTTGGGCAAAAAACCTGCTTGGTCCTCATGAATTCTATTTTTTAAGATTTCTTTCAGTCTGTCCGCCAATATGCTTGTGTAGATCTTATAGTCGATATTCATTAGGGAAATAGGCCTGTAGTTTTCCACCCGCGTATTGTCTTTCCCTTCCTTCGGTATTAGGACAATATCTGCATACTTCCAAGTCTCTGGAATTCCATTTTGTGTTATGTCATTAATCGTATGTTTTAAAAGGCCTATTAGTGTTGTTGCCATCTTTGCATAATATTCTGGTATAAAGCCATCCGGCTCGGGCAATTTTTTTAATTTAAGCTACTGAATAGTTTCTTCAAGTTCTTTAGTTGTTATATCTTCATTTAAATTACATTTATCATTGTCGTCCAGCCTCATGTATTCTATATTCATAAAAAAGATTTTCGATTATATCTACAATTAAAAGAAAAATTTAAGTCGGATATGAAAATGGCTGGATTTGAAGAACATAATACAGATTTGGATAAAATTATAATGGATAAAGAAGGACATCATATAAAGAAATATTATAAATTATTCATAACCAGAAATTTGGAAAGCGAGATAATTAAACAAGGTATGATAGATTGGGCAAGAGATATGAAGAAAAATATAAATATGGAAAGCTGGGAAAAAGCCTGGACCCAAACCCACAAATTTACAGAATGTCAAGACTTTAAAGAAAACTTCTTGAAAATGATGAACAGGTGGTATCTCACACCAGTTAAAATAAATGCAATATACAAATCAGGTAGAAGAGAATGCTGAAAATATGAGATTAAGAAAGGGACTTTTTACCATATGTGGTGGCGGTGTCCAAAAGCTAAAAGATATTGGAAAAAGATAAGAAGATCGATTAATGAAGCATTAGGTATACAAATTCCAAATTGCCCGAAAATCTTTTTATTAAATATACTAAATGAATTAGATAAAAAGATGGAGAAAAATATGGACATATTCTCCTCTATATGATTTCAATTGCAAGGATAACCTATGCAAGATATTGGAAAAATACAGAAATCCCTAAGATAGAAGAGTGGTTCGTGAAATTGAAGGAATCAATGAGAATGGACATACTTACAGCACTGAGGCAAGATAAAGCAGTAGATAAAGTGAAGAAACAATGGGAAGCAATAGAGGAATATATAGAAAAGAAATTGAATAAGAATAAGGAAAAAGAAAAAGAAAAAAAGGGATAAAAAAAGCAACAACAAAGGGATTAAGCTAAAAGGTTAATGGACAGAACAAGTAAAAATACAAGAATATGTAAATTTATTAGAGGCATAAGCAGTGGTAAATATATAAAGAATTTGAGAACGAAAAGTAGTAGTATCAAAAGGGTTATATAGTATTAAGAGAAATAATATGTTAATGTAAGAATTTAATATAGGAATATATATGGAAAAATTATTTCTAGAGGAATATATGGAAAAATAATAAAATAATTCCAAAATTGTGTATAGTAAAAATAGAGAAGATGAAGACAGTAAGATATAGCTAGTCTCAGAAGATAAACAGCGAAGAGAGATAATATAGGAAATATATAGAAAGCAAGTAAAGTTAGCCCAAACTGGGAAGAAAAGATATTCAAGAAACAGTAACTAATAATAATTTTTCTTGACTTTTTTTGTAGCATGTAAGCATATAAGAATGGATGTTTTTTTTTTTACTATATAATGATAGTTTTGTCTGTGTAGTTGTTATATTTGTTATATTTGTTATATTTGTTTGTATTTGTTTGTGTTGTTTGTATGGTTGTATGTTTGTAATGAGTTTTAAATTTAATAAAAATTAAAAAAATAAAAATAAAAAGATTTTCGAAAGATTTGTCAACTTTATTTCCATTTAGTTCCTTCTTATATATATTTGAAAAATAATGAAGGAATTTCTTTTGAATGTCATCCTGTGAGGTAGCCTTACCTTCATTGTCTACTATTTCCATGATTGTTTTCATTTCAGACCTATTTTTTAATCTATTTCCTAGCCATTTTCCTGATTTATTATCCATATCAAATTTCTTGCGTCTTGTTTTTTTTAATTTTTTGTTCAATCTCCTTCTTCAATACAGCCTTTAGCTTCATTTTCCAGTAATTTAGTCTCCCTAGACAATTTATAGAGGGTGGGTCTTTCATCAAGTCCTTTTCTGATTCTTTTATTTTCTCTTCCAAATTTTTGCATTCTTTATCTTGCAAAATTTTAGCTTCTTTGGCTTTATTTTTTTTTAAAAAAGATCCCCCCTTATAACTGCCTTATGACTGTCCCAAATTGTTTTTGCCTGTAGGGCATCTGAAGTATTTTCAGTAAAGTAGTTTTTGATATCCTTTCTCACTTCATTCAATAAAAACTCATCAAAAAGAAGGCCTGCATTAAGTCTCCAGTTTGTTACCCATTTACAAAGACAACAAAATTGGACTATGATCCAACTCAAACCTAGCCAGTATAGACATTTCTTTAATTTTTGTAAATAAAGATGTCGAGATCATAAACATATCTAACCTTGAATAAGAACTATACTGTGTCGAATAGAATGTAAAACCTCACTCCTTTGGGTATAATGTGGACCTCACTCCTTTGGGTATAATGTGGTTATGAAGGTCAAACACTTGCATCATCTGCGAAAAAGGTTTTCAGTAGCTTACCCTGATGTTTGTTTTTAGTTGATCTGTCCCATTCTGGGCTTAATACCCTGTTCCAGTCTCCCATCAGTAATACCTTCTCTAATTCATATTTTTTTTCAGTTCTTGTTGATCTTTAAAGAATTTTGCGCTGCCTACATTTGGTTCATAAATTCCCACTATCATCATTTTTCCTTGTGGTATTAATATTTCTATAGCTATATAGTGGCCCTCATTATCCTTACAGATTTCTCTTACCGGGATATGCTTTCTAATATACAGAACCACTCCTGATTCACTCTTTTCATGAAGTGAGTAGAAGCTTTGTCCCAATTTAGCATTCTTTACATAGTATACATCATTCTTTTTAATTTTTAACTCTTGTAAGCAAACTATGTCCTGCCTTTTCTTTTCTAAATAATGAAAGATTTTATTTCTCTTATGTATCATATTAATCCCTTTAACATTCCAGGATAGGGTTCCATATTCTTTTTATTTCACAATTCTGTTTCACAAACAAGGAAATCAAGAAAATAAAAACACCGCCCCTCGCTGTATCTTACACAATCGCTATTAATTTGCCAATATTAAGTCAGTGCCTCCTTCCTCCTCAGATTCTTGATCTGTATTTTTGTCCTTCCTTTTGCTATCTGTATCATTTGTCCCATTTTTGTTTTCCTGCTTTTCCCTATCTTTTCTGGCTCTCCTAAGGTATTCTTCTGCTTTTATCTTAGATTTTATTCTGAATCTTTTCTGGTTGTATTTGAATACTATGCCCTCTATCTTGTCCCAGTAGTATCTAATGTTCTTTTTATTAAGAAATAAGTCAGTTGTCTGTAATCTTGCCTTTTTCTTAAAACTGTGACCGGAATGTCTCTATAGATTTTTATAGTTTGACCATCTATCTGTAAGATTTAATTGTAGATTCTTTGAAGTACGTCATCTCTAATCTTAGACCTGGAAAATTGGATTACCACATCCTGAGGTAGGTTCTTTTATCTAGCAGCTTTTAAATTGATTCTGAAAAGCTTTTCTATTTCCATTTCCAGATACTCTTTTGCTATTTCCATGAATCCTGCCAATGTTGGGATTACTTTTGTATATAAATCCTCATTGGGTGTTTCAACTAGACCTCTAAATTTAAGACATTTTTCCCTGTATCTTAATTCTTGAATGAAAATTAGATTTTCCTCCGTCTTTTGCTGCTCTTCTAACCGTTTTGTTGTTTCCTCTAACTGCTGTGTCTTTTTAATAGTAATTTGTTCCTTTTTCAGATTAGACATATCCTTAGTTAAGCCCTCTAATGTCTTTTCAAATTTGCCAAGATCTTTATTTAAGTTATCATTTGATTCTTTTCTGTGTTCCTTTAATTCTTGACCTTATTTCTTTTTGAATTTTTTAAAATAGTTCTTCAACCATTGCCTGCATTTGTGTGTTGTCCTGTATTTTGGGGGGCATTTCTATCGATCCTCTCCTGCTATACTGTAACTCTGCAGTTTGCAGTCTAGTAGTAACTGACATACTAAACAGCCCTCCTGTATAATACTGATGCTTAATTAACCACTGTACCAATGTGGGACTATACACGATGAATTAAGTAATTCTACAATACCTACGCCACCAAAATATAGTACACATAAGCTTGGTTATATCCAGGAATGAACACTTTCCTTATTCTAAACAATATTCAATGTTATGTAGTTGTTTTCTAGACTATAATGAGAAGTCCAAGTTGTAACAGCTATAAACTCTTAGTCTCTAATATTGCCTATAAGATAAACTTTTCATGCACAGTCCTTAAGTATGGGGGTCACTGCCCAACCAGTAGAACTGAGAGGTCTGGCTTTGACCCTTACCTCCCTTCCCACCTCCTATGGGCCCCTATCTATCAGTCCTCTTTCCAGAGATCTGATATTGTGGGAGAAAAATTCCTCCACACTCCCCTTACTTAAGCAGTACTAAGCCTCCTCAAAATATGAGCTTATATTCCAGGTACCATGTAAGTCACCAGATATGCCTAATACAACAACAAGCTGATGACAAAAACAAGATTTAACACATAACAATTACCAACTTGCTTAAGGCAGCACTGACAGCATGTGGAAAATTAATATGATGTTTTGTAGTGCCGCTTCTTCTGCCAGGACTCATAGGACTCCTCGGTCCACCTCCGTTAATCTGCTGCTATTGGGCCGAGACCTGGGCTGCCGGGAGAGAAAAGGGAGAGGTGGTTTATATAGCCGCCACCTCCACTGCTGCTGCTACTGCTGGCTGCCTTGGGCTCGCCTCCACCACTCCTTTGCATCTTTTACAAGAAACAATTTTTCATCCTTTTTCCATCCATCTTTCCATTTTTCCTGATAGTACTTAGATATTTTCCCTCTGTGCTATGTACATTAAAAAATAATGGGGAGAAAAAACAGCTGAAGAGTAATAAAATGAAAGCAGCAGCTCATTCTTATTGTTATTATTATTAAAAGTGTGTATTAGTTTTTAGTTTTTAATATAACAAAAATAATGAATGTTACATGTTCTTGATATTCATTAATTTTCTTGAAGGAAGCAACAAATAATTTTGGTGATTTCCTTTCTAATGCAAGAAAATATTTAAAAATTACTTCAACTAATTGAAGTGGGGCAGGGATTCCCTGCATAACAGACACTGTCAGCAGGGGCTCTTGAGGAAGATAGCAGTGGTCCCAACAACATTCTCATTAGTCTGTGGGGAGGTAGAACCAAGACAGCAATGTATAGTATTTACTGAAAGATGTCTGCACATGGAGGGCATATTTTCCCTCCACAGCTGATGTTAGTGTGAATAATTTGGTTTAGCATAAGAAGAAGAAGAAGAAGAAAAGTTAAAAACCCCCAGTGACACATGATTATTATCTTTAAGTCAGCTTGAAGATGCAGTCAAGGGCAAACAGTTTTTGCAAGTGCTCTGTGTATGAATGACAAATAATTTTTTTAAATATATATCATCTTACTGTACTATATTATTAATTGATTTGTATATTTCAGATCAATAACACTATCTCAGTATTTCAGCAGAGGTTCTTCTTGTTGTCTGCAATCTCTTGGATTTTTTTATTGTGATTTTCCATAGTAGGTCAATCGTGTGTCTAAACTGGCACAATATATAAAGATTGCAAGGGAGTAATGTTCTAGACCACACACAATTATTCTTTAGAATCACCTACAGGTATTTCAAAGTAAATGGCTATTATTCTAAACTGTGCCCAGGTATTAGGTATATAGGAAAAGAGAATATACATTTTTGCTTTTAAAATAGTTTTTAAAAAAGCATGAGCCTTCATTCTGATTTGGTGTATGTTGGCAGCATTGCTATAGCAATTATTAAGACATTTATTTATTTATTTATTTGCCCATTTATCTCCCAAATGAAACTCAAAACAGCTTACTGTTGTCAGGAAACCGTCTCCATTTACTACTTGCTCAGCCATGCCAAAAAGCAAGACAAGTCAGGTATCTGGAGTAAAAAATCAGCTCTTTTCTTGTGCTGAGAATAGGCTGCCAGGCACTTCAGGATGCAAAAACAAGGAGCATCAGATTCAGAGTGTAGTTACTTTTTATACCTTTACTGATAACGCATTCATTAGCCACTCCCTGTGTGGTAGCACTACACTATTCTATAAGTCACTGTGGACATGATCTCCCCTTGCAGACCACTCCTCTGGCCAATACACATTCCAAGCATACTTTGGCCAAAGGTTAAACCAACAATGCATATATGTCTGAAGACACAATGTGAAGCAGTATATGTGAGCTATCTTTTTAGAGCCAAATTTCTGCTCATCAGTTCCCCCCCTTATGGAGGTGGGGTGACACTTTAAGCCCCAACCTCAGTTCTCTGTTTGATTAATTCTTTGCATTACTTTTTCATAATAGGGGACTTTTTGTCTCAATTCCTTTAACTCCCCCCTCACCTGTTCAAAAGCATCTGCGGTGGCATTTGCTGTTTCTTCCATTATCCCTGCCAACTGCCTACTCGTTTGTGTATTTCTTGCTGTTACACACATTGGGGACATAATCATGGCAAACATGTTCCTTCATAAACATCCCAACTTTCCATTTCCCTGTAGCTTCTAATTTCATTAATCCTGGGAATTTTCCCAATATGTGTACAGCAGGGACTGCCTGTGCAATATAACAATATCCAGTCCAGTTTCCAAGTACAACTTTGCATCCGTTGTTCCCACAAATAAAATAATGTCTTGCTAAGGTCATCTATTTCTTTACAAAAAGATGACATTATCCACTATATATTACATCCTTTAATAGAGGCATTGGCAGGACCATACTTCATAGGAACAATTGATACAAGCTCCATTTTTAATAATGTGGTCTTACATTGGCTAAAGTCTGTATGATACTGAATTTTGTTACACTGGCAACAAATTTACCTTGTGGGGGTCCCCAACAACCTAATATATGATGTATCATTTGTCTTTGCTGTTTCCAAGTTGGATTAGTGGCAATAGCTTGCTTGAACCAAATATTGCTGGTTGTCTGAGCATTATTAACAAGGATGGGAATAATTGGAATTCCCCCCCCCCCCCCCCTTGTGTCTATTAGGTTGTGAACACAAATCCAGCAATTTGTCTGGTTCAAACATTGGGAAACTAATGTAATGAATTGCAAAACAGAAAACAAAAACAAAAACAAAAATGCCAAAACCTATTTTTCTGTATCAACCCATAACACAGCATAAACTAAAAGAAATTGATCATTTGGGGAAATTTCTTCTGAACAAATATCTCAGTCGATTCAGATATTCACTGTCCCACACAGTCCATGCCCCTGCCTCCAGAGAGGGGCTCATCTTCTGCCCACCTGCGGCCGGTCCAGACTACTCTCAGGGCATGTGGCTGCTGAACCTCAAATGGTTCAACTTTCTTCAGGAATGATGGATTCATGATACCTGTGCATAAAGACAAAGCAAAACAAATAGACAAAAACAAAGCAAAGCAAAACAGGCACTGCACATATTTGACAATTGTTTTCTCTCCCATTACGTACATTCTCTACCATTACATACATCCCATGTGTCACTAATAAATTGACAAAGTATGGTTTCCCATACATCATCTAAAATAGGCCAGCTCCCATTCCTAAACTAGGCGTGACCCTAACACGTAGCAAAACAATGAGTAAAGCTTCAGACCACTTAAACTTTGCCTCTTGGTAGATCTTGACTAAGGGGCATTGCAGACTGGCCCAAAGGACTGGCCTGGGGGTGGAGTTGGGGCGGGGCAGCCACATGCCGGCCGCCCCAACCCCAGCCCAATGCCATTCTGATGCCACGTGTCCATACGCACAGTGCTTGGCATCAGGATGCCTTCCCGGTGCAGTGTGCAGACACGCTGCACTGAAAGGGTGTGGAAGAGTTACGGCACCGGCTCTTAGGGAGGCAAAAGAGAGGATTGGAGCCACAGCATTGGGTTGCTGCGGCTCCGATCCACTGCTAGCAGGGGTGGCCCAGAGCCGCCTATCTACATTGCCCCTAAATGTCTCTTTTAAAGACTGGTTTAAATTTTTCACTTGTTCATACTCTGTAGTTTCCAAGCAGTATAGTATTCTCAATCAATATCCAAAATTTTGGCAATGTCCTTGATATTGTCTGTGATGAAATGTCAGTCTCTGTCTGTCTGGATGACCTCTGATATTCCAAACTTAGCAGTCAGATCCTAGAGAGGTTTCTTTGTTAGTCCACAGTTCTTGCTGTGGAGCAAGCAAAAATCTCAATTCAAACATCATCATCATCATCATCATCATCGATTTTGATGTGAAGTCGTAGGCTTTGATAGCCAGCATCCATAGTTTTTGTGGGTTTTTCGGGCTGTGTGGCCATGTTCTAGAAGAGTTTCTTTCTGACGTTTCACCAGCATCTGTGGCTAGCATCTTCAGAGAAAACTGAAATGGAAGAGCATGGGTCTATATATACTGTGAGACCCTGGGTAGGGAGGAGTGGTTCCCAGGCGAACTGTGTGTTGTTCTGTGTTTAATAGGTATTGTTCTGTTGTTAATGGCATAGCTTCAGGTTAGCAATCAAGGATATTGTCTGCTATTGTCTGCTGGGAAAGCCCCTGACCCTGGTTGGTTTTCCATTTGCATTTGCTGAGTGCCAATTTTCTTATTTTGTAGGACTGGTAGCCATATCTTGTTTACTTTAAGGGTTTCTTCCTGGTTGGTTTTCCATTTGTATTTTGCTGAGTGCCAATTTTCTTATTTTGTAGGACTGGTAGCCATATCTTGTTTACTTTAAGGGTTTATTCCCTTAAAGTAAACAAGATATGGCTACCAGTCCTACAAAATAAGAAGAAACCCTTAAAGTAAACAAGATATGGCTACCAGTCCTACAATGTACCTAACTTGCAAAACTGTTTAGTTAGTGTGTCTGCTTTGACCACAGATGGATACAAGTTGAGCTTTGAGGGGGATTAATGCTTAATCTTTAAAAATGATGAAATTTGTGCTAAAGCCATTAAGAAAGACAAGTTGTACTACATGACTGATGGGGAAGAATGTGCATTTGCACAAAATGAGCCTTTGCATTCAAATTGCATTCACTATTTTCACAGAGTGCTGGGTCATGTTGGTTTTCAAAATCTTTTAAAACTGGAGAAAATTTGTCCTGAGTTTAAAATGTCACCATGCTCAAATCACCTAGAGTGCTCAGTTTGCAGCAGGATTAAGTTGAAGGCTTATCCTGTGGCCAAACGAAGCAAATTTAAAGCAAATAGACCATTTCAAGCTGTGCATTGTGACATTGCTAGACCGACAAGTCCGACACTAGGGGGCAGCAAATACTTCATGGTGATTGTTGATCGCTTCACAAGATTTTCCTATGTGATTCTTTTGAAAGAAAAGGGTGAAGCAGGAGAAAGATTTAAAGAATGGATGAACATGATTGAGAGAGAATTTGATTACAAAGTAGGGTCTTTGGTCACAGACAGGGGAGGCAAATTCTTGTCTCACCACTTGAACAATTGGTTAAGAAAAAAGGGAATTAGGCATGTTACCACTAATCCTTATACTCCTGGGGAGGATGGGATTGCTGAACGTAGGATTGGCATGTTGAAGCAAATAAAAGATTGCATGATGCTTGATGCAGGTGCTCCAGAGCACCTTTGGGGGGAGGCAATTCTCACAGCTAACTTTTTGGCAAACCGTATTTGGAATTCTGCTGTGAAGAATACTCCTTACCACATGCTTCACAAAAGACCACCCAATTTGAAATATCTAAGAGTCTTTGGGCAATATACTAATGTGTATGTGCCTACAGCTTTCAGAAAGAAAGGACAGCCCAAATGGAGACGACTAATGTTTGTTGGTTATTCAGGAAACAGTTACAGGTTTTACCTGGGTGGAAGAGAAATTCTTTTTTCAAGGAGTGCGAACTTTGAGAAACATTCTGGGTGGGAGAACATACATTCAAACAAAGAGGTGTTTCTTAGACTGGATCACTTAGAAACGCAGAAAGCACCACCTGCCAGAAATGGAGGGGCAGTGAAGCAAGAGTCAGATTCTTCAGATGGTGAGGCTAGTACATCAGACAAGTTGTCACATACACGTCCACCAGCGCCTAGAATGACAGAGACTAGGAGACACAGAGACAGAGACACAGTCAAGCACAGACACTGAAGATGATGAAGGAAAAACAAAACAATAGTTTTGAAAAGAACCACTAGAGTAAAAAAAAAAACACCAGATCGTTTTAAGGTGCAGGAAGCTAAGACTTATACAGTTGTGGTAGATGAGCCTGAGAGTTACAAAGAAGTACAAGACTGTTGTGATGAGGAAAGGTTAAAATGGGAGTCTGCAATGGAGCAGGAATTCAAGTCTTTGGTAGACAAAAATGTGTTTGAAATTGTTGACAGGCCTGAAAATCACAAGGTGATAGGTTACAAATGGGTTTACAAAAAGAAATTGATGCCTGATGGTAGTCAAAAATACAAGGCCAGATTGATAGCTAAAGGATTTGCACAACAGAGGTTTGAGAATTTTGACAAAACTTTTTCCCCAACAGCAAAGCCTGAGAGTTTGAGATTGGTGTTGGCTTTGGCTGCAAGGAGGGGTCAGTTGGTGCATCATTTTGATTTTGAGACTGCATACTTAAAAACAAGTCTTGAGGAGACTGTTTACATGGAGCAACCTTTGGGGTTTCAACAGGATAGTGACAGAAAGGTATACAAATTGAAGAAAGCTTTGTATGGTTTAAAGCAGAGTGCCAGAAGCTGGAATCTTTGCATACATGAAGAGCTGGTGAAGTTAGGTTACCAATGCAGTATAGCTGATGTGTGTGTTTACACAAAAGGAGATGTGATTTTGGTGATTTATATAGATGACTTGTGTGTAGCAGCAAATTCAAAACAAGAGATTCAGACAGTAAAGAAAGAGTTGTCAAAGAAATTTGGTGTCAAAGATCTTGGAGTTTTAAGGTCTTATCTAGGAATTGATGTTGAATGGAGTGAAGATGGGAATTGTTTGTTAAGTCGACAGAAGAAAATTCAAAGTTTCATAGAGAAGTGTGGATTGCAGGATACAAAAACAATGAAAAGTCCAATGTCAGTTGGTTATGTGAATAGTAAAGGGATTAGAGAGTTTGAAAATCCAGAAATGTATAGAAGCTTTGTTGGGAGTTTGATGTTTATTGCCAATAACTTGACCAGACATTTCTTTTGCCGTTGGGATACTTGGAAGAAAAGCAAATTGTCCTACAGTGGAGGATTGGACAGCAGTGAAACATTTGTTGAGGTATTTGAAGGATAGTTTGGATAGGAAATTGAAGTTGCAAAACAGTCGAGTTGGACTTGAATGTTTTGTTGACAGTTCGTTTGCTTCTGAGGTACAAAATAGAAAGTCAGTGACAGGATTGTTGATTAAGTTTAGAAAAGCGCAATTGTGTGGAAAAATAGAAAACAGGGATATGTAGCCCAAAGTACAGGAGAAGCCGAGTTCGGTGCCTTATCTGAGTTAGTTAATGAGATTGAATGGAATAGACAATTGTTAAAAGATTTGAATGAGGGATGTGTTGATCCAGTGTTGATAAATGAGGATTCTCAATCTTGCATTGCAATGGCTGAAGCTGAAAACCTGAAGTGCAGAACAAAATACATTGGAGTGAGATATCAAAATGTCAGAAAAATGGTACAGAAAGGGATTGTGAGTCTGCAGTACACTGAATCAAAGCAGAATCAAACAGACATCTTGACGAAGGCATTGACCATTGATAGACACGACCAGATGTCACGTCTACTTGGCATATCATAAATTTAGGCCTAGCCATTGAGCTAAGTTAGTTTTATAACAGTTTTAGTTTAGTGTGCAACATACACACATCATACATTTCAAGAGGGGATTGTCAGGCTTTGCTGGGATATATAGTCAATGTTAAAATGTTGAAATGTAAAGATGTGTGTCTGTATTTTTCTTTGAAGAGAAAACTGCTTCTTGGGCCTAAATTCACAACAACCCAGTCCATGTGTTTGAGAGTCTAAACAAGGAAAATTAACAAGCTAGAATACTGTGAGAAAGAGGTTTTGTTTATAGAAGGGATTTAACAACAAAGATTGTTTTGAGAAAGTCAGTCACATGATAGAAGAAGAACAACAAGGGGTTTGGTTAACACACGCCATGTAAAACCAACCAATGAGCCTGGAAGGTAACGCCCAAAGAGGTGGAGAAAGGTAGGCTGGGAAATGTGTTTTTGGGAGAGCAGTTAGTCTTCTTTTAACCTTCCAGCTATATGGAATAGCTTAACTATTTTGCAGAAGCTGTAGCTGGACTTATCTTTCAAAATGTAGCATTTAAGGATTTGTTGTTTTGTTCCTGTTAGCCAACCTGGCTAAAGTGATAGTTTACTGGACTTTGTAGATTTTACTTTGCCTATGCTATTTTACAATAAAGACTAGAAGGCTTGCTGGAACTGCCTGCGTGTTGCTGATTTTTGCAGGGCAAACAGCCTTGCTATAACGAACTGCCTTCTGCATGGAGCTCACCACAATCCATCATTTTCAACAAGAAGAACCCACACAGCAGGCAAGAAGGCCCTAGCAGCAGATAATAGTAGCTAAGGGCAGCTGAGAGGGGCAGCTAAAAGGTGGATGGATAAACAGACCTATGTTACATTTGAGCCGGGAGATTATTCCGGGAAGGCCTGTCAGAAGAGATCCGTCTTCACTGCTTTTTTAAACCAGTCCAGAATGGTACTAAGGGGGATCTCATCCGGCAGGCCATTCCATAATCTTGGGGCGGTAGTGGAGAAGGTCCTCTGGGAGGTCTGCGACAACCTAGTTTTCATCGGCTGTAGCAGATTCCTCCCAGAGGACCGGAGTGCACTGGGGGGGGGTCATACGGGATGAGGCAGTCCTGGATATCAGATGGACCCAAGCCATGTAGGGCTTTAAAGGTTAAAACCAACACCTTGTACTGAGCCCAGAAACTAACAGGCAGCCAGTGGAGGGATTTCAGCACAACTGTGATATGCTCTCTCCTAGATGTTCCGGTAATTAACCTGGCTGCCATATTTTGAACCAATTGAAGTTTCTGGGTTAGGCACAAGGGTAGTCCCATGTAGAGTGCATTACAGTAATCCAGTCGTGAGGTTACCAAAGCATTTACCACAGTTTCAAGATCCCTCATGTCCAGAAAAGGGTGCAGCTGACGTATCAGCTGAAGCTAATAACAGGCACTCCTGACTGTCGCACTCACCTGACTAGTCATGTGAAGCAACGGGTCTAGGAATACCCCCAGACTGTGAACACAGTCCTTGGAAGAGAATGTGACTCCATTCAGGACTGGAAGCTGTATTCCCAAACCTGGTTTTGGGCCCGTCACTGTTAGTACCTCCATTTTGTCTGGATTCAGTCTCAATCTGTTTTTCCTCATCGAATCCATTACCGCCCTAAAACAGTCATTGAGAGGAGAGACACCATCTGAGGTCTGAGCTGACAAACGGGTCATGGGGAAGTATATCTGGGTGTCATCAGCATACTGATGACACTGTGCTCCATGCCTCCAGATGATCTCACCCAGCAGCTTCATGTAAATATTGAACAGCATCAGGGACAGGATGGTGCCCTGAGAGATGCCACAATTAAGCTATATTTTAGAAGAGCAACTGTCTCTGAGCCTCACCCTCTGGGATCTGCCTCTGATTCCTAATTCTCTCAGGTGAGCCAAGAGAATGGCATGCTCTATAGTATCCAAGGTCGCTGAGAGGTCCAAGAGTACCAGCAGGGTCACACTACCCCCGTCGATGCTCAAGCAGAGATCGTCAGCCAGAGCAACCACGGCAGTCTCAACTCCATATCCTGTCCTAATGCCGGTTTGAAATGGATTGAGATAATCGGTTTCATCCAAGACAGCTTGGAGTTGGGAAGCAACGGCCCTCTCAATCACTTGCTTAAAAAAGGCAGCAAGGAAACTGGTCTATAGTTGTTCCTGTCCAGGGGTTCCAGGGAGGGCTTTTTCAGGAGCAGCTTAACCGCCACTTCCTTTAGGCAAGATGGTACAATGCCCTCCCTGAACGATGCGTTGATGGTATCCCGAAGGAATACCCTCAATGCTTCACCACCACCATCACCCCCGGACAACCAGCCAAGATGGACCAGGATAGAGGGGGCAAGTCATCTTCCTCGCTCTACCAAGGAGCTTGTCCACGTCATCGGTACTCACAGATTGAAGCTGATCCAGTAAAATGCCATCAGTGGAGTTGTTGGACACCTCGTTTATGGATTCTGTCAAAACACTGGCATCTAGGTTGGCTCTTATCCAAGAGATTTTATCTGCAAAGTAGATGTTAAATGCATCACAGCAAGCCATTGTAGGGTTAAGTAGAGAGTTGTGCACAAGAGGTACCTGCATCAGTTCCCCCACCACCCTAAACAGCTCTGCTGGATCTCTGCACTGCATGTATTGTCTCCCGATAGGAATCAAGATGTTTCCTATGGTGAGTTCTGTTGGATAAGAGTCAAGTCTTCTGCCATTTGCATTCTAGTCCTTGTCCAACCCGCTTCATTCTCCTAAGCTCTTCAGTATACCAGGGCTTACGATTTGGAGTGGGCTGGAAAGGACGCTTGGGAGCGATTGTGTCGATAGCCTTGGTAAGATTGATGTTCCAAGTTTTAACCAAAGCTTCGACAGAATCACCAGCATTACCAACCATTAAACCCTCAAGGGCTTTCAGGAATCCAGTTGGTTCCATTAGCCTTTGAGGGTGCACCATTCTAATAGGTTCACCACCCCCGGAGGGGCAGACAGTGGCTCTTAGTTCCATCTTGACCAGGAAATGATCTGTCCATGACAATGCAGAGGTATTAATAACCTCCGCCCACTGATATTCCTGCTCCGTACTAAAGACTGCATCGAGGGTATGACCTGCACAATGTGTGGGCCCAGTAACAAATTGGGATAGGCCAATGTTTGTCATGGTTTCCATGAACTCCCAAGCTGCACCAGTTAGATTTTGCAAACTGGTCTTGAGTGGGATGTTGAAGTCGCCCAGAACTAAAAGTCTGGGCAACTCCAACAACAACTCAGATACCAGTTGGGTTAGCTCAGTCAGGGAGTCTGTTAAGCAACGGGGTGGCCGGTATACCAACAGAATCCCCAAACTATCCCTGGATCTCAGGCTTAGGTACATACACTCGATGTAAGCTTTTTTCTGGATAGGCTTCTTGGTCAAGGTTAGGTTGTTTCTATGAACCAAGGCCACGCCGCCGCCCCCCTTCCCCTTATCTGCTCATTAACTGAGTATCTGGCTGGGAGGGCCTACACTCATGTTACAGCACTGGTGTCTCCCAGCCAGGTTTCGGTAAAGCATGCCAGGTCAGCTGCCTTGTCCAATAAGTGGTCATGAATGATGTGAGTTTTGTTCTTTACTGACCTGGCATTGCAAAGGAGCAGAGTACGGGTCTGTGGAATGGATGGTACGCTCTCCAAGTTATTCTGGGAAACAGAGTGAACTGAAGGAGGGATAGATATTAAACATCGATCCCTTCTTCTTTTGTAACATTTCTTCACTCTGTTGCCACCATACCTTACCTTCCCCCGCATAACCTCAATTCCTGCTCCCAGATTATTCCTGGCTCTGTTACATAATGGTAACGACAAAAGATCCAGTTAGACTCCCGTCCCACAGTGCAAGAGGGCATTTTCACAGATTTTTAAAGGAGAAACTAGATGGTTCAATAGAATCTTGATTCCTCTCCAGTCCTGACAACTATTCAAAACCAGCATGATGTAAAGCTAGATGGATAGTAAATGCACTATATTATTGCTCATTATCAGTCCTCCTGTGGCTTCCACATGCTGCCGCTGCCGCTGTATTGCCAGGGGAAAGATGTTCTCAGGCAGGGTTTTAAACCCGCCGGCATCCCCCCGGTTTCACTGCTGACCGTGGCTTCTGTGAGAGCTGCGCAGGTGGTGTCAATCAGGACTCAGTCCTCTCCAGCCCCAGAATGTAACTGCTGCTGCTGTGTTGCCAGGGGAAAGATGTTCTCAGGCAGGGTTTTAAACCCTCCGGCGTCCCCCCGGTTTCACTGCTGACCTCAACCTCTGCGAGAGCTGTGCAGGTTGTGTCAATCAGGACTCAGTCCTCTCCAGTCCCAGAACATAACTGCTGCCACTGTGTTGCCAAGTGACAGATGTTGCCCCAAAGAAAGTACACACAAATACTTGAACCTGCCACTTTGGGGTAGCTCAGCAAAGTCCATTTGCCAAATCTCTCCAAGTTGAATCACTTTGTAGGCTGCTCCCAGTGGTGGTCTAGGCTGGATTCTTGGGTTGTTGGCTCTGCAAGTGATGCAGGTCTTGTAAGTGCACTTTTTCTGCTGTTGATAGCAATTTTTCCCCCAATCAAAAGTCTCTGGAGCTTCTGTATCGTGGCTTCTGGTCCCTGATGAGTGTTTTCATGCAGCTTTTGAAGTATTCAAATAGCTTGGCAGTAGTACTTAGTTCTGTGGAGCCAAAACCTCCTTTTTGGTAATCCTTCAACTTTGTTGCCAATTTATCCTCTTTTTCAGAATATCTAGGTGCCTCTGCCATTGGAACCAAATTTCTTGGAAGAAGAACTCACATCTCTTCTGTCGCTGGTAGTTTATATCTCCAGTACTCTCTGGCTATCACTTTCACTGCCAAATCTGCTTTCTAGTTTCCTTTTGGTCACATCCCAGTCTCCTCTTCCAGTGAGCTCTGCTGCAACCTCTCAAGCAACTTTAGGATCTTAGGGCCACTTTTCCTCCTTCTGAAAGTAAACCTCTTTCTTTTCAATTTTTAAATCACAAAACATTAATAGTCCTTCCCTTTGTTAGTTCCAAAGCTTTTGTCAACTCTTTCTACAGCTAGAGATCTAGCTTCTGTTGGGTTCCACTTAGAAGCCACTATATTTTCCAAAAGCATCTTCACTGGCATAAACAGTCTCTAGAATGACTTTACAATAATTGGCTAGACTTTTCTCCTGTTCAATGGACATAAAAGAGGATGGATTTAAGACACTACAGTTCTGTAGAGAAATTCCTTCTGCAAGTATGATTGCTTGATACCTCCCACTTCTGTCTGATGTCAGCCAATGTTTTCTTTTGTCTCAAAAGAATGAAAACTGCATGTGGCACATAAACAGTTAATGGCTGTCCCAAAGTCAATTTGTTAGCTTCCTGTACCAGCAAAACTGGTGGGATGGAAAAGAGGGTTCCAAGATCATCGAGGTATGACCCAGTGTTGTTGGGGTAGTGCCCAGCACAGCAACTGAAAAGCCAGGCAGCAACAAATCCAAGTCACGTCACCAAAAACTATACTATTCTACAGGTCTATACTCCTCTACAAGCACTACTATTCTACAGGTCACTGCAGACATGATCTCCCCTTGCAGACCACTCCTCTGGCCAATATACATTCCAAGCATACTTTGGCCAAAGGTTAAAGCAACAATGCATACATGTCTGAAGACACACTATTCTTTTTAGAGCTAAATTTCTACTCATCATTACTAAACACATTAAAACAGAACATCTAAATCATGGAAGTGTACAAAAGTTTTTAAAGTTTTTAAAATCATGAAACCATGTATTCAATTAAAATAAGACCTTTCAGTTTCATATTTCATATCTAATTATTTTCAAGACTTTAACATTAAATCACCGAAAACACTTTACATGCAATATACAAATATAAATACAAAAACAGGACCACTAGTTGCATATCCATCTACCTGGGAGCCTATGATCAGCCACCTAAAATGAGAAAATATGGCTAGACCAGCAATTCTGTTTCGGAACAATTTTATTTTAATTTTCTTTGTAATTTTTTAAAATTGCCTATTTTTGAAACAGTTTGAGAATATTCTTATGTTGATTTCATAATATCTCTCTCCTCCCCCTCTCCTTTGTTTGCATTCAGTGACATCATTATCTAAGTTAGTGCATCTGAAGTGATCTGATGTGGGAATTGCAACATTTTCTTCCAGTTGGTTACAAGTCTCCTGCCCCCTTCCCTCCCCCTACTTTTTAAAACTTCCAGTAGCACTGATCTAATCAAAACTTCATTCACCTTGTAATCCCTTGATGAACTAGAATCACCCAAATGACTGAGCCATCAGGTAAGTATGGTGAGGGCAGGAGGCAATAAATAAGAAGAAAGTCAGAAGCAATATTAATCAACAGCTTATTATCCTTATCAATATATATTTTCAGGAAGTGTTTTGCTTCCTTTTCTCTAAAATCTCTAGTTTTAGCCTGTAGCTTATTGGATGTGGTTCTGGTGAAGCAAATGTTATCTTTAAATAGATGGAATTTATTCGTAATAAAGCAAAACAATATTGTCCATAGTATCCATCAGACATTTCTGTCCTATGCCCACATATGAGTGAAAATTTACACACCAGCTCTGAACTGGTATTTTGTACAAACACAAAATGTGATCTAGCCTAACAAGTAAGAGCCAAAACAGATCTGCTGGAAAAGCCAGATTCTAGATGGCTTGGGGGCATGGCATTTTGATGGTGCATGCCCCCAAGCCATCTGGAAGCTGACCAGCCAATCAGACAGGGGCAGCTTCTAGCCAGTCCAGAGGCATTGCATTTTTATGATGCACACCCCTGGAGCACCTGGAAACTGCCTAGGGATTGTGCGGGGGTATCCTAAGGTGGTCCAAAACTGGCCCAAACAGAAGTGGATCTTTGGGATGGCAGCGGAGGGCACCTTCAGGACCATGGTGTGTGTTTGCCATGGACCTGAAGTGTTAGGATATGAATGGGATATACAGTCAAAGGTGAAATGTAAAGATGTGTGTGTGTGATTTTCCACTTGAGAACAGTTTTTGGACAAGGCACAAATGATATTTGGAGAAACGGGGTGAATCAGTGCCAGGTGATAACGGAGACATCAACAATGTATTTTCCCAAAGATATAAGTCAGAGACAGAGACTTTGTTATGGATAACAAGATATATCAAATACGTAAACATCGTTAGCTTGGGAAAGATAGTCACATGGTGGATGATGGACAGCAAGAGGCTGGGTTAGTAGACATCATACAGACATTATCCAATTAACATAAAGTTAACACCTAGAAGGTGGAATATGGGATGGGCTTAGAAAATCCTTTGTCTAGAATTGTTTATTGTTCATGATGTGAGCGTGTGTGGCTGACAACAGTGGTTTTAACTGCAACAAGTTGGATTTTAATGCTTTTGGGATTGTAAAGATGTAATCTTGTATGGCTGAACTGGACAAGTTCATCACAATGGATTTTACTTAGTTATTTTATTTTTACTTTTTATATACATTAATAAAGCTATGCTTTTGGACTTTACAATGTGTCTTCTTGACTGAGGAAGACAGGATTGCCTAGAGAAGAGAAGCTGAGCCAGTTGATGGCAAGTCTACACAGTGGCTGTGGATCACAGCAGCCAGGTTGTCCTGCAGACTCTGCTGGGTGCCAAAGGGCATCACTATAACACTCATCATCCACACACCAACAAGGGTTATGGGCCCAGTCTGTGGCTTGTTTTGCCCAGTTATGGCTAGTTTGCCAGTTATGGCTGTGTCTGCCATTTAAGACTGTTTTTGCCAGTTTGTGGCTAGTCTGGCTGAGAGGCTTGTTTTGCCAGTCTGTGGCTAGTCTGCCAGCTAAGACTGTTTTTGCCAGAAGAGTGGCTTGTCTGCCAGATGTGGCTGGTCTGCCAGAGGACAAAGAGGCCAAATGTCCAGGAGGACAAAAGCCCAAGAGTCCAGTTGACATGTTTGCAATGTGGCCAAGAGACAAGTATTGCCTATCCACGACTTCAGTTGTGTCCAGGACAAGGAAACCATGCTTCAGTGGTTGCTGGGAAAAGCAGAGGTGGCTTCAAATCTTCAGATGTAAATAACAAAAGTTTACTGCTAAGCTGTTTTGCCTGATGGCAGAGTACAAAACTCTTTAAAGACAGTTGTCTGAGGACTCCACTCTTTAAACAGCAAGATACAGAGAAAAACAAAGCCTGAGAATGCTGGGAATACTGCGGGTTCAATGCAGTGAAATTTTTGTTTTTGTTCAAAGCTGCAAACAATTCTGTCAAAGGCCATTTTGTTTGAAATGAAAACAGCTGGGCCTTGAGTCACAGAATACATGTTGCAATGTATGCAGTTTTAAAATGCAGCATGATTGCTGGACACAGGCGGTTGCCTAAGCCAAGAAAACTCATTCTGTTACCCCTCTCTGAGTTACAGTTAAAGTTTTGGGAGAGGATGTTTCTTCAGCCAAAGGTTTTGGGAACTGAAGAAAGAATGAATGATTTCTACACAACTTTGTCATAAATGCTGTGGTCAAAGGACTTTACAGTTCTTGGTGAAAAATACAAAAATCCCTGGTGGGGGTAAAGTTTTACACAGTGGTCAATGCTGTGTGGGGCTGTAGCAGTGTTGCTAGAGGCCTGAAGTTCCAAAAAGATGGAACTGTTAAGCCAAGCGGTTTGCTTGAAGAAAAGCCAGAAGTGCTTAGCCTGGGGATACCTAAGCAAGCACCTGAGATTTCTAAAAACGCCTGAGACAGCACCTGAAGTCAGGTAAATGCGTCTTGAAAAGGCAGTTGATGCACGGGAGAGAAACCGATTTTAACTACAACAGAACAGGAGTTTTGAAAATGACAATACAAGGATGTTTGCTACAATCAACAATCTATCTACAACCCAGAGACATTGGGAGAAACAGAGAAGCTACAAGCTGTTTTACAGAGCTGTGACTGTGACTCAAACAGGTGAAACCTGAGGACAAGAGTCTATATATTCTGGGACATATGTTGCAGTTTTGCTGAAAAATAAAGAAATCCTCCAATCTTAAAGATGTTTATCTAGCTGATGGAGGGGTAAGAGATGATAAAAAAAAAATTGAGAAATGTCTACATGCCAAGTTTTAGTGAAACTTTGAAAATGTTTTATGTATACCTGATTTTACAAAACTGTTTAGTTAATGTGTCAGGGGATATACACTGAGTTTTGTGGGAGAAAAATATAAAATCACCCCGGATGGGGAGGTGTGTACAAAAGCTATAAAAAGGGAATATATATATATTTATACAAAGTGAAACAAATGCTAAATATACAGGTGTGGGAAATGAATAATTACATTCTGGTTATACACATCAATAATATAAAATCCTAGGGAATATAGGATTTGAAAGCTTGTTTAAGCTGGTGAGATATAGGTCCTGAAGTTTGAAAAATGTCTTATTGTACAAATGATTTGGGAGATGTTTGGTTTGCCACAGAATAAAAAGTCAAGTTTTTTCCAGTGACAAAACCGAGCAAGTGAATTGCAAAAATGACCTGTTGAGATTGCTGTTAAACAAAAGGGACAAATGTGTGTTACTGAGTGACAACAAATATTTTCTTAGTGATTATGGATAGATTTTCCAGAGTTTTTATATGTCAGAGTTTTAAGACAGAGATGTGATACAATTGAAAGTTTTTAACAATGGATAAATGTAAAAAATTGATTACAAGGGTCTTTGCTCATAGACCAGAGAGAGAAAAGAGAATTCTTGGCTCACAGTTTGAGAAACTGGCTGAGAAAAAAGAAATCCAACATTATTTCACATGTTATGTGGGGATCTACTAAATCTAAAGTATCTGACAGGTTTTAGATAATATACAAAGATATATGTGCTAACATGTTTTAAAAGAAAAATTAAATCAAAGTGTCAAGATGGTGTTATAAAATATTCAAAAATAACAGTTAGAGATTTCACCTTGATGGTAGAAAAAGTTTTAATGTCTAAAAAATAACAATTGTGAAAAACATTCAAGCTTTGATTGGGAGTTCCTGCATGTCAGGGGGTTAGACTAGATGGTCCTTGTGGTCTCTTCCAACTTTATGATTCTAAGTTGAAAAAAGATACATTCAAACAAAAGATTTTACTAAAAATAAAACAGTTTAAAGATCCATGTGTCAGGAAATGGAGGGGCACAAAACATACAACACACAACAAACTTTAATCTTTTAGAAGTGAGGAAAACACTTTAGTTCAGACAATACAGACAAGATTATCAACAAATAGAATGACAATAAAACAAAGGACACACAAGTCCAGACACACACACACACACACAAAAAATTCATAGAGAGTAAAAACAACACACAAGTTTATTATACAAAGGACAAGAGTTTATACATAAGTGGCTGGTGAGCTGGAGAGTTTCAAGGAGAGTTTTAAAGAGTTTCACACAGTGTCAGAGAGTTTCAAAGAGTTTCAGACAGTATCAAAGAGTTTTAGGGAGTTTCAGAGGTTTTAAAAGTTTTAAAAGGTTTTTTCCTGTTGAGAGAGGGAGAATGATACACTGCAGTACAACAAGAAGTTTAAGTGTTTAAAATTGACAAAGAGGTGTTTAAAATGTGGTTGATAAAGTTTTAAGTGCTGATAAAACAAAATATATAACATCAAATAAGATAAAATAGATTAAACAGTTGTTATAAGATTTACATTATAAACTGTCAGTTGTGATATATAGGGATTCACAGACATACATTTTTTTTCATGACAATAACAAAAATGTTAAAGTATAGATCAAAATAAATTAGAGTTTTATGACAAAATGCTAAAGAGAGCTAGTTAAAAATGGAATTGTGTGCCTAAGGGTTTAAGGCCAAAACACAACAGTATAGATATATTAACAAAGGTTTTAGAGATAAAACAACATTAACAATAGTTATAACAGATTGAGATGCCATTTTAAATATATAGAGTCAAACATTGTGCTTAGATGGTTTTAATAACAACAACAATAATTCTCACACATCTATACATTTCAGGAGGGGATTGTTAGGATATGAATGGGATATACAGTCAAAGGTGAAATGTAAAGATGTGTGTGTGTCTGTGATTTTCCACTTGAGAACAGTTTTTGGACAAGGCACAAATGATATTTGGAGAAATGGGGTGAATCAGCGCCAGGTGATAACGGAGACATGAACAATGTATTTTCCCAAAGATATAAGTCAGAGACAGAGACTTTGTTATGGATAACAAGATATATCAAATACGTAAACATCGTTAGCTTGGGAAAGATAGTAACGTGGTGGATGATGGACAGCAAGAGGCTGGGTTAGTAGACATCATACAGACATTATCCAATTAACATAAAGTTAACACCTAGAAGGTGGAATATGGGATGGGCTTAGAAAATCCTTTGTCTAGAATTGTTTATTGTTCATGATGTGAGCGTGTGTGGCTGACAACAGTGGTTTTAACTGCAACAAGTTGGATTTTAATGCTTTTGGGATTGTAAAGATGTAATCTTGTATGGCTGAACTGGACAAGTTCATCACAATGGATTTTACTTAGTTATTTTATTTTTACTTTTTATATACATTAATAAAGCTATGCTTTTGGACTTTACAATGTGTCTTCTTGACTGAGGAAGACAGGATTGCCTAGAAAAGAGAAGCTGAGCCAGTTGATGGCAAGTCTACACAGTGGCTGTGGATCACAGCAGCCAGCTTGTCCTGCAGACTCTGCTGGGTGCCAAAGGACATCACTATAAAACTCATCATCCACACACCAACATGAAGTGTCTTCAGCAGGGGCAGTTTCAAGCCACCCCTTCGTGGCCATCAGTTTTGGCCCTCAAGGTTATTTGCAAGTATAGATTATATCCAAACATGACTCCCATATGTGGATGATGCCTATCAGGCCTACTGCAAGAAGGAACTAGTGCTTCTGGTTGCAATTTTAGGAAATAAAAGTTCAGTATTCCTTTCCCCCACCATCTACATAGACTTTGTGCCAGATGGAGTCAATCAACATTACCAGCACAGATACAGCACATTTACCTGCACACAGAGGCTTTGCAAAGAAGCAGTACCTTACAGGAGCTTTTATTGATTTAATCAATTTATTTCTTTATGAACAATAGATGTTATATGAAGTAATGTCAGAGTTCTCTGGCAAACAGTTTCAGACTAACTGTTCTAACATATAAAGCTGGTGATTCAGCTTTGAACATTAACATAGAAGAAATGTAAGCAAATTCAGGCTGTGTAAAATAATCACTTTAAATACTGTCCATGTCACCATATTTCTTATTTCTGTGAGCGGTTGTGAAAGCTAAACAGTGCAGAAAGCTGATAGGAAGAGAATCAACTCATTCAAAATGTGGTGCTGGAGAAGAATTCTATGAATACCATGAACAGCTACAAAGATCAATAAATGGGTCCTAGAGCAAATTGAGCTTGAACTCTCCCTATAAGGCTAGATTACTATGAGAAGATACTACTATTATTACTGCTACTACTGTAAAGAGAAAAGCTGCCCCATTTTGTGAAATTTTGGGTTTGAGCCCTGGCAAGAATACAGTCAAAAATTAATTCCAGACCCTTAGAAATGCTGTTGTAATGTTCAGCCTCACTCACCAATTGTTTATCCTAGAGGCATTGCCACATCATAACTGTTGCAATATACAACACGGTGAATTAACATGCAGAAAGGTGCTCTAAACATTGTAGGATTATACTGCTTGCTCTTTGTTTGGGATAAAACAAGAGTATCAGATTGAGCAGATGTACAAAGGAATAAATGTTCTTCAATAAAACCCCAGAGTATTTATTATAACAAAACAAGTTGCAATTCCATCTCCATACTACACTGCTTAAGCATAGTTAATCTTCTCCAGTTTAAGTATTACATTTTCAGCACTATAGTTGCTTCCCCTGGCATGACCCTAGGCTGTTCAGATAAAGTTATATATCTCGATAAACACATGAGTGAGAGGAATAATAGCACTGGCAATATGTGTGCTCAAATCCAGTCCTACCATTAGCTAGAGCAAGAGAGCAAAATCTCAGGGAGCAATTTTGGATGTAACATAAAAGGATAGCAAATGTTTCTTATTTCATTTATTATGTGTGTATATGTGTATTTTTGTGATCAGGAAGATTTGCTCCATCAGGTACCAGAATAACTCGACTGTCCTTTGAGGATAAGGATTGGTGTCATTTGCTGCTCTGCTTCAGGCAGGAAAAAAAAATAGCTTACCTTTACCTATGATGGCATCATAACCCCAAATAGGAGACATTGGAACAGAATAATAATAAATGATTCATTGAAACATGTTGGAAATATCAACACTATTTTAATAACTGGGAATATTACTGTACAGAAGCAGGCCATGTCACAGAAATAACAAGAAGGTGGATGAAGGGTTTTTTGATTTTTTAAAAAAGTAATATAGTTTTGAACTCAAACCCATATTCAGTTAGATGCCATTGCTGTTGGATTTACTTCTACATATTGAAAGAGATAGCTGTACAAAATGATGATGCAATCCTATTCATGCTTCCCTTCGAGCCAACTGATCCAGATTTACATCTGTGTAAACCTGCACAGGATCAGGATATGTTATATTTTACAGTATTGCTAATCTGATATGTAACCAAAAGATGGCAGCACTATATCCACTTTATATTAACTTCAGATTTTGTAAATGAATAGTTTGTAATCTCATAAATTTTTCATTATTATTGTTATTAGGATTTACTGGTTACATTTTGACAGAGGAAAAAATCAATATTCAAGGCTTCTTATAAAGATACACTAAAATATGAAATAAGCTACAAAAACGGAAGAGAAAAAAATTGAATAATAGAAACAGCAGTTAGCAGCATTAAGTTCATATTTACATCAACCATGTTTTTTTTTAAAAAAATGTGGAAGGTAATTCTTACATGGCATAATTTCCTATTATTACATTTGAAATGGCTGTAATGTAAGCAGTTTGGGGATTAAACTGTTAAGTGTCATGACACACTGTAGTCTCTGTTTATGTACTTTAGCAATATGAGTAAGTACAATAAAATTTAGCATCAGTTGCTTGAGAACTCTTCTGTCCAAAAAAACTATTTTATGTCTGTGGTTTCTAGGTACAGAAGATGCAGGCTAGCCAAATCAGATCCAGAGCACATCCACATGTAACAAAGACACTAAAAATGATGGCTTTAGTACCAGTACCAAGAGAAGTCATATCAGATCAATACTGGAAGGAAGGGACATCTGAACAGAGGAGGTAGACCTAGGGTGAAATTTAAAGTTTTTAAATTGGATGTTGATTGGCACAATAGAACCTACTCTACTTTTCCTTTTTCTGCAGCTTCCATCATCTTCTAGAGTCAAAGTATAGGATGTGTGGAGCAGGAATGTAAAGGATATTGACAAATATTCAACATATCAAAATATGGTGTTTAAACAATGATCAACCACCATACAGTTGTTCACATTTGGAGACTCTTTTGTCCAATAAGTGAATGAGGGGGGTTGCAGACTGCCAGAAATAGTGCAAATTGAGTCCACTTTAAGGGTTAGGGTTAGGGTTAGGGAATCATGGGAACTGTATTTTATTGTGGCACCAGAGCTCTCTGACAGAGAAGGCTCAGTGTCTCAGGAAAAAAAGAAAGAAAGAAAGAAAAATTCTCATGATCCCCTAGCACTAACCATAACCCTTAAAGTGGACTCAATTTGCACTATTTCTGGCAGTCTGCAAACCCCCCCCCCCCCAAGTTTCCTTTCCCTTCCTAACTGATAAGTGGAAGCTTCAAAGGCCTTTTCCAGAGTTTGACACATGCTAGGCCACCAGGCAGGAAATGGAACTGTACAGACAGAACACGATGCTCCAACTGCTTGAACTAAAACCTTGGCCTGTGCAGTTTGCCTATATATCAATAGGCACTTTCAGACATTCTTCCAAATGTGTATATGAAGGAAGGGATAAAAGGAAGAATCCTGCTAGTGGGCAATCAAATTAAAGCCTCAGCATGGTTTGAATTTCAGAGGATAAATACACAATGAAAGATAGCACACTTGAACTTTACTTATTTAGTTGTTTTAACGAAAATAGGAGACCAAAGTTCAAAATGCATCCATTGTATGTCACATATGAACATCATTCATGTGAAATTTTAGCCACTTGTCTCTTTAAGTATCCACTAATAATTGGGGACAAATGTACCGCAAAAGCACTAAAAACAGTACTTTTTTTTTTTTTTTTTTTGCAAGACCTCTGTAACATCTACTTCCAGGTCAACAAAATGTTAATTTTCATGTGATGTTTCAGGCACTGTCCTTAAATATAGTAGGAAACTGATCCTTTTGGGGTCTGCTCTGCCACACACACATAAAGTTCTACAACCATCCAGACCCATAAACTGTTGCTTAATATTTTAGTTCATTTCTACAGAACAATCTGGAAAAAAGGGCAAACTCAGAATCAAGACCAATGATTAATTCTGTTCAAAAACCAATCATAAAGATATTTTGAAGACCATCAAAGGAAACATGATTTTAAAATAATAACAACAACAACAACAACAATACACCAAAGCTCAGGTAGACATTGGTGTTCAGTAAATATTCCACCAAAACAAGAAGACCTCTTCAGCTCTTTCCTGCATAGTGAGAGCCAAATTAGCCTGGTAGGTCACCATTAGCAAAGTACTTCATTAAGATGCTGTAACAGCATGGCTTGCCACAAAGGACAAGCCATGCTAGATGAGTTTTTCATCATAATCCAGAATTCATGAATATTACACTTATAATCAAGCGGTATGTTTGTTCAGGCAGGGAGACACTATGGGAACTACAGAACTACAGTGGTTATGCCTTCGTAATGCACAATTACCCCTGTAGTTTTGTAACTCCCATAGTGTCTCCCAACCTGACCTTCTCATAATCTTCACTTACCAGGCAGCAGCCGCTGCAACTGAGAGAAACCTGTTCCCTGTTGACAGGGAAGCAGCTTATATTCCCAACTCCTATTATGAATGCAACAGCCAGAAACCTGTCACAATTCCACCTCCATATGGGATTGCTCAGCAATTCCATATGAGATTGCTCATATGAGCAGCAGTGGGAAAGTCAGTCAGCTTCCCAATCAACAGGGGAACAGACCCCCTTTGCTTGAAGTGGCTGCTGCTCAATAAGTAGAGATTTGGTGACTTTCGTGGTTCTTACATATTTCCTAAAGTAATGAATACATAATGAATGCATACTCTAAGTTACATATTCATAACTGCCTTTGTGATTTTTTTTTAAAAAATGTGAGATTAAATTTCACACACTGTTATAGATGTAATATAGTTCACATGCCAAGATATTACTGACTCTGGTACTATTTACCAAAAAAGGAAAGTTCTCTGAAAAGAGACATTTGCTGCCTCACCCTCCCAGGGAAGGATGGCATGAAGCCATCTGGCATGTTTTTTGTTTCAATGGCTTCCTTGTAGTGCTTTTTACATGCAATCCAGATCTACCTGATTTTTCTTCTTTTTCCTATTAGAAGAGGCCTAAAAATACACATGAACAGCATTTTAAAAAGATAAGATTCTGAATGCTCATTGGCATGCTTTGGAGTCTCACACAAGAACTAGAAATGTGCTAGCCAGATATAGTATGATAGTTTCAGTTAAAATAACAATTACATAACAACAACAACAACAACAACCAGCACTTTGTGATTTCTCTTATATTCCTTAAGTGTTATGTATGAAATTTTGTTTCATATTTCACTTCAAACAAACATCACTGACAATGTCAATCAGAATATAGGAAAGAGTAAATGTGTAAGAAGCTGCTCACTCTGAAGAGAGGAAAAGATTACTCTATTCACTTCCTCTATGGTGTGAGTAGTGAAACTCACTCCACAGGTTATTACCTAACAGACATTTATTACTGAAAGCACAATTTTCCACCTTGTTTTCAAAACAATATTTGGGGATTTTATTCGCAAAATGTCATTGAAATTCAGAGGTACTAAGGCATATTTCAGGAACAGGTTATGGCCCCAATTCAGTTAATTCATCCCTGGTATTTACCTTTCCTTGATTTATGAGTTCATAATTTATCTATAAATTGATGGAGATTGTACTACATACATTTTATTTTTTCCTTAACTCTGACTAAATGTCCAAAATTTCTAAAATTATTTATAGAATCCAAATATGTGTGCTTTGCTACATCTTTAATATAATTTTCATTTTATCAGTGTGTTCATCCTCAAAAGTAATTTGTGGCTGCATCTACACCAAAATATTGGTGGGCCCTGGATTTTCCAGATTTGCAGCAACCTTGAGTTTTTCTATACTATTACTTAGGATGCTGAAGCAGATTGTGGTAAATTTAAGTGGCCATAGGTTATCCAATTTCAAGGTCATTTCATAGTAAAAGGACAGTACACAACCCAGTTTTCCTGAATCATTTTCAGAAAACAGTAAGGAGACTAGCTCCATGTGCTCTAAGATGGTCAACTGTTTGTTTCTTTTGAAATGGCCCTATACATCTCAAGTATATGAGAAAAGGTGTTGGGCTGTTTTAAAAGGAATAAAGAGGTGACCATCTTAGAGCATGTGGAGCTTATCTTCTTACTGTTCTCTACTTTTAACATGTTTTTCAGTATTATCTTCATCACCTGAATCATCTTCAGTCACACTATATTTATTTTCCAGTCCATCAAGCATTTTCTCTCTAGTACAGGATACTCCTGTGTCTCCTATTTTACCACAGAAGGACTGGACTTCAGCCTGCAGTAAAACAAAGCAAATCAGTTAATCAGAGGTGCACAGATGCAGATATAAATATCTACCAAGCAAATACACTGATATCCAGTTATGCACACAAACACAGCAACCCTTAAGAAATGATAAATGAACCCCTTGAATGTCCTGCTTCTTGAGAATTGTCATTTCTTGGCAAGAACAATCATGTGACCACTGTTCCTGTCTGTCCCACCCCAACCACCACATGTTCTTCCCTCTGCCTCCAATGTGAATCTCCTGGCTACACATATGCTCATCTTCATTCTCCTGGCAAATATATAGAAAACTGAGATTTTTTTCCCCCTCTGTGGATTAAATCCTGCAGGTTCCTCAAAACTCTATATCCAGTGTGAATAGGACAGAACATGTGGCTGGATCACCGCCAGTTCAAAGTGAATGAACTTTTTTATTAGATAGTGTAGACAACCACTGAGAGAAAACCCATATATAATTGCATTAGGATTCTTCTTATTGTACATTTTACCAATGCAAATGTACAGTCTTGAGCACTGAGCATTAGTGTTGTGTTGCATTGTAGAAGATAAAATCATTAGAGCTGCAAGAGAACATCATATTCCATTAAAAGGGGATGTAGGCTTGGATTCTTTTCGTATGTTCATTTTGTCCAAACAGAATAGAAAGAAAAGAATAAGAGAAGTGATCTCTTTGCCGCTGTGGAGGGATTAAATCAATGGATTTCATTTGAATCCTGGTAAATAGTGGCTAGTAGTCCCATAATGTTGTTGTCACTGTACAAGTGCATACACTTACTGTCTTATGATGCTGTTAAAGAGAGAAATGCTCTAGGGAGATGGAGACAGTAGGTTTTTCTCCTATCATCTTCCCAAGGATTGCTAGCCTTTACAACTCTGGCTTTGTTTCACAATTGTCAAATAAGTGAAGAAATAGGTGGCATGCTGGGGTTGCTGCCTTTGAGATTCTGCCCTAAAATATGCTATCTAGGCCAAAGGGAGAGATAATGTCCTGAGCTGTCTCCAGCCCTAGTGAGGGATCTTCTATGCTTAGCAGTGCCACTGGGCCTTGTCTGCTGGAGGCCTAATAGAGGAGGCTGGACTTATGTAAGATGCCCAGAGTCCTAACCACCTTTATATGGGCTCCATCTTAATATAAGGCAAGAAATAAACAAACTGAAATCGCAGGACCTAATTTCACTAGGTACTTGGGAGATGGAGGTCTATGGGACATCAACTCCCAGAACCACCAGTAATGATGATGTTGTGGGGAGTTAATCAAAAACATCTGGAAATCTGAAGGTTGGGAACCACTGGTATAATCTGCCACTTTCTCATGTTGTATGGAATGTGCCCCTCCCCTTCAATTCTACTCTAATCTTTGGAGAAGTTCACACATGTGCAAGCCACCCTCTTGTTCATTCCATCCAATTCCCATTCCTGGATTTAGGATAATGTAGAAAAGTATCAGTGTGAGAACCAAACTTTGCATGGATGCAATAAATATTGGCTCTCAGTAGTATCCATGATTACATCATCTGGGGACATGCAAAAAGGAAAGTGACTGTTGCAATGGCACATTGCAAGAAAATAAGCTGTCTGTAAGTGGTTAATATGCTGACTTTGTTGATTGCAAGATCAGCAGGTTGGCAGTTCAAGGCCTGGCTGCTGCATGATGGGGTGAGCTCCTGTAACTAGTCCCAGCATCTGCCAATCTAGCAGTTCAAAAGCATGGAAATGCAAGATAAATAGGTACCACTTTGGTGGGAAGGTAAACAGCATTCTGTGTAATCATTGTGGCCACATGATCACAGAGTAGTCTCTGACAATATTGGCTCTTTGGCTTAGCAACAGAGATGAGCACTAACCCTATGGTCGGATACAACTTGACAACCTTGTCAATGGGGAATACCTTTACCTTTTTTATTGATATACAGCTTGATTTATACTGAAATGTTTTCAGAATGAGCTACCAAATGAGGTCAGTCTTACATGGGAAAGAAGAAGTGGACAGATTGTATCATGTATTAACTAAATAGTATTTAGAAATCCATTCTCCTTATCTCAGTAACCATAGGGTACTATGATAATTTCACTTGCCTTATATATCTGTTTTTGCATTTATTCAACAGAAAATTAACTTGCAGCAGCAATGTCTATCTTGCATAACCTGGTCTTTTTAATAATAATAATAATAATAATAATAATAAAACAAATGCCCATCACTCGATTCAAATTATTTCATAGAATCAGTGCAAATCCCAAAGAACAAAAGTGGATGCTGAACAAATGAGCTGTCCAATTTTCAATAATGCTTTTGTTCAGTTGTTGGGGGGGGGGAATCAAACTTGAAAACAAAGCAGGAAAATAATTATGCATGCTGACAGAAAGTTCATTTCAACTCACAGAAATGTGAAATAATATTATTATAGAAACATCCAAAGGGTGGGAAAAAACATGATCCTGTCATTCAAATTGATGGAAATGAAATTAGAACTGGAATCTTGGAAGTTAGAAAACAGTGGACATCACTGGTTAAGTGCACACAGAGGACACTGTGTGTGAGCATGTGAGCGTACCATTTTGAGAGAATGTGATCAACCCCCATTCTTATCAGGACAGAGTGTCTTTTCCCTTTTCCCTATCAAGACAGAGTGTTTTTTCCCTTTTAAATCAATTTTAGTTCTCCCCCCCCCTTATCATCTAAGAGTTCATGATGTTTTCTTTTTCTCCAGTACATCATCTCAACTCTAATCAGACCTAGATATATGTAATAAATTTACTCCACAGAGATGTTTTATTTTTCCTTTTTAAATCATTTTCTTTACCCAGTTTGCACCTCTCAATATGGAAATATTGAGATCAAATATGGATCAAATATGGAAATGGGGACAATATAATGATATGTTGAAATTATCGCTCATTGAGCAATGGAATGATCATACTACCACCAAGTTATCAATGGCCTGACTGTGTCATATTCATTCTTATTCAAAATAATGTACCAAATTCTAATGGAAATTTTAGTTGGTACAAAAATGGGCAGCAAGTTCATTGATTAGATCGGTCCAATGCAATCCTAATATGTTGATGCTTTTTTTAAAATCACCACTAGCTTAACATCTACTACCAGGTCTATTTCAAATGTTAGTATGGCCATTAGTTCCTAAACAGCTTTGAACTGAGTTATCTGAAGACTTGCTTCTTCCCAAATATATCTTGCACCTTGAGATATCTTCTGAAGTCCTTCTCAGCTGCCTGTATCAAATTAAGTACAGCAGCTGGTTAGTAAGAGAAGTCCTTTTCAGAGATGTCACTTGTAGAGTAGCAGATTGAAGAGATTTACTGTCAACTGTAAATATTACTGTAATATTTTTAGGACCTGATGTTCTGTTTCTTCACAACTCTGTGGCCCTTGCCCTTGACACCGCAGCAGCAAGCACTGGGCCAAGGAAGGTGGGCGTTGGCCCTTTAAATTTCCATCTCTTCCAAGGCAGTGTGTGCCTGTTTGAGCTCAGGGCAGGACTATATAAGCCCTGCTGGAACACCGGCTCCAGGGGACGTCGCAGCAGCAAGCGCTGGGCCAAAGAAGGTGGGTGTTGGCCCTTTAAATTTCCATCTCTTCCAAGGCAGTGTGTGCCTGTTTGAGCTCAGGGCAGGACTATATAAGCCCTGCTGGAACACTGGCTCCAGGGACACCGCAGCAGCAAGCGCTGGGCCAAGGAAGGTGGCCGTTTGCCCTTTAAATTTCCATCTCTTCCAAGGCAGTGTGTACCTGTTTGAGCTCAGGGCAAGTCTATATAAGCCCTGCTGGAACACTGGCTCCAGGGACACCGCAGCAGCAAGCGCTGGGCCAAGGAAGGCGGGCATTGGCCCTTTAAATTTCCATCTCTTTCAAGGCAGTGTGTGCCTGTTTGAGCTCAGGGCAGGATTATATAAGCCCTGCTGGAACACCTGCTCCAGGGACGCCGCAGCAGCAAGCGCTGAGCCAAGGAAGGTGGCCATTGGCCCTTTAAATTTCCATCTCTTCCAAGGCAGTGTGTGCCTGTTTGAGCTCAGGGCAGGACTATATAAGCCCTGCTGGAACATCGGCTCCAGGGATGTGGTGTGGCAAGCACTGGTGCTGCGAGCTGGAATATATCCTCCGGCGCTAGCAGTGGCTGAGGTGGTATTTTGTAGAACAAATGTGAGGACCCTAGGTCACTGCTCCAGGGACGCCTCTGAAGGTCAGGAACAGAGACCAGGCGGCTGGGCGTTTAGCCATGGTGCACGCCCAAGGACCATCTGCCTTGGACCTTACCACCTGAGGTGACGAGGAGGCTGGGCATTTGGCCGTGGCACACTCCCAAGGACTATCTCGCCTAATCTTGGCGCCTGTGCTGGCGGGGAGGCGCTGCGGGGCTACAGGAGCTTCTTAAGCTCCATTTACCACCATTGACTGCAGTCCTGTGGCCTGGAGTTATTGTCCCCCCTTGAGGCCGGGAATGTGGTGCGGGCGGCTATCGGAGTTGTGCAGGGGAACGGAAGGTATGGTCATAACAGAGGGAACATATGTTACAAAAGAAGGAGGGATCGCTGTTTGGTAGCTATCCCACCTTCAGTTCCCCCTGTTTCCCAGAATGGCCTGGAGAGCAGACCAACCATTCCACAGAACCTCACACTGCTCCTTTGCAATGCCAGGTCAGTTAAAAATAAAACTCATATCATCCAGGATCTTCTGGATGAGGACCTGGCTTGTGTCACAGAGACCTGGCTGGGGGGGGGATAGCGCAGTTATTTGGGCGCAGACCCTCCCAGCCAGGTACTCTGTTATAGAGCAGGTGAGGGAAAGTGGGGGGGGGAGGCGGAGTGGCTCTGGTTCATAAAAACACCTTGACCTTGACCAGGATACCTGTCCAGAACACAGCCCACTTCGAGTGTATGTACCTTAGCCTGAAGACCAGGGATAGATTGGGGATTCTGCTAGTCTACCGGCCACCCCGTTGTCTAGCAGACTCCCTGACCGAGCTGACGCAGCTGGTCTCTGAGCTGCTGTTGGAAACCCCCAGACTTTTAGTTTTGGGGGACTTCAACATCCTGCTCGAGACCAGCCTAACAGGTGCGGCTCGGGAGTTCATGGAGACCATGACAAACATGGGTCTATCCCAATTGGTCAACGGGCCCACACATTGTGCAGGTCATACACTCGATGCGGTCTTCAGTACGGAACAGGAATATCCGTGGGCGGAGGTGGTAAGTACCTCCGCATTGTCATGGATGGATCATTTCCTGGTCAAGACTGAACTCAGAGCCAATATCTGCCCCACCAGGGGTGGTGGACCTATTCGTATGGTCCGCCTTCGAAGGCTGATGGAGCCTATGGGATTCCAGAAAGCCTTAGAGGTTTTAATGGTTGGGAATGCCGGTGACCCTGTCGAAGCTCTGGTTAATACCTGGAACATCGACCTTACCAGGTCTATCGACACGATCGCTCCCAAGCGTCCTTGCCATCCCACTTCAAATCGAAGGCCTTGGTATACACCGGAGCTTAGGAGGATGAAGCGGGCTGGACAACAGCTAGAACACAGGTGGCGGAAGACTTGGCTCTTATCTGACAGAACTCGCCATAGGAATTTTCTTCGTTCCTATCAGGAGGCAATACGCGCAGCGAAGAGAGTCTTCTCCTCTGCGCGTATTGCGTCTGCAGAGTCTCATCCGGCAGAGCTGTTTAGGGTGGTGAGGGAGATGACGCAGGTGCCCCCTGCGCCAAATCCCTTACTTAACCCAACGACGGCCTGCAGTGATGCGTTTAATAACTACTTTGCAGATAAAATCTCTCAGATAAGAGCCGACCTAGATGCCACTCTTGAAACAGAGTCTATAGGTGAGGTGTCCAGTAACTCCGTCAATGTGGTTATACTGGATCAGCTCCAATCTGTGAGTACCAAGGACATGGACAAGCTGCTTGGAAAGGTGAGGAAGACAACCTGCCCTCTTGACCCTTGCCCATCATGGCTGGCCGTCCAGGGAGGGGATGCATTGATGAGATTCCTTACGGAATCCCTGTGCTTGGTTCCTTACGGATATCATCAATGCATCCTTCAGGGAAGGATATGTTCCATTTTGCCTAAAGGAAGCGGCTATTAGGCCACTTCTGAAAAAACCTTGCCTAGATCCCCTGGATATGAAAAATTATAGGCCTGTGTCATTGCTGCCATTTTTGAGCAAGGTAATCGAGAGGGCGGTTGCTCTTCAGCTCCAAGCGGTCTTGGATGAAGCCGATTATCTAGACCCATTTCAAACCTACTTCAGGACAGGCTTTGGGGTTGAGACTGTCATGGTTGCCTTGACTGACAATCTGCATCTGAGCATCGACAGGGGTAGTGTGACCCTGTTGGTGCTCTTAGACCTCTCAGCGGCTTTCGATACAATAGACCACAGAATCCTCTTGGACCGCCTGAAGGGGTTAGGTATCGGGGGCACTGCTTTGCAGTGGTTCCGGTCCTTACTCTCGGGTAGATCCCAGAGGGTGCTGCTCGGGGACTGTAGCTCTAGTAAGAGGGAGCTCACTTGTGGGGTCCCTCAGGGGGCTATTTTGTCCCCGATGTTATTTAACATCTATATGAAGCCGCTGGGTGAGATTATACGGAGTTATGGTGCTGGGTGTTATCAGTACGCTGATGACACCCAAATCTATTTCTCCGTGTCTCGTTCGTTGGCCTCGAATTCCAATGGCATCTCTTCTCTCAATGAATGTCTTTGGGAGGTAATGGGCTGGATGAGGAAAAACAAATTGAAACTGAATCCAGACAAGACGGAGGTGCTCATGGTAGCGGCCCCAAAACCAAGAATTGGGTTGCAACCTCCAGTCCTGGATGGGGTCACACTCTCCTCCAGTGACTGTGTTCGCAGTCTGGGGGTGCTTCTTGACTCGTCGCTCCTGATGACAAATCAGGTTAATGCGACGGTCAAGATCGCCTGTTATCAGCTTCGGCTGATACGCCAGCTGCGCCCTTTTCTGGAAGTAAGGGATCTCGAAACTGTTGTACATGCACTGGTAACCTCCCGCCTCGACTTCTGTAATGCGCTCTACATGGGTCTATCCCTGTGCTTGGTTCGGAAGCTTCAGCTGGTTCAGAATATGGCAGCCAGGCTTATTTCTGGTTCATCTAGGAGAGACTACATTACTCCGGTTTTGAGGTCCCTCCACTGGCTGCCTATCAGCTTCCGGGCCCAGTACAAGGTGTTGGTTATTACCTTTAAAGCCCTAAATGGCTTGGGTCCAGGATATCGCAGGGACCGCCTCCTTCCATTCAATCCTCCCCGTGCTCTCCGTTCCTCTGGGAGGAACCTGCTGCAGCCTCAAAAATCTAGGCTCGTGGCGACCTCCCAGAGAGCCTTTTCTGTTGTCGCCCCTCAACTCTGGAATGACTTGCCAGACGAGATCCATCAATTGACATCTTTAGACAGCTTTAAGAAAGCTGTCAAGATGAATCTCTTCCGGCAGGCTTTTCCAGAGTAATTTGTCCTGGCCTCGGGCCTTCTGACTCTGCATTCCTTCCATGGCCCCACCACTTGCTGGTGGATGAGAAGCGCTTTTGAGTCTAACCTGGGGCATTGTAATTTATTTTAGTTATGGTGTTTGTATTTTTTAGGTTGTAGGTTTTAAAAAATTTTAATGGATATTTTAATTATATGTCATTTAATACTGTTTTATTGGGAGATGGGATGTTTGGGAATTTGATGTATGTATTTTTTTTTTATTGTAAGCCGCTTGGATTGATTTTATTAAGCGGGATATAAATAAATTTTATTATTATTATTATTATTAAGTATCCATTCATATGTAATACTGAGGAAGAAGTTCCCATCATATCAGTTTTTTGTTTTTGTTTTTTTGCAGTGACAGACACAAATGAGAAATGAAATTTCATGTAGAAAAAGAATGGGGGAGAGGGGGAGAGAAGGAGAGGTAAAATGTTCAGCCAGTCAAAAAGCCTTCCCAAGTTCAGGAGAACAAATAAATTGCTTACAGGTCAATGCTGGTTTAACGTGCATTGGTTGGGAAGCATGTTCTAAATAGCTTTGATTCATCCCTCTAATGGGTTGCTACCATTCTGTGCGATGTGACAACAAAGCCTATGAAATCATTATAAAGAATTAATCTTCTTCTGTCTTTTTTTCTTAACAAAATATTCACATACAAATTTAATAAGTTGAAGAACTCCCCCCCCCCATATTTATTCCAATAGAACCAATTAATTAAGACTATTTTCCTTTATTTTTCAAGGAAGTGATTGTCAGTGTTTTACTTGCATTAATTGCATTAGGAAATAATCTGTTCTGGAAGGATGCCATAATGTGTAAGTGCATTAAACAGGAGGTGTCAAAGAGATTTTTTTTTAAAATGGAACTGTTGTTCTGCAGCTGTACTAATTGGATGTCAGAAAGACTTTTGAATGAACTATTTCATAGCTTTTAAGGAAAAGCTTACAGTGTCAGTACAAAAGCCTATAAAACTATTGCCCACATGATCTATTTGCAAAGCATCCAGATGGGATAAAGTGTTGTCAAAGTGTCTTCACAAGTAGAAAATTCACAACCAAACTCTAAGCAATGTGTTACTCTCAGAAATTTACATCTTCAAATTTGAAGAAGAAATTGCATTGCCAAGGACAGTCCAAATAGAAGATATCCTGCCACATAGATTTTCCAGAAGAGAATTTCAGACAGAATTTTGACTTTAACAAAAAGTCTAGGTATGCTACAAAAGACACAGATGGGACTGTATATTGTAGATGGCTATGATGTGGGTCAAAATAGTTTGTTAGGATGTGTTCCTGCTTTGGAGGTGACTCTAGTGACAGTAAGATAGCAGGGTATTTTGGATTTAAAGAAGATATTGAAGCTCAATATCTATTTGAGGGCTAAGGCTTAGGACCATGGACAGACCCCTTAGAGTTTATATTAAAACCTGGATACACTATCTTGCTGACATGACAACTACCAGCTGTCCTTGAAACGTGAACATTTATGGGGAAGTGGGAGATAGGAAAGAGAAAGATTAAGAATAATTAGTAGATGAGAAGTTTTATAGACCTTTTTTCATTAGGCCAGAGGCTCCTAAGAAGACATAAGGCCTAAGCAGACTGCCAGAAATAGTGCACATTAAATTGAGGCACTGCCCTGGCTCAGTGCTAGGGAATCATGGGAAGTGTATTTTTTTTCTGGGACATTGAGCCTTCTCTGTCAGAGACCTCTGGTGCCACAATAAATTACAGTTCCCATGACTCCCTAGCACTGAGCCAGGGCAGTGCCTCAATTTAATGTGCACTATTTCTGGCAGTCTGCTTAGGCCCATAGAGTGCTATTTTGTATCAGAATTCATGGAATTCATATTATTTCATGCTTTCCAAATGGCAAGATTATTTTTTTCATAGATGGTAAAGTTGGTGTGTGGGGGAACAGATTTCCTCATTATTGCTTAGAAAAAACTGAGAAATAACTTCTTACAAGAAATTTGGAAATATATATTTTTCCAGAGATAATTTTGAGAAATCAAAAAGAGAGGGGGGGGAAAAAGACAGAATGCTTTCTAAAGTATTCTTGGGCAGGGAAGTGCCAATCCCTGTCCTATGGCCCAGAGAAACAAAGGCTTTGGTTTTAACTCAACTGTTCAACATTTGATTTGTTTATATCTTTCTTAAACACTGAGATATAAGAACAACAGTAAAGTAGTTAGCTTGGATAGAAAACACAAAGATTTCTAGTGGTGATAATTACATGAAGGAGGCTGCTCCAATGATGAATGAAGATGGATAGATTCAGCCATTATGAAAGGTAAGGACAATGGTAAGGACAATGGAAAGAGTGGGGACTAGTCAGAATTCACAGTGGTGCAGTGTCACCATGAAATCTAGTCAGACCCCAATGCGCCTGAGATTTTGGGGGGCATTTATACCCTTAAACCTAACCTGAGGTGAAGAGTTGCTCTTGTATATCAAAGGATTCCAATTTCTATGCTTTGAAGTAGACAATCTCCAAGGAGAGGAGATAGGATGTTAATGTTATATCATCTTCAGCTGGATACATCCTGGCTGGCACTCATAAATCCTCTAGGTGTGACTGTCCTGCTTAGCAACTCCTGGACTTAGTCCTTTTGATCTGCAAATTGTTGTAAATGCAGATGTGACCTTTCAGGTGCCCATGTGATGTGCACGCCTTGCATTCATGAGGATATGGGCTCATCCCAGACCAGAGCCATGGCAGGAACCCAAAAAGGGGTCTTTATATCAAATCAGTTATGGTAACACTCCTTTCCAAAAGAAGCCAACCTGGTCTATGCTACCATCCACCAGTTCTGATTCATGAAGGGAAGAGTGACTAAGAAACTATTTTTTCCACGGATGTGTAACTTTCTCATCTAGATGCTGAAATTGCAACCCAATACTTCACTTGTCTTTGATAATAGCAGGTGGTACTGATAGGTAATGTAGGAAGTTTAAGAAGCTAGGATTCAAAGATATAGCCATGTTAGTCTGTAGAATCCATAGGTAGAGAGAGATTTTGTAGCACCTTTGAGACTAAGGGGCTAAGCAGATGGATGGCCGTGGGCCGCCCCAGGAAGCTGCGCCACGGGGCCGAGGTATCTCCACACTTCGGCCCCGTGGCGCAGCTTTACCGCCCCTGGAAGGAGTGCTAAATTGGCACTCTTTCCACAAGTCACCGAAGGTGCGCCACAAAAGGCTGCCGGTGCATCTTCGGCAACTCTTTCGCTGCAGCGTGTGCGAATACTGCAGCGGGAGGTCCTCCTTGGAGCACCGGCCATGCGGAGGGCCGGCTGCTGTTAGGACGACCTGGGGAAGGGGTTGTGGTGCCCACCATGCGGCTGCCCCTCCCCTTCCCTGCCCCCAAAATGGCTCTTTAAGCCGTCTGCTTCCCCCCTTACTGAAATAAAGAAGGCAGCATGATCTTTCATAGACTTCAATCTACTTCTTCAGATGCATATAAGAAAATAGAAGGGAGGGGCAGGAGAGGTCAGTGGCATAGCAGGGGTCCAATACTTATTTACAAACAATAAATAACCTTAGGTTGAAATAAATTGTAGTAAAGCAAGTAATGTGATACTTGTGCTAGGATTCTGGGAAACCAGGGTTCAAATCCTGAAAAACCTTGGAAACCCATTAGATGACCTTGGAGAAGTCACATCATGTTAGTCTCAGTAGAAGGCAAGGATAATCCTCCTCTGAAAAAAAAAATATGCCAAGAAAACCATGTGAAAGGTTTGCCATAAATCAGAGCAGACTTGAAGGCAAGGGCATCAAGGGTCAGATCATGGAGACTGTAAGAGAAAGGGAAAATGAAGTTACTATGAGCATCTTTTGCAATGTCATCTTTTAAAAAGCTGACATTTGTTGTTACTTTGTAAAAAAACAAAAATTCTGATTACTACCTGTAATGTCAGTATCTTATATTTTAAGTTCTGAGTTTTATACAAAACCCCATCAATAATGTTACAATTTGTTGTGTTACTTTTTTAAAAAGCACTGTTATGCCTTTGTTATCCCAAAAAATAACAACAAACTGTGACGTTAGTATTTGTAATGTGTTGCTTCTAAGCTTGGTGGCGGAAAGGAGTTCAACTCAAAAAAGAATCTTGAAGTAACAGAACCTACAGACTGGAAATCTTCACTTAAGTGCTGTGATGATATGTTCCATGAGAATGAGGCCTCTGGAATAAATAAAGTTATTAGTCCCTGTTTCCTTGGATTAATTTTCTTTATCCTTTCTTCCTTTTATCCTATGTTCTGTGTTGCCATCAGAACTCCTTATCTCAGCCACTCCAGCTCTCCGTGGTCTACTCATTGGGCAGGTAATTATCACCACAGTGCAAACCCCTAGAACTCCACTATCCCCTTCCATATTTCCATTTTAGATTACTCTATATCAGGGGTAGGCAACCTTTCTCCTTTAAGAGCCGAGGGACTTCAGCTCCCAGAAGCCTCAGCCATGTTGGCCAATAGTCCTATGTTGGCCAATAGCTCCTGGGATCCTGGGAGCTGAAGTCCCTCGGCCCTTAAAGGGGAAACGTTGCCTACCCCTGCTCTATATGCTATATCTGTGTGAATTGCTATTGTCTATGCAAGATTGCACTCTGCATATTTTCTAAATAAAACTCTCTTAATTCACCCTAAAACTGAAGTTCTTCTCAGTTAGTACTGGTATAAACAGTTGCAAACAGTCCAAACGTTATCCAAGTCTCTTGCTAAAGCTAATTTCCATAATGTTTGAAATAATGCTAATAGTTAGTGGGGACCCCCAATCTCTCTCCCTTTCTTTAGGTTAACACCTTATACCTAATTTCTTGTGGATATTTGAAACAACATGACTTTGGGTTTGAGATTTAGGGTGGTCCTAACATTAGGTTGAATGAGGCAGCTGTCTCAGACAGCATATTTTGGATACATTGGAAAGGCAGCAAAATGTTAATGATTTAATTCATTATTGTTGTATTTTTACCTCCAAGTGTGGGGAAGACTCTCATTAGATTTCCTACCTCAAGTTCTAGAATAACTTGGTTGGTCTTGGGTATTACCACCTGAATTGGGATGGGGGCACACTGAGAAATGATCTGAGCAGGAAGGTCTATGATCTCATGGGCTAAGATGTGGCCATAACCAATTTGAGGTGAAGGGCACATAGCAACATGTCACTGGTTAATCCTGCTAAATCGTTTCCAATAGTTTAGCCATATACCAACCAATAATTATCCTTGTCTAACAGTGTAGTGTTTCTTAATCTTGCCTAGTTCTGAGGAACCACTATATTTTGCTCTGCACTTCTGTGATACTAAACAAAGCTTTGTTAAAAAAATTCTCTGTGCTATTTCACATCAGAATTTAGCATCTGTCTTGGGCTGTTTAGCATGACATTTAATTTTTGCTAAATAGCCCAGCACAAAGATAGTGTGAAATATGCTAGATGCAAACATTTCCCATTGTACTATCAGCACAGTAGCATCCCGTAGGTTGGTGCCAAAGGTAAATATGAAACAGAGAAGTGTATAATTTTAACACACACACACACACATTTTCTTCAATGTCTGTATCTCTTTCAAGTATTCTATTTCTTTGTAGTTTATGGACTGGAAACAACAGTAGTATGAGAATGATGAGATAACTTCCCAGATTTACATAGACAGCTTCTGACTTTTTGTTTTTCATACAGTTGCCTGATTAATCTTGCTGCTCTGTCAGTGATGCCTCTTTATAGGACTGTCCATTCCCTATCTTTCCTGTGACAGGTAAGGGAATTGCCAACTTGCGGTTTTCATCCATAATAGATGTGTGCAGAAAAGGGGAGAGAAATGCAAGAAAAATAAGCAGAGGTGTTGGAATATAGATGTGAGGATGCCTGTGAATACTAAGTTTTAGTCTTCATTGTTAAGAACTGCTAAGCGCTGCACTTTTATAGTGATATTTGCATAACATTAGTCTGGACATTGACTCTTCTTGTGTAGGAAGGAGTACAACATTGTTTTCTTTGTCACTAGACCTGTATTAAAGAGACATGGTGTTCTTGACATCCAGCACACCTCTGTGTTTCTAGCTTCTTTCTCCTTTTACACTCATGTCTTGTTCTCCACTCCTGTACAGCAATAGCAATAGCATTAACATTTCTATATTATTTAATAGTGAACTCAACACTCTCTAAATAGTTTACAGTCTATAATCCAATTGCCCCCAACAAACTGGGTACTCATTTTACTTATCAACAAAAGGATGGAAGGCTGAGTCAACCTTCAGCACAATATTTTCTCTGAGGCATACTCCAAAGCAGACTGAATTGGCTGCATTCAAGAGTTTGATCCCAGTCTTCCAGAAGAAAACACTATAACACTGGTTAGGGAATTCAAGCTGCATGGTCAGATTAGCCCTTATTTCTTAGTGATACAGATGTGGTAAGGGGATGTGCAAGATTACCATTGAATGGCATGATTGCTGAAGAAATGTTCTATCTGCATAATTACCAAAGGTAAGCTACCACCTGACAAGCAAGGTTTAGGTGCCCTGCTATTTCCGAATCTCCCTCAAAGTGGCTTTTCTGAATTGCAAAAAAGTTGGTTACCTTAGTTTTAGAATCTAAAGTTTAGATTATACTCGGGGTGTGCATGCTTGTTGTCTTGTGCCAGTTTCTCTTCCCAGGAATGACATCAATTGATGAAAACTTACAATCTTTTAATCAGCCAATGGACACTCCAAGGTGCTGTTGTTTTTTTTTTGTTTGTTTGTTTGTTTGTTTTTGTTTGGGGGGGTGCCCAGTGTATAGGAAACTTTTGAGATAATGAACATGTTTCTTGAGATGATTCACATGCACAATGTCCCTTTGAGAAAAGCACTGAATTTCTTGAATGCCATGCATGACAACAAGTACCCTATAAGTAAAACAAAATAAATATTAAAACATGTCATTAAATGTGAATTCCAACAGCCCCTAATTCCTTGCATAAGATGAGATAAAATACCAACTTAATGTCACATTTCACCAGCTCAGCCACAATATCTAACCTGTGCACTATGCACATGGCTGCATCAAAAAGTCACAGTATGTACAGACAAGAATGACATTGTTAGCATATTCACCTTTGGGATATCACAAGTGGTGAGTAAAGGCCTAAGCAGACTGCCAGAAATAGTGCACATTAAATTGAGGCACTGCCCTGGCTCAGTGCTAGGGAATCATGGGAACTGTATTGTTTTCTGGGACATTGAGCCTTCTCTGTCAGAGAGCTCTGGTGCCACAATAAATTACAGTTCCCATGATTCCCTAGCACTGAGCCAGGGCAGTGCCTCAATTTAATGTGCACTATTTCTGGCAGTCTGCTTAGGCCCTAAGTCTGCATTCACTGGGGTCCTTTGGGGGGAAATATGCCTCATAAAGAGACTCTCAGATTATTTATTGTAGGATTTTTAAAAAAGATTCAGAGGCTTGCCTTCATGTACTTGTTTTTGTATTTTCTCCTTTACTAGATACTCCAACCCAATTAATGACCATAAATTATTTGCCATAAAGAAACACTGTACACATTGATATGGTATTCTAAATCTAAACTTAAATCCCAATCTTAAACAGTGAGATACCTCTAGGTCAGAGTACAATGGGATAATAGTAATAAGCATTCTAATTTAACCAATGGGGAACCATATTTTCCCCAATTTTGATCTTTCTTTCCTCTATCTGAGGCTTTGATCTTTGAACAACATAAAAAGGAAAGATTGCCTGCACAGATGGGGCATTTGAAACTTCCAGTGACCAGATGGCCAGCAAAAGGTCTTTCAAAGGAGTGCCAATAGACCACTGTAGCCATTACTGCTAGTCCTGACTAGCAATAGTATGGTGGCAGGAGAGCCCACCAGATGGATGTACCACTGTCAGCTAGCTCCAAGAACCACAGAGGCTGAAATCCCTGTTCCAATGACACCAAGCTGCCCTTAATTCCTGACATATTGGTATCATGGCACAGTTTGTTATGTTGGGAGTTTATTGTTGACCTCTTTTCCTTCTAAAGTCAGCAAAAAAAGCCATGTGAAAGCTTGCCTTTTGAGGGTATGAGGCTAAAATTTTTGCAAGTATTAAAGAGCTTAGCTTCAGATTATAGCAGGGAACATCTGACCATCAGCACCCACCAGTATTATAAATAGTAAAAACATGTGGTAACTCTAGTTTAAAACATCTGGAAGAGCAAAAGGCTCCCTTCACTTCTCTAGACATTCATAGAATCATAAAATCATAAAGTTGGAAGAGACCACAAGGGTCATCCAGTCCAACCCCCTGACATGCAGAAACTCAAAATCAAACCATCCCCAACAGATGGCCATCCAGCCTCTGTTTAAAGACTACAAAAGAAGGAAACTCCACCACACTCAGAGGGAGTGTGTTCCATTGTCGAACAGCTCTCAGGAAGTGTCTCTTAATGTTGAGGTGGAATCTCTTTTCCTGTAGCTTGCATCCATTATTCTGAGTTCTATTCTCTGAAGCAGCAGAAAACAAGTTAGCCTCCTCCTCAATTTGCCATCCCTTCAAATATTTAAAGAGGGCTATCCTATCCCCTCTTAATTGTCTCTTCTCTAGGCTAAACATACCCAGTTCCCTAAGTTGTTCCTTGTAGGAGATGGTTTCCAGACCCTTCACCATTTTAGTCGCCCTCCTCTGGACACACTCTAGTTTTTCAACATTCTTTTTGAATTGTGGTGCCCAGAACTGGACACAGTATTCCAGGTGGGGCCTGACCAACATAGAATACAGTGGCAGTATTACTTCCCTTGATCTAGATACTATATTTCTATTAATGCAGCCAAAAATTGCATTGGCCTTTTTAGCTGCACCATCACATTGTTGCCTCATGTTCAACTTGTGGTCTACTAGGACTCCTAGATCCCTTTCACACATAGTCTCATTAAACTAGGTGTTCCCCATCTTATATCTATGCAGTTCATTTTCTTTCCCTAAGTGCAGTACCTTACATTTTTCTGTGTTGAAATTCATTTTGTTAGCTTTGGCCCAGCTTTCTAATCTGTTCAGGTCATTTTGTATTTCCATCCTGTCTTTGCGGTATTAGCTATTCCTCCTAATTTGGTGTCATCTGCAAATTTGAGGAGTATGCCCCCTATTCTTTCATCCAAGTCACTGATAAAGATGTTGAATAGCACTTGGCCCAGGACAGGACCATTTGACACCCCACTGGTCACTTCTCTCCAGGATGAAGAGGAGCCATTGCTGAGCACCCTTTGAATTTAAAGGGGTTGCAGACTGCGAGAAATAGTGCAAATTGAGTCCACTTTTAGGGTTAGGGTTAGTGCTAGGGAATCATGGGAACTGTATTTTATTGTGGCACCAGAGCTCTCTGACAGAGAAGGCTCAATGTGTCAGAAAAAAAAACAATTCCCATGATTCCCTAGCACTAACCCTAACCCTAAAAGTGGAATCAATTTGCACTATTTCTGGCAGTCTGCAACCCCCCTAAGGTATCCCGACACCTCGGCCCCACGGTGCAGCTTCGCCGCCCCTGGTCACCAAAGGTGCACACAAGTCACCAAAGGTGCACAGCAAAAGGCTGCCAGCGCACCTTCGGTGACTCTTCTGCTGCAGCATGTATGGACGCTGCAGTGGGAGGTCATCCTCGGAGCGCCGGCTGTGCGGAAGGCCAGTTGCTCTGAGGACGACTTGGGGAAGGGGTTGGGGCACCCACCGTGTGGCTGCCCCTCCCCTTTCCTGCCCCCAAAACGGTGCTTTTAGCCGTCTGCTTCCCCCCTTAGTCAGTCAACCAGTTACTAATCCACCTAACAGTTATTTTGTCTAGTCCACATTTTACTATCTTGTTTGTAAGAATATCGTGGGGGACCTTGTCAAAAGCCTTATTGAAATCAAGATATGCTATGTCTACCACATTCCCTTCATCTAGCAAGCTGGTAATTTTATCCAAAAAAAAAAAAAAAAAAAAAAAAAAAAAAAGAGAGAGAGAGAGAGAGAGAGAGAGATCAGATTAGTCTGGCATGACTTCTTTTTGAGAAACCCATGTTGACTTTTAGTGATTATGGCATTCCTTTCTAAATGTTAACATACTCTCTGTTTAATGAACTGTTCTAGAATCAAATTAACTGAGTGATAGTTTTGGGGATCCTCTTTTTTTCTCCTTTTTTAAGATGGGACAATGTTTGCCTTCCTCCAGTATGCTGGGACTTCTCCTGTTCTCCAGGAGTTCTCAAAGATTACATTTGCCAGTTCTTTTAATATCCTTGGATGCAGTTCATCTGGTCCTGGAGACCTAAATTCATTTAGGTTAACCAGGTATTCCTGTACTTCCTCTTTACTTATTCTGTGTTGCATTTCCCCTATTTTGTCCGGTGTCCATATTCCTCAGGTTGAACACCCTTTTCCTTTTGTGAGAAGACTGAGACAAAGAAGGTGTTGAGTAGTTCTGCTTTTTCTCTATCCCCTTTTAGAATTTCCCATCTTCTCTGCATAGTGGCCCTACCATTTCCTTCTTCTTTCTTTAGCTACAGACATACCCCCAACAGCCCTTTTTAATGTCCTTAACCTCTCTCAGCAATCCTGAGCTCATTCTGTGCTTTGGCTTTCCTGACTTTACCCCTACATATGCTAGCTATTTGTTTGAATTCCTCTTTTGTGATTTTGCCCCTTTTCCATTTCTTATACATCTCACGTTTAAAAAATTAGTTCAGTTGAAAGATTTTTAATCATCCAACCTGGTTTCTTGAGACACCTCCCATTTTTCCTTCTCATTGGAACAGTTTGAGTTTGTGCCTTCAGTATCTCTCTTTTGAGAAACTCCCATCCATCCTGAACTCCCTTCTCATTTAGTATTCCTGACCACGGGATCACTCCCAGTGTTTCCCTAAGTTTATTGAAATCAGCTCTCCTAAAAGTCCAGAATTTGTGTCTGACTGTGGGGGGAAGCAGACGAGAGCTTCTAGGATGCTGCGGGACGGTGCGCCGCGGGAGCGAGGCATTCGCACCACGGCGCACCGTCGGCGCCCCTGAAAGGAGCGCTAAATCAGCGCTCCTTTCAGAAGTCAGTGAAAGTGCGCCCCAAAAGCATAGGGCGCACTTTCACTGACTTTTCTGCCGCAGTGTGTGTGGACGCTGCGGCGGGAGGTTGCCCTGGGAGTGCCAGTCATGCGGAGGGCCGGCAGCTCCGAGGGCAACCTTGGGAGGAGGAAGGGGCGCCGAGCGTGTGGCTGCCCCTCCTCTTCCTTGCCTCGGAAACGGCTCTTTTAGCCATCTGCTGAGGCCCCAAGTCTGTATAATAAACTCCAGGAGAACGTAATCACTACCATGTAAGGATCCCACCACTTGCATATTAAGGAAAATGCAACATGGGACTTACAGTAATAGAAATAAAATGTGTATGTGAAAGTCACAGTGACTAAGCAGGAACAATCATGAAGCTACACAGGTGAAAAGGATAATGTAATTTGGAAGCCTTGAGAGCCAAGGACAAAGTTATAGAGTGTATATTGAAAACACCTGTTGTAGATTGCAAACACCTGAGATTCATTAAGTAGTCAAGGTAAAATGATGAAATACTTGGGTTGGTCTTAAGTATGGGATGATCTATGTAAACCAATCAAAATGAATGTACACACCCACTGGGTGGAAACTGACTAGTGGGTGGTGACTAACAATGGCTATAAATTGCAATGTTTGCTAATGTACATTGTGGAGTAGTTTTGGAGATATTGTGAAGTGTAGAGATTGTGATTTGTAGGGCATATAGTATTTATGTATATAGTAGAATAAAGTAGATCTTTTATATAAGACTACTGAGTTGTCTGGTGTCTTGAGGGAAGATACAAGAGCCAGAGGAATCCTGGAGAAGTTTGAAGACATCTCAGGAAGAAGAGTGAGAAGGCTTGGAGAGTTTGTCAGGGTCTTCAGCCTATTCTCTGAAACTCTGCTGCTTGGGAAAGAAGCATCAACCACTGATCAAAGCTGGTCAGCTCTGCTGCATAACAAGGTGGTGAGTTAGAGCCAGAGGTGAAGAGCTACAACTCCCATCATCTCTGACAAGGGTTATGGGCCCAGATACTAGAGCAACCAGCATCCACAGAAGCTGAAAGTTCCAGAGAGTGGAAGAAGGTTTTGTGGAGCTTTGTGAGTAAATCATTTTGTGTTTTGTCTGCTGTGCATACTCAGAAGGACTGTGTCAAATTGAGTCACTGCACAAATTAAGATGGAGATCCTAAAGTTTAGTAAATTAAATAGAAATAACTACTCTACCTGGAAAATATATGCCCAATCTCTACTCATAAAGGAGTCTCTGTGGTTGACAGTTGAAACAGGGCTGGCAGCTGATGCTGATGCAGCCACTCGAGAAAGAGACGCTAAAGCAAAAGCATGTCTTTATCTCATGCTAGAAGAAGACTTAATTAACGACGTAAGAGATAAAGTGTCCGCCAAGGATGTGTGGGATACTTTACAGAGATTACACACACCTTCAACTGCATTTGCAAAAATGCTCTGGTCTAAAAGAATTTACAGACAAAAAATGACGAAAGGACAGTGTGTGATAGAACATTTAAAAACAATGCAAGATTTATTTGTGCAAGCTGAACTGAGAGGAGTGGAAATTAGCAAAGAGCAGCAGTGTTACATTTTACTGGAATCGCTAGACTCTTCTTGGGACAACATTACAAATAGCTTGCAAAATTTGCCAGAAGCTGAGCTGAACAGAGACTTAATTGTTGCCAGAATATTGGAAGAGAACTTGAGAAGAAAGTCTGAGCAGGGTGACTCAGCAAGTTTAAGGACTGTGCCAAAACAACAAACAACGCCTGAACTACGAAAGCAGGAAGAAGCAGCTTCTACAAGGGAGCAACGGAGGTGTTTTTATTGTAAAAAGATTGGTCATCTGCAGAGACATTGTAAACAATTTGGTGCTGAGAGAAGCAAGCAAGGAGAGAGCAGATGGCAGCCGCGGCAGTATCAAAAGCAGTCCAAACTTCCATTTTTGAAGGACAGTGGTAATAAAAAGGGGTTTGCAACCATGATTAAGGAAAAACAAAATACTAATTGTAAATGGTTGATTGACTCAGGAGCATCATCTTCAATGTGTAACAATATTAATTTGATAAGTAATAGAAAATCAGCTAATGTAAATGCTGTAGTTTTAGCTGATGGGAAAGAGCTCAGCACTGTAAAGCAAATGGGTACAGTTTTCATTCCAGGGCTAAAGGAAAACTTTAATGATGTCTTACATGTAAAGGAGTTAGAAAATAATTTGTTATCAGTAAGCAGATTAACAGACAGAGACTACACAGTCATTTTTGAAAAGAACATGTGTAAGATAAAACTGAATGGGGAATTGCGAGGCATAGGCTTGAAAAAGGATAAACTTTACTATTTGGAAGACAATATTGATAGCTACAGTGTTGAAAATGCTAATAACATAGACAATAGTCCAATACACAAAGACTGTATACATGAACTTCATAGAAAATTTGGTCATGCTAGTTTCAAATGTTTAAAGAAGTTAATCAGTATGTGTCCAGATTTAAAAGTTGCTGAGTGCAAAAATCACTTAGATTGTACTGTATGTAATCAGGTAAAGGTTCGAGCTTTTCCAGTAGCCAAGAAAACCAAAAGAATTGCTCAAAGACCATTTCAGTTTGTACATGCAGATGTGGCCCAAGCTAATTGTTTATCTTTAGGGGGAAGCAAATATTTCCTGGTAATTGTTGATAGGTTTACAAGGTTTGCTTTTGTAAGAATATTGAAAAACAAATCTGACGCTGGGCAAAGTTTAAAAGCATGGGTGAGAATGGTGGAAAGACAATTTGATATTAGAGTAGGCACCATTGTTACTGACCGAGGAGGAGAATTTCTAAGTAATCACTTGTTTCATTGGTTTCAAAAGGTGGGAATAAGGCATGAAACTACTAATCCCGCTTGTCCTAACGAAGATGGTTTAGCGGAGAAAAAAATACAAGATATAAAAAGGATAACTGCTTGTTTGATGGCAGATGCAGAGGTAAAAGATAGTTTCTGGGCGGAAGCAACTTTGACAGCAGTACATATTAGTAACAGACTGTATCATTCAGAAATTGAAGACATTCCCTACAGGGTATTGTATGGGAGAGTGCCAAATTACAAGTATTTGAGAGTCTTTGGACAATTTGCTTATGTTTACATACCAGCTTGTTTCAGGAAGAAAGGAGAACCCAAAAGTAAAAGGCTTAGGTTTTTAGGTTATTCTGGAAATAGCTACAAGTTTCATTTAGGTGGAAAAGAAGTGCAGTATTCTAGGTCTGCAAATTTCGAGAGACATGCCGGTTGGGACAAACTGCATGCAAATAAAGAAGTTTTCTTGAGGTTAGGAAATTCAAATGAGCCAGAAACACAAACTGAACCAACTTCAGGAAACGGAGGGGTTTCAGTTAAGCCAGAAGCATCCACTAGCAGCAGTGATAGTTCTTCTGATAATGAGACACAATCTAGACCTATTACTACTAGAATGACTGAAGACAAGAGATTTAGTCATAGAACTACAACTTCCAGTACAGAAAGTGAGGATGAAAGAGGCAGATCAACAGAGATTATTCCCAGACGTAGTCACAGAGTTAGAAAGCCTCCAGATAGGTTTGTTGTGACAAATGCAAGAGCTTGTTTAGCAGTGGAAGAGCCTGAAAGTTTTGAAGAGTTGGAAAGTTTGTCTAGAGAAGAACAGGAAAGATGGATTGATGCAATGGGTGATGAGTTTGGTTGTCTGGTAAATAAAGATGTTTTTGAAGTTGTTGACAGACCCAAGGACAAGAAAGTAATTGGTTGTAAGTGGGTATACAAAAAGAAAGAAATGCCAGATGGAGGTATTAAATATAAAGCAAGGTTAGTAGCTAAGGGTTTTGCACAACAGCAGTATGAGAACTATGATAAGACATATTCTCCAACTGCAAAGCCAGAAAGTCTGAGAATGGTTCTGGCTGTAGCAGCAAAAAGAAATTCAGTTGTAGAGCATTTTGATTTTGAAACAGCCTACTTGAATGCTAGTTTAGATGAAGAGATCTTTATGGAGCAGCCACAAGGTTTTGAAGAAAATAGTAGTCAGAAAGTTTATAAATTGAAAAAAGCATTGTATGGATTAAAACAAAGTGCCAGAGCATGGAATTTGTGCATTAATAATGAGTTAGTTAAGCTAGGATACAAAAGGAGCATTGCAGATGCTTGTGTCTATACAAAAGGAGGCATAGTGTTAGTGATTTATGTAGACGATTTATGCGTGGTAGCAAAGTCAAAACAGGAAATTGAATCAGTAAAAAGAGAATTGTCTGAAAAGTTTGTTTTAAAAGATCTAGGTTTATTGAAGTCTTATTTAGGTATTGGTGTTGAATGGACAGAAGAAGGACATTGTTTGTTAAGCCAGAGAAAGAATTTTGAAAATTTGATTGAAAAGTTTGGATTACAAAATGCTAAAATAGTAAGAACTCCAATGACAATTGGTTTCGTATCTGAAAAAACAACTAGAGATTTTGAAGACAAGACTTTATTCGGGAGCATAATAGGATCTTTACAATTCATATCTTGCCACACCAGACCAGACATTTTATATGCTGTAAATGTATTGTCCAGAAGGGTTAATGATCCAAAAATTGAAGACTGGACAGCAGTAAAACACTTATTAAGATATTTGAAAGGAACTTTAGATAAGAAATTGGTAATTAGAAACAGTAATTCAGATTTAGATTGTTATGTGGACAGTTCTTTTGCATCAGAATTAGGAGACAAGAAGTCAGTTACAGGAATGATAATTAAGTACAGTGAAAGTCCAATAGTCTGGAGAAGTAGAAAACAAACTAATGTAGCGTTAAGTACGACTGAAGCAGAATTCGCAGCTTTAAATGAGATAGTGAATGAGGTACAGTGGGTTGAGCAATTGTTGAATGATTTAAATGAAAGTTACAAGATACCAGTAGAAATTCTGGAAGATTCACAGTCATGCATAGCAATGGCTGAAACTGAAAGTTTGAAGAACAGAACAAAATATGTTGGAGTAAGATATCAAAATGTGCGAGACATGGTTCAGAAGGGTGAAATAGAACTGAGATATATAGAAACACAACACAACATAGCAGATTTGTTCACAAAAGCATTGATGGCGGAAAAACATGAAAGACTGACAGAGATGGTTGGAATGACATTATAAGACACATACAATATTTTATTTCGGAGGGGATTGTTAAGGAAAATGCAACATGGAACTTACAGTAATAGAAATAAAATGTGTATGTGAAAGTCACAGTGACTAAGCAGGAACAATCATGAAGCTACACAGGTGAAAAGGATAATGTAATTTGGAAGCTTTGAGAGCCAAGGACAAAGTTATAGAGTGTATATTGAAAACACCTGTTGAAGATTGCAAACACCTGAGATTCATTAAGTAGTCAAGGTAAAATGATGAAATACTTGGGTTGGTCTTAAGTATGGGATGATCCATGTAAACCAATCAAAATGAATGTACACACCCACTGGGTGGAAACTGACTAGTGGGTGGTGACTAACAATGGCTATAAATTGCAATGTTTGCTAATGTACATTGTGGAGTAGTTTGGTGTATTGTGGAGTAGTTTTGGAGATATTGTGAAGTGTAGAGATTGTGATTTGTAGGGCATATAGTATTTGTGTATATAGTAGAATAAAGTAGATCTTTTATATAAGACTACTGAGTTGTCTGGTGTCTTGAGGGAAGATACAAGAGCCAGAAGAATCCTGGAGAAGTTTGGAGACATCTCAGGAAGAAGAGAGAGAAGGCTTGGAGAGTTTGTCAGGGTCTTCAGCCTATTCTCTGAAACTCTGCTGCTTGGGAAAGAAGCATCAACCACTGATCAAAGCTGGTCAGCTCTGCTGCATAACAAGGTGGTGAGTTAGAGCCAGAGGTGAAGAGCTACAACTCCCATCGTCCCTGACATTGCATCCCATTTACCAGGTCATCCCCATTGGTTAGGATCAGATCTAAAATATCTGATCCCCCTATAGCCTCTTCCATCTTTTGGACAAAAAAAATTGTCTTTGAGGCAAGTGAAGAATTTGCTAGAACTTGAAGTATTGGCTGAGTTTGACTTCCAGGAAATATCCAGATAGTTGAAGTCACCCATCATTACTACATCTCTCCTTTCTGAATGTGTGTTCATCTGTTCTAGAAAGGCATCATCTAATTCCTCAGTTTGACTTGGGTGTCTGTAGTAGACTCCCACTATAACATCCCTGTTGTTTCCTTCGCCTTTAATTTTTATCCAGATGCTCTCCACCTTATTTCCAGGATTTAAGTCCTGGATCTATTCACATGTGTAAACATCCCTGACATATAATGCTATTCCTCCTCCTTTCCTGTTTGACCTATTTCTCTTAAAAAGGTTATACACCTCTATTCCTACATTCCAATCATAAGACTTATCCCACCAGGTTTCAGTGATGCCATATTTGCTTTGTTGTAGTAGAAGTTCAAGCTCATCCTGTTTATTTCCCATGCTCTGTGCATTAGTGTGGAGACCTCTAAGAGCATGGGTCCTCACCACTTGCTGCATGTGTGAGGTTTTTTGCCTACCACTGTTGGGCCCTTGCATCATTTGCCTTGTTCCCTCTATATCACTCTGACTATTTTCTCCAGCCCATGATTTACTCCTGCCTTCCAAGATACCTTCCAAGATATTGTCTCCCTCCCCACCATGACTCAGTTTAAATCTGTGAAAAATGTTTCTGCCCAACCGGTGTGAGATGCAGCCCTTCTCTTGTTAGAAGTCTACCCTCAATGAACCTCGCCTCACTGTCACATCATGGATTTTTGCCCCAAGGAGACAACAGACCTCCTGGGACATCTTGTCAGGCCCACAAACCACTGCTTCTGTACCCTCAACAAGGAGTCCCCCACCACCACCACCACATGCCTCCTCTGAGGTGGTACTCTTAGGGTCCCCTGCACTGTCCCCGAGGACTGTTCCTGCTGCTCTTCCTCTTCATCCTTGATCAGAGAGAGAGCTTCAAATCAATTCTGTATCTGCAAACTCCCAGAACAATCCCTAGTTTCCCTACTTCTGTGTGTGACGTTCCTCCAGCTGTCTACTTCCTGTGTGCATGAAGTAACCTTCCCAACAACTTCCTCTGTGTGCCCCCCATCCAAGACCATTCATTCTGCTTTGTCCAGGAAAACCTCTTGCTACCTAATATGCTGACACGTAGCTACAGAGGCCCCCAGCTGCTGTACTTTCTCATCCAGGAAGGCTGCCAACTTGCACTTGGTGTAGGTGAAGTTCCCCACATCTCTTGGCAAGAAGACAAACATCCCACAAGTTTTGCAGGTGACTACAGCAATTCCCTCAGTGTCCATATTGAGAAATCTTAATTAAGCACTGAAACAGAACTGTGGGCTTCTCAAAAATTCCCCTGGTAAAGGCCCATGTAAAGGGCTCCTGTTCTCTTGGCCTTTTCACCTTTTCACTCTGTCAGCAAGCTCAATCAACTGGGTTTCTAACTCTACAGAAATCTCCTGGATGCTACTTTATTCTGGATGCAAGTCCCTGACTCTTTCTCTGAGCAAAACCCCCTCAAAGCCCCACTCAAAATGGCTGCCCAGAAACTGCTTTCATTCTCCTTCTGTTCATTCATCCAGCTCCTGATTCATTAACTTAACTTAACATTAACTTAGGGCCTAAGCAGATGGCTTAAAAGGCCATCTTGGGGGCAGGGAAGGGGAGGGGCAGCCGCACGCTCGGCGCCCCAACCCCCTCCTGAGGTCGTCCTCAGAGCAGCCGGCCCTCCGCACAGCTGGCGCTTCAAGGAGGACCTCCTGCTGCAGTGTTTGCAAACGCTGCGGCTGAAAAGTCAGCGAAAGTGTGCCACAGCCTTTTGCGGCACACTTTCGCTGACTTGTGAAAGGAGCGCTGATTTAGTGCTCCTTTCAGGGGCGGCAAAGCTGTGCCGCAGGATCAAGGCATGGGGATGCCTCGGTCCCGTGGCAAAGCTTCCCAGGGCGGCCCATGGCTGCTAGTCTGCTTAGCCCCTTAATCTTTCTTCAGTGAGCTGAAAGATAGTGTAAAAAGAGTGGTCAGACTGTTAGACCAGGAAGACTGGTTTAAATTTGTCCTTGGTTATGGAACTTTACTGGGTGAATGTCTGACTTTTTTCTCCCTCCCTCTCTCCCTTCCTGTCTCTGCTATTTCAAGAGTCATTGTCAGGGTAGAAGGGATGGTAGTGAAAAAGACTGGGATGAAATAAATAAATAAAATTGCAGGGTTGGAGGCCACTTCATAGTAATGAATGAATTAATAACTTTATTACAATCAAAGACCAGCAGTCAATAATAAAATAACAGACAATCATAAAAAATAAAATAACACATACAGTAAATTGTTTTGGTTTTAAATAACAGGAGGATCAAAACCTACTGATTAGGAGAATAATATGCATTTCTGCTGTGGTAAAAAATAAATTCAAATAGAGTAATATAATAGTAAGATAATAAAGGGACAATTACATTCAAATGAATGAAAACAAAATAAACAACATGTTTTCATGAATATCTCAATAAGTTATTGAGTATCTCAATCTCAATCAGAGACCGCCTCCTCCCATACAATCCTCCCCACGCACTCCGCTCTTCTGGGAGGAATCTTCTAGAGCCAAAAAGAGCCAGATTATTGACAACCTCTCAGAGAGCTTTCTCAGTTTTGGCCCCCAGACTCTGGAACGACCTGCCGGACGAGATCCGTCAGCTAACATCCTTAGATAGCTTTAAAAAGGCTGTCAAGATGGATCTCTTCCAGCAGGCCTTTCCAGATTAGATGCCCAGCCTCAGATTGTCAGATTGTCAGATCGTCAGATTGTCAGATTGTCCGCATTCCATCTAGGACATTAGAGGACATTGCCTCCCTCATTATATATGTAATTGGAACATCTCATGGGGGTTATTAGAACTTTGTATAGTGTTTTTAATTTAATAGAGACCTTTTAATTAATAATGGTTTAATACTGTTTTAAGGGGGGGGGGAATATTTTGTATTGTGAAATTGTATTTGTATTGTATTTTATGCTGTGAACCGCCCGGATTGGGAAACCAGAGGGCGGTATATAAATAAATTGTATTATTATTATTATTATTATTATTATTATTATTATTATAAGTTCTGCTATCTTTGGTTTGTTATGTTTTTCCTTCAAGTGAGAGCAGATGTGCGGAATTGTGCTACTTTATAAGTTATATAGAAATTCCTGTCAGATAACAAATATTCCAAATAAATGGCTTCATATCTCCCTGGTTTGTTTAAAAGAATTGGAATGATCAAGTCTTTATGAAAATCTGTTGGACTGGCACCACTAATTCCAACAGATACTTTTCAATCTAAATGAGAAAAGTCACTGACAACAAAATTACAAAAGTTGTTATGATGCAAATTCCATGAACCTGTTGACTGAAAAAATATACCTAAATATTTATAGGAGGCAACTTGTTCTATTTGATGCCTGTCAATCTGCCATTTATGCTTGAACTTTTTTTATTGAATATCAGGACCTTTGTTTTGGTGTAATTTATAATCAGCAGTTCATCTTTGCAGTAAGCAGCTAGAGCACTTAGAAGGCATCTCAGGCCTATTCTTGACTGTGATATGAGCACTAGTTCATCTGCATACAGGAGCACAGACAATGGTCTGTCTGCTAGTCAGGATGGGTGTGAGTTTATTGGTTCCAAATGGTGAAGTAAAGAGTTAATGTAGAAGTTGAACAGAGTGGGGGCTAAGATACAGCCCTCTTTACTCCTACATTGGTTGGTATTTGACTTGTTAAATGCCCAGCAGGACTACAACGGACTTTCAGAAAAGTATTTTTTTTTATAGCTTCTTCATGAGCATCACCAATATCTTGTCAATGTTAGTGGATTTGAATTTTTTCCAAAGCTTTTCCTGGGAGATTGAATTGAAAGGGCTTGCTTAAAAATCAATAAATGCTGCATGGAGGCCTTCATTCATTGGTGCATATTTTTTTGGAAAAAATGCTGCTGAATAAGTCCTTGGTCAAACCAAGGACTGTCCTTTAGTTTTGATTAGATTTTAATAGTTCTTTTTTAATGTGAACCATTCAGGAGGTAATGTGAGCAGATTTTGTTCTCTGCATTGTTGGTAGTGGTTTATTAGGGATTTTTTCATGGCAACACATTCATAATCAAACCAATGCTTAGATCAGGGGTAGGCAACCTTTCCCCTTTAAGGGCCGAGGGACTTCAACTCCCAGAAGCCTCAGCCATGTTGGCCAATAGTCCCATGTTGGTCAGTTGCTCATGGGATTCTGGGAGCTGAAGTCCCTTAGCCATTAAAGGGGAAAGGTTGCCTACCCCTGGCTTAGATCTTTTGATGTATGCTCTTCATGTATCAGTAGGTTTCAAGCAGTCTTGCAAATTTGAAATTAGTTCTTGAAATAGGGTAAAAATTGATGTAGATGAAGCAGTGGTTATCAGTTCTTCCCGTTGGTGAAGACTGCTTGCAGAATGTAGTAATGCTGATGTTTTTTTTTTATTTAATTTGTTTGACCCTTTTATTCTTGTAAATCTTTTTCCGGCATCTAGGTTTAACATCTGGGTACACTCTGTAAAGATGTTCTGAGTGGGAATATCAAGTTTTAGTACTAGATGGTCGCTCTCTAGGCATTTGCTCACCTGGCAGCTGGACATAATATTTAGTAAGCTGTATGAGGCTATAAAATAATCTATTATAGAGACCCTCATTCCAGATAAGAAAGTATATTTACCAGGTCTGTCACCTTCAACACTCCCATTTAAGATAATCGAGTTTGCTTACCAATTGCATCAAAAAGAGGCCAGCACGGTTACAAGCCTTATCTTTTGACTGTCTCACTGGTATAGATTGGGCAGTGTATTGTTCTGGAACATTTTGTTGGAAGCGAGAGTACAGTGTTTGATCTGTTTGGCCAATTCTGACATTAAGGTCTCCTGCTATAAGAATATAAGCTTTCAGGTATAGTGCTGTTAGAACAGAGATATATTCTTCTAACTTCATCCAGTTGTTTTTTGATCAATTGTTGGTACCTTGATGGGGGAAGATATACATTTATTATCAGTAAGATGAGAAATCTGAAGCTGATAATCAAGCCTGTTGCTAGACCAGTAAAGAGGTTGGTCTAACAATGTTGGCCCTAATACTGGTTGAAATTAGAATGGTTAGGCCTCCTTTTGGGAGACCTCTGCAGAGGCTGGGTTCTGCATTTAGAGAGTATGCAGAGAACCCATTTGAAACCAAACTCTCTTAACCAGGTCTCCGTAGTAATATAATGTCCTGGTTAGATATAAAGTCCAGAAAATTAGGGTCTTCTACTTTGCAGTGCCAGCTAGCTACATTCCATGACAGAAGTGTCAAGGGTTGTTTTTCTTGATGTAATTTTTTACAGATTTTTTTTTTGTCATGTTTGAAAGCATGGGTCTTTCAGACTCACTCATGACTGCTGAGGATGTTGTATCACTGCCTCAGTTTGTTGGATTTTAGTTTGCATTATGTGTTTTCCTGTTTGAGAAGATTGCCCTTTTATGTTATTTATCTGTTTTAAGGTAATCTGATCATTGAGGTGTACTGGAGGGTTTTTTCAAAATTTTATACTGGGTCTTCTATATATTTAATGACTTCAAGATTGAAATTTGGTCTACTAACATTTGAAATTACCTTTTTAGTTTGGTTGAGTTGGCTGGTAGGCAGAGATGGTTGACACACTGGAGATCCCAATTCATTTTCCTCTAGAAATCTCATTCCAGGCCACAAGTAGGGCTTCTTTTCTCTTAAGTCATCTGTCATGCCCTGCCTGAATGAGGACTCAGAAGATGAACCAGAACCTCCTCCGGGTCCTGAGCCTACAGCGAAGGAGCTCCAGCCCAGTCCTCGTGACTCCTGAGGATGTTGTATCACTGTCTCAGTTTGTTGGATTTTATTTTGCATTATGTATTCTCCTGTTTGAGAAGATTGCCCTTTTATATTATTTATCTGTTTTAAGGTAATCTGATCATTGAGGTGTACTGGAGGGTTTTCCCCAAAAAAATTTCTACTGGGTTTTCTATATATTTAATGACTTCAAGATTGAAATTTGGTCTACTAAGATTTGAAATTACCTATTTAGTTTGGTTTAGTTGGCTGGTAGGCAGAGATGGTTGTCACACTGGAGATCCCAATTCATTTTCCTCTAGAAATCTCATTCTAGGCCACATGTGGGGTATCTTTTCTCTTAAGTCGTCTGTCATGCCCTGCCTGAATGAGGACTTGGAAGATGAACCAGAACCTCCTCCAGGTCCTGGGCCTACAGCGGAGGAGCTCCAGCCCAGTCCTAGCAGCCCTGCAGTGCCAACTCCCATGGAGCCTCCAGCAGACTTGTGGCTTCTCAAGAGGATCTGCAACCAAGCCTTCTGATGACAGAGACATTGGAAATGGATGAGGATCAAGAGACCATGCCTACCTTTAGGCAGCATAGAGCCAAAAGAGTGGGTCTCCAGAGCTCAAGGAGGCTTTATGAAAAATGCAGAGGTCATCAAGGTGATCAGCCTCAGCTGAGCTCTTGCAGCTCAGGGATTTAAGCAAGTGTGGAAACGCTGCCTCAGTGCCAGAGACTATCTGAGCTTTCTGGCAAAAGCCTCTGTCTCTCTTTCATCAGTAGATATATCCAGCCTTCAATTGGCAGTTTTTATCCATTAAGATTTTCAATTTTGGTCTGCTTTCCTCTTGACTTGGACAAATTGTTGTAGCTGCCTGTCAGTTGCATTATTTAATTGGGATTTATCAGCAATGGGCTGTGTTGTTCTTATACAAGGTGCTCGGTCAGCTTCACTCATTATTGTGGAATATCCATATGAGGGCATGTCCGTTGGTATCAGGGCTTAGCTTCTGTAGGTTAGCATCAAGTCAGGCCATAGCTTCTGTAGGTTAGCATCAAATCTCTTCAGTTGGAGCATCGTCCATTTTGTTATCAAGATACTGAGTAATCTTTACTTGCTTCTTGTGTTTACTTGGAAGTGAATCTCCAATATCAGGTGTAATTCCTGGTCTTATAGTCATTTCTGGTAAGCACAGTATCTTTTATTTTAAAATCCAGACCTATAATTCACAACAGTAAGCACAATCAAATGAGCAGACCAAGTATTTGATTACAATTTGGAACTTCTCTTCCTCCCTGTACTAAACATGAGTAACTTCCATCCAGTCCCTGCTTAACTCCTCTATTGGTAGGATTTAATAACTAAAATTGAGCTCCCCATTTCTACTCAAAGATTAACAATATCAATTTGCAAAATTAACAACCAAGGGCAACTAGCATCTAAAAACCTGGTGGAAGGCATCAATTTTCTCCCTCTAAGACAACACTCCTCCAATGTTATCACCATAAAAACAACTAAAAACAGTCAATCAACCCACACTCTCCTGCACCGCTGTTGAGGTTGATGGTGTTAGTGGCCAGGTTTTAAGGCCTTGTTCTGGCTCTCAGCTGCTGCTGCTGGAGCAGATAGTTGTGGGTGTGTGACTGTGGGCTCATCGGGCACTCTCCTCCTCTGAAAGGCTATAACTTAATTTAAACCAACTTGAATTGAGGCCCCCTACAGACTGGCCCAAAGGGCCAGCCTGGAGGCAGAGATGGGGAGGGGCAGCTGCACGCCAGCCTGACGACATCCTGACTCCATGTGCCATTATGCATGACGCGCAGCATCATGACATTCTCCTGGTGCAGCATTTTTACGCGCTGCACCAGAAAGGGTGCTAAAGGGCCACACGCCAGCTCTTAGGGCACCCTTTTGCCATGCCTGAAAGGAGTAGCAAAAAGGAGGATTGGAGCCATGGCATGCGATTGCCACAGCCCCAATCTGCGGTTGGCAGGGGCGGCCCACAGCCGCCCGTCTGCATGGGCCCTTAGGGGGATTTCAGACTGCCAGAAATAGTGCAAATTGAGTCCACATTTAGGGTTAGGGTTAGTGCTAGGGAATCATGGGAATTGTTTTTCCCCCCCTGAGACATTGAGCCTTCTCTGTCAGAGAGCTCTGGTGCCACAATAAAATACAGTTCCCATAATTCCCTAACCCTAACCCTTAAAGTGGACTCAATTTGCACTATTTCTGGCAGTCTGCAATACTCTTTTGTTGACAAATTTGAGGCACAATCTGAAGAATGCAAATCCCAGCAAATAATTCCTAATACATCTATACTGAAAGATTAGGGAACCACAAATTAGCTTTCACAATGGAAGAGGCAGTGAGAAAAGGAATTGAAGTCCCAGGGATAATGGAGAGGGCTAGTATTCTCTACCCATGTTGTTCAGCTGGGGCTGATTCAAATCTGGAAAAACAAACTACTGGACCAAAGCTGAGGCCAGAGGTTTTATGGGCCACTGCTCATGCAATGCAGCCACTATTGTTGAGCAGGGGCTTATAGAGAGGTCTAAGGGTTAAAAGGCCGTTACCCACACGACCTCCTGCACCTTCTGTGTTGTTGTTGTTGTTGCTGCTGCTGCTGCCACAGCCGCCGTGCCTCCTCTTCCACTGCCAGAGACTCTGGGGAAGGGCTGAGAGGGGTCTTTATAGCCCCAAAAGCTCACGTGTGCCTTAGGAGCTGCCTCTGCTGCTGGGCTTCCTCCACTGCTGCCAGGGGCCTATTTCATAGTAAAAAGATGGTTCACCCAGACAACAAATGCCTAACCCTCAAACTGTTCAGAATAGTTTGTACTATATTATCCACTTATTGGAACAGCAATCATCTAGTCTGACACCCCCCATTATTGCAGATACAGTGGTAGTATGTAATCAGTTTCCTTATGGAAGTGTTATATACAGAAACCAAGCACAAGCACTACTCAGGTGACATCTATATAACTGTCAGAAAGCATTGGCAAAATAGAGTGTCCAATAAGGGACAGGTGAGGCCTGCTTGAGGAGTAGATATAAAAGGAAGAGAGAGAGAGAGAGATGAGGAGGGGGTTGGGTTGGGACAACAACAACTACTGAAAATAGTTAGAACTGCCAGAGGGGCAGATAGGAGTTTGACCCTAGTAGGACTCAGATTCCTATGTAAGGGAGGAAAGATATGAAAAAGGCAAAGGAATCAAGTGATATTAGAGAGTGTGTGTTAAGCTTTGTGAGGCAGAAAGGTGTTTTAAGACTGCCAGAAGGTGCAGGTAGGAATAAGAGTTCAGCTGGATGGGACACAGACTCCTAGTTCAGTGAAAAGAACTTTTAGAGGACAAGAGATATCCAGTGGTATTAAGGGAATACGTTCTGTGTGAACTAAGGGGGGGATGCAGATGGGCGGCCATGGGTTGCCCTTGGAAGCGAAGGATTGGGGCCCCAATCCTCCCTTCTGCTGGCCCTGAAAGGAGCGCTAAAATGCTGGTCCTTCCAGAGCCGGTAGAAGGGACATATCAAGAGCTGCCATTCAGCTCTTCTGTGCCTCTTCTGGCACAGCGCATGAAGATGCTGCACCGGGAGGATGTATTCGGGGTGCGCACCATATGTAACGGTGCACGCCCTGATGATGTCCTCAAGGAGGGGTTGAGGCGGCCTCCGTGCAGCTGCCTCTCCCCTTCCGTGCCTCCAAGATGGTGCTTTGCATTATATATATATATGGGAATGTATTGTATAGCTGACTTACAAGCTAACTTAACACCATCTTCAGCTGAATTATGTACAGCCTCTGGATTTCCAAAGTCCAAGTATAAATCTGAAGTGTAAATTAAGATTGATTCTGTAGTTATTTCTAAAGCTAAAGGTGATTTCCACAACTCAGTTGAAAGGGAAAAGGGAGGAAAGCATTTAAAAGGATCATGCATGAGAAAGCCACAGTGAATGTAACTCTAATTCAGTCATGTTGTGAGTAGTTCAAGCTCAAATGGGAACTCTAGCCTACAGTTTCCCTTCTTATACTTCTTAATTTTGTTGTGGGAGGAGAAAAGAGAAGGCTAGTGAGATGACTGACAGTGGAACTCACCACACTAATTTTCCAAATTTGCTAGGCACAATTATATTTTCATAGCATAATGGAAGATACTACAAGGACCATCAAGTCCAACCTTATGCCATGGAAGAATACACTATACACTATTATGTCACCTCTTAACTTTCTCTCCCCCAGACAAAGTTTACCAAACTCTCTAAGCCATTCCTCATAGACCATGGTTTCTAGACTTTCACCATTTTGTCCTAGAGGGTTGTCATCTGACTGTAACTTAATGTTAGAAGGGCAGAGAAAGAGACATTATATAGCGCAGTTGCCATTGGCTAGGCTACACTATATTGCCTGGAGGACTTGGCACCCCTGATTGACACCACCTGAGGCAGCTGTGAGGAAAATTTCAGGCTGTTTTGAGGATTTGGCCAGCCCATTACACGACCTGAGGCGGCCTTGGATGATTATCTCTCCCACAGCCCTTTCTCTATTCAGAGAACTCGCCGCCTTAGATTAAGGACAGGAATCAGCTGGTCACTCATCTCCCCCTCCGCATTGCAGAGCTGATACAGTCTGGGAGCTGATATTCAGGTTGTGTGGGGGCAGGGAAGGTATGGCGGTAGCAGAGCCAACAAATGTTACAAAAGGAGGAGGGATCGATGTTTAATACCTATCCCTCTTTCTGTTTGCTCTGTTGCCCATGATAACTTGGAGAGCGTGCTAACCATTCCACTGACCCTCAACCTGCTCCTTTGCAATGCCAGGTCGGTCAAAAACAAGACCCATATCATCCACGATCTCTTAGTGGATGAGGCGGCCGACCTGGCATGCTTTACTGAGACCTGGCTGGGTGATGCCAGCTCCACAATATGGGCGCAGGCTCTCCCAGCTGGGTACTCAGTTAGTGAGCAGGTGAGGGAAAGTGGGCGGGGGGGCGCATAACCTTGGTCCATAGCAACACCTTAACTGTGATCAGAAAGCCTATCCGGAAAACGACCCACATCGAGTGTATGTACCTTAGCCTGAAGACCAGGGATAGTTTAGGGATTCTGTTGGTATACTGGCCACCCCATTGCCTAACAGACTCCCTAACCGAGTTGACCACCCTGGTTTCTGAGTTGCTGTTGCTGAGTTGCTTCAACATCCCACTCGAAACCAGTTTACAAGATCTAACTGGCGCGGCTTGGGATTTCATGGATACCATGACAAACATGGGCCTATCCCAGTTGGTCAACGGGCCCACACATTGTGCTGGTCATATCCTCGATGCGGTCTTTAGTACGGAGCAGGCATATCTGTGGGTGGAGGTTAAAAAAAACCTCCGCATTGTCATGGACGGATCATTTTCTGATCAAGGTGGAACTAAAGGCTATCCCCCACTCTCCCGGGGGTGGCGGATCCATTAGAATGGTCCACCCTCGAAGGCTAATGGATCCAATTGGTTTCCAGAAAGCCTTAGAGAGTTCAATGGTTGGTAACGCTAGTGATTCTGTTGAAGCCTTGGTGGACATTTGGAACACCGATCTCACCAAGGCTATTGACACTATCGCTCCCAAGTGTCCTTTCCAGCCCACTTCAAACCATAAGCCATGGTATACAGAGCAGCTTAGGAGGATGAAGTGGGTTGGACAATGACTAGAATACGAATGGCGAAGGACTCGTCTCTTATCTGACAGAACTCGCCTTAGGAAGCATCTTGACTCCTATAGGGAGGCTTTACGTGCAGCGCAGAGATCCTTCTGGTCTGCACGTATTGCGTCTGCAGAGTCTCACCTGGCAGAGCTGTTTAGGGTGGTAGGGGGTTGACAAAGGTTCCCCCTGCACCAAACCCCCTACTTAACCCAACGACAGCCTGCTGTGAGGCATTTAATATCTACTTTACAGATAAAATCTCTCGGATAAGAGCCGACTTGGATGCCAATGTTTTGACAGTATCCATAGACGAGGCTTCCAGCAACTCCGTTGATGGCATTTTACTGGATCAATTGCAACCTGTGAGTACCGATGACGTGGACAACCTGCTTGGAAGGGTGAGGAAGACGACTTGCCCCCTCGATCCTTGTCCATCTTGGCTGGTCGTCGGAGGGGTCACGTTGAAGGTGTTCCTTCGGGACACAATCAACGCGTCATTTAGGGAAGGCAGTATACCATCTTGTCTAAAGGAAGCAGCGGTTAGGCCACTCCTGAAAAAACCTTCCCTGGATCCCCTGGATAGAAACAACTACAGACCAGTCTCCTTGCTTTCTTTTTTAAGCAAGGTGATCAAGAGGGCAGTTGCTTCCCAACTGCAAGCAGTCTTGGATGAAACCGAGTATCTTGATCCATTTCAAACCGGCTTCAGGACAGGATATGGAGTGGAGACTGCCATGGTCGCTCTGACCGATGTCCTCCGCTTGGGCATTGACAGGGGTAGTGTGACCCTGCTGGTGCTCTTGGATCTCTCAGCGGCCTTTGATACCATAGATCATGGCATCCTCTTGGATCGCCTGAGAGAGTTGGGAATCGGAAGCACTGCTTTGCAGTGGTTCCGCTCCTTCCTCTCGGACAGATCCCAGAGGGTAAGGCTCGGGGACAGTTGATCATCTAAAATTGAGCTTAATTGTGGTGTCCCTCAGGGTGCCATCCTGTCCCCGATGCTGTTTAATATTTATATGAAGCCGCTGGGTGAGATCATTCGGAGGCATGGAGCACGGTGTCTTCAGTATGCTGATGACACCCAGATATACTTCTCCATGACCAGATCATCGTCTCAGACTTCAGATGGTGTCTCTCCTCTCAATGACTGTCTTAGAGAGGTAATAGATTGGATGAGGAAAAACAGATTGAAGTTGAATCCTGACAAAACTGAGGTACTCACAGTTACGGGCCCGAAACCAGATTTGGGAATACAGTCTGCAGTCCTGGATGGAGTACGCTCTCCTCTAACAACGGTGTTCTCAGCTTGGGGGTACTCCTTGACTCATCACTTCACATGACTAGTCAGGTGAATGCGGCGGTCAGGAGCGCCTGCTATCAGCTTCGGCTGATACGCCAACTTTGCCCTTATCTGGACATGAGGGATCTGGAAGCTGTGGTACATGCTCTGGTGACCTCGCGGCTGGATTACTGTAACACACTCTACATGGGGCTACCCTTGTGCCTGACCCGGAAACTGCAATTGGTACAAAACATGGCAGCCAGGTTAATTACAGGAACATCGAGGAGGGAGCATATAACACCTGTGCTCAAATCCCTCCACTGGCTGCCAATTAGTTTCCGGGTACAGTACAAGGTGTTGGTTTTAACATTTAAAGCCCTACATGGCTTGGGTCCATCTTATCTTAAGGACCGCCTCTCCCCATATGATCCCCCATGCGCCCTTTGGTCCTCTGGGAGGAATCTGCTATAGCCAATAAAAACCAGGCTGTCTCAGACCTCCCAGAGGGCATTCTCAGGGCCTCAGCAGATGGCTAATAGAGCCATCTTGGAGGTAGAGAAGGGGAGGGGCAGCCGCACGCTCGGCGCCCCATCCCTCTCCCAAGGTCAGCCTCGGAGCCGCCGGCCCTCCGCACGGCTGGCACTCCGAGGACAACCTCCTGCCGCAGCGTCTGGACATGCTGCGGCAGAAAAGTCAGCAAAAGACGCCGCAAGCTTTTGAGGCGCACTTTCGCTGACTTGTGAAAGGAGTGCTATTTTAGTGCTCCTTTCAGGGGTGGCGAAGGTGCGCCACAGGATCGAGGCGTGGGGATGCCTCGGTCCTGTGGCGCACCTTCCCAGGGCGGCCCACAGCCGCCAGTCTGCTTCCCCCCTCAGTTACCACTTCCAGACTTTGGAATGGCCTGCCGGATGAGATCCGTCTCATTACTACTCTTGCTGCTTTTAAAATAGCAGTAAAGATGGATCTCTTGCAGCAGGTCTTCCCAGAATAGTGCTGCTAGATGGGAGATAAGTCTTTCTTCTGTTTTATTATTGATGACTCCTTGTTGCATTGTTTTATCGTCTTATTGTATTGTTGTTTTTAACTCTCTGTTGGTTTAATTTTGTTTTAAGGGGATGGGAGGGTTGGGATGAGGGATGAGGGAATGTTTTAACTCTGACTGTTTTAAATGCTGTAACCCACCCCGATTGCCACGCAGAGGGGCGGGCTATAAATAAAATTTATTATTATTATTATTATTATTATTATTATTATTATTAACATTTTGGTTGCCCTCCTCTGAACATGCTCCAGCTTGTCCAGCACTTGAATATTAGAACCCTAACCCTAATCCTAATTGTAACCCTAACACTAACCCTAATTGTAACCCTACGCATGCACCCTAGCAAATGTCCTCTGTTATGACAATAAATACATTCTGTTGGATGTACGCTTGCTGTCAGCATGCACAGCAGTTTGCATGAAAGAGGCTTTTGTGACCTCTTCTGTGCAGGTGTGCAGGTGTCCATAAAAACCTGCACACCACTTCCTGGCATGATGGGGGGGGCTCTTGGAATAATGTTTGTCTGTGTGTCCTGTTGACCATGTCCCTTGCATGACCACCAGCTGCATGTATCAAGTCTGTCCACACAAACTTCCCTTACATGTTCCTCTCCCTTCCCCCCTCATCTGTGTGGGACATGTTTTGTGGAGGATAATGGAGTGTCTTTTCAGTTGACAAACCCGTTCCTTCACCCCAAGGGTAGTACAACCAGACAGTGGTACCTGTCTACTGCACCCACTCCTTGGGGAGAAGCGGAGGTCAGTGAATCCTTGCATCATATGTGGGTGTATGACAGATCCTGTGCAGGTGCACAGGGATGCCGAACCTCAGGACCTCGGCAGACGACCAATAGGGTCGTCTCTGAGGCAAGGAAGAGGAGGGGTAGCCGCACGAGCGGCCCCCCTTCCTCCTCCCGAGGTTACCCTCGGAGCTGCCAGCCCTCTGCACAGCCGGTGAGCCAAGGGCAACCTCCTGCCGCAGCGTCCTCACACGCTGCGGCGGAAAAGCCAGGAAAAGTGAGCCCGACGCGTTTAGGGCGCACTTTCCCTGACTTCTGAAAGGAGCGCCAATTTGCCGCTCCTTTCAGGGACGCCGCCGGTGCTCCGCCGTGCGAGTGCCTCGCTCCAATGGCGCACTGTCCCAGGGCGTCCCCGACGCCCTGGTCTGCATCCCCCCTCAGTCACCTTTGTGTACAGAGAGTGACAGACTGTATAATACCCTATAACAGGTCCTATGCAGGTGCACAAGGATGTTTTCCTGCACAGATATGCAGGTGTGGAGAGATGTTCCTGCACACTTGCTCATGCATTTGAGAACAAAAAAAATTAAAGCAGCTGCTGCAGGCCCATGCAGTGCTCTGTCTCTCTTTGCAGCATCCTTGCAGCTGGTGATGCAGTTGCTGGGGCTTCAATACAGTCTCAGAAAAGCTACATTGACTCCCCCCAGTGCGGTTGCTCCATACCCATTTAGGGCAACCTCAGGGCAGGCAGTGTGGTTGCTGCAGCTTAGGGAAAAGTCAACTTCAGGTCACCTTTCCCTGTCCATTTGCATAACCCCTAAATTGAGGCTGTCATACTTTAGCCACATCATAAGTAGACATGACTCATTAGAAAATACAATGATACTGGGGAAGGTAGAGGGCAGTAGAAAGTGAGGAAGACCACATGCTAGATGGATAGGCTCAATTTAGGAGATCACAGGCCTGAGCCTATAGGATATGAGAGAGAGAGGTAGAGAAGGGGGAGGTAAGGTTGGAAACATCACATACATAGAGTCACCTTGAGTCAAGATCAACTGGGAGGCAGCTAACAACAAAGGTTTTTATATAAAGGTTTTGTTTGTACCAAATATATTTATCTCCCCCCATAAAATATATTTATTTTGCACAAACCTCCCTCACAACATTTGTGCAGTAATTTATACAACGTCATCTAGAACTATAGGGAGAAAACCACTGAAACATGCACTGAAGCTCTTGTAATCTCCCAGTGGGGAAAAAAGTTCTGAATTTTTTCATGCTGGAATGTGAGAACAAAAGAAGGGAAGATTTTCATCCTTAGTGAATCAGTGTCACAGTGTGTCAAAATAGTTTTTTGTACCATACATATAATTTGCTGTTTTAAAAAGACAAGAAAGAAAGAAAGAAAGAAAGAAAGAAAGAAAGAAAGAAAGACTTTATGTTAGCAAGACCTCTAAAAAAGAAATAACATGAGTCAGGAAGTTGCTGCAAAATCAGATGACACCCTTCAGTGTTATTTGTGTGGAGGGTGCCTAAGTTCTTCCTTCCAACTGTGGCTTTAAAAGAAACTTCAAAGTAATATGCAGTATCTTTGTAATGAGCAATTATGCTATAAAATATCTATGAATATCGTTTCTTGGTAACCCCAGGCAGTAGTTATTTTGCTTATTCCCTGAAGCATGATGTGGGATATATCCAACTCTCTAGCAATTGTTACAGTTAATTTAAAAGTCAATGGTAAGTATATGATGTTTCATATAACCTTGTCAGTGCTGGAATAAAAAGTAGAAATATTCAAAATTCTGTCATCACTGGATATTGTCTTTTCAATACACTTTAAAACTGGTTCTTACAATGACTTTAAAACTGGTTCTTATAGTTGCAAAGAAATCCTCAAGCTTAAGTTAAGAAGATAAGTAATAATATCTTCAGTTACAGAGTTTGGCCTATAACAACATCCTCTTGAACATATCTCTTCCTTTACAAATTTCTGGCTATCTTGAATATAAAGATGACAGGAAAAATTCTAGTAATATAAAATGATATTTGGATTGCAATAATGATCCTCTCAACCCTAGACAATATATCTAAAGTCATCTAATTTGTATTCCTATTGGTTAAAGGATCAACATGAAAACAAGATACAATAAAAATGTGAATTTTCAAGTGTTTGGTCATGTCCAGTATACTCTATTGGAAACAGCTATCACTCTAGTTTCTAAGGGGGGAAGCAGATGGGTGTCACGGGGCTGCCCCAGGAAGCTGCGCCGCGGGGCTGAGGTATCTGCACACCTAGACCCCGTGGCGCAGCTTTGCCGCCCCTGGAAGGAGCGCTAAAATAGTGCTCTTTCCACAAATCGCCGAAGGTGCGCTGCTAAAGGCTGCCGGCACACTCTTCCGGTGCAGCGTGTGCAGACGCTGCAGCAGGAGGTCATCCTCGGAGCGCTGGCCGTGTGGAGCACCGGCTACTCTGAGGACGTTTTGGGGAAGGGGTTGGGGCGCCCACCGTGTGGCTGCCCCTCCCCTTCCTTGCCCCCAAAATGGTGCTTTGCACCGTCTGCTTCCCTCTTAACTTGGCCTACTACAGACTTTCTAGGGTTGCTGTTTAAACAAGAAAATGAAGAGTAATAGAAGATAATAATAGAACCTCCTGACAGGAAGAACTGTTCAACAGTGGAATATGTTGCCTTGGAGTGTGGTGGAGTTTCCTTCTCCTACAAAGATGTTGAATAGCACTGGGTCCAGTGCATGGTGTGTGGCATCAGGATGTGCTTCTGGCACAGTGTTGAAACACACTGCACTGAAAAGGGTGCTGAAGAGCCACGCGCTGGCTCTTAGGGAAGCCTTCTGCCACCTCTAAAAGGAGCTGCATTTTGCCAATCTTTGTGGGGAGGCAAAAGGGAGGATCAGCATGGGGTTGCCATGGCCCCAATCCCCCACTTCATGGGGCGGCCCAGAGCTTCCCATCTGCAGTCCCCCTATGTTTGGCTTTCTCCTTTCCACTGTATAGCAAACTCCTGAAAAACATGATCACTCCTACCTAAGGATCCCACAACTTCCACTCCATTAAGCAGGTCATCACTGGGCTTGTTCCCACTTACATTTAAACCAGTTTGTGATTCGCCTTAGCTCTGTGTCAGTGAATCGGTTCCAAAAGGTCCATGGTTCCCACTATGAAACCAGATCTTTTCATTATTCCCTTGTAATCGCTTCTTTTTTGGCACAATTTTCATTCCCACTAGTTTGCACGGCTTCAAAATGCATGTCAATCATCTGTGCGTCATTGGTGACACAAGCTGCAATATGGTGAAGACGGGGGCATTTCAGGCACCGAGTGGGGCAACTTTATCAACTGAGCCTTCCTCTGCCCCTCAGCAACCCATGCTGCTCAAACACTTCTTTTCCCCTTTGAGCAGCCTGGCTTGGGATATATAATGACATATAGATAGATAGATAGATAGATATAGATATAGATATAGATATAGATAGATATAGATATAGATATAGATATCAGGTTATGTAATCCATTGGTTTTGCAACTACTTGCCTCACTGAGCTGCAGTCCACCAGTAATTGCAAATAGTTGCAAATACAATGGATCACATATTCTGTCTATTATGATCCATAGGTCACACCACAAGCACAAAGGCAGCACTGAGGGGTGAAAAATGGCTGATTTCCCAAAAACTGAGAAGGAATGGTAAACACCCCTCTGCCATTAGTCCTTCCCCTCCAGAATGATGTGATTCAAATCCATCATTCCCACTTGTCAAACACACTTCAGAATCAATTCTTTTCAAAAGAACCACCAAAAAACTAGTGTCAGGACACAGTAGTTTTTGGTGTGTTTGTCGTCTTCATCGCAATTGAAACCAAACACAGTAGGATTGGAACTGGTTTCAAGTGGGAATGACGGTCATATAACCTGATCAGCAATTTGCTTTAAATCACAGTGGTAATGAAGCCATGGTTAAGATCAAACCTAAAATGGTTGACCCCCTTATTGCTTCTTCTACCTTCTGGAAAATGAAATTATCTGCAAAGCAAGTGACAAATTTGTTGGACCTTATATTCTTGGCAGAGTTTGACTTTCAACAGATACCAGGATAGTTGAAATTAGTTTAGTTTCCGGGCACAGTACAAGGTGTTGGTTTTAACCTTTAAAGCCCTGCATGGCTTGGGCCCATCTTATCTTAGGCACCGCCTCTCCCCATATGATCCCCCCATGCCCTACGGTCCTCTGGGAGGAATCTGTTACAGCCAGTAAGAACTAGGCTGTCCCAGACCTCCCAGAGGGCCTTTTCCGCAACCGCCCCCAGACTTTGGAATGGCCTGCCGGATGAGATCCGTCTTATCACTACTCTTGCTGCCTTCAAGAAAGCAGTAAAGATTGATCTCTTCCAGCAGGCCTTCCCGGAATAACTTCAGCTGGGAGATATGTTTTAATCTGTTGCCCTGATTTCATCCTTTGCTCTTATCTATTTTTAATTAATGTGGCATTTTTAAATTTGATTGTGTTTAATTCTTTTTTAAGGGGGTGGGAGGGTGGGGGATTATGGGATGAGGGATTGATTTTTAACTTTGTTTGTTTTAAATTTGTTGTTCCCCGCCCCGATTGCCACACAGAGGGGCGAGTTATAAATAAAAAATATTATTATTATTATAATAATTATTAAATCTCTCATTACTACTATATCTCTCCTTTCTGAATGTTTGGTCATCTGTTTCAGGAAGGCATATATATTTTTTAAAAACTGTTTTAAGTTGTGTTGTTTTATGTTATAAATATTTTTATCTACTTTTAATCTTTTAAAATTACTGTTAGTTTTTTTAAAATTTTGTAAATTGATTTTATTATATGCTACCCTGAGATCCTCACATATAAGGTGAAATATAAATATTTATTATGACCAAAATCCTGTTGGGGAATTATGCATTCATAACTGTGTGGTATGCAAACCACAGCCAGGCTCTCCTCCAGCTCAGCCTGACAGCCATCTCAGGCGGGTTGCAGACTGCCAGAAATAGTGCAAATTGAGTCCACTTTTAGGGTTAGGGTTAGTGCTAGGGAATCATGGGAATTGTTTTTTTCCCCCTGAGATATTGAGCCTTCTCTGTCAGAGAGCTCTGGTGCCACAATAAAATACAGTTCCCATGATTCCCTAACCCTAACCCTAACCCTAAAAGTGGACTAAATTTGCACTATTTCTGGCAATCTGCAACCCCCCTCAGTTTGCTAAAGGAGGAAGAAATAGGAGAAATAACTCTTAGTCCTCAGAAAAGGTGAAGGATTCAGTGTTTGGCACAAACCAAGTCCCCCCCCCCCCCCACACACACAGGTGGTCTGAGAGGCTGCACACATGCACCTTGTAAATGGCCTCTTGGAATATGGTCTGCAAATTGAGTAGGGCTGAGTCAGCAGCCTTTGTAGTATTCTTGGTTTATGCTTATTACTATTACTTTCATGATTTGTATATGTCTGTCCTGCATTTTTGGCACTCCTCATTCTATTGCAGCATGAGAGTAGAAGAGAGGCATAGAGACCATGAAAGTCCTCCAGTCTATATTTACTGGGAAGCAGCAGGGTTCTGTTCCCCCATCACTTGGGAAGCAACTGACTGATATTCCCAGCCCAGTTGCACAAGCAATTTCCAGTATGAGAAGGGATTGTGACAGGGACACTGCTCCTGCCTGTTGCATTGGAAACTGTTCATGGGAGGAGTGGGGACATCTGTGAGCTGCTTTCCAAGTGAAGGAGAAATACATCACATCTATTGTACCTCTGCTTATCTGTCAGTGGGGATTGGGATGGGGCGTCTGGGCTGGCAGACATTGCATAACCACATAACTTAAGTGGTTATTCATTCTTAACTCTCCAACAGGATTTCATTCTATATTTTTAAAACATATATAAACATATTTCAAGTTAGTGAAAGTGTGGATCCATTTTGAAACTGTACGCACAAACAGGCACAGAATAAACATGGAGGTGAGGAAGTGTGAAAGTGTGAAAATGGGCCTGACAGAATTATTTATCCCTAGCTGTGCCATTAGTCAGTTTACCATTTTGATTATTATCCTCCCCCTCCCACCAAAAATAACCCAACCAAGAATATATTGGCCTAATAGACCCTTCTTGGTAGTCAAACATCAGCATCCTGTGTGAAGTACCCAGGATCTGCAATAATCAGACATGCAGGATCAGATTAGTGTGACCTAAAAGAACAAAAACATTTTCCTTAAAATTATGAAAAGTATAGGCCTAAGTGATGTCACTCTCCTCCCAGGAAGATCTTCTCAGATTTGTCCATTTCAAGCTGGTTCTAGCTGACTTTTACTATGAAATATGAGCAAATAATGATCTGTGTCCCTGTTAAAAATGAAATATTTGTCCCATGCAGGTTAAGAAGGTTACAGGTGTAGTGGTGGAAGCACTCTAATCAAAGCCTTTGCAGTTTGCAGTTACATAGCTAGCAGGGAATGAAACAAGGCAGACAATGCGCATAAAAGAAAAGGCACAAAGATCACATCTCTGTGGCTAGCTGGGGGAATGTTCACATCAGAGTTACAGTTTTTTTCTTCTTCTTCGTTCTTTTAAGTGTACTGGGAGGAATACCATTTGAAATCTTTATACCATTATGATTAAGTAGACAAGTGTACAAGTAACTGAAGCCTGACCCTCACTTTGGTAATGACATACAGCAAAGACTCAGAGCACAGGAACTATATACTAGCAATATATTCTGGCATATGCCCTGAAAATAAGCTGAATATATTATAAAAGAATTTCCTGAGGATGAGAGCATAATACAGATAGGTAAAGAATTTAGTTTGTCTCCTTCTTGTTAAATAATAGTTTCTTTGTAATCACACAACTTTTGCTCTCCTTTTGGGTCTACATACATTCTTTCTTTCTTTCTTTTTCATTTTTTTTTTTTGCCACCCCTGGAAAGGTATGTACCCCTGTTAAGTTGCCTCTTGACTTATGGTAACCCCATGGAGTTCAAATGGTTTTCTTTGACAAGGAACATTCAGAGGTAGTTTTGCCAGTTCCTTCCTCTGAAATATCACCAACAGCATCTGGCATTCATTGGGTCTCCTATCTAAGTGCTAATCAGGGCTGACCCTGCTTCCAAGATCAGTCAGGATCTGGCACCTTTATATTTTTTTTAATAAAGTTTATTATTAAAACTAACAAACATACAAATGAATAAACATTTCAACCACCAAGTATACATCCAATATCCAATAACAATTAATTAAAAAGAAAATACAAATAATACATGTAACAGATTTTTCTATAACTACTTTCAAAATCCCTTTCAAGATCATTTTTATAATGATATTCTAACACAATTCAAACTACATCCTACCAAGTTGTTACCATATTGTTAACTATGGGCCTCTACAGACCAGCCCAAAGGGCCAGCCTGGAGGCAGAGATGGGGAGGGGTAACTGCACGCTGGCCACCCCAACCCTACGCCGAGGACATCCTGATGCCATGCACCATTACGCATAGTACACGGCATCAAGATGTCTTCTGGTGCAGCGTTTTGACACCTGTAAAAGGAGTGGCATTTTGCCACTCTTTTCCAGGCGGCAAAAGGGAGGATCGGGGCTGCACGATCTGGCAGCCTCAACCCCAATCCACCACTTCACCAATCTGCTGCCCCTTTGGCCCGTCTGCAGAGGCCCTATATTTATCATATCATTCAATCAATCCCCATACGTCCCACCTCTTATATTCCATCTCCCTATTGTCTTTTTCCTTTCTTCTTATTCCTTTTCCATCCATTTTTGTTTACTCTCACATCCTTTTCCTTTCCTCTTCACCATCCCTCCTACCATGTTTCTAATCTTTTCTTTTCTTTTTTCTTCCACTCTCTACCTTATATTCTCTCTTTCCTTCCATCTCCTCTACTCTCATGTTCCATATTTTCTCCTCCCCTCTCCATACCTTTACACACTTACTCACACCTTCTTCTACATACTCGTACCCTCTACACTTACTTTATCCCTTTTCATTATCTTTTTCATTTTCATCTCCTCTTTATGCACATTCCCCATTCTCTTCTTCCTTCCAACTTTCTCCTTCCATACTGACTTTCTTTCCACCAATATCTATCTCAGCATCATTCTAACTTGACTTTCTTATCCTTCCCTTTTTTAATTTATTCTGTGAACGTCATCTCTAATCACTACTCACTCATTCCTTAAATTCATTATTGCTATGCCTCACCATTTTAGTTTTAGAAAGTCTATTACATTTCCCCACTCCTCATAAAATTGTTCTTTTGGTCTATTTCATATCACCTGGTGTGGTGAACTGAGATCCAGCTGGCCAATCAGGAGGCAGCTGAGAGCCAGCCAATGGGAGTTCAGTTGGGAGTAGTATAAAAGCCCAGGCTGACAGTTAGAGAGAAGAAGACTTGGGTTAGAGGGTGTGTTGGGACAGATAAGCCAGTGAGAGGGCTGTGTTTAAGGTGTTCCTGAGGGGACTGAATTTTAGGGAGATAGAGTTTAGAAAGGGTAAATTCTGAACACACATAGAGCTCTGGAAGAGAGAGTTACTGTGGTGATCTCTCCAGTTAGGGCCTTGGCAGATGACTAATAGAGTCGTCTTCCGGGCAGGGAAGAGGAGGGGCAGCCGCACGAGTGGCGCCCCTTCCTCTTCCTGAGGTCGCCCTCGGAGTCGCCGGCCCTCCGCATGGCTGGCGCTCCGAGGATGACCTCACGCCATGGTGACCGCACGCGCTGCGGCGTTTGAGTCAGGGAAAGTGCTCCCGCCGCTTTTAGGGCGCACTTTCCCTGAAATCTAAAAGGAGCACCAATTTGGTGGTCCTTTTAGAGTCGCCGACGGTGCGCCGCGGTGCGGCTGCCGCGGTCCAGTGGCGCTCCGTCCCGCGGCGCATGGGAAGCTCCCGTCTGCTTCCCCCTTTAGATATTATCTTTCCACTGGGGCTGAGGTATTGTGATTGAATTAGTAACATATGTTCTAAGTCTGTAACTAAGAAAAATTATAATAGCAAGTCCTGAAACAAGTTACCTTTATTTACCTTTACTTATTATTATTATTATTATTATTATTATTATTATTCTAACATCACTTGGCCTCTGTTTTAGTCATAAAACATGCTACCAATATTTTGTTATTCTGGAGGTGGGACTACAGTAAAAAGGCAGTGTGAGTCCCTGACACTTTATTAATTGGTAGAAGTGGGGATAACAAGTTCCCAAAGTACAGCTAGCTAGAATTAAAGTGTAAAAGTAGTTATGTGCACCACATAAGTTTGGTGGCAGCACCGGGATATGAAAAGATCCAGTGGCTAATAGTGTTTTAGTATTGGGATTTGACAAATCCAATAATGAAAAGTGTGTGTAAAGGGGTCTGAGTTTGAGGAACCAGAAGCCCAAGCTTTGTTCTGAACATGAGAGAGGAAAGTTCAGAGGTTTGTGTTTAAAGTAAAGGCATTAGTGTCAGGAGAATAGTCTCTGAGGTAATTGTGAAAGGGTATTTGTAAGAGATTATTCGGAAACTGACCACACTGGAGAAAAAAGAATTATTGCCAGTCCCTGAGGTAATTTGCTGAGGTAATTGTAGGGGACTGTGGAAGAAAAGAGATAAAGCAACAGAGGGTGAGGTCACTCCATATCTGAAAAATACTAAAACCAGAGCACCCTGAGAAAATAAAAGTCAGTAAAGTGATCTCTGAGGTATTCGCATAAGGGTATTTGTAGGCAATTACTTGGACACTGACCATGCTAGAAATTGCCTAGTCTCTGAGGTAAATGTGTTTTTTTAAAAAAATTCCAACATCACTTGGCCTCTGTTTTAGTCACAAAACGCACCACCAATATTTTGTTATTGTAGGTGGGACTACACTAAAAAGGCAGTGTGAGTCCCTGACACTTTATTAGTTGGTGGAAGTGGGGATAACAAGTTCCCAAAGTACAGCTAGCTAGAATTAAAGTGTAAAAGTAGGAAGGTAGCAGTCGTGTGCGTCACACCTGGGTTAATTTATCCATTTTACATCATGTCAAACATCTTTGCTTTTCCATTTTTGTGCATAAATCATTCTTGCTGTGGTAACCATAAAGAGTACAGTCTTACTATATTTTTTTTCTATCTTGTCTTCAAATATTCCTATGAGATAAAATTCTATTTTTATGTAGTTTCATCTTTAATATTTCACTTATCAAGTTATTTATTATCTTCCAATAATTCTTTGCATTTTTACAAGGCCACCAACAATGATAGAAAGTATCTGAATCATTTCCACATTTCCAACAGTTATTATTTTTTTAAATTTGTAAATATTTGTAATTTTGTCTGGTGAGATATACCATTGAAAAAACATTTTATTGCAATTTTCCCTTAAATCCTGAGAGTCTGTGTATCTGACTCCTATAATTTATATTTTTTTCCCATTGTTCTATTTGTATGGGATGACCAATGTTCTTGGCCCATTTAATCATTGGCTCTTCAACAACTTCATCCTCCATTTCTAATCTTAATAGTACTTCATAGAGCTTCCCTATTATTTTTGCTTTCCTCTCAATTAATATTTTTCTATTTCCATTTTTTGTCTTTCACTTTCAAAACCATATGTTTTTGTATCTATTATAAACCTCTCATAAATCTGTCTGTTTGTAAACCAATTTATCGTCCACCCCTCTTTTTGTAATTCCTCTTTTGACTTCATTTCTAATTTAATAATAATAATAATAATAATAATAATAATAATAATAATAACAACAACAATAACCCTCTGTTGAACAATCGGGGGGGCTTACAACAATTAACATTGCATACATATCTCATAATACATGCTAAAATCCCAGAACCCACCCACCCCTTAAGTATTAAATCAGAAATCCATTAAAACAGCATAAATAAAACATCAAAATTAAAAAAAGTCTAAAACAGGGGAACAAACAAGGCAGCAACAATAGGAGAGGTAAGTTAAAAGGCTCCTAATAAATTTAAAAGTCTCCTGAGGCCGATAATTCTAGTCAGAAAAGGCCTGCCAAAAGAGATCCATCTTCACAGCCTTTTTGAAGCTGCTTAAGTTTGTAATATGACAGATCTCATCCGGCAAGCCATTCCATAATCTGGGGGCGATTACCGAAAATGCCCTCTGGGAGGTTGCAGAAAGCCTTGATTTTATTGGCTGGAGCAAGTTCCTCCCAGAGGCCAGAGTGCACAGGGAGGATTGTATGGGAGGAGGTGGTCCCGAAGATAGGTTGGACACAAGCCATTTAGGGCTTTAAAGCTAATAACCAACACCTTATACTGGGCCCGGAAACTAATAGGCAGCCAGTGGAGGGACTTTAACATTGGAGTAATGTGGTCTCTCCTAAATGTTTTAGAGACCACTCTGGCTGCCATATTTTGTACTAACTGAAGTTTCTGCACCAAGCACGAGGATAACCCCATGTAGAGTGCATTACAAAAATCCAGACGGGAGGTTACCAGCGCGTACACCACAGTTTCAAGGTCCCTTACTTCCAGGAAAGGGTGCAGCTGGTGTATCAGCCATTGCTGATCACAGGCACTCCTGACTGTCACATTTACCTGATTAGTCATCAAGAGTCAAGGAGCACTCCCAGACTGAGAACACAGTCCTTTATGGACAGTGTGACCCCATCCAGGACTGGAGGTTGCAACCCAATTCCTGGTTTCAGGGCCACTACTGTGAGCACCTCCATTTTTTCTGGATTTAACTTCCATCTGTTTTTCTTCATCCAGTCCATTACTGCCTTAAGAAGTCATTGAGAGGAGAGACGCCATCAGCAGCTGCAGCCAACAATCAAGACAAGGAGAAATAGATCTGGGTGTCATCAACGTACTAAAAACACTCAGCTCCATGTCTCTGAATGATCTCTCCCAGTGGCATCATAAAGGTGCTAAACAACATCGGGGACAGAATGGCACCTTGAGGGACGCCATAAGTAATGTCTTTTTTTTACCGAACAACTGTCCCCAAGCAGCACCCTCTGGGATCTGCCCAAGAGGAAGGAACAGAACCACTGTAGCGCAGTGCCTCTGATTCCCAACCCCCTCAGGCAATCCAGGAGGATGCTGTGATCTATCATATCAAAAGCCACTGAGAGGTCTAGAAGCACAAACAGGGTCACACTACCCGGTCGATGCTCAGGCGAAGGTCATCAGTCAAGGCAACCATGGTGGTCTCAACTCCAAATCCTGTCCTAAAGCCATTTGAAATGGATCTAGATAATCGATTTCATCCAAGACAGCTTGGAGTTGAAGAGCAACCGCCCTCTCGATCACTTTGCTCAGAAAGGGTAACATGGACACTGGCCTAAAGCTGTTCATGTCCAGGGGGTCCAGGGAAGGTTTTTTCAGAAGCAGCCTGCCACTTCCTTTAAACAAGATGGCACAAGACCTTCCCTGAGAGATGCCTTTATGATGTCTGCAAGGAACAACTTCAAGGCATCCCATCCCTGGACGGCCAGCCATGACGCGTAAGGATCAAGAGGGCAGGTTGTCTTCCTCACACTACCAAGGAGTTTGTCCACATCCTTGGTACTCCCAAATTGAATATGATCCAGTAAAATTACATCAACAGAGCTGCTGGATACCTCATCTATTGATTCTGTTATCAAACTGGCATCCAAGTTGGCTCTTATCTGAGAGATTAACTTTTTAGTTCCCTCAAAATATCTTTGTATTTATACCCAATTTCTCCTCTATTCATTTCTTTTCTGAAAAATGCTTTTTTTGGGGAGGGGGGGTATCCACATCATCAGTTTAGGTATTCTTCTTCTTTTGTATTTATTCCATACCTTTATTAATGGTTTTCTTATACAATGGTTTAGGAAAGATTTGTTTGCATTTTTCCAGGAATTAGGTACTCCATTATTTTTAATGTCGTTTAATGTCTTTTGAAGTGTTATCTTCACCTCATCTTGAAATTTCTTACTCTGTAAAGCCATCTGGCCCTGGTGTTTTATGTTTTTAATTTAATTTCCTAATCACATCTGTTATTTCATCCAGCGAGAAGTGTGCATTCAAAATTTGTTGATGTTTTGCTGGAATTTCTGGAATTTCCTGTTTTTCGAGGTACACTGCAATCAAATCTGGTGATATTTCTTCTTGTTTATATAAATCCATATAATAGTTCTGGAAGGCTTCTTCTGTCCTTTCTTGATCATGTATTATATTCCCTTCAGTTTCCAATTCTGATATATATTTCCTCTGCTGTTCTTTTCTTAATCTGTTTGCTAACCATTTACCACATTTGTTAGCTTGTTCAAAGTGTTTGTTTTATAAATTTCATTTGCTTTTCAACCTCCATCATTATGATTTTTTTCTAGTTGTTTTTTTTAATTAAATATGTATTCTTTTTATCACTTGTGGGATCTTTATTTAATTCCAGTTCCGCACACTAAAATTTCTTTCTGTAATTCTTGTAATTCATGTTTCACTTTGTTTTTGATCTCTGATGCTCTCTGAATCAAAATTCCTCTCATAACCACCATAGTTGCATCCCAAACTATCTTCATTGGTACTGCTCCATCCAGATTTTCTCTAAAATAATCATGTAAGGGGGAAAGCAGAAGGGCAGCCCTGGGCCGCCCCAGGAAGCTGCACCATGGAACCGGGGCATCCCCACACCTCGGTCCCACAGCACACCTTCGCCGCCCCTGAAAGGAGTGCTAAATTGGCACTCCTTTTGCAAGTCGCCAAAGGTGCACCGCAAAAGGCTGCGGCACACCTTCGGCGACTCTTCTGCTGCAGCACGTGCAAATGCTGCGGTGGGAGGTCCTCCTCGGCGCGCCGGCCGTGCAGAGGGCTGGCTGCTCCGAGGACGACCTGGGGAAGGGGTTGGGCCACCAATCATGCGGTTGCCCCTCCCCTTCCCTGTCCCCAAAATGGCCCAATTAGCCGTCTGCTTGGCCCCATTGACTGTTTTTTCTTTCTTTTAAAAACTCTCATTATTTAAGAGTGAGAATTCAATTTCCAATTAAATTCTTTTTTGCCAGATTTCATCAAAAGGATTATTAAATTATGATCTGATACAAATTTGGTTTGTATGTCCATACTCCCAGATTTGGCAAGAGCTGACCTGATATAAACATATTTAATCTGGAGGTAGATGTAGTGATTCTGAAAAAAAAACTGCCCTTTTGCCAAAGGGTAAAGCTTTCTCTAAACATCATATAATCCCATCTCTTGTAAATCAAAGAAGGTGACCGGCAGTTTCCCTTGAATTTTCTTTATCTTTTTACTAGATGCTGTATCCATTAATGGCTCTACTACATCATTCCAATCACCCAACAATAACATGTTCTGATAATCTAAATTTCTTAATAACCCTCCAATTTTCAAAAGAAAAAACCCACCTTTGTTGTTAATGGGAGTACATATGCCCATAACAAAATATTTTACTCCATCTAATATGAGTTCTTCATCTGTACATTTATTTATTTATTTGCATTATATATTTTTATGGACATACATTACTACTCTGCTTTTTCTTTTTTCATTTGGATTTTTCAAATAATTTATCTTTTTGTTTTAATTGCACTTCTTGTTGACAGATAACATCCAACTTTTTCTTAGCCAAATAATGATTTATTTTTTTACTGCATATAAATTTTGAATTTAAACCTTTTATATTCCAGGATCTAATTTTGAATGCCATTTTCTTTTGTCTATATATATATATATATATATATATATATATACTTTTTTCTGTTTAGATTCCTGTTCCTTCTTCTTCTCCAGAGTTTTTGGTGTCATGTTTTCTTCATCTTGTTTATCATCCTCTGAAGCTTCTATATCACTCTTTATTTCACCATCTTCTCCCTCAGTAATCTTATGATCTGCACTCCTTGGAGTCATTTTCAAGAACTCGCCTTAGGAAACATCTTGATTCCTATAGGGAGGCTTTATGAGCAGCACAGAAATCTTTCTGTTCTGCTCATATTGCATCTGCAGAGTCTCGCCCGGCAGAGCTGTTTAAGGTGGTAGGGGAGCTGACGGAGGTCCCACCTCTGCCAAATTCCCTACCTAACCCAACAACATCCTGCTGTGGTACGTTTAACATCTACTTTGCAGATAAAATCTTTCGGATAAGAGCCGATTTGGATGCCAGTGTTCAGGCACAAACCATAGATGTGGTGTCCAGCAACTCGGTTGATGGCAAATTATTGGATCAGTTTCAATCTGTGAGTACTGATGATGTGGAAAGCTCCTTGGAAAGGTGAGAAAGACGACTTGCCCTCTCGATCCGTGTCCATCTTGGCTGGTCGTCCCAGGGGGGGACGCGTTGAGAGTATTCCTTCGGGATACAATCAATGTGTCCTTCAGGGAAGATATCGTACCATCTAGCTTAAAGGAGGTGGTGGTTAGGCCACTCCTGAAAAAAACCTTCCCTTGACCCCCTGGACAGAAACAACTATAGACCAGTATCCTTGCTCCCTTTTTTGAGCAAGGTGATTGAGAGGGCAGTTGCTTCCCAGCTCCAAGCAGTCTTGGATGAAACCAATTATCTCAATCCATTTCAAACTGGCTTCAGGACAGGATATGGAGTGGGGACTGCCATGGTTGCTCTGACTGATGATCTCTGCCTGGGCATCAACAGGGGTAGTGTGACCCTGTTGGTGCTCTTGGATCTCTCAGCGGCCTTTGACACCATAGATCATGCCATCTTCTTGGATCACTTGAGAGAGTTAGAAATCGGAGGTTCCATTCCTTCCTCTCGGGCAGATCCCAGAGGGTGAGGCTTGGGGACAGTTGCTCATCTAAAATCGAGTTTAATTGTGGCATCCCTCAGGGTGCCATCCTGTCCCCGATGTTATTTAATATTTACATGAAGCCGCTGGGTGAGATCATTCGGAGGCATGGAGCTGATGACACCCAGATATACTTCTCCATGACCAGATCATCGGCTCAGACTTCAGATGGCGTCTCTCCTCTTAATGACTGTCTCAGAGCGGTAATGGATTGGATGAGGAAAAACAGATTGAGACTGAACCCAGACAAAACGGAGGTACTGACAATCACAGGCCCAAAACCAGATCTGGGAATACAGTCTCTAGTCCTGGATGGAGTCACACTCTCCTCTAAGGACTGTGTTCGCAGTTTGGGGGTACTTTTAGCCCCATCGCTTCACATGACTAGTCAGGTGAGTGCTGTGGTCAGGAGCGCCTGCTATCAGCCTCAGCTGATACGCCAACTGCACCCTTATCTGGACATGAGGGATCTGGAAATTGTGGTACATGTTTTGGTAACCTCACGTCTGGATTACTGCAACACACTCTACATGGGGCTACCCTTGTGCTCAACCCGGAAACTGCAATTAGTTCAAAATATGGCAGCCAGGTTAATTACCGGAACATCCAGGAGGGAGCACATAACACCGGTGCTTAAATCCCTCCACTGGCTGCCAATTAGTTTCCGGGCACAGTACAAAGTGTTGGTTTTAACCTTTAAAGCCTTACATGGCTTGGGTTCATCTTATCTCAGGGACCACCTCTCCCTGTATGACCCCCCACACACCCTTTGGTCCTCTGGGAGGAACCTGCTCCAACCCATGAAGACTAGGTTGGCGCAGACCTCCCAAAGGGCTTTTTCTGCGACTGCTCCCAGGCTATGGAATGGCCTGCTGGAAAAGATCCATCATATCTCCACTCTTGCTGCCCTTAAAAAGGCAGTAAAAATGGATCTCTTCCAGCAGGCCTTCCCGGAATAACATCCCTGGCAATGGCGGAGTTTTACTATGCACCTCCCAACCTGTCCTACTATATACAGATCTGCCAAGGGGCTGTATTGTATTGTGGTTTAATGTATGGTTTTGATTTCTTTTTAATTTAATTCTTTTTTAATGGGTGGGAGGATTAGGGCATGGGATTTGGGTATATTTTAACTGTTTCTTGTTTTAATATGTTGTTCGCCGCCCTGATTGCCGAGCAGAGGGGTGGCTTATAAATAAAATATTATTATTATTATTATTATTATTATTATTATTATTATTATTATTATTATTTCTTCCTGTGTACTTTTTTCATGTTCAGTCCATAATTTATGTAGGAAGTCTTTGGCTTTTTGCACCATGTTAATTCTAAATCATCTTGTTTATAAAATAGAGAAATTTCTTCAATCCTTTCCCATGAATATGGTATTCTCCTTTTCATAAGTTCCTGAGTCAAAACTTGTAGTTTTGTCTTCTTCTAAGTATTTCTAAAGGAATTCCTTATAAATCTTGATTGTATGACCTTCACTCATCAAGTCCTGTATATAACTCTTTTGTACAATCTGATCTCTACATGTTGTTTTAACAAATGATACTACCAGATACCTCAGTAGCTTTTTTCCTCTGGCAACAGTAGAGTTTACTCTGAATATTTTATCATGTCAACTTCAGATATCCCCACAAAGTCTACATGTTCTATCATTATTTTATTTTATAGATCCTCCTTCAGAACCTCCAAAATACCTTGTAGCTTCAGGTATCTTTCATGGTAACATATCTCTTTTAAAGGATTTTATTCTCATTTCTCTTCTGGTTATCCTGGACTTCCTTTGTAAGGTTTTCCAATTCCTCTGTCTTGGTTTGTAGCATTTTCATTTCAGTCTGGAGTCCCAAGATATCTTTTGTAATTTTATCTTTTTTTTTTTTTTAACCAAATATATTTATTTCCTTTTGTATGTCTTCTTTAGGCTCCTTTCTTGATGCTTCCAGTTCCTGTTTCATCTCATGGCACATTTCTTCCTTAAACTTTTTAAATTCCTCCATGAATATTGTAGTTGGATCTGGTGATTTGGTCATTGCATCTGATGATCCCCCTTCTCTGTGTTGATGATGTTACTTGCGCAGTTCTCTTCACTCTCAAAACCATCTTGGTGACAATTTTCTAATAGTGATTATTATTCTTAATTTCAATTTATTCTTATTTTATATCAGTACCGATAATGGTTGATTTCCTATTCTCAATAATCTATACCAGTCAATAGATTTATTATATATATCAGTTAATTAACTTTACCCAGTTGATTTTAGCTAATTTCCAATTTTAAATATTTATATCAATTGATAAGCAGTGAAATCCTAATCAGTATAATCAATCAGTATAAGATTAAGTTTTATCAATCTCAATATTACAAATAAATTCTCAAATATATGCCTTCTAAGCCAATCTCATTATTTATCTGCTTTATCTCCACTACTTTTAACTTTAATATCAATTTATATCAAAAAATATGGTCTCAATCAATCACATAAGATATTATCAGTCACTTTAATTCACTTGATTTAACTTATACAAAATTAATTCTTCAAAACCTCCAAAATGATTTTTTCTATATGTAATCAATTCAATTTCATCCAAGTCTCTTAACATTTATATACTCAATTAGATTTTATAATGGGGCATGATAGATAGATCAACAGAGTGCAAATAAATGCCCAATAAAGTATAGCAAAGTGGTATTATGTCAGAGCAAAGGAGGGAATTGGTATTGTTATTTTGTTATTGTTATTGTTACTATTATCTACCAAAAGTTGTTTCCCTTTAACTCCAATTGTTTTCTATCTGTCGTCTCATCTTCTGTCCTCCTTCAATGTAGCCTTTATTATTTTTCTTGTTTCTGTTCCTCCTTTCACTACTGAGCTCCTTGTTTAATCATTCCTTCCAATGCTCTTTTATTCAATCTCTTACTGTCTCATCCCCTGTCCTCTATCCATCTTTTTTTTCTTGTTTATTTCCTTTTGACTTATCTGTCTGTTGTCTCGTCCCCTATCCTCTTTCCAATGCACCTTTCCTTTCTCATCTCTCTCTCTCCTTCCTCTTTGTAGCTCTCTACTCGGTCAGTCTATAAATCACCTTTTTTCCCAATCTCTAGCTGTCTTATCCCCTATCCTCCTTCTACCATGTCTTTCTTGTTTATTTCTCCTGTTCACCTCTTCCCCAATCCTCTATTCACTATTATTTTTCTTACCCATTTTTTCCACTTCAATTATTTTAATCCTGTTGTTTTAACTTTTACTTTATTCTAGGAAAGTACAATTATACAAGTATAATTATACAAATAATTATTTACTTTCCCAGAATGCTTTACTTCTTAAATTGTTCGTTCTTCATTTATACTTCAAATTATAATTTAGAATCTCAAGTTCTCAAATTCTCATCCACCATTTTCTAGCTCTTCCCTCACTAGTTAACTTTCTAGCTTTCACTCTCCTAAGTTTTCTCATCTTTTTTTCCTCTTCCCTCTTTTAATTTAAAACATTCTTTACACCTTTCTCTATTCCTTCTCTTATATCCTTTCTACTTTCTGTTTTCAGCTCCTCTTTAATCCAATCTTTATAGTTCAGCTTCTTTATTTATACAAAAACCCACTTCCTGTCCAGGAATGGAAAGTACTCTCAATAGCTCAATGGCAAACAGGGGGGGGGGGGAGCTGCAAAGGTAGCTAAAGATCAATGTAGCACTTACTTTCTCTCTTCGGTCAGATAAACTTAGTCCAAAGAAGTTAAGAAGTAAGGACAGTGTGCTGATGTTCTTACTCTAATTTCTATTTCTATTGACAAATTAAAAAAAGAAAAAGATTTTTAGCAGCAGGCTGGGCTCAGTTCCAGAAATGGCAGCCATAGACAGATCCGGCTGCCTTGTGGTCTTGTCTCTTCAGGCTGGGAGATCACAGTCATGAGGTCCTACCCATAAAGATCAAGGTCCTCCTTCAAGGCCCGCTCCCCAAACTCTTCTCTGAGGATGGGTGGATAGGGATATTGATCCTTATATGTCTGTCTTGGTGATCACTAAGGGCCTAAGCAGACGGCGCTTTGCGCCATCTTCAAGGCAAGGAATGGGAGGGGCAGCCTCACACTGGATGCCCCAACCCCTTCCTGAACATGTCATTGGAGTGCCCATCACTCCGCACGACTGGCGCTCTGACAATGAACTTCTGCTGCAGCGTCCACACACACTGCGGCGGAAGGGGCACCAAAGGTGCACCCAAGGCCTTTTGCAGCCCACCTTTGGCATCTTGTGGAGGGAGCACTGTTTTAGTGCTCCTTCCAGGGCCTGCAAAGCTGTGGGTTGGGGCCGAGGAGTGTGGATACCTCGGCCCCAATCCGCAGCTTCCCGGGGCGGCCCACGGCCGCTCATCTGCTTAGGCCCTAAGATGAGCTTCATCTTAAGTGACCTGTTGCCCTGCCATCACTGCTGGAAGTCCAAAACCAGACCCAATTGTTTTGTCACAATCCTGTTCATAATATTCTATCACATCTACTATAACTACTAGGTTCTCTCTCATTTGATGATTTGGTAGGAAGCCACTCTGATCTTTGTCCATTAGATTTTGTAAGTAGTTTTTCAATTTATTAGTCAATAGTATTGAGAATAGTCTATGTGCTGCTACCCTTTAAACCAGCTTACTATCTCTATTTCCTTTCAATATCTAATCAACATAAAGCCTTTACTCTTGCTTGATTAAATGCTTTGCCATCAGCAATATGAGAAGGGAAACCTAAAAAGACTTTATTATCAATGTAAATGTCCCTGTAACTTTGGTGAAATTGAAACAATAACTCATGTTCTTCTGCACTGTCCCTTTTATCTTGGAATTTGGGAAACTCTTATTGAACCACATGTAAATGCATTCCCTGGTTGTTCAGAGGTTTTTTATACTCTTTTGTTGATGTCAGGGCAGTATACAGACATGTTGACTAAGACAGCAAAATTTTGTGTTGCTGCAATTAGGATCCGTGAAAATAAAGTTTTAGTAAATGATTATGTTTCTACCATTTGTTTATACAGTTATATTTTATGACTATATTTTATATTCTTTATGACTTATAGTTACATTTGTATTCATATTTTACTGATGTCCATAGCTGTATGTATTTTACTAATGTTCATAGTATGTGTGTATTGCATATATTTTATGTATTCATATGAATTTGGGAATATGGTCATTTAATATTATTATTAACCAGAATAAAATGATTGAACTGAATTATTAAAAATATTTTATAATCATTAAGGAGTGAAATCGGTCTTTAGTTTGTCAAGTCCTATGTATCTTTATCCTCTTTAAGTATTAGCACTATTTCTGCTTCCCTTCAAGATTCCGGTATATCTCCTTTTAAGGCCTTGTTCATTATTTGCTGTAGGGGAACACCTATTTCATCACTAAAAGTTTTATAGAATGATATCATTAGCCCATCAAATTTGGGTGCTTTCCCTTCCTTACACTGTTTTACTGCTTCCCATACTTCTATTTTAGTTATCAGGGCATTTAATTTTTGTTGTTCCTCTTTCATTAGTTTCCTTATTTCTCTTTTGTCTAAATGCTCCCTAATTTTATCAATTTCTAGTGGCTGTTCTGAATATAATTTCATATAGAAATCTTTAAATATTTCTTTTATTTTTGTTGTTGGGTGTGTACTACCTCTCCCTTCCTTATTTTAGTAATGCTTTTCTTCTCTTTTTCTTTCCTTATTTTGTATGTTAACCATTTACTCATTTTATTCATATGTTCAAAATTTCTTTGTCTAACTAATTTTAATTTCTTCTCCAATTCTATTGTTGCCTCTGATTCTGCTTCTGCTTTTGTAGAATTTTTTTAAAATCTCTTTTTGTATTTATTTATTTCTTTCTTTCCTGGGCATTCTTTTAATTTGTCTTCCTTCTCTTTCAATGCTTTATTCAATAATCTCATCTTTTTCTTTTTCTATCTTTATAAGATTATATTTTGCTGGATAAAAAAGCCTCTTTCAACAGCTTTTCCTGCATCCCAGATCACTTCTGGTTTTGTTCTTTGGTACATATTTTCTTCAAAAACCAATCTAATTATTTTTCCCTTTCTCTATTATGTTTTTATCTTTTAATAATTCTTCATTTAATCTCCAATTCTAAATCTTTCATGGTTCCTCTAATTTCATTATTATCCGATTATGGTCTGAGATTTCTCTATTTAAAGCTTGCATTTCTTTTACTTCTTTAATCATTTGTTTTGAAACCAAAATAGATCTATCCTTGACAGAGATCCATGTCTTTCAGAATGAAAAGTATAACCCTTCTCCTTATTATAAAGACGTCTCCACAACTCTATCAATAAAGGATAGATTCTCTATTAGTTTTTTTAAAAAAATGGTTGTTTGCCCTGATTTTATTTTATTTTCTTATCCAAAACTCTATCTATTTTGGGCTCTATTACTCCATTGAAATCTCCCATTATTATTATGTTTTTGTAAAAAAATGTCTCCTCTCTCAATGAATGTCTTCAGGCAGTAGTGGGCTGGATGAGGAAAAACAGATTAAAACTGAATCTGGACAAGACGGAGGTGTTCACAGTAGTGGCCCCGAAACCAAGAATTGGTCTGCAACCTCCAGTCCTGGATGGGGTCACACTCTCCTCCAGTGACTGTATTTGCAGTCTGGGGGTGCTCCTTGACTCGTCGCTCCTGATGGTTAATCAGGTGAATGCGGCAGTCAGGAGTGCTTGATATCAGCTTCGGCTGATACACCAGCTGCGCCCTTTTCTGGAAGTAAGGGATCTCAAGACTGTTGTACACGAGCTGGTAACCTCACGTCTAGATTTCTGCAGTGCACTCTACATGGGGCTATCCTTGTGCTTGGTTCAGAAACTACAGCTAGTACAGAACATGGTGGCCAGATTAGTGTCTGGAACATCTAGGAGGGACCATATTACTCCGGTTTTAAGGTCCCTCCACTGGCTGCCCAAAAGTTTCCAGGCCCAGTACAAGGTGTTGGTTATCACCTTTAAAGCCCTAAAAGACTTGGGTCCAAACTACCTCAGGGACCACCTTCTCCCCTATAATCCTCCTTGTGCACTCCAGTTCCCTGGGAGGAATCTGCTGCAGCCACAAAAAGCTAGGCTTGCGGCGACCTCCCAGAGGGCTTTTTCAGTTGTTGCCCCCAGACTGTGGAATGGCCTGCCAGATGAGATCCATCAATTGACATCTAAGGCCTTTGCAGACTGCCAGAAATAGTGCACATTAAATTGAGGCACTGCTCTGACTCAGTGCTAGGGAATCATGGGAACTGTAATTTATTGTGACACCAGAGCTCTCTGACAGAGAACGCTCAATGGCTCAGGAAAAAATACAATTCCCATGACTCCCTAGCACTGAGCCAGGACAGTGCCTCAATTTAATGTGCACTATTTCTGGCAGTCTGCAAAGGCCCAAAAAAGACAGCTTTGAAAAGGCTGTCAAGATGGATCTCTTCTGACAGGCCTTTCCAAAATAGACCATCCCGGCCTCAGGATCCTCTTAGGAGAGTCCTCCAGAGTCCTCCTAGATTAAAGATAATACCGCTGTACTCCTATATTACTGTCGCAGATACTCGTGGCCGTGTCTGCATATATTGTATGTTGTTGTTTAATCTGTTTGTTTTAAGTCTGATCTGATTTAAAATTGTTTTAAGGGGAGGGAGGGAATAGGGTTTGGGTATATTGTATTTTAATAGTGTGAGCCGCCCCGATTGGTCTCAAAGAGGCGGGATACAAATAAATTTTATTATTATTATTATTATTATTATTATTATTAATCACATTCCATCAATTTCATCTACAGAATGTGTCTTTATTTTCTTGGGGACTGTATATATCAACTATTAGTATTTTCTCCCCTTTCCAACAACCTTCTACACCTACATAATAACCTCTATTATCTCTAAAAATATCTCTTGATTCTACACCTTGTTTTTTTATATAATTACTCCCATCTTGCTTTTATCAATAGATGGTACATATTCTTTCCCTGATTTTTTTTATTCTTAATCAGTCTCACGTCATTTGTTCTTATGTGTGACCCTTGTAAACATACCACTCCATAGCTATTATTTTCTAAAAACAAAAGACCCATTTTCTTTGTCGTGGTGAATTTAACCCTTTGATATTCCATGACATTAATTTCATTCCTTTCTTATTTTTTAATGTTTTGTTATTTATTTATCATTTGTATATATATTTTTCTGTCATACCCACCCACTCACACAAAAACAAGAGACATCTACCATCGATTTTCTTTGTTATTAAAGAGAAAATTAAGATAAGAACAGGCACTTAAAGCACTATTTAGAACTCTATGGTAACAGTTTATTAATAAATCTTCCTAATTCCTGCTCTATTTCTAACAGATTTGTCAATTTAATTCTTTTCTCTCCTATTTTTCTTCCCCCATTCCTTCTTTCTTCCTCTTCTTCAAATCTTTCCTCAAATTAACCCAAAAGTCTTTTGTCTTTTCAATCATGTTCAGTCTAGTTTTCTTCTGTTTCCAAGTTACAGTTATGCCTTCAATTTCTTGCCATTTGAACAGAATTCCATGGACCTTCAACTGATCAGTTAGGTAAAGCTATAATCCCTTATTTTCTTTAGGATATTTTCTGGTATTCTCCAAGTATCAATATCTCCTTGTTTTCTATTATTAATTTTGATTTGTAGCACGGTTGAAGGATTATACTTCTTGTTTGTTTTTTCACAAAACAAATCACCACGTCTCTTGGAAAATTCTTCATTTTCACTGTTCGTGAGTTGATCCTATAGATACAATCAATTTCCCATGGGAATTATAGTTCTGGTTCTCCTATATGTTTAGTCAGAATTGGAGAAATATAGGTATATAAATTTCCATCCACTTGTTTAGATATGCCTTGTAATTTCAGGCAATCATTTGTTTGTTTCAACTGAAGCCTTGTTATCATCTCCTGATCTTCTTGCTGTTTCTTAGTCTATATTTCTACTTTTTATTCCATCCCTTTCATATTGATTTCCAATGCTTCCACCTTTCCACTAATTGTGTTCACGTCTCCATCTAGCTGATCTAATCTTGTTCTTATTTCTCCTAATTTAGTCTTAAATCTTGTTTCAGTTTTTCTCTCAAGCTTTGTATCTCTTGGTTAGTTTCTTATAATCTCCTCATTTTTTCCAAAAGAATTTCATTCTGTTCCATCATCTTTGTTGCTGTTTTGAGAGAATCCCTCCTCTGAATTGCTGCTGCAGCTTGTGTAGCTGCTTTCCTTACTCCTGCTGCCATCTCCACTTGTATTCACTTTCCACTATTAGTTAAATATTATTTCCTCTTTTATATTCTTTTTAGTTATCTTATTTTCTCTCTTTCACCTTGTATCTTTGCAAGAGAGAGAGGAAAAGAGAAAGGCAAGATAGAAAAGGGGGGACCACAAAATATCTCTATCCACAACTAGATGTCACCCTTTTTTCTAAGTTGAATTCTCACTTCTGTTTGTTTTATCTCTAGTTCTCCACATTTTCAAGGACATCTTTATCAAACCTCCCTTCCTTCAATTTAATTTATCTTTCTACAATTAAATTATTGTCCTCCCTTGTTTTCCATTGTCTCTTTTGACCTCCTACTATTCTTTCCTATCTTCTAAGATTCATTTATTATTAATTTAAAAGTCAAATTATCCCCCTTACACACAGATTTATTTCTCTCTTTCACTATCCAGTTCTTCAATTCAATCAATTTACTCTTCTACTTATATGTTACGATATTTGTTTGTATTTGTTTTCACTGTTTGTTTATTTTTATACACACGTCAAATCTCACAGTCTCTCAGTCTACAAAAGAATTTTCTCACTTTGCATTTAATTCCTAATTTACAGAGTTAATCTGCTTATATTTCCTCTTGTTGTCTTTCTCCACATACCATAACTTTTATCTTCCCACTTTATATTCTTCCACTTGATTTGAATCCTGGTCACCATGTTGTTTAATGTTTACCAGATTTAAATGAGGTATTTTCAAGACCTAATTGCTCATAATGTTAAATCTGTAGGAATCTGTCATTTGCTTTTTTTTTTTTTTAAATCATCATCATCATCATCATCATCATCATCTGGAAAGGATGGACTCAAAAAGCCAATATGTGTGTGTGTGTGTGAATCCTCCCCTTCCACATCTTGAGCCCAAACCATGCAGCAGAGTGTGGGTGTTCAAATTAGAACCAATGGGAGGTTTCCACTTCGCTAATTGCCATATAAGGAACATTATGGGAGCTGTTAAAGTTAGGACAGATTAATTTTTGTTTCTCAAACAGTCCTAATCTGAATTGGAGAGCCATTCTTATTTTTAGGTAAACAGAGAGAGAGAGAGAGAGAATCAATATACAAACAATAGGGGTGAACTCTGTGTATTTAAGGGAGCATGCAATTTGAGCTTTAAAATTTTTTGTTACTGTGCCAAATATTACTAGCTGAGCAGGCGGACCTTCATTTACTATTTCACCTTCCTGTGTTATTAATTGCTTATGCTGAATACTCTGGAATATAACATAGTTTTTCATTTGATTAAGAACAGAGCACAAAAATGCACTTGTTACATCATATTTCCAGATGATGCTGACAACATCCAAAATCAAAGATACAGACCTTTAGGCTTTTGTGATTCCAATAACATCTATTTTGTTTCCCCTCATGACTTTTTGTAAAGCCAGCTTTTCCGGATGTAGAAGACAGTAAGCTTTGAAAGCTAACAGAACATGTTTTTCTTTTCTTTCATTTTTTTTTTTTGTTTGCCTTTTGGTTACACTAACAAAGCATCACCAACACATATGAAAGTGTGTGCTTGTGTGTGTGTTTTCAAAATGTGTTTTGTTTAATGATCAGTAGTGCTACTCTCCAGCAATTTTGGTTTGCAAATCAGCCTTATCACATTTCATCTCAACATGTCTTTTCTTGGTGTGTTTTTAGAATTGTATGTGCAATACATACAAAAAATATGGTGGTGGTGGTGGTGGGGAAACCTGTGTGCAATCCATTGGCAGATTTTTTTTTAAAATTTGGTCTAAACACTGGGTGGATAGTGCAGACACTGACAGTATACATCAAACCAAGGGCCTCAGCAGACGGAGGCCCCGGAGACGCCGCGGGTCGGAGCGCCGCCGGAGTTCAGCCTCCGGACCGCGGCACTCCTGCGGCGCATCTAAAAGGAGCACCAAATTGGCGCTCCTTTTAGATGTAAGGGAAAGTGCGCCCTAAATGCGGCGGGCGCACTTTCCCTGGCTCAAACGGCGCAGCGCATGTGGACGCTGCGCCGTGAGGTCATCCCCGGTGCGCCGGCCGTGCGGACGGCCGCCGCTTCTGGGGGCGACCTCGGGGAGAGGAAGGGGCGCCGCTCGTGCGGCTGCCCCTCCTCTTCCCTGCCCGGAAGACGACTCTTTTAGTCGTCTGCCGAGGCCCCAAGACACATGTGGGACAGACTAAGAATGATTGATATGTCTACAATAAGGGCTACTATAGGCCTTTACTAAAGGCACCATCAAAACTGCTTGCACATTGCCCAAGCTCCTGAAAAGCTTCATGCTATGCCTCATCTGTTTGAACACTGTTTCTTTTTTGTGTAATGTGAGAAAAGATAGCAGTTTATTAAAGTGATGCAATCTGATGATGACATTATCATCATCATCATCATCATCATCATCATTGTCAATTTATTTCTTATCATTTCTAAAAATCCCAATGGACATTACAATACCATTATTAGAAAAAAATTAAAAAATGAAAAACATCATGTCTTCTGCCCCAATCAACTAACCTCATTGAGATGGCAGATGCTGAGCCAAAAGCACATTAAAAGTCGTAGCATGATTGTTCCAGTTCACCCATTCAGATGCTTGATGCGTTGGCCAGTAATGGGAAATTTATCATAGAAATGTCAGTCTTCAGATTGTGTTAAGATGACAAAACTAGCCTCAGGGTCAATTTATGTGTTTAGCAGAATCACACGATAAAGTTTCAGTGTATTGGATCATGTCAGACTGAAGACACATTTGAATGAGCCATCACATAGAAAGTATATCTATTGGTTAAAATGGTAGAGAACTGTTGAATAGAGTTAAAGGAAATTATCAGCTTTCCAGATCCTGGTTTTGATGCCAGGCTGCTGAAAATTCATTACACACAATAAAGAAGTCCCATGAAAGGAATTAGTATTGTGTTTCTGCAGTACAGAGGTGTTTTTAATTTTTTTTTTTTTTTAAGAAGCTGTTTCTAAAAAATAAAAAAAGGAATGAATAATCTTGTTCAAGCTTATCTGAGGGTCTAATCCAAAATGTGGAAAATATCTTTCAATCTGTACTGAGAAGAGCAATAAAGACAAATGAACTGTGATTGTCAGTCCCATTATATAGTGATAACAACCTAAAATGAAACAGCTGTAGAGCTTGTCCACAGCTGTTGCTATCTGAGTCTAGTGTGTATCACCTATTCTTTCCAACATATAATAACTAGAAGGAATGTTAATCAAAATTATACTGGTAAAAAATAAAACAAAAACAGGAATATAATTCTCCCCTGTAGTTTTATCACATGCCTGATCATGAATTTGGAAAGAAAAGGAGGAGGAGACAATCTGCATATTATCATTCAATAATTGCCAAATTAATTCATTTATTTGAGAATTAAGCTAAAAATGTTTCCAGAATGATAGCTGATGTAGACATGACTCAGAGCCACACTCTACATTATGCAAAATGATGAGGGCTGCCCCTGCTAGCCGTGGATTGTGGCCGCAGCAACAGCACACCATGGCTCCAATCCTCCCTTTTGCTGCCTCTAAAAGACCGCCAAAATGTCGTTCCTTTTAGAGGTGGCAAAAGGCCACCCTAAGAGCCGGTGCTGCAGCTCTTCTGAACCCTTTCAATGCAGTGTGCCTGCACGCTGTGCTGGGAGGGCATCCTGATGCCATGTGCCATGCGTTAAGGACACGTGGCATCAGAACAGCATCTGGCTGGGGTTGGGGCGGCCAGCGTGTGGCTGCCCTGCCCCAACTCCAGCCCCAGGCCTGCCCTTTAGGCCAGTCTGCAATGCCCCTAAGAGTGTGAAGATCATATATTTGCATGCTCATGATAAAGCGTTTTCTCAACCTCAGCAAGCTAGTCCTGAAACAGTGATTTATATATGTTAACTTTACTATGCATTGGGATATTTTTGCACACTGCAGCATTTTTAATGACACATACATCCACTACTACACTCCATATAAGTAAAAGTAAGAAATATGTCATTTCTATCCAGAACTATTTATTATCCATCCAACCTGGGTTTGTTGCTGTTTCTCCTCATTAAAGGGGCACTAGAAGAAGGTGGCATATAACTTGAAAGACTATTGAACAGTTCCTGTTTACTCTTCCACATACAGTAGACATATAGAATCATAGAGCGGCAAGAGGCCACAAGAGCCATCCAGTCTAACCTGCCATGCAAGAACACAGAATGAAAGCATTCCCTAGAGATGGCCATCCAGATTCTGTTTAAAAATCTCCAAGGAAGGAAACTCTGGGGCTCTATGACACGTCACAGCCCTGATCTGACACTTTGCTGCTCCAAAAAGAGCTGGCAAATGCTGCTTCTTTTTGGAGTAGCAAAAAGCCAATTTTTGCCGCTGCGGAAGCAGCTTTTCCGCACTCCTTTGGTGCAACGTGTCTGAACACTGCACCAAGGGAGCACCCTGATGGAGCCCACCATGTGGTGGGCTGTATGGGTGGCATTGGGGTGGAGTTGGGGCAGCCAGCGTGTAGTCGCCATGCCCAGATTCCACCACCAGGCCAGTCCTTTTGTACAGGGCTTTCACCACATTTTGAGGGAGTGTGTTCCACAGTCAAACAGCTCTTACTGTCAAGAAGTTCTTCCTAATGTTGAAGCAGAATTTCTTTTCCTGTAGTTTGAATCCATTGCACTGGATCCTATTATCTGAAGCAGCAGAAAACAAGCAGAAAATGAAGGAAAAGGTATCAATAGTGACTTATTTTAGGTGCATCAGGAGACCAAAACATACAAAAGAAACTATGGGGGGGGGGGTTGCAGACTGCCAGAAACAGTGCAAATTGAGTCCACTTTTAGGGTTAGGGTTAGTGCTAGGGAATCATGGGAATTGTTCTTTTTTTCTGAGACATTGAGCCTTCTCTGTCAAAGAGCTTTGGTGCCACAATAAAATACAGTCCCCATGATTCCCTAACCCTAACCCTTAAAGTGGACTCAATTTGCACTATTTCTAGCAGTCTGCAAAGGTCCATATGATCCAATTATCAAGGCTGTAAGAGCACATAGATGTATCAAGGAGAGGCAGTAAGAACTAGATGCTCTAGCATCATTTCTTCCTTCTCTTATGAAAGGAAAGGTGGCACCCTCCCCTGCACATATGTAGAGATTTCTGATGTGCAAGAGGTCCTTGATACTTGCCTGCTTATCTTGATAGCAGCTCCAAAATTTCAACTGTGGAAACAGAGTTGTGGTATAGTGCATCCCCAGCAGGTAGTTGTCCACTTCTGATGCAAGCAAAAACTTAAAGGAGGGAGAAATTCAAAGATGTAGCCATGTTAGTCTAGATCAGTGTGCAAGGGGGTATTGTAGCAAAGGTGTATTGTAGCAGCTTTGAAACTAACTGAGAGAAATAAATAAATTGGAACTATAAGCTTTTGTAGACTGCAGTCTGTGATGCATTTGAGGAAGTAGATTGAAATCTATGAAAGCTTATGTGACCAACTTCTCTCTCTCTCTCTCAGGGGGGAAGCAGACCGGTGGCACAGGGCCGCCCCAGGAAGCTGAGCCACGGGGCCGAGGTATCCGCACACCTCGGTCCCATGGCGCAGCTTTGCCGCCCCTGGAAGGAGTGCTAAAATAGCGCTCCTTCCACAAATCGCCGAAGGTGCGCCGCAAAAGGCTGCCAGCGCACCTTCGGCGACTCGTCCACTGCAGCGTGTACGGATGCTGCAGCAGGAGGTCATCCTCGGAGCCCCAGCCGTGTGGAGAGCCGGCTGCTGCAAGGACGTTTTGGGGAAGGGGTTGGGTGCCCACCGTGCGGCTGCCCCTCCCCTTCCTTACGCTGAAAATGGCGCTTTGCGCCATCTGCTTCCCCCCTCAGTTAATCTCAAAACTTCTACTCTCTCCCTTTGAAGGCTGCAGTGAAACTGATGAGAAACATGCCATTGGCATTTTGTGTCTATTGCAACAATCCTTTGTATGTTTAATTGAAGACAAACCAACCATATCACTAGGGTTATTGAGTAAAAACTGGGCATGGCTCCTATACATTTAGTGGCTGTGTAGAAGGAATAATTTCAGTAGGTGTTGTTTTCACTGCATGACAAACAACCCCTCCTGAACCCACCCACCACTTGCTACAGCCATTGAATGGGTAGGAGCTGTCTCCAGTTTATGACCTGCATCCCTACCATTCATCAAAATTAGGGGGCTATGTCAGGATATGAATAGCGGTACTGGGCAGCATGGTGATGGTCATTGTCCCCTAAGATTACTCATTTTTCTGGCACTAGCTTGTTGTTGTTGTTGTTAACTGCCTTTATGTCAATCTAAACCCATGGTGATCCTATGGATGAGGCATCTCCAGCCTCCCCCCTGTCCTCAACAGTTCTGCCTAGCTCCTGCAAACTCATATTCATGGTCTCTTTAATAAAATCCATCCATCTAGCATGTGGCCTTCATCTCTTTCTACTTCTGTCCACCTTTCCTAACATTGTCTTTTCCAACAATTCATTCCTTCTCATGATCTGTTCAAAGTTTGACAGTCTAAGGGGCTCTGCAGATGGTGCAAAGTGCCGTCTTGGAGCCACGGAAGGGGAGGGACAGCCAGCCACTGGCCGCCCCAACCCCTTACCGAGGACGTCATTGGAGCACCTGCTGTTACACACGGCGATCACTCCGATGACATTCTCCCGGCCCAGCCTCTGCACAGACTGAGCCAGAAGAGCTCCGGAAGAGCCATGCAACAGCTCTTCTGGCACCCTTTCTGGGGCTTGAGGAAGGAGTACTATTTTAGTGCTCCTTTCCCAGGCTCCAAAAAGGTGGATTGGGGCAGAGGTGTGGGGCAGCCTTGGCCCCAATCTTCCACTTCCCAAGGTGGCCCACAGCTGCCCGTCTGCAAAGCCCCTGTGTCTTGTCATCTTGGCTTCTATGGATATCTCTGGCTTGATCTGTTCTAGGACCCATTTGTTTGTCCTTTGGCTGTCCATGTCTCTAGTACCACATCTCAAATGCATTGATTTTCCTCCTGTCTCCTTTCTTAACAGTCCAGCTCTCACATCCATACATGGTAATAAGGAATATGATGGCTTGTATGATTCTGACTTTTGTGCTGAGTTGTATGTCTTTGCATTTTAGGATTTTTTCTAGTTCTTTCATAGCCACTCCCCATTTTTAATCTTCTCCTGATTTCCTGGCTGCAGTCCCTATTCTGATCAATGTTTGATACCAGATATGAGAACTCTTTTACTATTTCTATTTCCTCATTGTCTAGTTTGAATGTGTTCTCTGTGGTCATTATTTTTGTTTTCTTTATGTTCAACAGTAAGCCTGCTTTTACACTTTCTTCTTTGATCTTCCTTAGTAGTTGTTCCAGGTCTGTGAGGATTTCTGCTAGTACTATGATGTCATCAGTATAACTCAGATTGTTGATATTTCTTCCTCCTATTTTCACTCTTCCCTCTTCCATGTCCAAGCCTGCTTTCCTTACAATATGTTCTGCATGTAAGTTGAATAAGTAGAGTGATAGGATGCAGCTTCGTCTGACTCCTTTGCCAATTGGGATCCATTCTGTTTCTTTGTATTCTGTTCTGACTGTAACCTCTTGTCCTGAGTACAGATTTCTTATCAGGACTATCAAATGTGTTGGCAATCCTATGTCTTTAAGGGTGTCCGATAGCCTTTCATGATCTATGCAGTCAAAGGCTTTGCTATAGTTTATAAAACACATGCTGATTTTATTTTGGAACTCCCTGCTATGCTCCATTAGCCGTTGTATATTTGTAATGTGATCTCTGGTGCCTCTTCCTTTCCTGAACCCTGCTTGGACCTCTGGGATTTCTCTCTCCCTGTGTGGTTGTAGTCTGTGTTGCAGTATTTTGAGCATAATTTTGCTTACTAGTAATAATAATCAATAATTAATATTAGTTATTTTATTAAATTATTATTATTATTATTATTATTATTATTATTATTATTATTATTATTTTAAATATTATGTTATTAAAATATTATTATAAGATAATAATAGTAGTAGTAATAATTAGTAATATTACTGCTAATAATATTACTAATAATAATAACAACAACTAGTAATACTAGCTTACTATTAGGGATTTTGTTTAGCTCTGTGTTGTGTCAGAGAAAGATGGGATAATGCAGTATCCAGTCTTCTAAATAGTGCCTGGCCTTGTTTGCAATCTGTTAACTATAAGCTTGAAGTGGAACAGTTCTCAGTTTGGAGGACAGGGACATTGGCTGTTGTTATGACCTACCTGCTCTCTGTTAGCATCAGCCCACCAGTGAGAGCAGCTACAGGCGTTTAATGTAGCCTTGAGACATGTTGACAATGTTTATGATTGGATCCTAGTAACCACAGGGATAACGGAGACCATTTATCTGTGATTTAGGTGTGACTTTCACCTTTAGTATATGCAATGACCATGTCCTAATTTATTGTTCAGCACTGAGATAAGCCAACCTGGTTAGATTTTGCTGTTGTTACATACAGGATGTAAAGGAAGACTAGGCTTTAGGATTTCTGGCAAGTACACAAAGGTAACTTATGGCCAGTAGAGACCAGCCAAAAGGGCCGGCCTGGAGGTGGATTCGGGGTGTGGTGACTGCATGCCAACTGCCCCGACTCCACCTCCATGTCATCCTCACGCTACCCACCCAAATAGATGGTGGGTGGCATCAGGGTGCTCCCTTGGCCCAGCGTTTAGACATGGTGCATCAAAGGAGTGCAGAAGAGCTGCCACTGCGGCAGTAAGGCCAGCTTTTTGCGGCTCCAAAAAGGAGTGGCATTTGCCAGCTTGGGACCATGGCATGTGGTTGACGTGGCTCTGATCTGGCACTCCCAGGGGTGGCACAGAGCTGCCTCTTAGGGGCCATCTGTACAGCCCCTTACTTGCTGAAGAAATGCTCTCCTAAAAGGCACCCTTAATTTCTGGCTTAGGGAAATTGGATGGAGGCAGTCCAGGCTAAATGTTCAAGTTTCTCTTTTGGGAATGCTGATCAGCAGGGGCTGGGAGAAGAAGGTAGCCTACAATAAGTTCTAACCAAGCTTGCTTCTGGGCCAGTCTTTAGTTCAGGGTAATGTTGCCCCCTTGGGAGACAGCATGTTTCAAATTGATGGCTGTTCTATGCAATTCCTCTTGCTCACTGCCATTACAATGTTGAATTAATAAGTATGAGGTATGTCCTTTGATTTTGCATCTTCATGCTAGGGTACATGGGCAAATCCCAATGCCCTCAGTCAAGTAGAAGGTCAGTGTAAGATGTCACTGTCAATCCATCTTTTCTATGCAGAATGGAATGAAGGTTGTCATCTTATGCTCTGCACAAGGAAATGACATGTCTTGGGCTGGTACTGCTTCTTAGCAAGTACAGCTTTGGTGTATGTTTATATGCATGCACATCAAAATAAACTACACATTTTCCTACTACAATATAACATTTGCTCTGTTTTACTAGAGATATTTACAAGAGAAAAGGGATGTGTGTTGCAGCATTTTTATTTTTATTTTGTAAGGATTGAACTTCTTCAGTAATATTTTCTCTGAATGTTTTCTTCTCGCAATGCACAGTGCAACCATAGTGAGTGGCCTTTCTCTTTCATTTGACTTTTAAGTGCAATGAACAGTCACTAATGAAGCAATCAATGTTAATGATTTATATGTGGTGTTTGAAAGCTGTAATAGTTTATTGTTTGGTTCACTTATTGTTAATTTTAATTTGATTACTGACATACATTCTTGTCTACTAATGCATTCAAAACTTTCAAACACTTTATGATTTAACATTATTCTCTCTATGGTTTTGGAAATAGAAAGTAGTCTAAGTATTTTAAAGAAACTGAAGGGGGGTTGCAGACTGCCAGAAATAGTGTGAATTCAGTCCACTTTTAGGGTTAGGGTTAGAATTAGGGAACCATGGGAACTGTATTTTATTGGGGCACCAGAGTTGTCTGACAGAGAAGGCTCAATGTCTCAGAAAAATAACAGTTCCCATGATTCCCTAGCACTAACCCTAACCCTAAAAGTGGACTGAATTCACACTATTTCTGGCAGTCTGCAACCCCCCTGAAGTCAAACATTTGAATCCAGATTGAATTATATTTAAGTGCAATAATGACACTAGTGAGTGTGTGTTTGCTTTAATTATAACTGAGACCAGATCTGATACATAACATCAAAATGTCACCTGAACAAAATTCTCACACAGCTGGTTGTGAATAACTATGGAAAATATGGGGTCATACAGAAGTTGCAGAAAGAAAGAATTGACAGTTTAGAAAATTGCAGAAAGAAAGAAAATTGCAGAAAGAAAGAAAAGACAGTTTAGAAAATGGCAAAGGACACCATCATGCCCAAGGCAGTAGGATATCATTTCTCCTCACATCTTGCTATAGGGAAACTTTTAAGAACATAGCAGGGTGGTACAAGAAGAACTTACTCCAATATTTTTTTTTTCAAAATAGAACACTTTCAAGGAGTGAATCTTCTGCTATCCTGAGGCCAGAGGATTTTTGTTCTCTGAGAATGTATTACCCTATTTTTATTTGTTTTTTAATTGAAAAGAAGCATGTGGGACCCCAGTTTGGGCTGAGACCATCACATATGTGGAGATGAGGCTGATCCTTCTTTCACCCAGACACAAATTTCTTTTCACAGAGCTACTTTTTATATTGGTATATGGATAGATAGATAGCACTCTATCTCTTTTATTTTCCATTTTATTGTGGTAAATTGTACATTCAGAATTTCTTTGAACTATCTCTCACATAGAAGATTAATTTGACTCTTAATCATATATCAAATTACAGCTTAATGACAAAGTAGTACCACTGGAATGTGGAAATGTGTGAAGCACTTCAAGCTAAACAATATTTTTAAGGGAACTCCTTAGTTCATTTAAATATTCCTTATCTCAGGAGCTAAAAAAAATTCACTTTGTCTGTAAGACTGTGTTTTGTTTTGTTTTTAAAAAGGAGGGTAGGAAACTCATCCTCCCCCAATACACATACATTCACTAACAGATTGTTCATCTTTTAGGAAGTCCCTCTTGAGGTTCATGACATGAGACATATGGGCTCATATGACTTCATTCTCAACATGTCTGCTATAAAAATTAGGTCAACAGACAATAGTTCTAGATCAGATTTAGGCAACTGGATCAAAATCAATGTGTGATATGTCACTTCAGATTTCAGTAGCAGTAGCTGTACTGCAATACCAGCAGTGAGCCTATCTGCCCTGTAGGAAGCTGTGCAGTAAAAAGAAGAAGGATTTGAGATCATTATGTGTGCATTCTTTTTGCATGATTTAGGGAATCCTAGGTTTGTCTTTTGGCTATGTCATGGTTACATTTGCTTTGCACATACCAGATATACTGTTTTCATAAATGATGAGAATATTCCCCACTATTGGGGTGGGCAACATTCCTTTTCTGATTAGGGATCTTTTTCTAATCCCAGATTTTTTGTCCAAATATCTTATCAAAGGTTGACTCTACACAAGAGCTATATCCCAGCTCCACTGCATCAATTATCTATCCCAGTCTAACCACTTTGCTGTCACACACACCTGTTTTAATTCACATTAAAAGTGTGGAAAGATACACAGGACCCACATTGTGTAGCCACATCATTCTGAATGAAGTTTCTACTCTGTGCATATGTTGATATTGATTTATGTCTGGTCACAAGCCCACAGCCATTGCAATATAGCAATAGCAAGTACATTTCTATACCACCTATCAGTGAACTAGCACTCCCTAATCAGTTTACAATGTTTACAAGCTGGGTACTCATTTTACTGACCTAAAGGATGGAAGGCTGATTGGACTTGGAGCCCTCCTCTAGGATCAAACTTACAATGTTGTGGCTGCAGTACCGGCATTTAAACACTGCATAGGGTTTTATTTTATGAAATTCTTGCAATATAGGCACCTATTCACATATTTGCTTAATCATATTTTTTTGTTAACTGCCCTCAAGTCAATCTGAACCCATGGCAACCCTACAGATGAGAAATCTCCAAGACCCTCTGTCCTCCACTGCTCTGATTAATTCCTGCAACCCTATACCAGTGACCTCTTTAATAGAGACCTTTCACCTAGCATGTGGTCTTCCTCTCTTCCTACTTCTCTCCACCTTTTCCAGCATTATTGTTTTTTTCCAAAGGGTCCTCCCTTCTTATGATGTGTCCAAAGTATGACAGTCTTAGTTTGGTCGTCTTGGCTTCCAGGGAGGTTTCCAGCTTAATCTGCTCCAGGACCCATTTGTTTGTCCTTTTGGTTGTCCATGGGATCATCAGCATTCTTCTCTAGCATGACATGTCAAAGGCATTGATTTTCTTCCTATCATATTTCTTAACTGTCCAGTTCTCACATCCATACATGGTAATAGGGAATACAATGGCTTGTATGATTCTAACTTTTGTGCTGAGTTGTATATCTTTTCTATTTCTTTCATAGCCACCCTCCCCATTCTTAATCTTCTCATTTCCTGATTGCAGTCCCCATTTCTATTAATGTTTGATTCCAAGTATGGGAATTATTTTACTATTTCTATTTCTTCATTGTCTAGGTTGAACTTGTGAAGGTCCTCGGTGGTCATTCTTTTTGTTTTCTTTACGTTCAACATTAAGCCCGCCTTAGCAATTTCTTCTTTGATCTTTCTTAACTGTTCCAAGTCTGTGAGGTTTTCTGCTAGTACTATGGTGTCATCTGCATAACTTAGATTGCTGATTTTTCTTCATCCTACTTTCACTCCTCCTTCTTCTGTGTTCAAGCCTGCTTTTCTTCTAATATGTTCTGCATACAAGTTGAACAGAAAGGGTGAAAGGATACAGCCTTGTTTGACCCCTTTGCCAATTGGGAACCATTCTGTTTCTCCGTGTTCTGTTCTGACAGTAGTCTCTTGTCCTGAGTACAGGTTCCTCATCAGGACTATCAGATATGTTGGCACTCCCATGTCTTTAAGGGCACTCCATAGCCTTTCTTGATCTATGCAGTCAAAGGCTTTGCACATGCTGGTTTTCTTTTTGAATTCCCTTGTGCAGTCCATTAGCCATCATATGTTTGCAATGTGTTCCCTCATCTCTCTTCCTTTACTGAATCCATCTTGGTCCTCTGGGGTATAATCTCCATGTATAGTTGGAGTCTACGTTGCAGAATTTTGAGCATGATTTTGCTTGAGTGGGAGATCAGTGCCATGGTTTTATAGTTGCTGCTGTCTCTTGTGTCTCTCTTTTTGTGGATGGGGATGTTAATTGATCACTTCCAATCTGCAGGCCATCATTTTTTTCTATATCTGTTGACATATATTAGTTAGCACCAGAGCTGACTCTGTCAGTGTGGATTGCAGAAGGTCAATTGGAATATCATCTGTTCCTGGTGATTTGTTTTTCCTTATTTCTCTTTTTCTATTTCCATGTCAATTTTTAAATTTTGGGGGTTCATCTTCTTATTGCTCTTCATTCCATGTGTCCTTCATTTTGTCATCTTTTTTGTGTAATTCTTCTGTGTATTGCATCCAACATTTTTTTTATTCCTTCCTGGTCTTGAATTATGTTATTTTTATTGTCATAGATTTAGAGCTGTTAGCTGTCTTGAGTCCCTGTGTTGGGAGGAAGGTGGGATATAAATAAACAGAATAAATAAATAATAAATAAATAGATCATCCTAGTCGTTGGTTTGAATTTTCCTTTGATTTCCTGGATCTTGTGAAATAGATCTCTTGTTCTTCCCTTTTTGATGTTGTATTCTATTTCTCTGCATTGGTTGTTGTAGTAATTTTCTTTATCTTTCCGCACAAGCCGTTGTACTGTTGCATTCATAATTCTTAGTTTGTTCCTATCTCACTTTTGTTTTTCTTCCTTTCTTTATTGCTTGTAGTGTTTTTTTCTTCCTGTCATCCATGTTTTTTTTCTCTATCTTTTTGTTTATTGAAAGTGTCTGTCTGCATTCTTATTTTATCATGTCCCTGGCTTCAGGCCATAGTTCCTCTGGTTCTCAGTGCATTATGCTTAGTTATGCAAACCTGTTTCTTATGTTGTCAGTAAATTACATTGAGATATTATTTAGATCATATTTTGGTATAATTACTGGTTTTGTTTAAATCATAAACAATTTTTATTGCTTAATCTTTGCTTTTTATTTGTACTGATTGCTTACCTGCACTTCTATAAAGTAAAACTAGTAGAAAAGGGGGAAATGAAATGCCAACCTGTGAATATGTGCATACAAACACCAAATCCTCACCACCACCATCTTAAAAAAGCAACACTGACTTTTATAGATGCTTATAAAAACAAGGAAGCTACCCTTCCATCTGCCATGATCCCAATTCAGGAGGTCAGATCACACATTTTAAAACCTAGTTCATCCCCAAAACAGTGGAATAAATGGGAGGTGTTTTTTTTTTAATGCCTCAAAGCCCTCAGGCATCAAAAAAGAAGTGTGCTCACATCAGAAGGAGAGGAACAGCATGTGTTCCAACAGGACTGTAATTGAGGTAAGGACACATTATTTAGCCTGTGAAGATTTGTCCAAGATGTCTCTAAATCACTAATGTCACTATATAAATTATCATCTAATGTTTGGAGGGAATCTAAAGTATTTACCAGTGTTATAGGGATGTGGTTGTATATCTGGGTGTGGCAATAAATCACAGTAGTGAGAAAAGCTTTATGGAATCATAAATTTAATATCAGAGTTCTTTTGACCACAAAAACCTATAGCCATGTTTGAGGTATTTATCTTCAACTCTTTTCTTTTCTCCAACTTTTTCTACAATATTTCTCTCAAAGAGTGTAAAGCAGTATGCAACATTGAAACTCTCTGGTAAGTTAAAAGGCACAGAGATTTATATCATGTGCATGAATAGTCATGAAATAGTCTTCTTAAAAAACAAATTAAATATGCATTAAGTGTTCAGCACACACACAAGGTGTGAAAATGATGCACTGCTCATGTTATTTCAGTGTCCTTGAACCTTATTGCTATCAGATGACTGACAAAAACAATATTTCATTGCACTGTTGTTGCTTGAAGACATACCTCTTTTCCAATAAAAAACAAAAAAATAATATCAATAAAGTTATAGAAAACATATACTTTTTCTTGATTTCACTAGCTGTTCATTTTGGTAGTAAGCAATAAGGAAGTTAACTGTTCAGGGGGTTTAGCTAAGATTTCTTTGGGGCAAGCAAATTACTTAGGGTTTTGTTTTTCCCCCTCAGTAAATGGAATTTAAGATTGGAATATGCACATTCCAGTAGGATTGTGATGAGGCCCTGAGACACAGGGAATGGGATGTAAGGTACCTATGAATTCAATTCACATTTATTCAATGAAATTGGAATTTTATCCTCCAAATGGTTACTTGTAGGGAACTATAGCCAATTAAGTCTATTCATTTTAAAATACTGTATTTAATCTCTATATTTCAAATACTTGTCTTCTTTTGATTTTTTTTAAACAACCTACTACACAGACATATTTATTTGATTAGAACTTGCTGAAAGGCCATATGGTAGAAACATCAGTTTTGAAACAGAGTAACTGGTTCATAGATAGCAATAACATGCAAACCTCTTGAAATATCTAGCATACATTTGAAACTTAAAAGTTCTTTATCACATGAGAATTTCCTCAGAGACCTCCACATGATTCTACCATATTAGTGCACATCATTGGCTAAATTATTTCTGTTGACATTTCTTCTTTCAGATAGCTTCTCATTAAAAAGTGATGGCAGAACGAAGGGAAATGCCTGAAATAAACCCCTCTATACAATTTTAAACTTCCTTGACTCAAATTTCCACATTAAACTTCCACATTAAATTTTCTTGACTTTGAAAATCTTCCAGTGACCACCTGGCCAAAGGGGAAGGTGCCAGCTTGCAGGTAGTCTTCCCCTACCATCTGAACTAAGTCCAGAAACAGAAAATGCAGGCCTATGACTAACATCTTCAATTTTTTTCCTCCTGTTTGCCTGATGAAAAAGCCAGTGTGATTTCAAAAGCTTGCAACATGTAATTGTGCATTTTGGTTGGCCCAATAAAGGTATCATTGTTTGGATGTTATTGGATCTCTTCCATGTGATGTAACTTTTTTTGTGTTAAAATGCATCCCACAACATACCTAACTTCCTAGCCTGTATGCTAATCTGTTTCTTTTTAATGAGGCACAAAAACATGATACAAATTGCCCAGGGCATATAGGTTTCAAAAAGCTTCATCATGTTTGAGACATAAGCCAGAAGTCAAAAGTAATTCATTGATATATCTTCTCCAATTGTTTGGTGAATCTGTCCCACTGCAACCACATATTACAATTTCAACATACATAAAGCAGCCACCAGACCAATGATCACAGAATTGTGTTTGAAAGACAAGATTTTAATGTGTTTAATGCTTCTACAAGTTGATTAAATAAGGCAATTGTTTTAGAATTCAAACACAGAGCCATGTTAGTCTGGATCAGTATGCAAAGGAATCTTGTAGCACCTTTGAGATGGGCCTGAACAAACTGCCAGAAATAATCCATCTTGAGACCACTTTAACTGTCCTGACTCAGTGCTAGGGAATCATGGGAACTGTGGTGTATTGTGACACCAGAGCTCTCTGACAGAGAAACCTCAATGTCTCAGAAAAAACTACAGTTCCCATGATTCCCTAGCATTGAGCCAGGGCAGTTAAAGTGGTCTCAAACTGGATTATTTCTGGCAGTCTGTTCAGGACTTAACTGAGAGAAAGAAGTAGGTATCACATTTCATCTTGCATCTGATGAAGTAGACTTAGGGCCTTTGCAGACTGCCAGAAATAGTGCACATTAAATTAAGGCACTGCCCTGGCTCAGTGCTAGGGAGTCATGGGAATTGTATTATTTTCTGGGACATTGAGCCTTCTCTGTCAGAGAGCTCTGGTGCCACAATAAATTACAGTTCCCATGATTCCAAAGCAAAAGCAAAAGAGCAGCTTATTTATATACCGCTTCATATCACGCTATGGGATGTCTAAGCGGTTTACAACTGTGAGCTGATTGCCCCCCAACAAGCTGGGTACTCATTTTAGCGACCTCGGAAGGATGCAGGCCTGAGTTGAGCCTCAGCCCTGGCTGGTATTGAACTTGCAACCTTGTGGTCTATGAGTGAGTGGCTGCAGTACAGGCATTTAACCACTGCGCCACCAGGGCTGTTTCCCTAGCACTGAGCCAGGGCAGTGCCTCAATTTAATGTGCACTATTTCTGGCAGTCTGCAAAGGCATTTAATCCTATGCAAGCTTTTGCTAGCAACTCATTTTTCTCAGTCTCAAAGGTGCTATATGATCCCTTTGTATACAAAACCATTGTTTGTGCCTTATGTGAATGTCATTTAACTTTTCTTCTTTCTCCCAGAAGGAGGATTCTACCTCAGCACTACCAAAATGATTGATTTTCTCTTCTTCACACCCACCTCATTCATATTTTAAACAGATACAGAAGGTCTCCCTTCCTCCTTCACTCCCCTGTCCCTCCCTCTTTATAGCAGTAGTGTTTGGCTTGTGTGTTTGCATGCACGTACTTGTGGACAGCTTCACTTGCCCTCCATTAAGAATGTAAATCCTTGACTATATTGTCCTTCATTGCAACAACAAATAACAACTGGAAGTTTTTCTTTCTCGTTGTAGGGGAAAAAACATGTTTATCTACATAATTTCACCTGTAATTTAAATCTCCCAGTTATTCTACACATAAATACACATGTTTGTTTTTTGTAAACACGCACAGAGACAAACACTTTTTTGTACTGGCACAAAGGACATGAGATGTCTCTTTTGGGGTTTAAACAGGCCACAACTTTTATTTAGCTGTACAGGGTCTATTTACAAGGCAATAAACTTCAACAAATTTGTCACATGTGTAAGTGAAGGTGAAACCGCTTTTAGATGGGTGGCCCTTCACCGCACATGACAAAATATGTAAACAAATAACAACAACAAATTTACAAACCCCTTCCCTCCGGAAATGACATCATATTACATTATATGACATCACTCAATTAATGATGTCATGCATTTAACTGCATTCGTTATTTCCTTTAATTTGTCTTTATCCAATTTACCCCCATTAATTTATTTAGCCAGATTAATTTTCCTGTGGGGTGGGGGTCATTACCCACCCCCAAATACAAACAAGCAAATTTCCAGTTATAGACCCTAACCCTTAAGTTGTGACAAAGTAAATAATAACAAGAAACCACACATCAATTATTGCTCCATGACCCATACACCACATCAAATTAAATAATTAATTTCAGGGAGGGCGAAAAAACCCAGGGAAAGCACCCTGGGGAAAAATTTCCTCCTGGCCCCCGAAGGCGACCAGCCTAAGCCTGAGAGTAACAGATTTATAACTCCTTAAATAAGGGTGGGTGGAATGGGTCATTCAGTTCACACTCTAAATATGGCTGCCTCCACATGGCAGCACAGAGCTATAAAGAACAAACTCTTGTCCCAAATCTCGAGAGATTTGAAGCACCATGAGATTTTAGTGTAATAACGAAACAACTTGATTGGACTAAGCACACAGGTGTTCTGATTCCCCCCCTCCCCCGCACTTAGCCAATCAGCCTTCTCATATCCTTATAAGGCCAGCACAACAAGAAAACCCTCCCAACTCATTGGGGGGTGTCTTTCTGTGCGATGAATAGAAAACATGTATTTCTCCGCATAATAATTTCCCAACAACACTTTGGGACATTCTAATTCCAGGGAAAATGATTTATTTATTTATCAATTTTTAGTGCTCTAATATTTTTCCTGCTTGGGTTGTCTGACTTTCAGGAAACTCACCCTCTGACTTGGAAATGAATAATTGTGAATATTCTTTCTGTCCCTATCCCCGACCTTCTGGAACCAAAAATAGATTTCAGGTCCCCTCAGAACATGCCTATAACAAAAGATGGGTCACAACTTCTGATCTGGTGCAATTCATCATCTTTTGGTGTGAGTCATTATTAGAGTAAAAAAAATTATCAGTAGCTATATATTTCACAATCCACACTGACAGAATCAACTCTGGTGCTAACCAACATATATCAAAAAATATGGAAAACAAAACAGTGACCAACAGACAGGATACATTCAATATACATCTCAATTCACAAAAAAGGAGACACAAAAGACTGAAGCAACTATAGGACCATAGCATTAATTTTCCATGCAAGCAAAATTATTTTTAAAATTCTGCAACACAGACTCCAACCATTCATTGAGAGAGAAATCCCAGAGGTGCAAGCAGGGTACAGAAAAAGAAGAAGCTCTAGGGGTGGCATTGCAAACATATAATGGCTAACAGAACACACCAAAGAATTCTAAAAGAAGATCAGCATGTCTTTTATAGACTGCATAGATTGTGAAAAGCTATGGAACATTCTTAAAGACATGGGAGTGCCACCACATCTGATAGTCCTGATGAGAAATCTGTACTTAGGACAAGAAGCTACTGTTAGAACAGAATATGGAGAAACTGAATGGTTCACAACTGGCAAAGAGGTCAGGCGAGGCTGCATCCTTTCACCCTGTCTGTTCAATTTGTATTCAGAACATATTGTAAGAAAAGCAGTCTTGGACATAGAAGAAAGAGAAGTGAAATATGAGGAAGGAATAACAACAATCTAAGATATGCAAACACCATCATAATACTATCAGAAAATCTCCCAGACCTGGACCAACTACTAAGAAACATCAAGGAGGAAAGTACAAAGGCAGGCTTACTGCTCAACATAACGAAAACAAAAATAATGCCAACAGAAGATCTACTCAGATGCAACCTAGACAATGAGGAAATTGAAATAGTAAAAGAGTTCCCATACCTTGGCTCAAACATTGATCACAATGGGGACTGCAGTCAAGAAATAAGAAAAAGACTAGGAATGAAGAAGGCAGTTATGAAATAATTAGAAAAGATCCTAAAAACTAAAAACATACAACTGAGCATGAAAGTTAGAATCATACAAGCAATTGTTTTCTCTATTGCCATGTATGGTTGTGAGAGATGGACAGTGAACAAAGCAGATAGGAGAAAAATCAATTCATTTGAGATGTAGTGCTGGAAAAGAGTTCAGGAGATACTATGGACAGCCAAAAAGACAAACAAATGGGTCCTAGAATAGATCAATACTGAAATCTCCTTGGTAGCCAAGGGCCTTTGCAGACTGCCAGAAATAGTGCAAATTGAGTCTACTTTAAATTGAAGCACTGCCCTCACTCAGTGCTAGGGAATTATGGGAACTGTAATTTATTGTGGCACCAGAGCTCTCTGACAGAGAAGGCTCAATGTTTTAGAAAAAAATACAATTCCCATGATTCCCTAGCACTGAGCCAGGGCAGTGCCTCAATTTAAAGTGGACTTAATTTGCACTATTTCTGGCAGTCTGCAAAGGCCCCAAGATAATAAAGTTGTGATTGTCATACTTTGTTCACATCATGAGAAGGAAAAGACAATAATACTAGGAAATATGGAGGGATGTAGAAAGAGAGAAAGACCACATGCTAGATGGATAGACTCTATTAAGGAGCTCACAGGCATGGATTTACAGGACCTAAGTAGAACAGTGGATGATAGGGAGTCTTGCATATGTGTCATTCAGAGGGTCACCATGAGATGGGATTGACTCAAGGGCAGTTAACAGCAACATATATTCCTTGATCCTCACCAAACCCTATGTAGTCAGTTTCCATGTAGTTCTAATCCATTCGGACCCCAGATCTCCTTAGAATTGAGATCAAAAAGGTCACAAGGATTCTGACAAGGGAATGGGGTCATGAATGTAACTGGGAGAAGGGTGGGAATTCATATTTACTCATTTTTGGACAGTTCAACATATACAAACTGATGTGTGTAGTTTCACATCAGATACTATTCCTGACTATGGGCATATGCAGACCTGCCCAAAGGGCCAGCCAGGAGGTAGAGTTGGGGTGGAGCAGCCACACGCTGGCCACCCCAACCCCACACCAACACCGTCCTGATGCCATGCACCATTATGCATGGCGCGTGGCATCAGGACACTCACTCAGCACAGCATTCTGACACACTGCACTGAAAAGGGCGAGGAAAAGCCACGTACCAGCTCTTAGGGCAGCATTTTCCCACCCCTAAAAGATGCAACAAAAGGGAGGATCGGGGCCACTGCATGGGAGTGCTGCGGCCCCGTACCGCCACTTCCCGGGGTGGCCCATAGCTGCCCATCTGCAGAGGCCCTATGAGGTGATTACTGATATCAAACCCTTAGCCAAATGTGTGGAGTACTATCAAAACTCTACATCTTGAATTAAGGTGGATACTGTGCTTGATAGAGAGTTTGTGGATGTAATCTTGACATTTGTCTGTCCTGAATTAATGGATATGTTTCAGTTTGCACAGTTTACAGCCTGAGGATGTGGACAAGATCCTTGGCAAATTGAGACCACCCTATGTACACAATTGTAGACAATTATTGGCCTGTCCCCAATATCCCTTTTTTTAAAACTAAAATCATTGAAGCTGCAGAACTGCTCAGCTGAGCTGTTTTGAATGGTTAAGAATCTGTTACAATCTGGTCCTGAGGAGAATGCTCCTGGTCAGTGGAAAGACAGATCTTGGAATAGGGATTCAGCCTGTGTTAGATGGTGTTACACTCCCCCTGAAAACTCAAGTTCGTAGTTTGAGGGTACTTCTGGATTCAGTGCTGAGCCTGGAAGCCCAGATATCAGTGGTAACCAGGAGTGCCTTTGCACAGCTAAAACTCATGCACCAACTGTGCCCATTCCTGGAGAAGTCAGACCTGACCACAGTGGTACATGTTTTGGTTACATCCCATTTGGATTAATGTAATATGGTCTACATAGGGCTGCCTTTGAAAAGTGCTCAGAAACTTCAGCTGGTGCAAACAGCTGCAGCCAGGCTGTTAACTGGAGCTGATTACAGGAAGCATACAACTCCCTTGTTGCAATAACTCCATTGGCTGCCAGTCCATTTCTGGGCACAATTTAAGTTCTGGTTTTGACCTATAAGGCCCTATATGGCTTGGCTCCAGGCTATCTGAAGGACTGTATCTCCCTGTATGAGCCCCCCAGAGTATTGAGTTCATTGGGAGAGGCCCTTTTCTCTGTCCCAATACCCTCTCAGGCATATTTGGTGGGAATAAGAGGAAGGACCTTCTCAGTGTCTGCTTCCAAGCTCTGGAACTCCCTCCCTGGGGAGGCCAGAATGGCTCTATCCCTGCTGTCCTTCCGGTGGCAGGTAAAGATGTTTTTATGCCACAAGGCTTTCTCATGACATGGGTGCTGTTTTGTTTTTGTTTTAAAGAGTTTTATCTTTAAATTTTAATGATGTGATGTCTTTAATTGTTTTAATTGTTTAATTGTTTTTTTAAACTTTGTATTTTTAATGTTTTGTAATGTTTTAACCTGGACTGTTTTAGATTTGTTAGCTGCCTTGAGTCCTTGGACGTTTTCACACTGGCCTTTTTGAGGACGCTAGCCGGCCTCCTGCCGGCCTCACTCCGGCGCCATTTCCCGTGTGTTCACACACACGCGGCGGCAAACCCCGCCCCTTCCGGTGTCATCCCTGCGTCCGGCCGGCTTTTGGCTCCGTGTGTTCAAACACACGGAGCCCTAAGTCCGGCCTCACTCCGGCAGTGGCAAGCTAATTCCTGGCTAACTCCGGCTTCAGGTAATTCCGGGTGGCAAAAGGAATTAGCCTGCTGCCACCGGAGTCATTCCGGTGTCAGCGGCACAGGGTCCAGCCAGCTTTAGGAGAAGGGCTCCAGCCAGCTTTAGGGAGCCCAGTGTGAAAACGTCCCTTGTACTGAGAGGAAAGTGGGGCATAAATAAACATAAACATAAGCAATAATAATAATAATAATAATAATAATAATAATAATAAATCTAGATCCAATTCAATCTGGCTTCAGGTTTGGCTATGGGATGGAGTCAGTGTTGGTTGCCTTGGTGTGTGAACTACATAGGGAACTGGACAGGAAAGTGTGCCCCTGTTGTCTCTACTGGACCTCTCAGTGGATTCAATATCATCAAACATGTTATCTTTCTGGGGCACAACAGTTGCTCCATTCCTTTCCAGAGGGGCTAAAACAGAAGGTGGAGCTGCGGGACTCCTGTTTGGCCATTGGTGTGTGCGGTCCCTCAGGCTCTGTCTTGTTTTCTATGCTGGTTAACATATGCATGAAATCACTGGAAGATTTCAGTGATTTGTCTGGAGATTTGGGGTTCAGTGTCACCACTATGGAGATGACAATTAACAGCATATTTCCTTTCCATCTAACTCCAAGGACACTATTTCAGTGCTAAACCACTGTCTGTTCTCTATAACAGACTGGAATAGGGCAAACAAATTGAAGCTTAATCAGACAAGACTGAGGCGCTTCTGTTCATTTGGAAAACAAATCAGGAAATGGATTCAACTTGTGATGGATGGGGTGCACTTTCCTTGGAATCTCAGGGGGGATGCAGACCAGGGCGTCGGGGACACCCTGGTCCGGAGCGCCGCGGGACCTTGGCAGCCGGACCGTGGCGCTCCTGCAGTGTCCCTGGAAGGAGAGCAAAATCAGTCCTCCTTCCACAAGACAGGGAAAGTGCGCCCTAAACACGTAGGACACACTTTCCCTGATTTATCCTCTGCAGCGCGTCCAGTCACTGCAGAGGGAGGTCATCCCCGGAGTGCCGGCCGTCCGGAGGGCCGGAAGCTCTGAGGATGACGTCAGGAAGAGGAAGGGACGCCGCACATGCGGCTGCCCCTCCTCTTCTGGGTCTCGGAGACGGCCCTATTAGCCGTCTGCCGAGGCCCTTCGTTTCATAGCTTGAGGGTGTACTCTTGGATTCATCCCTGAACCCGGATGCCCAGGTTTTGGTGGTGGCCGGGACTGTGTTTGTACAGTTAAAACTGGTGTGCCATTTGTGTCTGTTTTTGGAGATGCCAGATCTGGCCATGGTAACACATTCCTTGATTATAACCTGGTCATATTATGGTAATACATTCTACATGGGGCTGCCATTGAAAACTGGATCCTTCAGCAGGTTCAAATGCTGTAGCTGTACTGCTACTTGGGCTTTTTATAGGCAACACATAACTGAAATGGCTTCATAGGCTACTGAACCAGTTCTGACATAATTCAAGGTGCTGGTTTTTTGCCTATATGACTTAGGTCCATGTTGGAATATCGATGGGATATACAGTCAAAGTAGAATGTAGAGATGTGTGTGTGAAAAAAATCTCTTATGGGAAAAGTGTCTAAGGAAACAAAGAGGACTCGGCCAGCAGGTGGTTTTAAGCCAAAACAGTTTCACACAGTACAGAAAAACAAAAACACTTTGGGCCTTGGAACAGGATGCTGAAAGATAAACACATGAGCTAATTTGTTTCTCATGAGAACCAGGTCACATGGGGACTGACACACAGCTACAGGCTGGTCTAGAGGCTGGGATACAACAGATCATCCAATCATCATATAGATTAACACCCAGGAGGTGGAGTATGGAATGGGCCAAAGGGTTCCTTTGTTTCACCTTTATTAAGTACTTGCTATATGTTTTTTTTTTTTCAACTGGATAACTAGAACAACAACAAGATGTGATCCTATGGTCTTTGCCATTGGCAAGATGGATTGTATATATTTCTTTTCTGTTTTTATTATGCGACAATAAAGCTTTAGTTTGGATTTACAAATGTGTTTTCCAGGATGGCTGGTGAAAGGAAGCAGGCTTCTGAACTCTGCTGCATTTACAATCACATCACACAAATCAACAGACAAGACTATCTGAAAGCTCATATCTCCCCATACAAGCCTGGCCAAGTCTTTTGATCTCTGGAGGAGGATTATGGGGGGAAGCAGACGAGGGCATCCAAGACGCCCTGCGACGGTGCGCCGCGGGACTGGAGCAGTCGCACCACGGCGTACCGTCGGCGCCTCTGAAAGGAGCGCAAAAATAGCTCTCCTTTCAGAAGTCAGTGAAAGTGCGCCCTAAAAGCATCGGGTGCACTTTCACTGACTTTTCCGCCGCAGCGCGTGCGGTCGCTGCGGCGGGAGGTTGTCCCCGGAGTGCCGGACGTGCGGAGGGCCAGCGGCTCCGAGGACGACCTCGGGAAGAGGAAGGGGCGCCGTGCGTGCGGCTGCCCCTCCTCTTCCTTGCCTCGGAGACAGCTCAATAAGCCATCTGCCGAGGCCCTATCTCTCCAACACACCACTCTCCCAGGCTCAGAAAGGGGACAGAGTAGAGAGTCTTCTTGTTAGTTGCTCCTAATTTTTGGTACTCCCTTCCAAGGAAGGTTCATTCTATCCCCTTTCTGTGTCTTTTTGCTAATAGGCAAATACTTTTTTGTTTAAACAGGCTTTCAGCTTTGGCTAAACAGGGTGGATTGGTGTGGGTTTGCTGTTTTAATATGTGTTATATGTTTTAGTTGTTTTAAATTCTATTGTTTAACTTTTTTGTTTTAAATGAATGTGCTATTGAATGTTCTATTAATATTTGTACTTCATATTTTTAACCTCTCTAAGCAGAATATAAATACAATAAATAAATAAATAAAAGGTCTTTGGCACTTTCTCTCTGGCTGTCAGAACAATAAGTACCAACTTTCTGCACAAAGTTAATAAGAGTGAACATAACTCTACAAAGCATAGCTAGGGAAAGCACAGCTCTTTATGCCTAGTTGCCACTTATACTTCTTCTTATCCTGTAAATACAAGTGATAAAAAATCCAGTACCTAATTAAACCTGATGGGTTAAAAAAAAATACCTAACAGTTTTTAAGTGGTCAGAGATATGAAGCTACTCATCCACCCTCCAAATTGGGGAGGAGTTTGCTAGAGATATATGTTTTGAAGTTTCTAGAATTCTGATATACCTGTATATATATATATGTATATATGTATATATATATATATATATATATATATATAATAAAGGGGGAATATCCCCAACAACAAGAACAGCCCTGTGTTTTAAAGGCTCCCCAATTCCCTTACAAACTGTTCAACATAACTTTATTTTTTTTTCAGTAGACATACCAAAAATTTCCTATACATGTAATGTCCATGAAAATTACCCACAAAATAATGATGAGGGTGTAGGACTGGATCCCTTTAAACACACACACCCAAACTTTAAAACAGGAATTAGAAATGTATGGACTTCCAAATGTTCACTGGCTGTGGTCCTCATCATGCCTTAATATTTTCTGTGCTGGCTAGGAATGTTGTGAAACTATACTTGGCAGAGGGGTAGACACCCATTCTCTTGTTGCTATGTGCCTTCAAATAATTTACAACTTATGGTGCAATGGGCTTCCATGGCTGAAATGACTATCCTTTTTTAAAACAGTCCTTTTGCAAATCCTGAATCTCTCTATCTGGTATCTGGCACACTCTATATCCACAGAAGGAAATGTTATGCCTGGAGTTTTCACTTCATTTTGCAAAGAATTTTTTGTAAAAGGTTATAGATTATGGATGCAAACAGTAGTCACACTTCCTCCCCCTCCTCATAGAAAATGGCATGTGAACCATTGTGAAATTGCTCATATTTGGGCACATTTTTGTGAAATATTGGATTTTTTTTCTCAACTTTTTTACGCATACATTTTGTGGAAAAACAAAATCTAATCCAATGTTCTGTAAATATCATGGACAATCAGTTGTCTCTGGAAGGATAATAATAACATTGAGGAAATAGCTAGGGAGAACCTAACACTGATAATACAATCTATTACAACAATATTCCAAAGAAATCAAAACAAGACTGAATGTAATTGGGGCAGGGAGAGAATTAATATTTGCACAATAAACATCTACAAAGAGATGTGTGAAGTTTCACTTCAGATACTGATGCCTGATGATGATGAAGTGACTACTGTTATCAAACCCCCAACCATGGAAAACTGTATATTCTATTAGTCCATATAACTGTTTGGAGTATATAGTTTTCCATGGTATTTTCCATTATTTATTTAAGTGTTTACTAGTATCACTACAATGTGGCTATTTACACTATGTTATGGTTAATTTTGTCTATTATGGAGTCTTGTTTTGATTCCTTTGAGATATTGTTGTAACAAAGTGTATTACCAGTGTTAAGTTCTTCCCAGCTATTTCTGCAATATTTTCTGTGAAACCCTCCTGTCATGTTTTAAGGATAATGATAAGACATGAGTGTAATTGCACCTTCTGTCTCATGTTCCTAAGCAAAATATTTATGTAGAAGCCTATAATCTCTGAAACTATATATGTTATATAGCCATCCTGCCTGGTAGTCATTGATCAACTCATTCTCCATGAATTTACAGTCACCTGTTAAAGCTGAAGAAGTCAGCAGTCATAACTACATTTTGTAACAGTGAGTTCCATGGTGTGAAAAAGTATTTCCACTTATGTGTCCTGAATCTACTACCACTTAGTTTCCATGGATTCTGGAGTTTAATGTTCAGGGAGGAAGGGTTTTTTTACATCAAGAACAATTTTGTACACCTTTACAATATATCAGTTACTTGTTTTTAAAGACGCTAAACATTACAAATGGTAGATCCTTTGCTCATAGTTTGACACTAAATTTTTTTTTAAAAAAGTGCAATGACCAGAACTGTGTGAAGTGGTCTGGATATGTTTCATTGCAGATTTGTATAAGAGCAGCAAGATACTGACAGAAGTATTTTCAGTTCTCTTTCTTATTAAGTCAAGTATGGAATATTCATTACTGTTATTTTTACAGTCCCCACACAGCAGGTCAGTATTTTCATTCAGCTACATAACTTCCAGATCCTTTCATTGCCCAATCACTTTCAGCTCAGATCTTAACAATATATATAGGAAATTGTGGTTTGTTAATGCCCCAATAGACATCATTTTGTATTTGCTTACACTAAATCTCATTTGTCATTGTACTGTTCATTCTTAAAGTTTACAATCCTTTCAAAGCTCTTTGGAACCCTAAATAATTTAATGGCCCCAGCAAAGTTAGCCATCACTAAGCAGCTATAACGCCACATCATCCATGAAAAAATTAAAAAGCACCAGCTCCATTACAGCTCGATCTATCATAAAAAAACTCCTGTACTAATTTGTGTCAGAACTGGCAGGTTTTAGCTTCATTCTTGGTCAAAAGGTTTTCAAAAAAATAAAAATAATGATGAAGTTATTTTTCTTTGATACTTAATGTGTCAATATGCAACATTCCAAATCTTCTGAAGCAAGACTCTGATTTAGAGTTAAGCCAAAACAAGGTGATCCTCTGACATTCTGAACTGAAGTGACCAGCTATACAAAGTATTGAAACAGAAGTCAAGCATATTCCACCAGCTTCTAGCTAGGAAAAAAAAAAAAAAGATTCATGTTAAAATCTGGGGCTTGCTTCAAGGAAATGAAATTACCACCCTCATAACTTTATTCACAATGTCAATCATAACTTGAAGATGAAGAAATGTAGGCTTCCATAAACTATCACGATAGGAGTTTATTCTGCAAGCCATTTCTTTGGGAAGAGCAGAGCTCAGTGTAACTAGTCATAAAGTTTACCAGGAAATTATTTATGTTATGAACTTGGCATTTTAAAAGGCTTTTACAGAGAAGAAATGTGAAGGATACAAGAAAGCCTCACTTTCTCCCAGCCCCCAGAAAACCTCCAAAAATATCTCCCTTTTTTGAGAGATACACGGTAGAAGTAATTTTTTTAACCAGATAAATTCTATGTACATTTTGATCTCTAAGAGGCAGCGATGTTGTGTCCAGTGTTTCTTTCTGTAACACAGTTTCACAAAGTAGATACTGTAAAGTTTCATACTGCCCTTTACCCTGGCATTTTAAACTACATTGATGTGAAGCCTAACAGGATAACTATTGTTCCAACTATTAACAGACAGTTAAGTCTTGATATCATGGATACCTGGGGCTGTATGCATACTGAACCAACAATAAGGTCACTCCTCCCAGGTACTTTTCTTTTCCTTCTTTGTACAAAGGCTTGTTTGCTGCCATTTTATGTGAGCGATTATTAACAGTTTTGCAATACACAGAGCTCTGACCATAATCTTGACTTTCAAGGAAATCTCTAAATCCTCATGCAACCCACTCTTTTTTCTTGGAAGGAATGGGATCTACTAGAGTAAAGGCGATCATGTCATCTTCCTGCCCTGGAAAATAACCTCTTCTTTATTCTCTCACTGTTTGAAGCATTTTCATTACTCATTCCAGCCAGCAGTGAAGGTCAATCCTTTGACATCATAGCCCCTCCTACACTGTTACTTACATATGGCTCCATTGTGATATCCTAAAGCTACAGATTCTTTTTGTGAATTCCAAGAAACAGCATTCTATGGGAAGAAGATGGTGTCCAGATTTTTATAACAGATAATTTTTTTATTATTAGAAATTATCAGCATGTTCATCAAACTACAATGTTAAGGATTCATGTATGTGCATATTGTGGGATGGCTGTATGAGTTTATGGGCCTTTACAGACTGCCAGAAATAATGAGACCACTTTAACTGACCTGGCTCAATGCTAGGGAATCATGGGAATTGTAGTATTTTTTTTTTTCTGAGAAATTGAGCCTTCTCTGTCAGAGAGTTCTGGTGCCACAATAAACTACAGTTCCCATGATTCCCTATCACTGAGTCAGGGCAGTTAAAGTGGCCGTAAGCTGGCCTTATGACAGTTAAAACACTCTAAAATTTATATGTGCCTTGTGGGTATATCTTGCTTTGCACCACTATCCCGGGGTTACCACATATGTTACATTTTCTAACAAAGAGAGGGAAGACTCTTTTGGAACCATTCTACAAGATTCCAAAGTTGAAAGATTTATTTCCCACCTTTGAGGCTCATATACGCTGCTTTATGCAATATACAACTAGAGAAATTAAAACAATTAACTGATCTTCAAATGTCTTTAAAAAAAAAAAAACAGCAAGTAAACCAATAGAAATAAATAACAAAACCAAGAGGACAAAAGACAATAGTCTTTCATTGTGGGATAAACATAATGAAAGGAATTAAAACATTATTGACATAGGAATCTCAGAATTCAAGAACTCCCCTGCTTATTTACCCTCATTTCTTGGGGAATTGAGAAGCATAGTGGTATTGCACTGGAACAAAGGATACGAGATGCCTCTTTTGGGTTTAAACAAGCCGCAACATTTATTTAACTGTACAGGGTCTATTGATATGCAATAAATAATAAATAACACATTTGTCACGTGTGTAAGTGAAGGTGTAACCACCATAGTAGGTGGTCCTTCACTGCACGTGACAAAGCAAATAAACAATCATCAACAATAAACAATAAACAAACCTCTCCCCTGGAAATGACATCATATTTCGTCATATGACATCATGCAATTTTATGACGTCAAGCATTGAATGCCTACATCATTTCCTGTTAATTTTTTAAGCCAAATTTCTTTCCCAATTTTAATTAGCCGAATTAAATTATTCTGTGGGGTGGGGGTCATTACCCACCACAAGAAGGGGCCAGCCTAGCTAGGCATCCCCTCTCCCCCCCCCCCCGCAGATCGTTTTTTCAATTTGGTCAGAGAGTGCATTTACGTACATCTCTGACCCCTTTGAAGAGAGGTGAACCCCATCCTCCCTGTACAGCTGCGGCTGGTCAAGCTTAATGCCATGTTCCACCAAGAAAATTCCCAGCGGTTAAGCCAGGGGTAGGCAACCTTTCCCCTTTAAGGGCTGAGGGACTTCAGCTCCCAGAAGCCTCAGCCATGTTGGCCAATAGTCCCATGTTGGCCAATAGCTCCTGGGATTCTGGGAGATGAAGTCCCTCGGCCCTTAAAGGGGAAAGGTTGCCTACCCCTGGGTTAAGCCAATGCCGAACATTGTTAATAGCTGAGTCCTTCTGTGCTCCATGTCAGCAATGCCTAGGCACAAGTTTAGTCCACAGGATCACAGGAGAAGGGAAGATCTTTTGTACTTCCTCCATGTCCTTAACAATCTGCTTGGCCAATTGCAAGCATGGAACCCGAACAATAATACCCGCCCGGGGTTGAGGATGCGAACGTGCCAACTCTATGAGAAGTGGAAGGAGAGATGGCCACATCATTCCCCTTTGACCAAACCAATCCGTACATCCAAAATTGGCAAGGCCCAATGTGTTGTCATAGCAATGTTCCAACAGGTAGCGTTCCATCCAAAAGACCAGGCTGTGTCCCACTATCCAGATGTTACTGCGGGAAAAGCCAGCTGAAACAAACAAAACAGGTTAACGTGGCTTATCAGGAGTCCCACTACCTGATTGCCTAACATAGGACTTAAATGCATGTGAACGCCACCTGCCAATTCTGCAAATGTTGGCTTCACTCAAACCATGAGTGGTTGCAGCTGTTGCAACTCCAATCCGAAAGAAGTGTGAAGAAAAACATTCCTGAGGCAACTCAGCCTTTTTTACAGCCTCTTTTAGCACAGCCCTAAATTGGAATTGAGTTAAGGGCAAGCCAAACAAATGAATAAACAAATATCCAGCCACATTAGGCCTAATTTTCAAATAGTTACCTATCGCTACCACTGCGCAAATTTGACCCTGTTGTGCCTTAGCCAAGAAAATAGACTGACCTTTTGCAAACTGGTCAGTCTTGGACCATCTAATGTGAATTTGAATCCCCTGTCCTGTTAAACTGATATCAGAGATCAATAGTGCCCTGCCAGATTTATCATTACGAGATCCAGGCACAATTTCACTAATTCTCAAAGCAGCAAAAAATGCTGTAGCAAATACTGCTTTAAATAAGGCCTCTTCTCCAGGCAAATAACATGTTTGAGCTAATTGATCCCATAACTTAAGAAGGACAGGGCCAGTTATTGGCCTTTGAGGGTCCTTTGTGACAGGGGATTCTCTAGACCCCCCCCCTCAACTGCTCTTTTGACCCTGAAATCATTAGTAGGGTCAAAACAGCCCTTTGCCCTAGAGTAAAAGGCCAGGGTGGCCAACCTGCCTCTAATAGTGACAGGTGAAAGTCCAGATTGCTTAAGAGTTACAGTGAAGCAAAGGACCAAGTCCACATTAATAAGCCATTTTAGAACCTCCCCAATTTCCAACAAAAATTGGCTAAACGAATTTAAAGCTGTTTGGTATGACTTGTGTGTTGACAGGGCAAAGGAGTTTAATATTGCCCTCTGAACTTCTAATCTCCAAGGTTCCAGAGAGATGCCAGTACCTCCAACGGGTGTGTCGAAGCCTCGGGAGCCAGCTGCCAGAACCTGGAGAACTGAAAATGAGAAACGGCATCTGCCAAAGGATTAAGCAAACTAGGAACATGTTGAGCTCTGAACAACAATTATATTTCAAGCATTGTAACACCATTGCCCTTACCAAACTCATAACTTTAGGAAACTTGGAAGACTGAGAGTTAACCACATACACAACTGCCTGGTTGTCGCACCATAACCAGACAGTCCTGTTAGCAAACTGGCTTGCCCACAAGTGCACAGCCACCACAATTGGAAACAATTCCAAGAATGTAAGGTCTTTGGTTAGACCACTTTTAACCCATGCAGGGGGCCATGCCTCTGCAGCCCACTGGCCATTCCAAAAAACTCCAAAGCCATGGGCACCAGCAGCATCAGAATGCACCTGAAAATATGCCCAAAGCAGCATTTCAGTTCTCCAAAACGATATACCTTTAAAGTTCTCCAAGAAGGAGTACCAAACCTTGAAATCTTCACGAATGCCCCTTGTGATTCTAATGTGGTGATGCTGGGCCACTATCCCTGTGGTGGCCCTATACAGTCTAGCACAAAATGCTCATCTTGGAACTACAACCCTACAGGCAAAGTTCAAAAGACCTGTAAGAGATTGAAATTCATGAAGGGTAGCTTTTTGTTTCCCCAACATGATCTCAACTTGTTGCTTCATAGCCACCAGTTTCTCATTCGGCAAACGAGAAATTCCAACTATAGTATCTATCTCGATGCCCAAAAAGGTAGTGGCCTCTGTCTTTTCCTCCGCTAAAGGCACACCAAGCTCCTGCATCAGCTCCTGAAATTGAACTAAAGTATCCTGGCACTGAGAGGAATTAGGAGTACCGGCTATTAGAAAATCATCTAAATAATGGGCAATAGCTCTATTACCAGTTCTCTTAACTGCACACCAATGGAGAAAAGTACTGAATGTCTCAAAAGCTGAACAAGAAATAGAACATCCCCTTGGCATAGCTTTGTCAAAATAAAATTTTTCTTCAAACTGAAAACCCAGTAGGTAAAAATCATCTGGGTGTACAGGAAGAAGTCTAAATGCAGATTTAATATCACATTTAGCCAACAGGGCTCCTGTGCCTAAGTTCCTAATCATCTTAATAGCTGAGTCAAATGATGTGTATCTAACTTAGATAAGCCCAGGGTCAATAGCATCGTTCACTGACTCCCATTTAGGGTATGATAAATTATGAATTAGCCTAAATTCCCCAGGGGCTTTTTTAGGCACTACACCCAATGGGGATAAGTGCAACGTGGGGATGGGCAGCTGATCATGGGGTCCTGAAATTCTCCCTGCTGCTATTTCCTTGGCTAACTTATCGCTTACCACATTCAGCAAGTCCCTCACAGAACGAACATTGGGTGCAAAACGCTAAACCCTAGGGCCTGTATAAGGAATACAAAAACCTACAGAGAAACCTTGAAATAAATATAAAGCAGCCTCCCTTTTAGGGTAAACCTTTAACCAAGCCACCATGATATCCAATTTAATTGGTGATGGGGCCTTTTCCCCCAGGCAACACTGGCTTGGGGACAGCGCCCCCTCCTATTCGTTTTCCTCTAACATAGGAATTTCCAGAGTGGCCACCCCCACAGGTGTTGCACTTGTGATCAAACCTGCAGGGTTGTCTTTTACGCTTGCCGGCATTAAAGTCCCAGCATAAGCCAAAATCCCTTTTTTCTCCCGCGGCAGGCCTTGCATTCGGCCCTCTTGGCAAGGTAACCATTGGGACAAAGCCGTTATCACACCTGTTCGAGGGGGAGCCCCCCACCATAACATCAGCCCAAAGCTCGGACTGCACATGCCTCCAAGATAAGGAGAGATCCTGTGCCGCTCTCATCCTAAATTACTCATCATATTGGAGCCAAGCTGCACCCCTTAAATTATGGTGGCAATTGGTATATGCTTTTATCATTATCTCCTGATACTTAGAAAAGTCAGGATATCTGACAGGCTCTTTTTCTTCTATAACACCTCTGTAAATGGTGTAACCCATAATCCAATTAACAAAATTGCACTCAAGCTTAGGGCGTTTGAGCGCCTGAAACTCTTTTGGCAAACTAAAAACAATCCCATCCTTCACCATGATCCTTGGCTCGGGATCCCTAAAAGTCAAAGTAAATAAGTCAATGTATTCACCCTTCCAAATCCTTCCCTTAGTGGAGAGAGGAAGGTGAGAACCAAGGGGTGTAGATATACCAGTGTAAAGAGTAGTTTAGTAGCTTAGATTATGGATGGGTTATACAGTCAAAGATGAAATGTAGAGATGTGTGTGTGGAATTTTCCTCATGAGAACAACATCTAGAGAAACAAAGTGAATCTAACACCAGATGGCCAAGAAGACATAAACATGTACTTTCCCAAAGGTACAACTCATAGACACAGATTTTGTTATGGGAAACAAGAGATATCAAAAAGGTAAACATTAGGCCTAAGCAGACTGGCAGAAATAGTGCACATTAAATTGAGGCACTGCCCTGGCTCAGTGCTAGGGAATCATGGGAACTATATTTTTTTCTGGGACATTGAGCCTTCTCTGTCAGAGAGCTCTGGTGCCACAATAAATTACAGTTCCCATGATTCCCTAGCACTTAGCCAGGCAGTGCCTCAATTTAATGTGCACTATTTCTGCCAGTCTGCTTAGGCCCATTGTTAGGCTAGGGAAAATAGCCACATGGTGGATGATGGACAGCAAGAGTCTGGGTTAATATACATCATACAGGCATTATCCAATCAACATAAGGTTAACACCTAGAAGGTGGACTATGGGAAGGGCCTAGAGAATACTGTGTTTAAGAATGTTTTTAATTCAAGAAGTGAGTGTGTGCCTGCCTGCCTGGCAGCAGTGGTTTCAACTGCAACAAGTTGAGATCCTATGCTTTTGGGATGGTTAAAGATGTAACCTTTCATGGTTGAACTGGACAAGTTCATCACAATGGATTTTACTTAGTTATCTTATTTTCTTTGATATGCATTAATAAACTATGCTTTTGGACTTTTACAATGTGTCTTCTTGACTGAGGAACACAGGATCCTGAAGAAGGGAAGCTGAGCCAGTTGATGGTAAGAGATACACAGTGGCTGTGGATCACAGCAGCCAGCTTGTCCTGCAGATTTTGCTGGGTGTCAAAGAACATCACTGCAACACCCATCATCCACAAACTCACAAGTGTTACGGGCCCAGTTATGGCTAGTCTGCCAGTTAAGACTGTTCTGCCAGAAGAGGCTTGTCTGCCAGTTAGGGTTTGTCTGCCAGTTAGGGCTGTTCTGCCAGATGTGGCTGGTCTGCCAGAGGACAAAGAGGCCAAGTGTCCAGAAGGAAAGGAGCCCAGGAGTCCAGATGTCAAGTCTGCAAGGTGGCCAAGAGGCAAGACTGCCTATTCACGACTTCAGCTGTGCCAGGACAAGAGAACCATGCTTCAGCATTTGCTGGGAAAAGCAGAGGTGGCTTCAAAACTTCTTCAGATGTAAGCAAGGGCCTCAGCAGACGGAGGCCCCGGAGCCGCCGCCGAACGGAGCGCCGCGGGGCTGCAGCCTCCGCATCCAGGCGCACCGCCGGCGACTCTAAAAGGAGCACCAAATTGGCGCTCCTTTTAGATGTCAGAGAAAGTGCGCCGCAAAAGCGGCGGGCGCACTTTCTCTGACTCAAACGGCGCAGCGCATGTGGGCGCTGCGCCGTGAGGTCATCCCCAATGCGCCGGTCGTGCGGACGGCCGGCGCATCTGGGGGCGACCTCGGGGAGAGGAAGGGGCGCCGCTCGTGCGGCTGCCCCTCCTCTTCCCTGCCCGGAAGACGACTTTATTAGTCGTCTGCTTAGGGCCCAAGTTATGTTTACTGCTAAGCTGTTTTGCCTGATGGCAGAGTGCAGAACTCTTTAAAGATGGTTGTCTGAGAACTCTCCACTCTACAAACAGTAGGAAGCAGGGGAAACACAGCCTGGACAGGCTGGAAATACTGTGGGTTCAATGCAGTAAAAAAAATTTTTAAGCTTCAAACGAATTCTGTTAAGGGCCATTTTGTTTAAAGTGGATGCAGCTGGGTTACCAAGGCTCAGGGACTTGAGTCACAGATACATGCTGCAATGCATGGAGTTCTAATGCAGCAGGAATTGCTGGAGGCAGATGCCTAAGCCAAAAAGAAATCATTCTTTTAAGCCTCTCTAGGGGCCTAAGCAGACGACTTAAAAGGCCATCTTGGGGGCAGGGAAGGGGAAGGACAGCTGTACGCTCGTCGCCCCAACCCCCTCCCGAGGTCATCCTTGGATCAGCCGGCCTTCCACACGGCCAGCGTTCCGAAGAGGACCTCCCGCCACAGCGTTTGCAAACGCTGTGGTGGAAAAGTCACCGAAAGTGCGCCGCAGCTTTTTGCGGCGCACTTTCACTGACTTGTGAAAGGAGCGCTGATTTAGCGCTCCTTTCAGGGGCAGCAAAGCTGTGCCACAGGATCGAGGCATGGGGATGCCTTGGTCCCGCAGCTCAGCTTCCCAGGGTGGCCAATGGACACTAGTCTGCTTAGCCCCTGAGTCACAGTTGACTTTTGGGAGAGGATGTTCTTCAGCCAAAGGTTTTTGGGAAACTGAAGAAAATTCATCATTTCTGCACAGCTTTACCATAAATGCTGTGGTCAAAGGACTTTACAGTTCTTGGAAGACAAATACAAAAATCCCTGGTGAGTGTGAATTTTTACACAGTAGTCCAATGCTGTGGGGGCTGCAGCAGTTTTGCTGGATGCCAAAAAGTTCCAGAGGCTGGAACATGATGAGTCAAGAGGTTTGCGTGAGGAAAAGCCAAAAATGTCGGCTTGTGGCGGATAGGACAGCACCTGAGGTTTTCAAGGAAATGTGTCTGGAAAAGGCAGCTGATGCACGGGTGAAAAACTCATGCTTTTACTGTGGCAGAGCAGGATATTTGAAAACGGCAATGCAAGAAAGTTTGCAACAATCAACAATCCAGAGACTTTGGGGAAAAAAAGGAACTGCAGCTGTGATACAGAGCTGTGACAGTGTGACTCAAAACAGGTGGTGAAAACCTGAGGACAAAATAGATTCTATATTCTGGGACAACCAGGCATATGATAAATAATGCAGATTTGCTGAAAAGTAAGAAATCCTCCAATCTCAAAGATGTTTATCTAGCTGATGGAGGGGTAAGAGATGTTAAGAAATTGGAAATGTCTACATGCCAAGTTTTGGTGAGAAAACTTTGAAAATGTTTTATGTGAACCTGATTTACAAAACTGTTTAGTTGATGTGTCAGGGGATATACACTGAGTTTTTGGGAGATAAATGTGAAATCACCCTGGATGGGGAGGTGTGTACAAAAGCTATAGAGAATATGTATTTTATATAAAGTGAAAACAAATGCTAAATGTGCAGGTGTGGAAAATGAATAATTACATTCTGGTTATGCACATCAATAATAGAATCCTAGGAAACATAGGATTTGGTAGCTTGTTTAAGCTAGGGGGATATAGGTCCTGAATTTTAAAAATGTCTCATTGTACAAATGATTTGGGAGGTATTTGGTTTGCCACAGAGTAAAAAGTCAAGGTTTTTCCTGTGACAGAACCAGAAAAAGAAAATTGCTAAAATGACCTGTTGAGGTTGGTCCATGCTGTTAAACAAAAAGGGACAAATGTGTGACACTAGGTGACAACAAATATTTTCCTAGTGACTGTGGATAGATTTTCCAGTTTTCATATGTCAGAGTTTTGAAACAAAAAAAGTGATACAATTGAAAGTTTTCAACAATGGATAATCATGAATAAGAAAAATTGATTACAAAGTAGGGTCTTTGATTACAGACCGGGAAAAGGAGAATTCTTGTCTCACAGTTTAAGAAACTGGCTGAGAAAGAGAAAAATCCAATACCATTACAGATGTTATGTGGGAAACCATTGAATCTAAAGTATCTGACAGTTTTTGGACAATATGCAAATATATATGTGCCAGCATGTTTTTTTTTAAAAAAATGAACTAAAATGTTAAGGAAAAAGCAACATGGGATATACAGTAATAGAAATAAAAATATGTATGTGAATGTCAAAGTGACTAAGCAGGAGCAATCAGGAAGATACACAGGTGAAAAAGATAATATAATTAAGAAGCCTTGAGAGCCAAGGACAGTTATAGAAGGTACATTGAGAACACCTGTGATAGATTGCAAACACCTGAGACTCATTAAGTGGTCAAGGTAAAGTGATGAAACACTTGGGTTGGTCTTAGGTATGGGATGATCTATGTGGACCAATCAAGATGTATGTACACACCCACTGGGTGGAAACTGACTGGTGGGTGGTGTCTAACAATGGCTATAAATTGCAATGTTTGCTAATGTACATTGTGGAGTAGTTTGGTGTATTGTGGAGTAGTTTTGGAGATATTGTGAAGTGTAGAGATTGTGATTTGTAGGGCATATAGTATTTATATATAGTAGAATAAAGTAGATCTTTTATATAAGACTACTGAGTTGTCTAGTGTCTTGAGGGAAGATACAAGAACCAGAAGAATCCTGGAGAGGTTTGGAGACATCTCAGGAAGAAGAGTGAGAAGGCTTGGAGAGTTTGTCAGGGTCTTCAGCCTATTCTCTGAAACTCTGCTGCTTGGGAAAGAAGCATCAACCACTGATCAAAGCTGGTCAGCTCTGCTGCATAACAAGGTGGTGAGTTAGAGCCAGAGGTGAAGAGCTACAACTCCCATCATCCCTGACAAGGGTTATGGGCCCAGATACTAGAGCAACCAGCATCCACAGAAGCTGAAAGTTCCAGAGAGTGGAAGAAGGTTTTGTGGAGCCTTGTGAGTAAATCATTTTGTGTTTTGTCTGCTGTGCATACTCAGAGGGACTGTGTCAAATTGAGTCACTGCACAAATTAAGATGGAGATACTAAAGTTTAGTAAATTAAATAGAAACAACTACTCTACCTGGACGATATATGCCCAATCTCTACTAATAAAGGAGTCTCTGTGGTCGACAGTTGAAACAGGGCTGGCAGCTGATGCTAATGCAGCCACTCGAGAAAGAGACGCTAAAGCAAAAGCATGTCTTTATCTCATGCTAGAAGAAGACTTGATTAACGACGTAAGAGATAAAGTGTCCGCCAAGGATGTGTGGGATACCTTGCAGAGTTTACACACTCCTTCAACTGCGTTTGCAAAAATGCTTTGGTCTAAAAGAATTTACAGACAAAAGATGACTAAAGGACAGTGTGTGATAGAACACTTAAAAACAATGCAAGATTTATTTGTGCAAGCTGAACTGAGAGGAGTGGAAATTAGCAAAGAGCAGCAGTGTTATATTTTGCTGGAATCGCTAGATTCTTCTTGGGACAACATTACAAATAGCTTGCAAAATTTGCCAGAAGCTGAGCTAAACAGAGACTTAATTGTTGCCAGAATATTGGAAGAAAACTTGAGAAGAAAGTCTGAGCAGGGTGACTCAGCAAGTTTAAGGACTGTGCCAAAACAACAAACAATGCCTGAACTACAAAAGCAGGAAGAAGCAGCTTCTACAAGGGAGCAACGGAGGTGTTTTTATTGTAAAAAGATTGGTCATCTACAGAGACAATGTAAACAATTCACTGCTGAGAGAAGCAAGCAAGGAGAGAGCAGATGGCAGCCGCGGCAGTATCAAAAACAGTCCAAACCTCCATTTTTGAAGGACAGTGGTAACAAAAAGGGGTTTGCAACCATGATTAAGGAAAAACAAAATGCTAATTGTAAATGGTTAATTGACTCAGGAGCATCATCTTCAATGTGTAACAATATTAATTTGATAAGTAATAGAAAATCAGCTAATGTAAATGCTGTAGTTTTAGCTGATGGGAAAGAGCTCAGTACTGTAACTCAAATGGGTACAGTTTACATTCCAGGGCTAAAGGAAAACTTTAATGATGTGTTACATGTAAAGGAGTTAGAAAATAATTTGTTATCAGTGAGCAGGTTAACAGACAGAGATTACACAGTTATATTTGAAAAGGACATGTGTAAGATAAAATTGAATGGAAAATTGCGAGGCATAGGCTTGAAAAAGGATAAGCTTTATTATTTGGAGGACAATATTGATTGCTACAGGGTTGAAAATGCTAATAACATAGACAATAGTCCAATTCATAAAGACTGCATACATGAACTCCACAGAAAATTTGGCCATGCTAGTTTCAAATGTTTAAAGAAGTTAATCAGTATGTGTCCAGATTTAAAAGTTGCTGAATGCAAAAATCACTTAGATTGTACTGTATGCAATCAGGTAAATGTCAGAGCTTTTCCAGTAGCCAAGAAAACCAAAAGAATTGCTCAAAGACCATTTCAGTTTGTACATGCAGATGTTGCCCAAGCTAATTGTTTATCTTTAGGGGGAAGCAAATATTTTCTGGTAATTGTTGATAGGTATACAAGGTTTGCTTTTGTAAGAATATTGAAAAACAAATCTGACACTGGGCAAAGTTTAAAAGCATGGGTGAGAATGGTGGAAAGACAATTTGATATTAGAGTAGGCACCATTGTTACTGACCGGGGAGGAGAGTTTCTAAGTAATCAATTGTTTCATTGGTTTCAAAAGGTAGGAATAAGGCATGAAACTACTAATCCCGCTTGTCCTAACGAAGATGGTTTAGCGGAGAAAAAAATACAAGATATAAAAAGAATAACGGCTTGTTTGATGGCAGATGCAGAGGTAAAAGACAGTTTCTGGGCAGAAGCAACTTTGACAGCAGTACATATTAGTAACAGACTGTATCATTCTGAAATTGAAGACATTTCCTACAGGGTATTGTATGGGAGAGTGCCAAATTACAAATATTTGAGAGTCTTTGGACAATTTGCTCATGTTTTCATACCAGCTTGTTTCAGGAAAAAGGGAGAACCCAAAAGTAAAAGACTTAGGTTTTTGGGGTATTCAGGAAATAGCTATAAGTTTCATTTAGGTGGAAGAGAAGTGCAGTATTCTAGGTCTGCAAATTTCGAGAGACATGCCGGTTGGGACAAATTGCATGCCAATAAGGAAGTTTTCCTAAGGTTAGGAAATTCAAATGAGCCAGAAACACAACTGAACCAACTTCAGGAAACGGAGGGGTTTCAGTTAAGCCAGAAGCATCCACTAGCAGCAGTGATAGTTCTTCTGATAATGAGACACAATCTAGACCCATTACTACCAGAATGACTGAAGACAAGAGATTTAGTCATAGAACTACAACTTCCAGTACAGAAAGTGAGGATGAAAGAGGCAGATCAACAGAGTTTATTCCCAGACGTAGTCACAGAGTTAGAAAGCCTCCAGATAGGTTTGTTGTGACAAATGCAAGAGCTTGTTTAGCAGTGGAAGAGCCTGAAAGTTTTGAAGAGTTGGAAAGTTTGTCTAGAGAAGAACAGGAAAGATGGATTGATGCAATGGATGATGAGTTTGGTTGTCTGGTAAATAAAGATGTTTTTGAAATAGTTGATAGACCCAAAGACAAGAAAGTAATTGGTTGTAAGTGGGTATACAAAAAGAAAGAAATGCCAGATGGAAGTATTAAGTATAAAGCTAGGTTAGTAGCTAAGGGTTTTGCACAACAGCAGTATGAGAACTATGATAAGACATATTCTCCAACTGCAAAGCCAGAAAGTCTGAGAATGGTTCTGGCTGTAGCAGCAAAAAGGAATTTAGTTGTAGAACATTTTGATTTTGAAACAGCCTACTTGAATGCTAGTTTAGATGAAGAGATATTTATGGAGCAGCCACAAGGTTTTGAAGAAATTGGTAGTCAGAAAGTTTATAAATTAAAGAAAGCATTGTATGGGTTAAAACAAAGTGCCAGAGCATGGAATTTGTGCATTAATGACGAGTTAGTTAAACTAGGATACAAAAGGAGCATTGCAGATGCATGTGTCTATACAAAAGGAGACATAGTGTTAGTAATCTATGTAGATGATTTGTGCGTGGCAGCAAAGTCAAGACAGGAGATTGAATCAGTAAAAAAAGAGTTGTCTAAAAAGTTTGTTTTGAAGGATCTAGGTTTATTAAAGTCTTATTTAGGTATTGGTGTTGAGTGGACAGAAGAAGGACATTGTTTGTTAAGTCAGAGAAAGAAAATTGAAAATTTGATTGAAAAGTGTGGATTACAAAATGCTAAAATATTAAGAGCTCCAATGACAACTGGTTTTGTATCTGAAAAAAACAACTAGAGATTTTGAAGACAAGACTTTATTCAGGAGCATAATAGGATCTTTACAATTCATATCTTGCCACACTAGACCAGACATTTCGTATGCTGTAAATGTATTGTCCAGAAGAGTTAATGATCCAAAAATTGAAGACTGGACAGCAGTAAAACACTTATTGAGATATTTGAAAGGAACTCTAGATAAGAAATTGATAATTAGAAACAGTAATTCAGATTTAGATTGTTATGTGGATAGTTCTTTTGCATCAGAATTAGGAGACAAGAAGTCAGTTACAGGAATAATAATCAAGTACAGTGAAAGTCCAATAGTCTGGAGAAGTAGGAAACAAACAAATGTAGCGATAAGTACGACGGAAGCAGAATTCGCAGCTTTAAATGAGATAGTAAATGAGGTACAGTGGGTTGAGCAGTTATTGAATGATTTAAATGAAAGTTACAAGATACCAGTAGAAATTCTGGAAGATTCACAGTCATGCATAGCAATGGCTGAAACTGAAAGTTTGAAGAACAGAACAAAATATGTTGGAGTAAGATATCAAAATGTGCGAGACATGGTTCAGAAGGGTAAAATAGAATTGAGATATATAGAAACACAACACAACATAGCAGATTTGTTCACAAAAGCATTGACGGCGGAAAAACATGAAAGACTGACACAAATGGTTGGAATGACATTGTAAGACACATACAATATTTTATTTCGGAGGGGATTGTTAAGGAAAAAGCAACATGGGATATACAGTAATAGAAATAAAAATATGTATGTGAATGTCAAAGTGACTAAGCAGGAGCAATCAGGAAGATACACAGGTGAAAAAGATAATATAATTAAGAAGCCTTGAGAGCCAAGGACAAAGTTATAGAAGGTACATTGAGAACACCTGTGATAGACTGCAAACACCTGAGACTCATTAAGTGGTCAAGGTAAAGTGATGAAACACTTGGGTTGGTCTTAGGTATGGGATGATCTATGTGGACCAATCAAGATGTATGTACACACCCACTGGGTGGAAACTGACTGGTGGGTGGTGTCTAACAATGGCTATAAATTGCAATGTTTGCTAATGTACATTGTGGAGTAGTTTGGTGTATTGTGGAGTAGTTTTGGAGATATTGTGATTTGTAGGGCATATAGTATTTATATATAGTAGAATAAAGTAGATCTTTTATATAAGACTACTGAGTTGTCTGGTGTCTTGAGGGAAGATACAAGAACCAGAAGAATCCTGGAGAGGTTTGGAGACATCTCAGGAAGAAGAGTGAGAAGGCTTGGAGAGTTTGTCAGGGTCTTCAGCCTATTCTCTGAAACTCTGCTGCTTGGGAAAGAAGCATCAACCACTGATCAAAGCTGGTCAGCTCTGCTGCATAACAAGGTGGTGAGTTAGAGCCAGAGGTGAAGAGCTACAACTCCCATCATCCCTGACATAAAATACTACAGATTTCACCTTGGTGGTGGGGAAAAGTTTTTAATATCCAGGAGTAACAATTTTGAAAAACATTCAGGTGAGAAAGGATACATTCAAACAAAAAAGTTTTACTGAGGATGAGACAGTTAAGACACAAGTGCCAAAAACAGAGGAGCACACAAAAGGCAAACTACAAACATTAATCCTCTAGAAGTGAGGGAAAACACTTCAAATCAGACAATGCAGACAAGACTAACAACAAATAGAATGACAGAAAACAAAGGACACACAAGTTCAGACACAAAGATGAGAGAGAGAACAATACATTTTATATCAAAGAAAATTCATAGAGTGTGAAAACAACACACAAATTTATTATACAAGAAACAAGAGTTTATACAGAAGTGGCTGGTTTGCCAGAGAGTTTCAAAGATTCAAAAAGTTTTTTTTTTCCTGTTGAGGAAAGTGTGAATGACATACTGCAGTGCAGCAAGAAAATACCAGTGTTTTAATTGACAAAGAGATGTTTAAATGTGGTTGATAGGCCTAAAGAAAAAAAAATCACAAGGTAATTGGACACAAAATAATGAAAGATGCCTGATGGCAAACAGAGTTACAAAGCTAGGTTAATACCAAAAGGATTTGTTCAACAAAGGTTTTAAAAAAATAATTGATAAAAATATTTAGTCCAAGGTTGAGAGCTTGTGACTGGTGTAGACTTTTGCAGCAGAGAGAGACCAATAGGTGCAACATTTTTGAGATTGCTTATTTAAATGATGATACATGTGTTTACACAAAAAGAGATGACTTTTTTGGTTGTTTTGATTCAGGAGATTCAGACAAGGAAGAGAAGTTGTCTAGAGAGATTTGTTATTAAAGATTTTGATCTTTTGAGATTTTGTTTTTTGAGGTTGCTGGACTGCTGATGGAATATGTTTATTGAGTTGGCATAGAAAGATTAGGGAAGTGTGGATTGCAAAATACAAAGGTGGTGACTGGTTTAAAGTCAATAGGTTTTATTTGGAATAAAATAATAAGGGGTTTTAAATATCCATATGTATATATATATATATATATATATACACAAAAACTTTGTGAAAAGTTTGATGTTTATAGTTAACAATGATAGACTAGATATTGTGTTTGCAATAGATGTTTGAAGAAAAGATTAGACAGAAATGAAACATTTGATAAGATTTTTTTTAATTTAATTTAATTTTATTTATTTTTTTTTAGGAGAAAGGGGCTTGTGATTTAGAATAGCCACATTGGATAGAGTGTTTTATAAATAGTTCATTTGCTTCAAAGTTGCATGATAGATAGTCAGGTTAAGGATTGTTGATTAAATATAGAGAAAAGCTCAGTAGTTTGAAAAAATAAAAAAATGATATATAGTTTTAAGCGCTGGTAAAACAAAATATATAACATTAAATGAGATAGTGTAGATTAAACAGTTGTTATAAGATTTAAATTGTGAATTGTCAGTTGTGATATATAGAGATTCACAGACATACATTTTCATGACAGAAACAGAAAATTTAAAGTGCAGATCAAAGTGTGCTGGAGTTAGATCACAAAATACTAGAGAGCTAGTTTGAAATGGAATTGTGTGCCTACAATATAAAACCCAAAACACAGCACTACAGATATATTAACAAAGGTTCTAGAGATAGAACAACATTAACAATTGTTACAACAGATTGAGATGTCACTTTAAGTATACAGGACTAACAATTGTTTCAACAACAACAAAAAAAAATAGTGGTCTCACACATCTATACATTTCAAGAGGGGGTTGTTAGAATATGGATGGATTATACAGTCAAAGGTGAAATGTAGAAATGTGTGTATGGAATTTTCCTCATGAGAACAACATCTAGAGAAACAAAGGGCCTCGGCAGACGGCTAATAGAGCCATCTCCGAGGCAGGGAAGAGAAGGGGCAGCTGCACGCTCGGCGCCCCTTCCTCCTCCTGAGTTTGCCCTCGGAGCAGCCGGCCCTCTGCACAGCCGGTGCTCTGAGGGCAACCTCCCACCACAGCGTCTGGACACGCTGAGGCGGAAAAGTCAGTGAAAGTGCACCCTATGCATTTAGGGCACACTTTCACTGACATCTGAAAGGGGCGCTGATTTAGCGCTCCTTTCAGGGGCGCCGATGGTGCACCGCGGTGCGAATGCCTCGCTCCCACGGTGCACCGTCCTGCGGCGTCCCGGATGCCCTCGTCTGCTTCCCCCCAAATTGAATCTAACACCAGATGGCCAAGAAGACATAAACATGTACTTTCCCAAAGGTAAAACTCATAGACACAGATTTTGTTATGGGAAACAAGAGATATCAAAAAGGTAAACAATGTTAGGCTGGGAAAATAGTCATGTGGTGGATGATGGACAGCAAGAGGCTGGGTTAATATACATCATACAGGCATTATCCAATCAACATAAGGTTAACACCTAGAACTGGGGTAGGGAACCTAAGGCCGGGGGCCGGATGTGGCCCCCCCAAGCCTTTGGACTGGCCCCAGGCCGGTCCTGCCGCCGCCGCCCCCTGCCATGATGATATTGATTATTGTTGTTATTACTTGTTCTTGGGGTTTTCCTGGCAAAATCTCCACAGGGGTTTTGCCATGGCTTTTCTGGGGCTGAGAGAGTGTGCATGCATATTTTTTTAATTTTTAAATTTTATATATATATATATATATATATATATATATATATATAATTTATTTATTTTTGGTGCTTTGGCCCCCCAATTGTCTGTGGGACAGCAACCCAGCCCCCGGCTCAAAAAGGTTGCCTACCCCTGACCTAGAAGGTGGAGTATGGGAAGGGCCTAGAGCAGGGGTAGGCAACCTTTCCCCTTTAAATGCCGAGGGGCTTCAGCTCCCAGAATCCCAGGAGCTATTGGCCAACATGGGACTATTGGCCAACATGGCTGAGGCTTCTGGGAGCTGAAGTCCCTCGGCTCTTAAAGGGGAAAGGTTGCCTACCCCTGGCCTAGAGAATACTGTCTTTAAGAATGTTTTTAATTCAAGATGTGAGTGTGTGCGTGCCTGCCTGACAGCAGTGGTTTCAACTGCAACAAGTTGAGATCCTATGCTTTTGGGATTGTTAAAGATGTAACCTTTCATGGCTGAACTGGACAAGTTCATCACAATGGATTTTACTTAGTTATCTTATTTTATTTTATATGCATTAATAAACTATGCTTTTGGACTTTTACAATGTGTCTTCTTGACTGAGGAAGACAGGATCCTGAAGAAGTGAAGCTGAGCCAGTTGATGGTAAGAGATAAACAGGGGCTGTGGATCACAGCAGCCAGCTTGTCCTGCAGATTCTGCTGGGTGTCAAAGAGCATCACTGCAACACCCATCATCCACACACTGGCATTCCCCACCACTCCAGACAACAGAGGAGCAACAGAAATAGGCACCACGGGTGTGGTGCTAGCCACAGCCAAAGGCTGACCACCCTCCACCCATGTGTTAGGGACCTGTGAAATTGAAGTTGCCTGCACGGATGCATTGAAAGCCACAGGGTTAGGCCATTCCAAAGCTGCATCCTGCCCAACCTGGCTACCTGGAGCCCATACCAAGGTAGGCGAATTAGCATGTGCAATATTAGGAGACAAACCTGAACCAAAAGCTTGCTGGGAAGCTTCACCAACTGACCGCAGCGGTCCCCCGAAGTGCGGCCCAGCAACAGCTTGTGTGTTCAAGGCAGCAGAGGCAGCAGCAGCTTGATCGCGTCCCTGTTCGCCACCGGTCTGATCCATTGCACCACCTGGAAAAACCATCCCCTGTAAGAAGTTGTATAAATCAGCCATAGTGGTCTGCTCAGACACAGGGGGAACCACACCCTGTGTCCCCAGACCCAGGACTCTTTGTAAGAGATCCCACACATCGGCAATAGTGGGGTGCCCAAGCTCCACTGCCGAAACCACCAACGGGCCCGGTGTAGCCATAGCCAGCTGAGACTCAGGTGTCACTACAGGAGAAGACACTTTGGTGTTACTAACACCTAAAGGGCTGGCACTCGAGGTGGAGGCTGTAGCCTGTAGTTCCTTCTGTGCAAGTTAGTTGCAGAGTACCACACAAGCCTGAACAGTTTTGCCCAGTTGTGCAACTTGGGCAACTATCTCATCTTCTCTGCTGCTAGACTTCGAAGGCCTTTTTGAAGCAGAGTGACCTGCAGTAGGTGTGGCAGAAGTCGCGCACCATTTTGATTGGGCCTTACTGCGTGGCATCCTGAACTCAGTGAAAAACGACCCAGGCCCCAAACAAAATCTCCCAACTGTGGATGATTACCACCAGGTCTTAGCAGGTCACCCTTTCCCAAATTTCACAAGATACACCACAGTCAGGAAGCTTCACTGGCAACCACTGCGGGAAAGGTTTCTACCGAGGGTCCTACATGAATTCCTCACCCAAAGACAGCTGTCTTCACACACTCACCGCTGGGGAGAAGTGCAGCCAACCCTCCCGGACCAGTGGTGGGTCCTGACCTTACCAGATCGAGTGACCGGGGTGTCTCTGGGACTGAAACAGGTACCGGGTCCACGCACCTGGTGAAGATATCACCCACAGAGCCCTCCTCAGGTGTACATCCCCGAGAATTGGGGATGCAGAGGTTTAACAGGCCCAGAAGGCCGGCCCAAAGGCTTCACTCGCTCCCCCCCCCAGCAGGTTGCTCAAGGAAGATACCTGAGCCCCCGGAGCAAGTGAGATGAAATAGCAAGATTAAATAAGCAAGAGCTGAAATAGCAAAAGCCCAAAAGTGTGCTAGGCCAAAGCCAAGCATGCCAAAAGCAAAGAGTGGAGCAATGTTACTCTCTCCGTCTCAACTCTAAAATGGCTGCCTCCATGTGGCAGTGCAGAGCTATAAATAACAAACTCTCGCTCCAACTCTCGCAGGACCATAAACTCTGTGAGATTTGGTTCGAAACAAAGCTATTGGGCAAAGGCGCGCAGGTGTGCTTATTCCCTTGCGCGCCTTGACCAACCAGGCGTCTCCTTATTTAGCCAGCACAAGAAGAAACCCCTCCCGACATGTTGGGGGGTGTCTTTCCACGCATGTCCAGGTTCTGGACAATACTCACCCAAGGTTACCTAGTGACTTTCCATAGCTGAGCAGGGAATTGAACCCTGATCCCGAAAGTCATAGTCCAATGCTCTACCACCATACTACAGTGGCTCAGAGAAAATATATAATCCCTTTATTTTTAAAAAAATCAATTTGCATCACAATTAATGGAAATAAAAAAAGAGAGAGGAATGAATACAAAACCTTTGCATTTCATAACACCCATATGTTTCATATAGGAAGGATTCCTGAAAATAGCAGCAGATATTCTTTTGCACAGTTTAAAAAATTGAAACTTGTGGATATATCCAGATAATATTGTATTGGGGGGTGATTTAGAATGCTATGAAAGTGCCACAATATTTATTACTTTATTAAAATATTTATATCTCAGTGTTTGTTTGTTTTTTGGGGGGGAATATGAACATTCTCATCCTGGAGCATTCAAAATATTAGTTGAATGCCTGCTAAAAGAGAGAGAGAGAGAGAAATCCAAAGGTAATTCTGTTTGGGGTGGATCTTATAATTCTCTGATAGTGACAAGACTTGAGCCTTATTCAGCCATACATGTGACTTGTGATCACATTAGAGGGAGAAGGATCTGAGTCCACTGGTTTTGCTCTCACTGGCATTCCTCTATGTTACCCACATCCAATTAGTACAAAACATGGCAGCCATGTTGATCACCAGAAAATCTAGGACTGATCACATAAAACCTATTTTGAAATCACTTCACTGGTTGTCTATTGGTTTCCAGGCATTGGTTATCACCTTTAAAACCCAACATGGCTTGGATCTAACCTACTTAAGGGATCACCTACTTCCATATAATCCACCCCGCACCCTCAGGTCCTCTGGGAAGAATCTATTGCAGCCTATAAAGACCAGATTAACTGCAACCTCCCAGAGGATCTTTTCTGCTACTGCTCCCAGACTATGGAACAGCTTGTCAGAAGAGATCTGTCAATTTACCAATTTAGGGCCTCTACAGACCAGCCCCAAAGAGCTGGCCTGAAGGCAGAGATGGGGAGGAGCAGCTGCACACCAGCCACCCCAACCCCAGCCCGATGATTGTTACGCACGGCATCAGGACATCCTCCCGGTGCAGCTTTGTTATGTGCTGCACTGGAAGTGGCACTAAAGAACCATGTGCCAGCTCTTAGGGTGCCCTTTTGCCACCCCTGAAAGTTTCCACATATGTACAGTCTAAGTGTGCATCCTATGCATTAGAGATGCAAAGAATATTCACAAGTTTCTCAAAAAGTTGAAATACCCTTTCTTGGAGAGGAGGGAATAAAGTTTTCAGCAATGGATATCCCCAGCTGTAAACACAAAGCACAAATAAATGTTTGTAAAAACTTGCAAAATCTTATTCAGTAATAAGAAAATATTTGAAACTTTTTTGTCCTAATATATGAGAAAATGGCATATACCTGATCAGTCCGTGCTATCATATGTATGAAATTGTAGTCCTTTCAATTGTTCAAAAAACAAGAAGGCAGAACTCACAAATGGCAAATGTTTGGCATTTTGGTTGGTTCCTGAAAGTACATAATTAAAGTTTGTGATTTACTGATCAGTCTACCCCATCATGAGAGAATAATATCATAATTCATGACACTCCATTAGCATGAATTGATTGTTCCTAAAAGCAGACTGAAATATTGTTGCAAGAACCCTATTTTCTCTGGAGGTTTTCCTAGAATATTCAATAGAAAGATACCCCCTGACGAGTCAGGAGGGGTTTCTTGTTGTGCTGGCCATATAAGGACATGAGAAGCCTGATTGGTTAAAATGTGCGGGGGAATGAGAACACCTGTGTGCTTTGTCCAATTAGGTTGTTTGGTTGTTACTCTAAAGTCTCGTGGTGCTCCTGGTCTCTTGAGACTTAGGACGAGAGTTTGTTCTTTATAGCTCTGCGCTACCACATGGAGACAACCATTTTTGAGCTTGAACTGAGCAAGTAACATCACTCTGCTCTCTGCTCTGGCTATTGCTTGGCTTTGGCCTAGCGCTTACTCGTGGCCTTGGCTGCATTTTTGGCCTTTGGCTGATTTTATCTTGCTTTCACAAGTGGGAGTGTTCAAGTATCTTTCCCTGAGCAACCCGGTGGGCCGAGTGAGGACTTCGGGCTGGTCCTCTGGGCCTGTTGGGGCCTCCACATCCCCAATCCTCGGGGGGCTGTACACCCGAGGAGGGCCCTACGGCAGGCATCCTCACTGGGTGTGTGGACCCGGTACTGGATTCAGGCCCAGCGGCGCCCTGCCGGTCTGGTAAGGTCGGGACTCCATCACTGGTTTGGGAGGGTTGCTACACTTCTCCCCAGCAATGAATGTGTGGGAAGATGGCTGTCTTCAGGTTAGGCCTCTGCATAGGACCCTTGGTGGACACTTTTCCCGCTGGTTGGTTGCCAGCAATGCTTCCTGGCTATTTGCATCTCTTGTGAGACTTGGGAAAGGGTGGCCTTTTGGCCTGGTGGTAGTCATCCAAGGTTGGGTGACTTTGCTTGGGCCCATGTTCCATTCACTGAAGGAGAAATGCCATACAGTAAGGCCCAATCTGAAAGGCGTGCAGCTTCGGCTGTGCCCAGCTTTGGTCACTCTGCTTCGAAGAGGCCTTCCCAGTCTACCAGCAGAGATGATGAGATTACTGCCCAGTTGTCACAACTGGGCAAAACAGTTCAGGCTTGTGTTGCGCTTTGCGATCAACATGCCCAGAAGGGGTTACAGGCTACAACCACCAGCCCTATTACCGGCACTTCTGGTATCACCAATACAGAAGCGCTGCCTCCTCCCATGGCATTTGATACTCAGGTGATGGATGCTATACCAGTTCCTTTGGTGGTTGCGGCTGTGGAGGCTGGGCACCCCACTATTGCTGATGTGTGGGATCTCCTGAAAAGGGTCCCTGGTATGGAGGCTCAGCGTGCAGCTGCTCCTGTGTCTGAGCAGCCTACTGTGGCTGATTTACATAAGCTCTTATGAGGAGTGGTTTTTCCAGGTGCTGGTGCAATGGAGCAGACCATTGAAGTGCAAAGAGGTGATCAAGCTGCTGCTGCCTCTTCTGCGCTTGATAACCGAGCTGTTGCGGGGGCCACACTTCAGGGGATCGGTGCGGTCAGCTGGTGATGCTTCCCAGCAAGCTTCAGTTTCAGGTTTGTCTCCTAATATTGCACATGCTAATTGGCCTGCCTCGGTATGGGCTCCAGGTGGGGCCAGATTAGTCAGTGTGTGGCTCTGGAACAGCCCAACCCTGCGGTTTTGGAGGCACCCGTGCAGGCACCTGCAGTTTCACAGGTCCCTGACACTAGGGCGCAGGATGATCAGCCAATGGCTGTGGCTAGCAACACCTCTGTGGTGTCTCTTTTGAGTGCTCCTTTGATACCTGGAGTGGTTGGGCATGCTGAATCTACACCTTACGCTGGAATGTCTACACCCCTTGGTTTTCACCTTCCTCTTTCTACTAAAGAAAGGATTTGGAAGGGAGAATACATTGACCTATATACTCTTACTTTCAGGGATCCCGAGCCGAGGATCATGGTAAAAGATGGGATTGTTTTCAGTCTTCCCAAAGAGTTTCAAGCACTCAAGCACCCTAAGCTGGAGTGCAATTTTTTGAATTGGATTATCGGTTTCACTATTTACAGAGGTATTATAGAGGAAGAAGAACCATTGAGATCTCCTGACTTTTCTAAATATCAGGAGATCATGATAATAGCATACACTAATTGCCATCATAACTCTAGAGGTGCAGCCTGGCTCCAATACGATGAGCAGTTTAGAATGAGAGCTGCACAGGATCGCTCCTTGTCATGGAGACATGTTCAGTCCGAGCTTTGGGCTGATGTTATGGTGGGGGCCTCCCCCTCGAGCAGGTGTGACAATGGGTATGTCCCAATGGTTAACATGCCGAAAGGGCTAAATGCAAGGCCTGCCATGGGAGAGAGAAAGCAATTTGGCATGTGCTTGGATTTTAATGCAGGAAAGTGTAAGAGGCAACCCTGCAGATTTGAGCATAAGTGCAACACCTGTGGGGGTGACCACCCCGGAGCTTCCTGTAGTAGAGACAAGTGGCCAGGAGTGGGTACTGCCCCCCGGCCAGCTTCGCCTGGAGGAAAAGGCCCCATCACCAATTAAGTTAGACACTATGGAGGCATGGCTAAAGATTTATCCTAAAAAAGAGGCTGCTTCTTATTTATTTGATGGTTTTTCCCTAGGTTTTCATATCCCTTATATAGGTCCTAGGGTTCATCGTTATGCGCCCAATGCTCGTTCCGTAAGGGAGCTGCCGAACATTGTGAGGGAGAAATTAGCCAAAGAAACAACTGCACGGATTCCAGGGTCACATGATCAGTTGCCTATTCCCACAATCCATCTATCCCCTTTGGGTGTGGTTCCTAAAATAGCCCCTGGGGAATTTAAGTTGATCCACAATTTATCATATCCAAAGGATGACTCTGTGAATGATGCTGTAGACCCTAGGCTTGCCTCTGTTAAGTATGCATCGTTCAATTCAGCAGTTAAGATGATTAGGAATTTAAGCAAGGGAGCCCTTTTAGCTAAGTGCGATATTAAGTCTGCCTTTAGGCTCCTTCCTGTTCACAGGGATGATTTTGACTTACTGGGTTTTCAATTTGAAGGAAAGAATTTCTTTGATAAAGCCATGCTAATAGGATGTTTGATTTCTTGTTCAGCTTTAGAGACATTCAGTACCTTTCTTCACTGGTGTACAGTTAAGCAGACTGGTAATAGAGCCATAACACATTATTTAGATGATTTTTTGATCGCTGGAGATCCCAATTCTTCCCAATGTAGGGATTCTTTAGCCCAATTTCATGAATTAATGTATGAGTTGGGTGTACCCTTAGCGGAAGAAAAGACTGAGGGGACAGATACATGACTTACCTTTCTGGGTATCGAGATTGACACCATAGTTGGGATTTCTTGATTACCTAATGACAAACTGGTGGCTATGAGGCAGCAGGTTAGTGCCATGTTGGGGAAACAAAAAGCTACACTTCACGAATTTCAATTTCTTACAGGATTCTTGAATTTCACCTGTAGGGTTGTAATTCTGGGACGAGCATTCAGTGCAAGATTGTACAGGGCTACTGCAGGTGTCGTGGCACAGCACCATCACATTAGAATCACAACAGGCATTTGTGAGGATTTCAAGGTCTGGGACTCCTTCTCGCAGCAATTCAATGACACATCGTTTTGGAGATCTGAAATACTGCTGTGGACAGACTTTCAGGTGTATTCTGATGCTGCTAGAGCCCATGGTTTTGGTATTTATTGGAATGGCCAGTGGGCTGCAGAGGCGTGGCCTTCTGCATGGATTGAAAGCGGTCTGACAAGAGACCTAATGTTTTGAGTTTTTTCCCATAGTGGTGGCTGTCCACTCATGGCCAAGCCAGTTTGGTAACAGGACCGTCTGGTTTTGGTGTGACAACCAGGCGGTTGTGCATGTGTTAAATTCTCAGTCTTCTAAGTCTCCTAGAGTTATGGGTTTGGTGAGGGTGATGGTCATGCAATGCTTGAATTATAATGTGTTATTCAAAGCTCAACATGTTCCTGGTATGCTTAACCCTTTGGCGGACGCCCTTTCTCATTTTCATCTCTCCAGGTTCCGGCAGATGGCTCCTGAGGCACCGTTGGTGGTATCAGCCTTGCTCTGGAGCCTTGGAGATTAGAAAATCACAGGGCAATCTTGAATTCCATCACCCCATCTACACGCAAGTCCTACCAAACAGCTTTAAATTTGTTTAATCAATTTTTATTGGAAATTGGGGAGTATCGAAGTTGGCCGATTAAGGTTGACCTGATCCTACATTTTATAGTTTATCTTAGGCATGCAGGTCTTTCGTCTGTCACTATTGGGGGCAGGTTGGCTGCCCTGGCATTTCACTCTACGACAAGGGGTTATTTTGATCCTACCACAGACTTTAGGGTCAAAAGAGCTGTGGAAGGTTGGTCCGGGGAATCCCCTGTAATAAAGGACTCACGATGGCCAATAACAGAGCCAGTCCTGACTAGATTATGGGAACAATTAGTGGATACATATTATTCACCTGGGGAAGAGGCTTTATTTAAGAGTATTTGCTTCAGCCTTCTTTGCTGCATTAAGAATTAGTGAGATTGTGCCAGGATCTCGCAATGATCAATCTGGCAGGACTCTTTTATTTTTGGATATTATATTAACGGAACATGGGATTCAGATTTGTGTTAGGCACTCTAAGACTGATCAGATAGCAAAGGGTCAGTCTATTTTCTTAGCAAAAGTGCCTCATGGGCAAATTTGCCCAGTAATAGCAATGGTCAACTATTTGAAGATTAGGCCCAATGTGTCGGGCTATCTTTTCATTCATCTTTCTGATATGCCCTTAACTCAATTTCAATTTAGGGCAGTGTTGAAAGAGACACTAAGGTGGGCCAAGCTGCCCCAGGCCTGTTTTTCTTCGCACTCCTTTCGTATTGCAGTAGCAACAGCTGCGGCCACTCATGGTTTGATTGAAGCTGATATTTGCAGAATTGGCCGGTGGCATTCCTGAGCATTCAAGCCTTATGTCAGGCCATCAGGGAATGTGACTCCCAATCAGCCGTGCTAATTTGTTCTATTTCCTTTCAGCTGGCTTTTACCATGGCTCAATATGGATTATGGGCCATAGTCTGGTCTTCTGGGCAGAACGCCACCTTCTGGAGCATCGACGTGACTCCACTCTGGGCCTGTTGCACATTGGAACCACTGAGTGGTTTGGACAAAGGGGCACAATGTGGGGAGTGCGCCTTCTGTGGATCATGCAATTGGCACGATCGCGTCCGCAACCCCGGGTTTTGGTGATACACCTGGGGGAAAATGATTTAGTTAAGACCCTGTACTTACAGCAGGCAAAGCAGATGGTGAAGGATCTGCAAGAAATTCAAAAGATCTTCTCAGGTGACTTAATACTTTGCACTAAGCTTTTGCCATGGGGTAACTGGCCTGGAGCTCAGAAAGATGCTGTGATTAACAATGCTCGTCGTTGGCTGAATCGCTATGTTGCTAAGCAGCTCTCTAAAATGGGCATTTTCATGGTGGAATATGGAATCAAACTTGATCGGCCACAGCTGTACAAGGGGGATGGGGTACACCTCTCTCCGGAAGGTTCGGAGATGTATGTTACAGCACTCTCCAATAAAATTGTAAAAGCTGTCTGCAGGGGGTGGGGGTGGGGGGAGAGGGGATGCCTACCTAGGCTGGCCCCCTCTTGTTATCCAGGAAAGCTGCCAACAGCATGGCTGATAAGAATGTCTGTCTCAAGCACACAAACACAGATGTAAGTATAATAACAGTGATTGCTTCAAGCAGCCAAACAGTGAGTCTAGAGTTCAAAAGGCAAGTCAAAGAGAGCAGTCCAAGGTCTACGGTTACCACAAGCAGGTAGTCCAAAGACATTCTGAAGGTAACAATATCCAAAGCAGTCCAGACTCAAGCCGAGAGTCAAGAGTCAAAAGCTTTTGCCGAGAATCCCAAGATAAGTTCTGACAAGGAACTCAGCTTTCCTCAGCTGCTTATATAGCACAGCTCCCACTCACAGCTGTTTGGCCTTAGCTGTGCTTTCTCTGATAACCTCCAAGAACGCCAGAAGCACACCCTTTCTGTCTTCCTCTGAGCAAAGGTAGGTACCTCCGTGTCCTGCTCCTCTGTCTCTTCTAAGTCTGAAACCTCTGCTGGGGGGAGTCTTTCTGCTGGGAGGAGACTAGGCTGCTGAGGCAGAGGCTGTGCCTCAGTGTGTCCCACAGAGCTAGACCCACGTTCCACTAAGTCCATGGGAGCTGGTAGTACCAAGCTGGGACCTGGCTCAGCATCCTCATCCTCAGAATCCTCCATGTCCTCAACCTGGCTGTCCCTAACACTTGTGGTGGGTAATGACCCCCACCCCACAGAAAAATTAATCTGGCTAATTAAATTAATTGGAATAAAATTGGCATAAGACAAATTAAAGGAAATGACAAATGCAGTTAAATGCATGATGTCATTAATTGAATGACATCATATGATGTAATATCACATCACTTCCGGAGGGGAGGGGGTTGTAAATTTGTTGATATTATTGTTTACTTATTTTGTCACGTGCGGTGAAGGACTACCCATTTTGGGGCGTTACACCTTTACTTACACATGTGACAAATTTGTTAATGTTTATTGCCTTGTAAATAGACCCTGTACAGCTAAATAAAAGTTGTGGCCTATTTAAACCCCAAAAGAGGTGTCTCGTGTCCTTTGTGCCAGTGCAACATAATGTGGATATGTTTTTAACATATTAGTGTTTCCAGTTCACATCCATTTTGCCCCCAAGGCTACAATTTTATTTAATGCTTGCTTAAATCCTGCTATTTATTGTAGCCAGAATAGACCCATTGAATCAATATAATTCACCTATGAGGCGACCCATAAATTAGCAAAAGATGTAATGGGCCTGTTCTAGTTGGTACTAACCAACTGGATTCCACCCATTGTCTGGAAGTACAGTTTACAGCTTTGTGTCTGGGTTAAACACACACACACACACACACACACTAGTGTTTGAGGTTTTGATTCAGAATCAGACCATTGTGTGAGAGAATGGAGAAGATGAATCCTTCCCTCCACAGTTAAGCTGAGTTGCTTTGCTTTATGTATTGTGCAAGACTGCAACATGTATTCTGTTTGGTGATCAACACCACTTTCTACCTTGCTTTCTGTCACTTTTTCTTTCTTCCAGTCTTCAGTTTATTTTCATCAGTCTGATAATTCTTTGTTTGAAGGCAGTACAATGATTTGTACATTCATTTCTATGTAATTTTCTCTAATATAAGTATCAGTTGTAAACAATTTTCACCTAATATATTTTACAGAGTATTTTCAATATCTTGCATATTGTTGTGTGCAGTTTTCCTTGCTATGCTTACTTTTTCTACTTTTTCATTAGTGAATAAAATTTGGAGACATGCACATCTTGAAGAATAGTTTTATTTAGTTCTTATATTTGTTTTAAAATGTGAAATTAGTTGAGCATGTATTAAAATGCAAACCAAACAAATTTACTTCCATTCTATTTAGTTATGTTTTGAAAGAGTAGTAGAATACCCAGCTGTTCTAATATCCATAATTTTATCTTTGCGCTGGTAGGAAACTGGCAAAACCACAAGGCACTTGTACAATTAATTATTCCAGTTTCCAAGAAATAAACAGAAACAAACAGTAAATGCAAGTGCTAAAAGAATACAAATTGCTTTGCAATGATCAATTAAAGGCAATATGACCAGAGGTGATGGAGAAAAGCAATTACCAATCCTTAGAATTGTAGAAAAAACAGAAGCACACACATATAATTTTTATAAAATATACAGAGTATTTCTGGAGAATATCTACCATATAAAGTATTAAGGATTTTTGAAACTGCAATTTACTAATCTCTGGTCACACCTTTCAGCTTTGTGCTCTCTCTGTTTTCTTTGTTTTTGAATTACTGAGTTGTGTAATATTTAATATTAACTTCCTGTGAAACATCATATCCTAGGTAGTGCTATAGGAAAGAGTTGTTTTGATACTTGTTGTCTTGATGTTTAAAATAAGTCTCACATTGCTATCACTTACAGCAATTGCTATTATCTGAAATGGGAACAATTCACTCTGCCATTTAACAATCTAGAAATGTTCAGCATAACTTAAAAGTTCCAAATACCAGTACGCATGTCATAGGGTTCGCTACCACTGGTATAAAGGTAATAAAGGTATTCCCTGTTGACAAGATTGTCAAGTCATGTCTGACTATAGGGGGCAGTGTTCATCTCTGTTACTGAGCCAAGGAACCAGTTTTGTCAGACTACTCTGTTATCATGTGGCCAGCGTAATTGCACAGAACACTGTTTACCTTCCCACCAAAGTAGTACCTATTTATCTACTTGCATTTGCATGCTTTCTGAAATGCTAGGTTGGCAGAAGCTGGGAGTAGTGACAGGAGCTCATCCCATCATGCAGCACCCGGGCCTTGGACTGCCAACCTGCCAATCTTGCAATCATCAGAGTCAGTGTCTTAACCACTTGAGCCACTCCATCCAGGATAAAATAGCCCTGGTTTTCCATTGAGTTTCTAAGAAATTATGTGGCATACCAATCTGATCAGATAGACCCACTGCACTCTTTACCTATCTGTTGGGCAATCCATCTGAGAAGCCATCCCATCATGCAGCACCCAGGCCTTGAACTGCTAACCTTCCAGTTTTGCAATCAACAGAATCAGCATCTTAACCACTTGAGCCACTGCAACCCACTACCATACTTGGTAGAGGGAATGCTTGTCTGCTGTTCAGTGCCAGAAACAGTAATTTTCAGGCAACTTTTGGAGCCAATTTTAACTGGCAGGGCCCAACATAAACATCTTGGTTAAACTTTCCATTGTTGCTGACTACAAATTGTCATTGTATTTATCTTACAGTATCCCAGAATGCTCAGAATGGCCTCTCTTACATCAAGTGCAATGGGGCACTGCAATATATATAAAATGGGAGACATCTAGAACTTGATCAGCACTGAACTCAACTCCCATTCTTCCATGGTATCAACAATGAATACAGCACTTTTGGATAATGTAGATTGCACTTCTCTACTTACTTAGCAGTGACCCCTACCAAACTGAGTAAAAAGGTCAAGAATATAATCTTGACTTGAAAAGCCTTTTCATCTTGCTGAGAAACATACTTTCTCCACTGCATTCTGAAATAATGTTTTTGTACTTATGCCTCAGAATGCACTGTTGCATTGCTGAAACCCAGAAATTGTCAGTATTTAAAGAGTTCTTGTAGCACTTTTGAGACTAACTATGCAAAAGATGTTGTAACATAAACTTTCATTGACTTGGTCCACTTCCTCAGATGCATGGAGAAAGTAGACTGTGCATCTCCACGCGTAGACTAAGGGCCAAAGCAGATAGCCTGGAAGGAGTGGCCTCTGGGGCTGCTCAGTCCCAATTGGACAGGGACTGCAGTGACCACATGCCCACTCCCAAAGTGGGCCAGCATCACAGTCCAGAGCTAGCAGCTAGCAGGAGCTGATTAAGGGCCTTTACAGACTGCCAGAAATAATGCAGCTTGAGGCCACTTTAGGGCCTCTACAGATGGTGCTTTGTACCTTCTCGGAAGCAGGGAAGAGGAGGGGCAGCCACACTCCAGACACCCCAACCCCACACCAAAGATGTCATCATGGCATGCACCGTTCTGCATGCGTGCACTGTCAGGACATCATCATGGCACAGCGTCTAATGAGCTGCCCCGGAAGAGGCACAAAAGAGCTGCGCAGCGGCTCTTTGGGCACCCTTTTTGCTACCTGTGAATGGAGCGGCATTTTGGTGCTTGTTTCCCAGGCAGCAAAAGGGAGGATTGGGGCCGACGCATCTGGCAGCCTCGGCCTCGATCCTCCATTTCCCGGGGCAGCCCAAGGCTGCCCGTTTGCATCCCCCCTCTAACTGTCCTGGCTCAGTGCTAAGGAATCATGGGAACTATAGTTTATTGTGGCACCAGAACTCTCTGACAGAGAAGGCTCATTGTCCAAGAAAAAAAATACAATAAAATACAATTCCCATGATTCCCTAACACTGAGCCAGGACAGTTAAAGTGGCCTCAAGCTGCATTATTTCTGGCAGTCTGTAAAGGCCCTAAATCTGCTTCTAAAAGGGATGGCTCTTGCTGGCTTGACACAGCTTCAGCATGACATCTAGATGCTTTGGGGGCATGTGTCATCTAAATATCATACCTCTAAAGTGGTGGAAGCCACTTTATTTGGCCTGTTTGTTTCGGGCTTAAATCTATGAAAGCTTATGGTACAACTTCTTTTGCCCTCAAAAGTGCTACAAGATTCCTCTGCATACTGTTATTTTCCAGAGTAGCATGGCTACGTCTCTGGATTCTACCCAGAAATTTGGTCTGGAAAAAGTGGACAGGAAGAGCTATCTACCTCTGCTAAAGAGAAGTGAAGAAAATAGATACAATGTCTACAATTAATGACTAAGAGAAAGGAAACCACTTCCAGCAGCTCTCTGCAGATAATCATTTGGTTTCTTAAAGCATGAGATTAGCTTAACATTATAATAGTTGGTGTAATTACAAATATTATTATGTGGTAATAAAAACTGCACAGCATTTTTGCACATGAAATTCTTCAGGAGCAGAATCTCCTTAAGGTTGTTGATATTGCAGGTATTACATTTTAATGTGCCTTGTTTCCATGTGTGAGAAAGAGATAGAGAGGAAGAGAGAGATACAAGACTATGGTGTGCTTTTCTTAAAAAAATATAAATGCAATCAGCTCTGCACACATACATAACTTTAATGTGTATTATAGCTAATTTTCCTCTTGGACATTGGCAGGAAGTTTTGATAACCATAATGGCTAAGGACACTGGCAGAAAGTTTTGATACTGTAAAGTCCAACAATCCATTGACAACCTCCCAAGGAACACCACCTTAGCCATTATGGTTTTGGAATCCCTATATACCAACATTCCATACAAACACAGATTACAAGCTGTCAGGAGCATCATTCCAGATAGAACCATAGTGGATTTAGCCAGCAAGGTCTGCTACTTTGTTTGCACCTACAGCTACTGCACATTAGATAATAGTAAAATATATTATCGAATTAATGATGCTGCTATGAGTACATGCATGGCAGCACAACATGACAACATCTTCATTGCTTATCTGGAATAATGCTTTCTTAACTCTTGCACCCAGAAACGTTTCTGAATTTTTTCTACCTGGGGTACATTAATGACGTCTTCATAATTTGGACTCATGGGGAGGACTCAAGACATTCCACAAGAATTTCAACAGTTTTCCCCCACCATCAATCTCAGCCTAGAACTATCAACACTTTCTGGGAACCACCATAGAACTACATGACGAACATATAAGCATGACACTGTATTGTAAACCCACTTACAATTACATGTACTTACATGCCTCCAGTTTCCATCCTGAACACACTATCAAATCTATAGTTTACAGCCCTCCAATACAATCACATCTGCTCAGATCCACAAGACAGTGACACCAAACTCATGGAATCACAACAAGTACTCCTCAAGCTGCAGTACCCACCATATGAAGTAAAAATAAGCAAAACAAAACAAAACAGAACAACTTTCATTGACTTGGTCCACTTCCTCAGATGCATGAAGGAAGTAGACCTGTATCCAGTACAAATCTATTACATAAAAGTCTATAAAAAGGAAATGACAGAACCCCACTACTGCACACTAGTGGTCACATACAGCTCCCAACTGAGACTGTTTAGGCATATCATGAATTACAACATATTCTAGACAATAAATCTGCCCTCTCAAGGGCTCTTGGTATGCCTTCACTTGCCTACAAACAGCCTCCTAATGTAAAACCTCAAAGTTACCTACGTACATGAGGACACATAATATGGATGGGGAAATGGGTACAGGAACCTGTTACAAACCCAGATGCCAACTCTTTCCATACATCAACTAAGGAAATGTATTTACAGGCCCTAATCATATAACCTACAACAATAGAAGTACTTTCACTTGCTCTAATGTGATTTATGCCATCTTCTATCAACAATGACCTTTAGTACTCTACATTGGGTAAACAGGGCAGTTTCTGCACCAGATGATTAAATGGACATGAATCAGACATTAGGAATGGAAATACACAAAGCCAGTGGCAGACCTTAGTCTTCCTGGACATTCCATCTTGGACCTCAGATCAATAGTTCTTGAACAACAAAAACTACTACTACTACTACTACTACTACAAAGGAAGATTGGAAAGAGAAGCAGCAGAATAGGAATATATCCACAAACTTGAGTCTATCAGGAATGGGTTGAACAATGATTTCCTGGCACACTACATACATTATAGTACCAGTTAACCCCCTACTCTCATGAGGGCTCCTTTGGTCAGTTTATCTCATCTTCTTTCTGGTTCCCAGACATCATCACACTACAAGCCAATATACTCTCCACCATTCCTATGGTCATCTACTCACCTTGGCTTTAGGCAGCATCTTTCCTCCTGCCTTTGCTCCAAAAAACTATCCTTAAAACTGAACCTGTCACCTCATCACCATATCCACAAGTTTTGCATTTCTATTGCTGTTCACACATACAACCTTTTCATTTGTAGCTATAAAGATCAGTTCCTAGGCACTTCACTCCATGAATCTGATGAAGCAGACTGAGGTCACTACAGGCTGCCAGAAATAATCCAGCTTGAGACCACCACCACCACCACCACCACTTAAAAATAGGAAGTACATTTCCATTTCTTTTGTTATTGCATATATATAAAAATTCAAAGTGTACTGCTGAGACAAGTAGAAATAGTTTCCATCTGAGGACTCCTGAGGACTCCTTTGTTTATCTCCCCACCACCATCACTAGAAATTGTGGGATAATGTTTTGTCAGGAAAAGAAAATGCATTGTCTGCAAAATACAAAGATTTATGGGGGGGGGGGGGAATCAGCTTTTTTGCTATTTCTGATCACAGTGAAAAATGTACTGCTTTCTTTGTTTTTGCACAAAGGAAAAATAAAATAAAATAATAAAATCACAGCTATTGACATTTTTGCGGGGAATGTGTGTATTATCAAGTTCAATAAAATGTGTGAATACAGCTTTTAATATCAGTACAGTACCAGTTATGCCAAATAAATAAGTTGTACATGAATAAGGTGTTCTTAGAAGAAATGTTCACAAAGGTGTTAGAAATATCTGGGGAAAGTACATATGTGTGTTTGTATGTTTTTTTTCTATTTAGTGCAACACAGAAATCTTAATTTCCAATTGGATGCTTTTTTTTCTTTCTTTCATTAGATGTGTTTACTGTTATCTGAATTATAGGCCAGGGAAGGGGAGGGGCAGCCGGATGCTGGACGCCCCAACCCCTTCCCGAGGATGTCATTAGAGCACTCGCCATTGGCCATGGCGAGTGCTCCGATGACATCCTCCTGGCTCAGTCTCTGCATGGGCTGAGCCAAAAGAGCTGCACGACAGCTCTTCCAGCGCCCCTTCTGCCCGCTCTGGAAGGAACGCTATTTTAGCACTCCTTCCAGGGCCAGCAAAAGGGTGGATTGGGGCTGAGGCATGGGGCAGCCTCAGCCCCAATCCTGTGCTTCTCAGGTACCATTGACTTTTTGTAATAAGTCGCTATATTTTATCCATTTTTCTTTTCTCAGTGGATCTAATCTAAATAGGGCCTCATAGGGGGATATCCATGTTGGAATTTTAGTACATATTCTTTTAAAATATTTTTCCACACCCTGAATATCACAGTTCTGACAAAGTGTTTATTGAAATTTTGATTGGCTTGTACTTTCTCATAAAACAAAAACATGTGTAGACCGAATCTGAGTTCTGAGCTTTCAAATTTTAATAATTTCTTGTGTTCTAATTTCAGTCAATCTTTTAGCCATGTAAAAGCACAGGCTTCAAAGTATAGTTTTAAATTTGGTACTGCAAAGTCTTGCATGTATTTTTGCTTAATTCTGGGCTTTTTACCAGCCCAGATGTATTCCAACAATTGTTTTTGCCAATCCTTGAATATGCTTTCATTTTTAATTATTGCTAGGGATTGAAAGAGGAAAAAGCTTCTTGGTAAGATGCAAATTTTCACTAATGAAATTCTGTGTCATGCCCTGCCTGGAGGACGACTCAGAGGACTCAGGGGATGAGCTGGAGCCCCTGGGACCTGAACCTGTAAGGGAGGAGCCAGGCCCACTGGGACTTGAACCTACAGTGGTACAGCCAGAGGCTAGCCCTAGCTCTGCTGGAGCAGAGGCTGTGGGTCCTCCAGAGGTTCAGCAGTCAGGTTTGCCTGATGCTATAGACAGGGAGGAGGATCTGGGCAGTGTGCCTACCTTTAAGGAGCGTCGAGCAGAAAGAGAGGGCTTGCGAAGATCACGGAGGCTTCAGCAGAAGCGTGTTAGTAATCAGACACAGCTGAAGGTCGGCTCCTTGCCTTCTTAAGAACCTGGAGCATGAGTGGTGCTTTGCCAGTGGATATCTGACTCTTCTATGGGAAAGACTTCGTCTCTGGCTCCGTGTCTCCTCGATCACCTTGACTATCCGGAAACCTTGACCTTGGACTGTTTATCGATCTGCCTCTCTGATACCTCAAACCTTGGACTGTCTGACAATTCTCTTGGTAAACCCTTTGGTAAAGTTACTGTGTAGCAACACGGACTCGCTGGGCTGGGAATTGTGTTTGTGTGAAGCCAGCTGTCTTATCAGCCCTTTGGCTGCTTTCCCGGACAGAATATCCACTGGCCTTGTAATTAGGCTGATAACAGCATCATGGCAAATGAACAAGCCATGGCCAAGTTGATGCAGATGAATTTGCAGCTTTCTGCTCAGGTGCAACAACTGACTCAGACTGTGGCTGCTCTTCAGGGCCAAGGTAACGCCTCTGCTCCTGAACGCAGAAGGAAATGTTTTGCTTCCCTTCCTGATAAATTTCAGGGAGACGCTACAATGCTGGACAGTTTTCTTGCTAATTGCAAATTACACTTTAAGCTCCGGAGGGAAGATTTTCCTGATGATTCCCACAAGGTGGCATTTATAATTAGTTTGCTTTCTGGGCCTGCCAGCAAATGGGCTACCCCTTACTTGAACCAGGACAGCCCCCTCCTCAATAGTCTGCAAGACTTTATTGCAGAAATGCAAGCCACCTGGGGGAATCCTGTAAAAGCTGAGTCTGCAGAACGTCAGATCCAAGCTCTTCGCCAAGGGACAGGAACTGTAGCTGAGTACTCCACAAACTTCCGCTTGCTTGCCCAAGACTTGACGTGGAATGATAGTGCTTTGCAGGCTCAGTTTCGGGCAGGGCTCTCGGACGCAGTGCTAGATGAATTGGCACGCTCTGAGCCCCCTGATTCTCTGGGCTCATTGATTGCACAAGCTACCAGACTGGACTGCCGCCTCTCTGCTCGTAGACAAGCTCGTCAGAGGGCCCTTCCACCACCGCCGCGTCCTGCTCGTCCAGCTCCTGCAGCTTCACCTGTGGCTGTTCCCTCTCAGCTGACGGAGGAACCCATGCAGCTGGGAGGAGCGCGACCACGGCTCACTGCTACAGAGAAAGAGCGCAGGAGGAGGGAGGGCCTTTGCCTATACTGTGGTCTCCCTGGACATTTTGCTCGGGACTGTCCTGCTAAGGTACGCCGGCCCACCTTGCAGGGAAACGGACCCTCCCAGGTGTAGACCGGGTTCACCACCTGGGATTGTCCCTTGAACCCACTTCATCTACGTCGGTTCCCAGGAAGGACCCTTTGCTCGTGGCGGCCAACCTGAGGCTCCCCTCCATGGAGCTCCTTCCTGTGGGAGCCATGATCGACTCAGGAGCTTCCAGCTGTTTTATGGATCTGAGTTTTGCCCAACGTCATCACATTCCGCTGGAGGCTCTGGCTGAGCCCCGGCCGGTGGAGACTATCGATGGACGGCTCCTCCGGTCTGGTCCTGTGACGCACCAGACTCCCGTGCTCCACCTGGAAATCCAGGGCCATGTGGAGCAGATCCGGTTTTGGCTGGCCGCTGTCCCGCACTTCCCTTTGGTTTTGGGCATGTCGTGGCTCTCTCAGCACGACCCCCATATTTCATGGTCTCGGAGGGAACTTCTGTTTGGCTCGGAGTATTGTCAGGAGTACTGCTGGCCGGACCGGATCTCGGCGGGCGTGGCTGCGGAGGCCCAGGAGGGGTCAGCGGTGTTGCCTGCGAAATACCAGGACTATGCCGATGTTTTTGATAAGAAGGAGGCGGATCGGCTCCCTCCACATCGGCCCTATGACTGCGCCATCGACCTGGTGCCGGGGGCCCCTATTCCAGCGGGGCGACTCTACTCCCTCTCGGAGCCGGAGCTGGCGGCTCTGAGGGACTTTCTGGAGAAGAATCTTCAGAGAGGGTTCATCCGTCCCTCCAAGTCTCCGGCTGGGGCCCCTGTACTGTTCGTGCGCAAGAAATGCGGAGAGTTGCGTCTCTGCAATGACTACCGGGCCCTCAACAAGATCACCATTCGGAACCGATACCCTCTGCCTTTGATTCCAGAGCTACTGGAGCGGTTGCGCCATGCCAAGGTGTTTACCAAGTTGGACCTCCGTGGGGCATATAATTTGGTGCGGATCCGGGCTGGAGACGAATGGAAAACAGCTTTTCAGACCCGGTATGGGCATTACGAGTACACCGTGATGCCCTTTGGACTATGTAATGCTCCGGCTGTTTTTCAACATTTTGTGAACGATGTTTTCCGGGACTATTTGGACCATTTTGTTATAATTTACTTGGATGACTTTTTGATTTACTCCCCGAACCAGGCCGCCCATGATGCCCACGTCCGTGCTGTTCTCCAGAGGCTTCGGGAGCACAGGCTTTACGCGAAATTGGAGAAGTGCGCTTTTGACCTCCGCGAGGTGGACTTCCTGGGCTACCATGTCTCAGCTCAAGGTGTAGCCATGGACATGTCCAAGGTGGAGTCAGTGCTATCGTGGCAACCTCCTCGCAACAGGAAGGATGTCCAGAGGTTCCTAGGGTTTGCGAACTTCTATCGGAAGTTCATCAAGGACTACGCCACCCTAGTGAGCCCTATCTCCCAACTGTTGCGAGGGAAGTCTCGGTTCGAGTGGACTGCTGCTGCGCAGAAGTCTTTCGAGGTACTGAAGGTGAGGTTTACATCAGCCCCAATCTTGCAACACCCTGACCCACGCACGCCCTTTGTCCTGGAAGCAGATGCGTCGGATGTGGCCATAGGGGCTGTGTTGCTCCAGCCCACGGGGCCCAAGGCGCATCTGTTGCCGTGCGCCTTTTACTCCCGACAGCTCACCACCCCGGAGCTTAACTACACCATCTGGGAGAAAGAGCTGCTAGCAATCAAGGCAGCCTTTGAGACCTGGCGGCATTTGCTGGAGGGAGCAGCTCACCCAGTCCGGGTGCACACAGATCATCGGAACTTGGAGCACCTACAAACGGTAAGGAAGCTCTCTCAGAGGCAGCAGCGATGGTCATCCTTCTTTGCCCGCTTCAACTTCCAGCTTCACTATGTGCCTCGAGCCCGGAACCGACAGGCCGACGCTCTCTCCCGGAAGCCTGAGTATGACACGGACCCAGAGGGGGGGACTCTGTCCACCATTCTGCGTCCGGAGAACTTTGCCGCTGCTCTGAGGGAGGATACCCTGCTGGACCAGATTCGGACACTCCAGGGCCGGGACCCATTTGTGGCACAGCATTCGGCGGAGGGGGACGCCTCTCCCTTCGCAATGCGGGATGGCCTGCTTTACCATCGGGATCGACTTTATGTGCCAGCGGGTCCTTGTCGGGAGACAGTCTTGAGGCTTTGTCATGACTCAAAATCGGCGGGACACTTTGGCTTTTGTAAAACCCTGCACCTCCTCACCCGGGAGTTTTGGTGGCCTCGGGTCCGGGCAGAGGTGGCTCAGTATGTGGCGACTTGCCCGGTGTGTCACCGGGCTAAGGACCATAGGGGACGACCTGCAGGATTGTTGTTGCCTTTGCCAACACCAGCAGGGCCTTGGCAACTGGTATCGATGGACTTTATCACGGACTTGCCCCCCTCTGCTGGTTGCACGACCATTTGGGTGGTGGTGGACCTTTTTTCGAAGATGGCCCACTTCGTACCCTGCGTTGGCCTCCCCACGGCGAAGGAGACGGCCCGGATGTTCCTTCAGCATGTCTTCCGGCTCCATGGCCTTCCCCAGGGTGTGATTTCTGACCGCGGTGCCCAGTTTACCGCCCGCTTCTGGACCAGCTTGCTCCGCCTCCTGGACATCGCGCCTCATCTGTCCTCGGCACATCACCCTGAGTCGGATGGGCAGACGGAGAGGACCAACGGGACCCTGGAGCAGTATCTCCGCTGCTATGCCAGCTATCAGCAGGACAACTGGGTTGACTTGCTTCCGCTGGCCGAGTTTGCCTACAATAACTCGGTTCATGCTTCAACCCAGCAGACCCCCTTCTTTGCTACTGGGGGCTTTCATCCTCGGGGATTCCCTGCCGTGGCTCCTGTCTCCACGGTCCCAGCAGCGGATCAGTGGCTCCAGGAACTCCAAGCAGCACAGTCCCTGTTGAAAGAACAGCTTGAGGTAGCCAAGGCGGCGTATAAACGGGGAGCGGATCGGCGGCGTCAAGAAGGTCCAGCGTTGCAGGTGGGGGATCCTGTTTGGCTCTCTACAAGACACCTTCCTCTGCAGCGGCCGGGTCGCAAGTTGGATGCTCGGTTCGTGGGGCCATACAAAATTGTGGCTCAAATTAATCCTGTGGCTTTTCGGCTCCAACTTCCCCGGTCATGGCGGATTCACCCAGTCTTTCATCGCTCCTTGCTACTACCAGCCTCGGGGGTTCGGCCGGATGCGGGTTCAACTCCTCCGCCCAATCCAGTCCTGGTGGATGGAGAAGAGGAGTTCGAGGTGGCTCAAATTTTGGACTCCCGTCGATATCGGGGTCGCCTCCAGTATCTTATTGACTGGGTTGGTTATGGGCCGGAGGAGCGCTCCTGGGAAGATGCCGTAGATGTTCATGCCCCCCGTCTGGTTCAAGCCTTCCATCGTCGCTTCCCTGACCGGCCTCGTCCTCCTCAGGAGGAGAGGGAGATTGATGGGAGGGGGAGTAATGTCATGCCCTGCCTGGAGGACGACTCAGAGGACTCAGGGGATGAGCTGGAGCCCCTGGGACCTGAACCTGTAGGGGAGGAGCCAGGCCCACTGGGACTTGAACCTACAGTGGTACAGCCAGAGGCTAGCCCTAGCTCTGCTGGAGCAGAGGCTGTGGGTCCTCCAGAGGTTCAGCAGTCAGGTTTGCCTGATGCTATAGACAGGGAGGAGGATCTGGGCAGTGTGCCTACCTTTAAGGAGCGTCGAGCAGAAAGAGAGGGCTTGCGAAGATCACGGAGGCTTCAGCAGAAGCGTGTTAGTAATCAGACACAGCTGAAGGTCGGCTCCTTGCCTTCTTAAGAACCTGGAGCATGAGTGGTGCTTTGCCAGTGGATATCTGACTCTTCTATGGGAAAGACTTCGTCTCTGGCTCCGTGTCTCCTCGATCACCTTGACTATCCGGAAACCTTGACCTTGGACTGTTTATCGATCTGCCTCTCTGATACCTCAAACCTTGGACTGTCTGACAATTCTCTTGGTAAACCCTTTGGTAAAGTTACTGTGTAGCAACACGGACTCGCTGGGCTGGGAATTGTGTTTGTGTGAAGCCAGCTGTCTTATCAGCCCTTTGGCTGCTTTCCCGGACATTCTGCCTAATAATGTTAAATTTAAGTCTCTCCAATTATTTAGATTTTTTAAATTTCATTTCACAATTTCTTACAATTGTTTCTTAATAAATCCGATTTTTAAAATATTATCCCCAAATACCTAGCTTTTTTTGCTTAAATCCAGATAATTCTCCATTTCCTGATCTTTGACTTTAGTCATGTTTTTCGTAATTACATTTATTTATTTTTTCTTTATTTCTCTTCATTCCTGATGTTTGTTCAAATTTCTCCAACTGTTTCATTAGGTAGTCAATACTACATAGTGTTAGACCAACTGATAACAATGATAGAATTAGAGGAAGCTATCAAAACAGCTAAAAACAATAAAAATGCCAGGACCAGACAGCTATACAGTGAAATATTACATAACCTTTAAAGAAGAAACTGGACATCCTCTTCTATTGACAATGAATAATATCAAAGAAGATAAACTACCACCAACCTGGGAGGAAGCCAATGTGACACTGACATTAAAAGAAGGGAAAGATAATCTAAATCCAAATAGCTACAGACTTATTTCTATACTAGACACTGATTATAAGTTGTTTGCACAAATTTTGGCTAGTAGACTCAACAAAGTGTTAATGATGTATATATTGGATGAATAATGTGGCTTCCTCCCAGGCAGGCATTTAAAAGAAATCATCAGTCATGTGATAAACAATAGAGTATTTTGATTTTCATAATGAAAACAAATTAGCTGTAATTCTGTTAGATTTGGAAAAAGCTTTTGATAGCATAGACTGGGGCTTATGATAGAAGTTCTGAATCTCATGAAAATAGGTCCAAATTTCTTAAACTAGATAAGACAAATAGCTAAAATTCTAATTAATGGATCAAGAACAAAATCTATTAGGATTAACAAAGGAACGAGACAGGGATGCCCCTTGTCCCCCTTATTATTTATATTAACACTGGAAATATTGTTAAGAAACAATATTGCTAAGAAACAAGGGGGTCAGAACAAAGGGGGATCAATATACAGTAAGAGACTGTGTGGATGATTTAGCCATAACTTTAAAGCATCCTTTATGTTCTAAATGGAAGCACTCTGTAACATTTCCGAATGAAGTTTGGCCAGCAAGTGGGTTGTTAAAAATACATACGTTGAGACTTGATTTGAGTCAGCACTTCATTTATTGAGGATTTAAGTCCAAGACAAATTAATAAGGTGAATTGAGTCCAAGTCAATTGAGTCACATCTGTATCACTGGTCAGTATAAGGAAAGACTATGGGGCTGTACAGACCAGCTAAAAGGGCTGGTGTCAGGGTGGAGAGGGGGCATGGTGCCTGCATGCTGCGCACTCCAACTCTGCCGCCAAGCCACCAGCATGTGGCCCACCCAATCAGATGGTGGCCAGCATTGGAACATTCCTGTGGTGCAGCAACTACATGCCACATGCTGCAGGAACAAAGAAGAGCTGTTACAGTAGTGGCAAAAGGGGTGCTTTTTTCTGGCACAAAAAGGAGAGGCATTTTGCTGCTTCTTTTTGTGCCACAAAAACACTGGATTGGGGCTGGGGTGTGCAGTTGCTGCAGCCCCAATCTGGCTCTCAAAGGGGTAGTGTTAAGCCACTCCTTCCTGTCATCTGTTTTGCCCCTGTGTTACTCTTTCTGGCTGTGTCAACTCATGCTGATCTTCATTTTACTTCTCTGTATTTTCACCAGCACCTATCTGAGCCTAGCTAACCAATGACAGATGGTGAGAAGTCACAGAGAAACTACAATTGAGATGCTTAATGGTGATATGCTAATATTGTGGAATGTTTCTTTTTCCTTCACCTTTTATACCATATGTATTTGAAATGCTTTTTTTCTAAAATAATTAGTTACCAATAAAACTGTTATCAGTTAACAAAAGAAGCAGAATTATTTGCCATTAATTTAACCTTGAAACATTTTGAAAAGCTTGACTTGTCTACATCTGATTCTGTCTGCATTCACTGGCAGCTCTTTTCTTACATTATGAACCATTAGAAGCTTTTTATTTCTATTTTGCAGTAAAAGCAGGGTACTCTGTTGAAATTGGAAATTACAGGATGGTGACATTTTGATGCATGCATGCTGCTGAATCATTAATATACTATGATGCTGCTAAAGCAAGGTAATGTTTTTACAATTACAGGGTGCCACAAGAATGTATCCTGGGTTCCATTGTCTCATTAAATGTATCTTTTTCACAAGCGAACCTAAAGGAAAGAAAAAAGTTAGCTTTGTGTGCATCAGTTTGGAAGTTTACCATTTCAGACAGCCAGAAACACAACAGAAATCAACAGAAATACAGATATTCCCCTATACCAGAAACACTTGGTTACATAGCCATTGATCATCTGAATCTGTTTATTCATTTGCTATATTTAGCCATTAGTAGGAGGTTGTTGAAAGTCTGATGGGAAGTGTTGAGGCAGTTGTTTTTTGTGATCTCTCTGATTCTTGCCTTGTCTCAATTTATTTCTTGTCTCAATTTCCCAATCCTTTGTCAAAAGTAGTATGAATTGCCAAGACTGTGTAGTCAATGTTTTTTGTTTGTTTTTTATTTTTATTTTTATTTTTTAAAAAAAAGAAAACTAGAAGTTACAGATAAATAGTACAAAAATCCCTGAAGCCATCTCTTTGACACCTTCTTTACAATTTACTGTATTGCTAATTTTATCCAGATGTATGGGGGGGGGGGTTGGGGGGGGTAATTGTATAATCTTTTTTTATTTCCTATTCAAATCAGGATCTTCAAATCTCAGTTCAGATTTATCTCCTGGACCAGATAGACTGGGTCCAGATAAATCAAGAGCAATTGGACCAGAATTAGATCACTGAATCAAACTCTAAAATTAATTGAGGTCACCATGCACAACTTTAATTTATACATAACCCTGCATGATAATTGCTGCACCCACCTAGAGTAGAACCATTGAAACAAATATGTTAGCCAATATTTGGATTTAAGCCTTTATAAAAAATTTAATATGTTTTTAGAGTGCAATTGTGTACCAAATATGTATATCAAATAACTTGCACAAACCTGCCTTATTAAAGAAGAAAAGATAGTGGCAATGAAAAAACAGTAGAGACACTGAAAACACAGGGGGAAGTTAACTAAAGTAGGATTAAATGAAGAATTTTCAAGCTGAATAGGCATAGATATGGCATATGTCTGTTTTAGAGGACAAAGACAATATAGAGAAGCAAGCGATAGAAAATGCAAACAGAACAGTATACTATGTAAACATCTAAATGGTTAATTGCCTTCAGTTTGTCCCATTCAAGCAGAAGACTACTGAGAAATAAGTTGTGAAGGAATATGGTGATAGCAAAGACATCAAAAATAGAATCATTGAGAAAGCACAAGAAAAAAAAAGAGTGATGTTCATGTAGTTTGTATAATGGTTTTCATTGCAGCTATCTTTTTCATCATTTCATACCAGCTATCTATCATAGGGGACCTTGATCTAGGGGAATTTTAATTAGCTCAATTAGCAACAAGGATATGTCCCTGTTTTGATGGAGGGTGGGAAGATAGAGCATTAGCAAAGGCAACATTCTTCAAATGAATTGTATTTTATTAAAGTAAAAGACACAGCAATGCAAACACACACAAACACTCACGCACATACAAGAGCTAATATGAAAGGCTTCACTTGTGAACATAATTGCCATAGCATGGGTGCTCCTCTTCATGTTGGAAATCTTACTCAACTGCTCATGGAGCAGCATTCAGGTGGAAGGGGGGGAAGTGTGAGGGAAACTAGCAAAGAATTCAGGGAGGCTTAAGATCATCCTTGCATTCTCTGCTAGCTTGGAGAACAAAGAAATTTGAGGTCCTTAAATAGGTCGAAAATAGCTTCCAGACAAAGGTTATTTATCCTACTTCAAAGATGCCAAATTTCACTTTGATCTAGATAGAGTCAAAGGGTGAGAATGGGTCTTTTCTGGCTCTTGTCAGGAAAAGCATCCTGGGCCAGAAATTGCCTGTTCTTCTTGCTGGAAAGTGTGAATGATTCCTGATTGTGACTCCTTTAACTAACTTTTTGATCTGTAAATTAAGGCTGGCACATTTGAGCTGTCCACTTTGGATTCATGGCAGCTTCTGTAGCTCCATTTGAGACCATAGTAGAAAGCATGAACACTTAAAGTATTTGGAAAGATGTTCAGTTCTCATAACATATCTTTTCATTATTTCACACTTACACACAATGGCAAGATCACACCTAGGCCTTGAAAATGTAAAGATCAAACTTAGGTATGTCTATTCATAAGTAATATTTAATGAGTGGAGAGAGGTTTATTTTTCAATAAGGATGCACAGGAATGCATCCTAAAGCAGTGAGAAAACTATAGCAAGAGCAGAAACCAAATAAAATTATGGCCAGTTGCTCTTATTGCTTTATCAGAGCACTCAGGAATTAGACATTTATCAGCATGTGTATCTTTAAAAGGAAATAGGACTCAGAAGCAACTTACCTTCTGTTTGAAACAAACAATATACAAGATGCAAATGCTATTAATAAGTCTGCATTAAAATAGTTTAGAGCTGGTGTATCCTCCACTGTCCTAGATCAAGCAATTTGGTAGCCAAAAAGCAGGCAATTAATTTAGGAGGCAGAAGATCCTAAAAGCACATCTCCTTATACTTGGCAGCAAATGAACAATTAAATAATTTCCAGTTTTATGACCCTTCCCTCTATGATATCCAAAATCTACTGCTTTAGGTGATCATTCTGCCTAAATATATGTATGATACTTCTAATTTTACCCCCACTGGATTATAGAGCCACAGTCTTTGTCTACATGGGTGGTTTACACCAAGTTGCCCTTGCCCACTATGCCCTGCTTACATGATGCAGGGCCCAACCCCAGATTGGTTCAGACTGTTCTCACAATGCCCACCCCACATTAGGGGCTTCCTCTTCCTAACATACATTTAAACAACTCATCTTTTGCTGCATTTTGGTGGTGGGGGTGTGGTTCAGTGATGATAGGCTGCAGCCTTTTCACCTGTGGTCTTTGTGCTGACTGGGGATGGTGCAGTTGCTGTGGGTGAGAGCTGCTCTGAGGTCAGAACAATGTGCCCAGTGTGACTAGCATGGCTGGATGCCTCATTCTTTTTTTTTTTTTTAAGTAAAGTTTATTGAATTAAAAACATACAATTAAAAAAACAACAAATATAAACAAAACAAAATATACCTACATATAAAACAAATCAACAAACATAGCCTACAAGTCATTAAACAAAGTTACGAAATAATATCGCTAATCTAACCAAGAAAAGTCTTCATGAATTTCTTAACGTCTAAATCAAATACTAGTGATAAATATTTTCATTTCCATCATAACTAAAATACTTCCAGCTAATTATCCTTGTGCTTAGCCCGATACATTTACTTCTCTCTAGTCGTATATGTTTTACACTACATACCATACATGATAATTCCTTTTACGCTGAATTATAAGTTATTTTACAATGTTTACCTCGTCCATCCAAACCATTATATCCCATCATACATTTGCCCTTCTATCCTATGTAACAGACACTTGCTTTGTTTTTAAATCATTCCCTAATCGCTTATAGATATTTTCCACCCTTTTTTTATCCAATAGTTTAACAGTGGTTTCCAGTTATTAATAAAAAATTCATTATCTTCTCCTCTTAACAATCCAGTTAACCTATCCAGTTCAAATAAGTCCATCATTATTAACAAACATTCCTGAATTGTAGGTATCTCCGTGGTCTTCCATTTAGTTGCGTAAATGATTCTGGCTGCAGTTAAGAGATAAAACATCAATTTGCCATAATTTCTTTCTAAATCTACATCGGAAATCATCCCTAACAAAAGCATTTGTGGTTTATTTTCTAATGGGCTATCCACAATCTCCATTATTACTTGTCTTATTTCTCCCCAAAATTTTTGTGCTTTCTCACATCTCCACCACATATGGAAAAGTGAACCTTTTTTCTTACATTTACATTTTTTCGATTTCTTCATTTTGGCAAGTTTACCTGGTGTTAAATGCCATCTAAATTGTAGTTTATAAAAGTTTTCTTTTAGATTTATGCTTAATGTATGTTTTATTCTTTTACCCCAGCACTTTTCCCACTGTTCCAATTTGATACTATATCCAAAATCCTGGGCCCATTTGATCATTTGCGGTTTTATAAATTCCATTTCTAATTCTCTTTTTAATAATAATTGATATAGTTTCCTTATCTTGTATTTGCCTTTGTCCATTATTACCTCTTCAAATTGTTTATCTAGAACTCCTATTTGTCTTGTCTTTATGTCAATTTTATATTGTTCTCTAATTTGTCTATAGGTAAACCAACTATAATTGTAACCTTCTTGATTAAGCTCTTCTTGGGATTTTATCATCATATTTTTACCCATTTTTTTCAGTAAATCTTTATATGTTAGCCAATTATCTCCAAATTTGTTATTCTTATTAACTACCTCTCCTATAGCCGTCCAGTACGGTATGATATCTGGCCAATTTTTCTTCACTTTAGACCAGATTTTTAAAAGTGTCCTTCTCACATAGTGGTCATTAAAATCCTTATGAAGTTTCACCTTATCATATATTAGATATCCATGCCAAGAATAAACATTGTCATATCCTTCTAATATCAATTTTTTTCCTTATAAAGACAGATCCAATCTCTTAGCCAATATATCACACACACATAATAATAAAGCCTAAGATTTGGTACTCCTAATCCTCCTCGCTCTACCGTATCCTGTAAATATTTTAATTTGACTCTTGGTTTTTTATTATCCCATATAAATTTTACTAGATCTCTGTCCCACTTTGCAAATGGAGAATCATTTGTTATAATTGGAATATTTTGGAAGAGGTATATCAATTTGGGCAAGACATTCATTTTTATCGAAGCAATTCTCCCCATCCAAGATAATTTCAATTTTCCCCATCTTTTCAGATCTTGTTTAATTTCCACCCAATTTTTTTCATAATTATTTTTATAAAGGTCAGCGGTTTTTTTGTGTGAAATTTATACCTAAATATTTAATTATATTTGTCTCTTGAAATTGTGTTTTCTCCTTTAATTGGTGTTTTTCTTTATCATTTAAATTTAGCAACATCATTTTTGTTTTTTCCTTATTGATTTTCAAACCTGACACTTCACTAAACCTTCTCATTGTTTCCATCAAACTCTGTATATTATCTCCTGGGTCTGCTAATGAAACCATTAAGTCGTCGGCGAATGCTTTTAATTTATATTCTGACTCCTTTACTTTTGTACCTATAATTTCTCCATTATTACAGATATCATTAAGTAAAACTTCAAAACACATAATAAAAAGCAATGGGGACAGTGGGCAACCTTGTCTCACACCTTTTTGTATTTTAAATTTTTCAGTAGCTTCACCATTAACCAAATTTTTCCCTTCCTGACTGTTAAATATCAATTCTATCCACTTAGTAAAATTTGGTCCCATATTTAATTTATCTATCAATTTATTCAGAAAATCCCAATTCAAATTATCAAACACCTTTTCTAAATTGAAAAATAATAATGCCACTTGTTTATCTATCTTTTTGTTATAATATTCAATCAAATTTAGTAAGTGTCTGGTATTATCCTTAATCATTCTTCCTGGAAGGAAGCCCATTTGATCATCTGATATCCATTCTACTAACCATTTTTTTTCCAGTCTTTTGGCTATTATATTTGCAAAAAATTTGTAATCAATATTTAAGAGTGAAATGGGATGGCAATTTTTTGGATCTGTAGTGTCTTTATTCTCTTTTCGGATTAAAATGATGTTTGCGTTCTGCCAAGTTTGGGGGATGAATCCTTTTTTGATGTCATTTAATACTTTTAAGAGATTACCTGCTAATTGATCCTTAATTTTTTTGTAATATTCTGTGCCAAATCCATCCGGACCAGGTGATTTCCCTATTTTTAGTTCCGATATTGTATCCAATATTTCCTGAAGTTCAAAGTACTTGTTTAACATTTTTTTTATACTTTTCTGGAATTTCTTTAATTTCTTGCATTGACAAATATTGATCTATCCCTTCCACATTGTCATTTTCTGCCCTATATAATCTCGAAAAGTAATCTACTAGGATTATTTTTATTTGAACTTGAGTGGAGAATTATTTATGTCCTTCTCTCAATGTAACTATTGTTCTTTTTTATCTTTCTTTCTTTAATTGATATGCCAATAATTTCCACGGTTTGTTTGCTTGTTCAAAATTCCTTTCAGTTTCTTTTGTATCTCCTCTATTAGGGATATAGACATTTGTTTCTTTAATTTTTGTAATTCAAATTTCAAAATCTTATTATTAGAGTTTAATTTGAATTGGTCTTCCACAAATTTAACTTTCCTTTCCAAATTTTTGATCTGTTTTTCTCTATTTCTTTTTCTCTCTATACTTTTTTTTTAAATAAAGTATCCCCTCATATATGCCTTCCCAGCATCCCACACCACATGATCAGAGGAATCTTTTGTTTAGATTTTCTCTGAAAAATCAATTTAGATTTCTTGAGCCTCTTTAAATATCTTTTCATTTTTCACTAAATTTACATTAAACCTCCAATTATATTGTCTTATCCCATTTTCCATTGTCATTATAACCAAATTATGATCTGACCAAACTGCTGGCCTTATGTCAATTTTGTGAATTTTTCTTAGTAATGTAGACAACATTAAAATCATGTCTATTCTAGACCATAATTGGTGTGGGTGAGAGAAAAAGGTATAATCTTGGGCATCACCATGTTTGACTCTCCAGACATCTTTTAGTGACAATCTATCCTGGAGTTCAAAGAAACTATGGGGTAGTTTTACTTGTACTAATTTCCTTTTTTTTTGGTTTCAAAATCTATCTATACCTGGGTCTACTACCCCGTTCCAATCCCCTAATATTATTATTTTCTTGTTGTAGTCAAGTTCTTCTAATCTCTTTAAGAGTTTTGAATAAAAATCTTTTTTGTTTGTTAAGGGACTGTAAAGACCTACTATAATCCATTTTTTGCCCCTACTTCTAATCTCCGTGATTACATAATGGCCGAGAGGATCAGTTATTATTATTATTTTTTTTGCTTCTATCTTTTCCAATATATATAACACCACTCCTTTCTTTTTATTTTTTGCAGCTGCTATACATTCTTTGCCCAACTTTTTGTTTATAAGATATTTTGTATCTTTTTCTCTTATATGTGTCTCCTGTAAACATACTATATCTGGTTTTATTTTCTGCACATAATGATTTTTTTTTTCTTTTCTGCGGCGTGTTCAGACCCTTTACATTCCAGGTTAAAAATTTAATATTCTCCATTTTTACCTTTTTTTTTTTCTTTTAGTTTTCTTTAATTTTCCAATCTCAGTTGTCTGGAATTATAACGTCTTATTTTAGTATTCCGGCTAAATCCTGGTCATTTTGGTACTTTATATTCTATATTGACCTACCTTACTAGTCTTCTTCTAATAACTGGTCTCTCAGAAGATCTTCCTCATCCTCACTGTTTCTCCTTGTTAAGTCTTCTTCTGAAATTTCCTCTCCTGTTGTTTTCCCATTTCCATGTCTGCAATTAGTTGCCCCAGGAACATCTAAATCATGTTGCAGAGACAGTCTGTCCACCCTTACTTGATCCCTTCCTTTCTCTTTTTCTCTATCTGGGGTTTCTGCTCTCTTCTCTTTGTTCACTCTTTCCTTTTCCTTCCTTTCTCTTATTCTTTCAAGTCTATCCCAAAATCTCTTTGCTTCTTCTAAAGATTTCAACACTATTCTTTTTTTTTCCACCAGAAGATTAACCCATCTGGTGAACCCCACCTGTATGGGATATCCTGCTGGCGGAGATAATTCGTTAAGAAGCCATACTCTTTACACCTCCTCAAAATTCTTGAAGGAATATCTTTTAAAAACTGAATTGCCTTCCCATCTATTTTTAGGGGTGATTCATTGTGTGTCCTCAAAACAAGATCTCTAGTTTGTTTTCTAACAAAATACACCACTACATCCCTGGGTAAGTTTCTCTGCTTTGCCACATAAGAATTCAAGCAAAAGGCCTGATCTATCTCAAGCTGAAAGTTTTGTTGGTCTTTTTTCAGAAATTTGGCCAAATTTAAATTTAGAATATCCAATAAATTCTCTTCTTTTTTTTTTTACCAGTCCTCTAATTTTTAAACATTTTTCCCTTAATTTTTGATCAATCAATGCTTTTTCGTCAAGGTCTTTCTCTCTAACTTGTCTCAGTTCATCTAGTTCTTCAGCCAATCTATCTCCTTTGCTCTCCAAATCATCAATTCTACTATTTGCATTTGACACTTCACATGCTATATTTTCAATTGATTGATTGATTCCTTGTAGCTCCACTCTTATCTCTTTCCTTATCTCAATTTTAAAATCATGCATTTCACGCCTAATTTCAGACCTCAACTTTCTAATTTCCTCCAAAATAGAGGAATTAGAATCCAAATTTTTCGGTTGCTCAAGGGAAGGTCATCGTGGTAGTTGTGAATTACTTTGAGCTTTTATCGCTTGATTCCTAGACAGCATGTTCACTATCAGATGTTAAACCAAATAACAATATTGCGAGATTCTTGTCCCAGTCAGCACTAATCTGAGTTTCCTGATTTCCCTGGAAGAGAAATTAAATTATATTACGTAAGTATCAAATCAGTTTACCTCACCTAATTTATCCTATTTCTGCCTCTTATTTAGTAAACACGACAAACCCAATAAATATACACAATACAAGTAATACTATCCCCCTTTAGAGAAGGTAAATATTATCTGAGGTCTAAACCTTTGACTCCCAATTGAAAATGACAATACAATTCCACATAGAGGTAAAGTAAGAAAAGCAAATTCTAAATCCTCCTTTGAAGAAGAGGAGTACTCAACTCCCTCCGTGTTTTAATATTCCACCGTTTATTTCGTCTCTGTCCTGCTGTTGTATTTCCCTCCTCCACTCCTTTCCGTCTGCTCCAATCTGTCCTCTGCCACCACTCTCTCCCTTGGCTCTTTGATCTGTGACGTCTTTCCTTTTTACTTCCTTACTCCCTTTCTCCTATCTCTATCATTCCTCCAAAGAGCATCTCTGGAATAGATCTCTATTGTTGTTGATGTCACTCCAGTCCTTGACTGCTACATCGATTCTCTCTCCCCAAGTGAACCGCCAATCCGCTCCGAGTGCCTCTATTATGTGGGTTTGGCTCCTCCTCTGCACCTCCCTTTCTTTTCTTCCCTTGTTTACTTTTGCCTCGACCTTGCCACGAAAGGCTCAAGATCTGTCTCTCACCCCATCTCCTGCTCTCTCACTCCTCCATGTCGTCTTCTCCAACAAGTAAAGTTAACCCTTTTTATATCAGGCTGTTGTTTTAGATATTGTTTCTGAACCGCGTCAATAGCCCCATAACAGAGGGAGAGATAGATTATTTTCCAGAGTACTCTTAACTTCTTTCCTTCCTTAAATCAACAGTCAGAGATTTTAACTTTTGTAATCCAAATCTAATCATTTATTCACGGGGAATATCTTTAAAAATTGGAGACTCAATTTAAGAGTTGAAACCACTAAGTCCGATTTATCCTTTAGTTTCTTAAAAAGATTTATTATACATCAATTTCGGGTATGAGAAAAAATAAAAATAAAAATTTCCCTTCTAGTCCTTGCTTTCTGTGACAGCAAATGTTATTTCCAACTCTTTACATTAATAGTTTTTCTATCAACACCTATAAAGTCTATGTATGGAGTAATCCGAGAAGTCTAGTGTTTCAGGGATAATGAGCTTATTCGGAAACAAACATCTGTAATATTTACCCACAACATTAGTTGTGATTAGTAGCTGGTTAATATGGGTAGCGTCCCAATCTTCTTTAGAAAATCCCTGCTTAACGACCGCGCTCCTGGAGTTCTGTTGTTCCTTGCCTCTTCTCCTTATGGATCCAAGTCCAACCGGTGTTAGAGGGTTCCGAACAACATTCCGAACTCGTGTTGGGGTCGTCTGGGGCTCCTATACCTAGGAGGCTCTTCAGATCGGTATTGAACTTAATAGACTGATCCATAGTCGTCAAGCCTGAGAAACCCTTCAGAGGCATAATGAAGGGCTGCTCACAGGGACGCCATGCCACCGGAAGTCCTGGCTGGATGCCTCATTCTGACCTTAGCAGTGTCACTGGGTGACAAATGGGAACCACATGGGAAAGCAGCTGCCTATTTCTGCTAGAGAAAAGGAGCAAGGTAAGGGTTGGAAGGAATTTGGGGTTCAGAATACTCTTGGGCTGTCTGAAGTACTCTAGCAAGTGTAGACAATGCCATAAAACGCTGCAGCGGGAGGTCATCCTCGGAGTGCCGGCTGTGCCGAGGGCCGGCTGCTCTGAGGACGTTTTGGGGAAGGGGTTGGGGTGCCCACCGTGCAGCTGCCCCTCCCCTTCCTTGCCCCAAAAACGGCACTTTGTGCCGTCTACTTCCCCCCAGAGACAGAATCCACTCTAGTTCCAACTAAAATCTACCAAAAAATAAGGAAAACAAAACAATGGTCCACAGATTGGAAAGGCTTAAGATATATTCCAATCCATAAAAAGGGGAAATACAAAAGAATGCAGTAACCACAGTAACATTGCATTAATCTCTTGTGTAAATAAAGTCATGCTCAAAAATGTACAGCAAAGATGTCAAACATATATGGAGTGAGAAATGTCAGATGTTCAAAATTAATTTTGTAAATGAAAAGGCACTAGGGATCACATTGCAAACATTTGTTGGATAGTGGAGTACACCAAAGAAATCCAAAAGAAAATCAGCATGTGCTTTACATATTACAGAAAAGCATTTGGTTGTCTAGATCATGAAAAACTATGACCTATTATTAAAGAAATAGTTTGTCACAACATTTGATTGTCCTGATGTGCAACCTATTCTCAGGAAAGAGGCTGCTGTTAGAACAGAATATGGAGAAGCAGAATGAGTTCCAATTGTCCAGGGGTTCAGGCAAGGCCATATTCTTCAACCTGTATGCCAAAAATATCACACACAAAGCAGGATTAGATTTTGTCTAAGGATGTGCAAAAATTGGAGCAATGAATATCAACATGTTGAGATATGCAGATAACACTATACTACTAGCAGAAAATAGCCAGGAAAGAAATGATTACGGTATGAAAGTGCTCAGGCAGGTTTAATGCTGAACATAAAGAAAACAAAAATAATGACCACAGATGATTTACATAAGTTTAAGGTTGACATTGAAGAAATTGGGCTAATTAAAGATTGTCCATACCTTAGATAAGCCATTGATCAGAATGGAGACTGCAATCAAGAAATCAGAAGAAAATTAAAACTTGGAAGGGTAGCTATGAAATAACTGGACAGGATCATATAGTGCAAATATCCACTATGCATATATGTGAAAGCTGGGCAGAAAAGAAAGCTTATAGAAATAAAATGAAGACATTTAAGATGTGGTGCTGGAGAAGGGATACTGAAGACTGTCAAAAAGAGTAATCAATGGGTTTAAAGCAAATCAAACACTCTTTAAAATATAAGGTGACTGAGGGCCTCTGCAGACAGGCCCAAAGGGCCGGCCTGGAGACAGAGATGGGGATGCCGGCTGCCCCAACCCCAGCCCGATGACGTCCTGACACCATGTGCCATTACGCATGGTGCACAGTGTCAAGACATCCTCCCGGCTCAGCGTCCTGACACGCTGTGCCAGAAGGGGTGAGAAAGAGCCACGCACCGGCTCTTAGGGCACCCTTTTGCAGCCCTGATCCTCCGCTTCCCATTAATACCAAATTACATGGCCATTACATTTCATGGATGACAGAAAGCAAAAAGCAAAGCAGCTTATTTATATACCACTTCATATCACACTATGGGATGTCTAAGCGGTTTACAACTGTGAGCTGATTGCCCCCCAACAAGCTGGGTACTCATTTTAGCGACCTCGGAAGGATGCAGGCCTGAGTCGAGCCTCAGCCCTGGCTGGTATTGAACTCGCAACCTTGTGGTCTATGAGTGAGTGGCTGCAGTACAGGCATTTAACCACTGCGCCACCAGGGCTGAAGGACGAGAGAAGCATGGAGGTGTTGTCCTGTTTAGCTTAGCTGGTAGAGAACAGAGAGCAGGAAGTCAGAGTAAAAGTCCCAGCAGAGTGTAGGCAAAATTTATAGACCGTGAAGCCTAGTCAGATACCAGGAAGCCAAAAGGGATAAGCACAGACGTAGTCCAAAATACTGTTCCAAGGTTCTAGTAACCAGAGTCCAATTCAAGTTGTCAGAGGGATATGAAACACAGTAGCAGCACTAATCTCCAGGACAGATTGTCAGCCACACTGAAGTGAAGTGACTGACTTCTTTTAAAGAGTCTTGGCATGTCTTAGCTGTTGTCTATTAGCCAACCTCTTGGCCTCCAGTTGGGATAAGCATCTCAGGAATTCCTTGGCAAGTCAACTCTCATTAGGCCCTGGGACTGACATGGTAAGATCTGTCTATTCTTCCTCTGAGTCCTGCTTGTCCTTGGAGGCTGCAGAGGAGTCCCCCAGCTCAGGGTACTCACTTGAACCTCCAGGCACCCCCAAGTCTATCTCTGCTTCAGACTCAGAGTCCCTTTCCTCATCAGCCCCAGGGCAGGCCATGACAGGTGTGAAAATCTTTATACTGTGTGAGTGGGGTGGGAGCAATCCGCTTTGCTCCTGTCTTGAGCCCTCCATCTGATAATCTCCCAAATCTGTACTATTGTATAGAAGACACACTATAGTATAATATAGAGTATGTTCTGGTGTCCATCGTGAACACTTTTTAAAGACAGAAATGAAATCATTGAAAATAAATAAATACACATGCATTTTAAATCAGTGATATATCTGTAAGTCAACATAGAAGAGTTTTCTCCACCAAGAAAATATCAAGATTTTATCTGAGACATGAGAAGAAATCAGCTTATAGCTCAGATCAGTGCTTTACTAAAGATCATATGGGTACTTGATTGGCAAGAGTGGAGTTTACAGTCATTAATGTAAATGACTAGCATGCTAAAGTTTGTTGTCAGTTTGGAAAACTGTAGCTTATTACTCCTAGCCATGATTGCATGGCAAAGCCTTAGTAACATTTTGTGGTTTTCTTATGTTTTGTTAAGTTAACAAACAAAACAAAATAATGTGTCCCCGAATGGCCCCTAAAAATCATGCTCAACATTTTATTGTTCGTGCTAATTACAGTAAATCTTTAAATCAATTTACGTATCTGTTGGGCACTGTTCAACAGTTGATTCTGTAGATCTACTCAATTGAGATTAACCAATACAAGCCAGTATATGTGTCTCTTTAATAACAAGGTTACTCATTATGTCTTTCCCCAAAATATGCATTGGTGCTAGCATTAATTTCCTCCTTAAAAATGAATGTCACCGTGGCCTCATTATCCCTAAAAGTATTGTATTGGAGGTAATGTTACAAGTGATAAGATATCATTAGTACATTATGTCTGAACTCTTGATACAAGATGTTTCAAACAGATGACTGCTTATTAAAATGGCTGTTTTCCATTTCAGTGAAAATCTATCAGGAAGTGGTGGTTTGTAGTACCTTAAATATTTTACTTTGACTTCAGAGGCAACTGACCTCCAAAATTTATTACTATAATCCCAGAAATGCACAATGGCAACAGACTGTGTGATGAATAAAGGTAACTGATATTATTTTACTAGATAGAAAGGTGATCAGAGCTGAATATTTTTTTAAAAAAAAATAAAGATGTCTTTTTTATTTATTTTCCCCTTTGGTGGTATAAAAATCAACAATTTATTTTTCCTTATGCTTTTGAATATTAATTTAGTTTTACAATGGCATCTTTTTTTCCCTTTTAATACTGACAAGCACAACTTATATTCACTTCTTACATTCACAGGAAAGCATGATATGTATTAGAAATGTGTCACCCAGTTGCTTTCCTTTAATTTAACCAACATAAAGGGGTGTCCTTTCTGGCCTTGTAGAAAAAAAATGGAGTGGAGGAGAATGAGCTGTACATGTGTGATGCAGGAGTTGCCATGGGAACTGATAAGGTGGTATTATTTGTAATGCAACATAATAGAATCACAATATGACCTAGCTCAATCTGAACTTTAAAAGACAATGATTTTAAGTGCCACTCCATAAGTTGAAAACTTTGCCCCCTCTAAAACACACATATACAAACACACGCACACCAAAACAAAACTGCAGATTGAATGTCACTGAGACACTCACTACCTAGATAGAAATGTTTGTATCTTCATCAGCAGCTTTGGCTAGCTGTTGGGTTTTCACAATTACACCATTTGAGTTTAAGCTGCTAATGGTTACCATAGAAACCCTAATTCTTTGCTTCCCTTGATATTCCTTGAGTGTGAGGACTGACTTTAGCAAAGGTAAAGGTGAAGGATTCAACAAGACATGACTTCAAGAGAACATGCAGTTCCAGGCTGCAGGTTCAGGTGACCTTGTTATATTTAGCTGCAGATGTGAAGATGGTTTGGTGAGAGTACTTGTAGAATGTCAAATGCATACAAGAATTGATCTATTTCTCCAGGTGTTTGGGACTAGCTTGTGTTAAGAAGCAAAACTCTGCATGTCTTCATATTCTCTGAGAAGGAGAAATGGATCTAAAATTCAATCATCTACCTAGTATGGACATTGACCATGAGGACTACAAGACTGTGGAAGCCATAGTTCACTTTTCCTAGCCTTCAACATTTTGTATAATTTATATCTAAATACCCTAAAGTCTTTCTGAGAAGATTCATTTTGTTACACATGCAGTAGTGAGGACTCATTTTAATATATGTAGCTAACGGATTGGAATTTGTGAATATAATTCAATTCAACTGTTACTCTTTCTAGTCTTGCTTTATAATTTACTTGTTCATGGACTGTAGCCTAAAAAATGCTTACTGTATGCCCAGAAAGGTTGAAATGTTCTGCAACTGGTTTTTGTGGTATTGCTTCAAACTACAACATGTACCTAAGGAAGTGAAGAAACAAATTGACAAAGCAAGATTAACACCCACAAAATGACAGAACACCTCTAGAGGACGCCTACTGATCACTCAAACACATCATAAATGAGATAAAACCAATTCTAGAGAATAATACAGCCCTCTCACAAGTTCTCGGAAGCAGGCTGAGTGCTCCTACAGACAGATTCCAAGTCTTAAGCAGCCATTTGTAACAGGGTGCATAATATGGATGGTAATACAAGAATAAGATCCTGCTGTAAAGCCAAATGCCAACTCCGTCCTCAGATTTACCCAGAGAGCAATGTTACAAGGACCAACAATATTGTGAGAGAGTGGTTGAATATGTGAAATGTGTGGAGGATGAATGGGTTTGGAATGACAAGGCCCTGAAAGAACCAAAGAAAATGGTTGCCGTGCTGAAGGAGGAACTTAGATGGTGGAAGAGAGGAATGAAGCAAAAATGCTGACCAAGCATAACCAGGACAATGCAATCTGTTGAACACAAATGAAATATGCTGGCACGGCCGAGAAAGGTTCTGTGCAAACAGAATATACTCAGAACTGCCTATAGAATAAAGAATTGAATTGTTTTGGAGCCATGGTAACCAGCAAAACATGTTTGTCTCAAGAAAAAAGATGAAAAAGGTATAAAAGAAGGTACTTCTCTAGCTTCACCTTGTGGTTCCTGATCCGCGGCAACGGGGGCCATCCAACATTCATGGATGCTTGATCAATGTCCAGTGAAGGATTGTGAGTATGAGAGAATGAATGTGGGTATGAATGAAAAAAGCTCTTGATACTTAACGTGCTTGTTATATTGATGTTTGAAATGATTATTTGTTATGTCTCAATAAATGTTACATGCATAGTGTCTAAACCCAGATCTGGTTTCCTATGTGTCTGTGTTAAAAATCCTATAGTCTAGGGTGGCTAAATTTCTCTCTGGATCAAAAAGAACTAAAAACCCCAGTGCATGACAATATAATCCACAATGTCAAAGGTGCTTTTACTTGGTCTTCTTCCAATGTGATGTATGCCATACTATACCAGCAATGCCCCTCTACACTCTACATTTGATAAATAGGACAGTCTCTATGGAAGAAGATAAATACACAGCTATCTGACATGAGAAATGGCAATATCCAAAAACCAATTGGGAACATTCTGGGACATACAGTAAGGGACTTACGGGTCACAGTTCTTGAACAAGGAAATAGCAAAAGACATCTAGAAAGAAAAACAACTGAACTGAATTATATTCACATATTCCAATGTATTGGCAGAGGTGTGAACAAAGACAATGGTTTCATGGCACATTACATATATCAGTATGATAATCCTCGCTACTGCATGCATAGCAAAAGGAATCTTCTCAGAGAGAGTATTGAAGACAGGAAAGCTATATTTTGGTAAGCAGATTTTTTTCTTTCTTTCACACATCCACACTAACCTATCATTACGGGCTGATGCAAACTGGCAGTTTAGGCCGTTCTGGGCATGGAGTTGGGGTGGGGCAACCACACACCAGCTGCCCTGACTCTGCCCCGACTTCACCCGATGCTGCATGCCTGTATGCACAGCACGCAGCATTAGGGTGCCCTCTTGGCATAGTGTGTGCACACGCTGCACCAAAAGGGCACAAAAGAGCCATGGTGGTGGCTCTAAGGGTGACCTTTTGCTGCCCCCCAAAGGAGTGGCATTTTGAGGGAAACAAAAAGAAGGATTGGGGCTGCGGCGGCATGTTTTTCAGGGCCAGTCAGATTTCTCTGTTCATTAAGTATCTAACAATTTTTATCAGTATATTTCCACATTCACATTCTCATAGATGAATGGTCCTCCCTCCATCCACTATCATTGAGGGATAGAATGCAGGCCAGCTCCATCGGGCCTAGCCTGGACATGAAGAAGGGTCCTCCCTCCCTCCACCATCATCAAGGGAGAGAAGGCAGTCCAGCTCCATCGGGCCTAGCCATAGTAAGAAGAAGGACCCTCCCTCCAGTCCATCTATCTTGGTGCAGGCTTTAGAGGGAGAGAAAATCTGTTGGACTTATTCCCCTTCCTCACCACCATTCCCTTCTCCTTTTGTGTCTTGTCTTTTTAGATTGTAAGCCTGAGGGCAGAGAAATGTCTAATTAACCATTTGTAAGCTGCTCCGATAGCCTTTTCACTGAAGAGTGGGGTATAAATACTTAAATAATAATAATAATAATAATAATAATAATAATAATAATAATAATAATTTCCAGAGAATCTGAAAATGATTCACTATAGCCATGATGGTGAACCTATGACATGCATGCCAGAGATGACATGCAAAGCCATTTTCCCTGGCATGCAGAGGGCGAGGAAGAGGAGAAAGGGGTGTGTGCCTGTTCCTCCTCCTTCTGGCCTTCTTGCCAATATGGAGAGGCAGCTGAAGGCCCAGGAGGCCCAGAAGGGCAGGGGGAAGATGTCTCACCCCAGAAGTCCCACACCCAGAGGGCAGAAGTTCCGCCCCCAGCACTGGGTAATAACCAGTGCTGGAAAGCTTTTTAGTCTGGGCATTCAGCCCTTAAAAGGTTTGCCATCACTGCAGTATAGTATTTCAACACTCATCATATCCTTGATTATCTTTTGTCATAAATCAGTGGGCATCATTGTGGAGAGAAGGAAGAATTAGCAACATCCAATGGGCCCTAGCAACATCCAATTGGGATTCAAGCTGGGAGTGTATAAAAGGCTAGGTAGAATTCTTTGGTGGGGGTTAGAGTTTAGAGTGAGAGTTTATGTTACAGTTGGAGTTGGTGGTGTAGTGTTAGAATGAGGGATATATGTGGCCTTGGTGGCTGTTTTAAAAACAGGTTTAAGAAAGTACCCTGAAAGAAGGTTTGTTTGTGTAGGCCCTGGGGAAAATTAAACACTGTCCTGGGAAGAGAAATGTTCAAAGTAAAAGAGAACATATTATACATAAACAAGTGTATAAAACCATGTGGTGAAGTTAATGTAACTGTAACTAACAGCCTGTACAGACTGGCCTAAAGGCCATCATGCTGCATGCCCCACTGCATGGCACATGGTGTCAGGGCACTCCCTTGGTGCAGTGTACAGACACACTGCACCAATGGAGCACAGAAAAGCTGCCTCTGCTGTGGCAAGGGTGGCTTCTTGCTGCTCCAATAAGGAGTGGCATTTGCCAGCTCTTTTTGGAGCAACAAAATGCCAGATCAGGGCCACAATGTGCAGATCCTGCAGCCCCAATCCAGTGCTCCCAGGGGTGGCATGGAGCCACCCCTTAGGGGCCATCTGCAGAGCTTGAAACTAGCAAGCAAGTATAAAACATTTACAACCATCTCATGACAATGATACTTTGTGTAAATAAACTTTCAAATAAAATCTTTATTCATTATTTCAACAAAGGTTTGTCTGGAACTTTATGGCAGAAACTTGCTACTAACTTTTTAAAGGAAAGTTTGGGTTAAGCTCCTAAGAAAGGTACAATGGGATATAGTTTCACATCTGAGGTGAAAGGTGGGATAACAAAACCCATTGTGTTGCCAAAAGAGTAAAAGCAGTAAGATAAAGGGGTATGATCTTCACAATCATCTACAAAACACAAGATACCAAGCAAGCCTGTTTCAGTTTTCTTTGGAAATGGTCCTGTGCCAAAAATAGGGTGAGCAGGCACCAACTGAAACAGTACCTTCCTAATGGACTAATGAAAGTAGTCATTGGAATAAATTCTTTGGCAAGGAGGACTTGCCAAAAGACATCTGGAGCATCCATCTTTGGAAAATATTTTGGCTTCAGATAATTGAACTAATATCTAATCAACGGCTGGAAGCAGATGTCTCTTTCTGCATACTCGTTTACTGAGTCATAGAAGGTATAAATGTATACACATTTTCCAACTGGCTTTTGGTACAAAAGTCATCCTTTTCTTCCCTCTTGGCTCACTTTGATGTTTAAAGTGGCTGCCTTGGTTATTCTCTCCAAGACTTTAAATGTTGTCCCCCACATGAAGGGATTCAGCCACTTTTCATACCCTCCAGGATGAATATTATGAAACTGTTTTGTGGGCTTTTAAAAAGACTGTTGGGATTTTATTCAATTGATTAGTGATACATAAATATTTGAGAGACATACATGTATAACGTACATGCATAGTCTGAACAAGACTGAACAGTAACTGGATGTTTGGGTTGGGCTATAAGCAACAGACTGAGATGAGTCAGAAATTGAAAGGCTAGCTAGTGGGCAGTCAGAATCAAGGGGAAAAGAGGAGGCAGTGTGAAGTAGCCAAACAGAAATCAAAGCAAAAGAAAGAGCTGGGATGAAGACAAATTAGGCAGCAGACTCCACAAGTAAATCAAAGTTGGAGGACAAATCAGGAACCAGGGTGAAGGACAAACAAGACAGCAGTGTTGAAGCACAACCCAAAAGTCAGGACCCAAGAGCAAATCGGGCCTGAAGGAGAAGCCAGGAGGTAGAATCAGGGAGCAAGCCAGACTTCAAGGCCAAATATAAATATGAACACAGGAGCATTAGGCCAAAATTGACAAAGACATTGTTGCTCATCACAGGCTGAACTTTAACAGAGACTGGGCAGTCCAGGGCCTGTAAGTGCATCAAAGAGAAATTTCCACGTGCAGCTGAAAAACTCACCATGCATATAATGTGTACATCCTGTACAGCATACAATTGTAATGCATATAATTGTGACAATCTCTCAGTCTAAATTTCATTTCATGTCTCTAAATCTCACATGCTTTCTCACTCTGGCCTGGACATATATGACTGTATTACTTGTTATGTGGGGCCATTCTTGCATTGCTCTTTATGGGAGATTGTATTCCCTCAATATATGTTTTTGTAATCATGTCCCCCATATGTTCAAGTATGCCTGTTTAGACACTTCCTTCATACACACACACCCTCTGGCAAATGGACATGTTTTAACAGTTCTCTTTTTTTAAAAAAAAATGCACATGGTTTTGAATACATCAACCTAAATCATGCCTCATCAGATGTAGTGAGAAGGATGGATCATTGTTGTCCTAACTGTTTCTGCCAACACTGACTAAAGTGTTTATATGATGTTGCAGATCAGGAAGCTGGGAAATGAGGACTGCAATGTTCTTGTACATTGAGTCAGGCTGTTGCGGAGACCTCTCTGGACAGTGCTGCAGTCATCATTTACAAGAACCCCAATCTGCACTACCTTGAAACCCCTTCAAGTGTGTTCTTCCTGGCTTAAGAAGTAAGAGTTTGGGGAGGGGGGGCTTGGGGGGGACACACTCAGTCATTAATTACCAATTGTTGAATCCCATGAATTAAAAGATTGTAAATCCAGTTTATAAGGGAGGGGAGGGGAGGTCCTCTGTAGAGCCTTGCTGGCACCTCCATTATCCACCATTTGAGGTGACCACTTCAGCCTACTTCCTTTCTTTATCTCTTGCAAATTCATTTTATAATTCAAAGACTGTAAAAGGAAAGAGGGTGCACTCAATTGCCCTATTTGTCCCCCCCCCCCCATCCTATAAAATGTATCATGTCATTAATGGAAGGGGAGGACAAGCTCCCAAATGATAACAAGAAAGAATTTTAAAATGTCATTCAGGAGATGTATTTTAATGTATTTTGTCAGAACTGAATATTTTAGATTAGTATGCAGCATGTTATGTATCATGAAGAAAAGTAAAACCACTGTTTCAGACAAGAGGTGAATTGTATTTGCCAAGAGTCTTGGCAGTAAATGCCATAGCAACACCATGTGCCATCGGCAGTTGGCTTATAGAAGGCTATTGTCCCACCCATGGTGATTTTTTAAAAACCTTCCCCAAAGTAGGAAATTATAAAGGTTTCAGCTTCCCTAATAGCAAGGTCTGATCTGAAAACATGGGAGTTTGTTTGCAGTGAGAGCCAGAGAGCTGAGATTTGCACTGTGTTGAATATAAATCAAAGAAAGCTAATTCAGCCATAAAATTTAGTGGGAAACCTTGGGCAAAGCACTGCTTTTCAACCTTCTGTCTGTACTTCCCATGATTGCTGTAAAGCTAAAGTGGGTTAATTCACTGCCAACCTAACAGCTAGAGAATCAAAATTGTTATCTTGTGGTTTGCACAGATTTGGCACAGTGAAGTGTCAATTTGTGCATCATCATGTTTTGTAGTTGCATCCTATGTCTCTCTCATGCCAAAATAAACTGATAATCACTTGGGAAGCAGTTGGTATCATGGCTCTTTCTTATGCCACTGTTATTGCTTTCAGACCATGAGACCATGTGAAAACAGAAGTAACAGTATCTGTGGTCTTTTAGGGTTGTCAGAAGGGTAAATATGTTGCCTAAACACTATAGGAAGTAGCCACATGACATCTACTCCATTGTTACTGAGGTAATGTAGAACATAGGCAAAAATTCCCTCTGGAGATTTTGGGCCTTTGCAGACTGCCAGAAATAGTGCACATTAAATTGAGGCACTGCCCTGGCTCAGTGCTAGGGAGTCATGGGAATTGTATTTTTTTCTGGGACATTGAGCCTTCTCTGTCAGAGAGCTCTGGTGCCACAATAAAATACAGTTCCCATGATTCCCTAGCACTGAGCCAGGGCAGTGCCTCCATTTAATGTGCACTGTTTCTGGCAGTCTGCAAAGGCCCATTGTCTCCTACTACCATAGTTAATTCTGAAAACATTTCTCAAACAATGGAACCCATATTTATACTTTACAAGTCTGCTTGGGCTCTTCACTCAATCCTAGCAGCATTGAGTCGTAACTGTTATGGGTGAAAGAAAGGGCTGAGAAAGGTTAGGTCAGACTTCTCCCTGTTTTTGTTCATCTGGCAGAAAAATATCATAAGCCCAGAAACTGACTGGTGTCTTACTGTTGGACAATTTTGTCTGATATGGAGTATTCAGGGCTGTACATTTTATGGTGATGCACTTATGTGTTGGGTTATGCAATTGCACATTTGGTTGTGCAATGTTGCCATTCAGGGCTATGTAGTTCAATCAGCTTGCAACTCCATGTGTGGAGATTAATTATGCTCAGTTGTACACTCTTGGCTGTACCAGGGTCTATGAGAAAGTGTATGTTCCCGACAGACCTTTGACAATGCAGTTGTCGTCAAAGAGACTTATAACTGGGAAAGAGAGTGATGTATTTATTTTATTGATATGTTTTCCTTGTGCTTTAATCTCTTTTATGTTCTGAATTTGTCCAAATTGATTTCAAAATTCTCAGCTACTTGAATGCCACTTTTTGGGAGAACGGTGGTGTGTAAGTTGAATAAATAGTTAAAGTTTGAAAAGCTCTGTGTCTCTTTTCTTCCATTACATCTACCAATGCAATAATCCAGACATCTTTTAAACTGATTCTGCAGATTTCCCCTGACTGTATGTTTCTATGAACAATGAATATCCTGTAATACTCATTGTATTGTTTGAAAAGTATGATCATGATTTTGGCAGGAATTCTTCCTCTGATTGTGTAGTTGTGATAAGAACTCTTTTCCCCCAAATAATTCTGTAATGAGATTTATAGTCATGAGACTATGAGAATAGTTTAGTGAATGTTAGAATTCAAAATTATATTACCTTTGTGGTCCTACTGCACTTTAAAATGGAATTTTCCATCATAGATTATAATTATGAAAGCACAGTTATGTGTATTAATCCAACTGTACAATTAGATTACTGTATGATTATATTTCTATATGTGTTCTACATGGGGCTGCTCTTAAAATGTGTTCAGAAGGTCAGTTAATGCAAAATGCATCAGCCAGATTAGTGTCAAGTGTGAATCGACACCATCAAAGAGCAGCACTGGATCCCAATTTGCTTTGGAGCTCAACACAAGGTGCTGGTGTTGACCTACAAAACCTTAAATGATTTGGGGCCAGGATATCTGAAACACCACAGCCTCCCATATGATCATACCAGAAATTTGAGATCTGTTGTGTGCCATAATACCTTGTGATGTTAGGTTGGTGGGTAGAAAGGTTTCTACATATTAGTGCTTTGACTATGGAACTCCTTACCCAAGAACGTTAGGTTGACTCTAGCCCTTTTAAGCTCCCACAAAGCAACCAAAACAGTACTATTCTGCATGGCATTCAGTATTTGAAATTGCTGTATTAACTGTTTTAAAACTGGACTCTAGCATTGTTTTCAGAATGCTTCTAGAAGTTTTAAAGACTATTTTAATGTGTTTTTAAAATGTTTTTAATCTTTGCAATGTTTTTATTGGTTTTTTATTTGTTAATCACCTTGGGGGCTGGATGTAATAATAATAATAATAATAATAATAATAATAATAATAATAATAATAAGTTTTATTTTAACCCGGCCCTCTGCTAAGCAACCAGGGCAGCGTACAGAGTTTAAAACAATTCAACAGTTAAAACCATTCCATCCCCCAATCCCTAACCTCCACCCCTTAAAAATCAGATTAAACCAGTACAATAATTAAAATAACAAAATAAAATCAACATACAGTAAATAAGGGCCTAAAACCGACAGTGGTGGCAGAGAACAGTACACAATCCAGACTTTATTTGGGCCGGGAGAATTATTCCGGGAAGGCCTGCTAGAAGAGATCCGTCTTTACTGCTTTTTAAAAGCAGTCAAGAGTGGTAATAAAGCAGATCTCATCTGGCAGGCCATTCCATAATCTTGGAGCGGAGGCAGAAAAAGTCCTCTGGGAGGTCTGCGACAGCCTAGTTTTCATAGGCTGCAGCAGATTCCTCCCAGAGGATCGGAGTGTGCGGGGGGGGGGGGGGGATCGTATGGGAAGAGGCGGTCCCAGAGATGAGTTGGGCTTTATAGGGCTTTAAAGGTCATAACCAACACCTTGTACTGTGTTCAGAAACTAACTGGCAGCTAATGGAGAGATTTCAGCACAGGTGTAATGTGCTATCTCCTAGCTGTAACGGTGATTAACCTGGCTGCCATGTTTTGAACCAATTGAAGTTTCCGGGTTAAGCACAAGGGTAGCCCCATGTAAAGTGTTACAGAAATCCAGACATGAGGTTACCAGAGCATGTACCACACTTTCAAGATCCCTAGTCTCCAGGAAAGGGCACAGCTGGCATATTAGCTGAAGCTGATAACAGGCACTCCTGACCGTCACATTCACTTGATTAGTCATGTGAAGCGATGAATCTAGAAGTACCCCCAGACTGCGAACACAATCCTTGGGGGACAGTGTGACTCCATCCAGGACTGGAAGTTGTATTCCCAAACCTGGTTTCGGGCCCGCGACTGTTAGTACCTCCGTTTTGTCTGTATTCAGTCTCTATCTGTTCTTCCTCATGCAATCCATTACCATCTTAAGACAATCATTGAGAGGAGAGACACCATCTGAAGTCTGAGCTGAGGACCGGGTCATGGAGAAATATACCTGGGTGTCATCAGCATACTGATAACACCGTGCTCCATGCCTCTGAATGATCTCTCCCAGTGGCTTCATATAGATGTAAATAGTGATACATAAATGCAATTAAACAGTCAATAAGTAAATAAATAATTAGATGGATTTGACAAAAATATCCTGATATTAGTTCTAGTATGCATGCAGTATCCTTTTTCCTTTCTGAAGACAGAGAAAATAGGCAGCATTAAAATACAGAGATTAATTTAAAGTCGTTAGCTTATACCTAAGCAAAAAAAAAAAAAAAAATCATTTTGGGGGGGGTGGGGTGCGGGTGGAGGGCGCGGGGAGTTGTAATGTTTTAATTGTTGTACTTTTAACTTGCTGTAAGCCGCCCCGATTGCTGAGCAGAAGGGTGGGTTATAAATAAAAAATTATTATTATTATTATTATAACTATAAGTTAAAATCTATACAATTTAATAGAATAATTAAAGCACAATAATTCTCAGTCTTATCAACAGTGACATAAATCAGAATGGAGCAACAAGTCAGGGCAGACAAATACTTTCCTAATGGGAAACTTTTAATTCTCCATTCTTAGAGAAGAATATTGAGCTGACCACAAAGCTCTTTTGGCAAATTTTACATAAAAAAGGCACCAATACTGTAAACATTGTTTGTTCATTTGAGTTTTTTTTTCTTCCAACATTTTCAATTCATATTCTGTACAACCATTAGTGAAACTACATGTTTATCTTCTGATTTCTCATCTGTGAAAACAATTTACAAGTGGCAGATTCTACCTTGCATTCTCTCCCTTTATTGGAGAGAATGACAGAACTCAAAATCTTCAAAAACTGTGCACAACATATTTTAATACATTGAGAAAATATGTGCAAAAATACACACATTAACAAAAATGTGTTTAATGTAAATCTCTGAATACTTAGAGCTTAAAGCTGCATGTCTCTAGACACCTCATACCTAGAATGCTAACATGATGACACAGGTAGATTCCAGTACTGAGTGCTGATTACTTTATATTCTCTGCAAAGGGATCTTGTAGTTTCTTTGAAGTTAAACTGTGTGAAAGGAGTTTCTATTAGTACTCTTATTTTCCCAGATCCATAAGACTGATAATCCTACCATTTCAATATTCCTCATACTACAAAGCAAGTTTTTAAACTGTAGAGGAGATGAGTTCCAAGGGATCATTGTACTAAAGAACTCATTAGTTTGTTGTAGTGTGTGCCTTAACTCACCCAGTGATTTTCCATGCCTGAGTGTGGGTCCAAATTCTGGTCTCCAGAGTCATAGCCCAATGTTCAAACCACTTAGGTTTAGTGGAGTTAGTTGGTGTATAGGTTTGCTTGAGCAAAAGTTTACATGTGTATACACAACAAACTTTTAACTTTGCTGCAATGATTCCTTCCCCTTCATCTCACCATCGTGCACCATTCCCAATTTCATCCTATCACTAATCATTCACCCTTGGGGTTCAGTTTAAAAATGTAACCACATATGGGTAGCATATATTTACTTTTACAACTCCACTCCCATAACCTTGAAGAAATGAACCATAACAGATCAAGTAATCAGATTTATTAATGTCCTGTTTGTCAGTTCTGTTATATTATATTGTGGCCTTACAGCAATATCCTTTGACATGGAACGCTTCAGTGAGATACATCAAAGGGTGAAAGCCCACACATTTTAACATCAGCAATTCCATGTGTAAGGCCTTTGATCTTCAAAAAGTATGTTGTGTCTATAAATGTACATTTCACAGATAACATCCAGTTCCTTTGATATAAATAAGGTTTGCATCAAGCACAATGTTTTTTTTGTAGTAAGTAACATCTATTTAAACTTCTCTGGAATTTTATGAAATAAATGCTTAGGGCCATATTTTACTAGACCTGCAAATGAGTTGGACTAGTTTCTGGATTTCATACACATACCAATAAACACCATAAATTCATACAACCAGACATACTGAAGAATTATTCCAGCCATAGGCCAATCAAAATACTTTATTGTCAGCTGCAACAGTACCAGTAAAGGAAATGGGGGGAAAGTTTGAATTTAGTACAAAAGCAGCTTTCTTGTGCTCATACAAATGTTATCAGACTGAAGTCACCTCCAGCTTTAGCCAACAAGTCAATCACGAGGAATTTGGTAGTTACAATCCAAAAAAATATCTGCAGAGCCTCTGCTGCCCACCTCTGATTTAGTGAAAAATACTATCTTTTTTGTTAGTATCTCCCTGGGAAAATTAGAAAGGACTGAGACACAAACTTTGGGTTGTTCACACTACATTATAAACTGGTTTGCAAACCAGTTTAAAAGTAGTCTGTTTACCCTTGTGCTGTTTTTTTCCCAACCAGAATCCTGACTGGGGCAAATCCGTGTCTTTTCAAAAGCACCAGATTTTATAAGGGAGCAGCCAATAGAAACATGCTCCCAATTACATTCGGGGCATCCAGGAGGGAGGGGTTAATGTGCAGGGGTGGATCATGCCCAACCCTTTGCTCTTTCCCTGCCAGCCAAAGCCATAGCCATAGAGGGGGTTCTCAGATTATCCCATTAGACAGTTTCCTTTAAATAAAATAAAATAAAATAAAATAAAATAAAATAAAATGTGCTATTGCATGGCTACAGTAGACAGTACCTTTAAATACTGGCATCATAAGCATTATAAAGCTGTGGTAGAAAAAACTTCTATCAGTGGGGGGGGGGGGTAGGGGTTTGATGAACCAAGGGTTCTCTAGAGGGGCTTGCCACTACCATCCCCCGAGGCTGACGGGGAATCACCCCAAGGCTAACCTATCCCAGGGTTCTTGGCAAGGGATCCTCTGAGGGGCTTGCTATTGCTATCCTCCAAAGCTGAGAGTGTGTGACTCCCCCTGAAAGCTAACCTATTCCAGGGTTTCTTGGCAAGGGATCCTTTAAGGGTCTTACCATTACCATCCTCTAAAGCTGAGAAATGTGACTCCCCGCAAGGCTAACATATCCCAGGGTTTCTTGGCAAGGGCTCCTCTGAGGGTATTGCCATTGCCATCCTTTTGCTATGTCCCCCATTTTTCTTGAATGTCCTACATTTTGTGGTGCCTTGTCTCCTTTTCGGCTGTTAGTCTTTCCTTCCTTCTGGCAGAGAAGAAGAGGGAAAATGTTGCAAATACTTTCGCAAAGGAAAACTGTGCCAGCAAAGAAGAGAGAGAGGGAGAGTTGGTGTTTGGGAAAGAAAAAGGAGAGACAGAGAGATTCAGGGAGGCACCTGAATGAATGACCATACCACACTCAATTTAGAAGAAACAGGCCACAACTTTATTAAATACAGCTGGCCAGATAGGGTTGGCCTGAAACACCTGTGGTCTGGATCTGGCATCAACCAACCCATAGTTAATTGAAGAACCAATTTGCCTGGTCATGGCCAGGCTTTGGGATGACCAAGGGGTTACCGGATAATCACATGTTCACAGCTTAGGTAACCAGTCAATCAGATTGCTCCCTCTTTATTCCCTCCTTATTCCCCTCATTCACAGAACATAATTTTCCTGGGATAATGACTTTAAACCCCCGATCCTCCCCCAATTTTCCCCATGTGGTAAAGTCCTATGACAAAGGAAGTGGTGTGATGTAGGTGTAATTTGATTGATAGAACAAAGAGAAACAAAAACAGAAATGATTGAATGTGATTGATATGGAGTATCCATTTTGAATATGTGCTTCAGTCAGTGTGAACTTGAACAGGGTTAAATTGTGCCGGAGATATTCAATCAGAGTATACATAGTGTGAACTTCGATTTGGAATCGCAGCATCGATTCACTCAGATCTCCTCACTACAAAAATGTATATAAAATATATATTTATTTTTTTGTATGACTCCCCCCCACACACATGCACACACATTGTTTTTTTTTCTCCTTGTTTTCATTATCTTTCAAAGGATAGCAATGAAGGGTGCATCTGACACTTTCCAGAAACAAAGTGACAAAATTAGAATCATTGGTAATTATTAATGTAATTTTGCTCCAGATATTTGTTGATTGATTGAAACACTTTACACAAATATTATTTGTTTGTTTATTTGTTTGTGTACTTATAATCAGGAAAACCACCATTGTCTTTCTATTTATCTGTTTACTGTCTATCTCCCCATCCATCCATATATGCCACTTTCATTCCATGCAGGGATTTCTGATACATTTGCTCCTTTAGTGTGTTTTGTTCTGGTTTACCCATTTTCCAAGTTCATTGCTCCCATAATGAACATAGAAATAGACAAAATTTTCAAAACTATACATTTCTGTACATTCCTGGACTTTGAATATGATCTAAAAGAGGAAAAATAGGTTTGACAATGATCACACTATTGAAGGATGTATGAAGAACATTGTAGACATTTAAAAGAGATACAGAAATATACCTTTGGCAATTGAGCATGCATCCATGTACATGATATAGCCATGGGGGGGTACAGAATACACACACAGAGAGAGAGGTGTGTGCATGTGTGTGTATGTGTGTATGCATGGAGTGTTCCCATTAAAAATTTCTACTTATAATCAGCACAGAGTCAGCTTGGAAGAGGAAAAAGGAAGAGCACAGAAACACTGGCCCATGATTACTTAGGGGGGAAGCAGACGGCTTAAAGAGCCGTTTTGGGAGCAAGGAAGGGGAGGGGCAGCCGCACGGTGGGCACCCCAACCCCTTCCCCAGGTCCTCCTCGGAGCAGCTGGCCCTCCGCACAGCCGGCGCTCCGAGGAGGACCTCCCGCCGCAGCGTTCGCACACACTGAAGCGGAAGAGTTGCCGAAGGTGTCTGCGGCACACCTTCGGTGACTTGTGGAAGGAGCGCCAATTTAGTGCTCCTTCCAGGGGCGGTGAAGCTGTACCGTGGGGCCGAGGTGTGGGAATACCTCAGTCCCGCGGCACAGCTTCCCGGGGCGGCCCACGGCCGCCCGTCTGCTTCCCCCCTTAGTGTGTTTCATGGCTGAACCAAAACACACTTAAATCAACACAGAGAATAACCAATCAGAAAAGCTTATGGATAAATCAGCAGCTACTTTACATATATTGTGTTACTCTTAGCACAAATTTGTTTATTGTTAATTTTTCTTTGCAGATTGGTGTTGTATCATATAAAAACACATCAGAACAAAATACATTGGACATTCAGTATCTGCTGGGGTTTGGTTTCAAGACTCCTTTTGGCTACTAAAATTTGTGGATGCTTAAGTCCCATTTTACACAATGACATAAAAATGGTGTAAATAAAATAAAATAAATAAATAAAATGAAGATTCTTTCCAACCATCCAGTTCAACCTCCTTCTACCATGCAGGAATACACAGGGAATCCTAGAGCTGGAATCCCAGCATAGATATGTAAATCATTGGGTGACTGGGCAAGTCACACTCTCTCAGCCTCAGAGGAAGGTAATGGTGGCAAAAGTCCTCAGAATAAACCCTGCTGCACTGTCTCAGCCTCAGGAGAAGTCAGTGGGTCCCTTCCAAATTCCAACTCTAGGAATGTTTCCAGTCATTCAGTGTTAAACTCTCTTCTGCCATGTAGGAATACACAGGGAATCTTAGAGCTGGAATCCCAGCACAGACATGTAAACCCACTGGGTGACTGGACAAGTCACACTCTCTCAGCCTCACAAGAAGGCAATAGTGGTAGGTCACACTCTCTCTGCCCCAAACCTTCTCTGTTGCTTGGCTAGCTTACTTGAGCTAAGTCACATTCTCCAGTCACCCTCTCTCAGCCTCAGAGGAAAGCAATGGCAACAAGTTTTGCCAAGAAGACCCAAAGATAATATTGGCCTTAATTTGGGATGAAATGAAAGTCCCGGAACATGTCAATTTCTCTCTCTTTTCCTCATTAATGTGAATATGAATAATTAAATAATTAAATAATAATTAATGTATTGAGATAAAATAATTTCAATTCATTTATAATATCTTGTCTTTCTCCCAACAATAGGCAGCTAACATCTTTTAAAGTGACATAAAAATGGTGTAAATAAAATAAAATAAATAAATAAAATGAGGATTCTTTCCAACCATCCAGTTCAACCTCCTTCTACCATGCAGGAATACACAGGGAATCCTAGAGCTGGAATCCCAGCACAGACATGTAAATCATTGGGTGACTGGGCAAGGGTATTCCTATGGGATACAATAAGGGTACAATAAGGGAATAAGGGTATTCCTACGGGATACAATCAATGCGTCCTTCAGGGAGGGTATGGTACCATCTTGCTTGAAGGAGGTGGCAGTTAAGCCACTCCTGAAAAAACCCTCCCTGGACCCCCTGGATAGAAACAACTACAGACCAGTCTCCTTGCTACCTTTTCTAAGCAAGATGATTGAGAGGGTAGTTGCTTCCCAACTCCAAGCAGTCTTGGATGAAACTGATTATCTCAATCCATTTCAAACCGGCTTCAGGACGGGATTTGGAGTGGAGACTGCCATGGTTGCTTTGACCGATGACCTCCGCTTGGACATCAACAGGGGCAGTATGACCCTGCTGGTGCTCTTGGATCTCACTGCGGCTTTTGATACAATAGATCATTCCATCCTCTTGGATTGTCTGAGAGAGTTAGGAATTGGAGACACTGCTTGGTAGTGGTTCTGTTCCTTCCTCTCGGGCAGATCCCAGAGGGTGAGGTCAGGGACAGTTGCTCTTCCAAAATTGAGCTCAATTGTGGCATCCATCAGGGCACCATCCTGTCCCCGATGCTATTCAACATCTATATGAAGCCGCTGGGTGAGATCATTTGGAGGCATGGAGCGCGGTGTCTTCAGTACGCTGATGACACCCAGATATACTTCTCCATGACCAGATCATTGACTCAGACTTCAGATGGTGTCTCTCCTCTCAATGACTGTCTCAGAGTGGTAATGGATTGGATGAGGAAAAACAGATTGAAACTAAATCCGGACAAAACGGAGGTACTGACAGTCACAACCCCAAAACCAGATCTGGGAATAAAGTCTCCAGTCCTGGATGGAGTCACACTCTCCTCTAAGGACTGTGTTCACAGCTTGGGGGTGCTTCTAGACTCGTCGCTTCACATGACTAGTCAGGTGAATGCAGTGGTCAGGAGTGCCTGTTATCAGCTTCGGCTGATACACCAACTTCGCCCTTATCTGGACATGAGGGATCTGGAAACTGTGGTACATGCTCTGGTAACCTCACGTCTGGATTACTGCACCACACTCTACATGGGGCTACCCTTGTGCTTAACCCGGAAACTTCAACTGGTACAAAACATGGCAGCCAGGTTAATTAATGGAACATCTAGGAGGAGCATATAACACCTGTGATTAAATCCCTCCACTGGCTGCCGATTAGTTTTTGGGCACAATACAAGGTGTTGGTGTTAACCTTTAAAGCCCTACATGGCTTGGGACCATCTTATCTCAGGGACCGCCTCTTCCCGTATGATCCCCCCCATGCACTTCGGTCCTCTGGGAGGCACCTGCTGCAGCCCATGAAGACCAGGCTTACGCAGACCTCCCAGAGGGCCTTCTCTGCAAATGCTCCCAAACTGTGGAATGGCCTGCCGGACAAGATCCATCTTATCACCACTCTTGCTGCCTTTAAAAAGGCAGTAAAGACGGATCTGTTCCTGCAGGCCTTCCCGGAATAATTGCCCATCAAACGGGATGTGACTTCCCACTTACCCTTCCTGCCACCACAATACATTTGCTGGAATTGATCTTATCATATTTTAAGTGTGCTAACTTGATTTTAATTCTACAGTAGTTTAATTTAGTTTTAAGGGGTGGGAGGGCTAGGGTGTGGGTTTAAGGAATGTTTTAACTGTTGTCTTCTGAATTGGTTGTACGCCGCCCCGATTGCCAAGCAGAGGGGCGGGTTATAAATAAAAAATTATTATTATTATTATTATTAGTAGTAGTAGTAGTAGTAGTAGTAGTATTAAAACAGTGAAAAGAACCCAGTACTTTTGTTCTTTAAAAAGCAGCAAAAAGAGAAAAGAGAAAATGTCAGATATTTTCAAAGCAGATGTATGGAACTTGGAAGTCACTTTTAAAAGAAGTGAAAGGGTAGAAAATGAAAACTCAATGACTCACATCTGTTCCAGCTGGCATGATGAGTAATCAGGGCTGATGGGAAGTACAGTACAAATACCTCTAACGACCCCATACACACCATCCCATTTTGAGGAATATATGGATCAGTCTACTTTTGATTCATGCAATCTTTGCATGGTTTCATCTGTCCTCCTTCCAAATTCATCTGTATTTATTTCAGGGGAAGCTCCCCTTTAATACAAAGAGTGCTGGTTACTCCTGAGCTGTCCCCCATTTCAAATAGTCTGGATAGCCTTCACAACAGGCCTCCCGAGCTGAAAATTCTGTTGCTCAATGCCAGGTTGGCAAATGAAAATACATCCCTGATCCAGGAGTTGATGCTGGATGACCATGCTGATCTGGCTGTATCATGGAGACCTGGCTGAATGAAGATGGGATAGGGGTGTCTATCTCTCCCACCTTTCTCCACCAGGGTTCTCTGTACAGCAGAAGGTGAAGCCTGTGGGGTGGGGAGGTGGAGTTGCAGTGGTTTATCAGAATTCCATCTCCCTTACCAAGTACCATGTCCCACAGTCAACTTGGTATGAGTGTGTCTATTTAAAGTTGGGTGGCCATGACAGGATAGGGATTCTGTTGGTGTACAGCCCACCTCACTGCACAGTGATCTCCCTTGCTGAGCTGGCTGAGTTAGGAGATTATCACATGCAAAAAAAAAAAAGGAACCTCCTATGTTTGCAAATCAGTGAGCTGAGTGTGGCTGAGGGCTGGGATTTATGGGATGCATTCACCTGGTGGCATTGGCGGCATTTTTAATTTGATAATACCTGACTGCATCCTGTAAGTCACTGTATCTTGGAAGGGATAAGTCACTTTTTTGGGGGGGAGGCATACAATGAACTCCTTAGTCTTGGTGCTGGAGTCCCCTCAGCTTGTTGTACTGGGGGACTTCAATATCTACATGGAGAATGTTGTCAGGAGCAGCTCAGGACTTCATGTCTTTCATGACAACCATGAGGCTGTCTCAAGTAATATTGGTGCTGCAGGACACATTCTGGATCTCTCTGTGTGTGTGTGTGTTGTTGTTTTTGTTGTTGTTGCTTTTTTTGCTCTGGGCAGGATGACGGTGATCTGGGTATGGAGGAACTTTGGGAAGTTCCATTGCCATGGACTGATCACTACCTGGTAAGGTTTAAACTCACTGGGACTCAGAACCTCTACAGGGGTGGGAAGCTGATTAATATGGTCTACCCTAGGAGACTTATGGATCCAAATGGAATCTTGATGGCTCATGGGGAGTTTCCTGTTGTCTTGGCAGGTGATCTTGTAGAAGCCCTGGCCAACTTATGGAATAAGGAAATTGCCAGGATGGTGAACATAATTGCCCCTAAGCATCCCTTCCCATGGAAATTGAGCCAAATGAGCCCACACAGTTCACTAGGGATCTGGCGGTAATTAAACAAGTGGGACAAATACTAGAGTTTTTCTGTAGTTGACACAGATCCAGTAGATGCAATCTTGGTGTCTGCTTGTCTGGTATTATTGATTAAGTTTTTTTATTTGTGCAGCCTGAGAATGGAATAGTAATGGAAAGAGAGGATCCTTGGAGAAGTTAGACCCACCACATCCATACTGGATCCTTTCCCTTCCTGATTTCTGAAAGCAGTTAGAGGAGACTGGCCAAGTGGGTAAGGGGAGTGGTGAATGCCTCACTGCAGCAAGAGAGGTTCCCATCCTGCCTAAAGGAGGCTGTGGTAAGGTCATTATTGGAAAGGGTCTCCCTGGATTCCACCATCCTGAATAACTATCAGCCTGTCTTTAACATTTCTTTCTTGGGCAATCAAGTGGTCGCCTTCCAGTTCCTGGGGTTTCTGGGTGGGATGGATTATCTAGATCCATTTCAATCTGTCTTCAGACCTGGCTATTGAACAAGGACAGTTTTGGCTGCCTTGGTGGATGACCTATGCAGAGGCCTGGTCAGGGGGAATATGTCCTTGTTGGTCCTGCTGGATCTCTCAAAAGCTTTTAATGCCATCAACCATGGTATCCTCCAGGACTGTCTCGCTGAGATGGACTTGAGGGCACTGTTATGCAATGGTTCCAGTTTTTCTTGAAGAGGTAAACTCAAAAGGTGTTGCTGGGAACTCCTGTTCAGCCCTATGGCCATTGGACTGTGGGGTCCCTCAGGGTTTTTTTTTTGTCCCCCCCCCCCCTCCATGTTATTTAACATCTACATGAAACCACTGAGAGAGGTTTTCTGGAGCTTTGGGGTGCAGTGTCACCAGTATGCTGATGACACCAAACTCTATATCTCCTTTCCATCAGATTCCAAGGGAACTTTCTCTGTACTGTTTCAATGTCTGCTGTCAGTAATGGACTGGCTAAGGGCAAATAAATTGAAATTTAATCCAGACATGACAGAGATGCTCCTGGTTAGTCATAAGGCAGATCAGGGAATAGTGACTTTGCCTGTGCTAGACGGGGTTATATTGACTCTGAAATCTCAGGCTCACAGTTTGGGTATGCTCCTGGACTCAACTCTGAGTCTGGATACCAGATTTCATCAGTGGCCAGGCCAGCTGCACCCATTTCTTGAGACACCATTTCTTGATACATGCCTTGGTGCTATAGTGATACTTGTCTTGATTACATCCCTTTTGGACTACTGCTATGTACTCTACATGGGGCTGCCTTTGAAAACTGTTCAGAAACTCTCCAGGATGCTGTGGCCAGAATGCTGACCAGGGCCAGATATAGGGAGCATATAACTCCCCTCCCTTTTAAAAAATAACTCCCTTGTTGAAATAGCTTCACTGGCTACCAGTTAATTTCTGGGCACAATTCAAAGTGCTGGTTATGATCTACAAAGCCCTATACTTCTTAGGTCCAGATTATTTGAAGAACTGTATCTCCCTATACGAACCTGCCAGAACACTAAAATCTTTAGGGGAAGGCATTGTCTCAGTTCCACCACGATCGCAGGCTTGCTTGGTGGGGACATGAGAGAACGCCTTCTCAATGGCTGCTCCCAACCTCTGGAAGGCCCTTCCAAAGGAAGGTAGGCTCACCCCATCCCTGCTTATCTTTAGTTGGCAAGCTAACACATTTTTATTTAAGTGGGTATTCAACATATAATCATGCTGGGGTGGTTTTTTATGGACTATGCATGTTTTAGTTATACTTTATAACTTTTGTATATTTTAATGTAATTTTATACTGTTTTTCGTTTTACATTTCATTCTCTCTCTTTTTTTAATGTTTTTATTTGTGAGCAGCCTTGGGTTCCTTCTGGGGAAAAGGTGGCATACAAATGGAACAAATAATAAAATAAATATTTTGCTGTCTGAAATTCAGCATGGATTTTGTAAAGATCCTGGAAATCTGTATCTTAGGGTTCTGCAGTTTTCAAAGTAAGAAAATTTTCATTAATTAAAATCTTTCAGATGCCTGGTATATCAGCCTAAGTAGAGTTGTTTGTCCCAACTAGAATCAATGTGAGCTTGACAAACTAATACTTATGTAAATTGCATTTATGCATTGGGATATTCTAGTTGAGACTAACAAGAGGAATTAGCTATTTTAGCTACTAGTGTCTTAACCCTTGGGAATCTTTCCCCTAGAAAGATTCCTGATAACTCCACATTATGCCTTCTTGTACAAGGTCCAGACCTCTTTAATCTGTTAATCTGGTGTCTGCTATGTGGGATCCAGAGAAGAATAGGCTATGGAGTTCATCACACAACCCCTGTTATCATTGTGTTCATGTTAATGAAGGGAAGTTCATACATACCATTTTGGGAGCACCACCTACCTGCCATGCCTCTTTCCCAGACCCCTGGTCTGGAGTACAACAGAGAGTGAGGCAGACAAAGAGAGTGACAGAACTAGCTCTCAAGGTCTAAGAGCATAATAGAAAGGCATCCCTATGCAGAAGACAAACTGGTACAATTCCTGTCAGCCACAAGACACAGATATGAACCCGATAAAAAACAACAGCAAGTGAATGCAGACAAGAAAGGGAGGGATTGTGTTGGTCAGAGTATATTTATAGAAAATGTGCTCCAATCAGACAACACCTGTGAAAGAACATAAATATCCCAGCCTTGCCTCCTGAAAGTGGTTGCGGATAACCAACCTTTCTGGAGGATGCAAGCCACTTTGTTCTTGACTCTTGGCTTGTGTGATTCTTGGCTTGGAATCCTGCTTCATGGACTGACTGCTATCAATAGCCCTTTAGATTTGACATCACTACTAATTGCCTTCCCCTGATGACTTGAACTTTGACAGATCTAAACACTGGGCTAGAAGCTCTGTTAGGATAGCTTTATAACCCTATGGAATTCCTTGTGCTTGCCAACTGCCAAGAGAGGATGCTACCATACACCCCTTCATTAGTGCAACCAGCCTGTTCCTGGTCTGTTGTGCTCTCTTTTGCTTTCATCCTTAAACCCCACCTCCCTATCCTAAGTTCTACCCAGCATACCTTGCATTTCTCTCTCTCTCTCTGTTTTCTTTAAACAGTTCCAAGTTATGCTAATGTGGTTTAACAAAAGGAAAATAATTCAAAATAAATAAATAAATAAATAAATGTAAAAAAGGAGTGTTCTGGAATAGCAATAGGAGGAGGAGACAATGACACTATGTGACTGTGCAATCTCAAAACAGAAGTAATTTACCACACCTGAAGACTTAATGCTATTCAGAACAAATGGGAGCTTACTGACTGGTTTTTCCATCAGTGGCAAGGTGTGGGCTAATCATGCTTCTGGACCAAGACAGTGATGAGAAGGAGATTGTATCATGCAATAGATATCACCAAAGTGCTATTACCAAACTTTTATGCCAGTTTAAAAGCCACATGTGATAAAGTCCTAAATGTGCAGTTGGGTTGTAGAATGCCCCCCCCCCCACGACTTGGCCATTTTGGGACAAGGGATGACTGGTTGGCTGAGCATGCAGGAATTCCCACCTTGGTTCCTGCGCGCTTAGCCAATCATCTATTGTAAAAGTTGTGGCAAAGCACGCTGGGAAATCTCGTGGTGCTGAAGGCAACACAAGATTTCCTATGAGATTTTAGGATTATATAGCCTCATGCTGCCATGTGGCAGCAGCCATTTTAGAGTAGCAGCTGAACGAGTCACATCGCTTAACTGCTTTCTCTGGCTACTTGCGAGGCTTTGGGCCTAGCATTCTTCACTCTGCCTTTTGCTAATTGTCTGCTGATAGATTTTGAGTACTGCGTGGAGGAGATCAATTTTGTGCTTGTCGCTTTGGCGGTTTAAGGCCGAGCGAGGCCTTCAGGCCAGTCGCTTAAGGCCTTAGGAGAGACCTACAGTACCTTGAACACCCGGCTAGGGTGGACACCAAGCCGAGGCAAGTGCTGCATCAGGCAGCTCTCTGCCGGGTGTGCAGACCGTGTCGGCTGAACTTGAGGCCTAGCAGCACCCCGGTGACTCCGGATCAGTAAGGTCGGGGTTCCACTCATCTGGTGGGGCTGGGTAGGGCACGTCCAGCCTCCACGGGCTTGGCAATCTCCCCCTATGGTGGGTGTTTGTTGGAAAGGGTCCCCGTTTGGGTCCCAGTGGACACCTTCCCCATGTGTTTGCCAGTGAAGCTTCCTGGCGGTTGGCGTCTCGAGACTTGGGAAGAGTGGCCTTGCGACCTGGTGTAGTCATCCAAAGTGGGTGGCATGTTTGGTGGACCCGTGCTTGTAGCTAGGCGTACACTTGCACAGGATAATGCCCCGCAGCAAGGCCCAATCGAAAAGGCACACAGGTCCTGCTGCGTCAGGTCCTGGTCACTCTCCACCAAAAATGGCTGGCAGAGACGATGAAAGGCCCTCAAAAAAGGCCCTCAAAAATGGCTGGCAGAGATGATGAAATTGTAGCACAGCTCACACAACTGGATAAGACCATGCAAGCCTGTGTTGCAGTGTGCAATCTGCTTGCTCAAAAGGGGCTTCAGGCTACAGCCGCTAACCCCTTTGCCAGCACTTCTGCTTTGCAAAACACAGAAGTGCTGCCCCCTCAACCTTTGCCTGAGTCTCAGGCAGTTGACACAGTGTGTGGTCCCCTGGTGGCTACAGCTATCAAGGTAGGGCAACCTACCATAGTCGATGTGTGGGAACTGCTGCAAAGGGTTCCAGGTGTGGGGCAACAGGGTGATGCTGCCCCTGTGTCTGATTACCCTACCTTGGCAGATCTATATAACCTCCTGCATGGAGCGGTTTTTCCAGGTGGAGGTGCAATGGGGCAGACCTCCGAGGCGGGGAGAGTGGACCAGGCAGGTGCCTCTATGTCTCAGATGGACACCCGAGATGTTGCAGGGCCATGCTTTGGGGGAACTCCACAGTCAGCTGGTGATGCTTCCCAGCAAGCTTCTACATCAGGTGTGTCTCCTTTTACCCCTGCACAGGCATCATGGCCCACCTCGGTATAGGCTCCAGGTGAGCAGGTGAGACAGGGCCTGGGGGTGGTACGGCCCAGCTCTGCATTGTTGGAAGCACCCTCGATGGCTCTTGAGTTTTCCCAGGCATCTGACTCGAGGGTGCAGATGGGGCAGCCAGTGGTTTCCATGGCTGGTGAGGTATCAAGAGTGTCTTCTGTGGGAATGGTTGGTCTAGCAGGAGTGGACAGGGTAAGGGAATGCAACCCATATGCTGGAATGCAAAGCAAAGCAAAAGCAAAGCAGCTTCATTTATATACTGCTTCATACCATGCTGTCCACTGCCCTGGGCTCATACCTTCCGCTTACCACCAAAGAAAGAATCTAGAAAGGGGAATATATAGATTTATTCTCCCTTACTTTTTGCGATCCTGAACCAAGGATCATGGTAAAGGATGGAATAGTGTTTAGCCTCCCCAAAGAGTTTCAGGCATTTAAAGGCCTTAAGCTGGAATGTAATTTCGTCAACTGGATAATGGGTTTCAATATATACAGGGGAGTTGTGGAGGAAAAAGAACCTCATAAGTCACCTGATTTTTCCAAATATCAGGAGATCATGATCAAAGCATATACTAACTGCCATCACAATTCTCGTGGTGCAGTATGGTTGCAATATGATGAGCAGTTCAGAATGAGAGCTGCACAAGACCGCTATCTATCCTAGAGACCCGTACAATCTGAGCTGTGGGCAGATGTAATGGTGGGGGCCTCCCCTATGAGCCATTGTGACAATAGGTTTTTGCCCATGGTTACACAGCTGAGAGGGCAAAATGTGAGGCCTAGCATGGGAGAAAAAAAGCAATTTGGTGTTTGCTGGGACTTCAATGCAGGTAAGTGCAGGAGACAACCCTGCAGGTTTGAGCACAAGTGCAACACCTGCAGGGGAAATCACCCCAGTGCTTCCTGTGTTAGAGGTAGGAGGTCAGGAGTCGGGGGCACACCCCAGCCATTATCACCAGGAGAGAAAAGCACCGTCACCAGTTAATGTGGAGGCACTGGTAGCATGGCTCCGGATATACCCCAACAGGGACTCAGCCTCTTATATATTCAATGGTTTTTCTATGGGTTTTCGCATCCCTTATTCAGGTCCCAGAGAGTATAGTTATGTGCCTAATGCTCGTTCTGTGAAGGATTTGCTGGCTATAGTAAGGGACAAGCTGGCTAAAGAGGTTGCAGCGGGAAGGATTTCAGGCCCTCACAATCACTTCGTTTATCCCCTCTGGGTGTGGTGCCCAAGAAGGCCCCAGGGGGGTATAGGTTAATCCACAATTTATCTTACCCAAAGGGGGATTCCATTAATGATGCCATAGACCCAAATCTAGCATCTGTTAAGCATCTCCTTTGACTCAGCAGTTAAGATGGTCAGGGTGTTAGGCAGGGGAGCACTGTTGGCAAAATGTGATATAAAATCCGCCTTCAGGTTGCTCCCGGTACACCCAGATGACTTTGATCTCTTGGGTTTTCAGTTCGAAGGAAAGTATTATTTTGACAAAGCCATGCCAATGGGGTGCTCTATTTCCTGTTCAGCTTTTGAAACATTTAGCACCTTCCTGCATTGGTGTGCTGTCAAGAGGTCAGGCAATACTGCAATCACCCACTACTTGGATGATTTTTTGATAGCTGGAGCTCCCAATTTGTCAAAATGTAGTGATACTTTAGCCGTCTTTCAGGGTTTAATAGCAGAGTTGTGAGTTTCTTTAGCAGAAGAAAAGACAGAGGGTCCTGACACATGGCTTACTTTTTTGGGGATCGAGATGGATACCATTGCTGGGATATCTCGGTTACCTAATGACAAGCTAATGGCTATGAGGGAGTTAGGTCAATGATGGGGAAGCATAAGGCTACATTTTATAATAATAATAATAATAATAAGTTTTATTTATAACCCGCCCCTCTGCTCGGCAATCGGGGCGGCGTACATCAATTTAAAAATACAATAGGTAAAACAATTCCTGCCCCCCCACCTCCCACCCACCCACCCACCCCTTAAAACAAAATTAAACCATTAACAAGTTAAAAATAAAGCCGAGATAAAATACAAACAATTAAATCTATCCAGCCAGGTAGCTAGTTGGATAGTGATGTTTGAGGATCACCTGCTAAAAAGATTCCAGCTGACAACAGTTTCAGCATTAAGTCTTCACCGAGCCGGGCAGTTATTCCAGGAAGGCCTGCCGAAAGAGATCCGTCTTTACTGCCTTTTTAAAGGCAGTAAGAGTAGTAATAAGACGGATCTCGTCCGGCAGGCCATTCCAAAGCCTGGGAGCGGTCGCGGAGAAGGCCCTCTGGGAGGTCTGTGAAAGCCTGGTCTTTATCGGCTGCAACAGGTTCCTCCCAGAGGACCGCAGGGCGCGGGGGGGATTGTACGGGCAGAGGCGGTCCCTAAGATAAGATGGACCCAAGCCATGTAGGGCTTTAAAGGTTAAAACCAACACTTTGTACTGCGCCCGGAAACTAATTGGCAGCCAGTGGAGGGATTTTAGCACAGGTGTTATATGCTCCCTCCTCGATGTTCCAGTAATCAACCTGGCTGCCATATTTTGGACTAATTGCAGTTTCCGAGTTAAGCACAAGGGTAGCCCCATGTAGAGTGCGTTACAGAAATCTAGACGTGAGGTTACCAGAGCATGTACCACGGTTTCCAGGTCCCTTCTATCCAGATAAGGGCGCAGTTGGCGTATCAGCCGAAGCTGATAGCAGGCGCTCCTGACCACCGCATTCACCTGACTAGTCATGTGAAGCGATGAATCTAGGAGCACCCCCAGACTGCGAACACAGTCCTTGGAGGAGAGTGTGACTCCATCCAGGACTGGAGACTGTATTCCCAAATCAGGTTTCGGGCCCGTCACTGTCAGTACCTCTGTTTTGTCTGGATTCAGTTTCAGTCTATTTTTCCTCATCCAATCCATTACCGCTCTGAGACAGGCGTTAAGAGGAGAGACGCCATCTGAAGTCTGAGCTGATGATCTGGTCATGGAGAGATATATCTGGGTGTCATCAGCGTACTGATGGCACCGAGCTCCATGCCTCCGAATGATCTCCCCCAGTGGCTTCATATAGATATTAAACAGCATCGGGGACAGGATGGCACCCTGAGGGACGCCACAATTAAGCTCAATTTTGGATGAGCAACTGTCCCCGAGCCTCACCCTCTGGGATCTGCCCGAGAGGAAGGAACGGAACCACTGCAATGCAGTGCCTCCAATTCCCAACTCTCTCAGGCGATCCAAGAGGATGGCATGATCAATAGTATCAAAGGCCGCTGAGAGATCCAAGAGCACTAACAGGGTCACACTACCCCTGTCAATACTCAAGCGGAGGTCATCAGTCAGAGCAACCATGGCAGTCTCCACTCCATAACCTGTCCTGAAGCCGGTTTGAAATGGATCAAGATAATCAGTATCATCCAAGATCTCTTGGAGTTGGGAAACAACAGCCCTCTCAATCACTTTGCTTAAAAAAGGAAGCAAAGAGACTGGTCTGTAATTATTTCTATCCAGGGGGTCCAGGGAAGGCTTCTTCAGGAGTGGCTTAACGGCCGCTTCCTTCAGACAAGATGGTACCATACCTTCCCTGAAGGATGCATTGATTGTATCCCGAAGGAAAACTTTCAATCCCTTACAGGCTTGTTAAATTTAGCATGTAAGGTAATAGTTCCAGGATGAGCATTTTGCGCATGACTTTATAGAGCCACTAAAGGAGTTTCTATTCCACACCATCATATAAGAATCACCAAAGGGATCCATGAGGACTTGAAGATCTGGAAGTCATTTTTGGAACAATTCAATGGGATGTCATTCTAGAGGTCTGAAATGCTGCTGAGGGCAGATTTTCAGGTGCACTCTTGATGCTGCTGGTGCCCAAAGATTTGGAGTTTATTGGAATGGGCAGTGGGCTGCTGAGGCCTGGCCTCCGGCTTGGACAGAATGCAGTCTGACCAGAGACCTGGCGTTTTTGGAACTTTTTCCTATAGTTGTGGCGGTACACTTATGGGCAAATCAATTTGCAAACAAGACCATCTGGTTTTGGTGTGACAACCAGGTGGTGGTTCAGGTAGTAAATTCTCAGTCCTCCAAGTCCTCAAGGGTGATGAACTTGGTTAGGGCCATGGTAACTCAGAGCTTGATGTTCAATGTTTTATTTCAAGCTCACCATGTGCTGGGTTTGCTTAACCTAGAGGTAGGCAACCTAAGGCCCGGGGGTTGGATGCGGCCCCCCTGAGGACTTTGGACAGGTCCCAGGCCTCTCCTGCTGTCGCTGCCACCGCTGCCGCTGCCCGCCATAATGATATTGATTATTGTTGTTATTACTTGTTCTTGGGGTTTTCTTGGCAAAATCTCCACAGGGGTTTTGCCATGGCTTTTCTGGGGCTGAGAGAGTGTGCATGCATATTTTTTAAATTTTATTTTTTCTTTAAAAAATATTTTTATTTTTATGTATTTATGTATTTATGTATTTATTTATTTTTGGTGCTTTGGCCCCCCAATTGTCTGAGGGACAGCAACCTGGCCCCCGGCTCACAAAGTTTGCCTACCCCTGGCTTAACCCTTTGGCAGATGCCCTCTCTCGTTTTCAGTTCTCCAGGTTTCGACAGCTGACACTCGAGGCTTTGGCGCACCCATTGGAGGTACCAGCTCTTCTATGGACCCTTGGAGACTAGAAATAGACAAGGTGATCCTTCAGTCTATCACCCCATCTACACACAAGTCTTATCAGGCAGCTTTGAATACATTTATACAGTTTTTGTTGGAATTAGGGGAGGTGGAGGTCTGGCCCATTAAGGTGGACCTCATTCTTCACTTTATAGTGTATAGTAGGCAAATGGGTTTGTCTCCTGTTACTATCAGGGGCAGGTTGGCTGCCCTGACCTTTTATTCCAAGGCTAGCGGTTATCATGACCCTACTGTAGATTTTAGGGTTACGAGAGCTTTAGGGGGTTGGACTAGAGAATCTCCTGTTGTTAAGGACACTCCCCTCCCAATAACTGGCCCAGTTTTAGTAAAATTATGGCAACACTTTGCCAATACTTGTTTTTCACTTGAGGAATTGGCTTTGTTCAAAGCCGTGTTCACTATAGCTTTTTTGCGGCCTTGAGAATTAGTGAGCTTGTCCCTTGCTCCCGCAATGATCAATCTGGTAGGGCATGTTGATGGATGGATGGAGGTGCAGGCTTGTGTGTGTGTGTGAAGATAAAAGACCAAGCAGCAGGGCAGTCCATGCAGCAAGTCTGCTTGTCTAGCAGAGATCACCGGCATGCATGCAGATTTCCAAGCTTCTAGCAAAAGGCTTTATTATAGAATAGCATATGCAAGGTAAAAACTACAAAGTCCAGCAAAACACCACTTTAGCCAGATGTGGCTAACAGGAACAAAACTATAATTCCTTAATGCTACATTGTGAAAAATTAGTCAATCTACAGCTTCTGCAAAAATAAAGAAACTTAATCCATACTGTTGAAAAGTTAAAACAGACTGACTCCTATGCCTGAAACACAATTCCCAGCCCAACTTTTCTCCACCTCTTTGGGTATTACCCTCCAGGTTAATTGGTTGATCTGTACCTGACGTATGTTAACCAAACCCCGTGTTGTTCATCTTTTACCACATGATCTATTTTCCCAAAACATCTTTTATTATTGTATTCACTGTATAAACAAGATCTCTTTCCCATGTATTCCATCTTGTTGTCTCCACTTGTTTTGTCTTTTCAAACACCTGGACTGGTTGTTGTGCTAGGCCTAGAAGCATATTCTCATCATGGAAAAATACAGACACACATCTTTACATTTCAACATTGACTATATATCCCATCAAAAATCCTAACAGGGCACTCCTTCTTTCAGATGTCATATTATTAGAGAATGGGATTCAAATTTTCATCAGGCATTTTAAGACCGACCAGTTAGCTAAAGGTCAGTCTATTACCTTAGCTAAGGTACCTGATGGTCAGATCTGCCCTGTCCTGACACTGGCAGATTACATAAAGGCTAGACCAAATCCACCAGAATATTTGTTTGTGCATACATCAGGTATGCCTCTAACTCAGTTTCAGTTTAGGGCGGTTTTGAAGGAGACTTTGAGGTGAGCCAACTTACCTCCTACTCACTTTTCTTCTCATTCTTTCTGTATTGGTGCAGCGAGTGCCGCGGCTGTTCACAGGCTAAGTGATTCCAATATTCGCCGAATTGGCTGGTGGTGATCGAAGGCATTCAAATCTTTCATACGCACTTCATGTAACTGTCCAATTTATGTTAAAACTAATTGACCTTATTTGTCATTTCATAGCAGGCTTCTTCTGTGGAAAGATCTGGATAGTGGGCCACAGTCTAGTGTTCTGGGCAGAATGCCATATAGTGGAACAACGGCACGACCCCAACGTGGGATTGGCGAACATTGGCAGCCTGAAATGGTTTGGTCACAGGGGCATGCAATGGGGAGCCTTACTTCCCATGATTATTGAACTTTTAAGGATCTGTCCACACCCCCGGGTTTTAGTAATACACCTGGAAGAGAATGACCTAGTCAAAATTCCGTGTCTCCAGCTTGTGAAGCAAATGGTGAAGGACTTGCAGGAGAAAAGGAAGCTTATTCCTGGCACTATCTTGCTATGGACCAAATTACTTCCAAGACATAGCTGGCCCGGGGCCCATAAAGACGCTGCCATTAATGGTGCATGATGTTGGCTCAATCGTTCTGTGTCTAAACAACTGACCAGATTGGGCATTTTTGTAATTGACCACATCGGCATTTAGATATCCATGCCTCAGCTGTACAGGGGTGATGGGGTACACCTCTCTTCTGAGGGTTCCGAGGTTTATGTGCAGTCACTTTCTGAGCACATCAAGAAAGCGGTCTGTGGGGGGGAGGGGATGCCAAGCTAGGCTGGCCCCCTCTTGTGGTGGGTAATGACCGCCTACCCACAGAAAAATAATTGGCTAATTAAAATTTGATTGGGATTAGTTAGGCTAAATTAAATTAGGGGAAGTGATGTCAGTAGTTAAGTTCATGATGTCATTAATTTGGTTATGTCATATAAAGACATATGACGCCATTTCCGGTTGGGAGGGGCAAATTTGATTATTATTGTTATTTACATGCTTTGTCACATGAGGTGAGGGACCACCCACTTGGAATTGGTTACACCTTCACATACAGATGTGACAAAGCATTATGTATTTAATTGCAAATTGTTTTGTAAACCCTGTACAGCAAAATAAAGTTGTGGCCTGTTTATACCCATAAGAGGCATTGCTTGTCCTTTGTGCTGGTGCAATGTAGAGAAGTCAATAAAGTAAGGGGGAAAAATAGAGTCTGAAAAAGAGCAGAGGGAATGTGCGAGATGTTGGAGGCCTATATGTTTTCTGTCTCAGAAGCTGATGCTTCTGCTGGCTATAAATCAAAATATTTACCTATAACATTCATTGTTTCTTCTAAAGCAAGTTTAATATAAAACAATTATAGGTGATATCTACTTAAGAAATAACAATATTTTTTTTTAAAAAAAATGGTCAGTTTGTACATTCCATTCAAAAATAGAAAATATCTATTTGATTGTTTATAATGTATAGATAACTAGGTTTTCTTCTCTCTTAGTGAAACCTGGCTTGTTTTTCTCAGAGAAAACTTGCACATTACATTCTTTTTTCTTAAAAAATGAATGTAGTATTCGAAAATGTGCTGACTGTTTTGTTGCTGGTTCTACAGACCAACTAGTACTACATGCATTTTGGACACACTGAGTCACACAGCCATCCTACACAGAAATCTCAAAATAAACTCCAAAGAGAGCAGTCTATTCTTATTTTAATAAACAAGAGTTTTATACAACTTTTTTTCTCTCTTTATAAATCATATACATTGCAGAAAACATAGTGTATGTGGATGGGAGGATTTTGTCATCATGGTTTCCTATCAGAATCAAAGAGTTAATAAATTCTCATAGTGCAGTCTTATCTTGCACTATCTAGCCATCTGAAATTGTTAGATGTGCAAAAAAATTTTTGGGGAACAATGAGATTCTTTTTCAACTCTACTTGTTAAGTGCCCTCAGCTTGACTTTGACCCCTGTGAATGAGGCATCTCCAAGAATCCATATCTTCAAAGGACCTGCTCACTTCCTGCAAACATAGGGCCATGCCCGTTTGATTGATATATCATCTCAAATGAGTACATTTTCCTTCTTTATTTTTTATTCTGTATTGAGTTTTATGTACTGTCCAGTTCTCACACCCATACACAGTGATAGGAAATACAATTGCATGAACAATCCTCACTTCAGTGTTCAATTGTATACCTTTGAACTTTAGGATTTTGCCTAGTTCTTTCATAGTTGCCCTTCCAAGTCCTAGACTTCTCCTGATTTCTTGGTCAATGATGGATCCAAGATATGGGAAGTCTTTGACAACTTCAATTTTCTTTAATAATAATAATAATAATAATAATAATAATAATAATAATAATAATAATAATTTTTATTTATATCCCACCCCTCTGCCAGGCAATCGGGTGGCGTACAACATTATAAAATTTCAAAACAATAAATCACATGAAATTCCATCAAACCAACTCCCACCCATCCATCCCCCAAAAAATATGCTAAACAATTTAAATAAGATTAATTAAAAGTATACAATTTAGAAATACATAATTCCTGCCATTGTGGGCCTCCGAGGGCTGCAAGCTGGCAAAAACAGTCCTCCGAGGCCATAGGACGCTGTTGCTCGTCATGTAGTGCCGGTGGAAGGTGGAAACCACCCGCGCTCCAGGGAGGCTTGCCGACACAGCTGATGCAGGGCTCACAGGAGGGAAGGTGTTGGGCGGGATGCTGGCCTCCACCTGTCTTCCTGGGCTGCCCTGCCCGTGGAGAAGGTGGAAACTGGGCGGCTGTTGAAGCTACCGTCCGCAGCTCCAGGGAGGCTTGCCGACACAGCTGATGCAGGGCTCACAGGAGGGAAGGTGTTGGGTGGGATGCTGGCCTCCTCCTGTCTTCCTGGGCTGCCCTGCCCCTGGAGAAGGTGGAAACTGGGCGGCTTTTGAAGCTACCGCCCACGGCTCCAGGGAGGCTTGCCGACACAACTGATGCCGGGCTCACAGGAGGGAAGGTGTTGGGCGGGATGCTGGCCTCCGCCTGTCTTCCTGGGCTGCCCTGCCCCTGGAGAAGGTGGAAATTGGGCGGCTTTTGAAGCTACTGCTCGCGGCTCCAGGGAGGCTTGCCGACACAGCTGATGCCGGGCTCACAGGAGGGAAGGTGTTGGGTGGGATGCTGGCCTCCGCCTGTCTTCCTGGGCTGCCCTGCCCCTGGAGAAGGTGGAAACTGGGCGGCTTTTGAAGCTACCGCCCGCGGCTCCAGGGAGGCTTGCTGACACAGCTGATGCCGGGCTCACAGGAGGGAAGGTGTTGGGCGGGATGCTGGCCTCCACCTGTCTTCCTGGGCTGCCCTGCCCCTATATTGAATTTGTGAATATTCTTCATGGTCTATATTGAATTTGTCTATATTGAATTTGTGAATATTCTCCATAGTCATTATTTTAGTTTTTCAATATTCAGAATTAAACCTGCCTTTGCATGTTCTTATTGGACTTTCCTTGGTAATTGTTCCAAGTCTTTATTATTTTTTCGCTAGTATTATGGTGTCATCTGCATATCTTAGGTTGTTGATATTCCTTTGTCCAACCTTCACTGCTCCTTCCTCTGAATCTAAGCCTGCTTTTTGTAAGATAATTCCATGTATAATTTGAACATATAGGGTGATAAGATGCCTCCTTTTCTAACTTCCTGTCCAGTTGGGAACTGTGGTACTCTGTTTCTCGGTATTCTGTTCTAACTGTAACCTCTTGTCCTGTGTACAGATTATGCAGCAGGACAGCTTTGTGTGACCTATATAGTCAAATGTTTTGTTATTGTCTATAAAGTACATGCTAATTTTCCTCTAGAATTCTCTTGTGTGTTTAATTATCCATTGTATGTCTGAAATTTGATCCCTTGTTCTTCTTCCTTTCCAAAACCCCACTTGCACTGTGAGATTTCTCTATCCATGTATGATTGGAGTCTACACTGCAGAGTTTTGACCATAATTTTGCTTGCATGGAAAATTAGTGCTATGGTCCTATACTTGCTGCAATATTTTATGTCCCCTTTTTGGACGATAGAGATGTTTCTAGTCTGTGGGCCATTGTTTTATTTTCCACATTTGCTGGGAAATTTTAGTTAGAACTAAAGTTGATTCTGGTCCAAAACACACTGCAGAAATAATCCAGTTGAGAGCATTTTAATTGCCTGGCTAAATGCTAGGGAATTCTGGGAACTGTAGCTTTGTGAGACATTTAGCCTTCTATGTCAGAGAGCTCTAGTGCCACAATAAACTACAATTCCTAGGAATTGAATTTATTACTTTTTCACACACAATCAACTTTCACACAAATGTAATGACTCAAATGCGATGTGGAAAATGTATAACTGTCAATATGAAGATGTTTAGATATGTTTTGTTAATAACATTTATAAAAAAAAAACTAAATAAAAATAAATCACATGAATATCCCACAAAAGTGGGATTGTTTTCAGGCACATTGGGTGACTTTGGCATTACCCCAACATTAATCCATGAATAAAGCAGCAAAATCGTACCACTTTTTATATTAGGAAAAATCCCAAAAATAAAAAGTGGCATAATTTTGCTGCTTTATTCATGGATTAATGTGATTTGTGGGATATTCACAGATTTAAACCCCGTTTATTCATGGGATTTGGGTTCTTCTCTACCATGTGATAAACTCCTATGTTTTGCCATGTATTATGTTCTTCTGCTGATCATATTACCTCTTTACTCTTGATTTGAATTTCACTTTTATTTCACTGATCTTGTGAAACAAGTCTCCTGTTCTTCCTTTTTCTGTTGTTTTCTTCTATTTCTCTGTAATGATTATTTTAATTATTTCCTTTGTCTTTACATACTATACATTGGACAGTTTCATTCATGAATCTGGTTCTATTCTTGTATTCCTTTCCTTTTGTTTCTCATCTGTCTTTCTTGTTTATAATGTTTTGAATCTTCTCTTTTTTTTAGCTACAAATAGCATCTTTCTACATTCCTCTTTGAATATGTCTCTTGCTTTTAATCATGGATCATCTGGTTCCTTGTTAATTATGTGTAGTAGTGTAAATCTATTTTTCACATTATCTTTGAACTTTGCTGGGATATTCTCCAGGCCATATTTTGGCATTCTGATTGGTTTGGTGTTTTTCTTTTACTTTATTCTAATTTTTGATATTAGCAATTCATGGTTTGTGCCACAATCTGCTCCTGGCCATGTTTTCACAGAAAGAATGGAGCTTCTCCATCGTCTGCTTCCATTTATGTACTCTATCTGATTTTTGAATTGGCTGTCTGGTGATGTCCATGTGTATAGTCTTCTCCCTGGTTGTATTAAGAACGTATTTGCTATGAATAAATTATTGGCCTTGAAAATCTATCCATCACTCTCCAGCTTCATTCTTATTCCTAGTCCAAATTTTTGTGTAGTCTTTGATTCTTCTCGGCTTCATACTTATGCATTCTAATCATCTATGGTTAAGAAGAAGTCCTGTTCAGTGTGTTATCAATCTCTTCTTGCACTCTGTCTTAGAATCTCTCAATTTCTTCCTCCTCTGCCTCAGTGGTTGGCACATATACTTGGATTATGATAACGTTGATGGGTTTTCCCTGAAGCCTTATTGACATAAACTGATCTGACGTTCTGTTATAACCTTTGACTGATTTTGCTATGTCTCTTCTTCATATTAATGCCATCCCATTCTTTCTTGTCTTTTCATTTCCTGAGTTATTGTCCAACTTAATTTATTGTCCAATTTCCAGTGCTATTGTTCAACCAAAAATGTCCCATTCCTGTCCATTTTTGTTTACTCACTCCACATATTGCTATGTTTATACATTCCATTTCTTGTTTTACTACATCTAGCTTCATACTTTTTACATTCCTATTATGATTCTTCGTACATTCTTTTTTGTGTCTTAGCCATCCTACTTTTTGATTCCTCTTCTGACTGAGACCTTTTGTACCCTTGGCCATATCTCTTTTTTGTGTGCCCTTCAACTTTACTACATACTACATTTTGTTTCTTTCATGAGACACTTTGAGATCTCCTGTGGTGAGCAAATGCTTTGATTTCCCTGAAACCTTAACATTTAGCCTTAACAAGCTTGTTTTATATCTACAATTAATTTAAATGATTTTCAAAATGCAAAATAAAAGCTACTGTGAATTTGAGTTTCAAGCATCAGTCCTGTAGGAGTTGAACTACCTTCAGGCATCAGATCATATGACTTTTCCTTTGACATTCAGCATCCTCCAAGCAACTATTTATTTCCTCGCTGACAACCTGAATAGCCAGCTAAATTGTCAAGTGAAATGAATTATGAAGTTACAAATAGTAATAATACTATGTTCCCAAGGCATTTTGAGGACAAAATGGCTCACATTCTCCTCAATTTTAGCTTTACCATCACAGCTGCTAAATCATGTGAGGTATCCAAAGTATTGGTTTGTCCATTTTAGTGTTATGTGTATGTGGTGGCTCATCTGCACATCACTAAAAATCCAGGTTATCCTGTGTCTGGTTCTCACATGAAATGCATTTGATTTTTCCTGGAGCAAGCCCAATTTTTTTTCTGTCTGAGGGTGATAACACAGGTTAAAACTAAAGCCAGCATTGTCCCAAGGTTTCTTAAATAACCTTTTCTTTTTCAAGCTATAATTGATGTGTTTGCCATATTACAGGTTAGAGGAGATGAACTTGCTGGAAAAGGCATGTCAGCAGTGTTGTGGTTTTTTTTTGTTTGTTGTTCTTGTTGTTTTGTTTTTTTGCTATCATTTGGTGCTGCCAGAATTGAATCCACTTCTTTTCTTCTGTTTCTAGAAATGAAGTAGACATAATTTTGCCTTCCTTAACATTTATGTGTGAACATTCCCATATTCACAGAGTTACCTGGATATCCTTGACATTTTAAGTGCTGCTTTGCTTGGTTTCTTATTATGAGAAATTTAGTTTTTATGTGTCATTGCTTTTAACATGTACTCCATGGGAAGCCTGTTATAGGTCTCCCAAACATATTGGAAAACAGAAAGTCTACAATAGCTGCAGGTGAGCCACCCAAATGTATGTATTTATACATAAATAAACCTGTTGTAACCTGTTAAATGTTTAAGAAACACAAGCAGACTGTGGCTTAAGCAAACTAGGGAGGAATACCTCAGGAAAAGATATGCAGAAGCAATATTTGAGGTGAATATTTGACGTATTTGTTGTGTTTTTAGAATTGAGGAAACTGATAATCTGAAAGGCACTGGGGAGTATTTTGTCTAGCTGTTTTAACCATTTCTCCAAGCAATTATTTAAAATGTATTTTTGTCACATGGAGGGACAGGAGCAAGAGTGGGTAATGTCTGAGAACTGAGAACCTATTTATCTCTTGAGCTATCACACAATGTCCAGAATCGTATTTGGTTTACTAAACCATATGGTTGCACTTTCTCCAAGGTCACATGGGTAGTGAGAAAAAACAAACAAAATCAACTGAGCAACCTATTTGTTCCAATGTCATGCTTCCTTCATTGCCTCTACCTATAGTTAGATAGGCATAGTGAATCAACAATATTCTTCGCAGTTCTTCTTGATTATTAACATGTTACCTGTCAGTGTTCAATAGGAATGGTCTCATCCATTGAATATTCTTTAATGAAGTCCTTCAGAATACTGAAGATACAATGTGTTGAGATCCAGAATGCCAAAATCTGAAACAATTCAAAACTTTTTTTCATGGGTGGCTGAGATAATGATACATTTGCATTCTTATGGTTCAGTATATACAAACTAATGGCTGATTGTTTGGCAACCTAACATCTAGAAAAATCTAAAATCCAAAACAAATCTGTTCCTAAGCATATTGAATAATGGAGAGTTATACCACCAGCATATAATATGAACCTGTGCAGGTAGGCCACTTTGGGTGGAGGGAATTCTAGGAGGAATCAAGAATTCTTTTTTTCTTATATTTAGCCCCTTCCTTGCCAGATGTACATAGAAAGTTGTGATAAGGTGGTACAGAGCAGCAAGAATAATCATTGAATAGTTAACGATGTAGTTCTATTGTTTGCAGTTTACAAGGTGGTTGAGTATGGCTTTTTTCCTTCTTATCCTTTAAAAAGCAAAAGCATGTGCCACTCCAAGTGGTGTATCTGGTAACCCCAGCCAACCCAAATCACTGTCATTTAAACATGCTTTTAAAATTTGGCTGGAAATGCCCTTGGGGAAAAAATGACACTATACAATGATGAAACTGGATTTCTCTTGTCTGTATTCTCAATAAACCAGATATTTTTACTATAATAGCAACATATAATATAACCAGACAGTTTAATACATAATATTCTTTCTCAGAGGTACTACAGGTTTACTTGCACCATTTTCTTTTATTCTCACATACTTTCTGGACTGGATTGCAAAATAACCTCCAGCACTTTTCTCCAAAGCATATTTCTTCAGAATTTCCCTTTCTTATAGATTCTTGACTCAGTATGTTTTACTGAAGGCAGAAAAAAGTTTTTTGTACAAATATGCTGGAAAAGAACTCAGGCATTATAGCATCCTTCACTGCCTCTCCCTGCTTGCTGCTATTTCCCTCATATTCTTCTCCCCTACCTTCTATTAGTCTTTTTTTCACACTTTTATACACTGTCTAGGTTACAAGTCTTCTGCTGTTGCTGAAACATATTTGAGAGAGTTACTTGTGCAGCAAAAACCTTGGACCTAAAAAGACTCAGCTACTGAACTGTTGTATGAAGTGTGGGAACTAAGAAAAATTTCAACTTCCCTGATCTTCCCAGACTCTCTTTTTAACCTATACTGTCTTCCTATCATGTTGAAATTCCTTAAAGGCCATGTAAGTCTTCTGTGTAAAAGTCCAAGTTTGTTTTCTCTTTAGAAAAAAAAAAAACACACAGTGAAGTCTATATGACCATACTAGGTGTTATCAATAAAACTGAAACTAATACTCCATTTCCACATATAGGTTTACTAGTTCCAACTATCATATAAGATATCTGACCAGTTATTGTTAGAGTAGGCCTATTGTATCTAACACTTTTAAAGTTTCAAAGGAACATTTCAATTCCAGATTTTTCTCCATTAAAAGATTCATTTTTCTCCATCAAATAAAATAATTCATAAGTAATTATTGTGACTATATCACTGTAAATTATTCTGAATCAATCAAACAATCAGATAACTATCCTACAGGGTAGTGTAAATCTATATAAGTTGCATTTACAAGGATGAATATTGTAAGGTTTTTTTAGGGCAGAAATGTCAATCCTCTGCCTCATAGGACAGGACCATGAATTACTTGCCATAGGCAAATTGTCCAAAATAGCTTCTTGTCCTAATTCAGGCTTTCAAAATAATATAACAGGACTTTTACCACCAGCATATAATCATGAGCTAATGTAATGCACAGGTTGAGAGACCAAGCAATAGAACAGGAAGTCTCAGGGCCTTTGCAGACTGCTAGAAATAGTGCAAATTGAGTCCACTTAACTGTCCTGGCTCAGTGCTAGGAAATCATGGGAACTGTATTTTTTTCTCAGACATTGAGCCTTCTCTGTCAGAGAGCTGTGGTGCCACAATAAACTACAGTTCCCATGATTCCCTAGCACTGAGCCAGGGCAGTTAAAGTGGACTCAATTTGCACTATTTCTGGCAGTCTGCAAAGGCCCCCCGTTAAGTCATCTTTAGATGCCCTCAGGGCCTCTACAGACAGCCCTTTGCACCATCTCGGAGGCAGGGAAGGGGAGGGGCTTCTGCACGCCGGCCACCCAACCCCTCCCTGAAGACATTCTGACAGTGCATGCCATAACACATGCCACACACCATCAGAACGTCTTTCCAGTGCAGTGTCTTGAGGAGCTGTGCCAGAAAGGGTGCAGAAGAGCCATGCGGCGCCTCTTTGGGTGTCCTTTTTGCTGGCTCTGAAAAGATTGGCATTTTGCCACTCATTTCAGAGCCGGCAAAAGTGAGGATCTGGGCCGCTGAATGTGGTAGCAGTGGCCCCAATCCTCCACTTCCCAGGGTGACCCAGGGCCACCTGTCTGCATCCCCCCTGAATTTTGACACAAGCTACACCCCACACTCATTCTGCAACCCCTTCTGTAAAGACTCACCAGAACCTGTTCAGACTGCTAACAATAATGTTGGCAAGATTTGGAGCTCATGATTGTTCATAACACCATACATCAGAATTCTTTCATTTTCATTCATCCTAGGTTTTCTTCATGCCATCAAAGGTCCCACTGAAGTGTATGCATAGACCCATTAACTTACTGTCTAATAAATATGATGCAGACTGGTTAGGACAATCTGTTTGCTTGGTGTAAATAACGTGTTCTGTTGCAGCAAGTAGCATCAGGTAGCCATTTTCCCCACCACCAGTCCTATTGTTTGGCAGCTTCCTCTAACTGATGGAACAAGGCAAGCTCCAGGTGTGGTAAACAACACATAGTACTTTGAATAGATGACAGAACTGGGACAGAGAAAGGAAGAAGCTTCAGCTCCCTCTGCTCTCAGTATGAAATGTAGCTAAGTCCTTCATGCTGCAGCATTGCCAACCTACCCCAGTTGTCTATGACTACACATGACTCACTATTTTTAATTTCAAAAATTTATACTTTTAATCCCATTGCATTCTGCCCACACTAATTCATTTTAGACATTCCTCAGGGAGTACATTTCTTTTTTTACATTTGCTTCCTATGCCAATAGGAAGAAACTGGATGCTGTGATGGGATAAAAGCAATGAAAACACAATTGGAAAAATTGTTTGAGACTCTCCATTAGTAGGAACCATACCACTTTATTCTACACAATACAAATGTGATTCCTAGGAAGAAGGGCAAGGCATTTTAAACCAGCACTGTGCTTTGAAACCTCTTGAGAGTTCTTCTCCAGAGATTTAAGCCAGTTTGAAATAGTTACTATCATTTTCTGTGAATAATTTTCTCCATCAGAGTGAACATTCTACTTCATGACTGGAAAGCTGAGTTTTAGATAGACAGGAATCTGGCAAACAGCAAATTCTTATCTGACCTTAAGACCTTATTTTCTGTCAAATATAGGTATCTGTGTGTTTAAGTGGTGGACTAATTAGATGTATTTTTTGTCTGTATTTCTGCAAAAGGAAACTCTGACAAATATAGAAAAGCTGAAATCAGGATTCATGAGCAATATGTTTGTAAAATGTCTGCATTTGTCAGTGCCCCCCTTTTTTTAATGCACCAAGAACACTTCTACAGGCACTTCCACCATCCCTTCAGTGTCTCCCATCCCTTCAGTATCTCCCTTTAACATTATTTTTTTTTTGGGGGGGGAACCCAAAATTATAACCTGATAATACTATCTGAACAAAAGACAAGAATGCCCTCCCATCTTTATTAACTGCTTCAGCTGAATTAATTTTTTTTTGCACACAATGTATACACAAATGCACAAGCATATGAAAGACTGCCTCTTTGACCATAAGTCCCCTCCCCATTATATGTGTCAGGAATAAATAAGACCTACAAATTGTAAAATACTTATAGGGGGGTTGCAGACTGCCAGAAATAGTGCAAATTGAGTCCACTTTTAGGGTTAGGGCTAGGGTTAGGGAATCATAGGAACTGTAGTTTATTGTGGCACCAGAGCTCTCTGACAGAGAAGGCTCAATGTCTCAGAAAAAAATCCCATGATTCCTTAGCATTAACCCTAACCCTAAAAGTGGACTCAATTTGCACTATTTCTGGCAGTCTGCAACCCCCCATAATCAAGCTCTTCACCTTGATCCTACACAACCGCTAGAGAGAAGCAGCAGCAAAAACCTGGGACAATCACCTTCTCTTTTCACCTGCATCCTGGACAAAATCAAAAATTGAGATAAAGTGTGTGACATACTCCTATCGGGGCATACCACTTCAGATTGTAGATGAAATATGTCATGTTTGGATGTTCATGGACACTTCTATGTGGAAAGCCAAGGCATCAAGGAAAACAAAGCTACATCCCATTTCAGTTTCTCCTACTCAGTTCCTTCTCAGGACTGGAATGGAAGAAAAGAAAGGAGCTTGGCTGGGATCCTGTTTGATAGTCCCAACTAGAGTAGAACCTTTCAATCAATTGTTAAATTATTAGACAATATATAAGTATATCTAATTGATTCAATTGATCTATTCTAGTTAGGACAAACAACAAGATTTAGGCCATTAAACTGTTGCATATGTTCCACCTAGCAATGTCCCATAGTTCTAAGGTTGTTTGAAAATGTCAAACAAGGATATAGAGGCTTCAGAAAATATGAGGTTGAAGCTCTTTAAAAAACAGTTGAAGGGATGCACATTCCTCAACATCAGATAAATAATATATAGTACACTGAGCCTTTAAATGCTGCTCATTTGTATGCAAAATGGATATTATTGAAATAGAATGCTTTGCACTGACCGTGCCTTTTGGTTAGTTAGCAAACACATGACATATTACTGATCTTCTGAGCAATCTTGTTGTCCAATTAAGATTTTATACAAATCAGTAGCACTAGCATAAAGGAATGACTGTGGGAAATGAACCTAATTGGCTGATTTGTTTTCTTGTGTTAGCTATCAATAGTGATGCCTCAGGGGCAATTAAGAGCCATTATGACTTAAGGGTGAGCCAGGTGAAATGTGAGCTGACTTTTAAAAATCTTGAAGAGAACATAGCACTTTGATATTGTCTTTTGATCCCAGTATCAGTTCTCCAATGTATTACATACTGTTGACTAGTCTGCATGCCAATAGGCTATTGGGTACAAATTACTTGGGAATAAATGTGTGAATTCTGACTATAATTTCAGTGTGTATTTTAGTGTAGTTTCACCCTGGTGAAAAGTGAAATGTTTAGGATATTTATCAAGAAAATAATGGGTTGTTATTATCATTGCCATCACACTGTATCTTGATCTTCTGTACAGCTTATCAAATATCACATACTGGATGACTACAATTCATTATTTCTAGGATTGCCTTTGAAAGCAATACAGAAATATCAACAAATCTCCAAAAAAGGTAGAGAGATTGTTAATGAAGACTGGACAATTGAATAACACTCTTCTACTAATTTGATATTTGCATCTGCTGACAGTCTGCTTATGGGATCAATTCAAAGTGCAAATTTGACCTTTAAATCCTTAAATGTTAAAACACATTTAGCCCTCTTCCCATGTCTCAAGGGCAGGTTATCATCAGGAGTGTGTCCTTTCATAAATACTCCATGTGAGGTTTTAGTTATACCCCTGCTGCTACCAAATGAAGAAATTTCCACTAATCTCACCCAGTGCCACCAAATGTGAGGGTTTCCATTATCTCCATTCTGTCACCAATGTAATGACTTCCTCCTGTCCCTCAGACATAAACATTCACTAGAGGGACATCCTAGATGTCCTCATGGTTCCATGTGAGATATTATACATCTAATATTCTGACCAAATACCACCTCTCTCTTTTAGCTTCTGCAACCCAAGCTTTCTAATATAGAACATTACCAAAGGCTAAAATCCTACAATACAAAAATAATATTTTATTGACAGAATGTAACATAACAAATTAATTATTCAATACATTTAGAACTCATCTCCTAGCTAGCTCAGACCCTCTCTAACTCACCTAACTATTCAAACTGTTAAACTCCACTTGTTTCACCTTGATATGAAAGCAGCCCCCTGGGGAGACCCACTCAACTAAACCTGACAGATTACTCACTCTAACTAAATAACAGACTAATAATAATAATAATAAATTTTATTTATAGCCCACCCCTCTGCAGAGCAATCGGGGCGGGTTATAGCAATCGGGGTGGGTTACAACTACTCTCTTAATTCCTCCCCACCAACTGTCATAGTCCAGCATTATTCATACCCACTCACTTCCAACAGTCCATTCCATCCATCCATCATGACCTATGGAGAGAAGAAAGAATTTGGCAAGTCCTAGCAAACTCCAATAGGGATGAAGCAGGCATCAGCCAATCAGATTCAAGCTGGGAGTGTATAAAAGTCTAGGTAGACTCTGTTTGTGGGGGTTAAAATTAGGTTACAGTTGGAGTTGGCGGATGTAGTGTTAGAGTGAGGGATATATGTGGTCTTGGTGGCTGTTTTAAAAACAGGTTTAAGAAAGTAAAAGGAAGGACTGTGTGGGGGTCCTGGGGAAAGTTAAACACTATTTGGAAAGAGAATTGTTCAAAGTACAAAGGAAACTACATTTCACAAACAAGAACATAAAAGCAAGTGTGGTGAGGTTAATGTAACTGTAACTAAGGCGGGATGCCCTGGGCCACCCTGGGAAGCAGAGGATCGAGGCCAAGGCTGCCGGACAGTGCGGCCTTGATCCTCCCTTTTGCCAGTCTGGAATGGAGCAGCAAAATGCTGCTCCTTTCAGAGCCAGGAAAGGCTGTTCTAAGAGCTGCCACACGGCTCTTTGGTGCTCCTTCTGGCACAGGATGTCAAAAGGCTGCACCAGAAGGACATCCTGACACCGCACGCTGTGCATAACAGCACACAGCATCAGGACATCTTCGGGGAGGGGTTGAAGCGGCCAGCGTGCAGTTGCCCCTCCTTATCCCTGCCTCCAGGATGGCCCAAAGGACCCATCTGTAGAGGTCCTAAGTGGAACAGGCAAAGCAAAGCCTGAAGTATTAAGCATTTAAAACCATCTCATGACAATGATATTTTTTTATAAATAAACTTTCAAATAAAATCTTAATTCATTGTTTCAACAAAGTCTTGTCTGGAACTTTATGGCAGAAACACAGTACTAATTTTGTTCATAAAGAGTTTGGTTTAAGTCCCTAAGAAAGGTACAATAGGGGTGCAGTTTTGCACCTGAGTCGAAAGGTGGGATAACAAAACTCATTGTGTTGTTAAAAAAATAAAAGCAGTAAGGTGAAGGGGAGGTTTCTTCACACTCCTACCCAGCAGAGCTAATTGCCTTTAATAAAGAAAACACATTTTTTTCTTGGAAGAGTCCAAGACATCACACCCACATCTAAGTTGTTTAGGCGTATTATGTCTCCTTCCATAAATATCCCACCTCCAGGATATCTCCCCATCCTGAAATCCAATATTGTTTGTTAAAAATAATTTCACATCCCAGTTTTACTTTCAGTTTGGTTCCTTATTATCAGAAAGGTCTTCCTGGAATTACACACACAAGCCTGTGCATGCACACACACATATAATTTGCAAACCATAAATGTGGCAGAACACCCCTCCCCTCTCCTTCTCCTCCCTGATTCCTTGGGATGTGGGATAATTTTTTAATAAAAAATAATTAAAATTTGAGAAGTCTAAGGGCCTCAAAACACTTGGAATGCTGCAAATACCAGCAATGCCAGCAGGCTACACTTTCCACACCATTGTCTTAGCGTGAGCACCTCTGCCATCTCAAATTTATTATAATGTCTAGATCAAGAGAAGCAATAGTGTCTATTATACTTTGGTTAGGCCTCATCTGGAATACTGTGTCCCGTTTTGGGCAACACAATTGAAAAAAGGATGTTGACAAGCTGGAGTGTGTCCAAAGATGGCAACCAAAATGGTAGATTATGAAAACCATGCCTATGAGGAGTGACTTAGGGAAATGGGCATGTTTATCCTGGAGAAGAGAAGGGTAAAAGGTGATATGATGGCCCTGTTTAAATATTTCAAGGGGTGTCATATTGAAAATGGAGCAACTTTGTTTTCTGCAGCTCCAGAGAATAGGCTCCAGAGAAATGAATTCAAACTACAGGAAAAGAGATTCCCCCTAAACTTTTGGAAGAAGGTCCCGACAGTAAGAGCTGTTTGATAGTGGAACACCATCCCTCAGTATGCTGTTTCCTTCTTTGGAGGTTTTTATGCAGAGCCCAGATGGCCATCTGTCAGGGGTACTTCGGTTGTGCATTCCTTCATGGCAGGAGGTTAGACTTGATGGTCCATGTGGTTTCTTCCAACTCTATGATTCTATGATTTGAAATAATCTCATATTTCCTTGCCAAAGGATGTGGATTAGTGAGTGTACTCTCTCTCACCCTTTTTAGTGACTTTTTAGTCTGTGGAAAGTCTTCTCAAGAAAATTCTTGGGCTTCAGGCCCCTGCAAATAGATCTGAGGCCCCATTCACACATTTTTGTGCCAAGTAGATCCAGGGAGATTCAATAATGCAATACCGAATCAAAGTTCCCCCTATTGATTACCTTGATTGTATCTCTCTATGGCAATTTAACCCTGTTGGAGTTCACATTGCCATTTATATTGATTTAAAATGGAGCCACCATTACAATCGTTCTTGGTTGCTGTTTTTAAACTGCCAATCAAATAATGCACATTTACGTCACTCTGTTTGGGGGACCCCCGCCCCAGCTTCAGAAGATGGTGATGACAAGCCCATCTGAAGAACCCTTGCCAAGAAACCCATGCAATAGGTTCACCTTCAAGGGAGTCACACTGCCTCAGACTCAGAGGATGACCTAACCCAAACCCCTAGTGGCAGCGCAAAAGCAACAGTGTGCATAAGCTGTCAATTTTTAAAAAAAATAATTCACCCTCTCATCATGTTTCTAAGAGAACCCCCCACTTTTGAGTGCTCTGGGATTCAGTCATCAGCAATGCAGATGAAGTAAAGGGGACAAATTTACCTTCCTTTTCAGTCCCATGGAAAACCTTTCTCTCCTCCTCCTTTTCAGCAACAGCACCACATTTATCCCTGTTCCTTCCATCCAATCCCATGGAAAACCTTCCTCTCCTCCTCCTCCTCCTCAGCAGTAGCACCACATTTATCCCCATTCCTTCCTTCCCAGTCCCATGGAAAACCTTCCTCCTCTCCTCCTCCTCCTCCTCCTCAGCACCACATCTATTTCCAAATTCCTTCCATCTCAGTCCTATGGAAAATCTTTCTCTCCTCCTCCTCCTCCTCCTCCTCCTCCTCCTCCTCAGCACCCACTTATTCCCAAATTCTTTTCATCCAAATCCCATGGAAAATCTTTCTCTCCTGTTCCTCCTCCTCTTTCCCAATAAACCTTGGGATAGGTAAGACTTGGGAGGAGTTACACACTCTCAGCCTCAGAGGATGGCAATTGCGGACCCTGCGCGGGGCCTCGCTCCAAGGAGGTCCTCCTCAGAGAGCCGGCTTTCCGAGGAGGACCTCCTTGGAGCGCGGACCCTGCGTGGGGCCTCGCTCCGAGGAGGTCCTCCTCAGAGAGCTGGCTTTCTGAGGAGGACCTCCTCGGAACACAGACCCTGCGCAGGGCTTCGCTCCGAGGAGGTCCTCCTCAGAGAGCCAGCTTTCTGAGGAGGACCTCCTCGGAGCGTGGACCCTGCGCGGGGCCTTGCTCCGAGGAGGTCCTCCTCAGAGAAACGGCTTTCCGAGGAGCACCTCCTCGGAGCACAGACCCTGCGCGGGGCCGGCGCTCCTAGGAGGACATCCTCAGAGAGGCGGCTCTCCGGGGAGGACCTGCTCGGAGCGCAGGCGGGGAAATGCTCCCCAATACGTATTGGGGAAATGCTCCCCAATACGTATTGTCTTTTCATATTTCCGGCAAAAGCGAAATGATTCCCGTCGCGCACTTGCAATTCCCCAAAAAAACAAAATTCAAAAGATCGCGGTTCTTTCCGCATTCTGACGGGGTTCTGTCAGGGTTCTGTGTGACGTCGTGTGGACACACGGAAAAATAATATGTATTAGGTGAGGAATTCGTTTGGATTCTGTCTGCATTGAGCCCTGTGTGACAAGGTCCATACACTCTCAGCCTTGGAGGATGGTGATGGTAAGCCCCTCTGAAGAAACATAGACAAGAAACCCTGGAATAGATTTGCCTTGGGAGAAGTCACACTCTCTCAGCCAAGAAACCACCACATATTTAAATGTGGAGGATAAATAAATATAATATGTGTGCAAGAGCTTTGTTTGCACCAGCTTGGGAGTGGAGTCTGATGTGGTTTTATTTCTGAGGAAAGAGGGAAAAACAACTCCTTACCCCATGGGACTCATGCCAGGTGCAGGGTGAGGAAGAGGCGAGAGGACAGACTAATGGCAAATGCAGTGGGAGGGAAGGAAGAGGAGGGAAGAGAGAGGAAGAGGAGGAAGAGGATAGACCCATGGCAGGTGCAGGGGGGAGGAAGAGGAGGGAGGAGGAAAAAAAACCCAACCCCCATACCCCCCCCACATCTCCAAATCCATAGACCTATGGCAGGTGAAGGGGAAGGAAGAGGAGGGAGGATGGACATGAAGGAGGGAGGAGGAAAAGGGGGAAGTGAGAAGAGGAGGAAGGAGAATGCAGCAGTAAAAGCAGAGGAAGGGGGATGAGAGGAAGAGGTAGAAGAGAAGGAGGGCAGAGCAGGTCTGGTGTGGTTTTATTTCTGAGGAAAGAAGGAAAAAATGACCCCTAACCACCACCACCGATCTTTTTTTTTCAATTAAAAAATGTCAAACAAATCATGCGCACCTTTGACATATTGATGATGTGAGTATTTAAAGGTACTGTCTATTGCAGCAATGAAATAGCAAAAATGTGCATAAGCTGTCAAATTTTATTTGTTTATTTTTTAAAGTACACTAATGATGTTCCTGGGAGAATCCACTCCTTGGCTTTGGCTTTGGCTGGCAGGGAGAGAGCAAAGGGGTAGGCATGATCCACCCCCTGTGCATTAACCCCTCCCTTCCTCAGTGCCAAATTGAATCAACAGCAAGTTCCCATTTGCAGCTAGTAAAAAAAAGACTGGTACTTTTCAAAAGAACCACTGAAATCCCCGTTTCCAAAAAAAAAAAAAAAAAAAAAAAAACGGTTTAAGGGGAATTTGCACTGGAATCTCCTGAATTCAGGTCAGAAAAACCTGGTGCAAGTGTGAACAACCCCAATTTAAACTGGTTTGCAAACTAAATGTTTGACCCCTGAGTTTCATTTTTATCATTATGCAGGTTGTACTTTCAGTTTATTTATATGCTGCTGGTATTTATTTATTCTCTCACAATTTGTTCTTATCTGACCATGACTTTATTGTTATCTTATATTTTATTTTTCTAATCTTTAGTGTAGCCAGAGAACTCCAGTTACTAGATGTACTGGGAAGTTTTAAAATGTAATCAATCAAATCATGTACTTTTCATAAGGATGAATAAAAACAGAATCAAAATTTAGAGTTAAAGGAGAGAATACATTGTCTAAAAGCTTAACCTCTATGATGAATAGGGGAGAAGTCATAGTTATGGAGGAGTATTTGTATGAGTGTAAGTCTCCTTCTGTGAGCATAACATTCATTCAATTTACAGAATGAAAAGTTAGGATCCATGACATTATCTCTTTGGATGGTATAAAATTATCAAGAAGAAAAGAAACTGAATAAATTATGTCCCCGTTGTTAGCTATTTGACATCTGCAAATTCACTCTGAGTCTAGTTGTCTTGCTATATCCAACAAATTAAAAAGATAAGCAAGAGTAAAATGGGAAAGGAAAGGAATTATTATTATTATTATTTTGAAAAAAGAGATGCCTCAGTTCAAGCCAGGCGCTAACACATTGAAATCTTGGGCTGGCATAGAATGTGGTTCACACACTGCCTTGGCTGAAACTCTGCCTTACAAATTCCTCAGTTTTTCAGCAAAAAGAAGAGAAATAAAAATAAAAAAGCATTACCATTGAGAAGTATGTGTGTTGAACAGGAAAGGGAACTAGCAATGGAAACATAAATATGTCTCTAGTTGCTTGTATGCTGAAAATTAAACCCCTAAGCATTCTTAGCGTTTTTCACTAAATTTCTTCTGAAAGGTAGTAATGGGTGATTTTAGCAATTTTCTTCCCACTGTGAGAAAGTCTTTGAAAACCAAAAGTTTTCAAAGGCTAGTTGCAATTCAGCACTTGTTTTTCCCAAAGTATGTTCATTTATTTATTTCATTTCTATGCAGCTAACAGATACAACTGTTTAAATAAACTTTACAATAAAAAAATTAAAACAATTAAAATCAGCTAGCTAAACACAGTATAAAATTACATAAAACATACAGAACTTAAACATTTAACTACAGCACACCACATAGAAAAGCCTCCCTGAGAGCCATTATATATTGAAAGTCTTCTTGAACAAAAATATCTTTGCCTGCTGGTGAAAGCAGAGCAGAGAGGGAGCCAGCCTAGCCTCCTGTGCAATGGTATTCAAAGGGTGGCAGCAGCCACTAAAAAGGCTCTCTCTTATGTTCTCACAAAGCAAATCTGTGAAGGTGGTGGGACTGAGAGAAAGCCTTCTCCTGTAGATTTTAGGATCCCTTCATGTTTCTATGGATAGATACATTCTCTTAGATTGTCTGGACCTAAGCCATGTAGGGCTTCATTAGTCATGACCAATACTTTATATTGTGGCCAGAAATGAACTGGTAACCATGGAGCTCATTCAACAAGAGAGTTATACGCACCCTATAATTCATGGCTGTTTTGTACAGGAATCAGCATTTGCTACACAGGAAACAGAATTTACTGTGTAGAAAATAACATTTCAATGGGAAAAAAAATCAATTCCTGTGCAGAAAATTCTGTTTTCTGCACAGAAAAATATAGTAGTCCCCACACATTTTCTGGGGTTAAGGACAAAGGATCGCTGCTAAAATGGAAAAACTGCAAATATTTAATATACAAAAAAGTATGATCTACAGATTCAACCCATTGTGGATGCCTCCGAGGTAGCATAGTACCTTTGTAAGGAAGAAGTGGGCAGTTAGCAAAGCTTGCTGCCACAACCCCTATCACCCTATGTCACTTTTAATAGAGATGTACAAGTCTCGTCACATGCTCACAGTCTCCCAGTCTTATAAGATTTGCAATCGTTATTAAAAATGGCATATAACAGCAGTGGTAGTGGTGAAAAATAATATGTGAACAATCAAATTCGAAAAAGTCAAATCCACAAATGTGGCAGGTCAATTGTATTGCTTTCTATGCAAATCTACCATCTGCAATTTTTGCAGAGAAAACTGTATTTTATGGGTATAAATTAATATTTCTGTGTTGAAATATTATTTTCCATGCCAAAAATGCTCTTTCCTGTGCAAAACAATCACATCTGAATTTTGTACATAATAGGTCCTGAAGTGCAAAAATTCTCAGGATTCTTCACATCAGGTTTCTCAACACTTGAAAAACATGTTGTTTTTTTCTAAAGGAAAATATTGACAACAATATTTTTAAAAAGCAGATAAAATATTAGCTAATAATAAATAGAGCAAGCGAGAGTGGAATGCAATGGGAAGACCAAAAAATTAGAGAAGGGAAAAGACAAGTTTCAAAAAGAAAAAAGCAGTTATAGAAAGACAAGAAAATTAAATACTAAACTGTTGATAGGTGAGAAGGAAGGTAGAATGAGAGAGAAAGAGAAGAATGTGATGAAGGTGTGAGTAGGTGATTTAGAAGGTATGAGAAGAGAAGAGAAGAGAAGAGGGTACAAGTAGATATGTAGACTATTCTGAATTAAAAGAGGGAAGAGAATGAAGAAGTTGAAAGGAAGATTGGATATGATGAAAGACCAGGATTGGTAGATAGAGAGAAGAGAGAAGTAGTTGAAGGTAATGGAAAGAGAATGTGTAGAAGGGTGAAAGGAATGGAAGAAGAATGATGGGTATGATGGAAGATATAAAGAGGAAGAAGAGAATAGTATAGACTGCTAGGTGCTAGTGATAACAGTTTGTAGGTAATTTAATGCAAAATTATGAACTAAAACAAAATGAAAGATGATAATGGGATTTATGGAAAGATATAAGATCTTTTTGATTTGTTAAAGACTTTATGTATAAGATTTTATACAGTTTTCCCATTTAATATTTATTTTCCTAATATGAAACTAGATGCTGATGATGTGAAAGAGAGATGATATATTTTTTCCGAATGTATTATTTTAATTAATAAAAAATCTTTAAAAAAAATTAAAAAAAAGAAAAACATGATTTTTGACTTTTTACAAAATATTTTCAAATAATCTTTCCATTCCTAATTCTTAAGAGCATCAGTTTCAGCTATATGAAAGAGATGGACAACATTTGGCTGCATGTAAGGGTTCTCTCTCTCTCTCTCTCTATATATATATATATATATTTGCAAAAATGTAAAGCCCCTTGCCCTGCCCCCAGGATTCCCTACCACCACTAGAACGGCAGCAAAATGGGGCCATTTTCATTTTAGCTGGCCTGTTTTATTTCCAAGGAGAAATGCACTCTGACAAGCCTCCCAGAAGCACAAATAAACATATAAAGAATGTGCATACAGAGCACACACTTTGTTTTAAAGGGAAATGCCATTTAAAAAAAATGAATAGTATTGTTTTTATTCATTATTTTCATTGTTTTGTCACCTTAAACCTTAGATAGGCCCTTCAGAATGAGGATTTGTGCCTAGCGTGCATGAGTCCCAAATCACATGCTGATAGAGAGATACTTTATGACACTTTATTAAATCTTGCAAGATTGTGTACATGTGGCTTAGTAGCAAATCATGTGTCCTCTCATTACTGGTGAAAACAGCATTGTTATACAGTTCACAATTATATGTATGACATCAGAGCAAACTGTAATTGGAAGACAGTATTTTACATATAAATATAGGGGCATTGCAGACTGGCCTAAAGGGCTGGCCTGGGGGTGGAGTTGGAGTGCAGCAGCTGCATGGCAGCTGCTTTTATTGTATGAAGTGTTTCTGCTGTCATCCATCATTTCTTATCTTTCTTTTTGGCCACTATTAGTGTTTTCTTCAATTCATCCTTAATTATGTCTTTGACTTCTGTCCACAGTTCTTCAGGTTCCTGGTCAATTATAAATAGTTCAAATCTGTTTCTTACATTGTCCTTGAATTCATCTGAAATGTTATTCAGACCATATTTTGGTATAATGATGGTTTTTGCTTTCTTCTTCAATTTAACTCTGATTTTTGTTATGAGAAGTTTGTGGTCCGTGCCACAATCAGCTCCTGGTCTGGTTTTAGCCACAAAGATAGATTTTCTCCATCTTCTATTTCCAATTATGTACTCTATCTTTTTTTGTGTGTTTACCATCTGGTGATGTCCACGTGTATAGTCTACTATCGGGTTGTATGAAGCAGATATTTGTAATGAATAGATTATTGGCCTCACAGAATTCTATCAGATGCTCTCCCACTTTATTTCTTGTTCCTAATCCAAATCTTCCTACAGTTTTTGATTATTCTTTGTTCCCAACTTTAGCATTCAAGACTTGAATGAAATCTTGTGATGGTATGTTGTCAATTTCTTCCTGGACTGCATCATAGAAACTCTCAATTTCCTCTTAATCTGCATCTGTGGTTGGTGCATATACCTGGATTAAAATTCACACCTTCCTCCTTTCTTGGAAAACCAAACTACAAAGCACATTGATCAATATCAAAAGTTTTCTTTGATCTGGTCCATGCAAGCCCTAGTCCCTTTTGCACATGGCATAGAAATCCTATTTAAATTCTGGACTTTCCTTTCTTTGTTGGAATTAGCTTGATAAATACAGAAAATCTGTCAGCTTGCCTGCTGAAACACCTCATTTTAGAGTGCATGAATCTCCATTGCCCATCTTAACATCAGAAGAAGGAGGAACCACAACATTCAGATCTTATATTCCCCCTTAAGTCTTTTGTATTCCAACTTAACTCTTTGTGCCCTATTACTTCTGGATGTGTATGTGCATGCACATATGTGGATTTTTCTCTTTCAAATAAAACTTGGAACTTGAGATTGCCTCTGGATTTCTTTATACTTTCTGAACTGGTATACACAGATAAAAGATCCTGATTAAGACAGCCAATTTCATTTGACCTAATTATAATTTCCCGTATATAAATTTGTTGGTTTGGTGAAAGCCTTGGCTGTGGCATCACTCCCCTTTCAAATAAAAACTCTAGTACAAGATTGTACAAGATGATAGGATAATAAGCAAGGGAAAGAGGCAACTATTTCTCTTAAATTACAAGAAAATGCAAGTCCTAGAAGGTAAATAAAAATCCAGTGTTTGGAGCAGACAGCACACATATGGGCTGTTTGGCTGTTTGCAACAACTCCCACCATGTCAAGCACAGTGAATTAAAGTTAACTGGAGCAACCTCACATATTCCTAATTCTATGTCACAGTTCCCATGAGAGCTCTGCTTTGAAGGTTTTTTTTTGTTTTTTTTTTTTTAAATAACAATTAAAAAGTGATTCTTCAGGGCTTTTTCATTTTTAGGGAAGGCTGTGACTATACTTGATCGTGAATAAGCCCTTTTGAACTCAGTGAAGCTAACTGTTCAGTAAATATTTGGACTGTAGAACTCTAGTTCAGCATCTGTAGGCGGTTTGCTTCCCTTTGTGTGTTTGGGGGATGCAGACGGGCTGCCCTGGGCTGCCCTGGGAAGTGAAGGATTGGGGCCGAGGCTGCCCTACACCTTGACCCCAATCCACCCTTTTGCTGGCCCTAAAAGGAGTGCTAAAATGCCGGTCCTTCCAGAGCTTGCAAATAAGGAAGGTCAATGTATTCTCGCTTCTAAATCCTTTCTTTAGTAGAAAGAGGAAGGTGTGAACCAAGGGGTGTAGACATTCCAGTGTAAGGTGTAGATTGAGCATGTCCAACCACTCCAGGTAACAAAGGAGCATTCGAAAGAGACACCACAGAGGTGTTGCTAGCCGCAGCCATTGGCTGACCATCCTGCGCCCTAGTGTCAGGGACCTGTGAAACTGCAGGTGCCTGCATGGGTGCCTCCAAAACTGCAGGGTTGGGCCGTTCCACAGTCACACCCTGACTAACCTGGCCACCTGTAGCCCATACCGAAGCAGGCCAATTAGCATGTGCAATATTAGGAGACAAACCTGAAACTGAAGCTTGCTGGGAAGCATCACCAGATGACTGCACCGGTCCCCCGAAATGTGGCCCCGCAACAGCTCGGGTGTCAAGTGCAGAAGAGGAAGCAGCAGCTTGATCACCTCTTTTTTCTTCACGGGTCTGCTCCATTGCACCAGCACCTGGAAGAACCACTTCTTGTAAGAGGTTATATAAATCAGCCATAGTAGGCTGCACAGACACAGGGGCAGCCACGCCCTGATCCTCCACACCAGGGACTCTTCTCAGGAGATCCTACAAATCAGCAATAGTGGGGTGCCCAGCCTCCACAGCCACAACCACCGAAGGCCCCGGTGTAGCATCCATCACCTGAGCATCAGATGCCATGGGAGCAAGCAGCACTTCTGTGTTGGTGGTACCAGAAGCACTGGCAATAGGGCTGGTGGCTGTAGCCTGTAGCCCCTTCTGGGCAAGTTGATTGCAAAGCGCAACACAAGCCTGAACTTTTTTACCCAGCTGTGCCAACTGGGCAATAATCTCATCATCCCTGCTTGTTGATTGGGAAGGCCTCTTCAAAGCACAGTGACCAGAGCTGGGCACAGCCGAAGCTGCACGCCTTTTTGATAGGGCCTTACAGCGTGGCATCTCTCCTTCAGTGAATGAAACACAGGCCCAAGCAAAATCACCCAACCTTGGATGACTACCACCAGGCCGAAAGACCACCCTTTCCCACGTCTCACAAGAGACGCAAACAGCCAGGAAGCATTGCTGGCAACCAACCAGGGGGAAAGGTGTCCACCAAGGGTCCTATGTGGAGCCCAAACCCGAAGACAGCATCTTCCAACACACTCACCACTGGGGAGAAGTGTAGCAACCCTTCCAAACCAGCAATGGGGTCCCGACCTTACCAGGCCTGAATCCAGTACCGGGTCCGTGCACCCAGTGAGGATGCCTGCCACAGGGCCCTCCTCGGGTGTACAGCCCCCCAAAAATTGGGGATGCGGAGGCCCCAACAGGCCCAGAGGACCAGCCCAAAGGCCTCACTCAGCCCCAGCGGGTTGCTCAGGGAAAGATACCTGAACACTCCCGCTTGTGAAAGCAAGATAAAATCAGCGAAAGGCGAAAATGCAGCCAAGGCCACAAATAAGCCCCAGGCCAAAGCCAAGCAAATAACCAGAGCAGAGAGCAGAGCGATATTACTCGTCAGTTCAAGCTCAAAAATGGCTGCCTCCACGTGGCAGCGCAGAGCTGTAAAGAACAAACTCTCGTCCCAAGTCTCGAGAGACCAAGAGCAACACGAGACTTTAGAGTAACAACCAAACACCTAATTGAACAAAGCACGCCAGTGTTCTCATTCCCCCATGTACTTTTTTAAATTTTTTAATGTTTTATTAATTAAAATTACAAAATTACAAAACAATACATGTACAATCTTTCAAACATGAACATACACACGTACATATACATACTTAGTTTGCTTCATTGATAATTTCTATAATACAAACAGTCTTATTGCTTCTTTCTTTAACTCTTCTAAAAATTGCATATATACATATACATATACATATACATATATATATATATATATGCGCATATATATAACTTCCCCCACTTCTTCTCACTCTCAACACCCTTTCATGCATTTCCTTTACATTCTTTTACCATTCATCCTATAATTTCTCTTTCCTTTATTCCTTCTTGACTTCTTTAATCTTCATCCTCTCTACTCTCTCAATCCACCTATCACTATTACTCTTACCTTCTTCAACTTACTTAACCTTCATATCTCATCTTTTATTCATCTTATTCTTTCCCTTTCATTCATTCTTTCAACCTTTCACTCCCTTTCTGACTTCCTACTTGTCGTCCTTGGATTATTGGAGAAGTATTAATCGTCCTTCTTTATCCTAACATTCTCTTTTATATAATGTTCGTTATGTTGTAGCCCTTCTGATTTTGAACCATTTGTGAATCACTTACTTCTATAATATTTTATTCATATATGTTGCTTTCCCCCCCCTCTAATTTTTGAATCTTTATACCATATAATCCTATTTCAACTTCCTTAAAAATTTACAATAAACTTATCAGCTAAATAAATAAAAAAATTATCTAAATAATTATTGTTGTTATTGTGATTCTTATTGTTGTTAAGTTTATAATTTCTAATCTTATTTTTGTTCTTTAATTAATAACTATAATTTATACATATCTTAGTTTACAGTAGTTGAGTCTATTCTTCTTTAATTTAAAAAGCTATTGTTCCCAAGTTCCCCCATTCATTTTGTATATATTTTAATACTGGTGTCCATTCTTCATTAGAGTTTTCAATCAAGTTATTTTTTTAAATAATTAGTAAGCCTGTCCATTTCTATTATTTCATATAATTTCAGTATCCATTCTCTAATACTTGGAACATATTTTGATTTCCATTTTTGAACCAATACTATTCTAGCTGTAGTAATTAGATATAAGAGAACTTTCCCATAATCTCTATCCCTTTCCTTTTCCCACATATTCAATAAATATATCTCAGGTTGCATCTGAACTTTCACCTTTAGCATAAAGTTAATCATTTCATTCACCTTTTTCCAATAACCTTTCACAAATTTGCATGACCATAAACAGTGGTATAATGAACCTGGTTCATTCCCGCATTTCCAACAAATGTTATTTGCTTTCTTATAAATTTTACATATTTGCATTGGTGTTAAATACCATCTGTAAAATGTTTTATAGAAATTTTCTTTAATACTTTGGGAAGCTGTATATTTTAATCTCTTACCCCAAACCAATTCCCACATTTCTAATTGTATTGGATGACCAATGTCTTTCGCCCAATGAATCATGTTCTCTTTTATTATATCCTCTTCGAGGTCCCACCTCAAAAGAATTTTATAAAATTTCCCCATTTCCTTTTGCTCTTTCCCCAACCAAATCTTACTAAATTCATTTATTTTTAAATCAATTCCCTGATTTTTTTGATCAAATTTATAGCATTCCATAATTTGTCTGTATCGAAACCAATCTAGTCGAAATCCTTCTTTGTTTAGTTCATTTAGGGATTTTAATTCATAAATATTTGTTGAGGTTTCTCTCCATAGATTACCATAAGTGATCCAATTCATTTCTTTCTGCATTTCTTTTCTATGAATTGCTTTGTGGGGTGAAAACCACTTCAGAAATGTAGGCATAATTCTCTCTTTATACTTGTTCCATATTTTGAGTAGGGACCTTCTTATGCAATGATTATTGAAAGCTTTGTTAGCTTTAATTTTCCCATAACCCAGATAGGCATGCCAGCCAAAGCATAAACCATCACTCTCTAACTCTAGGAGATCCTCATTTTCTAGAGTTATCCAATCTTTAATCCACACCATACAAAAGGCCTCGAAATACCATTTGAAATTAGGTAATCCCATCCCGCCTCTTTCATGCGAATCCTGTAAAGTTTTTAGTCTTATTCTTGGTCTCTTGTTTTGCCAAATAAAATTACATAAATCTTTGTGCCACATTTTAAAGATATCCTCTTTTATTATTATTGGCAACATTTGGAAAAGAAAACTCATTTTTGGTAAAATCTTCATTTTAATTATTGCAATTCGTCCTGATATTGTAAATTGTTTTTTATTCCAATAATTCAATTGTCTTTTGATCTCTTTCCAAGTTTTCTTATAATTTTCATCCACTAATTCAAGTGTTTTTTTTGTTAATGTTATACCCAAATATTTTGTCTTATTTTTATATTTATACCTGTAATATCATTTAATTCCTTTTCCTCTTTTGTATTTAAATTTTTAGTAATTATTGTCGATTTTTCTTTGTTTAATTTACATCCTGTTATCTTCCCGAAAGTCTCAATTACATCCATTAAATATTTTGCTTGCTCTTTTGGATTTTCTAAAATTATAACAATGTCATCGGCAAAGGCTCTTATTTTGTAATTAGTTCTTTTGATTTTTAGACCCTTGATTAAATCATGGTTCTTTACCTCCTTTATTAATCTCTCTATCAAGGTCAAAAACAAAAGAGGAGATAGGGGGCAACCTTGCCGAGTACTTCTCTTAATATTAACATAATCAGTCCTATCGCCGTTAATAATAATTTTTGCTTTTTGTTCTTTATAAATTTCTTTTATCCAATTAGTAAAATTATAGCCTAATTTCATTTTATCAAAAATTTCAAAGAGAGTTTGCCAATTTACAGTATCAAAGGCTTTCTCCAAATCTATAAACAACATACCCAATCCTTTTTCATTATGTCTATCAAAATATTCTATAACATCAATTACTATTCTTAAGTTTTCCCGCATTTGTCTTTGTGGGAGAAAGCCTCTTTGGTCTTGGTCTATCCAATTCTAAAAATAATTTTTAAATCTATGTGCCAAAATATCTGCAAATATTTTGTAATCAGAATTTAACAGTGAGATTGGTCTGTAATTTTTCATATCTGTTCTCTCTTTTGTCTCTTTGGGAATAAGTATGATCTCTGCTTCTTTCCTTGTGGGTGGAATTCCTTCAAATAAAACCGCATTCATTACCTGTTGCATAGGGGCACAAAGCTCATTTGCGAATGTTTTATAAAAGAGGTTAGTAAAACCATTGGGACCAGGTGATTTCCCTTCTTTACTTCTATTAATTGCATCTAACACTTTTTTATTTGAAATTGGTCTAATTAAATCTTCTAATTGAGTTTGATTGGGGCTTTTAAATTCCTGTTTGTTTAAATAATCTCGTATTTCCAAAGTATCAATCTCTTTGCTTTGATAAAGGTTAGAGAAAAATCTAAAGAAGGCTCTTTTGATGTCTGTTTGATGCATTATCCTCCGTCCTTCATCCTTTATTTCTAATATAGTCCTTTTAACTTTTTCCTTTCTTAATCTTTCGGCTAACCATTTACCAGTTTTATTAGCTGATTCAAAATTTTTTTTTTTGTTTAAGAGCCTTTAACTTTTTCCCCACCTCCAGAGTATTTCTTCTATCCTCTTATATTTTCAATACATTTAGTTCCTCAAGTATATTAGAGTTTCCTGGGTCCTTTGCAAGTTCTTTCTCTTTTTGTAATAATAAATTTTGTATTTTACAATTTTTTTCTTTCTTATCTTTCTTCAGGAAAGCCTCTTGACTAATAAATAAGCCTCTAAAAATGGCCTTTCCCACTTCCCAAATCATATTACTTTTTATATCTGGTGTTTGATTTTCTTCAAAAAATTTTTTTTATATTTTTTCTGATTGTATCCACTACTTTTTGATTCAATAATAATTCATCCTTAAGTTTCCAATTGTACTGTTTTGGTTGATCCTTTAGTGTCATTATTACTGAATTATGGTCCGATAGGCATCTTGGTAAAACTTGGATTGATTGTATTGCTTTACATAATATTGTGGAAGTCCAAAACATGTCTATTCTGGACAGAGATCGATGTCTGTTTGAGAAAAAAGTAAAACCATCCTTGTTTTTATACAGATGTCTCCATGCATCTTGTATAGCTAGATTTTTGGTTAGTTCAAAAAAAGTCAATGGGAGTTTCCCTTGTAGATTTGTATCATTCTTTTCAGATTTTCTATCCAACTTGGGGTCCATTACTCCATTGAAATCACCTAATATAATTAAATTGTCAAATTCAATTTCATCTATTTCATTACCTATATTTGAGTAAAACGTTCCTTTATTGTCTTGGGGTCCATATATTCCTATTATCAAAATTTTAACTCCTTCGTAAATTATGTTTACTCCAATGTAGTGACCTGATGGATCATTTAAAACTTCCGTAGCATTAATCTGTTTATTTATATATAAAACTACTCCTTTTTTTTCTTTTTATTTGCAGAAATGAATGCATTACCTAATTTACTGTTCTTAATTAGTCTCTTTTCTGTCTTCTTTATGTGTGTTTCCTGTAAACACAATATTTTACAATCTTGTTTTTCTAAAAAGTGGAAAAATTTTCTACGTTTATCTTTTGAATTCAAACCTTTTACATTGTAAGTTATAATTTTCATTTTTATGTTTCTTTCCTAATTCAACTGGTGATCCTCAATTCCTTAAACCTTAGTGTCAAGTCACTACTATATTGGAGTATATATATAATTCTACTATCCTAAACAAGCTCCTTCTTCTTCTGAACTAACGTTTCCTTTCGCTCTTCTTAAATCTTCTTTATTTAATTCATCCCTATCTGAGATTCCTTCCTCTTCATCTAACAAATTAGTTTTAGAAGTTGTCTGCTTCATTGTATTTCCTCCATTATTTCTGGTTTTCTCTTCTCTTTCCTCTTCCTTGTCACTTAAATCTTCTTTGTTATCCTTTTTTGTCCTCTTTTTGTTAGTTTCACCTTGTTTTTCGATGTCCTTTCTGTTTTCTCTCCAGAAATTTGCTGCTTTTTCCACTGAGTTTAATCTGAATCTCCTTTGGTTCCATGATAATGATAACCCTTCAATCTCTTCCCATCTAAAAGGGATCCTGTAGCGCTTTAATTGTTCTGTCAAGAAATTATAATCTTTTCTTTTCCTCAAAATTTGATTTGGGACATCTTTAAAAACCTGAATCTCGTTGCCTCGAATCACAAATCTCGTTTTATAATTTTTTTGGAGGAATTCATCTTTGGTTTGTTTTTTTGTCCAATACACCACAATATCCCTTGGTAAGTTTTTAGTCTTTGCAATTTTTGAATTTATTTGATACATTCTATCTATTTCGGAGTGTATTTGCTGCTCAGACTTACCCAGGAATTTTGCAATGTAAGGAATCAGCAATTCATATAAATTTTCGTTATGTTGTTCTGGAAATCCTCTAAATTTTAAACATTTTCCCCTTTGTTGGATTTGTAGTCTTAAAATCGCTTCATGGTCTTCTTGTTGGGATTTAGATATCTCTTCTATCTTAAATTCCACTTGTTTCATTTTTTTATTCCATTTTCTCCATCTTATCAGTAATTTTTTCAATATCTTTGTTAATTTTGTCTAAATTTTGTCTTATTAAATTTGATTCATATTTCAGTTCTTTTTTTGTTTCTTCCCTTGATTCTCTGATTTCCCTTGTTGTTTCATCTTTCGAGTCTCTTATTTCATTTCTTAATTCCTGATGCATTCTTTTCAATTCTTCTAGCATGTTTAAGCTGTGATCATTACCTCTTTCTGTCTCTAAGGAAGGTCTACGTTGTCCAGATGAAGAAGCTGATTGTGTTAATCTTTCTTTTTCTCTCCTCGACATCATTCTATTTTGTACTGGCTGACTTATTATAATATTAATTAATATTATAAATTTCTTTACTTAAGAGTTAGTAAATCTAATTACTGTATTTTGATTATTAATTTCTTTTTATCCAATTACTTGTTAATTTGATTATTTAATAACTCAATAGTAATTCAAAAATGTTAGAGTTACCTTTTTGTTGCAATTCAAATTCAAATTTAAATTTCACGTACTCAAATAATAATTTCTATCTTATTATTTCCAACTACAAACAATTATTTGCAGAGAAATTCAGCTATCTAATTAAATTATTTTATATAGTGGTATGTTTATGTAATTACTTGATTAAGATTTGAATTTGATTTAATGTCTTCCCCTATAACTCACAGTGATGTGTTATTTCCTTAAGAGGGTATTGAATTGGTGTAGATTAAAGTCTTATATATATAACCAAGGAATTATCTTATAATTAAATACACTTACTACTTTATAAACTTATTTCATTAACATAAACCTCTACAAAAAATATCATAAACTTTCATTTATAAACAATGCCAATAATAGTGTATAATAACAAAAATAACCCAATTATTAGCAATTAATAATAACAATCCAGTTGCACGTCTAAATCACTGTGACATCCCAAAATCTAGTAATATTACTTATACCAAATTAGTCAATACTTAACTAATAGTTTGAAATATATTACATATACCAAAAAAAAAATCTATAGTAATTATCTCTTATTCATAGAACAAAGGGAAAGGTTTCTGAACAGATTATTTACAAACTTTATATAAACACCTTCCTTAATTAATTATCTTAAACCAATATATTATCCTTTCCAAAAAGGAACACTTCAAATTGTCTCCCCCCCACACAGATTATTAATTTCTTTATGTAACAAAATGAATGAGTTCTATACACAATACAAAATTCAATACTTCAAATGTAACAGAAAGCCTATAATTCCCAAGTTTCCAAATTCCCAAATTGCTTTATCTTATTACAGGAATCCTCTTATTTAAGAGTTAACAAAATAACAAATTAAGTCAATCAGTTATCTAAATAAAGTAATACTCGATTCCTCAAAAAATTACTGTGTTTGATAGATCTTAAATATTTATTAACAATCCCCAAAGTCAAGCCGCTGAATCATAAGTTCTAAGTCCACACATGTGGCTTGTTTTCTCCTTTTTTTTTCTTATTTTCTTCGTATTAAGGAGTCGATCTCTTGCCCTTCTTCCACAATCCACAATCCATTTAAATCCACAATCTTCTATCCTTTTAGTGTTCAAAAGATAATCGCAAGCAATTACTCTGTCCTTTGTCTTTTTTCTTTCTTTAGTATTGATGTTTTAACACAGTAGTTAACTTGCTTGTTCCTTAAGTATGCTGTTTGTCTATCTTGTCTATCTTGTTTGATCCGCCATGTTTCCCTCTTTGGCAATTTGTCTCTGCTCTTTAGTCACTGGATTCCCTTAGGGTATTGACTATATTGCAATAAGGTCCTTGTTCTTTTGAAAACAGTAATCCCAAAAGGAAATGTTAAGTAGATGTTTGAAGTCCAAATTCCAACTTCCAAAGAAAGGAGAGAGGGAAAAATCAAAGTCTTTTATCCATAAAAGTGAAAAAAGTGAAAAAAAGAAAGGTAAAAAAATACAGCTCCAAAAAAAAAAACAACCCATGTCAGGGAAGGGTCTTCATTATATCAGTGTCTCTTACAGATTGTCGAATTTTAATAAGATTTTATTCTGTAACTTTAATAAATCTTAGTTCTTATTTATTCTTGAGCTCAAGAGCCTGTTTGATTATTTTAAACAGGGAGCGGATACATTCTTCTTCCCATACTTAAAGTCCTTTCACTTTCCCTCCGCTTGTACTTTTCCCTGCTAGGCTCTTTACTTTCACTGCTTTCTTTTAAGCTTTAAACTTTATTGATGGTACTCTGATTAGATAGTCACAAATGGTTTTATAGTAGAAGGTTGATCTCCAAATCAGACAAGCTTGACTAGGTAAAAATAAAAGTAAGAGTTGATTTTACATACTAGCTGAAAGTGGTGGCTCTGTTAAAGCCGCATTTAGCGGCAGCCGAGCCGCGGACGTGGTCAGCTCAAACCTCCATGCCGGTTTCTTCTTACCAGATCATCTTTGTCCGCTTGGTCCCGATCTCTTTCCAATCAATTTCTGGTAGACCGGGCACGGCAATCGGGTCACTGCTGAGCCCCTTTGCTTCTCCCCTAACTGGGGAAGAAACTTTCACCCCCAGACATCAGCATCTTAAGGGTCTTGTCCCTGCGACCGGCAATCCTCCCGTCAGAGCTATCCTTTCAGGAGGATTCTCTCGTCGCCATGCCACCGGAAGTCCCATTCCCCCGTGTACTTTGACCAATCAGGCTTCTCATGTCCTTATATGGCCAGCACAACAAGAAACCCCTCCCAACTCGTTGGGGGGTGTCTTTCTAGAAACTCATAACTGCATTAGTTTCACAGTACATTAACTAATTATTTTTCCTTACCTTTTTAATGTAAATCTATAGATTACCAAAGAGGAGTGTTTGCTGGTGCAGCCAATGAGAAGCAAGTGTTAGCTGACTGTTCCAGAACTGAGTGTATGTACTTATAAAAGCCACGTTCAGTCCTGTGATTCTGAAAAATTAATGGATCTTAAGTGACATATTCTCAAGCAATTATTTGTTCAGAGTTTTGTTTATAGCAATCAATTTAATTTTAAAAGGAAACTTCTTAAAAACTTTCCTGACATGGCCAAGGGTAGCAAAAAATAAATACTTCTGAGAGGAGTTGTCTCTAGAGAACTCATGGTGGTGAGACACCTGTGTTATGAGCACTGGAAACCTTCCAATTTTGGTGTGTGTCACCCTTCCATGATCCTGAATGGACTCTGAACCATGAGGCTTATTTTACCAGGTCACGCAGCCAAGGTAGCCATGAGCCCAAGAGCGATAGACCACCTATGAGGGAAGAGAAAAACATATAGTTTGGGAGCTGCTGATAAGGAAGATTCACACCTCAAAAGGCAGGAAGGATAGGTGATTTATAGCCAGGATGTTTTAGGGCTAATTTACAACTCTGTTCCCCATCTTTGAAACCCTATCTTGAGCGATCTTTTCCCATGCAGATTTGGTCCTTTGATGTATATTTGCATCAGGCTAGTTTTGACCTATATAAGGACCTAAATTTCTTTTGTTTTCTCAGGCTAGATAGAATGCAAGGAGACCCTGTGTCACTTTGAATTCTGCCTAGTTCTGACTTGTGGCCATTCCCTGCAGTGCTTCCCATGCAGCCGAGTCCAACGCCACAGCATCTAATTAGAACCATTCGGAGTCAACATGTTGATAGTAAGTATCAACATTAGTGGAGCCTGTTGTCTATCCCAATGCTCTCTCCTATATTCCTTCGCCTCCTGTGCATGCATGTGTGTGTATGATTGTCTAGTTGTGTGCTTCCCCCTTTAATAAAATACAGTTAATAGAAAGAATTCTGCCTCTGTGATTCCCTATCCACTTCTCTTGCTATACAAGTGGGAACAATCCCAAAAAAGCTGCTTGTAGCTCAGCCCATTTAGCTAAATAAAATTCCCGTAGAGATCCTAAGTGTCTTAGTAGATGTGAACTGCTCACATTCCTTCCCAAGTGCAGAAGTTGTTTGTTGCATGTTTGATTTGTCTATAGCCATGTTTGAAAACACATTCTCAGTGTATGACACATGTAGTGACATTATACAAATATTCATCACTTCATCATCAGAATGTTAGTGCAAATGGAAGACTGAATTCATATGCAAAAGACAGACAGACAAGTAATGAACACCACTGGAAATTCTGAAAGTAACTGTATACAAAAACTCCTTCACCCAAACAGAGTTTTACTGCTGAGGTTCTTCTGAAGAGGCTTTTAATTTTAGTTGCAACAAATATTTACAAGCATGATACAGCAATATTTACACTATCCAACATAATGTTCCACCACCATTCAACATCCACCTAACCACAATGCATTGGAACATTCTTCCTTATACACACAAAGTTTAGCTAGGATTCTGACCCAGCCCCTTCCCAGTGTTTCATCATTTTCTTGTCACATGTCCACAGTGACTATGCAGTTTTGAACTGTTACCACACAACTTTCTGCTGAAGTTTCACCAGCTTCCTCTAAGGTCCTAAGCAGACGGGTGGCCGTGGGCCGCCCTGGGAAGGTGCGCCGCGGGACCGAGGCATCCCCATACCTCGATCCAGCGGCGCACCGTCAGCGCTCCTTTCATATGTCGCTGAAAGTGTGCCACAAAACATTTGTGTCCGGACACTGCGGCTGGAGGTCCTCCTCGGAGCGCCGGCCGTGCAGAGGGCCGGCGGCTCCGAGGATGACCTCGGGAGGGGGACGGGGTTCCGAGCGTGTGGCTGCCCCTCCCCTTCCCTGCGCCGAGGACGGCCTATTAAGCCATCTGCTTAGGCCCTAAGTCAGCTTTTCTCCCTTTTGCACACTGCACACTGCATGCACCTGGGATGTTTTACATCTTGGGGCAAAGCCTCACTGACACAGAAAGCAATCTTGGTAACCCCGTCTTCTGAAAGTAACATCTTTGAAGTAATTTTAAGTGAACCATTTCTCTGCAAGTTAGCAAAGGAGTCATATTGGATTGTACAAACTTTATTAACATTTCTTATGATTCTGATAGACAGAAAAAGAGACTTGCAGTACCTCCACTAAAGATTCTTATTTATTTTATGCGAGTTTTGTTTGGGGGAAAATACTGTATTTTAAATTAATTTACATCATATGAACTTCACTAATCACAGATCCTAGTTAAAATACATAAATAAAACATTATTTTGGTCATCCGTAGCTGTCAAAAGTTTCCTTTCTCCAGAAACTCTTTTATGGTGATCTATCCTGCACCTCACTATCCTCACCAGTGCTTCTTCTGCTTCCCCAATGATCATTGTGACTGTACTACAGAAAATTAAAAATAATGAGTTTTTTCTTTATTTCAGGAACCTCAACTGCTATTTGTTATCTTCTTAGGAGGAAGAAACCCCAGGGTCCACCATCACACAGTTTGATGCCTGGGAAATTTTAGTGCTTGGTGGATAAGATGATAAAAGCTCAGTTGGGTTAATTGGGTTCCTTACTGCAGGTTTACATAAAACTGTGGCTCTTGTCCAAATCAATTTGTTGTGTCTTGCCTTCCTTCCAACATATACAGGAAAGGCAAGAGGAGAAAGAACAGAGCCAGCTTGGCAGCATGGGGTGTTCTGTTAAGCTCTGAAGTTCATCAATAAATTCACTCTCCATGCAACTGCCATCACTTTTTAGCCTGGGGGATGGTGGAAGCTGCAAGGAAACACTAACATTGCCAAGTAACATCTATCTGCAGCTGTTGTAGTACATGTGCAAGGCAGCAGAGCAGAGACACTGCTCAGGCAATGCCAGAGGGAATCTATTTAAATGGCTGTCAATGGTGGCATTATTACAAACACTTCATAAGTCTCCTAATCAGAGCAGTCTGCTTTCCTTGGTTTTATGTGCAGAACATTCTGTGTAGAATAGTGTATGCTATGTATGAGCTGATTAACATTTTTATTTCCAAACAATAGCTAGATTTATAATAAAACTAGTTAAAGGCTAATGCAAGTCCACTGTCATCCTTTTTCTCCTGCAGTCAATACTGCAGCAGCAAAAGTAAGATAATTTAGTTGGACATTTTTTTTTCACAACCATGTTATCTTATTACATTTACAGAAATAAAATGAAGCAAGTGGCGGAGATCTGGGCACACTGTTTAGAGTCCAGTGGCAATACTGTAGAATGTCTACATTGGGCTTGTTCTTTGTGGTGTCTACAGAAAAACATTATTCTGAAATTCTAAAATGCCCCATCCTTGTTCATTTTAGGGTTTTATTTATTTATTTTCCCTCTGTACTTCAGTTTATTTTTCTTTTAGGAATCTCCACGAAAAATGTGTAGATATTCTTATGTGCACTCTTTGGAATTTTGTACAGAATGTTACCTAGTAACCAAATTTGTCAAGCATTTCCCTGAATATAATGACATTTTGACTAATAAACACAGTTTCCCCCATAAATATAGGTGTTGTAAAATTTCTTTGTATTGCAGAACTGCATCGTAAAATTTGGAAAAGGACAAATGAAATACAGCTGGGTTTCAATTTATGTATTGTAAGAATGCAAAAACCTTGAGACCCTGAGGACCAGATCTAAAATCAGCTGAGGGATGCATGTGAACAAGAAGACAGAAACACACAGTGGTTTGTGGAAATTTGAAACCTGTCACTGCCCACTAATAATGAAGGTACAAAACACACTAAAAAAAAATCCAGTTTCAAATCATGTTAACTGCCCTTGCTCAATGCTAGGGAATCCTGGGAAATGTAGTTTATTGTGGCACCAGAGCTCTCTGACACTGAAGGCTAAATGTCTCACAAAACTACAGTTCCCAGAATTTCCTAGCTCTGAGCAAGGGTAGTTAAAGCAGTCTCAAACTGGATTTTTCTGCAATGTGTTTTGGACCTAAATGTCATAAGGATGTGGTTGAAGAAATGTGGTTTTAAGTATAATTCAAGTTAATTTGCTTTAAAAATGTGAACTGAATAAATTTATCCTCCATTCCTAGTCAAGATGTGCATTGATATCAGAAATCTTTTTTTCAGCTTCTATCTTCTATCAGAATAAAAGAAAAACTGACTTTTTCAAAAGAGAACAGGTACATCTTTTAGGTACTCTCTGATGTCTATAACTCTGAGGTGCTTTTCTTGACAATGAAAGAGCAGTGTTCTGTCAAAAAGCTTTTTCAGAAAGGCGCAGAGATGTTTTAGATCTTGGTAGCAAAGCTACTAACTTTGCTGCCCTTTAGTCTCTACCTCATCATTGCTCCATCATTTCTTTCTCATTGTCATTTAAAACTTGGCAGCTAGGTAGCTAAGTCAATAAAAGTGAAAGGCCAGAAGCTACAAGAGTAACTCTGACTTTTACCAAACACACTGGCCTGTCAGTTGTGCTGAAACTGTGGCATCATGTCAAATTAAAATACTAGCCTCTGTCTGTTTTTCTAGACCACTAAGACCTTTGCAGACTGCCAGAAATAGTGCAAATTGAGTCCACTTTAACTGCCCTGGCTCAGTGCTAGGGAATCATGGGAATTGTATTTTTTTCTGGGACATTGAGCCTTCTCTGTCAGAGAGCTCTGGTGCCACAATAAACTACAGTTCCCATGATTCCCTAGCACTGAGTCAGGACAGTTAAATTGGACTCAATTTGCACTATTTCTGGCAGTCTGCAAGGCATTCCAGATCAGGGCTTGTAGTACTAACAGTGAGCCAGCTCTAAAACAATGGTCTTTGTAGGATAAGACATTATTTGCTCATTCATGGGCATAATCTCATGAGTGTAAGCCTGGTTTCCAAATTAACATCTTGATCTTAAACTCTGTTTACTCTGGCATCTAGTCATTGACACACTATCTTAAGTCCTGGCCCTGGTGCTCATCTGGATTGGTCCTTGGGTCTGCAGAGGGGTGGGTGGGTGTTCACACACCCGTCCCCGCACCAACCCATGACTGGCATGTACTCCCTACTTTGACAGCTATCACTCCAACTGATAAGCACCCCAGTCACTTTATGTGACATGGAAACAGGGTGCCTGGCTGAACCTACATGACCAGGTAGCCCTATTTCCATGTGAGACATGGCTACTGGAGGGCTTCTCAATTGGATTGATGGCCAGCAAGATAAGGAGCATGGAGGTGTACATCCTAGCTTTGCTGCAGAGTTTCTTGGAAACTCCATGCAAAAACAGGGCTATTTTACCCCAGGGTAAAAGCTCTTTACACCATCTGGTTATGTCAGGCTGGATCTTCCTGATTCTGCCCTGGGTGTTTTGGCCCACGTTGTCTAATCTAAACGACACTAGGCTGGGGGGAAACCTGGCATTTTGGCCCTTGTGGATGTCCCTATCTCCTACTGTCAGGATTGGTGTATAACGAAATTAGGATTTGCTTGATTTTTTTGCTTCTAAAATGTAACCCTGTACCTAGTCCCCACTTTAGCATATGATGACTGGAGTTTTTACTTACTGTGATGATGTACCAGTGAATTAGTTATTTTCTAACTCTCTTTCTCATACCAAATCCATTTCATGAAAGTGGAGATTTTATTTAATGTTAAAAAGTATATATTCTACTTCACTTTTTAAAAAGTGCATATACTAATGGATTGATTCACTAAAATGAATGTGTGCTTATTTGAGAATGTGGCAAAAGTAGTGGTGGTAGTGTGTTCTTTAAATGTGTTCATGTTGTTGAATGCTTTGCTTTTTATCAAACTTTGCTTTTACAACTTTGGAGATGTATGGATTTCCACCTGAAAATTCCACCTGCTGCCTGTTTAGTATAATACAGGTAACACTTGAAAAAAAAATCTAATCTTGTCCAGGGTTCTTCCCTTGTTTCAAGTTTTCAGGATGATGTCGGAATAGGAGGAACAAGACCTGCTAGATACTTCAATCCTGTATGTATTTGAATAATACATAATAATACATCATATTATTCAAATATATTTCTTAATAGTGGAAACAGACCCTACAGCAGGAGTGTGAAAAGTGTGGCCTCTGGGCCATTTTTGTGGTTCTCAGGACTCCAGAATTCAAAAAGATTTTAGAATGTTTAAAACTTTTTGATCCCTGAAATGCCCCATATGGTCTCTGGGGGCATGGAGGCATTTTATGCCATATTATGCATGCCTGAGCAATTTTAGGCTGAGGAGGAGGAGGTGGAGGAGGAAACAAAAAGCTTCTTTTAGGCCTAAATGTCCACAGCTGCAGTAGAGGGCATTTCTAGATTTGTTTTGTTTTGTTTTGTTTTCAGGGATGTGGCTTGGAAGCATCCCTCCATGGTCTCCTGAGGATAAACGTGTTGTATTCAATGGCTAGCTTCTTCTTGAATATGGCCTACTTCTTTTGTGCTATCCATATGCATACTTCCTCTCAGGATGCATGAAACACCACTGATTACTTTTGCCAAGGCATATTGAAACAGTTTACGATTATATTAGAATTTCACAGATATCTGGTGAAGAATTCTAAAAGTTTGATTTAAGCAAAATCCCAGACATAACTACTTGTATTCCATGAGCAGTATCTTGCGGGTGTCATCTACTCTCCTCCTTCCAGTGGTTAGGATCCTATGGACACTGCCAGCTCTTTGGTAGTAAGGAAGAACAGCACAAAGCAACTTATTAAATTAGGCATGGATTCAGCTATGAAGATTCATATGTGTATGCAGGTTTAATTGTGCTTATCATTTGTTCATTCTGGAATTTGAGTAAACTTTATGTCCAAGGTACATTGCCAGGTCTGTCCAAATGTGAAGATTGCATCTGTACTGGATTGCTTTTAACAGAACACATGCTTTAATATGTATTTTGAATGAATATACCATCATATTTTGCTCAAACTGGTTACATGTAAACATTTTTTATTTAAAAATAACTAGATTTGGATTGAAGTGACTTAGAAACAACCCCCCTGATTGTGCAATGCTTTCCCAATCAACATCTCAAAGTTCACTTGAAAGACACTATTCCTCTTCCATATATCAAAGAATGTATGACACTAACAAGAACTCTTTGATTGATGCTAGGTTTAAAGGAGCTGCATCTTATATCGATATCTTTTTGAAATCCAAAACTTCCCTGAGGACATAGAAATGCAAAAGGCTAAAAAAAGATACTTTAAAGTGCATATTAATCATATTTAATGCACAGAACTATAGAAAATAACAAGTAAGACAAATGCACTAATAAACTTTCCTGGAAAAAGAAAACTCATTTAAAGAAATGTCATTAAAATTGTTTTTTAAAAAATAAAAATACCTCTGATGTACAAGATCTTGATGTAAGTATCACAGATAATAAGCAGAGGGCAAAACTATGTGAAATAACACATTTTGTTCAAAGACTACGAATTAGAATTACTATTTTTAACAGAACTTCAATGCATTACTGGCAGCTATTACAAATACAGAATTAATGTAATGCTAATGCAATTCCACTTCAGCATTGCAATGTCAAAAGTTACTCCTACCTTTTTACCTTCAGTTGAGAAATAAATTACCCTTTAAATAAGGATTACCTCTTTTAGAATCTAGTTTTCTTCTGTATATCTTGTATGTCCTACTGAGGATAAACATGAAGAAAGAATGAACAACATTGCTCCCCTAGGGCCCTGGAACTAATGAAAGAACATAACTTTATAGGCGATCCAAGCCAAGCAAAACATGTGCTGATTATTTGGTTTCATAGGCAATTTTTATGCATTTGCTCTAACTATATACCCTTCAGTTCAAAATGAACTTCATCTGCTTATTTATTAATTCTTACTTTGTGCATCTTCTCTGCACTACAAAGGACTGGGAAAACACAATATGAATATCAGATCTGGAATTATTGATTATATAGGGACCAGATATATATGTGGAGTGTGTTAGGAAGGATCTAATTAGGGGAATTTATAATTAGCTCAAAATATACAAGAGTGAATAAAATAAAAGAGCTCAAAATATACAAGCCCAAGTGGGACAGTACAATGAATCTAGGGTGAGGGTGGTGTAGAAGGAAGCAGGGATCCTGCTAAGAGGGGGATCAAAGCAATGTCTAGTCCAGATTTCAGCACAGAGGGGTATGCTGCCTGCATCTGCCTCTACCCACATGAGTTCTTGGGGACCAAATATTATTACTCTTGAAGCCATGGTGTTCCTTGGTCACATATATTCTGGGTTTAAGCAGAATGGGGAGTCCCTTATCATACCACGTCCACGTTGCGCTCATGGCATCTAGTACTGTTATAATTCTGGGGTATGGGGCGGCCCAGTGACACGTGACCTCCATATTATATTGTCAGCTGGTAGTGAAATGAACTTGGTAAATATTGGTAAGGGTCTCGGGTGTCATCCATAGCAACATCCCAAGGGCCCATATGTTCTGTACTATCTCTCATCCCTGTAGGGAAACAGAGAGGTATCTTACTGAAGCTGGCTTACTTGGGGAAGAGACTCACAAATGCCTCAGACAGATCTATAGGGGGCACTGGAGCAGGCTCTGAGTGGACCAGCTTTACTGGGGTTGGATCTCCCTTCCATTCTTTTAGCTGTGAGGAGAGGAAGTATTTGAGCCTAATTCCATGGCGATGAGGGATGCAGACTTGGTAGACTGTGGAGGACACTCTTTCCGTGATCTCTACAAGTCCTAGCCATTTGGCTGCTAAGTTATGCTTCTGCTTAAAGAAATTCCTATACATTACCAGCTGTCCTGGATCCCATTGCTGAGGGTTACGTACCCATCCTAACCTTCTGTCCATAGCTTGCATATTCTGTCCTAATTTCTCTGTTACCAGTCTGTGTGTCTGCTGGATGCTCTGTAAGAGAGTTTTCATCCACTCATGATTCAAGACCATGGGTTTTAAACCTGAGGGGAAGGGTGATGTTTAGTCAAAATGCTTCTGGCATTATCATTTTGCGTCCAGTCATTATTTGGTGTGGCATGAAGCCGTGGGAAGCTACTGTCCCTCTAAAGGCCATGAGGATTATGGGAAGTTGTGCATCCCAATCCTTGCCAGAAGCCTTGACCACCTTTCTCAGAGCCTCCTTTGAAGTTCTGTTGTTTCTCTCTATATGACCTGAACTCTGCAGATGGGCCGCGATGTGAAAATGCTGCTTAATGCCTAGGGCTGTACATAAGGCTTTCATGACTTCTCCAGTGAAATGACTGCCTGAGTCGTGGTCAATCGTGAATGATTGGGGCAGTCCCCAGTGACTAAAAACATGATCAAACAGTATCCTAGCTGTGGTGGCTGCAGTGCTGTCACGAGTGGGGAGAGCCTCAACCCACTTGCTGAAGGGATTTATCATGGTCAAACAGTATTTATTGTGTTGGCGAGTAGTTGGTAGGGGGCCAATGTAGTCAATCTGCAATCGAGACCAGGGACCTTCAATGCACTGGTGGAGGATAGGTCCCTTAGGGCCACTGGAATCCTCATTTACCATGGTGCACACAAGACAGTTATCAACCCATTGCTCTATTTCTTCCTGTCTCCTTGACTCTTTCTACTGTGACCTGCTTTGCTTGGTGTCCTACATTGTGCACGAATTTAATAAGGTCTTTGCACAATGATAATCCAATGATGAGTTGGGATAATCCAATGATGAGTTCTGTCTCCATCTACCTCCCACCATGCACCTTCCTTCTGAGCTATGCTGTATCTTCCTGTGGGGTCTTTCCCTGCAGCTGCTAGTGCCCTTATTTCACTATCTCCCTGCTGGAGTTGGGCCAAATCTAGTGTGTCTGGTAATGTGTACTTCTTGGGCTTTACATTAATGGAAGCCATCAGGGCTGTCGCTGCTACTCTAGCTAGGGCATCTGCTTCATTGTTCCATTGGGCTTCCACTCCGGTGCCTTTCTGGTGGCCTTTAATGTAAGACACCAGGTGGGGGCTGTTCTCCACATAATTAACTGGGCAATTCCCTGCCATTTGTTTGAGTGGGAGACTGGTTTGCCATCATTAGTTTTCCAGTCTCTGGACATCCAAATAGGGAGTCAATCTATGGCAGCATTCATAGTACACTGTGAGTCTGTATATATGGTCAATGGGCTGTTTGGATCCTCAAATTCTAAAACGGCGCAGAGGGCTGCTAACTTGGCAGCCTGGCTAGTGTGAGGCCGAACTGCTCCTTGCAATATGTGACTATCATTCACCCTAATCGCTCCAAATCCCATTAGGCGGGTTCCTTCGGGGCATGCAGATGAGCTGTTGCAGAACTAGCACATGAATCCTGCTTGCATGGCTTCTGCTAGTGCTTTCCCTGCCTTTTCTGGCCAATTGCTTTGTATAGGGATGGGGAGAGGGCACTCATGAGCAGCTCCAGAAACTAATAGCACATAGAGGGCGACTGGTTCTCTAGCATGTCTGCTGTAGTTTATGCCTCGTTTCACTAGCTCTAGCATACAATTGGCTATTC